>OZ005740.1:178990956-180325956 GCA_963930735.1 Dioctria linearis
GCACATATTTCCATTATAACCACTACACTTGTCACTTATCACTTAGCACTCTTAACACCGACATTAACAGGTACGCGAAATATACTTCTTACCGCCTCTCATTGATCATACCTATCAGCGCTTTTGTATCTTACTGAATTACCTAAAACGTACGTACATATGCTCCAACATAAATCTGACAAAGACTTTTAATCCAGAAAGATTCTTCGCGAGTACTCGAATACTTATTAAATGTATTCCCAATTTAAGTAAAAGCGCATAAAATTTTAAAACAGAGTGTAACTAGCTGCATTTTGGCACGGTGGCCGTACTTTACCGACAACTTTAAAAGAATTAAATTTTTTAGATCCACTTAGTGGAATCACGTAAGAGCTATAGGAATTCAACAAACCCCAACGATACCTCGCAAAACCGGCACGAAACAGAAATACTTATTATTACCATACAATACACAAAAAGAACCTCTAAATGGTTCAAAAGATTTTGAACCACTTGCCTTAATGTTGTAGAAAATTAATAATGATATATACTCTGTCTCAGGGATTGTAGCAACATGTGTAAGTGTAAATTTTTTTTTTAGCTGAAATATGGTAAGACTAGCAGCATTCTCTTGCAACACTACTTAGCACACCAAGAAAGAGGAACCAAACCTATCAAAATGAAGTGGAAACGAGAAAAGCCCTTTATCTAAATTTATTACCATAAAAATAAAAAAAAATAATCAGAGATTCCATTTGACAACAATTGCAAAGACTATATATTTGCACTTAACCAATATCGGCAAAAGGCCAGTGAATTTTTAAAATTCCAAGAATATGTTCATATAACTCATCACGACTACATGCATACCTAAAATTTTCACACCGTGGGATCCCTGTCAACACTACTTAACTTTCACTTTCAGCAAAAATTTTAAATTTATCGGAAAATCACCATAACTCACTTTCTTGGCCAAATAAATACATAAACACATATATTCCCCTACCTTTTGTTATCTAATCTATATGTAGGTAGGTATGTATATTCTGAGTTTTTTTTTTTTAGATATATATATATTTATTTTTTCCTTTATTGAATTGTGTTTTTTGATAACAGGAAGGAGAATGCACTTTGTTTACCTACATCCATGGATTTAGCGAATTAAGTTTGGTTTATTTTTTATAAGAAACATTCAATACTTAGTTTCTTATAATATAAAATCGCACATGATATTTCACAATTATACGCCACTCACTGACTCACACACTTTTTGCTTTATCTTCACATCAAATAATTTAACACTTCTTAATTTTAACCTGAAAAGTAAATTAAATTAAACAGATTTTTTTTTTTAAAAACAAAAATAAAAATACCAAAAGTTTTAAATTTTTTACTCGTAAATAAAACAATACAAAAAAAACACCACAGTAAGAAATCATCACATTTCTTACCTTAATCCTACCGGCTGCGCCAAATTGTCGTGTCCCCAGCAAAACACTCGCGTAATCCACATAAAAAAAACTTTATTCAATAAAGTACTTCGAATAATATCTAATATAACTCGAGCTTCTGATTCACACTTATAGCTCTTAACTCCTAATCGCCAAAAACACAACTGAGTAACCTGATCCACTCGCAAGTCGGGTCACCTGTTTAAAATCATTACAGGCGGAAGCGACTCTGACCCAGTGACCAGTGCAATACCTTGCAATTAATCGCAAAGCATTACATCAGTCACTGCCGTCAGCTGGAGACCCCAATACTGTTAGTAAACAAACAGTAAGCCCAGCTGAGCATTTCACTATGCGAAGTGAATTACTTAACCCTGGCTTAATGCTTAATTACAACAGCAGTGGAAGCGACAGTTTTTTAATAAACAATTCGCAATCGCCAAGCATTTAACCGTGCGAAGTAAAATGCTTAGATACTGCAAACTGCTTAATTAGTCGTACACCTGCTGCTAGTTAAGTCATGATGTCACAACCACACCGAATTGAATATTGGGCCACGACAATACCACCCCTCTAGAATCCATTGGCATGACCAAAAATTTCCTACTATTAACTTTAATTATTAGTTCAAAACCAATTATTATTATTACTTATATTAATTCAAAACCAGGCGCAACACTTGAAAACAAGAAAAGCCTACATTTAGGCGCATCACACATCCAAAAAAGTAAAGCAAAAAACTACCAAAAACCGTAGCATGTTTCCACGTGTGGGCTAAAGTGAAGCAAAAAACTTCACATATCCAAGAGAATCGTACCACACATCCAAGAAAGCCGTAATACTGGAGCATGCTGGTGGTATCGGCTAATGCCTCACTGACATCTTCTAGAATCGGTTCATGGTGATGTCATGTTGTGAAATTCGAATGATGCTGAACAAAGCCTACATTTAGACGCAGCACCCCCATGAGCAAAAAAAAAACTTGAATTATTACTAATATTAACTATATCTAAAAATGTAAAATCGCTAATATCTCGAAAACCATAGCCCGTAGACGATTTCTAACAACAATTTTATCCCCCTCTAACCCCCGCCCCTATAACACCTTCTAGAATCTATTGACATGAACAAAACTATCCTAGGTAGCTTGAATTATTAATAATATTAACTATAACTGAGAAGGTAAAATCGCTAATATCTCGAAAACCAGAGCCCCTAGAGGATTTCTGATGAAAATTTCGTCCCCCCTAATACGCAGACCCCAACCATCTAGAATCCATTGGCATGAACAAAAATTTCCTAGCGTTAACTTTAATTATTGCTAATATTAGTTCAAAACCAAAAGCCTACATTTAGGCGCACCACATATCTATCCAAGAAAACCGCAGTACCGGCTAATGCCGCTAGGGTGCAGTCAAGATCAAATGGTACATCCCGGTAGTACCGATTAATCCCGCTAGTCGAGACTCAATGGTGCACCCAAGACACAATGGTGCATCCAAGGCGCAATGGTGTATCCAAGACACAAGCCAATACAGCCAAGGCACAACCCTACATTAGTATGGACTCAAACCACCTAGCGACGGTGGCGCCATCTGTGGCGAAACCTGGATGCTAAAAGGGTGGGCCAGAACTCTTATAGTTTAACTACTAGTACTACCTACTCATTGAAGAACTCTGAAAGAAAAATCAGATCCTGCACTTAATCTATCAGGCCGATTAGTTGATCGGTATTATAAGTTATATATGGAAAAAAATCCGAAAATTGACTACACTTATGGAATTTATTTGTATAATGATGAATGGAAAATTGGCAATTCAAAGAAGATGATTTCATTGTTAATGGGAAACCGTATAAATTAACGCTAGGCTTATGCGAACTGCTCTTTATGAAAGAACCTATCAATAGTTTATTTGATAGTGTAGGCATAAATAACTACCAAGCAATTCTAAAAGATACTAATGCTCGTTTATAAGGGGATATCTTGACGATGGACAAATAAAAGGTATTATAGTGCTTAAGTATAAAGAAATCATAAGTAAACTAATAAATCATGAATGCAAAGGTTTAATGCATATACCTAATAATAGTAATATTGATTATGTTTATTGAGATGACCCTAATGAGCTAGTAGACAGACTTCGACTTTTAATAGCATCACAACAGGCTGGATATAAGAATCCCAACAACGAAATCATGTCAACTATAGAAGAATTGAGGGAAGCTTATATAATAGTATAATTAGTGAACTTTTTCTTTTGCTTTCTATAATACATTAATGAGTCTTGATAAGTTTGGGCGTTTTTCTAAGCAAGCAAAACTGGGTCGTCCTGGTGAACGAGGTCCGATAGGTCCTTCTAGAGCCCGAGGAAGTCAGGGTTCGCCTGGTATAGGATTTCAACTAAATTCAAATGGAGATTATAATTTAAACAACAAAAATCTTAGACATGTTGGTAAAGCAGAGGAATATGAAGATGCAGCAACTAAAATATATGTTGATAATTTAGTTGACAAAAGTCTGCATTGAATCAGCTCGAAAATTCAGTTAGTCAACAACAATCTAACGGAGAAAGTTGATAAAGTCAGCATAGTTCTAGAGAGAGAATTAAAGAGTGTATATAATATTGTTACATGCAACAGAAAGAGATAGCTGGTGACATCTACTGGCAATGGAGAGTAAACAACTTCAGGTTCGGAGAATCGATGATTAAATGTTCGGGAAGGTTCAGGAATAGAATGAATAGGATGAATAGAACAGTCAAGAAGCTTTTGGAAATAGAACACTCCAGAATAATACGGAGAGTTTCTAGGGTATAAATATAACAGTTGTCATCGCCAGAAAAGAGTCTTGTCTTAGACTTCGCAGTGTTAACAAGTGAAAGTAATAAAGAAGCGAAAGTATGTAATTAGATTGCGATAATTGAAAGTACAGTGTTAGCGATAATTAGAGTTGAGTTGAATAATAGAGGAATTGTGAATTTTATATGATTAGAGTGAAATAAAGAACTTATATATTAATTATTTAATATTGTGTTTTAAATAACGGACCAAAGGCCACGCTCGCAACAACTGGTGTCAGAAGTGAAATAAATTCGCGAAATAAAGTGGTGGAAATTGACTGAAAAATTCAAAGTGTGATTAATTTTAAGAAATTGTGTTAAATTGTGAAAGTTCTGGAAAATAATTTATATTCAACTGTGAGTGAATTACTACAGTAATATGGGCGCAAAGTGGAGGAGCTCGAATTCAGGATTTGAAAGTGGAGCTAGGGAACCGGTCATTACAAACGACAGGTACAAAGAAAGTTCTAGTCGAGCGACTTAGACAAGCTTTAATAGAGGAAGGAAAGAATCCTGAGACATTTGTTTTCGAAGAGAACTTGGAAGAAACAGAAGTTGAAGAAGAGCCTGTGATGAAAATGGAACAGCTTTTGAGTACTTTAATGAGCAAAATGGAAGCCCGTTTTGATGAACAAAAGAATTCTCTTGATGAACAAAAGAATTCTCTGGAATCTCGGTTAGATGAGCAGAAGAAGTCTATGGAAGCCCACTTTGAAGAACAAAACATTGATTTTGAGGAACAAAAGAAATCTCTGGAAGCCCGCTTGGACGAACAAAAAATCTCTCTGGAGAATTGTCTAGAAACTCGTTTGGAGGAACAGAAGTCTTTCCTGAAAACTCATTAGACGATCAAAATTTGAAAATTGAAGCAATCGAGCAGGAAGTGGAGGAAGCTCAACAAAAAGTCACCGAGCAACTTGACAGTTTTTAATCAGATCTGGAAAGAATAAAGCATCGTCAGCCTCTAAACGTAGCAACTGAAATATCCGGTGGAGGTAGAATGAAACCTCCCATATTTGATGGTCAAAATTCGTGGCATATCTTCAAGGGACAACTCGAGGCAGCTTCAGAGGTAAATGGATGGAATGATGAAGACGAAGCTATAGCTCTGGTGTTAGCACTTCGAGGTCCGGCGTCAGAACTCTTACAAACTGTACCGATTGAAAATCAACGTAATTACTCTTCATTAGTACAGGCGATAGAATTACGTTACGGAGATGAATACATGCAGCAAGGATATCGCCTACAGTTGCGCAACAGGATTCAAAAACATGGCGAATCACTACAACAACTGCAGGCAGATGTAGAAAGATTAGCGCATCTGTCATACTCCAGCGTGAATTCGGATTTTGTCAACGAAGTAGCGGCGGAGGCATTTGTGAACGCTATTGCAGATCAAAGTTTACAACAAGCTTTAAGGCTAGCAGGAGGGAAATCAACAGCAGAAGCACTAGCCTATGCATTAGTGTGTGAATCTGCCAGACAAGCTTCGCGGAGTGCAGTACGAATGAGAGACATTTCGGTGGACGAATGTACTTGTAATAGAATGCAGTCATCTCAGAGCTCACCTTTGCGTGGTATCCTTCGATGCTGGAATTGTAATAGACTAGGACACCTACAAAGAGACTGCAGAAAACGCCGACGAGTGGAATCTCTAGATGAATAGAGGTAAGTGGAATTGCAAAGATATCGAGCGGAGCAGCAGACTTGCAATAGATTGCAGTTATCACTGAGCACCCCTTCACGTAGTGTTCTTCGATGTTGGGATTGTAATAAATTTTGACACCTTCAAAGCGACTGCAGGAAATGCCGTCGAAAGGAATCAACTGAAAAGAAAAGGAGAGAAGAATGTACAAGTTAGCCAGCTAGAGAGCCAACTATTCTTAGGGTGACTAGATTCCAACCTTATGGCTTTGAGAGCCAACACAGGAAAGGACGTATCCATGGAAATGCAGAAGCCTTGGTACAACGGCAATGGGAACCTGAATGTAAGCATTACGGCTGGGAGAAAGGAAATGAGAAAACAGCTACTATACAGTTGGGAACTGTGGAACCATCAACAGGTTGGGACATCGAGAGATTGCGAACAGCGCAACGAGAAGACCCGGACATATCGCCTATTCTTGCTTGGAAAGCAGACAGAGAAAAACCAGAATGGAGGGATATTTCGAGAATGAGTGAAAAGCTGAAAAGCTACTGGGCTCAATGGAATTCTCTTCATGTTGAATTCGGTATATTAAAACGCAAAAGGGAAGCACCTAACGGTAAATAATTCCAAATGCAAATAGTCGTGCCGGCATCAAAGGTCAACGATTCAATTTCAGCCAAATGTGATTGATAATGGCCAGTTTCATGCAGTCCAGAGCTGAGTTTGTTGTCGTAAATATCGTTAACAAATGCTGTCAAATTGCTCGACGGAATACAAGATGCTCTGCTTTTGGATGGATATATTCTATGACCTTGAATGGTTACTAGTGGTTGTTTGATGAGACATCTATCTGTGATTTTTAAAATTCCAGCGCCTTCTATCCTGTGTTGCGTCGTGTTGTCTCCACATACAACGTTGATAGTGGTTTTTTCCGTTAGTACGTATATCCACTGATTAGGACTATATAACTGAACCCAACGAGGTCCATTTCCGGTCTTGAACAACTGGCATGTTGGTGGTTGTGGCAGCAGATTTATTAGGATTACTTCGCATGAGCTAACTGTATATCCCCTTTTATATATTGGATGTTTTTGTTTACAAATGTGCTTGCGGCCCTCAGTGGGTAGTATTGATCTCTATGTATACTGATAACTAGGAACTGGGACGAAGGTTTGATGGTTACAAATGAATTATTAATCTGCACTGGAAATGGTGTAATTTTGAACAGTTCAAATTCCTCCAATGATACTAAACGAATTTGTAGTTTGAAAATTAGATATCGTGTAGCCACTCTTCCCGCGATGGTCATGAAGGTATAATACCTCAAAGCGTCGTCCTGTGATATTGGCAGTCATAATTTTAAAGTAGCAAGCAACATGCTCGTGATTAGAAAAATCACAGATGTATTGCCAACCAATACAATTGAAGTATCAAGCTGGAGACACATTCATAACCTCCCGCTAGCAGATCCTACCTTCTCAATTCCAGGAGAAATCGATATTCTCCTTGGAGCAGAAGTCTACGTCGCCATTATTAAAAATGGTCTAAAGAGAGGATCTGGCAACTCTCCAACAGACCAAAACACAGAATTGGGTTGGATTCTGGTCGGAGGAGTACCAGAAGCAGAACGCACGACTACGACGGTGCTATCCACCTACACCACAACAAACATTAAATCAGACAACAAATTAAAAAGAGTTTGTAAATGCACCAATACGTCAACAATACGACCAAAAGACAGACTCCACGCTGTAAAGGGGCAATGCCTTCCCTCCAAAAAATATGAATTCACCAAAAATCATGATGCTCCCAAAGACCAATATATCACAGAAAAAACTGGAGAAATGCTTCAAGTAAAGCAGTGAAACACTACAACTTAACCATATTCTCCACCTTTAGTACAAAAGGAAAAGGTACATCAAAACTATCACCATCTCGATCAGGTTCAGCTACTTCACAGCCGACACAAACAGAATTCGATTGTAATCTCAATACTAGATGGCGCCACTATAGTCAAAAACCTTCTCACTCCGCACCAGTAATGAAAGAGAATACTAATTCCCCAGCGACATAAGCTGAAGGAAATTATCTCCATACTTCGCATAAAAAACACAAGTGGAAGAACGAGAAAGAAAAGCTAAATAGAAAATAGGTACTCTCGTTCCAATAAAAGAAACCAATATCAAAATGTGTTTTAACGTACACATCTCAAGAATATTTTAAAATCTCTCCTCTCAAAAATAATTTTAAAATCCCCACCAAATACATTACTCTCTGGCATTACTAAATTTCAAAACTTGCCGTTATATTTAAATATAAACAAGTTCAGAATCCGCCAAAATTCACTCTAGTTTTGAAAGTTGTCAAGTGCGGTTTTAATTTTCGTTTTTTATTTTTTGAGTTTATCTTTATTTTTTCTACCATGGAGGAACTTTTGGAAATTTTCAATTCCGAATCTTTGGATTCTATGGATGTAGGACTAACCCCGACACCTTCGGAGCTCTTGATCCCTCCAAAGAAAATTAGGCCTGTCAGCCCAGTACCTCCAACACCAAAAAAGGGTCGAAAAATCAGAAATTATGCCCGTGAAGAAACTTCTCGGGCCATTTGAAGCAAGGCCTGCGTCGCCCAAGGTAAAAAGGCTGCAAAAAGAACCAAAATCGAATGATAGCCTTAGATTTAAACCGAGGCCAAAAAGCTATGGCCCAGGAATCAGAATTGCTACTCAGCCACGTCCTCCTGTACAACCCACAGCAACAACGACATCTCGAAGTATGCCAGACTTGCAAGCAGCAATGCCTAATGAAGGATTGCAGCCAGCTAGTACAACAGGTTCAAAAGCAAGGAATATACCTAAACCAAAAAATATTTGCCCTGGCATTATTGTTCCAACACAATCAAGTGTACCAGAAAATTTGAACCCAATCACGCCTAATAAAATTAGTGATATATGCAATCCACCAGTCGTCATTAACGAATCAACGAGCAATACACAAATTTCCAGTAAGAACAATAAAACAAGTTCAAAAGCAACATGTCAAACACCATTGCCTCGGTTAAAAGATCTACAAATGGAGCCACCGATCCAAATTAGCGACCATCCACCAAACAACATTGAAGTGACTAATCCAGGGATTCCAGTTGACTTAGCCGGACACGTGATGGCTACTCCCATCATAGTCAAATTACTGGAAAATGCCAATTTACCATGGGATAGTATAAAAAGGGCAAAAAAGTTCTACCACTTTAAACTCCCTGGCGACGTCGTCATCAAAGTTACTATAAAGAAAAGAGTATTCCACTTCTTCAAACAAGAAGCGGTAAGTCAACACTTTTATTAAAAAATATATATATAACAATTATATATAATAATCATTCATTCTAAAAAAGTAATCATATACATATATACATTGATTGCCTATTCAATTTTGAGGCGGGAGGATGTTCAGGCCACACCAATCTCCCTCGATGAGTCCTTGGTTCATCCCCAGATATATACCTAAAACGATAAAAAACAAAACACAACGAATCTTATCTTAAAATAATTTAAACAAAAAATACTTATCTGAGGCTAGGGAACTTCCTCCCTTCAATCCAACGCCGTCCTAAAACTTCCTCCACTATTTTTTCACATGAAAATAAACAAAAATTCTTATAAATAACTAATAAAAAGAATAAATATAACAAACTTACCAAAAAACTCCTACCGCAGTATATTTACACATTGACATATCAATAATGTCAACCATATGTTCTCGCCTTCGCCGCAGTCAGAGTTCAGTGCAGCGTTAATGGTCCCACAATGACGTCAATGTGTGACGCCGCCGCCGTCATAGTTTAACAAACCTTGAAAACGAACGTTGCCAAGTCAACCCATCATGAAGCCACAACGTAACGGTTCGCTGCGGCTATAAAAAGGCGACGAGCTGCAGCAGAAGCACTCATTCCCAATTCAGAATTTGATCTGAAAACATTAGATTTTACTCTGATTTTCCAAATTATCCAAACCAAATCTTGTTTCCATCCCACACCTAAGTAGGAATTTACTCCTACAGCAGAAATTTAATTCTGCTATTTCCATCCCACACCTAAGTAGGAATTTACTCCTACTGCAGAAATTTAATTCTGCTAATTCCATCCCACACTTAAGTGGGAATTTACTCCTACTGCAGGAATTTAATTCTGCAAATCCCATCCCACACCTAAGTAGGAATTTACTCCTACTGCAGGAATTTAATTCTGCCAATTCCATCCCACACCTAAGTAGGAATTTACTCCTACTGCAGAAATTTAATTCTGCATATTTTCCATCTCCCACCTGAGTAGGAATTTACTCCTACTGCAGAAATTTACTTCTGCATTAATCTCTATCAGACATCTCAGTAGGAATTTACTCCTACTTATTACTATCCAAGCAGGAAGCTACTCTTGTTGCAGAAATTTACTTCTGCCGAATTATAATTATTTTTTCATTACTGCTACCGTGCTTATACGTGTAGCACAAAACTTCTATTGTATTAATAGTGGATTTTTCTCTCTCTTTCAGAAATAAGGGGAGCAAATCTCTGTGGCAATATTTTTTTTCTATTTATGAATTTTATTGGATTTATCATTGAAATTAATTTAGCTTAGGATAATATAAGTGTTGAATTTTTATTTGAAATATATATTATAGTAGTAGGTTAAGAAAATTGAATTTGTGTTAATAGTTTGTAAGCAATATATTGAATAAAAAATTTTATATTTGAATTATTAAAGGTTGAGTTATCTTTCAGAACCGGCACCCCCCTTTAGCTTGAGCACAGATCTCACACCTAGGGCATAAATGCTCTAGAGAAGGTGCATTACCAGACCCCGGCCAAACGGCCTGTGTCCATACATTTCCTCTTACCAGAACACTAAGGCAAGTTCAATCATTTTTGGGACTTGTCAATTACTACTAGTACTCGCACGTAGCGCATCAGCTGCAGACACAGGATATTCTATTATTAAAATCGCTAGATCTCAAAATCTTCAAAAAGGTCACCCAATATTCCAAAGTGGACACTTACGTCACTAAGTTAGGCCTTCCCGTAACAAAGGCAGCAATGTCTAAGGAAGCCGTAGTGAAGTTGCTCATCAAGCTATTAAACGAAGTGCCCCAATGCCCAATCAGAGCACAAGTGCCTCCCACAGACTTACATATCAAATTAAGTAAACCCAATTCGTGGATATTATCGTGAATAGAACCAACAGTTGTTCACCTCCAGTGTAATCAACAATTGTTGACCTCAAAAATTGAAGGCCAACAAATAATAACGATGAACCATTCCTGTCAACCACAAGTGGCATCGCAAATCCTACACTATGAGGCAGACAATATCCATTCATTGAGACTCAAGCAATCCAATTACAGTCCATTAAAGCAAATGGTAGAAAAATACCTCAATAAAACCCACCAAGAAGTACAATCCGAGAGTATTAGTACAAAACTATGCTCAGGAGGTGATACTAATAACCTTATCTTAAAAGGTACCTGGACGAACAATTAGCAAAAATGACTGCTCACATAAGTCGTGCCGGACCTAGGGGTCACTCTCTGAGTCACCGCAATCAACAATGCCTACTTCGGGAAGGGAAGGTGTGGCAGTGAGCTCCCTCGCCAACCTCGTCGCCGGAGAATCAAAAACATCGTGACAAGACGTGCATAGTCCTCGAATAGCGACGAGAAAAACGCCGCATAAAATAAAGAGAAATCAAAAACAAGTAAGGACTGACGGAAAAAAGGGAGGTGTGGTCAAAATATTCTTACCTGAGGCCACCAGAGACTGGCCCCTGTGAAGAAACGAGGGCAGCTACAACCTGTGGCAGGTTCCAGCTACGGTCTGGGCGCCCCATACAGTACTGGGAGCCGGGGGCCACAAGCACCTCGTACAAAGAGTAATCCGTGGAGGTTAACCCCACGGGAATGCGCCAGGGGTCCTTTTTCAGTTTCACGGTTAACAACATCCCGTAAACTTTTTTTCGGTGAATCGACGAAGATAAGACAAAACTAGACTGTCCTCACTGAAGGATAATATGTCTGTGTATTCTTCTGAGGCCTGTAGTGTTGAGGTTCAAGCCTCTCGTTCTCTTCGGTATCTTAATAGAGAAGCGGCCGCCGAAGGAAATTAGGTTCACCTTAATTTCAATACCAATAAAAGTTATGGTTTTTCTTTTTATATTTTATAAAACAAAAGCGTTATATTTGTTTTTATTCTTTAATTTTTCACACACTTCTTTTAATGAAAATTTTATTTGATGTATTCTTATCTTTTAACAATTTGTTTCTTTTAATTCCCTTTTAGTTTTCCTTCCTTTAATTTTTACAATAATTTTATTATATTGCTTCTTTCGCTTTTCAAAAAAAAAATCGCTTTATCTCTACCGAATACTTTCACTATTTTTTTCGGGTTCTATACACCGCGGATTTCAAAAACCAACTCCCCGAGTTTGGGCAAATTTTTTATATTTAATGTTTTCTCACGACGTTGAAAAAACGTACGTGAGAAAATGCAAATTTTTTTGATGCGAGCTATATGCATCAATGCGAAACTGTAATCCGATATGCACTTGTGCGCCCGTCTTGAAATATTAATTTTAAGAGGGCGCGAATAATTTTGATAATTGTATGTATGTATGTACATACAATTAGATTGGATTAAGTAGGTAATGTACGTATGTACAGCGTACATACGGAAAAAAAGTAAGAAGACACTGTATGTTGGTAAGTGTGCATACCGTGTGAGTGGACTGTGTGTCTGATAACAAAATGCAATTTATGCTAAATTGCATTTTGTTATAATATGGGAATGCATTTCTAAATGCATTTAAAATTTTCAATGAGATTTTAAATGAAATTAATTTTGATTTTCAGGGTCATTTCTGCGATAAATCAATATATTGCATAGGGCAATATATTGATGTATTCAACTTATGGTTGTGATTTAGGGCATTGGTACCTGAGTCACAACATCCCTCCCCCCTGGGGAAAAGAAAGTTTTATTCCTTCAAGAAGAAAACTTTTGTTCTATCAAAGTAGTTAGCTTGGAACGCAGTGCTTATTAATTATTTTATAGGTAAATAGACGTTTACATGCATATAATAAACTTAATATAGGTAAAACATACAACATAATGTTGTGGTTGTCCACTTCTTGCTTCTTTTTTTTCAAATTGATTTTAGTATCTTTAATTCAAAAGATATTATATTATTAATAATGTGTAGTTACTAAACTTGGAATGAACGGAAATTAATTGTATTAACTATATTCTTATGTTTTGTTATTATTTTATAACTACTACCTTTAGTTTATTTATATATTTAAAAAGTTTTAACTTTTTAATACTATCTATTACTAGATTTTATTAGGTTTTCTTTACGTCTATATTATTTTTTCGTTATTGTACATAGATAAATTTATTTTATTCTATTTATTATTTATTGATTTATATATAAATTTTGATATTATATTTAAATAAAAAAACGTGTTTTTAACAAAAGCCATTATTCTATTTTACAGTCACCAAGAATGTTTTTTTTTTTTTTTTTTTTTTTACAAAACCTATATATACATATTCCCTGAACATAAGCCACAAGAAATTAAATTTTTTTCTGTTTCTTTTCCTTGTCTCGTTTTAGCCCTATTTTGTTTTTAACACATTCGCTTTTCTTTTATTAAAGTTGCATTTGATTGTTGGGATGAGAATAGGAGTTGTTGGAAATGGTTAAAATTGGAAGAGAAAATGTTAGTGTAGTTCGTTTATTATTGTCCGTAGGTTAAACGATTTCTGTGGTTTTTCTTTGTGGTGCAGGAGTTATTTTGAATCTAAGTTTTCTTGGTGCAGCTCTGGGCATGTCTTCCAGTTCTTGTTCGAGAGTTATATTTTTGGATTTTCGTTGTTTCGGCTTATATTTAATGTATATATATCTACCCAGGTAAGAGAGATGATTAAAACAATTGTCACATATAATATTGTATAGTGGTGAATATGATGATTACTTATTGGATTAATAGGAATTAATTCCTGCTACTTTTGGAAACGAACGGATTTGAGAAGTTTTTCTAGATCCGTGTTTGTTGTAATATTTAAGGGATTTGTTTCTATAAACGTTTCCATGCGAGAAGTCGTCATATTCCATATTATATTGGAAATGTTTATCGTTGGGCTAAAATGGGAATTGAATTTGGAAATTTTTACGTTATGTCCGTGCATGCTGAATTCCTTGCTGCGAACATAACAACCGGGATTGATGTGCATTGTTCCTATTCCATGCAGGGTTTGTGAATTAATGGAATCTTCACAAATAATGTCTATGTGGAGGGATCCTTTCAGGGAGAAAAGCCAGGCGTTCTGCTGTGATAATTGCGTCCAATAATAATCCTGTCGCAAGATCAGAATTTTACACTTTTGTGTAATTGGTTCCTTCTTTAGTAGATTCACTTCACATTGGTTTGTTCTTGTATTTGTGTTTAGGATTTTTGTGTTTAGACATTTTTCAGTAGAAATTCATATGGTCCAACGTTGCGCAATTATGAATATCCTGAAGCGTTAATTCAACAAAATGTTCGCGATTGTAAACCATTAATATGTATTCCTTCGATGGTTCATTATATACGAACGATTCGTTAAGGAGTGTCGGTAACGGCATTGCCTTGAATATTTGGTATGGTTCCTTGAACGGAAGTGGAATTCGGAGCTCAATAAATTATCTTATTCTTGAAAATATTTGCAGATATTGTGCTTAATTTGTAAATTTGTGTGATTATATTTTCTCTGGAGTTTATGGGAAGCATCATTGAATTTGGCAATTCTTGCCTGATATTTGATAACAATTCTTCTATTTTGCTAGGAGTTATTAGTGTAGGATAAAATTTTCCATGTCTTGAATTCGTAAGAAGATCTATTAATTCTGCCAGGGTATTTCGGAATCTGAATGCCATTAGTGAGACTAGTGAAATGAGTGATTCCAGTTCAATTGATATTTTGTTATCAAGTGACCTATTTCCCATCAACGATGTGGCTATCTACACTGATATTAGTTTTTTATGCATGACTATGACTTTCTATTCAATTGCGGCTTTAGTTTTATTGAAAACATTTGCGGTTGTTTCGACTATCGCAGTTTGGCTTTTCATAAGTGATAGGAGGGAGTTTTGGTTAAGGGTGAGGTTACCGGATTTGCTCGTCATAAATCTTGGCATCATCTTCGTCTAATGTGCCGAAAAGAGCTTTAGAGATTGAAGCTATAGCATTGAAAAGTGCTTTTTGTTTTCTATTTCGGATCACAAGTAACATATTCTTATATTCTATGTTTGCTAATATAAGATTTATTTGTAACAACGTACCGTTATAAGTGTGGATCAAGGCTGAGTATTTGTCCAGCTTCTGGCAGGTCGCTGTAATTTGTTGGGCTATGAACTGGATGTTGTTGAGTTCTGTTTTAAAATTTTCCAGGTCGTAGAATGTCACTAATTTCCACTCGTTGGTGTAGAAATTGGCTCTGCCAATTTCCCCAAAATAAATGCCTGTAGTAGCATTTAGCTGCTTTACCTCTATTCCTGAGCCGTAGATTAAGGGGATGAATTTTAGAATGAATGCTATATGCATCATTTTGGAAACCTGGAAGATGACAATATGTTAATATCCCTGAATGATATTTGAAGATATTGAAGTTTTTACTCTGAGAACAGTTTTAGGTCATTGTTATGGACTCTTTTGTTTTTATTATTGATTTTCATAGCAGAATTTTCGGGGGAATTAATCTCCATTATCTCATACGGACCTGACCATAGTGGTGAGAATTTGTTTTCTCGAACTCTGCTCTTAAGTAAGACTTTATCGCCTACCATAAAAGATTTTTGGATGGAGCTTTGTCATATTGTAGTTTGGATTTTTCTTTATTGGCCATGGCTAGTCTTTAGCTACTTTGAAGCTATGCTGTAGACGCGCTTTTAACTCGTTTGCATAATTGTCGTAATTATAGCAAACGGTTGGAGATGATTTTAAATTATTTGGGATTTCGGCTGGGAATCCGTATAGGAGTTCACGAGGAGTATAATTGGTTCTCGAATGAGGGGTTGTATTATATACAAACACGGCATAAGGAATCAATGTATCCCAGTCTTGTGAATCTTTTGCTATATAAGACCGGAGATATTCTGCTAGGGTTCTGTGACTTCTTTCTAATGCACCATTCGTTTGAGGGTGATATGGAGTAGTTTTAAGTCGTTTTATTCTCAAGATTTAGATACCTCGGCGAACATGCCACTTATAAGTTTAGAACCTTGATCTGTGAGGATACTTTCTGGAATACCATGTCGATAAACTATTGTTGTCGTGAAGGCTTCCGCTAATGTCTTATACTCGGTGTCGACTATGGGAATAGCCTCAGAAAATTTTGAGAGGTCATCTTGAAATGTGAGGAGATATTTATTTCCAGAATGCGATATTGGGGGAGGTCCTACAACATCTAGGTACACTCTTTCGAAAGGTGTGGAGCTAATGTTCGAGATTTTCATTGGAATTTTAGGTTTTCTTAATACTTTGTTCACCTGACAAAGTTTACATTACCTTACATATTTGACCACGTCGTCTGACATTCCAGGCCAGTAAAACTGTTTGTTTATTCTTTCAATAGTACGGGAAACTCCCTGATGGGCTCCCGTCGGTACTGAATGAAAATCTTTTAAAACTTGTTCGATGTCATTAATGCGGGATAAATATTTGATCGAATCTTGATGGAGTTTGATGTTTATTTGTTTATTAGCAGGGTCTGAATAAAAACGTTTTTAATAATCATTAGATTCTGTGGATCTAATATTCCCTATATTTAATTGATTTAACTGATTTCCTTCTGTATATGAGCAGATCCCAGTTAAAATCTTTCGAGGTCTGATCTATCTCTTTGAGATCAACAAGGTAAATTAATTTTTGATATCATTATTGTGGAGTCTTTTTTCTTGAAGAAGTTCATTTCAGTTTTTAAAAGTGGAGATTTATCTGAAAGTTTTAGTTTCGAAGCCAACACTCTTTCAAGTTCTGTATCTTGCATTGGCAAGATGAAGAATTTAGGATTCGCATTTTTAGTCAGTAGAAGAGGAAAATTAGTCTCAGTTATTATGACTGAGTAATTGTTCGCTTGTGATGGAGTTGAATGTTGACTAATGACACTCGTGTTGGGAGTATTCAAATTCGCCTGAGCTCTAGCTTGATTCCTTGTTACAACATTCACGCAGGTTGAAGGTTCTGAAAAATGTTTGGAATATTCTGGGATAGCTCTACTGAGAGCGTCTGCATTTGTGTTGAGCTTACCTGATTTGTGAACTATTCTGTAGTCATATTCCTCAAGACGTATTCTCCATCTCATCAGTCTTGAGGAGTGGTCTTTCAGATTCATGAGCCATACTAATGGTTTATGGTCAGTTATAAGTGTAAGGTGTCTACCATAAAAGTATGGTCTGAATTGCGATTGGATGATCTCCTTCATCATCAACTTGAGAAAGAACTGCTCCGATGGCGTAGTCACTGGCATCGGAGGTGACAAAGAATTCTTTGTCGAAATTGGGATATGATAAAATTTGTGCTGAAATTAATTTATTTCGCAATTCGCAGAATGCTTCATCGCAAATTGCGTCCAACTTGAAGGCTGTATCTTTTTTCAAAAGATTTGTGAGTGGCTTCGCAATCATGGAAAAATTTGGTATAAAGCGGCGATAATAGCCGACGAAACCAAGGAAAGCTTTTATTTTTTTTTTCTTCTTCGGTCTGGGATAGGACTGAACTGACTTAATCTTCGCTGCGTCTGCTTTGACTCCATTTTCTGTAATAATGTGCCCCAAATACGTAATTTCTTTCCTTAAGAAAGGCTGTATCTTTTTTCAAAAGATTTGTGAGCGGATTCGCAATCTTGGAAAAATTTGGTATAAAGCGGCGATAATAGCCGACGAAACCAAGGAAAGCTTTTATATCTTTCTCCTTCTTCGGTCTGGGATAGGACTAAACTGACTTAATCTTCGCTGGATCTGGTTTGACTCCATTTTCTGTAATAATGTACCCCAAATACATAATTTCTTTCCTTAAGAAATGGCACTTGTCGGGTTGAAATTTCAAATTGATATTGCGGAGACGACTAAATACTGCTGTGAGTCTGGAATTGTGATCTTTGTGGTTGTATCCATGGACTACGATATCGTCCATGTATACGAAGCAATAGATGCCTTGAAGTCCAGATAGAACATTGTTCATGGCTCGTTGAAAAGTAGCAGGGGCTCCTTTTAAACCAAATGGCATACGATTGTATTCGTAGTGGCCATAGGGTGTGCTAAAGGCAGTTTTCTCCCTGTCCTTCGAGCCCATTTTTATCTGGTGAAATCCACTGGCTAAGTCGAGTGTGGTAAAATATTTCGACTTCCCCAACTGATCTAATATATCAGTGATATTAGGCAGTGGGTAAGCATCGCCAATAGTAATGTCGTTAATACGACGAAAATCTACCACTACTCGCATCTGTATATGAAAGGAAATCCCCTTCTATGAAGAAGAGATCATTGGATTCCCTACAGATAATTATTACTATTATTATTATTCCGGGGGATGCAGACAGGGTTCCCGTCTCTCATCCTGCCACCGCGACCTAGGAGATCTTTTGTGACATTACCCCTAAATGCCCTAGGGCGCCCATTCGAACTTAAGGTCTTTAATGAAACCTATAATGTCCTTGGGGGCCATTTTAACAACATCCTCTGGCAGTGGAAATGCCTTTCCTAGATGTCTTAGCCTTATGCGGCATAGGGATTCACAATCACACAGGATATGCTCAGCAGTTTCATCGTCTTCCATACGGAAACGACAGGTCTCATCATCGACCTTACCCATCTTCTTGAGATGGTATCTAAGTGGGCAATGCCCAGTAAGTAGGCCCGTTATGAGCCTTAGTTCCTTTCTCCTGAGTGTGGGGAGTTCTTTTGTCCTCTGTTGCGAATACTTTATACATTTTTTCGCTTGTCTCAGCCCCGAGGTGTTTTCCCAGTATTCCTTTTTAGTTCTGTCCTCCCAAAGACAGGCTCCAAGCTAATAAACGGAGATTTGGCTCCTTTTTTTGCAAGGCGGTCCGCAATTTCGTTCCCTTTAATGCCTTCATGTCCTGGTACCCACCCTATTTGTCTCAGCCAGTTGCTTCAAGACAGTAAGACAGTCCCAAACCAGCTTAGACTCAAACGTAAACGAGTTTAACGTTTTAAGTGCTGCTTGGTTATCTGATATTATGTATATTTTTGCTCCACGCATATTCTTATGGATTATCTCGCGAGCGCAGAGTTCTATTGCATGTATTGTTATGGATCATATTTTCTGGCGAGGGTTGAAGGACGTTCAGTCCGCCGGTCAGCAATAGCTGACAGCGCACCCAGTGACAGCTCTGCAGGCCGGCACGCTAGCACCTCGGACTAATCGCAGAGAGTGCGGGATGGGTTCAGAAAAAGAAGAGCTGCCTGTCACTTGACCATAATCAAAAGAGATATCGTGCCAAAAAAAGTTGAAGAGAAAGTACTGAATGAGATCTAATAACAGAAACTGGTACCGAACCGCTACACATAAGTCTGGAAGAGACCTTCCTACATCACTCACCTGAAGGACGTCTCATGGATCAGATGACACGATCTTGCTGCTGTCCCCGACCGCCCATGAAAAAAAAATTTTTTTTTCTTTGGTTCTTATATTCACCCCCGCAGCTCTATACATGTATTATGTTGGGGACTGGGTTCCCTGCTACCCCGGGATCGGCCCGATGGGATTTCCTCACTACTCGTTAATTGTTATTGCGTTGATTAAGACGGTTTCGTTCCGCGCTTAACGATTCTCAAAAAGGCCTTTTGGAGAAACTAGTAATCAAAGAAAAATTGTGTCGAAATACCCGCGCTCGAAGGAGGAGCCCCCATCGGTCGATACTAGCCGTTGTGTTCTTTCAGGTGCTGCTTCAATAGGGTCACATCTGATATTGGTTATGCTTCATTTAACTAACTTACAGACCCTACTATGACTCAGCCTTACTTCCTGGGGTGTCTTCGGTAGAATCACAAGTTAGGTTCATATTATAATTATATTCGTAGTCGACAAGTTTAATTATACACAAACTTCTATATCACTTCGTTCAGGTGCTTCCCTGATTTCTCGGCACAAAGTAAGTTCATATAGTCCAATTAATAAGTTCGCAGGATAAATAGGTTTGGAAATATCAATATAGTAATAGCTCGTAAATAATGAAAACTAAGGTAGGCTTTTATTTAATTTAGGCGCTTCCGCAAAATGTTGGTATACTCGGTAAGTATTATAATCTAATGAATAACTTCATTGTATAAATATTTTTGCAATATCATTATCAAATTGTTCGTAGATAACGAAAACTAAAATTGTACTATAATCTAATCAATAAGTCCACTGGATAAATATGTTTAGCCATATCAATATAGTAATAATTCGTAAATAACGCAAACTCAAGTAGACTTTTATTTAATTTAGGTGCTCCCGCAACCTGTTGGCACTCGGTAAGTACTATAATCTAATAAATAACTTCACTGGATGAATATTTTTGGCAATATCATTATCAAATTGTTCGTAGATAACGAAAACTAAAATTGTACTATAATCTAATCAATAAGTCCACTGGATAAATATGTTTAGCCATATCAATATAGTAATAATTCGTAAATAACGCAAACTCAAGTAGACTTTTATTTAATTTAGGTGCTCCCGCAACCTGTTGGCACTCGGTAAGTACTATAATCTAATGAATAACTTCACTGGATGAATATTTTTGGCAATATCATTATCAAATTGTTCGTAGATAACGAAAACTAAAATTGTACTATAATCTAATCAATAAGTCCACTGGATAAATATGTTCAGCCATATCAATATAGTAATAATTCGTAAATAACGCAAACTCAAGTAGACTTTTATTTAATTTAGGTGCTCCCGCAAGCTGTTGGCACTCGGTAAGTACTATAATCTAATGAATAACTTCACTGGATGAATATTTTTGGCAATATCATTATCAAATTGTTCGTAGATAACGAAAACTAAAATTGTACTATAATCTAATCATAAGTCCACTGGATAAATATGTTTAGCCATATCAATATAGTAATAATTCGTAAATAACGCAAACTCAAGTAGACTTTTATTTAATTTAGGTGCTCCCGCAACATGTTGGCACTCGGTAAGTACTATAATCTAATGAATAACTTCACTGGATGAATATTTTTGGCAATATCATTATCAAATTGTTCGTAGATAACGAAAACTAAAATTGTACTATAATCTAATCATAAGTCCACTGGATAAATATGTTTAGCCATATCAATATAGTAATAATTCGTAAATAACGCAAACTCAAGTAGACCTTTATTTAATTTAGGTGCTCCCGCAACATGTTGGCACTCGGTAAGTACTATAATCTAATGAATTACTTCACTGGATGAATATTTTTTTTTATATCATTATCAAATTGTTCGTAGATAACGAAAACTAAAATAGTACTATAATATGTATGAGTTGCGCATGCTTTCAGGGGCTTCCCTGATTCCCTGGCTCGCGGTAATTTCATTTATATTGCTATATATCACTAAAATTATTCAACATATATACACTGCTAGCGATACGGTGCGATGATTCGAATGATTTGTCTTAAATTTCAGAAGCTCCAGCGGCACTAGTCAGTTCGTGGAGTGTACTTTTAGATACCACGAACATTTTTAGGCGACACTTCGTTTCATTCATCTTGCTCCAGGTGCTCCTGTTCTAGAACAGCCCTAGATAAATTAATTATATTTCAACATAGTACTTGGAAGTTTCATCTCGGGTGCTCCGTGGACCGTATTACGCTTTGTAGAGTATTATGTTTTACAAATAAATATTTTTTTTTCCTTCAGAAAATATGTAACCGCTTATCTTAGCACTTATCTGTTAAGCTGATCTTTTCCTATTCCCGCGTCGATTTCTCTTTCTTTTCTTTCTTCAATTTGTCTTCCAGGATGGGGCTTTTTTTGACTTTCTTCGCGACTTCATATCCTAAAAACTACGTCTCACTCCTCAAAGAACTAGAAACAGAATGGCCGGCTGTCACTCTTCCGCCCTTTTTTGCTGTCCACTTCCTGTCATTCCCACACATGGTGCACGATGTTCCACTCTGTGCGCCAGCAGTTCACTGGTCAGATTTTGATAAGTAGATATCGGGTGGGCTCGTAGAGGCGGCCTGCCATGTTTACACGCAGCTGTATGCTGCCGCCGTGTACGCATGCGACCATAACAGGGCAGGGTCTTTGGATCCTGGGGATATCAAAGACGCTGAAGAATGGTCCATTCTAGAACTCGACTGAGCTAGCCGGCCTTTACATGTGTGCTTCTTCCTTGTGGGTGACTCGACCCACGACCCATGAATGCTCTTTCCTAACTGTAAACCTTAACCAACTGATCGCAAAGCTCCCTCCCAACACTATCATCTCCCTCAGATCTCGAGCCACCGCTCCTTGAAGAAATATTGAAGAAAGACGGAGGAGTATAATCCTCAAAAGGAGGCTAATCCAGAATGGATTAGAAGAAAGTTATCTACTCCTAATGGGTAGAGATAGAATACAAGGATCGTCGACCTTTACCAAAATTTACGCCAGACCACCGCATATTGAAGACATGTTGAAGAAAGACAGAAAAGTAAAATCCTCATAAGGAGGCTAATCCGAAAGGGATTAGAAAGAAGGTATCTACTCCTAGTGGGTAGAGATAGAATACATGTTTGAAATACAACAGGTTTATCACCCACCATTGACGAGGCAATAGGAGGGGTTCACGATAACCGATAGTTTACAAGTGAAGCTTGCCGGATGCCTTTTTAGGGCTACCGATTTTAAACGACACACCTCCTGTATACTTATGATCGTTCCCTATCTGGTCAAGGCCTGATATCCTTGGTGTGGAAGACGCCAATGAGTTTTCCCTGAAGATCTTCAAGTTCATATAGGGAATTCCCTCTTCGAGATCTTATTCGGCATTTAAGGAACTTGCGACTTAATTTAGCACTGAACTGGTTTCGAAAACTACTCTGCGTGAAGTTGCGACGATATACTTCCTGACCTACTTTGAACTCTACAGGTTTCGAGCGCAGATTTTAGACTTTTGTGCCCTGTTCGAACGCGTGACTCAAGTTTTCCTGGACTTTAGCACGAATTAATTGCACTTTATCTGTCTCGTTCACTGCGATTGGTTCGCTCACGGTACCTAGATCCTTCAAGAGCCTATAGGAACTTGCGTGTACCACCATTTGGAAAGCAAAAAGTACTTTAAATGGAGAGAACCCGGTCGCCTGATGTACTGAGCTCCGTAAGGAACAGGCAATTTGGCTTAACTTCTCGTCCCACTTATTTTGTTCATATGTGAGACATGCTCGGATTCCGGACAGTATTGATCTATTTACTCGTTCAGACGCGTTTGCTTGCGGGGAGTAGACGGCGGTTCGCACGTGTTGCACGCCGTACCCATCCAGTAATGTAGCAAAATGGGCGGAGCGGAATTGGGACCCATTGTCCGTGACGATTGTTTCCGGAACTCCGAACATGTGAAATAGTTCGATTTCCACGACCAGACAAACTTGCTTGGCGGAGGTCTTTTTAAGAGGTCTCAACAAAGGGTATTTTGAAAAGTGATCAAACGCGATAATCATGCATGTGTTTCCAGAAGTAGATCTGGGGTAAGGGCCGAATAGGTCAATATATACCCGTTGCCAGGGTCGTTCTGTCTGAGTCTGGGTTCCCATGGGCGGTCTTAAAATGGTGTTCGGGGCCTTTATTTCCTTACATATATCACATGAGCCAATGTAATTCCGGACGTCGACTGTCATCCTTGGCCAGTATAGGTGTCGCCGTATGCGTTCCAGAGTCTTCCCTATGCCTCCATGAGAAGATAATGGCGGATCATGCGCTCTTGAGATGATGCCGGTGACAAGCCCGCGCAGAATCCAAAGCTTCCAAGCTTCTTCTTCCTGGACTGGATCCCCGGTCCTTGGCACGGTTCGGATGTAAACGAAACCCCCTCTGACACATAGATCTGGCAATTTATCTGAAGCCAATTTAACTCGCTGCCTCAACTCTTCATACTCCAATGAGTCGAAGTGTGGAGATTTAAAGTCGACCTCAGGACCAGCATCTTCTCTGGCTGTTAAACTGTCACAGTGTATTCGTGACAATGCGTCAGGTACTACGTTGAGGTTCCCCTTCCGATGCTCAATTGTGAAGTCGAAACCCTGAAGCTTCAGACTCCACCGAGCGAGTCTACCGCTGAGGTCCTTTTGAGACATCAGCCACCTCAAGCCAGCATGAACCGTCATGATCTTGAACGGCATTAGCTCTATAAAAGGTCGGAACTTCTGGACACTTAGTACAGCAGCCAAACATTCTTGCTCGGTGACGGTGTAATTACGTTGCGCGGAGTTCAACTTCTTGGAGACGTACGCGATAGCTCTTTCGTGGCCTTCGTCATCCAATTGCATCAGTACTCCACCAATTCCTTGTTGACTAGCGTCATATTGAATGACGAATGGCTTGGTGAAGTCCGGGCTCACTAGTAACGGAGCAGACGTAAGCTTTTGCTTCAACTGTTCCAGAGACGTTTGGGCTTCCGTGGTCCACTTAAACTGACTAGGGTTTTTCAGAGTGTCAGTTATCGAAGCAGTTAAGTCGGCATAGTTTGGTATGAAACGCCTATACCACCCTGCCATACCCAATAGGCGTCGAACCTGACGGACAGTTTTAGGGGTAAGGTATTCAACTATGGCTACTATTTTGTCAGGGTCTGTTTTTATCCCGCTTTCTCCGACTATGAACCCCAAATATTTGGTCTCCTTTATGCAAAATTTGCTCTTCCCAAAATTAATAGTGAGGCCGGCCTTCCTCAAGCAATCCGCCACTCGAGCCAGTAGCGCCAATTGAGAATCAAAATCTTGAGAAAGAATCAGTAAGTCGTCCAGGTATACCAGGACGTTGTCGCGTAGATCGAATGGGATGACTCTGTCCATAAGGCGACACATAGTTTGAGGAGCTTTGCATAGTCCGAAAGGCATCACCTTGAAGTGATAGAGAGGATGACCAGGGACAGTAAAGGCGGTCTTCTCTCGGGACTCTTGATCTAGTGGGATCTGTCAGAATGCGTTTTTCAGGTCCAGACTCGAAATATATTTTGCCGGGGGAAGTCGACCCCGAATTCCGTCTATCTGTTGTAACGGATAGGCGTCCTTCTTCGTGACGATATTGACTTTCCTGGCGTCAAAGCAAAGTCGGACCTTTCCTGGCTTCCTTACCAGAACAACAGGAGAGCTCCAGGGACTCTGGCTCTCCTCTATCACTCCCAGTGATACCATCCGCTCCAATTCGGCGTCCATCAAACTCTGTACCGCTGGTGATATAGGATAAAAACGTTGTTTTATCGGAGTTGCATCTCCAGTGTCGATCTTATGAGTTATCAAGGAAGTTTTACCCAGACCCAGTGAGGCAAAAGATGGAAACAACTGCTTGGTGGCTTCTAGACGTTTCAATTCTAGCTCAGGAAGGCGATGGCGGTCAGTGTCTGAGGTTGCTAAAAGACCTGGTTTCACCTCCGCAACTGCACACAGGACATCCGGAGCCAACCCAAATAGGCGCCAGAAGTCTATTCCTAAGTACAGCGCCTGAGTGAGCCCAGGAACCACGTAAAAAGGCACTTTCTTGGTCTCACTACGGAAGGTAACCGCTAGGTCCACATGACCAAGAACGTTTGTCATGGCACCATTAGCTACCTCTACTTGGGTCTTGTACCTCTTCCATTGGACCTCTGCTTCAGACAACTTCTCAAGGGCTCCCCTGCCTAGGATACTGACAGTGGCCCCACTGTCTAGCAATCCTGACACGGTTCTCCCGAGTAGCTCCACTTCGGCATACGGCCTAATGTCGTCTGGTACCGACACTGCAATGTGGGCCAACTTCTTTCTCTCGGCTTTGATACGTTTGTTATGTTCGCGCCACCGCACGGTAGATTTCTTTCTGGCTGGGCAATAGTACGTCCTTGTAACCGTGGCATCAGAGTTTTCGGTCGCAGACGAAAAGGTCCTATCTCTCACGGCACGATAGTTGTTTAGGCGCTCGTGATAGGATGTCAACGGATACTGAGCCGGCTCACGGCCACTCGTCATCGCAGAAGTTGATGGCCGTCTCAGTATCTGATATGTGGGTTTCGGGCTCTCCTCCTCAGCAGTTCCAAAAGATTTAGTCGCAATGGGAGTTAAAGGGATGTCGAATATCATACACACATCGGAAGGAATGTCTAGTAAAAGGTCACCGTCGGTGTTATGAATCTCCGAGGCGGAATTCAGGATCTCCAAGTCTAATATTGTAGATTGTTTCTCGGGACTCACGATCTCAGCCTTCATACTGGTACAACTGCCTGGTGGAGGACTGTCGGAGTTGTCCCCCAAGGATATCAGATCCTGACTATATGTGGGCTTATTGAGGAGTTTGGTGACTTTCCGGGACGGTGGTCAGAGTGGCAGTCGACTGAGACATCGAAGTTGGCGTCGACGTTGTCCGAGAATATCTCGTTGAATTCGGCCGGAAACTGGTGTTGTTGCTCCCGACCCGTCTCAGGTTTTTTGTAGCGTATCTTCTACAGTTAGGCTTTATAATGTTTTTCTGGCCACATCCGTAGCAGAAGTAACCAGTGGGAGTTCTAGGACAGTCGGTATAAAAGTGACCCTGCTGATCACAGTTCCAGCAGACCGAGTCCGATCTAGCGAGAGCTCGAGCATGCAATTCTGCCACTCCCATTTCCTGAGGGTTAGGGGGGGCACGATAGTCTGATTCTGTGTTAATAGCATTTACTTCATTGACCCGATAGCGTGGGTTTCTAGGGGAGCTCACCGTGGTCGAAAATGGCAGAGATAGAGTCCTGTTATTTATGAGAGGGCTGCTCGATGACAGGATCCGATCATGGCAGGCCTGAATCTGCATCACCAATGCCCGCAATTGGCTTATTGAGTGTGTGGGATGTAAGCAGATTTGACGTTGAATAGCTGGTAGTAGATTGGTTTGGACGAGATCTAAAAATTCTCGCTCGGACATGGGATTCTGCAGCTGATTTTGTAATTCCCCCATTGCTTGGAGGTACAAGTTGAAATTCTCTCCCACTCCCTGTCGCCTGCTCATCAGCTGGCGCCTTATTTGAATGTCGTCTTTCGGGTCACCCCACTAGGGCCGCTCGAATTTGTTCTCAAGTAGGAGCTGGATTAATCCTTAATAGTGACCAATACCAGTTGGTAGCTCTATCACTAAACAGTGTGTGGATGTGTCTAATTAACAGGTCGAAATCGCCATACAGGGTGGTATTCGTCAGTGCCTCTACACGAAAAATAAAATCTTCTACTGACAGACGCGAGTTGTTCCCGCTGTATACTAATCTCCACCCCTTAATCGGGCTTGAAGAGCGTCTAGACCACTGGTGTGTAGATTGTCGTGAGGCTGGCTCAAAATTTCTAGCGGGCCCTCGGGCGAGATGTGGCGTAGGCAAGGCTAGTGATGGCCTAGATCTCGGGTCTTGTCCAACACCGATGGTGTTGTGGTGGACGCTTCCTTGATTTGAATAGCTGGGTAGTCCTGCCCCCGGGGATAAAGATTGGGGCATATGGGGGATAGCAGGGGGTGAGCGATATATATCTATTGGGGGCGCGATCGGGCGCGACAGAGGTTGGACTTGTGATCGTATTTCGGTCCGAAAATCTTTGAGACGGCGCGACATTTCGCCTTTAACTAGGTCGGCAATTTGTACTTGGAGACCTGCTAGATCTAAATACGACTCTCTAGCCACGGGCTCACGTCCAGCTGGAGCGCTCTGTGGACTCCTTTCCGGAATTCCTTCATCAGACCTGTTCGTTCGCGGACTAGGGGGAAGCGACAGCTGTCAGGTAGGCGACGACGCTCTTGGCTGTGCTGTTGACAATAGGATTTCCTGGCCGAATGCTCGTGTGATCGGCCGTTTGGCTATCGTTCCGGTATACGTGTAGTAATCGTCCTGGCTGAGAAACAGCCTACAATTCGGGCAGCAGGATTTTTCTTTGATCCCTTTCTGGATACTTTTTTTGTGAAATACATGTCCGCAATAAGTGGACACCGTGCGGGACTTAATTGACCAGTCTGCATCTTGACAAATAGAGCATATGTCCGGTAGAGTTCTTGCTGTAGCCATTTTATCAATGTGTCCACCAAATATCCTTCTATTCAGAAGGGCTGATGTCACCAACTCTATCCCACAATTCAAGAAAATTTTCTATTATGAAAATCGGACGGCGTATGTGAATAGGATTTCAAAAAAAGATTTTCTTTTAGTAAGAAGAACAGGTACCGTATTCTCATATGTATTTGGACAAGGTTTCTCCTATTAAGAAGAACAAACGCGCGCGCGAAAGGGTTTTCAAAAAGGATTTCATTTTTAATAAGAACAACAACCATATACGAATGGGTTTTCCAGAGAAAATCTTCTTCTATTAGAATGAATCAGTAAACAAGTTATACACGAAGATCTTTTTCCATTAGGCAAACAGAGTCGCACATAAATATTCAAAAAAATTTCTTCTAACGAGAAGAATGTGCCAAAAATGTAATTCAAAAATTTCTTCTACTACAATGAGTCAATAAGCTAATTACACAATACGATCTTTTTCCCTTAGGAAAACAGAGTCGCACAGAAATATTCAAAAAAATTTCTTCTAATGAGAAGAATATGTTAAAAATGAAATTCAAAAATTTCTTCTACTACAATGAGTCAATAAGCTAATTATACAAGACGATCTTTTTCCCTTAGGAAAACAGAGTCGCACAGAGATATTCAAAAAATTTTCTTCTAATGAGAAGAATGTGCCAAAAATGAAATTCAAAAATTTCTTCTACTACAATGAGTCAATAAGCTAATTATACAAGACGATCTTTTTCCCTTGGGAAAACAGAGTCGCACAGAAGTATTCAAAAAATTTTCTTCTAATGAGAAGAATGTGTCAAAAAATGAATGAAGTTTCAAAAAGATAAATGTGCTTGTTCCCCCCCCCCCCAGACCTTCTTTCCCTTAGAATCCCTCACAAACTATTGGATATTCAGAGATCTCGTTGAAAACCAAATCTGAAAAAGAACGACCCGGGGAAAAGTCAGTCCGAGGTGCCAAAGGATGAGAGCGCCACCAGAGATGCCCCAGCCAGGCCGCTAGCAGCATGCCAACTCCTGATTACTGAGGGTCTCCGGAGCCGCTTCCCTCCTTCAACAACTCCCCCCTTCCTCTCCTCGGCTCAGGTTCTCTCCAGGCGAGTGACGCAAGTGTATGCGGAAATGTACCAAAAACTCTAAACCGAGTTCGAGTTCCTCTCGGAAAGTCTTAAGAAGAGTTGGTCCGAGACGCTAGTGACTGAGATCGCCACCAGAGATTCTTCAGCCAGGCAGTTAGCTGAATGCCAGCTCCTGATTACTGAAGGTCTCTGGCGCCGCTCCGACCCTCCAACATCTGTTTCCTTTCCTGTTATGGATTGCTCTATCCATCTGGCCCTCCAGCTAGGCAGGGCCATGCATAAGGTTGACTACCTGGCTCAAGCCAAAGAGTCATCTCGCCGACGCATGATCCCGTCCAGGCAGATGACCAGAAAAGACAGGCCTCCGTGAGAACTGAATTCGAAAAACTTGAGTGAGGCCACCCAACATTTCCATGGCTGAAGGCCAGAGGGAAAGATATACAGCCATTCGAGACTCTATCATCGCGATAGTATTCATAGACAACAAAATTTTCGTCCGAACTCAGAAGGAGATCCGAACGTCATAACTGCGGAAGAAAAAATTCACCCACTAGCACCTCGGACTAATCGCAGAGAGTGCGGGATGGGTTCAGAAAAAGAAGACCTGCCTGTCACTTGACCATAATCAAAAGAGATATCGTGCCAAAAAAAGTTGAAGAGAAAGTACTGAATGAGATCTAATAACAAAAACTGGTACCGAACCGCTACACATAAGTCTGGAAGAGACCTTCCTACATCACTCACCTGAAGGACGTCTCATGGATCAGATGACACGATCCTGCTGCCGTCCCCGACCGCCCATGACATCCTGGCATAAAGATTAGGATGTCCCTTTGCACCTGTACGGATTAGAAAGAAACCTTAGGGGAGGGAAGGCTAAGAGAAAACAATCCCGTAATCACTTCATATTATGTCTTTTATTTACCCTTGGTTAATTACAAACAAATTTAGCAAAAAAAATTTTGAATAAATTTTTTTTTTTTTTTTTTTTTGGTTCTTATATTCACCCCCGAAGCTCTATAGAAGTATTATGTTGGGGACTGGGTTCCCTGCTACCCCGGGATCGGCCCGATGGGATTTCATCACTACTCCTTAATTGTTATTGCGTTGATTAAGACTGTTTCGTTCCGCATTTAACGATTCTCAAAAAGGCCTTTTGGAGAAACTAGTAATCAAAGAAAAATTGTGTCGAAATAACCGCGCTCGAAGGAGGAGCCCCCGTCGGTCGATACTAGCCGTTGTGTTCTTTCAGGTGCTGCTTCAATAGGGTCACATCTGATAATGGTTATGCTTCATTTAACTAACTTACAGACCCTACTATGACTCAGCCTTACTTCCTGGGGTGTCTTCGGTAGAAGCACAAGTTAGGTTCATATTATAATTATATTCGTAGTCAACAAGTTTAATTATACACAAACTTCTATATCACTTCGTTCAGGTGCTTCCCTGATTTCTCGGCACAAGGTAAGTTCATATAGTCCAATTAATAAGTTCGCAGGATAAATAGGTTTGGCAATATCAATATAGTAATAGCTCGTAAATAATGAAAACTAAGGTAGGCTTTTATTTAATTTAGGCGCTTCCGCAAAATGTTGGTATACTCGGTAAGTATTATAATCTAATGAATAACTTCACTGGATAAATATGTTTAGCCATATCAATATAGTAATAATTCGTAAATAACGCAAACTCAAGTAGACTTTTATTTAATTTAGGTGCTCCCGCAACATGTTGGCACTCGGTAAGTATTATAATCTAATGAATAACTTCACTGGATGAATTTTTTTTTTTATATCATTATCGAATTGTTCGTAGATAACGAAAACTAAAATTGTACTATAATCTAATCAATAAGTCCACTGGATAAATATGTTTAGCCATATCAATATAGTAATAATTCGTAAATAACGCAAACTCAAGTAGACTTTAATTTAATTTAGGTGCTACCGCAACATGTTGGCACTCGGTAAGTATTATAATCTAATGAATAACTTCACTGGATGAATATTTTTTTTTATATCATTATCGAATTGTTCGTAGATAACGAAAACTAAAATTGTACTATAATCTAATCAATAAGTCCACTGGATAAATATGTTTAGCCATATCAATATAGTCATAATTCGTAAATAACGCAAACTCAAGTAGACTTTTATTTAATTTAGGTGCTCCCGCAACATGTTGGCACTCGGTAAGTATTATAATCTAATGAATAACTTCACTGGATGAATATTTTTTTTTATATCATTATCGAATTGTTCGTAGATAACGAAAACTAAAATTGTACTATAATCTAATCAATAAGTCCACTGGATAAATATGTTTAGCCATATCAATATAGTAATAATTCGTAAATAACGCAAACTCAAGTAGACTTTTATTTAATTTAGGTGCTCCCGCAACCTGTTGGCACTCGGTAAGTACTATAATCTAATGAATAACTTCACTGGATGAATATTTTTGGCAATATCATTATCAAATTGCTCGTAGATAACGAAAACTAAAATTGTACTATAATCTAATCAATAAGTCCACTGGATAAATATGTTTAGCCATATCAATATAGTAATAATTCGTAAATAACGCAAACTCAAGTAGACTTTTATTTAATTTAGGTGCTCCCGCAACATGTTGGCACTCGGTAAGTACTATAATCTAATGAATAACTTCACTGGATGAATATTTTTGGCAATATCATTATCAAATTGTTCGTAGATAACGAAAACTAAAATTGTACTATAATCTAATCAATAAGGCCACTGGATAAATATGTGTAGCCATATCAATATAGTAATAATTAGTAAATAACGCAAACTCAAGTAGACTTTTATTTAATTTAGGTGCTCCCGCAACCTGTTGGCACTCGGTAAGTACTATAATCTAATGAATAACTTCACTGGATGAATATTTTTGGCAATATCATTATCAAATTGTTCGTAGATAACGAAAACTAAAATTGTACTATAATCTAATCAATAAGTCCACTGGATAAATATGTTTAGCCATATCAATATAGTAATAATTCGTAAATAACGAAAACTCAAGTAGACTTTTATTTAATTTAGGTGCTCCCGCAACCTGTTGGCACTCGGTAAGTACTATAATCTAATGAATAACTTCACTGGATGAATATTTTTGGCAATATCATTATCAAATTGTTCGTAGATAACGAAAACTAAAATTGTACTATAATCTAATCAATAAGTCCACTGGATAAATATGTTTAGCCATATCAATATAGTAATAATTCGTAAATAACGCAAACTCAAGTAGACTTTTATTTAATTTAGGTGCTCCCGCAACCTGTTGGCATTCGGTAAGTACTATAATCTAATGAATAACTTCACTGTATGAATATTTTTGGCAATATCATTATCAAATTGTTCGTAGATAACGAAAACTACAATTTTACTATAATCTAATCAATAAGTCCACTGGATAAATATGTTTAGCCATATCAATATAGTAATAATTCGTAAATAACGCAAACTCAAGTAGACTTTTATTTAATTTAGGTGCTCCCGCAACATGTTGGCACTCGGTAAGTACTATAATCTAATGAATAACTTCACTGGATGAATATTTTTGGCAATATCATTATCAAATTGTTCGTAGATAACGAAAACTAAAATTGTACTATAATCTAATCAATAAGTCCACTGGATAAATATGTTTAGCCATATCAATATAGTAATAATTCGTAAATAACGCAAACTCAAGTAGACTTTTATTTAATTTAGGTGCTCCCGCAATCTGTTGGCATTCGGTAAGTACTATAATCTAATGAATAACTTCACTGGATGAATATTTTTGGCAATATCATTATCAAATTGTTCGTAGATAACGAAAACTAAAATTGTACTATAATCTAATCAATAAGTCCACTGGGCAAATATGTTTAGCCATATCAATATAGTAATAATTCGTAAATAACGCAAACTCAAGTAGACTTCTATTTAATTTAGGTGCTCTCGCAACCTGTTGGCACTCGGTAAGTACTATAATCTAATGAATAGCTTCACTGGATGAATATTTTTGCCAATATCATTATCAAATTGTTCGTAGATAACGAAAACTAAAATCGTACTATAATCTAATCAATAAGTCCACTGGATAAATATGTTCAGCCATATCAATATAGTAATAATTCGTAAATAACGCAAACTCAAGTAGACTTTTATTTAATTTAGGTGCTCCCGCAACATGTTGGCACTCGGTAAGTACTATAATCTAATGAATAAGTCCACTGGATAAATATGTTTAGCCATATCAATATAGTAATAATTCGTAAATAACGCAAACTCAAGTAGACTTTTATTTAATTTAGGTGCTCCCGCAACATGTTGGCACTCGGTAAGTATTATAATCTAATGAATAACTTCACTGGATGAATATTTTTTTTTCATATCATTATCGAATTGTTCGTAGATAACGAAAACTAAAATTGTACTATAATCTAATCAATAAGTCCACTGGATAATTATGTTTAGCCATATCAATATAGTAATAATTCGTAAATAACGCAAACTCAAGTAGACTTTTATTTAATTTAGGTGCTCCCGCAACATGTTGGCACTCGAAAAGTATTATAATCTAATGAATAACTTCACTGGATGAATATTTTTTTTATATCATTATCGAATTGTTCGTAGATAACGAAAACTAAAATTGTACTATAATCTAATCAATAAGTCCACTGGATAAATATGTTTAGCCATATCAATATAGTAATAATTCGTAAATAACGCAAACTCAAGTAGACTTTTATTTAATTTAGGTGCTCCCGCAACCTGTTGGCACTCGGTAAGTACTATAATCTAATGAATAACTTCACTGGATGAGTATTTTTGGCAATATCATTATCAAATTGTTCGTAGATAATGAAAACTAAAATTGTACTATAATCTAATCAATAAGTCCACTGGATAAATATGTTTAGCCATATCAATATAGTAATAATTCGTAAATAACGCAAACTCAAGTAGACTTTTATTTAATTTAGGTGCTCCCGCAACATGTTGGCACTCGGTAAGTACTATAATCTAATGAATAACTTCACTGGATGAATATTTTTGGCAATATCATTATCAAATTGTTCGTAGATAACGAAAACTAAAATTGTACTATAATCTAATCAATAAGACCACTGGATAAATATGTTTAGCCATATCAATATAGTAATAATTAGTAAATAACGCAAACTCAAGTAGATTTTTATTTAATTTAGGTGCTCCCGCAACCTGTTGGCACTCGGTAAGAACTATAATCTAATGAATAACTTCACTGGATGAATATTTTTGGCAATATCATTATCAAATTGTTCGTAGATAACGAAAACTAAAATTGTACTATAATCTAATCAATAAGTCCACTGGATAAATATGTTTAGCCATATCAATATAGTAATAATTCGTAAATAACGCAAACTCAAGTAGACTTTTATTTAATTTAGGTGCTCCCGCAACCTGTTGGCATTCGGTAAGTACTATAATCTAATGAATAACTTCACTGGATGAATATTTTTGCAATATCATTATCAAATTTTCGTAAATAACGAAAACTAAAGTTGTACTATAATCTAATCAATAAGTCCACTGGATAAATATGTTTAGCCATATCAATATAGTAATAATTCGTAAATAACGCAAACTCAAGTAGACTTTTATTTAATTTAGGTGCTCCCGCAACCTGTTGGCACTCGGTAAGTACTATAATCTAATTAATAACTTCACTGGATGAATATTTTTGGCAATATCATTATCAAATTGTTCGTAGATAACGAAAACTAAAATTGTACTATAATCTAATCAATAAGTCCAGTGGATAAATATGTTTAGCCATATCAATATAGTAATAATTCGTAAATAGCGCAAACTCAAGTAGACTTTTATTTAATTTAGGTGCTCCCGCAACATGTTGGCACTCGGTAGGTACTATAATCTAATGAATAACTTCACTGGATGAATATTTTTGGCAATATCATTATCAAATTGTTCGTAGATAACGAAAACTAAAATTGTATTATAATCTAATCAATAAGTCCACTGGATAAATATGTTTAGCCATATCAATATAGTAATAATTAGTAAATAACGCAAACTCAAGTAGACTTTTATTTAATTTAGGTGCTCCCGCAACATGTTGGCACTCGAAAAGTATTATAATCTAATGAATATCTTCACTGGATGAATATTTTTTTTTATATCATTATCGAATTGTTCGTAGATAACGAAAACTAAAATTGTACTATAATCTAATCAATAAGTCCACTGGATAAATATGTTTAGCCATATAATATAGTAATAATTCGTAAATAACGCAAACTCAAGTAGACTTTTATTTAATTTAGGTGCTCCCGCAACCTGTTGGCACTCGGTAAGTACTATAATCTAATGAATAACTTCACTGGATGAATATTTTTGGCAATATCATTATCAAATTGTTCGTAGATAACGAAAACTAAAATTGTACTATAATTTAATCAATAAGTCCACTGGATAAATATGTTTAGCCATATCAATATAGTAATAATTCGTAAATAACGCAAACTCAAGTAGACTTTTATTTAATTTAGGTGCTCCCGCAACCTGTAGGCATTCGGTAAGTACTATAATCTAATGAATAACTTCACTGTATGAATATTTTTGCAATATCATTATCAATTTTTTCGTAGATAACGAAAACTAAAGTTGTACTATAATCTAATCAATAAGTCCACTGGATAAATATGTTTAGCCATATCAATATAGTAATAATTCGTAAATAACGCAAACTCAAGTAGACTTTTATTTAATTTAGGTGCTCCCGCAACATGTTGGCACTCGGTAAGTACTATAATCTAATGAATAACTTCACTGGATGAATATTTTTGCAATATCATTATCAAATTGTTCGTAGATAACGAAAACTAAAATTGTACTATAATCTAATCAATAAGTCCACTGGATAAATATGTTTAGCCATATCAATATAGTAATAATTCGTAAATAACGCAAACTCAAGTAGACTTTTATTTAATTTAGGTGCTCCCGCAACCTGTTGGCATTCGGTAAGTACTATAATCTAATGAATAACTTCACTGTATGAATATTTTTGCAATATCATTATCAAATTTTTCGTAGATAACGAAAACTAAAGTTGTACTATAATCTAATCAATAAGTCCACTGGATAAATATGTTTAGCCATATCAATATAGTAATAATTCGTAAATAACGCAAACTCAAGTAGACTTTTATTTAATTTAGGTACTCCCGCAACCTGTTGGCACTCGGTAAGTACTATAATCTAATGAATAACTTCACTGGATGAATATTTTTGGCAATATCATTATCAAATTGTTCGTAGATAACGAAAACTAAAATTGTACTATAATCTAATCAATAAGTCCACTGGATAAATATGTTTAGCCATATCAATATAGTAATAATTCGTAAATAACGCAAACTCAAGTAGACTTTTATTTAATTTAGGTGCTCCCGCAACATGTTGGCACTCGAAAAGTATTATAATCTAATGAATAAATTCACTGGATGAATATTTTTTTTTATATCATTATCGAATTGTTCGTAGATAACGAAAACTAAAAGTGTACTATAATCTAATCAATAAGTCCACTGGATAAATATGTTTAGCCATATCAATATAGTAATAATTTGTAAATAACGCAAACTCAAGTAGACTTTTATTTAATTTAGGTGCTCCCGCAACATGTTGGCACTCGAAAAGTATTATAATCTAATGAATAAATTCACTGGATGAATATTTTTTTTTATATCATTATCGAATTGTTCGTAGATAACGAAAACTAAAAGTGTACTATAATCTAATCAATAAGTCCACTGGATAAATATGTTTAGCCATATCAATATAGTAATAATTCGTAAATAACGCAAACTCAAGTAGACTTTTATTTAATTTAGGTGTTCCCGCAACCTGTTGGCACTCGGTAAGTACTATAATCTAATGAATAAGTCCACTGGATAAATATGTTTAGCCATATCAATATAGTAATAATTCGTAAATAACGCAAACTCAAGTAGACTTTTATTTAATTTAGGTGCTCCCGCAACATGTTGGCACTCGGTAAGTACTATAATCTAATGAATAACTTCACTGGATAAATATTTTTTTTTATATCATCATCGAATTGTTCGTAGATAACGAAAACTAAAATTGTACTATAATCTAATCAGTAAGTCCACTGGATAAATATGTTTAGCCATATCAATATAGTAATAATTCGTAAATAACGCAAACTCAAGTAGACTTTTATTTAATTTAGGTGCTCCCGCAATCTGTTGGCACTCGTAAAGTACTATAATCTAATGAATAACTTCACTGGATGAATATTTTTGGCAATATCATTATCAAATTGTTCGAACGAAAACTAAAATAGTACTATAATACGTATGAGTTGCGCATGCTTTCAGGGGCTTCCCTGATTCCCTGGCTCGCGGTAATTTCATTTATATTGCTAAATATCACTAAAATTATTCAACATATATACACTGCTAGCGATACGGTGCGATGATTCGAATGATTTGCCTTAAATTTCAGGAGCTCCAGCGGCACTAGTCAGTTCGTGGAGTGTACTTTTAGATACCACGAACATTTTTAGGCGACACTTCGTTTCATTCATCTTGCTCCAGGTGCTCCTGTACTAGAACAGCCCTAGATAAATTAATTATATTTCAATATAGTACTTGGAAGTTTCATCTCGGGTGCTGCGTGGACCGTATTACGCTTTGTAGAGTATTATGTTTTACAAATAAATATTTTTTTTCCTTCAGAAAATATGTAACCGCTTATCTTATCACTTATCTGTTAAGCTGATCTTTTCTTATTCCCGCGTCGACTTCTCTTTCTTTTCTTTCTCCAATTTGTCTTCCAGGATGGGTTTCGAACCCTTTTCGTTTTGTTCTCCTCAAATTTTTCTTTGGATCACCATCGACAACTTTGACTTTTTTTGACTTTCTTCGCGACTTCATATCCTAAAAACTACGTCTTACTCCTCAAAGAACTAGAAACAGAATGGCCGGCTGTCACTCTTCCGCCCTTTTTTGCTGTCCACTTCCTGTCATTCCCACACATGGTGCACGATGTTCCACTCTGTGCGCCAGCAGTTCCCTGGTCAGATTTTGACAAGTAGATGTCGGGTGGGCTCGTAGAGGCGGCCTGCCATGTTTACACGCAGCTGTGTGCTGCCGCCGTGTACGCATGCGACCATAACAGTATTTCTGCCTGAAAAATGGTTGGTGAGGCCCCCAGTGCCTTTGCGAGATGGCACTTTGGCCCATATATGCCCACGCCTGCTTTACCTTCCATTTTGGACCCATCCTTGTACCATTTAAAAGATCCTTTTTCAAAGGGTAGGTCCCCTGTGTGCGACTGCTGACGGTACCCCAAGATCACCTTAAATGGCGTTTGAAAGTTATGGCGTTTTTGCATAACATCTGAAATTGGGTTAGTCATCGGGTCCTCTACGAATTCCTGGAGGACTCTCAGGCGGCCAGCCAAATTGTTTGTGGTTTGGAGATTTGCCCTTTGCAGTCTTATTGCACTATGTATGGCCTGCCCTCTCACATGCAAATGTAAGGGTAGCAGGTCCAACAGAGCCTCTAAGGCTGTGGTTGGGCAGGTACGCATGGCACCTGTTACTCCTAGACATGCAAGCCGTTGTAGTTTTTGCAAACTATCTTGAGCCGTCTTTTGTTCTGTTTTTGGCTACCAAACGAGTGAAGCGTATGTGACCATGGGTCTTATAATATGGTTTCAGACCCCAAGTTTTGCCAAAAAGCCTGCGGCATGTCCATGTTGCCATGTTTATCTAGTATTCTTTTTAAGTGAGAGTTCCAGGTTAGTCTATTATCTAAGGTAATACCCAGATATTTGACCTCCTTTGAGAATTCCACTGTTGTTCCCTCAAGAGATGGTGCTTTCAAACAAAGCTTCCTTTTTCTTGTGAATGGAACAACTATTGTGTTGCCAGGGTTGGCTCGAAGTCTCATTGTTTGTCACCAGTTGCAGACTATGTTCAGGGCATTCTGCAATAATTTATTGGTAGCTGTGTTCTCAATGGCTTCAAAGCAGGTATTATCAAATGCTCCTTCGATGTCTAGGAATGCACATAGGGCTGTCTCTTTATCCTCTACCGCCTGTTCTAGTCTTAGAACAAGACTATGTAGGGCAGTTGTAGTAGACTTCCCTGCTTGGTAAGCATGTTGGTTTGGGTGCAGCGGTGATCGCTTAAGTGCACCGCTCCTAATATAATTGTCTAGCACTTTCTCCATTGTTTTGAGGAGAAATGACGTTAGACTGATCGGACGGTAGGATTTGGGTAGTGCAGGTGAACGCTCTCCCCCTATAGGTATAAATGATACCTTAACTTCCCTCCACGTCCTGGGTATATACCCTAGAGCATAGCTTGCTCTAAAGGTCTTAATGAGATTTGTCAGTATCTCCTCTAGCCCTTGTTGAATTAGGGCCGGAAAAATGCCATCAGCTCCAGGCTCCAGCTCCCTACAGATATTGCGAAAAACCCTCAGATTACTCTGAATTACAGTGATCCAATTTTATATGGTTTTGCAGATATTTATTCTGCCCTTAATTGGATCTCTGACAGAGTCTGTGGAGATTACCACAAAATCGTCCAAGTTTTGGTAAACTGGGTTCACCTCGTAAGGTGCCAGATCGGCGTCCTCCTCATTTGTGTTGAGGATTAGGACTTTTGCCATACCGTTGACTGGTTCGACGATTGAGTTTCCGAGAAATAAACCTGGCCTTATTTCCTTCTTGAAACAGACCGATTGATTTTGAATAGAAGGAGTTGGAATTTCAATGATGAATTCTGATCGAGCCGGAATTTTAATTTTATTTAATCTATCCGATTATTTCGGATTTTTATAAGGAAGGAGATATGATTCCAACTTTTGTGGAATTTAAAAGGAGTTATACGATGATTCGGACTCGATAGAATTTGAAGGAGATAAAACTTTTCGAAATTCTTTGACTTCTTTGATTTTACCTTGGAATTCACTTTTTGTGAATTTATGAATTTATTTTTATAGTCGATACTCGCATTGTATCGAGATAAAAAATCATGACGAAGCAGGCCATCGTATGAGAGGATGGAGTTATTTCCTACTATTTGAAATGGGTGTTCTAGGATGGAGTTAAATTTGGTAGATTTCAAATTCAATTTTGCAAATATGAGTCCTTCTGTACAAGTGGACTCGGTAAATAATGTATTTATATTGCAGACAGCATCTCTGTAGCAGATGCTATCTGGCTTCAAAGGATAGAGTTTAATTAAGCTGATCTCTGCTCCAGTATCAATTTAAATGTAAGTTTTGGAGCAGAGCAGATGTCGACAGGCAAGGAAAGCGTTAGCGAATTTTTATTAATTTGGACGTGGATACGGATTAATTTCTTGCTGCTTACTTTTCCGTCGATATTGTCTCGGGACTCCTGTGGACTTGTGCTGTAGTTTGTATGTGCGAGGGGTTGCCATGCAGTTTCCCTGCCTGGATGCCGATGGACTTTTGCTGTCCTTCCTATTTGGAGAAGGTGATCTAGCTGAGGTATTTGCATTTTTATATCTCGGTGGAGTTCGATTCTCTTGGAATACTGGCTGCTGCCAGTTCCTGTTTTGTGGCTGTCTATCAGCCGTGCTTGTTTGCGGAGCAATGTTTACATTTTGGAAATTATTCCGATTTCCTGGGCTGTCGTTAAAGAGATTATTATTCGCAGTTCTTGTCCTGCATTCTTCAATAGAATGGCCCATCCGATGGCAATATCGACAACTAGGGACCTGTGACGGAGATGTAGCATTCTTAAAATCTGGAGGATGTTGTAATTGTGAATGTGTCCTTTGGATGGTGTTAACATTTTCCGTATATCATTGTATGACTGGGCATTTTGAAGCAGCATGCCCTAATCTATTACATTTGAAGCAACGTAGGTTGTTATTTATACTTTGAAAGGAATTTTGATTTACCTTGTTACATGTTTGAAAGTTGGGTTGCTTTTGCTCCATACGTAATGAGTGATCTAGAAGATATGATTTTAAGGCAGAAAAGGATTTATCGGAATGCACTTTTGCTAAGGTCTGTAATTGTGTATTGGATAACGCATTTTCAATTGCTCTCACAGCCTGACACTCATTATCTTTTAACAAAGACCGTAGGAGCACCTTGTCCGTTGTATTGGAATGTGTTGCTTCATTTAGCTTGGACAGTGTTGTATTTAATCTCTGCAAAAAGTCTTTTACACATTCCTCTCTTCTTTGTCTTGAATTATTTAATTGAGACTGTAGTGTGGATCTAGCGGTTGTGATTTCGAAGGTTTGAGTTAACATAGATTTTTATTTAGACCAATCTGATATTTGATTGTACCTATATACATCATACGCCTCTGCAGATAATTTACTCCTTATTAAGATAAGGAGGGAGAGTTTTTCGCTCACCGTCGGTGCTGTTGCGTACATGTCATGACAACTTGAAATAAATTTGTGGAAAGCGTTAGAATTGCGACTGGTCTCTTAAAGTGACATTATGGTGATGATTTGTTAAATCATTTGTAGTATTTGATAACCCTTGAAATCGCGAATCTAGCTGTTCCTGAAGTGCGATTATAGTATCTGAATATGATGTTTCCATATTTATATAGACATCTTTCGTGAAGTAATCGCTGCCTTTGTCCTTAGAGCCAGCATTTGAAATTATTTCAGTATGAGTTGTTTTGAAATCATCCCACTACCCATGCAGCGAATGTAGTTTTTGAGTTAAATATGCCTGACTTGGAGTTGGTAGCGAATTAAGATTGATAGACTGGATAACATGTGATATTGGTTTGTCCTCCTGTAGCCGAAATTGTATTATATTTTCTTGGTCTTGGTCTGCCTTGTCCTGATAATCTATCGATGCTGCTTTTTGTGAATTTTTGGGAGGTGCGATGTAAAATGGGTTGTTTGTGTTATCCTCATGAGTTGAAATTGATTTCAATCTATCAGACAGTGTTGCTTTGATTAGGCTGTACCAATCCTCTGTCTTATCAGAGCATGATTGTTTAAAATATTCATGAGTTTCGTCGAAATCTTCATGTCTTTGGATAATGGATTCTGTTTCTTCAAAGTCTGTCCAGTACTCTTCTAATTTTTTGATCTTTTCGGAAACTAATTCTGTAGTTCTGTATTTTTTGTTAGTACTGTGGTTGTACTGCCCGTAGTCAGAGCGTACATGTAATAAATGAAAGGTGTAGTGAAATTTATGCCACTGGTATAAAGCTAGTAGTTTTTATCTGTTTATTCACTGCACTAAATGTTTCAAGTTCAATAAATACTAAAACTTGAGAACTCCAAGATATATATATATTGTAATATAAAAAGCTGAAACCAATGTTTATTAAATGATTAATATATAAATTTGATTTACACAACTGTAGCAATTGACTTGTACTCACCTGATCGATATATAGCAGCTGATTTACTTGACCCTTTATTTGACTGAGGTGTGGGATGAGGATATTCTTTATTGCAGTCGATACCAGCAATAAAGTGGATTTGTTAGGAATTGTCTTATTACAGTCGAAACCCGCAATAAGACTCTTTATTACAGTCGATACCCGCAATAAAGTGTTTTGTGGTAGTGATTTTCTTACTACAGTCGAGACCTGCAGCAAGAATGTTTATTACAGTCGAGACCCGCAATAAAGTGTTTGTGTTAGTAATTGTCTTACTACAGTCGATACCCGCAGTAAGACTCTTTATTACAGTCGATACCCGCAATAAAGTGGTTTTGTTAGTAATTGTCTTATTACAGTCGAGACCCGCAATAAAGTTATTTGTTAGTAATATATTATCTCAGTCGAGACCCGAGATAATATTCTTTAAGTCAGTCGATACCCGACTTAAAGTGAATGTTAGTATATATCTTAACTTCAGTCGAGACCCGAAGAAAGAATTTTTTATTTCCGTCGAGAACAGAAATAAAGTGTATTGTTAGTAATATTTTTTATTGCAGTCGCTACCCACAATAAAAAACCTTTAATTTAATCGCTGTCTAAAACAAACTCCTTAATCCAGTCGATACCCAGAATAAGAATATTTTATTTTAGCTGTCAATTAAACCAAGTATTTAATTTAGTAATTAAATACACACTAGGAAAAATCACTAGGAAAGAACACAAAGGAATAAAATCGCCAAGTTAATCACTGCACTGCTAAATCACAAAAGAGAGCGAATCAAGTCAAACTGCTGTTTATATAGCCCTTGCTTGCACACGACACCAATGATGGAGTAGCAGAGGCGCATGATCACAAGAATTGGCCGTGATTCTGTAATTTTACGGTACTAGAGATAAAATATGCATAGCAACGAACAAAAATGCATAGTAATAAGAAATTTAAAGCAACCCATGCTGCTGTGTTAAATTGAATTCTGTATATTTGCAAAAAATGTTATCTCATCACGTAGAGAAGAAATTCCCGTTCGATAGTATTTATAATGATGATAGAGTTGCAAACTGATCTACTTGATCTGATTGTATTTGTGCCATGCATTGTATGCTACATGACAACACATGCTTTGGTTAGATGCTGTACCTATTTTTGGGAAAATTTGTAATTAGATTGAATTTGTTTTGTTTTTAGAACTCAATTTTAGCATGATATTTTTGCATATGTTCTTTTTCAGCAATTGTTGTTTAGCACGAATCTAATTGCTTCAATCATATGATAAGAATTTTAATTTGATCTGCTCAATGAGGCTATATTGTTGTATTGTATTTGTGCAATGTGTTATGTAGATGACAAATACATGGCTTTGTTAGGTTGTGTACCTGTCTTTTGATTACGAATAATCAAATTTGATTTAATTTTCCTAAAAATTTGATGCCTTGTTTTCAGGATGTTTTCCTTTTAAAGTAATCGGTAAAACCAAAATATATTCGAACCGATTTGGTTCGAACATACTGCCCCCCGTTGAAAGGCTGTAATGTCTTTCAAATGTAAAGATCTTGCCACTTATTGTTTTATTAATTAAGTTAAAATTTTTGCATGGATATGAAATTTTTGTAAAACAAAAAAAAAACAAATTTGATTAGGAGGAAATAAATGTTTCGTGGGGTATTTTGTTTATTTGTTTGATTTTTTGTGTGCGTAGGTATATATGTGCAATTGTTAGCAATGCACTTTCGATTTTTGGGGAATATGAGTTTATTGAAATTTTCCCACGGAAACAAAAAAAATGAATTTTTGTTTTATTTCAGAAAAAATGAAAGAGTAAGCAAAAAAAAAGATTTTTTCCTTTTAAAAGCACTTCCTTGTGCTGAATGGTGTCAACGTATTGTAGGGCTGTAGTTTATGTAGTGCTTCACTTTTAGACTTCCATTTGTTTTGTGTACAAAAAATACGTATGAACATTTATGTTAGTGTTTTTGCAACACCATAGTTGTAGAGTAACCTTTTCGGTGTCTCGAAACCGTCGATGAAGTTTATCCAGTGAAAACTTATGCTCGTAGTGAGCGTTTGCTGTTAAAGTAGACGCTGCGGAGATTCTGGAAGTGTTTTTTAGACTTCCGAAAAGAATCCAACCGAGCGTGCTATTTTGCGCGATTGGTGTTCCTGGAGGACCTTTTTGTAATCCTTATAAGAGGATTTCTCCGCATGCATCTGCTCCTAAGAGCATGCCAATTTTTCCTGGCTTGAAAAAGTATGGATCGGCGAGTTGCAGATAACGTACATGACTCCATTCCTTGTTTGGAATGGTGGACGGAGGTAATATATCTGTGATAGTATTCACGATAAGGGCATTAATTGTTGTTGCTTTATTCGATGTTGAATAAGGGTGTATGTTCATTGCAGCGTGGGTTTTAACAAACGCAGCTTCTGACTGTCCTAACCCAGTGATTTGTGTCGACGTGTTCACAATGTCCAATTGCAGCTTGCGTGCGGCGGCTTGTGTTATGAACGTGACTTGAGAGCCTGAGTCAATCAAGGCTCGTAGAGTAAGCATGTTACCATTTTTTGACGGAACTTTCACCAATGCTTTGGCAAGGAAGGCTTGTGTAGCTCGTGCTGATTGATTCGCGTGAAGCGTGTGAATATTGGATGTGGAAGGTGAAGATTGAACTTGTATATCTGGGGTTTCTGATGCTTTGATCAAACCCTGTGGAATTGCGTTATTCCTATGGAGTAAGGAATGATGTTTCCTTCCACATCGCTGGCACGTGAATTTGCTTGAGCAAAACTTCGAGCTGTGACCTTTTGAAAGGCAGTTAATGCACAAGTTGTTTGACGTGACAATTTTGATTCTTGAATCTACGTCTTGTTAAATAAATTTTGGACATTTGAATATCCGATGTTGCTCTTTGCACATTATACATCTGTCACCAGATGATGAAAGGTGAGTGGATGCTCTTGGAATTTGAGCTGGTTTGTTTACAGAATATGGTTTTGCTTCTAAAATTGCTTTTAGAATTCGGAATCTCATCTGTAGCAAAGCCTTTAGAGATTCTAGGGTAGGAAGTTCATTTGTACTATTCACTTCTTTTTCCCATAAACGATGCGTCTCTGCTGGTAGACATTGCACTAGCATGTAAATCAGGATTGTATCCCAGTGTTTAGTGGGGACTTCCAATGCTTCGAGTTCATAAATACATTCTGACGATTTGTCTAGCACAGTTTTTATTGCCTTGGCTGACTCGTGTGTCGCTTTAGGTAGATTGAATAGAATTTTTAGCTGAGAATTAATTAAGACTCGTTTATTGTCATACCTATTGAGCAATATCTTCCATGCGTTGTCGTTACTCGCATTGGTCATTGGAAGCTGACGCAACAAATGTTCTGCTTCTCCAGAAATATTAGATTTTAAATAATGCAATTTCTGTACTGGAGATAACGCAGAATCTGTATGCACTAGTGACTGGTATATATCGCGAAAAGACCTCCATGAATCATATGACCCTGAGAACTTTGGGATTGTGATGCTAGGTAACCTCAGAAACGAAGAAGATTCATTCTCCGTGTTTGGCTTTGAATCTACTTTTGTTTCGAATGCATCTAGTGCATCTCTGAGAATACCTCGAAACGTGTAGTATTTATCTTCCACGCTTGAGAACTGATCTTTTGCAAAATAATCGTATTTTTGCAATTCGCGATCTTCTAAAGCCTGAGTAGCTTGGAGAATCATATAATGCGTGTTCTTATAGTCGGACCAAATTTCGTTTAAGGCGATTAACCGCTCAGAAATAAGTCCTCTCGTTCGTTTTTCTACATCAGTATTTTTGTAGTTATTGAACGATTTTTGGAATACTTGTCCAGAGGTGACTTGGTTAGCGAAAAGTTTTTGAAGTGCAGAGATGTTTGAAAAAACTAAAAATATATATCACTAGACTTTAAATTTGGCTGCGAAGGACCATAAAATGTACTGCCAGTAGTTAGAGCGTACATGCAATAAATGAAAGGTGTAGTGAAATTTATGCCACTGGTATAAAGCTAGTGGTTTTTATCTGTTTATTCACTGCACTAAATGTTTCAAGTTCAATAAATACTTAAACTTGAGAACTGCTAGATATATATATATATATATATATATATATATATATATATTGTAATATAAAAAGCTGAAACCAATGTTTATTAAATGATTAATATATAAATTTGATTTACACAAATTGACTTGTACTCACCTGATCCATATATAGCAGCTGATTTACTTGACCTTTTATATGACTAAGGTGTGGGATGAGGATATTCTTTATTCCAGTCAATACCCGCAATAAAGTGGATTTGTTAGGAATTGTCTTATTACAGTCGAAACCCGCAATAAGACTCTTTATTACAGTCGATACCCCCAATAAAGAGTTTTGTGTTAGTGATTTTCTTACTACAGTCGAGACCCGCAGCAAGAATCTTTATTACAGTCGAGACCCGCAATAAAGTGTTTGTGTTAGTAATTGTCTTACTGCAGTCGATACCCGCAGTAAGACTCTTTATTACAGTCGATAGCCGCAATAAAGTAGTTTTGTTAGTAATTGTCTTATTACAGTCGAGACCCGCAATAAGACTCTTTATTACAGTCGAGACCCGCAATAAAGTGTTTGTGTTAGTAATTGTCTTACTACAGTCGATACCCGCAGTAAGACTCTTTATTACAGTCGATACCCGCAATAAAGTGGTTTTGTTAGTAATTGTCTTATTACAGTCGAGACCCGCAATAAGACTCTTTATTACAGTCGAGACCCGCAATAAAGTGGTGTGAGTTAGTAGATTTCTTATTACAGTCGAGACCCGCAATAAAGTTATTTGTTAGTAATATATTATCTCAGTCGAGACCCGAGATAATATTCTTTAAGTCAGTCGATACCCGACTTAAAGTGAATGTTAGTATATATCTTAACTTCAGTCGAGACCCGAAGAAAGAATTTTTTATTTCCGTCGAGAACAGAAATAAAGTGTATTGTTAGTAATATTTTTTATTGCAGTCGCTACCCACAATAAAAAACCTTTAATTTAATCGCTGTCTAAAACAAACTCCTTAATCCAGTCGATACCCAGAATAAGAATATTTTATTTTAGCTGTCAATTAAACCAAGTATTTAATTTAGTAATAAAATACACACTAGAAAAAATTACTAGGAAAGAACACAAAGGAATAAAATCGCCAAGTTAATCACTGCACTGCTAAATCACAAAAGAGAGCGAATCAAGTCAAACTGCTGTTTATATAGCCCTTGCTTGCACACGACACCAATGATGGAGTAGCAGAGGCGCATGATCACAAGAATTGGCCGTGATTCTGTAATTTTACGGTACTAGAGGTAAACTATGCATAGCAACGAACAAAAATGCATAGTAATAAGAAATTTAAAGCAACCCATGCTGCTGTGTTAAATTGAATTCTGTATATTTGCAAAAAATGTTATCTCATCACGTAGAGAAGAAATTCCCGTTCGATAGTATTTATAATGATGATAGAGTTGCAAATTGATCTGCTTGATCTGATTGTATTTGTGCCATTCATTGTATGCTACATGACAACACATGCTTTGGTTAGATGCTGTACCTATTTTTGGGTAAATTTGTAATTGGATTGAATTTGTTTTGTTTTTAGAACTCAATTTTAGCATGATATTTTTGCATATGTTCTTTTTCAGCAATTGTTTTTTAGCACGAATCTAATTGCTTCAATCATATGATAAGAATTTTAATTTGATCTGCTCAATGAGGCTATATTGTTGTATTGTATTTGTGCAATGTGTTATGTAGATGACAAATACATGGCTTTGTTAGGTTGTGTACCTGTCTTTTGATTACGAGTAATCAAATTTGATTTAATTTTCCTAAAAATTTGATGCCTTGTTTTCAGGATGTTTTCCTTTTAAAGTAATCGGTAAAACCAAAATATATTCGAACCGATTTGGTTCGAACATACTGCCCCCCGTTAAAAGGCTGTAATGTCTTTCAAATGTAAAGATCTTGCCATTTATTGTTTTATTAATTAAGTTAAAATTTTTGTATGGATATGAAATTTTTGTAAAATAAAAAAAATGAACAAATTTGATTAGGAGGAAATAAATGTTTCGTGGGGTATTTTGTTTATTTGTTTGATTTTTTGTGTGCGTAGGTATATATGTGCAATTGATAGCAATGCACTTTCGAAAACAACAAAAAATGAATTTTTGTTTTATTTCAGAAAAAATGAAAGAGTAAGCAAAAAAAAAGATTTTTATTTCAGGAAAAATGAAAGAGTAAGCAAAAAAAAAGATTTTTTCCTTTTAAATGCACTTCCTTGTGCTGAATGGTGTCAACGTATTGAAGAGCTGTAGTTTATGTAGTGCTTCACTTTTAGACTGCCATTTGTTTTGTGTACAAAAAATACGTATGAACATTTATTTTAGTGTTTTTGCAACACCATAGTTGTAGAGTAACCTTTTCGGTGTCTCGAAACCGTCGTTGAAGTTTATCCAGTGAAGACTTATGCTCGTAGTGAGCGTTTGCTGTTAAAGTAGACGCTGTGGAGATTCTGGAAGTGTTTTTTAGACTTCCGAAAAGAATCCAACCGAGCGTGCTATTTTGCGCGATTGGTGTTCCTGGAGGACCTTTTTGTAATCCTTCTAAGAGGATTTCTCCGCATGCATCTGCTCCTAAGAGCAGGCCAATTTTTCCTGGCTTGAAAAAGTATGGATCGGCGAGTTGCAGATAACGTACATGACTCCATTCCTTGTTTGGAATGGTGGACGGAGGTAATATATCTGTGATAGTATTCACGATAAGGGCATTAATTGTTGTTGCTTTATTCGATGTTGAATAAGGGTGTATGTTCATTGCAGCGTGGGTTTTAACAAACGCAGCTTCTGACTGTCCTAACCCAGTGATTTGTGTCGACGTGTTCACAATGTCCAATTGCAGCTTGCGTGCGGCGGCTTGTGTTATGAACGTGACTTGAGAGCCTGAGTCAATCAAGGCTCGTAGAGTAAGCATGTTACCCTTTTTTGACGGAACTTTCACCAATGCTTTGGCAAGCAAGGCTTGTGTAGCTCGTGCTGATTGATTCGCGTGAAGCGTGTGAATATTGGATGTGGAAGGTGAAGATTGAACTTGTATATCTGGGGTTTCTGATGCTTTGATCAAACCCTGTGGAATTGCGTTATTCCTATGGAGTAAGGAATGATGTTTCCTTCCACATCGCTGGCACGTGAATTTGCTTGAGCAAAACTTCGAGCTGTGACCTTTTGAAAGGCAGTTAATGCACAAGTTGTTTGACGTGACAATTTTGATTCTTGAATCTACGTCTTGTTAAATAAATTTTGGACATTTGAATATCCGATGTTGCTCTTTGCACATTATACATCTGTCACCAGATGATGAAAGGTGAGTGGATGCTCTTGGAATTTGAGCTGGTTTGGTTACAGAATATGGTTTTGCTTCTGAAATTGCTTTTAGAGTTCGGAATCTCGTCTGTAACAAAGCCTTTAGAGATTCTAGGGTAGGAAGTTCATTTGTACTATTCACTTCTTTTTCCCATAAACGATGCGTCTCTGCTGGTAGACATTGCACTAGCATGTAAATCAGGATTGTATCCCAGTGTTTAGTGGGGACTTCCAATGCTTCGAGTTCATAAATACATTCTGATGATTTGTCTAGCACAGTTTTTATTGCCTTGGCTGACTCGTGTGTCGCTTTAGGTAGATTGAATAGAATTTTTAGCTGAGAATTAATTGAGACTCGTTTATTGTCATACCTATTGAGCAATATCTTCCATGCGTTGTCGCAACTCGCATTGGTCATTGGAAGCTGACGCAACAAATGTTCTGCTTCTCCAGAAATATTAGATTTTAAATAATGCAATTTCTGTACTGGAGATAACGCAGAATCTGTATGCAGTAGTGACTGGAATAGATCGCGAAAAGACCTCCATGAATCATATGACCCTGAGAACTTTGGGATTGTGATGCTAGGTAACCTCAGAAACGAAGAAGATTCATTCTCCGTGTTTGGCTTTGAATCTACTTTTGTTTCGAATGCATCTAGTGCATCTCTGAGAATACCTCGAAACGTGTAGTATTTATCGTCCACGCTTGAGAACTGATCTTTTGCAAAATAATCGTATTTTTGCAATTCGCTATCTTCTAAAGCCTGAGTTGCTTGGAGAATCATATAATGCGTGTTCTTATAGTCGGACCAAATTTCGTTTAAGGCGATTAACCGCTCAGAAATAAGTCCTCTCGTTCGTTTTTCTACATCAGTATTTTTGTAGTTATTGAACGATTTTTGGAATATTTGTCCAGAGGTGACTTGGTTAGCGAAAAGTTTTTGAAGTGCAGAGATGTTTGAAAAAACTAAAAATATATATCACTAGACTTTAAATTTGGCTGCGAAGGACCATAAAATGTACTGCCAGTAGTTAGAGCGTACATGCAATAAATGAAAGGTGTAGTGAAATTTATGCCACTGGTATAAAGCTAGTGGTTTTTATCTGTTTATTCACTGCACTAAATGTTTCAAGTTCAATAAATACTTAAACTTGAGAACTGCTAGATATATATATATTGTAATATAAAAAGCTGAAACCAATGTTTATTAAATGATTAATATATAAATTTGATTTACACAACTGTAGCAATTGACTTGTACTCACCTGATCGATATATAGCAGCTGATTTACTTGACCTTTTATATGACTAAGGTGTGGGATGAGGATATTCATTATTGCAGTCAATACCCGCAATAAAGTGGATTTGTTAGGAATTGTCTTATTACAGTCGAAACCCGCAATAAGAATCTTTATTACAGTCGATACCCCCAATAAAGTGTTTTGTGTTAGTGATTTTCTTACTACCGTCGAGACCCGCAGCAAGAATCTTTATTACAGTCGAGACCCGCAATAAAGTGTTTGTGTTAGTAATTGTCTTACTTCAGTCGATACCCGCAGTAAGACTCTTTATTACAGTCGATAGCCTCAATAAAGTAGTTTTGTTAGTAATTGTCTTATTACAGTCGAGACCCGCAATAAGACTCTTTATTACAGTCGAGACCCGCAATAAAGTGTTTGTGTTAGTAATTGTCTTACTACAGTCGATACCCGCAGTAAGACTCTTTATTACAGTCGATACCCGCAATAAAGTGGTTTTGTTAGTAATTGTCTTATTACAGTCGAGACCCGCAATAAGACTCTTTATTACAGTCGAGACCCGCAATAAAGTGGTGTGAGTTAGTAGATTTCTTATTACAGTCGAGACCCGCAATAAAGTTATTTGTTAGTAATATATTATCTCAGTCAAGACCCGAGATAATATTCTTTAAGTCAGTCGATACCCGACTTAAAGTGAATGTTAGTATATATCTTAACTTCAGTCGAGACCCGAAGAAAGAATTTTTTATTTCCGCCGAGAACAGAAATAAAGTGTATTGTTAGTAATATTTTTTATTGCAGTCGCTACCCACAATAAAAAACCTTTAATTTAATCGCTGTCTAAAACAAACTCCTTAATCCAGTCGATACCCAGAATAAGAATATTTTATTTTAGCTGTCAATTAAACCAAGTATTTAATTTAGTAACAAAATACACACTAGGAAAAATCACTAGGAAAGAACACAAAGGAATAAAATCGCCAAGTTAATCACTGCACTGCTAAATCACAAAAGAGAGCGAATCAAGTCAAACTGCTGTTTATATAGCCCTTGCTTGCACACGACACCAATGATGGAGTAGCAGAGGCGCATGATCACAAGAATTGGCCGTGATTCTGTAATTTTACGGTACTAGAGATAAAATATGCAAAGCAACGAACAAAAATGCATAGTTATAAGAAATTTAAAGCAACCCATGCTGCTGTGTTAAATTGAATTCTGTATATTTGCAAAAAATGTTATCTCATCACGTAGAGAAGAAATTCCCGTTCGATAGTATTTATAATGATGATAGAGTTGCAAATTGATCTGCTTGATCTGATTGTATTTGTGCCATGCATTGTATGCTACATGACAACACATGCTTTGGTTAGATGCTGTACCTATTTTTGCGAAAATTTGTAATTAGATTGAATTTGTTTTGTTTATAGAACTCAATTTTAGCATGGTATTTTTGCATATGTTCTTTTTCAGCAATTGTTTTTTAGCACGAATCTAATTGCTTCAATCATATGATAAGAATTTTAATTTGATCTGCTCAATGAGGCTATATTGTTGTATTGTATTTGTGCAATGTGTTATGTAGGTGACAAATACATGGCTTTGTTAGGTTGTGTACCTGTCTTTTGATTACGAATAATCAAATTTGATTTAATTTTCCTAAAAATTTGATGCCTTGTTTTCAGGAAGTTTTCCTTTTAAAGTAATCGGTAAAACCAAAATATATTCGAACCGATTTGGTTCGAACATACTGCCCCCCGTTAAAAGGCTGTAATGTCTTTCAAATGTAAAGATCTTGCCATTTATTGTTTTATTAATTAAGTTAAAATTTTTGCATGGATATGAAATTTTTGTAAAATAAAAAAAAATGAACAAATTTGATTAGGAGGAAATAAATGTTTCGTGGGGTATTTTGTTTATTTGTTTGATTTTTTGTGTGCGTAGGTATATATGTGCAATTGTTAGCAATGCACTTTCGATTTTTGGGGAATATGAGTTTATTGAAATTTTCCCACGGAAACAAAAAAAAATGAATTTTTGTTTTATTTCAGAAAAAATGAAAGAGTAAGCAAAAAAAAAGATTTTTTCCTTTTAAATGCACTTCCTTGTGCTGAATGGTGTCAACGTATTGAAGGGCTGTAGTTTATGTAGTGCTTCACTTTTGGACTGCCATTTGTTTTGTGTACAAAAAATACGTATGAACATTTATTTTAGTGTTTTTGCAACACCATAGTTGTAGAGTAACCTTTTCGGTGTCTCGAAACCGTCGTTGAAGTTTATCCAGTGAAGACTTATGCTCGTAGTGAGCGTTTGCTGTTAACGTAGACGCTGTGGAGATTCTGGAAGTGTTTTTCAGACTTCCGAAAAGAATCCAACCGAGCGTGCTATTTTGCGCGATTGGTGTTCCTGGAGGACCTTTTTGTAATCCTTCTAAGAGGATTTCTCCGCATGCATCTGCTCCTAAGAGCAGGCCAATTTTTCCTGGCTTGAAAAAGTATGGATCGGCGAGTTGCAGATAACGTACATGACTCCATTCCTTGTTTGGAATGGTGGACGGAGGTAATATATCTGTGATAGTATTCACGATAAGGGCATTAATTGTTGTTGCTTTATTCGATGTTGAATAAGGGTGTATGTTCATTGCAGCGTGGGTTTTAACAAACGCAGCTTCTTACTGTCCTAACCCAGTGATTTGTGTCGACGTGTTCACAATGTCCAATTGCAGCTTGCGTGCGGCGGCTTGTGTTATGAACGTGACTTGAGAGCCTGAGTCAATCAAGGCTCGTAGAGTAAGCATGTTACCCTTTTTTGACGGAACTTTCACCAATGCTTTGGCAAGCAAGGCTTGTGTAGCTCGTGCTGATTGATTCGCGTGAAGCGTGTGAATATTGGATGTGGAAGGTGAAGATTGAACTTGTATATCTGGGGTTTCTGATGCTTTGATCAAACCCTGTGGAATTGCGTTATTCCTATGGAGTAAGGAATGATGTTTCCTTCCACATCGCTGGCACGTGAATTTGCTTGAGCAAAACTTCGAGCTGTGACCTTTTGAAAGGCAGTTAATGCACAAGTTGTTTGACGTGACAATTTTGATTCTTGAATCTACGTCTTGTTAAATAAATTTTGGACATTTGAATATCCGATGTTGCTCTTTGCACATTATACATCTGTCACCAGATGATGAAAGGTGAGTGGATGCTCTTGGAATTTGAGCTGGTTTGGTTACAGAATATGGTTTTGCTTCTGAAATTGCTTTTAGAGTTCGGAATCTCGTCTGTAGCAAAGCCTTTAGAGATTCTAGGGTAGGAAGTTCATTTGTACTATTCACTTCTTTTTCCCATAAACGATGCGTCTCTGCTGGTAGACATTGCACTAGCATGTAAATCAGGATTGTATCCCAGTGTTTAGTGGGGACTTCCAATGCTTCGAGTTCATAAATACATTCTGATGATTTGTCTAGCACAGTTTTTATTGCCTTGGCTGACTCGTGTGTCGCTTTAGGTAGATTGAATAGAATTTTTAGCTGAGAATTAATTGAGACTCGTTTATTGTCATACCTATTGAGCAATATCTTCCATGCGTTGTCGCAACTCGCATTGGTCATTGGAAGCTGACGCAACAAATGTTCTGCTTCTCCAGAAATATTAGATTTTAAATAATGCAATTTCTGTACTGGAGATAACGCAGAATCTGTATGCAGTAGTGACTGGAATAGATCGCGAAAAGACCTCCATGAATCATATGACCCTGAGAACTTTGGGATTGTGATGCTAGGTAACCTCAGAAACGAAGAAGATTCATTCTCCGTGTTTGGCTTTGAATCTACTTTTGTTTCGAATGCATCTAGTGCATCTCTGAGAATACCTCGAAACGTGTAGTATTTATCGTCCACGCTTGAGAACTGATCTTTTGCAAAATAATCGTATTTTTGCAATTCGCTATCTTCTAAAGCCTGAGTTGCTTGGAGAATCATATAATGCGTGTTCTTATAGTCGGACCAAATTTCGTTTAAGGCGATTAACCGCTCAGAAATAAGTCCTCTCGTTCGTTTTTCTACATCAGTATTTTTGTAGTTATTGAACGATTTTTGGAATATTTGTCCAGAGGTGACTTGGTTAGCGAAAAGTTTTTGAAGTGCAGAGATGTTTGAAAAAACTAAGAATATATATCACTAGACTTTAAATTTGGCTGCGAAGGACCATAAAATGTACTGCCAGTAGTTAGAGCGTACATGCAATAAATGAAAGGTGTAGTGAAATTTATGCCACTGGTATAAAGCTAGTGGTTTTTATCTGTTTATTCACTGCACTAAATGTTTCAAGTTCAATAAATACTTAAACTTGAGAACTGCTAGATATATATATATTGTAATATAAAAAGCTGAAACCAATGTTTATTAAATGATTAATATATAAATTTGATTTACACAACTATAGCAATTGACTTGTACTCACCTGATCCATATATAGCAGCTGATTTACTTGACCTTTTATATGACTAAGGTGTGGGATGAGGATATTCTTTATTCCAGTCAATACCCGCAATAAAGTGGATTTGTTAGGAATTGTCTTATTACAGTCGAAACCCGCAATAAGACTCTTTATTACAGTCGATACCCCCAATAAAGAGTTTTGTGTTAGTGATTTTCTTACTACAGTCGAGACCCGCAGCAAGAATCTTTATTACAGTCGAGACCCGCAATAAAGTGTTTGTGTTAGAAATTGTCTTACTGCAGTCGATACCCGCAGTAAGACTCTTTATTACAGTCGATAGCCGCAATAAAGTAGTTTTGTTAGTAATTGTCTTATTACAGTCGAGACCCGCAATAAGACTCTTTATTACAGTCGAGACCCGCAATAAAGTGTTTGTGTTAGTAATTGTCTTACTACAGTCGATACCCGCAGTAAGACTCTTTATTACAGTCGATACCCGCAATAAAGTGGTTTTGTTAGTAATTGTCTTATTACAGTCGAGACCCGCAATAAGACTCTTTATTACAGTCGAGACCCGCAATAAAGTGGTGTGAGTTAGTAGATTTCTTATTACAGTCGAGACCCGCAATAAAGTTATTTGTTAGTAATATATTATCTCAGTCGAGACCCGAGATAATATTCTTTAAGTCAGTCGATACCCGACTTAAAGTGAATGTTAGTATATATCTTAACTTCAGTCGAGACCCGAAGAAAGAATTTTTTATTTCCGTCGAGAACAGAAATAAAGTGTATTGTTAGTAATATTTTGCAGTCGCTACCCACAATAAAAAACCTTTAATTTAATCGCTGTCTAAAACAAACTCCTTAATCCAGTCGATACCCAGAATAAGAATATTTTATTTTAGCTGTCAATTAAACCAAGTATTTAATTTAGTAATAAAATACACACTAGAAAAAATTACTAGGAAAGAACACAAAGGAATAAAATCGCCAAGTTAATCACTGCACTGCTAAATCACAAAAGAGAGCGAATCAAGTCAAACTGCTGTTTATATAGCCCTTGCTTGCACACGACACCAATGATGGAGTAGCAGAGGCGCATGATCACAAGAATTGGCCGTGATTCTGTAATTTTACGGTACTAGAGATAAAATATGTATAGCAACGAACAAAATGCATAGTAACAAGAAATTTAAAGCAACCATGCTGCTGTGTTAAATTGAATTCTGTATATTTGCAAAAAATGTTATCTCATCACGTAGAGAAGAAATTCCCGTTCGATAGTATTTATAATGATGATAGAGTTGCAAATTTATCTGCTTGATCTGATTGTATTTGTGCCATGCATTGTATGCTACATGACAACACATGCTTTGGTTAAATGCTGTACATATTTTTGGGAAAATTTGTAATTAGATTGAATTTGTTTTGTTTTTAGAACTCAATTTTAGCATGGTATTTTTGCATATGTTCTTTTTCAGCAATTGTTTTTTAGCACGAATCTAATTGCTTCAATCATATGATAAGAATTTTAATTTGATCTGCTCAATGAGGCTATATTGTTGTATTGTATTTGTGCAATGTGTTATGTAGATGACAAATACATGGCTTTGTTAGGTTGTGTACCTGTCTTTTGATTACGAGTAATCAAATTTGATTTAATTTTCCTAAAAATTTGATGCCTTGTTTTCAGGATGTTTTCTTTTTAAAGTAATCGGTAAAACCAAAATATATTCGAACCGATTTGGTTATAAAAAATCGAAAGAAAGATAGATGGAAGATATAAAAGTAAAAAAAAATATATATAAAATATATAAAAGGTATTAAAAGAAGAATAGAAGGAAGGGAATAAAGACCAGCGCAATACCTTGCAATCATAATTACAAAGTATTACGTTAATCACTGCCGACAGCCGGAGATCCCAATACTGCATGTAAACAAGCAGTGAGCACAGCTGAGTATTTCACTATGCGAAGTGAATTACTTAACCATGACTCAATGCCCAGTTACATACAGCAGTGAATGTGACAGTTTTCAAGTTAACAATTCGCAATCGCCAGGCATTACACTGTGCGAAGTGAAATCGTGCAAATCGTTTAATTACCTGTACACCTGCTGGTAGATCGAGTCGTGCTGTCACAATTGCACCAATTGAATATTGGGTCATGACATTCCTCCCCCCTGAGAAAAACTGATTCCCAAGAGGAATCAGATCGAAGTGCTCAGTTAGGTTACAATATCTAACTTAACTAATTTATACAAAAATTAATGTACAATATTCCCTAGCATCTAAACAATTTTTATAACTATGGTTCGGTTTACATTCTTTTACGTCATTTTACATCTTTTATTTCACATATAATTTCTCTTTTAATTTTATTTTCACCTTCAATCTCTTTTTTATTTTCTTCTCATACTTAAATATTTTTTATTTTTTTTTTTAATTTCTTTCATATGTAATCATAATAATAACAATTAATTTCCTATGTCTAGTTCTACTTTATTATCAATTCGTGGCTCCTAAATAGATCTGGTGCGGATGATTCTGCTGCCTGTGAACTTCTTCAGTCTTCATGGCGCTCTGAACCTTGGCTATCTTCTCAGCATGATCTTTCCAGGCTTGATTGAAATTACCTGCCGCTAGAAGTTGTAGTTCTCCTGTTTGTCCCTTTGGATGTTCGGGATTCCTTGGACCTGTTGGTGTCACTATGGTTTCAGATTTAGGTAATTCTGAAGGTGCGGGCTGAAAGAGAGTTACATTTCGGTGAGCGCCGTCTTCGGAGGTTATAAGTAGATCTTCAATCTGCAGATGACAGCGTTCCTTTATGTCCAATACTCCTATCGACGAGAGCTCTCCTATTGTGGTCGGTGAATTGCGGCAGTTGACCCCCAGCTTTGTTTTTTCGGCCATCACAAACAGCATGTGATTTCTGGTCATCATTCGCGTTAGAGAGCTCCATTTCGGGATGACTTTCTCCTTACAAGCCCTAGCCTTGACATTGAAACTGCGAAACAGGTTTAACACGCAATTATCGCCTATGGCCGTAATTATTGGGCTCAACTGTGGGCACTGTAAATGGGTATGAGCCGACATGTTGATCAGCTGCTGACACCTCTGGTACTGGTGGTCGACTAGTAAGACATATTGCCTCTCGTGGTTGTTGGCTGAAATAAATTCCACGTCTAGGTCGTACATATGGTAGCCGGCTTCATCTACTGCTGCGGGGATGGTGTAGATTTTGTCTGTGTCGAACGAAGTTCTCTGGGGTTGGGGAATGTCTACTCTGACCAGGATGCGTTGGTTAGTCAAGATGGCCTTCACTTTAGCAATCTGAACTAATAACTGGAAATCCTGAAACTCCTCGTTTAAGTCCAGTTCTTTCGTGGCATTCCTCATAATCTCAGTCAATTCCGAAGCGTGAACTATTAGCGGGTGTAACTTCCAGACGGTCAGCGAGATCATAATGTGTGAAATGGTCTTCAATGTGTCGCTTATCTCGCGTAGCTGGAGGCTCAGTAGTGTCAGAACCTCATTTAATTCGACTCTGCGCTGCAATACTGCTAGCGCTCCATCAGTGGTCCTATGCGCGCTGATAAGCCCAGATATCGGGGTCCTAATTTGCTTTCGCTCCGCCTGTGCCGTTACCCATGAAGAATTAAACGAGTCGAACGTTGACTTCACAAGGGTAAACTGGTCTTCTAGAAGGCTGAAGGTACGATTCTCTTTCTCATTGAGATCATCGAGTGCAGCGTAGATTTTTTTGGAATCCTCATGATCCATCGTTGCGAAAAGTGTGTTGGATATGGCACCTACCCCATCGAAAAAGGATCGTTTTTATCTTGAGAAAGCTCCAGTATGGATGTGATGTAATAATTCCTCCTCCTGCTACTTAATTTGACTGACCCAACCGTCATTTACCCTTACTGCTGCCGTACATCTCGTTTTTACTCCAGCATGTATAATTTAGGTACATGGACCTGCCATCAGGCTGCTGCAATTGACGGCGAACTTCAAGTCTTCTGATACGTCTGGCATCTGCAACGTAGGTAGGATGGGCCAATGCCATCTGCTATCTCCTTCATACTATAGTCGCTCTATTCTACGCCTAGCGCCGATCCTACTACCAAGACTGCCAGCACTATAGCGACCGCCTTCAGTCTGTTGCACTTCCGTATACATAACTAACTTATTTTAAACGGGCAACCTTCCTATACTTATAGTAGCTTTAAAACACTTACTTTTTTCTCAAATTTTTTCTTTTTTATTTAATTATTTGTTTATTTTTTCTTCTTTTTAACCTACACTCTTTATTATCTTTCTTCTATCTTTTTTTGTAATTATTCCTTTTTTACCTATACTCTTTATTATCTTCCTTCTATCTTTCTTTCGATTCTTTATTATTTTTTTTTACCTATACTCTTTATTCTCCTCCTTCTATCTTTCTTTTAATTTTTTATATATATATTTTTTTTACTTTTATTATCTTCTTTCTATCTTTCTTTCTATTTCTTATTATTTTTTTTTCTTTACCTATACTCTTTATTCTCTTCCTTCTATTCTTCTTTTAATTCCTTTTTTTTACCTTTTTATTTTACCCTTTCACAGAAATGAAAATTTATCTTTCCTCCCTTCTTCTTTCCTCGGCTCGCGGTTTCTGCGTCCTTCTTCTGGTTTAATATTTTTTTCTGAAATGCAAAAACGATTAGTACCTCGACTTGGCAGGAAAATGTAAGGTACGAACAGTTTGCGAAGAATTTTAAGCGTGAAGGTCGTCATTGGGAAATTCGAAAAGATCAGTATCTATGTAACTACATGTCCGAACTGTGAATCAGTCATTGCTCAAACTTCTTTAGCCTATTAGCATGAATTCTCTTTAAGTTCCGCCCTTGGAGTATTGTTAGGCTTTCAGGGTTGTGTATGTATATGACTTCGTAGGGTCGCTTAAAAATAGCTGACAATTTCGCCACCCTAGCTAAGTCCCTAACCAGAACCTTATCTCCCACATGAAAAAGTTGACCTCTCGACGACTTATCGTAGTACTTTTTCGACTTCTCCTTATTTTGCTAATTCAAAAGACTTCTGCAACTTGAATCGCAGCACAGAATGATATCTGTCGGTGTTATAAAGTGGCTCTGGTTTACGCATTAAATTGCTTAGGATTTCTGGCACAAAACCCAAACAGAGTCTCCATGGGCGTAAGCTTAATGCCCGTATGTACGGTGTTGTTGTACGCGTGCGCCGCAGTTCTTAGAAATTCATCCCAGTTGCTGGGCTCTGCATCCACAAAACTCTTAGATAATTAGCCAAGGTCAAATGCTGTCGCTCTACTGCGTTTGACTGAGGGTAGTAGGCGGTAGCCTGCAATTTCTTGATCTTTAACAATTTGCATAAGGATTTCATGACTTCACCCGTAAAATTAGTCCCTTGATCAGTCACTGCTTGCTTGGGAATCGTATATCGACTCAGTATTTGGTCAAATAGTGCTCGGGCTACCGTGTTTGCTTCCTGATCGGGTACCGCCACGAAATCCACAAACCGCGTCAGGTCATCCGTCATATACAGTATATATTTGTTGCCATTATGGCTTGTAGGTAATGGCCCACGAAGTCAACGTATACCTTATCGAACGACTTTTCCGATACTTCTGTTATGACCAATGGCATTTTAATGGCTCTAGAATGCTTATTTCTTTGATATTGCCTACATTTGCGAATATATTTAACTATATCATTCTTCATTCCTTTTCAGCGATAGAAGCGTTTCACCCTGTTTAATGTTTTGTTTCCGCCGAAATATCCTCCAAATCGGGAATCATGATAATCCTCCAGTATTACCTGAATATCCTCCGGGTCGGTCACATGTTGGGGTGTTGGACTGTCTAGCGCTCTTCCTACCATTCTCTTAGCCTCTTCAATATCTTCCCATTCACTATCGGGCTCTGGGTTTTTTTCTTCAGCCTCTGACTCCTGTTTCTGGCTTGTGCTCGTGTAACCGCAAGACAGCGGGATTCTTTCTCTTTACTGGTGCCTTCTACTGGCTGGAGTATCCTGCTCAGGGCATCCGCATTACCGTTCTCCTTTCCCTTCTGGTAGATAATCTCGAAATCGTACTCAGACAATTTCTGATGGAATCATACCATTTGTGACGTGGTATCCCTTACCTTAAAAATCCCTCGGAGCGGCTGATGATCTGTTTTATTTTTAAAATGCCTGCCCAGAAGGTAACATTTATAATTTCGTACCGCCCAAATAATAGCAAGCTTTTCCCGCTCCGTGGTGGAGTAATTTCTCTCAGCAGGATTAAGCATGCGACTGGCAAAACTAATAGGCTTCCCATCCTGTTCTAATACGCCACCTAGTGATTCTCCGCTAGCATCTGTGAACGCGTGAATTTCTTATTGAAGTATGGATAACCTAGCACGGGAGAGGAAGCGAGCGACTCTTTAATGGTTTTAAAAGAGTCCTCACATGCTGGCCCCCAATTGAATTTCACCTTTTAATTCAATAATTACCTAATTTAATTAGGGACACGACAGGTGCAGCAATCCATGAAAGAACGATTGTTCAAACCATTTAGTAGTAAACTTTTGATAAATTCTTCGTAGCCATTGACAGCAGCGCACAGAACTAGTCTTGCTAGCGTTGTTGATTTTAGGGGTGCTAATCTTGAACACAACATTTGAAGTCATCTACCGTCCTGATATGCTCCATATGCAGATTCACTGCTATCAGAAAAGACGTGCAATTGAAGCTCCACTGGATCGGTGAATGATACGTGTCTTGAGATTTTGAGACAACTGAGCTCTTTAAATTGGCATTGAAAGAGTTCCCACTTTTTTAACTGCAAAGGAAGTTCTTCAGCCCACGAAATGTTTGATTTCCATAGATCCTATACAAATAGTTTGCCAAGAACTGTCACAAGTGCAACTAGACCCACGAGAGATGTCCGACAGAACTGTTTGCTTGGCAGTCTTGTCTGACTCATGGTGTGTTGTTTTGAATTGAAAGACATCATTTCTTGGTTGCCAAATCATTCCTAGGGTTTTCACGACTTTGTCTCCTTGGAATGAAATGGTACGCAATATATCTGGGTGATTTGAACAGAGCTTCTTTAGTTCGAAATTTCCACTTTGTAGAAGTGCCACTAACTCCTCTCTTAGTTTGATGATATCATCAATGGAGTCTGTTCCAGTTAGGATATCATCAACATAAGTGTCAGTTCGTATGACCTTAGCTGCTCGAGGAATGGTGTCGACTTCCAAAAGCGCTAATTGATTAAGACACCTTGTAGCTAGAAAAGGTGCTGAAGCCGTGCCATATTTCACTGTTTTGAGCTGGTATGTATGAAGATGTCTGTCTGCCGGAGAATAAGTTGATATTTTCTCTGCTCGTGATCCACTTGACACATCTTGCATATATCTGCGGTCATAACATATTTGTTCATTCTAAATCTTATTAGGATGGAAAACTAGTCTGATTGTACAGTTGGTGCAATCTTGAGAATGGCGTTGAGAGCTTTGCTAGTTGTAGTCTTGGTTGACGAATTGAAGACTACACGGAGTTTCGTGCTCGAACTCTCAGGTTTAATAACGCAGTGATGTGGTAAGTAATAATTCCCGAATGGGTTGAATTCCTCGTGAATTGTTTGCATGTGATCCAGGTGCTTGTATTCTCGCATGAACGCCTGTTATTGTCGTTTTAGCTTTGGATTTTTTTCTAATTTGCGTTCTTAATAATAGAATCGTTTTGTTGCCATCTCAATCGAAGATCCCAACTTGTGTGGTGACTCGCGAAATGGTAGCTTGACAATGAGCTGACTTGATGGAGAACGTTGAAATGTCTCTTGAAAGTGCTGCTCGCATTCGTATTCTTCCTTTGTCATCCGGTTTGATGGTGCGTCATGTTGGTCTAATTCCCAAGATTTGAGTAATTGTTTCTCCAGAGCTGCTACTGGAGGCTGAGTTTCAAAACTGCATTGGAAGCGACTGATGGACGACGAATTTGGAATTCTCCCTGCTACAATCCAGCCCAAGCGAGTGTTTTGTAGGAGAGGCAGATTTTTGGATACTCTAATCTGGCCACCTTGTAAGAGATCATAGTACAAGTCAGCTCATATCAGCATGTCGATTGCTGGAGGCTGATAGAAATCGGGATCTGCGAACTGGATGTTCTCTGGTTTTCCCATCTTGAGGTACACACATATGTTGCTGGCTTATAGTCGCTGATCTTCGGCAGTACAACAGCTGTAAGTGTTGTTGTAAAATCATTTGCTCTAGAGTGTAAGGCTAATTTAGTCGCCTGTTTGACAATGGTTTCATGTCCACCGATACCAATAATCGGAATGCTAATTTTGTGTCTCATTAAACCCAGAAGTCGAACAAAGCTGTCCTGGATAAAATGTAATTCGGACGCTGAATCAAGCTGTATTCGACATGGAACCAGAGCTCCTGTTGCATTGACGATGTCCCCCACAGATGTTGCCAGTAAGACTTATGATTTCGCTGATGCCTTAAGACTGGTGGTAGCTTTGTTCGAAGTTTGCTGTATTAATTTTGAAGGAGTAATTGACTGCAGCGTCGTGTTATTCTGTCGTATTGTATGAAAGGACTTGGCGGTCTCTTGCTTGTCACGGAATGATTTGTGAAACAGACTGTTGTGTCGGCCCCTGCAATATGTGCAATTTCCTGAAGTGCATCCTTGAATCTGATGTCCAGGTTTCAGGCAAGCAGTTTGAATTGCTTCACCTGCTGGAACTAATTGTCAAGAGATGAATTCAGGAACTTGTTTCATCTGTAAATTTTATGTTCTGCTTTACAGACGGGATACTGGGTTCTTGGAGTTGATGTCACAAATGTAACAGGCATTTTGCGGTCGTCCTTCGTGTGGATTGCCTGCAGCATCTGAAATCTGGATTCTAGGATCTAGTAGAAGTCATCTACGTTTTGGATTTCACGAGGACGCTGGAGAGACTGTTCGTAAAATTTCCGGGATTCTTTGTCTAGCTTCTGAAGTAATATGTGAATCAATATGGCATTCCATTCCTCGATCTTAACCCCCATGTCCTATAGTGATAGAAGGCATTCTATACTGGCATCATGGGTCCGCTTTATTCCACTTCCAGATTCAACTGTCAACGTACTTTGTGACAGCAGTTCATTTAAAAGTGCAGAAATTATGCTTCTAGAGTTATTGTGTCTGTCTGTCAGTATATTCCCAGCCACGGTGCAGTTTTGATCCGTGGCTTGTAGATGTCTTATCAACCGGCTTGGTTCACTGGAAAGATGAGCTTTCAGTTAACACATTTTTTCTGGTGCAATTATAGACTGACGATGTATTAGCTCTGAGTGAAAAGATCAATAAATGGTTTCCATTGTGTATTCGTCCCATCGAAGTTCCGAAGAGCTATATTAGGAAGCTTTACATTCATGCTGTTGCTACAAGTTATGGACTGCTCATCTAGTCTTTCCTGTAGTTCAATCAATTAGCCCTACTGGGGTCCTAATTGAGCCCTAAAGTATTGTGCAGTGAACACTGTTGGGAGAATACTATTTAACCTATTTTCAGTAGTGGTGGTCCTAACTTTTAATAAAGTTGGGTTTACCACGGATTTTTTAAAAATAGACTAGAGCATTAAATTCGGTGTTGTGGCACTCAATTAGCCCTGTTTAGCCACACCTGCAAGGAAAAAACGTGTATTAAAATCAGTATGTATCAGGGTGTACCTGAGAAAAGTGTCAGGTCTCACGATCCCACGTTGAAATATGTAAAAAAGAAAGCAGGATATTAATAAATACACATTAATTTAACCACATGAACAATTGATCAATAATTTACAACTTAATTATTTTTTTATCATTATATGTACTTGTAATCATGTTGCAATCGTGAATTTAAATGTACCTGTTGATAGCTGCCGTGAAGATAATGATCACCTGTAAAATAAACACACAAAAGTAATTTACCACTTTGCCACTTACTTGAAGTTTACCAAAAGTATCATTTGATTTATTAAAATACTAATAGTAGCAAAATAGTGGCAAATTTAATACAAAAAAAGGAAAGATGTATTCCTGTGACACATAACCAACAATTTTTAATTTATGATAAATTGAACAAGTTGTGGCAATAATTACACAGGAAACACAATAACACAACACTAAAGTTACATACTTTAGAACTGTACTCACCTGAAATCACACATGAATTCCCACGAATTCGCGACGTAAAGAAACCCGCGGAACGAGCTATAAGAAAACCGCGTAACTGACATGCTTCAATGTTTGTCAATATATGACAGATGAAATTCCAGTGGTGGTAATAAAAACGGACGAAAACATATCAAAGGATGTTTGACAAAATATACTTTATTAAATGTCAAATAAGTGGGAAAGAGAAAAAGGGAAGGAAGGGTACTAGTAGTAATCAAATTCCACAGTGGGAAAAGATCATAACTACTACCAGAGTCAGTTTGCTCAACTGATATTAAATAACAGATTTGCACAAAATTAGCATTAAGGAAAAATTAATTTCAAAGCGGCAAATTAAACAACCGAGATGGCTTCATGCAAATGGCATTCCAGATTTACGAGATTCAATCTGCAAAACGTTGAATTTGACAAAATCCCACAAATGTTACTTGTGGAATGTATATACAAAATGGCCGATCGGGTTATAAAAGAGTGCTGTTTTGAAGGATCGCTCTCTTTTAGTTTTTGATCGTGGCAGAAGCAACAAGTGTAAAAGTGAAATCAGCCATTTTGTTTTATTTGCAAATCATCAAACAGATCATATTGATTCACTGCATACCTCAAGGAGGGCATTGCGATTCTACATGTGACTGCAGCATAGGGTTAACAAATTACAAGAAGTTTTTTTGTTCCATTAAAGCAAGAATACGTTCAATCTGTATTGAATTTCTACATACCTTACAGGAGGAATTTCGATTCTACATACGACTACCTTATAAATTCACCGAGATTTTTCAACAGCAGCCGTTGTTCTTTTTCTTTCTATTTTTATATATAAGGTGCAAGTGGAAATTAAGCAATATCTTTTATTTCATTAATTTGTAGTTGAAGTGGAAGTTTGTAAAACTTGTTCGTGGTACTCGTAGTTAGTTGTTGGACCCTATACGTTTTGAATTCAACAAAAAAATCAATAATAGTTTGCAACAAGTAGTTTTTGTAGTGCAATAAGTAGATTAAAATTGTTACTTTTTTTTTCACGCAATAAAAAACAAAGGTGAAGTATCGGCTCGCATTTTTGTTTTTGTCGTTGACCTTAATACCGCTACGGAACCACACCGTTTGAACGTAACGTTGGCGTGCTGTAATAGCCCTATTGATGTCATAAAATATCATGCAGCGGATACTGTTGTGAGAATACTATTTAACCTGTTTACCGTGGGTCTAGCTTTTAATAAAGTTGGGTTACCCATGGATTTTAAAAAAATGCTAAAGCATTAAATTCGGGTATCTGGCATTAAATTAGCCCTAATTAGGCCCTAAAATATTATTTAACTTATTTTTAGTAGTGGTGGTCCTAACTTTTAATAAAGTTGGATTTTCCATAGAGCATTAAATTCGGGAAAGTGGCATTAAATTATCCCTAATTGAGCCCCAAAATATTCTGCAGTGAACACTGTTGGGAGAATACTATTTAACTTATTTTCAGTAGTGGTGGTCTTAACTTTTAATAAAGCTGGGTAATCCATATTTTTTTTAAATAAAATACTAGGACATTATATTCTGGGAAGTGGCATTAAATTAGCCCTAATTGATCCCTTAATTTCGACCTATTCAAAAGTTTTCTACCATGAAATGACGGTCTCAACTTAATTGGCGTTGTTTTTCGGCAGGGTTATCCTGTGAAAACTTAAATTTGATTTCCTTTCAGATCTTTTTCTTTTATTTTTTTTTGTGCTGTATATATGGAATTTGAATATACAACATGCCTTCCCCCTACGAAAAAGAGAGTTATTCTTGAAAGAGGAATAACTCGCAGGGACAGGTGACAGAAAAAGGATTGAAAGCGTAAGCAACTTCAGGTTTGAAATTCCTTATTTGTGCCTATTAAATTTCGCTTGATTATGGGTTTGGTTCTTTTGTTGGTGGAGATCTCTACAGTTCTCGGCAGAATACACAGATATATTATCCTTCAGTGAGGACACTCTAGTTTTGTCTTATCTTCGTCGATTCACCGAAAAAAGTTTACGGGATGTTGTTAACCGTGAAACTGAAAAAGGACCCCTGGCGCATTCCCGTGGGGTTAACCTCCACGAATTACTCTTTGTACGAGTTGCGTGTGGCCCTCGGCTCCCAGTACCGTATGGGGCGCCCAGACTGTAGCTGGAACCTACCACAGGTTGTAGCTGCCCTCGTTTCTTCACAGGGGCCAGTCTCTGGTGGCCTCAGGTAAGAATATTTTGACCACACCTCCCTTTTTTTCCGTCAGTCCTTACTTGTTTTTGATTTCTCTTTATTTTAGGCGGCGTTTTTCTCGTCGCTATTCGAGGACTATGCACGTCTTGTCACGATGTTTTTGATTCTCCGGCGACGAGGTTGGCGAGGGAGCTCACTGCCACACTTTCCCTTCCCGAAGTAGGCGTTGTTGATTGCGGTGACTCAGAGAGTGACCCCTAGGTCCGGCACGAAATATGTGAGCAGTCATTTTTCCTAATTGTTCGTCCAAGTACCTCTTAAGATAAGGTTATTAGTGTCACCTCCTGAGCATAGTTTTCTACTAATACTCTCGGATTGTACTTCTTGGTGGGTTTCATTGAGGTATTTTTCTACCATTTGCTTTAATGGACTGTAATTGGGTTGCTTGAGACTCAATGAATGGCTATTGTCTGCCTCATAGTGTAGGATTTGCGATGCCACTTATGGTTGACAGGAATGGTTCATCATTATTATTTCTTGGCCTTCAATTTTTGAGGTCAACAATTGTTGATTACACTGGAGGTGAACAACTGTTGGTTCTATTAACCAGAATATCCACGAATTGGGATTACTTAATTTGATATGTAAGTCTGTGGGAGGTAGTTGTGCTCTGATTGGGCATTGGGGCTCTTCGCTTAATGGCTTGAAGAGCAACTTCACTACGGCTTCCTTAGACATTGTTGCCATTGTTAGAGGAAGGCCTAACTTAGTGACGTAAGTGTCCACTTTGGAATATTGGGTGACCTTTTTGAAGGTTTTGAGATCTAGCGATTTTAATAATAGAATATCCTGTGTCTGCAGCTGATGCGCTACGTGCGAGTACTAGTAGTAATTGGCAAGTCCCACAAATGATTGAACTTGCCTTAGTGTACTGGGAAGAGGAAATGTATGGACACAGGCCGTTTTGCCGGGTAATGCACCTTCTCTAGAGCATTTACGCCCTAGGTAAACAACTTCTCGTCTCTGGCTGCAATTTGGGGTTCTGTTCTCTCAACTTATCGAAAACTTGTCTCAGTTTTGTGGTCATTTAAGTTTTTCCGTTAAATGACTATCTCGTCAAGATAAACGAAACATTCGAGGCCTTGCTGGACTGCCAGAATGAAGTTCATGAGTCGTTGGAATGTAGCGGGAGCTCTTTTGAGTCCGAATGGCATACGCTTGAATTCGTAGTGCCGTAACTAGTGCTTAGAGCGGTCTTATGTCGGTCTTTCTTATCTACTAAGACTTGGTGACAGCCGTTTGCCAAATCGAGAGTGGTAAAGTACCTGACATGACCTAGTTGGTTAAGAATATCCTCGATGCGGGGTAGCGGAAATGCGTCGCCTGTTATCTTTTCGTTTAATTTACGAAAATAGACAACGATGCGCCACCTTTTCTCACCGTTGAGTCCCGCTTTATTGGGGACAACAAAAAAGGGTGAATTCCAAAGCTTTTGCTAGTTTGGACTATCCCGTTAACTAGCTTTTCTAGCATTTTTCGTTGATTAACTGTCTCTGCGTATCTGGTAATCTGTGGGCCTTTTGGTTTATGGGCGCTTGATCTTGTATTAAAGGGATATTATAGGTGATAGCATCTGTGTATGTTAGCCTGTCACTTTTGAAATAAAAGATATCATTGTACTCGTAACATAGTTTGGATATCGAAGATTTTTCTTTCGCGTTTAAAGCTTCATGCAGGTTGAACTCTTGCTCTAACCAGGTAAGTTCTGCCGGGCTATTTTTTACGATCTTGCTGATCAGAAATAGGTATCTTACGTCTTATAAGATAGCTGTGTTTTCCGAAAACCTTCTTTTATTGTACTTTGTAGCCTTATTTTTACTTACACCTATTTTATTAAATCGCAGAATATGTGCTTCCTGCTGTTGGGTTGATGCAGTACCTTGTCTTGTGGGTACTTTATATTGGTCCGACTACTCGCACGCATTCGTATTTTGGCTTATGGGCCGTGAATAATTTATTTTCTTAATTCTACTTGACGGTGGAGCCAATTTTTGATTTATTAAGATCTTACGAATCTCTCATGCGTCTTTTATGGGGCTCTTGGGCCACATTTATTTTTTTTTACTAATTTTGCAGGGTAGTGGAGTCGACTATGCCTTTGAATAGGTCTTACTGAGCTTGCATGAATTTTCTATGGAGCTCTGGGGCCACGATTGATTCGTAATACTAACTTTTTTGGTTGGTAGAGTCAATTTTCCTTTTGAACAGATGTTACTGTGCTCGCATGCACCTATAAATGGGCTCTTATGCCTTATATTAAATCTAGGAATACCGGATGGAGGAGTCATATAAACGCAATCTTCGCTCGCATATCTTATTTTGCTCCGGGCCATGTAAAGCTCTTATAATTTAGCTTGTTGGGCGGATGAGTCATTGTTGTTTCTGCTCGGGTCTTACTGAGCCCGCACGCGTCTTGCATAGGGCTAATGAGCCCTCAACATTACAATGATTTGATGGCAAATCGTTTCCTAAAACACGTCATCGGAAAGACTTGGCAGGTTTCGTACCACCTGAAATTTGCAGAGAATTTTATTTTTTAAATTTAAAGTTGCCGTTGCAATTTCCCTATGTATTTCCGGTTCCAAAATGGATCTGTAAAGTGCATTCCCCATTTGAATTAATAATATTTATACGCGCCACAAAGTGATACAAGCGACATCTATTGGAAATGGAGACAACTTTAGGTTAGTGACATCCTAGTAAACTGGGTTTGGAGAACGGAATATTCAGGAAGGTTATAGGATAATTTGTTGAGTATAAATACGGCGCTACTCACATCCAGGAGGCAGTCTTATTTCAGACAGTGAAATGAATGAAGTAAACTATTGCGATAATTAGAAGTACAGTACCAGCGATAACTATAAAGAGTTGATTTGATAATTGTTTGTAAATGTATTAAAAGTAAATAGTGAAGTTAAATAAAAGAAAGAACTTGTAATAATATCTGAAATATTGTGTTTTAAATAACGCACTAAGGCCACGCTCGTAACAACTGGTGTCAGAAGTAAAATAAAATCGCGAAATAAAGTGGTGGCATTTGACTTTGAAATTCAAAGGGTGATTAATTTTGTGAAATCGTGAGTAAAAATTTTGAAAGATAATTTAATATTAAACTGTGAGAGAATTACAAAAGACGCAAGAATGGGACGCAAACTAGAGGAGCTTCGCATACAGGAATTCAAAGTGGAGTTGGGGAAGCGGTCATTGCAAACGACAGGTCTAAAGAATGTTCTAGTCGAGCGACTTATACAAGCTTTGATAGAGGAAGAAAAGAATCCTGAGACATACGTTTTCGAGGAAGAACCAGAAACTGAAGAAGACCCTGCGATGAACATAGAACAGCTTTTGGGTACATTAATGACCAAAATGGAGCTTTCAACCCTGCAAGTGAAAAATGCTCTTGAGGAACAAAAGAATTCTCTGGAATCCCGTTTAGATGAGCAGAAGAAATCTCTAGAGGAACAAAAGAATTTTCTGGTATCACGATTAGATGAGCAGAAAAAATCTATGGAGGAACAAAAGAATGCTTTTGAGGAACAAAAGAATTCTCTCGAATCACGTTTAGATGAGCAGAAGAAATCTATGGAGGAACAAAAGAATGCTTTTGATGAACAAAAGAATTCTCTGGAAACCCGTTTGGACGATCAAAAGAATTCTCTGGAATCCCGTTTGGATGAACAAAAGATTTCTTTACAGAATTGTCTAGAAACTTGTTTGGAGAAACAGAAGAGTTTTCTGAAAAATTCATTAGACACACAAAATGTGAAAATTGAAGAAATCCAGCAGGAAGTGTTGGAAGTTCAGCAACAAGTGTAGGAAGTTAAACAAGAAGTGTCAGAAGTACAACAAAATGTCACGGAGCAGCTTGATAACTTTAAAGCAGATTTGGAGAGAATAACGCATCGACAACCTCGACGCGAAGGAATTGAAATAAGCAGTACAGGCAGAATGAAACCTCCAACATTTGATAGACAAAGTTCGTGGCATATTTTCAAGAGACAATTCGAGGCAGCTTCGGAAGTAAATAGATGGAGCGATGCAGACAAAGCTACAGCTCTAGTATTATTAAAAACTATAAAGATTGAAAAGCAACGTGATTACATTTCACTAGTACAGGCGATAGAATTACGTTATGGAGATGAGCACATGCAGCAAGTATATTGCCTGCAGTTACGCAACAAGACTCAAACGCATGGAGAGTCACTACAACAACTGCAGGCTGATGTGGAAAGATTAGCTTATCTTTCATACTCTACCGTAAATGCGGATTTCCTTAATGAAGTGGCAACAGAAGCATTTGTGAACGCTATTGCAGATCAAAATTTGCAACAAGCATTAAGACTAGCAGGAAAGAAATCAACAGCAGAAGCACTAGCCTCTGCATTAGTGTATGAATCTGCCAGGTAAGCTTCTCGAAGTGCAGTACATGGGAGAGAAATTTCTGTGGAGAAATGTACTTGCAATAGAATGCAGCCATCACAGAGCAATTCTTCACGCGGTATTCTGCGATGCTGGAATTGTAATAGACCAGGACACCTCCAAAGGGACTGCAGAAAACGCCGTCGAATGGAATCACCAGAAGTGGAGGACAGAACAGAATGCCAAAGATGTCGAGCCAGGGAGCAAGCTATTCGGGGAGAGACTGGAAATCGAACAGCGACTAGTCGCATCAGCTCCCCTGTTCAGGAGTCGGAAAACATGTAAAATCCAACTTCCGGGGGCAGAAGTTGGTTGGTAGGGTCGACAGCCCCGAAGTCATGATTCAGATAGCCGAGTTGCAGAGAAACAATATCAGTCTTGTTATATATGGAAGTGTATTAAAAAATGACTGCGCTGTCACTATATACACTGGAGCTTCAAGATCAATTATTAGAGCGGATCTTGTCAAGAACAAATGGCTTCACAATACCACCAAATATTTACTAAGTACAGCAACTGGAGCAGCAGCACAAGTTTTTGGAGAAATAAGTTTGGATATTCAACTAGGCGAACTACTATATCCTCACACTTTCCTAGTTTCAGACATAACGGATGAATGCATTCTTGGAGTAGACTTTATGACCACATATAAAATAAATTTAGATGTCGGAGAACGGATACTCAAATATGGCAACATAGAAATTTCTATGAGACTAGGAGGAGGAACAGATTATCCTGCAAAAATAAGGACTTTGGTCTGTGAGAATATTACTCTCTCTGCATTCTCGGAGACGCTAGTATGGACAAAGCTTACTGATGACATCGGGACCTGCCGATTCACTTTGGTGGAACCTAACCCTACGAAAGTTACATCGAACATCATTGTAGGTAAGACTTTAGTTAAAGCAGGAGGTGCAACATTAATTCCAGTCAGAGTGCTCAACACATCCCAAAATGAGGTACAACTAAAAGAAGGTGCTATAATTGGAAATTGTGAACCCGTTTATCAGATTGGTAATTTGAATAATGGTAGTAATATTAAGGAAGCAATACCTATACCAACTACTACTCAACAGGTTCAGAAACTTCTTTCATATAGTGCCTTAAGTGAACAGCAATACATCGACGCCAAAGAGGTGATCGATGAATTTTCGGAACTATTCGCTATGAATAATGAAGATTTCGGTAAAACAAATCTTGTCCAGCATCGGATCAATACAGGAGATTCTAGGCCCATTCGGCAGATACCACGAAGACTACCATCAGCGAAACAATCACAAGTTGCAGATATGATAAACTCCATTAAGGAACAAGGCAAAATAGAAGAATCTAATACCCCTTGGACATCGCCAGTTGTTCCGGTTAGGAAAAAGGGTGGCAGCACCCGATTCTGTGTAGACTACCGGCAGCTAAATAACGTAACGAAAAAGGATAGCTATCCGTTACCAAGGATTGATAACACACTAGACACCCTTTCCGGAGCACAATGGTTTTCCACCTTGGACTTGAAGAGTGGTTACTGGCAAGTGGAAATACATCCCGAGGACCGAGAGAAAACTGTTTTCTCAGTTGGGAGTGGCTTATGGCAATTCATAGTTATGCCATTTGGATTATGTAATCCTCCAGCCACATTCGAACGACTCATGGAATGTGTTTTACGAGGATTAACCTGGAAAACATGTCTGGTCTACCTAGATGACATAATAGTAATTGGAAGGACATTCGAGGAACATAAAAACAATTTACGGGACGTACTTCAAAGACTGAGAGATGCGCAACTGAAGCTCAGTTCGAATAAATGCGCTCTATTTAAAAGTGAAGTAAAATATTTGGGGCACATAGTTTCATCACAAGGCGTAAGAACTGATCCAGAAAAGATAACAGCTGTCAAAAATTCGCCAATTCCAAAGGAAAAACGTCAATGAAGGAGTTTTCTTGGTCTAGCTACCTACTACAGGCGATTCGTAAAAGGTTTTGCAGATATAGCAAGGAGCCTGCATCAACTTACAGAAAAAGGAAAGCCGTTCATATGGTCAGATAAATGTAACGGGAGTTTTGAAAATTTGAAGCAGCATCTCTGTGAAAGTCCAGTACTTCACTATCCAATGTTGGAAAAAACTTTTATATTGGACACGGATGCCAGCAATGTAGGTATCGGAGCAGTGCTTTCACAGGAGAAGGATGGTCAAGAGGTGCCAGTAGCGTATTATAGCAAAGCATTTTCAAAATCAGAGCGAAATTATTGTGCTACAAGAACAGAGCTACTTGCTATTGTAAATTCAACAAAACATTTCCATAAATATCTCTACGGACAGAAATTTATCTTCCGCACAGACCATGCCGCGCATAAATGGCTTTTGCAGTTTAAGAACCCTGAAGGGCGAGTGGCGAGATGGATAGAGCGACTCCAAGCTTATGACTTTGAAATCCAACACCGAAGAGGACGTATCCATGGAAATGCAGACGCCCTTTCACGACGCCCATGCAAAGTTGAAGGCAAACATTGTGTTCGGGTGGAAGAAAAAGGAGCAAAGGCAACTATACAGCTGATAACGGTGGAACCATCGACGGGTTCGGACAACGAGAGCTTGCGAACAGCACAACGGGAAGACCCAGACATATCACCTATTCTTGCTTGGAAAGAAGGCATGGAAGGACCACAATGCAAAGATATCTCGGAGAGGAGTGAGAAACTGAAGAGCTACTGGGCTCAATGGAATTCACTTCACGTTGAGTGTGGTATATTAAAACGCCAGTGGGAAGCAACTAACGGAGAGTCATTCCGAATGCAGACAGTCGCGACAGCAGCCAAAGTCAAAGATGTTTTAGAAGAAATGTACAGTGGATGATCTGGAGGACATTTGGGGGTGAATAAAACAATTTCCAAAATACGAGAACGGTTTTATTGGTTACATATGCGAGAGGATGTGGAGGAGTGGTGCCGCAGATGCACTATCTGTGCTTCTTGCAAAGGACCGCCACACAGAAGCAGAGGAGAAATGCATAAGTATAATGTAGGAGCCCCATTTGAAAGGATAGCCATGGACATCGCTGGACCTTTTCCAGAAACAGATAACGGTAGCCGTTACATATTAATTGCTATTGACTATTTCAGTAAATGGCCTGAAGCTTTTGCAATTCCTAATCAAGAAGCAACCACAGTGGCGGAACAAATTATAATGAATTGGGTCAGTAGATTTGGTGTGCCTCATGAACTTCATTCGAACCAAGGACGGAACTTCGAATCACGGACTTTCCAAGAAGTGTGTAAAATGCTGGGAACAAGAAAAACAAGAACAACTCCTCTGCATCCACAATCTGATGGCATGATAGAGCGCTTCAACAGAACATTGGTCGAGCCTCTAAAGAAAGTATTCGTCTATCACCAACGCGATTGGGATCGACATATTCCCATGTTTCTAATGGCTTATCAATCAGCTGTTCACAACACAACCGGACCAACTCCAGCAAAAGTCATTCGGAAAGGAGATGCGTTTACCCAGCGACCTCAACTTTGGTACACCCAGAGGTGAACAAAGGTTACCAGACGATTATGTATCGGAACTTAGACAACGATTAGCTGATGTACACGAGGTCACGAGAGCAAAACTAGCAATAACTCCAGCAAAAGTCATTCGGAAAGGAGATGCGTTTACCTAGCGACCTCAACTTTGGTACACCCAGAGGTGAACAAAGGTTACCAGACGATTATGTATCCGAACTTAGACAACGATTAGCTGATGTACACGAGGTCACGAGAGCAAAACTAGCAATAAATACCGATCGAATGAAGACCCGCTATGACTTACGTGCTAATTCAGCCGGATTTAATGAAGGTGACGTTGTTTGGATGTACAACCAGAAACGACGTAAGGAACGTTCCCCATAATTACAACAACACTGGGAAGGACCGTATTCAGTAGTGACTAGAATTAATGACGTCGTATAAACGATTCAGCGGGGCACAAGAGGCAAACGGAAAATCGTTCATCTAGACCGCGAGCATCAAGACCGTGGATCACCTGTTAATCGGGACGAACAATTTTAAGAAGGGGGCAGTGCTACGTGCCACAAAGTGATACAAGCGACATCTATTGGAAATGGAGACAACTTTAGGTTAGTGACATCCTAGTGAACTGGGTTTGGAGAACGGAATATTCAGGAAGGTTCTAGGATAATTTGTTGAGTACAAATACGGCGCTACTCACATCCAGGAGTCAGTCTTATTTCAGACAGTGAAATGATCGAAGTAAACTACTGCGATAATTAGAAGTACAGTACTAGCGATAACTATAAAGAGTTGATTTGATAAGTGTTTGTAAATGTATTAAAAGTAAATAGTGAAGTTAAATAAAAGAAAGAACTTGTAATGATATCTGAAATATTGTATTTTAAATAACGAACTAAGGCCACGCTCGTAACAATATTGAGGTTTTTAATTGCTCTTTTCTTAATAATACTAACCTTAGCCCCGATGTCCATTACCAGTTTTGTTTAACCGTTAAGTTTCACAGTAGGGCCACTAGATACGGGCGCTTGAGGTGACCATTTTGAGTTTAGTTATGGGCTTATAGCCGATCCGGGGAGTTTTGGGGCGACCGCATGTGTTTTTCCTGACTCCGCGCTTCCCATTTCTTTTTTCTGTCTGTCGTTTTCATCTGCGTATCCTCGGTGACCACGAAAGGTGCATTTGAGTCTTATATTGAAGACTTGAGGACTTTTCGTATTATGTTGATCTTGTGTAGTTCTATTAGTGAGGAGTGGAGGAATAATCTGTTGTGTCTGTTGATTATTTCTGTAATGACGGGAAATTGCTGACGCAACTTTCTTCATAAGCACAAGAGGTAAGCCAGCCGTGTTTTTGGGCATGGTTAGCCTATGAAAATTTAATTTTGATTTCCTTTCAGATCTTTTTCTTCTATTTTTTGTGATGCTGTATATACTATAAGGGTTTTGTATATACAACAGCACGATAACTCGAGAATGCGTTCAGTTTGAGGACTTTTAAAAAAAAAAGCACAAAGTAAATTTAAATTCCAAAATGAGGAGTGAGGTGTCGACATAGAGAGCTGAAATTTGGTACATTGTGTTTTCATAGCAACAGTAAATAAAGTTTGAAAAATGAACTAAATTGTTGTCGTATACAAATTGTGGTTCCTTACATATACTGGAAAAACGACCAATCCTAGAAGGTTTTATTGTACAATATGAAATCCTATAAAATTTCTTATAATCAGTTTTGCTGTCCAACAAACTGCTCTAAAAATATGTGCCGAAAACCTCTTCAGAAATAAAACTTGTGCATATGGTCACCCACGAAATTACAAACGAACATTCATTTCCTTCAATTCTAGCTTTTTCACTTGTTTTAAATATAGTTTACCTAATTAAAGTGACGGCTTGTGATAAAATAAACAAGTGGGGCCACGTAGAAACATTTTAGAAACATGTAAATAAAATTACTACCTAATAACAAGATTTATTTTCTGCCGTTTCCCTTACCCCATATGGAGTTATGGTTATCTAAACTCAAAATTTCGGATTTTCTGAACTTTTGTTTTACTTTGATTTTTTTTTTATAAATAGGTAGTTAACATAACTTCCTTTACAAAAACTGAAAACTGAGGTATCTCCGCTTTAATTCAAGTCATATCCAAATTAGACGATTTGTTGCAAACTACAATTTTGAGTCACTGAGAGAATAGGTTAAGAGCTAATAACTCCTTAACGGCTACAGATAGCACAGTCAAATTAAAGAGGAGAGTCCCCAGTCTACATTTTTTTGTAAAAAAACGTATTGTTACGTGCCACAAAGAGAATCAAGCGACATCTGTTGGTAATGGAAGCAACTTTAGGTTAGTGTCATTTTAATAAACTTTGGGTTCGGAGAACGAAATATTCAGGAAGGTTCTAGGATAATTCGTAGAGTATAAATACGGCGCTCTGACAGCTAGGAGGCGGAGTATTATTTCAGACAGCGAAGTGAACGAAGTAAACTATTTGGATTGCGATAATTAGAAGTACAGTACTAGCGATAAATAAAGAGTTCATTTGATAATTATTTGTGAATTTGCAATTTTTTCTTAGAAATTTAATGGAAAATTTTTCCCTAGAATTTATACGCACTTTTGGAGGGCGACAAAAATTGCTACGAGCGTAGACGCGTAGCCAAGCAATAAGGAAAAAATATTCTAGTAAATTTCTAAGACCAAATGTGTACAAAACTGCTGTTAAAGGAACATTTGTTCTCAGCACCTCTGAAACATGTTGTGGTCTATTCCGGAATGTACCAGCGATTTAAAATCTGTATGCTTTTTCTGGTACTCTATGCGACATCTAGTTCTTCTGCCATCTATGCTCAGACACGCACCTTATATGATAGCAATAGTAGTCATCTGCTTTGTTATCCACCTCAATAATATAAGTAACTTGTCTGGCCTGGCACCCCAGTATTATAGAACGCAATACTCGCCAGCCAGAAATAAAATTTCCATGTCAAATGCAAATAAAATATATGTTGCATTCGCATTGAAATATGAAATCTTTGTTAAAATGTTTGTTAAACGGTTTTCTCACTAGGTTATAACCAGAATCAATACTCATAAATTGATTCAGTTACCTTATTTATATAAATATTCTGCTCATCAATTTTTTCGAGCAGCAAATTTATCAAAAACTTTCTGATTCAAATCTGATATTTCGGTGATACTTTTCTTTTGGGTAGATAACACTGCAAGTGCAGTTAATCTTTCTTGCCCCATCGAATTTCTTAAAAATGTCTTTATTCTTTTTAAAGTACTGAAACATCGCTCTGCTTCAACAGTTGTTAAAGCGACTTCAATTAATTTCAATACTTCCGAAAAAATATTATCTATCATTGTTCTGTGGAAATTTCATAAAATGCGACAAAGTTGAGAAGCCATTAAAGGAGTTGTTATTATACAGGGTGTCCCACGTAACGTGTTCCCGGGGCCTTTTCTCGAAAATGCGCAGAGATATCGAAAAAGTCCTAAGAATAAACATTAGGCATCTTTAGTCAAGGTATCCTCTGGCATAGCCAAAGTCCTTGAAAAAGGACTTGGAAAAGGATATATCTAAAAAATTTCCTCTTCGTCCACATTAAAGATACATTTAGATTACATTTTTGAATTCCGCGAATAAAAGTAATACGAAAATGTTATATTGAAGATTCCAGTTTAAACCTTTATTATTGAGATATAAGGCCGTGTTCCCTTTCCATTTTTCTCGAAAATGCCAAGAAAAGTACCAAAGCTACCCATCATAAACCGGGCTCAACATTTAAAAAACAAAAGCCACACGAAAAAAGGATATCTTCGGTTTGGTCCTTTTCGTCCTTTCTGAGGATGCATTTTGGCTACATTGAAGAATTTTCAATAGGTATACCACTTTTTTCTAATTTTAGGAAAAATTCATCCTCAGAAAGGACGAAAAGGACCAAACCGAAGATATCCTTTTTTCGTGTGGCTTTTGTTTTTAAATGTTGACCATACCAAAAGATAGCCCGGGTTATGATGGGTAGCTTTTGATACTAGCACTACGTCCTTCGATGATATCTGTGTGCATTTTCGAGAAAAATGGCAAAGGAACACGGTGCATAGAGTACAATTTGAGGCCTTATATCTCGATAATAAAGAGTTAAACTGGAATTTTCAATATAACACTTTCATATTAGTTTTATTCGTGGAATTCAAAAATGTTATCGAAATGTATCCTTAATGAGGACAAAAAGGACACTTTTTAAATATATCCTTTTCCAAGTCCTTTTTCAAGAACTTTGGGAATGCTGTTGGATACCTTGACTAAAGGTGCCTAACTTTTATTATTAGGACTTTTTCAATATCTCTGCACATTTTCGAGAAAAATAACCAGGGAACACGTTACGTGGGACACCCTGTATATCAATAAGGGTATTCATCCTAGAGAAAGAGCGTTTCTTCACCACAGTTCCAGTTAGACTTACGAAACACAGGATGGAGCGACATGTAAATCTCTTAATGATTCAAGATACTATGACCAGGATGATGATCATATGGATGATGATGTTGATGATGACAATGCTGGCAGATATATTTTCTGTTGGATTAAAGATCTTTCCTCCCGACTCATATCGACGCAAACTTCGAAACATAACAATAGAGTATATATATGTGCGACAGATGTTTGCTCTACTTTCACTCTGAAGAAAAATTACGATCACACACTCCTCCACACAAAACTACTGTAGGATTATGTTTCTATCAGAGCAAACGAAATGGCTGGAATATAAGAATTATAACCACAAGAATCCAGTCCCGTTTTGTGTGTATGCCAATCTTGAGTCAATATTCAAGCCGACGAAGGGAAACGATCAAAATACACAGCGAATCCAGGAACATAAAGTTCATAGCATAGGATTCTGTTTCCACTACAAGCATGATACTAAGCTCTCATATTACCGAGCATATCGAGGCAAGAATTGCCAACAATGGTTTTCATTAGAACTGCAAAAAATTGAATCCATAGCTGTACAGGAAAAACTGAATATCAGACCAATGCAGCCACTGACTAAAGAGGAACGGCGTTCACACATGGAAAACACTTGCTGCCATACAAGTAAAAAAACCTTTGCAGCCGATGAGGAACGAGCTCGGGACCATTGCCACTTAACAGGAAAATATCGAGAACTACCGAACAATGCATGTAACCTCATCTATCAGGATTGCTCCATAGTTAAAGTCATTTATCTGGATATGATGCCAACTTCATAATTAAGGATATAGCTACATCTTTCCCAAGAAAAGTTGATATCTTACCAATTAACAAAGAAAGATATATCTGGTTAAGCAAGCACATGGAAGACAGCCACATAAAATTCAGATTCATCGATTCCTTCCGTTTTATGGCTGAATCTTTAGATAAGCTATCGTCATTGCTGCCAATGGATAAATTAAACACTATTAGATCAGAATGGCAGGGATTGGATGATGACACTATTAAACTTCTTACACGTAAAAGTGTCTTCCCATATGATTTTATTGATGACTGGGATAAATTGGATTTCCGGAACTTGCCAACACAGGAAGGGTTCTTCAATAAACTGACTGACAGTGCTATATCTCCTGAGGGCTACAATCATGGAGAAAAAGTCTGACAGACATTTAAAATGCAAACACTTAGTGAATATTCATATCTATACATTAAGACTGATGTTCTCCTATTGGCCGATGTGTTTGAGATCTTTCGACAAGTGTGCATGAAGACGTACAATTTACATTCAGCACATTATTACACCATGCCAGGTCTAACATGGGATGCTATGCTAAAATACACCAAAGTGAAACTAGAGCTGACAACCGATGTAAATATACTGCCATTCATAGAGAGAGGCATTCGAGGTGGTATAAGTCAATGCTCGAACAGATATAGTAAAGCAAATAATATATGGATGATTTTAAGCCTGAGGAGAAAGAGAAATACTTGATAAATTATGATGTGTATAACCTTAACGGATGGGCCATGTCACAGCATTTACCAACCGGAGGATTCAAATGGGTTGATGTTCCCAATATGTTATACACTACCGAAATTTGCATCAATTCTTATCACATGGAATCATCCTGAAAAAAGTGCACCGGGTTCTTCAATTCGAACAATCAGCTTGGCTTAAACCATATATTGACTTAAATACTACCAAACGAAAGCAGGCTTCAAGCGATCATGAGAAGGACAGCTATAAGAAAATTAATAATGCAGCTTTTGGTAATACCATGGAAAATGTGCGCAAGTATAGCGACATCAAGCTTTTCGTAAAGTGGGAAGGTCTCTATGGTGAAAAGCTCGGATTGTGGCACCCAACTTCCACAGTGCAACGATATTTGATGAGAATTTAGTTGTTGTGGAATTAATGCGACTCAAAATCTTATTCAATAAACCTCTCTATATTGGAATGGCAGTTATGGAAATTTCAAAAATATGCCCCTACGATTTCCACTACAGTTTTATGCAGCGTGAATTTGGAGATAAATATAAAGTCCTGTATACAGATACGGATTCTCTAATATATGAAATTGAAGAGAAAAATGCATATGAGTTTATGACCCAAAATATAAACAAATTCGATACAAGTGATTACCCAGAAAATAATCAATTCAATTTACCGCTCATAAATATAAAGATTCCTGGGCTAATGAAGGATGATCTGAATGGGAAAATAATGAATTTCTTGGCTTGTGGTATAAGCGATGGTAAAAAGTTTTATAAATATCAGTCTTCTGGATCATGCAAAACTGGGCGCATAATTTGTATGGGGAAAAAGTCGAGCTGTGCAAAAAGCACCCGGGTAGTAGAAAATCCATATGAAAAAAGTGCTCTGCACTACCACCACTCCCACTATCGCCATCACTATCACCATCATCATTATTATTTCGTCCTAGCCACGGGACTCATCAGAAGCTTTACCTATTCTATAAACGTTCAGTTTATATTCTGTGTGGGTTTTATGCACATTGTATTTATTATCTAGTCTTCAGTTTTCAGGTTCATTATGTCTATTTATGCTATACTATCGCTAATGGTAAATGTTTATGCTCCTGTTTTTGGTGCATGTTATATTTGTTACATGTTTGGTGGGTAGCATAATTAATATAAAGTTAAATTAATATAGTTGGATTAATATAGTTAAATTAATATAGTTGAATTAATATGGTTGAAATAATGTATTTAGGGATAAGTCTTCGGTGTCAGATATCGTTCTTGCATTTTGTTTTCCTTTCTGTTCCTCCCCTTTACACCTTTGTAAGTGGTTTTGAAAGAAACTTTATTTGTGTTTCCTGATTGTTCTGGTGATCTTCTCCGGTTCTCATTCTATTTACATTGCTATTTGTTTGTACTTTGAGTTCCGTATCTATCTACTACCTTATTTTGTGTACCAGTGTGTTTTCTTGAACCTCAACGCTTTTTCCTCGCTCTTCTTCTTATTTTTTTATATGTAATTCCTACACTTAACCTATCGTTTACCCCTTTTTTCTCTATATTTTCACTTTTCACTTCGATGATATCCTCCTCTATTATTTTTAATCCTTCCAAACCTCCTCAGTTTTTCTTGTTATTTGTGTGTTTATGGTTCCGTTTACCACTTTTTCACTATCTCCTCCTGACTTCACTATACTGCTTTCACTTCACGACTGAGTTTCGTTGAGATATTCGCTTCTGCTTCCCTGTTGAAGTTAAAATATGTTTCTTTCACGTGTGCGCTCCTGTGTGTGATTTAGAGGGGCTGCCGTGTAGGGTGCGTTTTGTACCGGTCGACTATTTCTCCATTGAAATATGCACCCAGTTTTGCTTGATCCAAAGGACTCATATGACATTTTCTTCATATAAATCTGATTCTTGATACATATATCGAGTTATTTGTGCAAAAAGCGGCCGGCTGTATAAAATCTATATCAGAAAAGTGCTCCGCACTTTGCACCCGGTTTTACTTGATCCAGAATACTCATATGACTGTAATGCTTGGACGTCTAGCTCTATGGAATTCTCCTCTTTTAGCGTCGATATATAAAAGCTCCTCTTATAGCGCTTCTATTCTTTAATTGTGATTGGTGAGCACGCTCAGCCTATATCTCACACGGGAGTGTTTTGGCGCCTAATGGCAGCCTATATTGCTTTGGCGTCTAATGACAGCCTATATTGGTTTGGCGTCTAATGACTGCCTATATTGGTTTGGCGTCTAGTGACTGCCTATATTGCTTCAAGCTTGGAAGATGAGGGATATATTAAAAAACTCTAGTGCTGTCTCCCAGGTCAAAATTAAACCGGTTTTTTTTTCTCAAGCACGATTCTATTTATACAGTTCTTTACTATAGTCCAATACTATTCAATACACAATTACAATTGCTTAGGTCTACCTAAATTCCTAAAAAAATCGAAAAGCAATATTTCACATAGATAAATAACTTACGCAATAAAAACAATACACATTGGGTGCATTGCCCTCTTTGTTTACAAAATGTTTGTTTACATGCAACAATGACCCACATCAGCAAGCAGACTTAATGAGGGTCAGTACATCGTAAAATGCAAGAATCAGCTGGCTGACTTGTATGGCGCTTGAACGCATCGAATTGCTCAATGCATTGTTTACATTTTATTTTTAACTCTTCATGCTTCATGCATGGAAATAAATTACTTAAGTCATAAGCAATATGTGCTGATATGCGGAAGTGAAATTGTCGAAATTATTCGAACAAAATTTCTTCATGAATTTTTGCTTCGATTATACTTTCCGTTCTATGCTATTTTTTTTTATGCGTTCTACTGAGTATATCTTGTGATTTATTAATCTATTTAATTTATTGATCTATTTAATGTATCTTATTACAGAGGCATTACATGACACTTTCTTCATATAAATCTAATTCTAGGCGGTGCGTTTTTGTGGGAGCTTTTACTACTTACTATGAGTGGTGATAAAGAATTGTACAAGATTACGTAATGCGATTTTGGGTATATGGAGGTGGAAGTCAATGAATGAGGCGATGTAAGCTATTCTTGCGTAAGGTTAGTTATTTGTTCGAGTGGTAACATTTGGAGGCAGGTGTTTATGGGAAATGCGGTTTAATATTTTTTGCTTGTGAGTGTTAATTTTTTAACAGTGCATATACTAGATTAGAAGACTGTCGGGTTTGAATTATTTTTGAAATTTGATTTGCGTGAGAAAGGAAATTAGTGGTTACGAACCTTTGAAGAAGGGACTGATTCTTAACTATAGTTGACCAATTTTTTCCTCTATCAACAATAACAGGATTCGGTTTAAGTCCACGAGTATTGGATAAATAGGGCTATAAATTGAATTATAATTTTGGAGGTATTTGTCAGTAAGCTCGCAGTGTTCAATAAGGAGACATCACTTAAGAGTAAAATATAATGTCTTCTACAACGTTAGACAATCCCCAGGAAACCTCGATAGAGGAAGACTTCCAAGTCTTAGAGGAACTAAACTCACTGAACTTTAAACCTCTGCTGGCTATTAAAAACATGGAGATATGTCAGACTTATAAAATTCTGCAATGCAAAAAATTGGAAACGAAGTTTGGAGAAAGAGTTCATCTTGATTTAGAGAATTACCAGATGATCTTACCAGCGCGGTTTACCAGAATCTCTCAACGGGCTGTTGAAAAAATCAACACAGGAGATTTTTACATTACCTATGGGGGATCAATTGGAAAGGCGTACAATGTAACATTTTCATTTAAGTTTGTGAAGAATTTTTTAAATACAGATTTTTTTTTAGCATAACATAATTCTTGTATTTATGCTCATATACCAAAAAAACTCTGAATTTTTAATCTCATTTGAATTTGAACCCGAAACAACAAAAAATACTTCACTGTACCAACCAGCATTTAATTATCTAATTTAGCTGCCTAGCCAACTGATCCAGTGAAGTATTTATCAAAGCTACCCCCGAAAATTCTCTTGCTATTAGATGCAGGACAAAAATGTTCAAGGTTCTTTAAAGTTTAGATAAGAATAGTTTCTAATAAACATTTATAAAGTTTTTACCTTCTGCAGATTACAGGTCAAAATATCCTTACAATCGCGTTTTGTTGAGTTCTCTTGAATTAATATTATAATATTATAAATACTTTGGCCTTATTCAAAAGTGTTCAGTAGATCACCTACGTTCAGAAGATGTTTTGGTCAGAGACAGTTAGGGGGAGATCCAAGTATTGTGCATGTGGAGCCAGTTGGTTGTATTTTAGAATTATACATATCAATGCTCAATCTGGTAAAAATCATATAAAATAAGGCGAAATACTTACTTAGCGATACTTAAATCTCAGGAGGTGAAATTGTCTTAGTTGGCAAAGCTAAGGCCGGAACAGTTCGATATACGGCGACAAATTATTTTCCGTCGAATTGCCCTTTTGGTGATGAGGATGATTGGAAGTGGAATCATGCTATGCAAATACAAACAGGGAAACTAGGAGGGGATGCTATAAATTCAAGGGAAGACTAAAGAATCACTCAGTTCTTTTGAGCAGCGCAATATAATAACATTAAAAAACAACAAGTAGAGAAAATGAAAGGGTATTCCATCAATATTTTGATCCTAGCGCTATTCATACTATATAGTAATAGCCATCCTAACCCGTTAAGTGTAAACCTTATCGATAAAAGTACTAGTAATTTGAATTTTGCTCTGAGTCTACCTAATAATGACACTGTTCAAATCGATTTAACTTTTCGTCTGATGACTTATAGTAATGCTAGCGATCACCACAAAGAAGAAAGCTCTACTTCACAAGAACGCGATTGTTGAAATCGTAGAATATTTTGGAACTTCAAAATTATAAAGCTAACTATGTACATACCGAATTACTTGAGGTCAATATACGTATAAAACACAAAACGAATTGTACATAATTGCTACATATGTAAAACCGCAATGCTCAGGAATCCGGTGACCCAATAATACTTACATTGCAATAATTCACAAAATTGATAACTATTGCAATTCAATAAAAAACATTCTCACTGGGGTCAATTCAGCATTGTAAGAATTTTGTATTTTATGCATTGACTTAGAGTTAGCTGTTTGTATATATAGAGTAAGATTGAGGAAATAAATTCATTCAGTTGTATATTAAAGCACATCGCGTGTTCATTTAACAAAGTTCCATTACAATCTTTGCATATCTTTTGCTAGTCATTCCGCCTAACGTATCATCGTAGTGTAGCGGTACATTGCACCGTTTTCACCTCCTACAAGAAGTCAAGGCTTATGTCCCTTGGTCTTATATTTCAATTTGCATTGGTTAAGGTTTATGTGTTTTGACACTGCAAGGCAGAATAAAAGAATTCTGTACATTTTGGTGGCCCCGACGTGATTAACATTCACGTACATTTCAAAAGAGTTTTATCTTCGCTCACTCAAGTACAAGTAAGTCAAGATGAGCCTAAAAGAACTCACTGCTCGTCAAGAGACAACGGGAGACGAAATTAAGCGGATAGAGGAGAACTACGGAATGGATTTGGAATACCGCAAGACATTAGAGTATATAACCAAGCGTATTACGGCCCTTAACCAAATATGGGATGACTTTGAAATGGTGGACACCGAGATTCGCACTAAGTATGGCTCTGAACTATCTCATGCATACTTCATGAATGAGTGTTACGAAGATATTCGAAGTTGCTACGAGAAAATCAAAAGCAAGCTGGTCACTAGAATGAAGTGGCTGCAGGAAGAAGAAGAAGCAATATCTCTACAAATATCACAAGCCGCGAACACGCAAGCCCAATCCAATCAGAAGGAGAATGATAAAACACAACCAAAGCCAGTAAAGTAAGTCACAGAGACGCAAGCCTAACCCACTCAGAAGGAGAATTATAAAACACAATCAAAGCCAGTAAAGCAAGTCACAGAGACTGTTATTGGAATGATGCCCCAACAACTGGTGTTAATGCAGGGTGTTTGTGAAATAAAAGCTTGATCCAGATTTAATACAAACTTCGTTTATTTATCCAAAGGAGTACAGCTTGCCTGTGGCTTGGTTCAAAAGCTAACGTTAATTTACTCAATAGATCTGAAGCGGTAACATACGACAACAGATGCATTTTTTACAAGACAAAAGTGCAATAAAGATTATTACATCCAGTGAACTGAAATTTTAGGTAATAGCTACACTACAGATCAAAAACTGTGATACATTATGACATGAAAGTTAATTAGAATAATTTGAGATCTAATCAGTACAGCCACGTAATAATGAGTTTATATAATTCTAAAACATACTCCTCCGGTTAAGAGGAATCTTAACGACTAGACTGGAAGTTTACATAACTTTGTGATAGGTCTTTTGAACTTCCCTTGCATAGTCCTCAAGGTGACAACCCGTACCAAGTTATCATGACCAGGGTGTGTAATAGTGACTCGTCCAAGAACCCATTGTGATGGAGGTAAGTTACTCTCCTTAGCAAGAACTAAATCTCCAACTTGTAGGCTGCCTTCTATTTTCTGCCATTTGGGTCGTTGTTGAAGTGTTGAGAGGTACTCAACATGCCAACGGCTCCAAAACTGTTGGTGGAGTTGTTGTAGTAGTCGCCAGCGTCCTTCCAGGGATATGGGCAATACGTTTCCTGAAGCCTCGGTTAGGGCGGTGAGAGGCTGACCAATGAGAAAGTGGGCTGGGGTTAAGGCATCGAGTGATGAAATGTCGTCGTTCATTGGTGATAGAGGTCTGGAATGAAGCAGACCTTCTATTTGGATCAAGAGTGTGTTCATCTCCTCATACGTCAGCTTTGTTTCCCCTATTGTTCGTCGTAGAATCTTCTTGACAGAACGAACTCCAGCTTCCCAGATACCACCAAAATGCGGAGCTGAAGGGGGATTAAAGTGCCATGAAATGCTGTTAGAAGACAAAAATTTGGAAATTAGTGAATTTTCGTGCAATGAAAATATGAATTGTTGAATCACTTTCATTTTGCGATTTGCCCCCACAAAATTTGTACCATTATCACTGTAGAGATTAGATGGAATACCTCGTCTTGATGCGAACCGCTTAAGGCATCCGATGAAGGTCTCAGAGGTAAGATCTCCTGATAGCTCTAGATGTAGAGCACGTGTGCTGAAGCAGACAAATACTACGAGGTAACCCTTTGTTGTACGAGCTCCTCTTCCTCGACGTAGGAGAAGTGAGAATGGGCCAGCGTAATCAACACCCACGTTTTGAAAGGCTCGATATGCACCAAGCCGTTTGGTTGGTAAGTTGGCCATCAATTGTTGAGACTTCATAGCTTGATGTCGTACACAAATTACGCATTGTTTTATGTGTTCCTTGATTAGAGTTCTGCATGACAGAATCCAATAATTTTGACGAATAATGCTGAGTAACAGTGAAGTTCCAGCATGAAGGTGTTTCTCGTGCATATATGCGATGAGATGCCGAACAAAGGTGTGGTCCCTTGGAAGAATTGCTGGGTGTTTCGTTTCATATGAACAGGTTGAATTTTCAAGCCTTCCTCCAACACGCAGAACATCTGATGAGTCCAGGAATGGAGTGAGGGTTAAGATACGACTTGACGATTGGATCGGTTTCTTTGCCCTTAACAGATTGATTTCCTTGCCGAATGCATCCGATTGGGCCCATAACAAGCAGCGGCGAAAGGCTATTCTTAGATCTTCAGAGGTAATCCACGAAGTTCTATCCTGCTTAGATGATCTGCAGTTTCTCTTGAATTGCAAGCATCTGGCTAACAGCCGTATAATTTTGTTTAGCGATGAATATGTTGAAATGCTATTAGATTAGATTAGATTCGTAGAGGGGTGTGTAGGCGTCAGCCTCGCAATCACCGCGACCTAAAAGGTCTATTGTGAGTCCCCGTTGAATTTATTCCCTTTCTAGGTTCAGACTGTTAATAAAGTCTAGGATCCTTCTGGGATTGAGGTTCCGTACGTAGTTAGGTGTAGGGAAAGCATGTTCGAGATGGAGTAGTCTCCGCCTGGTCAATGCTTCGCAGTTGCAGAGCAGGTGCTCCGAGGTTTCATGAGCATCCTGGCAAAAGCGGCAGGATGAAGTCTCAGCCAAACCCATCTTGTTAAGGTGATACCTCAAGGGACAATGGCCTGAGAAGAGTTCTGTAATTATTTTGAGCTCTGTTTTCTTGAGGAGTAATAGTTCTTTTGTTTTTCCTCCAGAGGTGTCGATAAACTTTTTTGCCTGACGAAGTCCTTGTAGCCTTTCCCAGTATAGGGATTTTTGTTTGTTCTCCCAGTTATTTAGGGCAGCTTTGAGGTAGCACTTTGAGGTGCCACAGAATGGCTCCGGTCCGACAAAGGGAGTTTCCGCTCCTCTTTTGGCTAGGCCATCAGCAATTTCGTTGCCTTTATGGCCCTCATGTCCAGGTAACCACATGAGGATAACTTTGTTTCCTTGATAAATCTTTTAGGGTTTGTAGACACTCCCAGACTATCCCTGACCTGATGGTGTAGGACTTTAAGGCCTTGAGGGCAGCTTGACTGTCCGAGAGAATATTAATAGTTGAGCCATTTATGGCTCTTTTAATGCAGGTATTGGCGCATTCTTCTATGGCCAATACCTCGGCCTGGAATACGGTAGGGGTAGAGCCCAGGGCCTTTGATATATGGCATCTGGGGCCGTATACGCCCAGTCCGACTCCACTGTTCGTTTTTGAACCGTCTGTATACCACACCATCGATCCTTGTTGAAAGGACGGTTTAGTGGAACGCCATTGCTGTCGGTTTCCCAAAACCACATCGAATGGTCTTACAAAATCCACCTTGGGTGTGATTATATCAGATATTGTCGTCATTTGCTCAAAGCGTATCTGTTTTAAGATACTTTAATGACCAACCAGATTCCCTGGTTTTAACTGTTTCTCCTTTTGCAGTCTAATAGCACTCGAGATTGCTTCCTTTTTCACCTGCAGATGTAGGGGTGGAAGGTTTAGTAAGGCTTCCATGGCTGCTGTAGGACAGGTCCTCATGGCACCAGTTATTCCTAGACAGGCAAGCCGTTGTGTTTTTTGAAGCAGAGCCTCAGCCTTCTTTTCATTAGTTTTTGGCCACCATGCGAGGGCCGCATAGGTGACCATGGGTCTAACAACCGTGGTGTACATCCAGTACATCATTTTTGGCTTCAGACCCCATATTCTGCCAATGAAGCGACGGCACGTGTAGAGAGATCCTATCGCTCTTTCCGTCACTCTAGACAGATGCGAATTCCAGGAAAGTTTCTTATCTAAGGTGACCCCCAGATATTATGACTTCTTCTGAAAATATCAATTCCGTGTTATCGAGAAGAGGAGCCTTTAGTGAAAGCTTTGATCTTCTCGTGAACGGAACGATAAACGTTTTGTTTGGGTTTACACTGAGGCCTTTGGTTAAGCACCAAGTGCGGACTTTAGAAAGGGCTTTTTGCATGAGGTCGGATATGACTTGGTCATGCTTGCCCCGTATCGTGACTTCTAGGTCATCCGCGTAGCCTTGTACGGTAAAACCCGAACTGGTCAGCTTCTCTAAGAGATCATCAATCACGATCGACCATAGGAGTGGAGAGTGAACTCCTCCATGTGGGCAGCCTTTAGCTGCAGTGATCGTGACTGAACAGTTTCCTAGAGTAGTAGTTATCCTCCAGCTTCTAGGCATGGAGTCTATCCAATTAACCGTGGGGGGCTCGAAGCCCTTGTCCTCGGCAGCTGATTTAATTGCTTCGAAGGAGGTGTTATCAAAAGCACCTTCTATGTCTGCAAATGCACATAAGGCCACCTCTTTTGCTTCAAGAGCTTTTTCGAGGTCTTTAACCAAAGTATGGATGGCAGTCTCGGTAGACTTGCCTGCTTGATAAGCGAATTGCTTAGAATGAAGTGGTGATTTAATCAAAACTTCACTTCGAATATGTAGGTCTAGGATTTTTTCCATGGATTTAAGTAAAAATGACGAGAGACTAATCGGTCGGAACGATTTGGCTAGAGAGCTAGCTCTTTTTCCTGCTTCGGGTATAAATACCACCCTGACGTCTCTCCAGCATTGGGGAATATACCCCAGAGCGTAACTGGCTCGAAAAATGTTTTGTAGTGGAACAAGTATTTCTTCAACCCCTTGCTGTAGTAAGGCAGGAAAGATGCCGTCCCCTCCAGCAGATTTAAAGGGTTTAAACGTACCAACGGCCCATCTAACCTTGTTAGGAGTGAAGATTCTTCCCGCAAGGCTCTTACTCCTGTTAGAGACCCTGTAATTGCCCACCTCAATTGGGTCTGGAGCTACTATTCCTTGAACGGGACTGGTAGAGTCGGGGAAGTGAGTTTCTAATAAGAGCCTGATTGTTTCCTCACAACTCTCGGTATAGTTCCTATCTTCTTTTTGAAGTGAGCATATACCATTCGTGTGATCCTTCGAAAGTACCTTATGGAGCCTGGTAGCTGCGGGCAGTTGATCTATTCCATCGCAGAAGGTCCGCCAGGTTCTTCTTTTAGATCTTCTTAATTCTATGTTATATTCCGTTAGAGCCTTTTTATATTCTCCCCAGGTACCAGAGAGCTTGGCTCTGTTAAATAGTTTTCTGACTTCTTTTCTTTTCAAACTGAGTTCCCTATTCCACCAAGGTACCTGCCGATTACAAGTCTTTTGCTTCAGAGGGCAGCTGTGTTCGAATGAAGTCAGTACAGCCGTTTGTAGCTGCGTAGTGGCTGAGTCCAACTCCTCAGTTGTGCTAATGCTACTGCCGGGAGAGTTAACTACAGCCTTAAGATGTTGTCGATAGAGTTCCCAGTTAGTTAATTTAGGGATTCGGTACTCTAGACTTGAGTTAAGTGCGGCTTCTGTATCGAACCTGATATGTCTGTGATCGGACATGGAAATCTCGTTCGATACGTGCCACCTGTTTATTTTTGTGCTTATGAACATACTGGCAAGTGTTAGGTCCAGGACCTCTTGTCTGATAGTGTTCATAAAGGTTGGCTTATTACCTCGATTTAGTATCTCTAAATTATTAGATATTATAAAATCGTGGAGGTGCTCACCCCTGATGTTCGTATCCGTGCTGCCCCATAGCGTGTGATGTGCGTTCGCATCGCATCCAACGATAAATTGCTTTCCTCTTCGTTTGCAGTAGCTGATGAGTCTTTTTAGCTCTGTAGGAGGTAGTGTATCCGCATCTCCAGCAAAATAGACTGAGGTCACTACTACCGCGTGACTACCTCCCGGAGTTGGTACCTCGAGAGCTACTGCAACTACGTCCCTCGAAATGAACTGCGAAAGAGGAATAGATTAGTGTTGAGCAGCAATGCTGCCCTGGGATATTCATGCTCATTACTATAAATTAACTTACATGATTTTGTGGGAAGTCCTTTAATGCGGCCTTGATGTACCCAGGGCTCCTGTATGAGCGCCAGACTAAGTTTCTCCGAGACAAATCTCCTGCTAAGCACGTCTGATGCCGCTTTGGCATGATGGACATTTATCTGGAGGCAACTTAGATGATGATTAATCATGACTAGGATGGCTTTTTATGGCCGCTAGCAGCCTTGATAGGAGATCCTTTCGGATTTCCTTTTTTGCTCTGCTTCGCACGGGCAGGAGGAGGCTTCTTCTTAGTACCTTCGGACTTCTTTGCGGAAGTCCCCGGCTTAGCCTCTGCAGTTCCGACTGCTTTACCGGGGCCAGCCTTAGCCTTGACAGAAAGTTTAGGCCTGCTGGTTCCTGATGTCGATGGCTGAGGCTCATCAGTCAGAGTTTTAATTTGACCTTGGCCATCCATAGCCTCCGCCACAGTCTTTACTGCCCCACCCTTGGGCCTAAGTTGAAATACTATAGTCAACATATTATTTTGCATCTCACAATAGAAGGTTTCCAAGTAGTGATCCCTCTCTTCTTGGCTCAACGCATCCAAGTTGACTGGTAGTGTAGCGGCCATGTCAATCCTAGTTTTCCAATCATGTTTAAGCCAGCCCGGTCCTTGCCACCAAAGACTTGATTTTACTAGTTCGGAAGTGTACAGTCCCCTTGAAGCAAGGTCAGCCGGATTTTCGGCTGATGCAACGTGATTCCAACATTGCCTCGGAAGAATTGATAAGATTGTTGATGTTCGATTAGCAATAAAGCATTTCCACTTTCTAGGATGAGCAGACAACCACGATAGTACCACTGTTGAGTCAGTCCACGCAAAACAATGATGTTGTACATTTAGTGTGGATTTTACAAAAGCCATGAGGTTAGCCAAAACTAAAGCTGCACACAACTCTAATCGTGGGATTGATATTTGCTTGATGGGTGAAACTCTTGTTCTTGCCGCTATGATGTTCACTGTAACATTGCCTCCTGGGTCTATGTTTCTACAATAGATAATAGCCGCATATGCTGACTCAGATGCATCCGAGAAGCCACGTAACTCCATATTGCTGTTCTCCGTAGGAGTCCATCGAGGAATGCGAAGGTCTTTTAATGAGTGAAGGTCATTTCGCAAATAGTGCCATTTATTACTAAAATCACTACAAACATCATCCCACTGATAATTCTTGAGCCATAATTGCTGAAGTAGTATTTTAAATGTGACAGTCACTGGTGAAATGAGTCCTAGAGGAACAAAGATCCTACTTGATTCAGACAATATTATTCTTTTAGTTGCGTCAGAGTGATTTGGTAATGATACATCAAAAGTGAAGCAGTCACATGTTGGGATCCACTTGAGGCCAAGCAACTTGATGCACTCGGGATGCTCATCAATTCTCATTGACAGAGTCTCGCATTTATCCACTGTGATTGAGTTCAAGAACTGGTAGAGTTGGAGGCCCACTTACGTAGTGTGAATCCTCTTTGGTCAAGTAGAGCTGTAAGTTGGTCATACAGTTGCAAGGCTTCATGGTTATTCGACGCTCCACCCATTAAGTCATCTACATAAAAATTATCCTTAATGGCAGCCTCTGCCAATGGAAATTGTCCCTTGAATTCAATTGTCAATTGTTTTAATGACCGTGTTGCGAGAAAAGGTGCGGGCGATGTCCCGTATGTTACTGTGGTAAGCTGCAAATCTTGCAACGGTTCGTTTGGATGGTTTCCCCACAGAATCCTCTGGTAATTTCTGCCACGTTCATCGACCAATATCTGTCGATACATTTTTTCTATATCAACAACGACAGCTACCTTAAACGTTCTGAACGACAACAATATTGGAAGCAAGTCTCTCTGTACCTTTGGTCCAACTAGGAGTAATAGCTAGGTAATAGCTACACTACAGATCAAAAACTGTGATACATTATGACATGAAAGTTAATTAGAATAATTTGAGATCTAATCAGTACAGCCACGTAATAATGAGTTTATATAACTCTAAAACACAGGGTTTAAAGAGGATATCGACCAATTTGCAAGCACGAGAGCCACTTCGCTCCGAGCGAGTTTACATGATTAAAATAAAAGCCATCGAAGACCACTGGCAGCAAATTCAAAATTTACCCAACCAAAGTTTGAATCATTGGAATAACAAAGATGACGTGAACATTATGGAAGGCTATTTTGATCTGGAAGATCAAACACACGACATGCTCATACAACTACAGGAATGCTTAAGTCGCTGTCAATCACAGATAGAAGCTGACAGAAATGGATCGCCATTAAGAACAGAACACAGCGCAAAACCAATGATGAAACTCCCAAAGGTAGAATTACCCAAATTTGATGGCGATTATTTAAAGTGGAAGCAATTTTGCGACTTATTTACTGAGCTGCTTCACAGTCAACCCATTGCCGCATGTCAAAAAATGTTGTACTTAAAGGGCAGCCTAATTGGAGAAGCTGAGAAACTGGTGAGACAATGTATCTCCGAATCAAATTATCTCTCAGCCTAGAAAGTAATCAAAGACCGTTATGAAAATACAAGATTACTGGTCACTGCACTTCTCAACAAGCTACTTTCGCAACCAGCAGCAACAACTGAGAGTGCCTTCGCAATAAGAGCAATCCATGACACTACACAAGAGTGCCTTCTCGCCCTGGAGAACCTAGATGTCAATACAAGTCATTGGGATGCTCTTGTATTACACATTTTGATAAAGAAGTTGGATGAGACCACACCTACACTGTGGGAACAATCTCTAACTCAGTCTAGATCACTTTCAAGAATAAAAGAGTTTCTAGACTTTTTAGAAGAAGGTTTCAGGCTCTGGAGGCCCTCGGCGAAGCAACTAAGATAGAAAACAGAAGGCAGCACACGCAAAGAGCACGTCCCTGGTTATAGGTTAGTGCCTCTTTTTTCTCCACATAGGGGAATCGCAATATATATTCGGAATGATGTGGCCTTTACCATTCTAAAAGACTTTCCACCTTCTGCCAATCCTGAGTTTAATTACATCTGGATTAGGTTCAAACTTCACAGGCACATCATCTACTTTTGCTTCCTCTATACCTTCACTACTTAATAATGGTGAAGTGGTTGTTGACTCCCAGGATAAAGCTAATATTTTGGCTGCTAGATTCGCATCAAATTCTTTTCTTCCACCCACTTCACAGGCACCAGTCGTGAATCCCGTGTGCGGATGTGTACAAGAGCCGTACACATCCGTACGAGAGATGTGTTCAAGGTCCTTAATAGTATCAACGTCTCTAAAGCCGCAGGACCTGATGGTCTCTCGCCCCTATTAATTAAAAGCTGTGCCTCATCCTTGGCTAAACCTCTGCGCAAACTATTCTACCTGTCCTATTCGACAGGAAAATTTCCAACTGCTTGGAAACTAGCTCACGTTCAGCCTATTCCCAAGAAAGGAGAGGGTAGCGATCCCTCAAATTATCGACCAATTGCAATCACTTCGATTCTTTCAAAGGTTTTTGAATCTATCATTAACTCCAAAATAATGAAGTATCTGGAAACCAATCAGCTCATCAACGATCGCCAATACGGCTTCCGGCACGGTCGCTCATCTGGAGACTTGCTGACTTTTCTTACGGAATGTTGGAATCGTAGTCTTCACAATTTTGGTGAGTCCAAAATCGTTGCTCTAGATATTTCAAAGGCCTTTGATAGAGTCTGGCATCCAGCCCTTTTAGCCAAACTCAAAGCACTTGGTCTTTCCCCTCCTCTTCTATTATGGATTGAAAGTTTTTTATCTAGTCGCCAAATACGTGTTGTATTAGATGGCGTTATATCTGAACCTCATCCTATTAATGCCGGTGTCCCCCAGGGCTCTGTTATTTCTCCGACTCTATTTCTAATCTTCATTAATGATCTGCTTTCCCTTACTTTTAATCCTATCCATAGCTTTGCTGATGACAGTACCCTTGATTTCGCATACTCCTTTGACACCCTTGCGGATTCCAGAGGGAACGCCACATGTGTTAAACGAGACTGCATGATTAGATCATTGAATAACGATCTTGACAATATTCTCGCTTGGGGCAAAGTGAATCGCGTCGAATTCAATGCATCTAAGACCCAAATCTGTCTCATCTCATTAAAACAAGACCATCACTTAACCACACCCGTTTCTTTTGATGGAGCATTAATTTCTGATTCACCGTCACTAAGAATTCTTGGCATTAATATTTCCAGTAAGTTAAGCTGGACAGATCACATCTTCTCGGTTGCCAAACAAGCATCAAAATGTCTTGGTTTTTTGAAAAGGTGTAAGAAATATTTCAGCCCATCAAATATAGTGCTCCTCTACAAGTCCTACATCAGACCTAGAATGGAATACAATTCCCATATATGGGCCGGGGCTGGTCGCACAGCCTTAGCTTCATTGGATATTGTCCAAAAGAGAGCCTGCAAGCTCATTGGCGATGTGGCAATTACTCGTCATATCGACTCGCTCGAGCACCGTCGCAATGTTGGATGCCTTTCGCTCCTTTATCGCTATATGCATGGTCAATGCTCTGATGAGATATCTGGTCTGATCCCTTGTAGAATAGTTCCTGCACGCAATACTCGCGCTGCATCCCGCGCTCATCCTTTTACCCTTCAAATGACCTTCGGCCGTACACTAAAATTCCGTGATGCTTTCTTATCCCGAACTGTGCGAATGTGAAACAGTCTACCATCTTCTGTCTTTCCTCCGGCATACAACCTGTGAAAGTTTAAGGGCGACATACATCGGCACCTCCGCCGCTCTCCTCATATCCCTTAATCCTTTCCCTATCTCCTTCCTGCCACGCTGTGCTTTGCATCATAGTGTATCCCCTGAGCTTGCCTTAATAATAATAAAAAAAAAAACCACAACAGTTAAGACAAACTATCCATCATGCAACAATGACACCGATAATCAACTCTTCTCGTGTCAAAAATTCCTTCAATTATCGCCATCCAAACGAATTGCACTAGTAAAAAGTATTAAATCATGTCTCAACTGCTTGAAGAAAGGTCACATGATGGCCAACTGTCCAGCCAGAGGGTGTCTAAATGTGGAAAAAGACATAATACACGGCTTCATATGCAATCTGTAAGTCAACTGCCGATGAGTCATACACTGTCAAGAAATAACAATATTGCGGAAACTACGGCCCAATCATCAAGAAACAGCTTCGTACCATCAGGCAATGGGACTGAACGATCGAACTCACTTACCGCAAAGGCTACGGATAATATTAGGAATTATATCCTACTAAGCACGGTTATCGTAAGGGTGAGCAACAGCTCTGGTTAAAGCATCGAGTGTCGAGCCATATTAGATTCTGGATCTCAAATAAATCTGATAACAGAAAGACTAGTTAAAAGACTTGGACTTTCGGGAACCTTCGACAGACTCAACATAGAAGGTATTGGCTCACGAAAGCAACAAGCTTAGAAGCGAGTCAATATAGGGCTAGAATCCGCATCAACGGTTTTAACACTCGACTAGGAGCTCATATCTTACCCCGGATCATCTCTCCGCAGCCCGCATACATGATAGATGTTTCGTCATGGTCAATACCAACAAACATACAATTAGCGGATCCACGCTTTAATCAGCCAGACACGATACATCTGTTGATTGGTGCTGAACTATATTACACGATCTTGTCAATTGGACAAATTAGATTGGGCGACGCACTCTCAACTTTGCAAAACACATTGTTTGGCTGGACAACAGCAGCGAATAGCCAACGACCAAACAACCTGTGGAGTGTGTTCAAAAGACGAAACACTTAATCGACAACTAGGAAAATTCTGGATACTGGACGACTCAGAACAATCATCGCGGGCATTTACGTCAGCAGAAAAACAATGTGAGACACACTTTGTTCAAACTACGAGAAGAAATGAGCATAGTCGCTTCATAGTCAAATTGCCATTCAAGAATAACCCAGTAGAATTGGGTGAATCTAAAAACAAAGCATTGCACAGCCTTGGAAAGAAGGTTATCCACTAATCCAGAACTAAAACAACAATACGTACGGTTCATGGAAAGCTGTTCCATTTTCATCGCAGGCTCTTCTTCAGCTTCGGTTTCTTCCAAGTTCTCTTCGAAAACAAATTTCTCAGGATTCTTTCCTTCCTCTATTAAAGCTTGTCTAAGTCGCTCGACTAGAACTTTCTTTCTACCTGTCGTTTGTAATGACCGGTTTCCTAGCTCCACTTTCAAATCCTGTATTCGAAGCTCCTCCCCTTTGCGCCCCTATTACTGTAGTAATTCACTCACAGTTGAATATAAATTATTTTCCAGAACTTTCACAATTTAACACAATTTCCCAAAATTAATCACACTTTGAATTTTTCACTCAATTTCCACCACTTTATTTCGCGAATTTATTTCACTTCTGACACCAGTTGTTGCGAGCGTGGCCTTTGGTTCGTTATTTAAAACACAATATTAAATAATTAATATATAAGTTCTTTATTTCACTCTAATTATATAAAATCCACAATTCTTCTATTTTTCAACTCAACTCTAATTATCGCTAACACTGTACTTTCAATTATCGCAATCTAATTGCCCACTTTCGCTTCTTTATTACTTTCACTTGTTAACACTGCGACGTCTAAGACAAGACTCTTTTCTGGCGATGACAACTGTTATATTTATACCCTAGAAACTCTTCGGATTATTCTGGAGTGTTCTATTTCCAAAAGCTTCTTGACTGTTTTATTCATTCTATTCATTCTATTCTTGAACCTTTACTCTCCATTGCCAGTAGATGTCACCAGTTGTCTCTTTCTGTTGCACGTAACAATATCATATGAACTCTTTAATTCTCTCTCTAGAACTGTGCTGACTTTATCAACTTTCTCCGTTAGATTGTTGTTGACTAACTGAATTTTCGAGCTAATTGAATGCAGACTTTTATCAACTAAATTAGCAACATATATTTTATATGCTGCATCTTCATCGTCGTCTTGTTTACCAACATGTCTAAGATTTTTGGTGTTTAAATTATAATCTCCATTTGAATTTAGTTGAAATCCTATACCAGGCGAACCCTGACTTCCTCGGGCTCCAGAAGGACCTCTGGGACCTCGTTCAACAGGACGATCCAGTTTTCCTTGCTTAGAAAAACGCCCAAACTTATCAACACTCATTATTGTATTAAAGAAAACAAAAGAAAAAGTTCACTAATTATACTATTATATAAGCTTCCCTCAATTCTTCTATAGTTGACATGATTTCGTTGTTGGGATTCTTATATCCAGCCTGTTGTGATGCTATTAAAAGTCGAAGTCTGTCTACTAGCTCATTAGGTTCATCCCAATAATCATAATCAATATTACTATTATTAGGTATATGCATTAAACCTTTTCCTTCATGATTTATTAGTTTACTTATGATTTCTTTATACTTAAGCGCTTTACTACCTTTTATTTGACCATCCTCAAGATATCCCCTTATAAATGAGCATTAGTATCTTTTAGAATTGCTTGGTAGTTATTTAAGTCTACATTATCATATAAACTATTGATAAGTTCTTTCATAAAGAGCAGTTCGCATAAGCCAAGCGTTAATTTATACGGTTTCCCTTTAACAATGAAATCATCTTCATGGACTAATATCTTTGAATTGCCAATTTTCCATTCATCATTATACAAATAAATTCCATAAGAGTAGTCAATTTTCGGATTTTTTTCCATATATAACTTATAATACCGATCAACTAATCCGCTTGATAGATTAAGTGCAGGATCTGATTTTTCTTTCAGAGTTCTTCAATGAGTAGGTGTTGAAAACTCATCTTCAGACAGACATAAATGAATACTCTTTGTGCTTTGTTGGTGTACTTGTCGGGTAAGTTTTAGGAAATTTTATTTTGGGAATTGACTTTATGTCATCGTAATAATTGTCTTTGTATTCAACTTTAATTTCATCTTTTGGATCATGTTTTACTTTAGTCATGAACTCTAGAGAGGGCTTTGTTATAGCTTTGAACTTTTTCTCAAGATGAGAATCAATCTCCACTCGCCCAGTTCTCAGGGCTCGGAATTTCTTTCTTATAGTATTTCTAACTTTTATAATGTCTTAAATCAATTCCTTCCTATTGACATGAGGCTTTGCATTTTTCCCCATCTGAATTCAGAAAGCTACTTTGAAAATAGTCTATGAACTGCTCTATGAACTGCTTTTAAACTGCTCTATGAACTGCTTTAAACTGGTGTATGAACTGCTTTGAACTGGTCTTTGAACAACTTTGAATTGCTTTGTTAAATGCCTTACCTGATATATGGAAGTTATTGAATCTGAATCTGAATAATATTTAAGGAGCGGTATATGTGTTAAATCCTTTACGGAAGCTCCCCCTGTCTAGGGTGATATCCTTATCTATCACTGCAAGTCCATGTTTATCTTTCCAACATGCGGCACAAATAATGCGGAAATTATCAAATGTCATGTCAGTGCTTACATGATCGTTGTAAACATGTCTAAGATTCATTTCATCTTGTTTGAATAAAATAAAATGATTCGCATTGTCTCGTATTAAATGTTTTGGGATATGAGTATAAGTTTGACATAGATAAAATCACTCGATGTTATTATGCCGACCCATACAAAAATAAGAGCGTATATTGTTCTGTTTTCTACATGCAACATCATCAAATATAAAAGCCGAATTAGGTTTGAAAATGTATGGTAGCCTAGCCCAGTTAAAGGACGTAATACTCGTTTTAGGTACTGATATTTCGGTTGGTATAATTATTTGGAATAAATGTATATATTTTCAAATTTGAGACCATTCGGATGTTCAATCAGACCAATCATGAGATTTGTTTTACCGCAGTTAGAAGGTCCAACAACTATTGCTCTTATATTATCTGATAAAAGTGGGCTATGCTTTTCTTCAAGTTTTCAGATTTTATGTCTAGGCTTTTGATTGATAGGGATTCCTTCTCCTTGATGAACTTCATCATGAGAACTAACTTATTCATTAAGGAAACTATTTCTTTTGTATCAGTCTTAATAAGAATATGATGATGTAAGGACGTCTGGTAAGAGAATTTTTCTATTTGAATGATAGAACATAAAAAATCTGGGGTTTTTTACCCCCAACGCAAAAGTCGAAAAGGAGGTGGTCTGCTAAACACTGCTATTAGAAATTTACTTTTTGAACTCCATCCACCAGGATATCAGTATTGCAGCCCTGGTACCAAATTGCAGGAAAGAATAGCTAGAGGTGATCCTGGAATTAATTCTCTTGACAAAGCTTGTAAAGAGCACGACATCGCATATTCCAAATTCAAAAATATTGATGATCGTCATATAGCTGATCGAATATTAACCGAAAAAGTTTGGCAACGTGTAAATCTAGAGACGAAGCGCTTGGAGAACGAGTTAATGCCTGGCTTGTGACAAACGCGATGAAAACAAAAGTGAAATTCGGAATGGGGCTAAAGAGAAGTAAAGCTAGCCCTAAGAAGAAGAAGAAAACCAGGTTAGCATTTCAAACAGGAGTTCGTGAAGCAAGAGATATTTTAAAAGCGAAAAAAACAGATTTGCGCTTGCTGCTACTAAAGATGTATTTAAGAGGAAAAAAGAAGTATGTAAGAACACCTCGAGTAATTCCTATACCGAAAGTTAGAGGAATTTTACCACTCATCCCTATTTTTGCTGGACTCTCAGCAGTCGGCGGTTTAGTAGGTGGTGCAGCTGGTATGGTAAAGGTAGCTAATGATGCTACAAGTGCTAAGCAACAACTTAAGGAATCCAGTCGACGTAATGAAACGATAGAAGCTATTGCTTTGGGAAAGAAGGCGAGCAGTGTATGCTTGAAGCCTTATAGAAAAGGACTTGGACTTTTTTAAATCGACCTTCACAAAACTTTTGAAAACGCCGCCCAACCGACCATTGAATGAATTCGATTTACACAAATATACAAATCACATTCCACATTTTAGAGGAGTCTTTATGCTAGATAATCTCCCTAAGAAAACAAAAAAGATGTGAATGTGGAATTATTAATTTGGACTCTATATCAGGTCCTAGTAGCCATTGGGTAGCGTATTATAAAAATGGTTCAGAAATTGACTACTTTGATAGTTTTGGAAATTTACACCCACCAAAAGAAATCCTGCAGTATTTAGGGAAAAATATAGTATACAATCATGAAGCTTATCAAAATTATGAAACAGTTAATTGCGGACATTTATGTCTGGAATTTTTATATAGTCGTTGCAAACTTGTTAAATAAAATAAAATTTAGTAAGAATGTCGTGTCCCAATGCAATCACTAAATAAAAACCAATAATTAACCGCACAAAACTTTCTTTGAATAATAACAACACTCGAATTTACTCAAAAGCGCGACCTATCTTAACAACTAAGAAGTAGTCCGATCCGAAACTTGACACTCTAAAGCAAAGTTAACTCTCGAGTGAACATTTAGCGGCACTCGCCAGACCAGTCATTGGTCTTTTATGCCCCAATATTCGGAAGTAAGCTTTTTTGCTCACAACGCGGGTACAAACAAACGACAGCAACCTTGTCGTTTGTTCTTCCCGTTGCAGCACCTGAGTCGCTTAGCAGTAAACAATCGCTTTACATAACAATTACCATGCGAGGCTAGTTGTTATCGTAATCGTCGATTGCTCCACTAAGCGCTCATCGTAGCCGGCTGATCGCTAGCGGCATACTCGCTGTGCAGCTAGCTACCCACGCATATCCTGGACATGATTTTTGTAACAAGAGGCGTCGGATGCAGTATCTACATGTACCCAGGTAGAAATGGTTATAAGTAGATCTGTCGTCTGACAAGCTCTTCGTTACAAATGGCGCCCAAACGGTTTTTTTTTGTCAAACTTCTCTTGACTAAAGCGCAATTACTATTTCAATGAATGATTATTTCTGGTCGCCCATTTGCGTGACAAATGGGGCCCAAACTGGTTTTTCTTTCAGGCCTTTAGTCAAGCCTCTCTTGGCTAAAGTACTAGTTTAATTTCAACTTCAATTTTTAATTCTTCTGGTCGCGCATTTGTCGTTACAAATGGCGCCCAATCAGGTTTTTTTTTTGCCAAGCCTCTCTTGACTAATGTGTGAGTCCAATTTCGATAATTATTTCTGGTCGCTCATTTGTGTTACAAATGGCGCCCAAACTTCGGTTTTTTGTTGGCCCTTAGTCAGGCTTCACTTGATTGAAGTGCAAGTACGACTTCAAGAATTATTTCTTATTTTTTTTATTATCATTTTTAGACCCTTTTTTGTTATATAAGGCCTCAGTATTTTAAACGGACTCAAGCGATTTCGTTTACTTCAAATTGGTTTGTCGGCGAAACTCATGCTGCTTTTGTTGGCAACAGTGTGTAACCAGACGTGGGTTGCCTGGCTGGATACAAGGCACTGAGCCTACACAGAGCTGTTCTTGCTTTTGTAAAGTGCGTTACTTTCATGATAGCTCCTTTTGGCTCTCGTTAGGCTCGGCCTTTGTATGGCGGCTGGGTCACTCGGCCATGGTCCCCGCTGTATGCTTGGTAGCAAATTGCCTTTGGTCAAGTCAAAATTAATTTCATCCCTACATTCCATAGTTTCTTTTGTCTAAGTGCTTGTCTCTTCGGTACCAAGCGATCTTTGCGCGCGAGGTGCACCACCTTTGAACCAAGCTTCGGTTCGTAGACACCGAGGCGATGACCACTTGACAGTGCATTGGCCTGACGAGCTAGTCAGCTGAGCCGATCTGGCAAGTTGATGAACGACGTTCATCGGTTTTGACAGTGTCGTTGTGAGATTGTTGCAGCTGGGTGGTCTCATGATGGAATGCATGTCTGAGCATGCGTGTGTACCTTACTGCTTTCTCTTACGTACTTCGCGCTTGCGTGGTGCCCCGCTCCTGGGATCTTGCTCGGAATTGTTTCGGTGACTCTGCCGGGAGGATGGCTGCTGAGTATCCTCTAGATTGGTATCCGACTCGGAATGATCGATGCAATACCTGGGTGATGTTTTCGGAGCGGAGTTCCACCCGAGGTGAAGAAAGATGGTTTTCCTTTCCTTTAACTATCCATTTATACCGTCCCCCTTATTGAAGTGATGAGAGGCTAAGTATATTAGGGTTACTGAACGTTTTATACGACGCATACTGTACTGAATGAAATTTCCGTTCACTCCTGCTGGTTCCAGGAAGAGGTCAGTATTATCGTTTATTTCGAGATATTTTTTTTTTTTTGAATTTTGGTTATTGTATGGGATTATAGCATTATTTTAGATTGGCATATCGTATGTCAGTTATTTTTGCGCATCATATTTAGCTGCGGCGTAGTTATCCAAACTATGTCTCGGTTATATTTCTAGTATACATCTTACCTATCGTTAGCATAGTTATCGGTAGATGATGGTAGGGTTGTAGTTACTGTTATATTGCGCCTTACGGTAGCGATCATCACGAGTAGAATTATTTTAAGTAACGATAACGTTATGGGGTTTTTTTCAGTACAGTCTAGTTAGTCTTACCTCACTATAGTCATTCCTACCATATTTTCGGTTATTGGGTCTTTTAGGTATTAGTTTTATCGTAGTTAGCGTATAGGATAACTAACTGCTTGCTACCTTGAGTACGCCCAGGTTAGTTCAAGTAACTCACTTCACTCAGTTATCATTATTATAGGTTATTGTTAGCATTTATTAGCCACATTTTGCTTAGCAGAGTTAGTATACCGCATAGGTTTTTGGGTTATCTTTGTTACTCTAATAGTAATCCCGCGTGGAATTTTTTTGATTAACGTTGGTATACTAGTTATCTCCAGTCTAGCTCAGCTAGCTCTGTAGAGTTTGAATAGCGTCCTGTTACGGCCACATCCGTTTCTTTTGGTCACCGTTATAGGTACCGCTGTATTGGGTTTTCCCCTCGCAATTATCGTATTGTTAGCCTATTTAGGGTTTTTTTTGGTTCTGGGTAATTAGTAAGAATTTGGTATCGTAGACAGTTTATCTATATAATAATTGATGTAAGACATTTAGTTTTGATTAATATATCGTATAGTTTGAGTTATCTCGCTTATCTTTATGGTTATAAGATTCAGTTGTCGTATCGCAATGTAGATACAAGTTTGGATAACGTTATCTCATGTCAGTTATCTTGAGGTTAACATGCAAGCCTCCATCTTAGCTTAGGTATTGGTACATTTAATATTACGTTAGAGTTGTCTTTATCGTATGGGAGATTCTACCAGGTGTACCCGTATTTTTATTATAGCTATCTTTGAAATGTTTTGGATCTCTCATTATTTCAATTACCGTATCTCATTTTAGTTATTAGATTGAATATTTCTAGCCTATATAAGTTTTTTTTACAGTTTAGTATAGTTAGCCCTATCTCAACATCTTTGCTATAGTTATCGTTATTTGGTGTTGGGTATTCAGTTAAGATTATTATAATGCTATCTCAGTTGGCTTAGTAGTACCAACGTATAGGTATCTGCATCTTGATTGGGTTACCGTTATAAGTATAATGTAATTATGTATCAGATACAACATCATTTTTAGTTAGTTTCCGCATCGTATTGTGAGTTCTATCGTACCATGTTCATATTTTGTGCTTCTTTGTCGGGTTTTTGGATATTTAAGTATAATGATTCTATCGTACATCAGATACCGTTATCGTACCATAAGTGTAGTTAGTATAGGCATCGAATTCTTTTTTTTTGCTTATTTAGGTATGCTTATATCTTAGGTTTTCATTATATATCATATATCATATATATATCGCTATACCACGGCTACGACTTCTATCCTGAGTACCAGCAGCCCCTGAATCACGAACCTCACACCTTTCCTTGATTTGTTGACTTCAGTCTCTTGTTAAGTTGATGAACGATGTTCATTTCTCTTGATTTCTATCCTTGACTAAGAGAGTGCTTCTCACGATCATGCATTATAAGACGGCAACTTTAGGCTCCCATCTTTGACATTGCAGTCCCTTCTCATATAAATAAATGTTTCCTGTTAGAGATTACCATTAGTATAGATTGATCAAAGGCTTAGCGATTAGGCTGATTCCGAGCGACAAAAAACTTTGGTGAGCGGTTGACAATGGAGAGTGGATAGAGAGAGAGAGCGAAATTTTTTTTCCTTTCAGCAGTGGCTGAAATTTATTTTGTTGGTTTTTTGTTGTTGTGTCGAGCAAGTGTGTCTCGGCGTCGTTCCGTCATGTCGAAACCCTTCACTATCTGAGTTTCTTGATATAGTCATGGACCTTCACATATTTTAAAATGTTTTTTTTTTTGTTAGCTAATTATTATTATCTTTAACACTTAGACGTATCGCTTTGTCATCCTCACTGTCGGGTTTTTCTTTTGTCTAGGCTCTTTTGTCTAGTTCTAATTTATTCATAACGTTATAGAAGTGTTGTTTTCTAGAGTCAGCTGGATCAGTTCGGCTTAGGATATCTGTAGGTTTTGCCATGAAAATGGTCTTTGCCGTATTTTATTGTGCTCTATTCGAGATATATTTATTTAGTTATTTAATATTATTTTTTTTTGTTTTGTGTGAGTGGCCGTTAGTGAATAACTGTCAGGTTATTCGAGGGAAGAAAATTCTTTTTTTTTCTCCCAAAATATTCCGGAAAGATCATGGATCAACAATTTCTAGGTATTGTTAATTTAAAGTCCTAACCAGTGTTAGGCTAATCTCGGTAGCCCTAAGAAGGCAACCGGCAAGATCCACTTGGGAACCACGGGTTATCGCAAGCCCTCCTACTACTTCCTCAGTGGTGGGTGATAGCCCTTTGTACTTGTGTTACTAACCCCTTCTGGATTAGCCTTCATTTGAAGGATTTTCCTTTCCTGTCCTTTCTTCAATTTTCTTCCAATAAAAGAGTGTCCCAGCGTCAGCGAGTGCGGATGAGGTCTCCGCAGAGTGTAGTTTTTGTAGTGTATTATCTCTAAACTATTGAGTTTAGATTGTCCCAGCCTTTGCTACTAACCCCTTCTGGGTTAGCCCTCATCTGAAGGATTTTACTTTCCTGTATTTTCTTCAATTTTCTTCCAATAAAAAGGTGTCTAAGTGCGGATGTAGTCTCAGCAAAAGTTTCTTATATAGTATATTATCTCTAAGCTATCAGGTTTAGATGGTCTCAGTCTTCGCTACTAACCCCTTCTGGGTTAGCTTTCATCTTTGATCTTGGAGCTTGAACCCGCTTGCTGCAACCCCCGGGATCTCCGTCATCCTGAGTGAGTTGATAGACGAATTCTATCTGTTACGAAGCGATTTCCTCGCTTGGGATTGGGGGGGTTTCCGGGGTGTTGCGACCGGATTCAGAAGTACACAGAAACAATCAGTAGTGCCGTTACCCAGACTCATTCGTAGTGTCGAGCCTAACATTCCCATGCACCTCCTCCTGGATAGCTCATTGGCCGATGCCAGGTGAGGGATGAAGTCTATGTATTGATAGGTCCTCCCTCGTTCAAGGCGAGCTAGGACTATGGCCGCAGATGGGACGTTTATTTCTCTCAACACAGGGTTTAGCGCAGGCCCGGCTTGAGACTCTGGTGGGTCGTCCCCACGTTGAGCGCGTTGTGGGTGAATCTATTTTCTGTTATTGCATATCTTGACCTATGTCTAGTGTCAAAGCCCCGCTTGAGACCCTTATCTCCGGGGGTCGTCCCCACGCTTTAGCGTATTCTTCTTACGCTACGCTTTTCCTTCCCCTTCTCGTTCTTTTTCTTTTTTTCAGCTTCTCTACCTTCTGTAGAGAAACCCCTCCCCCCAATAATTTTCCCAGGGTACCTGCAAAGTTGTGTAAAAAGTCCATATTTTCGAGAAGTAGCCCTATGCTATTTCTCCATACAAATAAAAAACCTAGTAAAGGAAAAAAAATAGTAAATCATTTCCAAAAGAAAAATCCCAAATTGTGCAGAACTCGCACAAATTACATTCTTTCAGATGAAGCCTGAAAAACGAGAAAATTCCTTAAAACCTGTAAAGTACATAACACAACAACAAAGAAATATTTTTCAAACGAAAAATTATAAATTGTGCAAAACGCGCACAATCTATCATGCAAAACTTACCACAACTCACCCACATCGAGACGACGAAAACGGTAATTCGCCTAGCTATAAAGCATGACGCGATACCATCACGCTATGCATTACGGCAGACCCGCCCGAAATTCTGAGAAAAATTTTACTGCAACCGATATTCGATGCCAACGATTTTGCCTAAGAATAATACACGTAAAACTGTACGTATACAACAGCTGCGCTGCCCGAGGATTTTTGTGGCATTCGATCGAACGAGGAGAATGCTCGTCTTTCGGCGGCTGCGATGTGACTAATTGGGTGGAATGTGGCAGTTGAATTTGGGTTTTTCTGGCGTGCGGTGCTCGAGATAAGTCGCGAAATCTTGATTACCTGTGTTGTTTTCTTTCTTTTTTTATTTGCATTTGGAGTGTCGAACAGTTTGCCGTCTAGATATTTCCTGCGGAAAATACAAGGAAATCTAATTAGTATTCGGAAAATTCTATCGCTATTGTGAAAAGTGCTTACCTGGCTGGATTTTACGTGTTAGTGAACGTATTTCCTGCGGAAAATATAACGGAATTCTATTAATAATCAGCAAATTCCGTATTATTGTGAAAAGTGCTTACCTGGCTGGATTTTTACGTGTTAGTGAACGTATTTCCTGCGGAAATTATAAGGGAATTTTATTAATAATAAGAAAATTCCGCATTATTGTGAAAAGCGCTTACCTGGTTGGATTTGTACGTGTCAGTGAACTTATTTCCTGCGGAAAACATAAGAAAATTTTATTAGATATTATTCAGAAGATTCTATATCTATTTTGTGCAAGTGCTCACCTGATTCCATTGAAAGTATCAGTGAACTCTTTCCTGCTGGAAACATAACTAAATTTTATTATTAGTCAGAAGATTCCATATCTTTTTGCGTAAAGCGCTCACCTGATTCCATTGAAAGTGTCAGTGAACTTTATTCCTGCTGAAAATATAAAGAAATTTTATTATTATTCAGAAGATTCTATATCTTTTTATGCAAGTGCTCACCTGATTGCTTTGGAAGTGTCAGTCAACATATTTCCTGCTGAAAATATAAGAAAATTTTATTGTTATTCAGAAGATTCTGCAACTCTTTTTTTTTGTGAAAAGTGCTCACCTGACTGGATTGGAATTGTCGGTGGAAACAGTTTTTTTCTCTTGCTGTATATCTAAAGAACTAAGACGCTAAGCTTATGATAATTTGTGATTTCTCAACCCGAGTGGCAAATCAAGCCATAGGCCTTTATAATCCCTCTGAACGTAATCCTTTTGAACGGTTACCCTCTTGCGGATGCAGTATAGACAAACAGATGGTAGTGTTAGGTACACGAAGAAGTGAGAAGTGTTTAATGTAATAAAAAAAAATAAAAATAAAAAAAAATAAAAAAAAATAAAACAAAAGGCAAATGAGCCCAATCGACCAAGCGAAATAAAATATCTAGACCACAGGCGCCGGTCCAATGAGAGCAGCGGCAGTCACGAAGTACAAAAGGGTGCACCCTCAACATTCTGTACACATCCAGTGAGGGATTCCACTCCGATAACCAGGATTTGACAAGGTTGCGCATGGTTAAGTAAGTCTAGAGTTTTTTTCTTCTTTCTACTGTCAGGTTATTTATTAAGGTCCAATTCGTATTTCTTTCATATTCATGTTTTCTTTCCTTGCTAACTACGATCATAACTGATCCCCAGTTTTTCGTGAGAATATCTCGTACTACCGATCTTTGTTTTATTTTGATTTATTTCCTAGTTATCAGTGATGGTCATAGTTAAGTGAGCTCCAGTAAGAATATCCTCTTTAATATTAAGCCAGCAATTAGCGAGTTATCCTAGCTTTATTATATACGATATGTAAGTAAGCTTTATATGTTTCAAGCGTTAATTAAGTAAACATTTGTAAAGGTGAGGGTTCAAAAGATAATTAAAGAAGAAGGGAATCTAGTCGAATGCGTAGTTCCGCATATTTGTTTTTTTTTCTCTTTTTTTTCGCCGTCTGGAAAAAGAATAGGTATACATGTGATGCATAAAGAGGAAATGATGGAGATGAGCGACTAGGCCCTGCTTCATGAGGGGTGGAGGATGGCAGATTACGTGGTGGGCATCATAACGTAACACACACACATTCTTCAATGGGGCTAAGATTCTTTTGTACTGCGACGTCTTAGCCAGGGTGGATGGGGGCGATGGGCCCGTCTACATCCAGTCATGACTCCATTATCACCGGGAGTCCACGCTCTCTCTCTCTCTCTCTCTCTCTCTCAATCTCTACGTTTACCTGTCTCCGGCTGTTAATCACTTGTTCGGCGTTGCTGAGGTCTTCTGTTCTTCTTTTCTTTGCAGCATTTAATAAAATAAATTTTCTTCTTTCTAGGCTTTCAGGTTCCACAAGGGGAAGGAAGCCTGCATAGATCTTTTTTTTCTGTCTGTCTGTCCGTCTGCAATCACACACGCAAGTCCTTTTCTTAATTGTCCGTCCGTCTGCGTCTGTCCGGTCAAATATTTTACTTCTTAGTGCACAGCTTTACAAATATTGAAGGGATGTGGGTGGCAAGAACCTCCCAAGCCGGCTGATCGCTAACGGCATACTCGCTGTGACGCCACCCACGCATATCCCGGACATGATTTTTGTAACAAGAGGCGTCGGATGCAGTATCTACATATACCCAGGTAGAAGTGGTTATAAGTAGATCTGTCGTCTGACAAGCTCTTCGTTACACCTTCCACTCGGGTCAGAAATCGAACATGAGTAATCTACTTTTAAGTTCACCTGTTTAGGTCGTGGACACAAAGGACCGATAGCAAGGTCGTCACATTGACAAACGTTTTTCTCATAAGGAAGACGTATAGCAAAGGCCGTTCCATTTTTTATCATTCCCCTGTAAATGATGTCATCATTTCGAAAATGCCTTTCGCAGATATAAGGAGATTTTATGTTTTCTATCCTCTTTTGAAAGGTATATCCACCGCAATGGAGAACCCATAAACTACACCTTTCATCTGATGGCATTTGAAAAAAACCCGTATTGACTACCAGGCGTATAAATATTATTACAATTATTGTAGTGAAATGAACGATACATTTCAAAATTTACAAAATTGTAATTCAAATAAATTCGGAACTTACAAGGTCGACCAGAAAACCAAATCCAAAATCGAAGCCAAATCAACAACAAAAGCAATAAGAACCAAAAATACAATTTCGGGGCACAATAAATACGGAACCAATAATAATAATTTTCAAAATTGATCAGATAATAGAAGCCAAATTCGAAGCCAAGTCAACCATTATAGTTCCAATTACCGAAAATACAATAATCTACACTGTGTTAGATAATCAAAATATCCAAAATCGAGTCCGAGTCAATAATAATTATTTTTTTATTTATTTTTTATTATGATAACCAATAATAAATCTCAAAATTAAAATATCTGTAATCCACTCAACAACTGCCAAATTACGAATGATGAATAAACCAGATGGGACATATAAGGTGAAATTCCGCTTGATTTATTGTTTGTTAGCATTGTGTGTATGCACCTACATCAGCCTACCCATACGTTCGACTCAGTTTTCAATTCCACGAAATATTTCTAGTTTACCTATATTTTACCAAAAAGAATATCTAAGCATGTACGTACATATATTAACAAAAAACAATAAAAATGGGAAAGCAGAATGTGAGTACGAGCCAGAAAAGAGGAAAAATTGGTATATTCATACATATATATAAATCATTCCAAGAAAGAAGTCATGGATTGTCTTCTAACCAATCAGCGTTGCAAACAAAATTAGAACAATTCAACGACAAAATTCATCACATCATCTGACATCATTATTGTTTGCCCGTCTCGTCACTTTTCCATGCAAAGTAGAAAACGAAGCCACGCAAGCACCGCTGACAGACGACGGTAGGAGAACGCCACGAAATATGTGCCGAAGTGTGATCGGAGCATGCCAGCCAGCTGGCTGGGGTACACTACAGTGAGTAAGCTTGAGTCTCGGATAGTACAGCGACGTGGCGCCTCTAGCGAGCAGTCTACTGAACAACCGATTTCCATTCTTGCGTTAACTATATACTCTAAACGCAATGATTATAGCTTGCGAGATTCAAACTTATTATATAGAGAGCTTTTAAATCATTTTTTTATAGGTATTCAGATAGATCTTAGAAATAGAATTAGATTGAAAATATTTTTTTTCTGGGTTTCTAGCTTTGTGAATAAGATAATTTTAAATTTGTGTCTTTAGATAACTTTTAGGGAAATAATTATAGAGATTTTTTTAAGGGTTTCATTTGTAAAGTTTCATTTTATTTTTAGATAATAGATATTTTAATATGGTGTTATAAATATCTTTTATTTCATGGGTAGCAATAAATAAATGAATTAACAAAGATTTTCTTTTTTGTAATAACTGTCTTTGGGTTCTCCGAAATTTAAATAAATAAACAAATGGAAAAATACGAAAATATTTTAACAGAGTTAAAGTAATTGCTAGAAACCCTTACGAAAAGCCCACTAAATTTAAAATGTTTCGAAATCAGCAAGCAGCAAGCAGATACGCCAAATCTCTGGCGAAGAAACTCGGATGCCATAGAAAATAAAAGTTCACCAGAACACCAGTCAAAGGATGACGAAATGAACAGCAAACATAAAAAGATAAAGACTGAAAATAATCAGGAAAAATGCTCGACAAGCAATAACGACAAATTAATAAGAGGACTAAACATAAAAAGAAAAATGTATGCAATAGTTCAAACTCATATTCCGACAGGGATGACTGCCACGCAAACAGATACCTGTGAACAATACGATTCCGCATGCCAGACGGACGATGAATTATATAAAAATGTATCCCATGATTTGGCATTACATTATAGAGTGCACTACAAAAATGCAGCTTGTCAAACTGATATCCACAAACACGAAATCAGAATCGCTAATGTAGACGAATGACCGCTCAAAACTCGGATAACGGGCAAGGAGTCCCTGAAATTCAACGTTCAACTTTCAGAACGATGAATATGAAATGAAAAAGCGCTTCCGCAAGCTTTCAGAACAAAGGATACGTCGCAGAATTTATACCATTTATAGCATGCAAGATCAGGATTTCTAAAATAAAACACTAAAATAATCAAAATGAACTAAATACATTTGAAAGAAGACTCAGTAAGCCGACCATTATTTCACCTTAATCAACGGCATCGATAGAAGCGGTAAATGCTACAATTCAGATTGAGCAGTGCTTTGCAACAAGAATATGTCAATAGTGATGAGATCTAAACAATTCTTCATGGATTACGGTCTTGAAATTGTCAAGAATAAAAATGGACTCTAAAAAGTTAAAATCAATGATACTTCGGTATCAATAAACATTATCACACGTAATATGGCGAAAAAGCAGCAATTCGGAATGGAGAAAAGAGATAGCATAATATCAGACCAACTCTATATATGGGAATGCACATCCATCTCCGACTTAAGAAATATAAGAAAAATACAATTTGATACAGCGTACGCAGAAGAGAATGCGATAAATAAAAGTTTGCCAGAAATATATCTATAACTAAGAAAGTGGTAACCGTTCAGTACAGCGATAATCCTATATTTAACTATGGTTATGTCATGGAGAAGCTGATACAAAAGATGAACGAGAATAATACTAAAGAATTAGCACTCGCAAAGGACGATACTATATTGATATAAATGAATTCAAGAAGAAATTCAATAAGCTGCAGCAGAATGATAAATATGGTAAGGCAACACCACTGAAGATAATACTTTATGAACCCCCAATAAGGATAAATGATCCAAAGAAAAAACAAGAATTAATAAAAGAATACCATGACAGCATGCATGGTGCACACGCTGGAATTAAACGCTGGATAAACAAATTAAATGTGATAAATGTGCGAAGAACAAATTCAAAAATATACAGAAGAACCTCTGGTGATAACAGACGCACCAAGCAGTAGTTTTGAAACGATCTCTGTTGACACAGTAGGACCTCTAAGAATGTCAAACGGTTTTAGATACATCCTGACGCTACATTGCGAATTGACAAAATTCGTGGAGGCATATCCAATGGAGACAAAAGAAGCCTCCTCGGTAGCAAAGACAATAGTTGAAAGATTCATTCTAAAGTAAGGATGCTTCGAAACATTGAAAACAGACAGAGGTACAGAATTTGTAAATGAACTACTTAAAAATATTTGCAAATTTCTGAACATAACAAATGTTACACCCACACCGTTCCATCACGAAACTCTAGGATCAATTGAAAGAAACCATGGAGTATTAAACGAATAGCTGAGAACATTCTCAGAAAAAGACAATTGAGATGAACTAATTCCATACTATGTATTCTGTTACAATACAACACCACACACAGATACAAGTTATACACCATTCGAATTAGTATTTGGAAAAATAGCAACACTACCAGCAGAGATTCTGAAAACTAGGGAACAAATAAATAGCATACACAGTTATGCAGGAGAACTGGCAATAAGGCTAAAACAAGCTCATGAAAAAAGCAAGGAACTATTAGAAGAAGCTAAAAAAGAGCGAAAGATAACGAAAGATAAAAACTCTAACCCCTCGAATTTCAACGTCAACGATTACGTATACTTGAGAATGAATTCCAGGAAGAAATATGAAAGTCCTTACGACGGACCATTCAAAATCATTAAACGAAAAGGAGTAAACTCCACAATCCTAATAAAAGAAAAACCCAAAAACGTACACAACAACAGGTTGATAAAATGTAAATTTAAGTAAGGTATTATTTCAAGATAATCAATAAAATGTAAGGCATTAAGTTCATAAAAATAATTGAATAATATCTCCGTAATAAGAACAATAGAATAAAATCTCCGTAATAGTAACAATAGAATAATATCTCCGTAATAGTAACGTTAGAGAAAAAAGAAAAATAAATAGCAATTAAACCTGTACTAACAAAGTAATAAAAATAACTAATAGCATACAAAAATAATATAAATAATTTAGAACATGTTTAATTTAATAATATGCATAAGTTTATGTAACAAAAAAAATTGTTTTACTCATACACAAAATTTTTTTTTTCTTTTAAGGGTGAGGATGTAAAGCCATGACCAAGAATTACAAACAAAAATCAAAACGAAAAGTAATTAAGTAATTAAAATAAACAAAGTTTGCACGACCTCAAGAAAAATTTGCAAAGCAAGCAAATTCCGCTATGCAAGCATAATTCTTGATTGATAAAAATATTCATACCTGAGGCATCGCTTTACACAAAAATTCAAATGAATTGTGATCAGATAAGCTAACACAACAATAATGACATTTAACTCAATTATAGCAATTCTGCAATAATCCCCACTGTATATGGAAGACACCTGTATAAATAACCTGTAACAATTGAATAAAATTCAGAGTTAAATCAATCATCAAGGTGTTTCTTTTAATTCTACCCTAAGATCGGCATACTCAGCCAGTAAATATATACAGCGACATACTCTGCCCAAAGGACTACATAACAGCGTCATACTCTGCCATGACATATATATAGGCATACCCTGCCAGTAAAAGTAACAGCGGCATACTCTGCCATATTAATAAAAGATCGGCAATACCTGCCATTAATAACCATAAAACCGTAAGTTTGGCAGTTCTCTGCCAGGTATGATTTAAAAAAATAACCAGACCTAATAAATAAACTTCATCATGAATAGCATCCGTACATATTGTGGAGCAAACATATTGCAATATCCTTCAGAGTGCGGTTAAATCGTTCCACTATTGATGCTTTGCGGAAACTTTACGTAGAGTAATGATTAAGTGCATGCTTCATAATCAGATTTTTAAAGAGGCTGTTGTAGAATTCCTTTCCATCATCAGTCTGCAGGTTTTTAAGTATTCGTCCCTCGCTTAATATAGATTGCATGGCATCTCTTACTTCTACGCCAGTTTTTCTTTTAATTGGAATTGCCGATTCGTATTTGGAGAAGGTATCAATTACTGTCAGTAAATAGCGGTTACCCTTATTCACATACTTTAGGAATCCATTTCAACCAAGTCTGCCTGCCACAAGTCATCTAGCCCTTTGATAATCAAACGACGCCCTTTAAAAATTTTTTCGCTGGTTTATGCAGCTCATTTACCACTTGTCTCTTACTCATCGTAATTATAAATGAAACAGATTTCTCACGATTCTTTACTCATATATACCATCTTTTGGTGTTAAGTCCTTCTTATTTATTACTGAAGTAAACAGATAGTTTTCAATCTTCGTGAGTTCATCAATTATATATATCTTTAAATTTGCCACCTCTATATTAATAGTTTTTTTTATTTCTTCAACACTTATTTTAATTTTCTTGTCAACATAGTCTTTGGTAGTAGCATCATCATTTTTAAGGGTCTCACCAAGTCATTTTATACACTTTGAGTTTAGATCGTAGTCTCCGTTTATCGTTAAATTAAATCCAATACCCCGCTCTCCTTGTTCACCAGCTGGACCCTGACCTCCTTGTTTACCAGCTCGTCCTTAAATTCCTTCTTCACCGGCTGGTCCCTGAGCTCCTGTTGGTCCACGTTCACCCGCTTTCCCAAGATATCCTCGCTTACAGAAACGTCCAAACTTGTCAACGCTCATCTGTAGATTGTGTAGAAGTATGGTAATTGAGTAGTATTTAAACTATAATATCTAATTCTCGCAACTCCTCCAGGAGAGATACAATTTCATTGTTATGACTGGTGTTTCCAGCCTGCTTTGATGCCATTAGAAGGCGCAACCTATTCACTAATTCATTTGGATCATCCCAGTAAATGTGATCAATGTTTTCCTTAGGCAGACGCATTAGTCCCATGCTTTTATGCTATATAAGTTTACTGATCTTTAAATTTAGCCGTTCTAGTATCTTTTATTTGTCCATCTTCAGCATAGTCACGTTTATATGCATTGGTATCTCTCAAAATAGATCCATAATTAGTTAAATCCTCTTTAGTATATAGACTTTTTACAGGATCTTTCATAAATAGCAGTTCACATAACTCCAAAGTTGTTTTATAGCTCTTCCCGTTGATAACAATATTTCCTACATGAGCAACATCAAACGTTGAATTACCGATTCTCCACGCATTGTTATCTTAGTAAACTTCATAGGTTGGATCCATTTTAGGGCTATTAGCAGTGAATAGCTTTAAATAGTTTGAGACTATGTATCCAGACGTATCGGGGGAAATGACACGAGACCTTCCTATCAATGTTCTTGAATGTTTTGGTGTTGCGAATTTTTCTTCAGATGTTATGGAATAATCTTCATAATTTATAGGTGTGCTACTAGCCTCAATTTTAACATATTTTCGTTTTGTAGGAGTAAAAGGTTCCACAATTTCGTTGTCTTCTTCCTCTTCTTTTTCATTTTTGGTTCCAGTTTGACTGATGGCTTGTTTTTGACTCTGGTAACAAACTCTTTTAAGAGCTTGGTGATTGGCTTAAAGGTGTCTTCAAGTTGGGGTTCTGCTTCAATCCTTCCCGTTTTTAGAGCTTTAAATTTCTTTCGCACTGCATTCCTTGTCTTGATGATTTCTTTTAATAGATTTTCATTCATCTACGATATTATCTGAATAACGGATTTTCAAGCAGCTCTGATAACAGCTTAACAGCATTTCAAACAGCTTTTCAAACAGCTCTTATAACAAATTAACAGCTTTTAAACAGCTATAATAACAGCTTAACACCTTTTCAAACAACTATGATTACAGCTTAACAGCTTTAAAACCATCTCTGATAACAGCATAACAGCTTTTCAAACAGGTCTGATAACAGATGAACAGCTTTTCAAACAGGTCTGATAACAGGTGAACAGCTTTATTCTTCTCAGCTAGTTCACAGGCTTCGATGTGCTTTCGGCTGAGTTACAACTTCGACCAATGTAGATTTCATAGGTTTCGTCCTTTTATAGTAGAATGAAGGTGTCGAATCCTTTACGTTAGCGTCACTTGTTTAATGAGCTATCCTTATCAATCATCATGAAACCATATTCATCCTTCCAACACTCAGCACAAGCTCTTCGAAATTTATTGAACTTCATGTCTGTATTCAAATGATCATTATAGATATAGTTTAGGCCACATATACATGATGATGGCCCCTCGTTGTAAGTTCCATCCATATTTATAATCCTTCCCACGATGAAATATTTTCTCCTATAGAAAAGGGAAAAAAGGAAACACAAAGAACTAAAATCTAAATGAAATTAACAAAAAACCACTTATCTAATAGTTGGGAACTTCCGTCCGTTCAACCAGTGATGTCCAAACATTCCATCAAATAAGTGGAATACCTGAAACATATAAGAATATTATTATTCATAACAAAAATTGTACAAAACTTTTAGCTTACCTCAAAAGTATACCACCATCTCGTATATTTACAATTTCTCAGTGACAGAAAATGACATTACGTCAGTCAGCTGTCTGAGGTACATTCAGATAATGCATCAATCATTACTAGGGCAACGCCAAAAGGCGAGAACGCATAACTGGATGCAGCAACTATATAAAGCCGACGAGCGGCAGCAGAAAGTTATTCTTGGTTCAGAGCTCATCTGATTCGGAGAATAATCCGATTAACAAGAATATCATTCCCAACCTCCAAAATAGAAGAATAATTCTATATTTCAGAGAATAATCTGAAAATTCCATCATTTCCCAATCTCCTGCCCACACCTAAGCAGAAGAATAATTCTGCTGCAGAGTATAATCTGCAATCCCTTGCTTATATTTATGCAGAAGAATAATTCTGCTGCAGAGAACAATCTGCAATCCCTTGCTCATATTTATGCAGAAGAATAATTCTGCTGCAGAGAATAATCTGCTGCTCACATTTACGCAGAAGAATAATTCTGCTGCAGAGTATAATCTGCTGCTCACATTTACGCAGAAGAATAATTCTGCTGCAGAGAATAATCTGCTACATCTTCTTCTTCATAGTAGGATATTGCTACTCTTCTGCGCACGCTCAGAATACTGTCAGAGACTAATCTGACTAGTTGTACTGACAGAAGCATTTTACTGCTCTTGTGCCCTCACGCACTAGCAGCAACAATATTTTCCCCTTTTCTTTGTTTGATGACAGATAGTAATTCTGATCATCTCTCCCTTTTCAGAGCGAGGAGAAAATTGGCAGCGCCTCACCAGGAGCCCATATATTTTGAATTTTAATTTTAATTTGTTTATTTTGTTTATTTCATTTGGATTTTTATTGAATTTTTTTTATATTGAATTTTTAGTAGTTTGTAGGTTAGTTTTTAGTAAATGAATTTGTGATATTAGTGTAAGCAATTGAATTATATATAATACAATTTTATATTTGAATTCTTAAAAACTGAGTTGTCCATTTAAAAACCGGCACTCCCTCCCACGTCCGAGACTAGCTCTCACATTGGTCCTTCAAAGCCGGATAACTCAGTCAATCAAATATAAAATTGAATACATTGCTTAATATCACGTGATTCAAGCCTTTCCATACAAAATGTCGAAAGATGACGAATCCATTCCATCTGACGTTGGTGACGAAACCATTGACTCTGTGTCAGAGTTGGTACAGTCCCAAATAGAAGTCAAAGATTTAATGGAAGACTTATTTAGAAGGCATCAAAGAGATGGAAAAAAGAAAACTGTCAAATCGACAGAAAAACGCCTACAAACGCTCACCGAGTATTGGAAAGATTTCCAAACTCGGCACAGGTCCATACAAAGGAGAGTAAGAAAAGAAGATCTCCAATTAGAATATTTCACCGAAGAAACATTCAGCGAGGTTCAGGAATACTACATTGAAAAAGCAGCAAGCATGGAAGAAGACATAGACAGATTAACACCAACACCATCTGTCAGCAATCCACCTTACACACAGACAAATTCTGCTATCACAATGTCATGCAATAGCGAAAGACTTCCTAGAATCAAGCTGCCGATATTCAATGGTGAATATTCGACATGGATCTCATTTCACGATCTATTTAATTCGGTTATACACAACAACAATAATTTAAGAAACGTTGACAAGTTGTATTTTTTAAAAACTAATCTGATAGGAGAAGCTGAAAAATTGCTCAGGCATTATGAAATATGCGACGCAAACTATAAACCAGCTTGGCAACTCCTAAAGGAATGCTACTCAAATAAGCGAATCCTAGTCAACGTACAACTTAAAAAATTATTGTCTCTCCCAACCACAAATCATGATACTGCCGAAAGTTTCAAAAGGCTACTAGACAATATAACAGAGGCGCTATTAGCATTACAAAATTTAGGTGTAGAAACAAACAATTGGGATCCTATAATTGTATACTTGACTGTACAAAAGTTACATCTATATATTTTGGCACACTTTTTTAAGGAAACTCGGATTTCAAACATGTTAGTTCCCCATGGCGAAGAAAATGTACATCTCCGTCAAAGCCAGCGGTCAGCTATTTATGGCTCGTTCGATCTGACAACCCAAAACACAAAATCTAAATCAAGTGAGCGGGTTTGTAACTCCACAGCTAATTCGTCATCCAATCTGCTACCAGGCACTTTTGGCAGATTGGTCTCCCCGATTAACACCAGTTCGATTATTTACGATCCCAGCTGTGAGTACACTCCCAATGAATAATCAATAACTGGGGTAGGTAATGTTAAACTTAACACCGACAACCTGACCAGCAGGAACATAAGTATCAACGAAACCAACGTCTGCCTCCTGCTAGATAATGAGAATACTCATGAAGTGAACTACTCTCGGATACCTTCTGTCAGTCCTACTACGGCTAATTCAGCCTCTTCACACACACCCCATAGAAGTGGACTAAAACTGGTTCCGCTATAAACTGCATTGAAGGATCAAACACCAGGAGAGGGGACTGTCAATAGTATTAGGGCACTGCTCCAACAGCTGACTGTAATTGTTGATGCAATAACAGCAACCTCCCCCACTGTTGGTGGGCCCTCTGTTGATCTTGACGTACTCTCTCGCCTATATGTGAAAAATAGATCGCTTGTAATTAGCAATCTGCCTAGTGCACTAACTGGCAGTGGGAACAGGGACGTGCTTCCAGCGCTGTGTAGAGGTATAGATCTGGAGAGCTCTTTCTGTAACAATGTTGAGCTCATTGCACCATTCCAACCGAAGCTAGGTACACCTTCCCCTATCCTTCCTAAGGTGTGCCTAAGATTCTATAGGGAGGAGGATTGTTCTACTTTCTTCCGAGCCTATCTAGCGAAACTTAAAACTAAACCGCTCACCTTGAATGTGATCTATCCTCAAGGAGCAAACACCAGAATATACATCAACGAGGATTTGCTGCCGCAGGACTTATACCTCTTGCACACGGCTATTCGCCTCAGAAAATTGAACCTAGTGAAAGGGGTGTACACCAGAAACCGGAGAATATACATTCTGCATAAGTCGGCTGAGTGTGCACCTAATCGAGTTGTAGCTCGATTTACTATTGAACTTGCGTAACGTCTCTCAAAATCATCTGCTTTACCTGAGAAATCTACCCATCCCCCCTGCAATGTCCAATATAACTAACATTCCGCATCATAATCTATTGACTCAGGCTGATCTGTGCAATGTTCTACAGCCGAATAATTTTAATATACTTTCATTCAACGCAAGATCCACTTCCAAAAACATAACAAACATCAGGCATCTGGCTGAGCTTGGAGATGTCGGGGCTCTGCTGGTATGCGAGACGTGGGCTAAAAAGCATCGCACTTCCAGAATGCAACATACATCCAGACACACACCAGTTATGGGAGCAGAGCCTTCACAATAGCACAGAATTACCCAAATTAAAAATATTAACTAAATTCCTAGAGGCTCGCTTCAGAACCTTGGAAATGATAGGAAATAGAAATACATCTTCTAACATGACACAGAGAAAACCATTCTCACCAAAACCAACTTATGAATTCTTTAATAGAAGCAGAAGTTCAACACCAGTTCACCCACCTACAAAAAGGTCCTCTTGCAGCCATTGCAAGGGTGACCACATCATATTTCACTGTCCAACCTTTAGGAATATGAACACCCGACAACGACATCAAGTTGTCACAAATAAGCATTTATGCAAAAATTGCTTATCTCTTAACCACCTAACCTTCAATTGCACAAGCAATAAAAGGTGTTACCACTGTAACAAAAGTCATAACATATTGCTCCACTATGAGCAAAACGATTCGGTGACAGAATCACCTAATCAATCCACCCAAAGTTCCAGTATGGAAACTGAACCAAGCACACCCTTAGCTTGTAGAAATGACGAACAACAAGTTCAAAGTTTTCTAACCGCCAATATGAAAAGAGCTCTCCTCTCCACAGCTCTGATCAATGTCACTTCACCATCCGGAATCACAATGACATTCCGAGCATTAATAGACTCTGGATCTCAAGTGTCTAATATGACCGAAAAGGCCTGTAAACTCTTACAGCTTAAAGGATCTTCAACCACCCAAGAATTAATTGGACTTGGTTCAACTCCCACTAATACAGCTGTACAGCAAACCACAGCCACAATTAATTCTCTACAAAACAATTTTAAAATAGCGAGCAACATGCTCAGAATCCGAAAAATCACCGATCTGCTTCCAACACAGACAATCGAAGTGTCAAATTGGAAACACATAAACAATCTCCCTCTTGCAGATCCTACGTTCTCAGTTCCAGGAGAAATCGATGTTCTTCTCGGAGCAAATATCTATGCCGCCATCATTAAAAATGGAATTAGAAGAGGATCTAGCAATACACCTACAGCCCAAAACACCGAACTGGGCTGGATTCTGGTCAGAGGAGTACCAGAAATAAAGAGCATGACAACGACTGTGCTATCCACCTATACGACGACAAACCCCAAGTTGGATAAGAAACTAAAGAGAGTTTGGGAATACTCCACCATGCCAATATGTTCACCAAAACATCAAGTGCATACAAGAAAACTCCTACTACCCGCAAATTATGAATATGTGTCCACCAAGAATCATAATACAATTCTACACCACATTGCTCAGAGAAAAAACTGGAGAAATACACCAAGTAAAGCAAAGAAGCACTACACTTTAACAACTCTTTCCACGATCAACACAAAATGGAAAAATGAAACAAAAGTGCCGCCATCTCGTTCAGTGTCAGCAACTTTTCAATCTAATAAAACAAAAACTGAACTAGATCACAGAGAAACTAAACCTCTCACCAATAGATGGCATCATTATCATCCAAAGACTCTCATATTGCATCAATAATGCAAGAGAATAATATTTCCCCAGTAATACGAACTGGAGCGAAACATTTCAGAGCTCTTTCCTCCTCAGTCAATAATTGAAATGAATTAAATATTCTCACCCGTCCTATTTAAAAAAAACTATCCTCTCCCTCTCACCAACATCTCCTAACAATCATCAATTAACCCCACCAAAGTCTATTGCTCTCTGGCAGTACAAAATTTCAAAACACCCGTTATATTCAAATACAAACGATTCCGAAACCTGCCAAAAATCACTTCAGTTTTGAACAGTGACAAGTGCGCGCAGTCATTTTCGAATTCGTTTCTTTATTATTTTTATTATTTTTTTTATTATTTCTATTATGGAGGAATTATTAGAAATCGTCAATTCCGAGTCTTTAGACTCTATCGACGCTGGCTTATCTCCTACGCCTCCGGAACTTTTGGCTCCCTTTAAGCCAATCAGGCCTATCAGCCCACTGCCACCAACACCGAAAAAGGCACGCAGGCTCCAGTCGGCAATAGTGAAACCACCACCACACGAAATTATTCCAGTACGGAAACTAGTCAGACCGTTTGAGTCAATGCCAGCAGGACCTAATCTGAAACGATTACAAACTAAGCCTTAAGCAAACGACAGCCTCAAGTTCAAGCCAAGGTCCAAGGAACGGCATCCAGGAATTCGTGTGCAAACACAGCCAAGACTGCCTACTGCAACGAGCACTACACCACTCAATATGCCAGAATTATATTCAGAAAGCAACACCCTGAGAGCTAAACCAAGGCCAAAGAAACACCACCCAGTAATTCGTGACTCAACAACGTCACGGAATGTTGAACAGAAACATGCGACATCAGCAATATTACCAAATCTACCAGGAGATCTTAATAAAGCAACGCCTACCGCAAACACTACAAGCAATTCTGCTGCAGCAACAAATAGCAACACATCACCTCCAAAAGGGAATGCACTTCAATCGCTTATGGATATTCGAATTACTCCCTGGAAAGAATTCCACGATCCTCCATCAAATGTGGAGTCATCAACCAAAGTCAGTGACCGACCACTAAAGGACGTCATTAGAGCCACAACTCAACATATGGATCCCTCTCCAACGCAAGTTCAGTGCTGAACAAAGAAAACCTCATCATGGGATTCCAAACGACCTAGCAGGAAAAATAATCTCTACTCCCATCATATTTAAATTATTGGAGACCAAAGAAGTGCCCTGGGACAGAGTCAGAATCACAACGAGTTTTTTTAAGTGGAGTTTTCCCGGAGATGTTACTCTGAAAATGAAGAGAAAGGGAGACAAAATACATATCTTTCAACAGAAAAAATGTAAGTTTATTACGAAACCACTTAAATTTTTCTTTTTCTTGTTCACGTAAATGAATTTCAAGTATGAACGAGGTAGCATTGCAATCTTTGCTGTACTGCTTGCTACAATTTGTCCCTTTTTTGAGGCGGGAGGATGTTTAGGCCACATTTACATGATGATGGTCCCTCGTTGTAAGTTCCATCCATATTTATAATCCTTCCCACGATGAAATATTTTCTCCTATAGAAAAGGGAAAAAGGAAACACAAAGCACTAAAATCTAAATGAAATTAACAAAAACCACTTATCTAATAGTTGGGAACTTCCGTCCGTTCATCCAGCGATGTCCAAACATTCCATCAAATATGTGTAATACCTGAAACATATAAGAATATTATTATTCATAACAAAAATTGTACAAAACTTTTAGCTTACCTCAAAAGTATACCACCATCTCGTATATTTACAATTTCTCAGTGACAGAAAATGACATTACGTCAGTCAGCTGCCTGAGGTACATTCAGATAATGCATCAATCGTTACTAGGGCAACGCCAAAAGGCGAGAACGCATAACTGGATGCAGCAGCTATATAAAGCCGACGAGCGGCAGCAGAAAATTATTCTTGGTTCAGAGCTCATCTGATTCGGAGAATAATCCGATTAACAAGAATATCATTCCCAACCTCCAAAATAGAAGAATAATTGTATATTTCAGAGAATAATCTGAAAATTCCATCATTTCCCAATCTCCTGCCCACACCTAAGCAGAAGAATAATTCTGCTGCAGAGAATAATCTGCAATCCCTTGCTTATATTTATGCAGAAGAATAATTCTGCTGCAGAGAACAATCTGCAATCCCTTGCTCATATTTATGCAGAAGAATAATTCTGCTGCAGAGAATAATCTGCTGCTCACATTTACGCAGAAGAATAATTCTGCTGCAGAGAATAATCTGCTGCTCACATTTACGCTGAAGAATAATTCTGCTGCAGAGAATAATCTGCTACATCTTCTTCTTCATAGTAGCATATTGCTACTCTTCTGCACACGCTCAGAATACTGTTAGAGACTAATCTGACTAGTTGTACTGACAGAAGCATTTTACTGCTCTTGTGCCCTCACGCACTAGCAGCAACAATATTTTCCCCTTTTCTTTGTTTGATGACAGATAGTAATTCTGATCATCTCTCCCTTTTCAGAGCGAGGAGAAAATTGGCAGCGCCTCAGCAGGAGCCCATAGATTTTGAATTTTAATTTTAATTTGTTTATTTTGTTTATTTCATTCGGATTTTTATTGAATTTTTTTATATTGAATTTTTAGTAGTTTGTAGGTTAGTTTTTAGTAAATGAATTTGTGATATTAATGTAAGCAATTGAATTATATATAATAAAACCTTATATTTGAATTCTTAAAAACTGAGTTGTCCATTTACACACCGGCACTCCCTCCCACGTCCGAGACTAGCTCTCACAGTTATGTATGTTTCAAATTCAAGTCATCTTGCTTGAATAAGATGATTAAATTAGCATTGTAACGTATTCAGTGCTTTGGTATATGCGTATATATTTGAAAGAGGTAGAAGCTGTCCATATCTTCGTGACGGCTCCTTATACTATTAGGCAATAAGGGGCCATGCTTCTCTTTCACCTTCATAACACCTACATCTGCATTTAGAACAGGAAAAACTAGTTGTTGTTTAATGAACCGCATATTGAAGACTAACGGGATCCCGATAAATACACCTGTTAATATCACATTTCAACAGTATCCTCGGAACATTATAAGATGCCGAATCACTAATCGAAACGCTCCAGTAAAGCTTTGAAAGGGGGCAGAGGACTATTAAATTCGGTCATCAACAAATTACCTGTAGAATTACATCTACCGCGATACCAGTACTGTGGACCAGGAACAAAGTTACAACAAAGATTGGTGAGAGGAGATCTGGGCATTAATTCACTGGATACAACCTCGAAGCATACTCGCGACATAAAGATACAAGTAATCGACATATAGCTGATAAATTATTAGCTGAAAAAGCCTGGCAGCGTGCAAAATCTCCGGATGCAAATTTGAGTGAACGTCCCAATGTCTGACTTATAACAAACTCAAGGCTAAAATTAAGCTAGGTATGGGTCTTAAGGCTAAAATTAAACGCCAACCCACATTCCGAGAAGTAGTACGAAATGCACGTAAGATTTTAAAAGTCAAAAAACTAAAAGACTTGATGGATGCTACAAAAATAGCTCTTAGTGCAACTAAAAATATTGTGAAAAGAAAGAAGAAATCTATTAAAACTCCACGAGTGATACCTGTACCAAAGGTTGGTGGGGCACTTCCGTTCCTCAACCCGTTGTTTGCTGGGCTTTCAGCATTGGAAGCACTATCGGGAGGTGCAGCAGGCATAGCTAAAGCAATAACTGATACCAGTGCAGCAAAGGCAAAATTGGAAGAAAGCAAACGTCATAACCAAGCAATGGAAACTATAGCGGCTGGTAAAGATGGAAACGGGCTGTTCCTGAAGCCGTACAGAAAACGACTTGGCCTCTATTTAAAACGTCAACCAAAAAGCTGTTAAAGACGCTACCCAAAAGCCCGCTAAACGAGTTGGATATTCACAAGTGTTACATACGGGGAATCCATTTGCTGCATACATCAGTTAAACATATACATACATACATGTCTGTATCGATTTCTCTTCACGCAGAATTATACTTTCATGCATCAATGAATAAATGCAAACATGTAGATACATACATACCTACAGCATTCTCATTGCATGCAGAATTATAATTTCCAGCTGCATGTACAAACTTTACAAACTTCATTAATTGAATAAAGTCACTCATTACTGACCTACACCAATACGCAATACCCCTACGCGCAAGAATTCGCACGATGCAACATGATAACCTTCCGGCAGCGGTAGAACTTAGGTGAACGAAGCAATAGTTCACGATGATGTCATAATAGCAGCAAAGCGGCGAGCGGTCTACGGAAGTATTTATGTATGTACATATGAAAGCAGTGAGTGCCGTGATGTAACAACAAAAAACCGGCAAAAGCTTTGCGGAAATAAATGTGTAAATGCCATAAAGAACCGCTTTACGGAAGTTAATAATTATGTATATACGAATGCCGTGATGAAATCAAAATTACAGCGCTTAGCGTAATAAGAAAAAAGCAATAGTATTAAGTCAAGAATTATTGTATAAATATTCTGGTGTTTTGGAATAAGAAGCAGTAGCAGTAGTATCAGCAGACAGCACAAGTTGTTTCATTTCTCGGAGTAAAGCTAGTAAGCTGCTCCACCAACATACACTAGGAGTGAAGCTAGTAAGCTGCTCCACTAACATACACTAGGAGTAAAGCTGGTAAGCTGCTCTACTAACATACACTAGGAGTAAAGCTAATAAGCTGCTCCACTGATATACACTAGGAGTAAATAGAAAGGTTACTCTTTTGGACTTTTTACCGGGTTAAACTTAATTTTGTTCAAGAAAGAATTTTTTGGGATTCTCCGGTATATAGTAAAAGCTAAAAAATTTTCTAATTTGTTATTTCATCACACAACCCATTAATTTTTGGTGACAAGTTTCAAGTGATTTGAAAAACAAATGAAAAAAATGAAAAAAGGAAGAAGGAAATGAAAAGTTTGAGACAAATAGAAAACACAATTTTTTTATTTATTTTGTGTCAGCAGAAAACCTTACACTCATCAATAAAAAAGTTGTTTTTTCTATTTTTCTCAAACTTTTTATTACCTTCTTCTTTTTTTCATTTTTTTCATTTATTTTTCAAATCACTCAATTTCGCTATTTGGGACCTGTTGATGAGTCAAACCAAGACTTGAAACTTGTCACCAAAAATTAATGGGTTGTGTGATGAAATAACAAATTAGAACATTTTTAGCTTTTGTAATATATCGGAGAATCCCAAAAAATTCTTTCTTGAACAAAACTAGGAGTAAAGCTAGTAAGCTGCTCCACTGATACACACTAGGAGTAAAGCTAGTAAGCTGCTCCATATCCATCGCTGATCTACTCATAAATAAGAAAAAGCCCAATCGTCGTGAAGGCACGTAAACCTACAGTAACTGTGCCGTGTTCTTGATAGATATATAAAGGTGCTCAGATAAGAGTACTTGAGAACAGTCTCGTCTCAAGTACTTTATAAAGCTCAACACAAGTATACCATACTTGCCGCACTTCAGAGGGGTATTTATGCGTGATAATCTATACGTAAAAAACCATGGAAGTAAGAAAGTTGTATTGTTAATTTGGACATCTCAACTAGAACAGGTACACACTGGGTACCGTACTACAAGAAAGGTGATAACGTCGAATATTTTGATAGCTTTGTCAATCTCCAACCACCAAGGGAGATCGTAAACTACTTGGGTAGTAATATAACGTACAACTACTGTGAGAGCTAGTCTCGGACCTGGGAGGAAATGCCGGTTTATAAATATATATATATATATATACTCAGTCGATTTAACAAAAAATTTTATTAATACTTCTCTTTCTTAAATAATATCACAAAAACAACTTCAATAAAAATTCTCAATTCAAAATTAAAAACTAACCTACAAACTAATATATAATTCAAAAGAAAAATTCAAATAAAAATAAAGGAATTCAAATTAAAATTCAATCGTGTGAATCCTGGATTTTATTCTTTCTGAAATAAAGAGAGAAAAAATCGGAATTAATTATTTTTCATCAGAATGAAAGAAACAGAATAAGTTGATGCTGTTGGTGCGTGAGGGCACAAAGGCAGCTAAATCCTCTGCTTGTACGTGAGGGCACCAGGGTAGCAACGTGCTGGAATGGCGAGTCAGATTAGTCTCTGACTATAGTTTGCGCGTGCGCAGACGTGTAGCCATATGCTACCTTAAAAATTGCAGATTAATCTCTGCGCAGAATTATTCTTCTGCTTAGATGTGAATAGGAATATTGCAGATTAAACTCTGCGCAGAATTATTCTTCTGCTTAGATGTGAATAGGAATATTGCAGATTAATCTCTGCGCAGAATTATTCTTCTGCTTAGATATGAATAGCAATATTGCAGATTAATCTCTGCGTAGAATTATTCTTCTGCTTAGGTGTAGGTGGGAAATTTGGAATTGATAGGATTTTCAGATTAATCTCTGAAAAATATAGTTAATCCTCTATAATGAGGTTGGGAATATTCTTGTGCTTAGATTAGTCTCTAAACCAGATGAGCTCTGGACCAAGAATGATTTTCTGCTGCGGCTCGTAGGCTTTTATAGCCGCCGCATCCAGTTATGAGCTTTCGCCTCTCGGTGTTGCCCTAGCGACGTTTATTTGATTTGATGACTGAGGCGAAAGCAAACGATTTGACGTAATGTCACAAAGTGACATTACAAAATGTAAATATACAGGAGAGATGTATAATTTTGGTAAGTTTGTGATATCTTTGTACAATGTTGTTGAAAATAGTAATAATTCTATATGATTTAGATCCAAAATCTGTTCTTTGGAATGTTTGGACGTCGTTGGACCAAAGGACGGAAGTTTTCAACAATCAGATAAGTGGTTTTCTTTTAATTTATACTAGTCTTGCCTTCTTTGTGTTTTCTTTTCTTTTCTCTTTTAGGAAAAAATATTTCGTCGTGGGAAGGATTAGGAATGTGGATGGGATTTACATCGAGTGATCATCAACATGTATGTGTGGCCCAAACATCCTGCCGGACCAAAAATTATAAAATTTTTATATATTGAAAAAGTAAACTTACGTTTGGTTGATGGAATATGTACATGTTTTCTCTTTTCCTTTTCATCTTCATCTCTACGCCTCCAGGAAGGCTCCATTTAATGAAAGATTTTGCATTCCTAATTTTTTCCCAAGGTGTCTTTGTAGTCTCCAGCAACTTAGTGATAATTGGCGTGGCAATAATATTTCCAATTAGATCCTTTGGAATTCCTAAATCTTGGTCAGCTGATTCTTTACTACTCGATGCAGGATTTTGGAACTGCCTTGGAGGAGTAATCGGCGAGTTTAAACAATGTGCTGGTAGTGAATCCCGGGAGTCCATAAATTGACTCGGTGGATCAATGATAATTGTTTGAGGTGATAGACTGGTGTTGCGTATTGCGCTGATCACTGGTTCTGGTTTTGTAGCACTCTGTGTGGACACAGGTGGTGTGCATATGCTAACCGGTCCTGCTTCACTGACAGATATTAATGACTCCATGTCTTCTGGCAGACTCGGTAGTGCTGTAGTTGTTGCAGGTTTCTTCCTTGCCGATCGTGACGTTGTTGGGTAGTGTTCCTTCTGCCTTGGAGGAATTCTATTTTTCTTGTTGGTTGTTGTATCCAGCTTCGGCATACTTAATAGAGTGGAGCGTGGTACTGTAGGCAGCCTAGGCTGTGTTTGGGCACGAATTCCTGGATGCTGTTCTCTAGGCCTTGGCTTGAACTTGAAGCTGTCACTTGTTTTGGACGGCCTTTGAAGGCTTTTTATGTCAGACGCGACCGGTCTTGATTCGAAAGGCCTGACAAACTTTTTTAGTGGTAGAATCTCGTGTGGAGGTGGTGTGGCGGCATCAAATCAACAAAGCAATTATACAAATAAATAACTCACATTTACATACGCATGGCAATATAATTTGTTAGAGTAGACTAGACTAGATATACGCAACAATGTAAATGTACAGTTGAGTTAGATTTTTAGTCAGTCCGAATTTGATCGCCGTCCCAACTAGTTTGAAAGTTAAGAAATGAGTGTTTTAGTATATTGAATAAATGTTTAGTTTATATAATTAAACATATCGCGTTTTATTATAAGACAACACAATCTACTATCATTAAATATTTCGTGCATTGACAAATAATGGCGGACTGCAATAAGAAAAGCATTCATGAGGCAACAAATGGTGACCCCGACATTGCGTTGAAAATCGATTTACGGCAGATCATAAACTGAAGGAATTGTCGGAGTGCAAAGAAAGATATTACATATATTTCCAAAATTGGAAAAATAAAAATATTTTGTTTCCATCTTGCCATCTAACAATTCAACAATTCAGATCATCGGACTACACCCGTAACACGAGGCAGGCATATCATTATTTCAACCTGTTTATCACAAAAATACGCACAGTAAATAAAAGCAACAAAGAAAATTAATCGTGAGCTCTACACTTGTTCATCGGATGATTACAAATTCCCAGCAAAAATCACACATTCTTATCTCGACTGGACAGAGCCATCCATGCTAAGTCAGCTTCGCTTGTTAATCATCATCCACAAATAGGAGCAGCGGCTTAAGTTAAGTTAATTAGTACATCTTGTAGAATATTTTTAGTGCATTCTTTTTTGCAGGTTTAGTTTCATTTTTAAAGCATTTCCGAAAAAATATTAAAAATAATTATGTACAGCTATATGTGAGAAGTGGATACATGTTTATACCAAAACACACATACATACACTTTTGGAATCACAGTAAGTAATATAACCAATTTTTCTCTTCTAAATACTTATCTAAATAAAAATTAAAAATAAACATTACGTACATAAATATATTTCTGGCAAATCAATATATCTATATCTAAAATCCAATTAAAACGCGGAAAAAAGTGAAAATAAAAATTAAAATTTTAAAAATTGATACGAAAAATAAATCCAAATGGCAACAAACATAAATAAGAAACCAAACATAAATACAGGTGAACATTCAGAAGGGGGCGATGCAGAGAACAATAACCCAGCGGATATTAATTTGGCAAATAGTACGCTCGCGCCACTTGTAGCCACACTTAAAATACCCCCATTTTGGAGCAATAGGCCGGATCTATGGTTCCTTCAAGTCGAATCACAATTTCGTGTGAAAGGCATAAGTACCTCCAATACGAAGTATGACTACTTAGTAGCTTCATTACCATCGGATACGATGGAGATTGTTGCCGATGCCCTCCTATCTCCACCAGCACAAGATAGGTATGAAAACCTGAAAACTTTACTTTTAACTCGTAGTAGGGATTCGGAAGAACGTAGGCTAGACGATTTATTACACAAAGTGGAACTTGGTAACTATAAGCCATCAGAGCTTTTTCGCCACATGGAGTCATTGGCAGGTGGAAACAGTCTTGTTAATAAACCTTTACTCCGAAAGCTGTGGATCAATAAACTCCCTTCATCAATCCAAGCTTGTGTTATAGCGATTGAAGGTGCCCATAGCCAGGAAGAAATATTCACAATTGCTGACAAGATCCACGATTCAACAAATTGAGTGTTTTAGTATATTGAATAAATGTTTAGTTTATATAATTAAACATATCGCGTTTTATTATAAGACAACACAATCTACTATCATTAAATATTTCGTGCATTGACAAATAAGGGCGGAATGCAATACAAAAAGCATTCATGAGGCAACAGGTGGTCGTACAATTGCTGATCGCATTTTTCTACCTTTTTTTGGAGTTGGTGGCAGTGGACTTATTGGCCTGATTGGCTTAGGAGGTGATAATAGCTCCGGAGGTGTAGGTGCAAGGCCTACATCCACTGAGTCTAAAGATTCTGAGTTAAAAATTTCCAGCAATTCTTCCATAATTGACACTACTCAACGAAATAAATACAAAGCACTATTTTGAACCGCACTGAACAACTTTCAAAACTGAAGTAAATTTTGGCGGATTCTGACCTTATTTATATTTGAATATGACGGATATTTTGAATTTTGGTACTGCCAGAAAGCACAAAATTTTGGTGGGGATAGTTATTGGGATGAGTTGGTAATGGGGAGAGGACAAATTCTTGAAATAGGACGGGTGAGAATATTTTTTGGGGTTTTTATAGTGACTGCTCTAACTAAGTCGTTATGACCAGTGTGAATGTTAATGATTCTCCCTAATGGCCACTTGCCTATGGGAATTTGATCGTCTTTTATTAAAACGAGAGTTCCTATTTTTAAGTTTTCCTTCTCTGTCTGCTATTTATGTCGTTGATGCAAAGTATGCAAATAATTCCTTGACCATTGCTTCCAAAAATTATTAGAAAGACGTTGGATGTGCTGCCATCTCTTGAGAGGATGTTGCTGTTAGGAAGTGTCCAGGAGTGAGGATGTTGTAATCTGTTGCATCATTGGATAAAGGAGAAAGGGGTCTGGCATTTAGACATGCCTAAATTTGAACTAAAATTGTGTATACTTCTTCGTAGGTGAGTTTTGCGTCTTTAATGGTTTTGTATAGATGGCGTTTGGTCGATTTTACACCAGATTCCCATAGGCCACCAAAATGAGGTGCTGCCGGAGGGTTAAAATGCCAAGTTATACCTTGGTTGGCAAATTGACTGGCCAACTCGACTTCAATTGCTCTGATCGACTTCTCTGCGTTTGCTTGTAAAAGTCGATTTGCTCCTAGGAAATTCGTTCGGTGATCAGAGTAAATGTGTGAGCAGAGGCCTCTTCGTGCTACAAATCGCTTAAAGGCGGCTAGAAAAGCCGGCGTTGATAAGTCTGAGACAAGTTCTATGTGTATGGCCTTGGTGGCCAAGCAAATGAATAGACAAATATCAGCCTTTGTTAATTTTGCTCCTCTTAGTGTTGATGTTTTTATGTCAAGCGGACCTGCATAATCTACCCCAGCATGTTGGAAAGGCAGAGATACATTAACTCTTGCTGAGGGTAGAGAGCTCATTAACTGACAGCTAGGCTTCGCATTGAATCGAAAACAATCGACAAATTTATGGATGCGATGTCTAATTGTATTGCGGGCATTTAATAACCAATAGTGATTACTTATAGTACTCAATTTTTGATTTGAGTGCCTCCGTGTAGGGTGTAATGATGTATATGGTCTATAAGTATATTGGTTATGTGATGATTATTGGGGAGAATTATCGGGTGTTGTTGGTCGTAATTTAATTGAGAATTTGTGAGACGACCTCCATCTCGCAACATGCCTTCAGAGTCGAGCTTGGGGTTGAGGGAGAGTATTCGACTCTTTTTTGGAAGAGGCAATTTTTTCTCCAAATTCGAGACTTCGGTCGGAATGGAAACTTTTTGGAGGAGTTTAATTAAACATCGCTCTGCCCTTTTTAACTCAAAGACGGTTAAATACTGAGTAGTGCACTGTATTTTGCGCATGCCGTTTATAAACCTGAGACAGTATGCAGTTATTCTTATGGTTTTTTGAAATGATGAATATTTATGTACTAAAGTTAGTTGCTCATCGATAGTAGTAGTGAGAGCCCTTGTCTTTTTGTATTCTAAGAGAGTATGTACATCTGGTGATTGTTGAGGCCAGAATTCTTCAACTTGATGTAGCCAGTCTGGACCATTCCACCACATAGATGTTGTTGTTAGAGTGATTGGTAAACTACCCCTAGACGCTATATCGGCCGGATTGTTCTTGGGGGGGACATGTTTCCAGATGGGTTGTGGCATATTTTCATGTATTTCGCATGTACGATTGGCCACGAACGTTGTCCAAGTAGACGGGTGCTTTTGCAACCATGCTAGAACTATTTTGGAGTCTGTCCAAGCTATGACTTTAGCTTCCTTTAATTCTAAATCATTAGTGACTTGCTTGATGAGTCGGGAGAGTAAGACAGCACCACAAAGTTCCAAGCGTGGTAGAGAGACAGTTTTGATGGGAGCGACTTTGGTTTTTGCAGTTATTAATTGTATTCTAGAGTTTTCATGTTTCTTTAGGTATAGAACTGCTGCATACGCCTTATTAGAGGCATCACAAAACCCGTGGAGCTCAATATCAGCTGTATTAGGTTGGTAACCTAGCCAACGTGGAATCTGGATGTGTTGTAAAGCATGTAGTTGATCTTTAAAATTATTCCATTCTCTTGAAAGTTCTATAGGTACTACGTCATCCCAGTCGCATTTTGAGAGCCAAAGTCTCTGAATTAGGATTTTCGCATTGATTATGCATGGGGCCAGCCATCCCAATGGATCCAAAAGAGATGAGACTTCCGATAATATTATTCGTTTTGTATAGGAGTTTTTCGCCTCGGGAATATTAACCTTGAATGAGAAACAGTCTGTGGTTGGATACCAATGAATGCCAAGAGTTTTTATGGACTCGTGTTCAGAGGATTCTAGATTCGTTTTTAACTCTCGGTGGTCCATTGGTATATTCTTTAAAAGATCATGGTGATTGGCTGTCCATTTCCGCAAGTTGAATGTTCGTGTGGCTAGAGCTTCAATAAGCTCGCTTTGTAATTGTCGAGCTTCGCTCAGTCTGTGTGCTCCTGAGACCAAATCGTCCACGTAAAAGTCTCGCAAGATGCTCTTTGCTGCGAGGGAATAATTGGTCTCTTCATCCTTTGCTAGCTGCTGTAACGTTCTGATAGGTAGTTATGGTGCTGGTGTAGTTCCAAATGTGACAGTAGAGAGAATAATTCTTTTAATGCTTCATTTGGACTGTCTCTCCATATTATACGTTAGAAATTTTGGTGTTGAGGTGTCATTTGAATCATTCTGTACATTTTCTCGATGTCCGCTGTAAATGCGAATTTGTACAGACGCCATCTCAACAGAGTGGTCCAAAGCGTTGGTTGGATTGTAGGTCCAACTAGTAGTTGCTCGTTTAGTGACTTGCCATATGAAGTACGAGCTGAGGCATTAAAAACTATCCGAAGTTTTGTAGTGGTGCGCTCCTTTAGCACAACGTGGTGTGGTAGATAGTAAAAGGGAATGTTGTCGTACGATTTATTTTCTAATATTGTAGGTGGGATAGGCTTCATGTGGCCAAGACGGATGTACTCATCTATGCAATCCTTATATAGCTTATGTATAGTTGGGTTATTGGACAATTTTTTCTCTAGTTGTAGGAATTGTTTGACCGCCATATTCCTAGATTGCCCAAGCTGTGGTCTATCTTGACTCTTGAATGGTAAATGAACCTCGTATTTACCAGAGGATAGACGTCTTGTTGTATTTTTGTAGAATGTTTCACACATTTGATCTTCGTGTGATAATATTGGTCGGGTGATGCATTCTTCAAGTTCCCAGAATTTTCGCAATTGATTATTTTCCTCAGTATGAATTGTAGTGTGGGTGGCTAGCACTGTTGAAATTGCGCTTGTAACTTCTGGTACTGCTCCAATAAGAATCCAGCCCAATTCTGTATTTTGGGCTGTTGGAGAGTTGCCAGATCCTCGTTTAATACCATCTTTAATGATGGCGTCATAGATGTCTGCACCAAGGAAGACATCAATTTCTCCTGGAATTGAGAAGGGGGGATATGCTAACGTTAGATTGCTGATGTGCTTCCAGTTTGATACTTCGATAGTTTGGGCTGGCAATAACTCTGTGATTTTTTTTGATAATGAGCATATTGCTCTCTATTTTGAATTTGGTGCATAAGGAATTAATTATGACAGTTGCTTGTCTTACTGCAATGTTGGTGGGTGTATTGCCGAGTCCAATGAATTGATGGGTGGTCGGTGATCCTTTAAGCTGTAACCGCTTAAGGGCTCTTTCGGTCATGATGGATACTTGTGACCCAGAATCCAGTAATGCTCGGAATGTCATTGTGATTCCGGATGGTGCTATGATATTAATTAGGGCTGTAGAAAGAAGTGCCCTTTTCAGATTTGAAGTTAAAAAATTTTGAACTTGTTATTCATTCCTTCTATCGGTAGGCGAGACTTGCTTTATTTCCATATTGGAACTCTGAGAATGCTGAATGGGTGATTTTGTACCCGGATGGTTTTGCTCGTAATGAAGCAATGTGTTGTGAATTTTCTTGCAATGATAACATCTTTTATTTCTTGTGCAATTTGAAGTCGTATGGTTAGGTGATAAGCAATTTTTGCATAAATGCTTATGTGTAACAACTTCAGGCCGTTGTTTGATGATCAAATTTCTGAAGGTTGGACAATGGAATATTATGTGATCACCTTTGCAATGACTGCAAGAGGATTTTTTTGTAGGTGGGTGACTTGGTGTTGAACACTTGGTTTTGTTCAAGAGTCCATACGTTGGTTTGGGCGAGAATGGTTTTCTCTGTGTCGCATTTGGCAATGTGTTTTTATTTCCTATCTTTTCCAATGTTCTGAAGCGAGACTCTAAGAATTTAGTTAATATTTTTAATTTAGGTAACTCTGCGCTGTTGTGGAGACTCTGCTTCCATAACTGGTGAGTGTCTGAGTGTAACTTTTGTACAGTCAAATATATAATTATTGGATCCCAGTTATTTGTTTCTATTCCTAAGTTTTGTAATGCTAATAGTACCTCAGTTATATTGTCTAATAGCCTTTTGATACTTTCGGCAGTATCATGATTTGTGGTTGGAAGAGACAATAATTTTTTTAGTTGTACATTGACTAGGATTCGCTTATTTCAGTAGCTCTCCTTTAGGAGTTGCCAAGCTAGTTTATAATTTGCGTCGCATATTTCATAATGCCTGAGCAATTTTTCAGCTTCTCCAATTAGATTAGTTTTAAAAAATACAACTATTCAACGTCTCTTAAATTATTGTTGTTGTATATAACCGAATTAAATAAATCGTGGAATGAAATCCACGTAGAGTACTCTCCATTGAAGGTGGGAAGTTTAATTCTGGGGAGTCTTTCATTATTACATGAATTTGTGCTAGCATGTGACGTCTGAGTCTGCGTAGGATTATTGACAGGCGTTGATGTTAGTTTGTCTGTATCCTCTTCCATGCTTGCTGCTTTTTCAATATAATACTCCTGTGCATCACTAAATGTCTCTTTCGTGAAATATTCTAATTTGCGATCTTCCTTTGTCGCTCTCTTTTGATTTACCCTATGCCGTGTTTGGAATTCTTTCCAATATTCGGTGAATATTTGTAGGCGTTTTTCTGTCGATTTGACAGTTTTCTTTTTACGGTCTCTTTGATGCCTTTTAAAGAGGTCTTCCATTAAGTCTTTGACCTCTTTTCGAGACTCAACCAACTCTAATACTGAGCTAATGGTTTCGTCCCCGGCGTCAGATATACTGCGTTCGTCATCTGTAGGCATTTTGAATGGAGAGGCTTGAATCACGTGATATTAAGCAATGTATTCAATTTTATATTTGATTCGACTGAGTTATCCGGCTCGAAGGACCAATGTGAGAGCTAGTCTCGGACCTGGGAGGAAATGCCGGTTTATAAATGACAACTTAGTCGATTTAACAATTCAAATATGAAATTTTATTAATACTTCTCTTTCTTAACTAATATCACAAAAACAACTTCAATAAAAATTCACAATTCAAAATTAAAAACTAACCTACAAACTAATATATAATTCCAAAGAAAAATTCAAATAAAAATAAAGAAATTCAAATTAAAATTCAATCGTGTGAATCCTGGATTTTATTCTTTCTGAAATAAAGAGAGAAAAAATCGGATTTTTCATCAGAGTGAAAGAAACAGAATAAGTTGATGCTGTTGGTGCGTGAGGGCACAAAGGCACCTAAATCCTCTGCTTGTACGTGAGGGCACCAAGGTAGCAAAGTGCTGGAAAGGCGAGTCAGATAAATCTCTGACTATAGTTTGGCGTGCGTAGACGTGTAGCAATATGCTACCTTAAAAATTGCAGATTAATCTCTGCGCAGAATTATTCTTCTGCTTAGATGTGAATAGGAATATTGCAGATTAATCTCTGCGCTGTATTATTCTTCTGCTTAGATGTGAATAGGAATATTGCAGATTAATCTCTGCGCAGAATTATTCTTCTGCTTAGATGTGAATAGCAATATTGCAGATTAATCTCTGCGTAGAATTATTCTTCTGCTTAGGTGTAGGTTGGAAATTTGGAATTGATAGGATTTTCAGATTAATCTCTGAAATATAGAATTAATCTTCTATAATGAGGTTGGGAATATTCTTGTGCTTAGATTAGTCTCTAAACCAGATGAGCTCTGGACCAAGAACGATTTTCTGCTGCGGCTCGGCGGTTTTTATATCCAGTTATGAGCTTTCGCCTCTCGGTGTTGCCCTAGCGACGTTTATTGGATTTGATGACTGAGGCGAAATCAAATGATTTGACGTAATGTCACAATGTGACATTACAAAATGTAAATATACAGGAGGGATGTATAATTTAGGTAAGTTTGTGATATCTTTGTACAATGTTGTTGAAAATAGTAATAATTTTATATGATTTAGATCTAAAATCTGTTCTTTGGAATGTTTGGACGTCGCTGGACCAAAGGACGGAAGTTTTCAACAATCAGTTAAGTGGTTTTCTTTTAATTTATATTAGTCTTGATCTTTGTGTTTTCTTTTCTTTTCTCTTTTAGGAAAAAATATTTCGTCGTGGGAAGGATTAGGAATGTGGACGGGATTTACATCGATGGATGATCAACATGTATGTGTGGCCCAAACAACTACAGTTCTTATCAGAACTATGACGCAGTAATTTGCGGTCAATTATGTTTATAGTTTTTATATAATTGTTATAGCCATTAATTATTATCTATAAATAGATGTACCTATATTGAAATTGCAATAGTTCATTATCAACCGCCATATCATTAATACGTACTCTCACGGGAAATTCATCTCTACTCACTGCTGAGTACTTTCCTCCGCTGGACCTAGCCACGGATTATGTTTGTGGGCTAATTGATTTTCAAACATACAACTCTATACCAAATATTGATGTGAGCAATAATCTGGTTCATATAGGGAATAAGGTTTTTTAGATAACTGTTGAATCATATGAGTTTGATGACACAGCAAAATATGTACAAGGATAAAGAAGGGAAAAGGATAAAAGTTACAATAAACGCTAACAATAATACATTGAAGAGTGAAGTTAAGGCAACTGAAGAAATACATTTTGAAAAACAGGGATCCATAGCTCCTCTGCTAGGATTCAATAAAAGAAACTTATCTTCTAATATAGTCCATACATCAGAGCTGCCAGTCAACATCATTAAAGTAAATACTATACGCATCGAATGTAATATTATATCAGGTTCATTCTTCAACAACACACAAGTACACACTCTCCACGAATTTTCACCGAACGTGGGACCTGGGTATAAAATACTGGAGGTACCCAAAAATGTAATCTATTTGCCTGTGAACACCAACCGTATTAGTTCTCTAACATTGAAGCTCCTTGACCAAGACGGTGACTTAATCAACTTCAGAGGATAGACTATAGTCATCAGGATACATTTGAAGCCACAGCATGTTGATATGCAATAATGATAAATACGAGTTCGGAGCAGACAAAATCATTAGTCAGCGGACAACTTGAAGCGGTCAGGACCTACATTAACACCTGCAAATACAGCATATTTAGAATCGACAGGCTTAACGCTGAAACAATAAATAAAATAATACTAGATATTGCACCAAACGCTCTCTTTGATAACTGTGTTACTAAATTTGAACATCACTCCTATTCACCATTCATAACATCATTTGAAATCAGCGATGAAATCCGTATCTCTGTACAACATCAGGACTTGAAACTTCTACCCAGCAGGAGTTTTCTTTACATTGAGGGGTCGCTAACAAGGCTGGATGGAATCGTTTCAGCAACCGTAAAATTAACTAACAACGCTCTACCCTTTCTTTTTGAGGAAATATGCTATGAATTGAATGCAATGGAAATCGACCGTGCAAGAAATCTTGGGATTGCGATAACATTAAAAAACTACGTATCGACCAATGCAAATGGAAGCAGGATACTACTTAACGGCAGCTGGTCGCCAGATTCCTCCATTATACAAACCAATGGGCTGTTCAACTTTTGTGTACCTCTGAAATATTTATTGGGATTCGCTGAAGATTACAAGAAAATTCTTATAAATTCTAAACATGAACTCATATTGATCCGGCGCAGGACGGACGATAATGCCATTATATCACCCACAGATGAGTTGAAAATTGAAATTACCAAACTTCAATCCCGCATTACGCATATTACAGTATCCGATGATGAAAAGCTGCAACTATTTAAAATTATCGGGAGAGGTCGCCCGATACAAATACCATTCCGCAGCTGGGACATATATGAGTATCCAGTACTACCGGAATCCACGCATCAAACCTCGTCAGTTAAGACTTCCACTGAACTGGTGAAACCACGTTTTATCATCTTAGCATTACAAACGGATCGAAGGAATGATAAAACCACGGATGCTAGGAAGTTTGATCGCTGCAAACTCACCGAAGTTACAGTTCATTTGTACTCAGAATCATATCCCTATGATGATTTGAATTTCAAAATTGATTTTAATAGATACGCATTGCTGTATGACATGTATATAAAGTTTACACAATGATACTATGGCCATCAGTATCAACCATTCCTCACATGGGAGAAGTTAAAAGCCGATGCTCCGATCGCTGTCATTGATTGCTCACATCAAAATGAAACAATAAAAACTGGACCTGTTGACATAAGGCTAGAATTCAAGATATCTGAAAATATACCGGCTAATACAATAGCATATTGCCTGCTTCAACACGATCGAGTAGTGGAATACAGTCCGCTGACAAGGGAAGTTAGAAAGTTAAATTACGAAGATAGCTGTCATCGTAGGCATCCAAGGAATTTATCACTACAGAACTGGCAATTTCAACCAATGAAAACCAGATGCAGCACTTTATATTTCAAACCCAGTTCAGATACAAAGATTTGACTTCAACAAAAAAGAGACTGTTAGATCAAGCATTGATCTAACGTTCGTAATTTATAATTTCTCGAAAAATTATAAATTACGCTGTAATTGCACATCGACAAATTCTTCAGTCAACAAATAGCCACAATAATTTCCGTTCTCACAGAATGTGCATATCTACTCAGATTACGTCTTCAGACGACATATTACACCGCCTAAGTGGCGCAAGAATGAAAATATTCTATGAGAACTGAAATTATCATACATAAGAAAAGTTTTAGTTTGTAAAATATAAATTTCACAACGCGTAAGCAATTTTTGTTACTGTGAATCTAGTACGTAAGTTGCAGTAAAAATTATTTTTTTGTGTAAAAATTATTTTGAGCTTTAAAATAAATGGCTCAGTCTTTGAATTTTATTAGTGGAAGCAAGTCTTTTAATTATTCTCATATTATCATCGACAATAATTAATCTGTTGGTTAAGTACCTACAGACAGGTAATACCTAATACAGGTAATACCTAATACAGGTAAAGTACCTTGATCACAGAATTTATGGGTTCTTAATAATTAGTTTGTTAGTACCTGCAGGCAACTTTAGTGCAAAGGTTAAGTACCTTTACACATTCTACGGAAGAACCAGCGGTCAAGTAAAGGAATTTGGTCGCAATGGAAACATTTGGTGACCCCGACGTGATCAGAAGACGAATCATACTCATGGATTATAGATCAAAAACCCAGCAGGAGAGAAACCTTACCTTCCTAGAGAGAAGATTGGAACAACTGGACGAACAGTGGGAAGCATTCGATGTCGTCGATAGCAGCATACGTGAAAAGTACAGTAGTCAGCTCGATCAAGCATACTACAAAAATAGTTATTATCACAAAATAAAAAACATATATGAGGCGTACAGGATGGAGATCATGGACAATCTTCAAGGTAAAACTGCATCAGAAAATATGGCTCAACGATTGAAAGAAAATCCACCCAAGCCAAAATCGAAGCAATTCATTTCAATCCCATCTCAAGTATCCTCGGAACAACCAATACTCACTAAATTCCATGGCAATCAAAGAATCACCTGCTCAAATACGGTAGAAGGTTTAAGTAGACGACAGAAGGGAATAATGACACTGTTGAAGCGATTACTTTCAAACATTAATCTTGAAGGACAGAGTACGCAGTATTGTATAGTCAAAATCAATGCATTCAGCGAATATTGGTCGCAAATAAAGACAATCAACGAACAAATTCGGGAGACAGCCGAAGATATGACTTCATACAGTCATGAAGAATATTGCAAGTTAGAGGATTTTGCGCAAGATATATCACCATTCAGTTATTAAAAAAATCCGGTGAACTCTCAATGGAGAATGCTAATCAAAGTAGCACAATATCCACACCACAAATGAAGCTACCCAAGAGAGCACTACCAAAATTCGATGGAGTGTATTTGAAATGGACACAGTTCCATGATCTGTATACACAAATGGCGCATGAGCAACCTATTGGGAATTCTCAAAAGATGTGGTTTCTTAAAACGAACATAACTGACGAGGCTGAATTACTGATTAGACATTTATCAGTGTCCGAAGAAAATTATGTAGCCGCATGGGAAATTTTAAATCATCTCTACAATAATAAGAGGCTGTTAACGACAGCTCTGTTGGACAGATTCGTAACCCAGCCAACCATAGTGTCAGAATCAGCCACAGCAGTAAAGAAACTTCACGACACAACGAAGGAATGTTTAATGGCACTTAATAACCTTCGAATAGTGACGACTGTTTGGGATCCAATTCTTTTACACTTCCTTATTCAGAAATTGAACAAACCTACTCATACATTATATGAGCAGGGACTACAAGCTCCCAGAGAGTTTCAATCTATGGCGAAATTCCTAAAATTTTTGGATCAACGATTTCAGCCTCTAGAAACCTTAGGAAGACATAAAACTGAGCTAAGAACTTTCAACAGATCATCAGCGTTAGTAAGTTCAAACAAGAAGACTCAGACCTTACTTTGTAAACTTTGCCACAAAAATCATGGGTTATTCGCCTGCCAAAAATTTCTCCAGCTAGAGCCATCAGAACGTTTTAAGACTGCTCATCAATTGAAAGTTTGTACCAATTGTCTCAAGAACACTCATTTGGCAATAGATTGTCCCTCAAGAGGCTGTGCTAAGTGTATGCGAAAACACAACACGCTGCTGCATAGAGATAAGACAACTCACCTAACATCAAATAAGGTCAGTTCGTCTAACGCACAGTCAAGCACAAGTCCCACTACTACAAGAACCAATTCAGTAATATTGTCAGCAGAGGCAAGACAGTCGCATGAAATTATGTCATAATAGACACTGTACTCATCGAGGTCCTAGACTACAAGGGAGATGCCTTGAACTGTAGAGCGATCCTCGATTCCGGATCACAATTAAATTTCATCATCGAAATGTTGGCCAAGAAGCTAAACTTACAGTAGAAGTAAGATTCGCTGCACATTCAAGGTACTGGGGAGGTCGAGCAACTTATTCAACACAGAATAAACATGCGAGTACAGTCTCGAATCAGGGACTTCTCAGCCCCTTTATCCTTCCTCAAATAACTGCTCAACAGCCAGCATATAAACTGAACATTCAATCATGGCCAATTCCAACAAACATAAAATTGGCTGATCCAGGATTTAACAAACCAGATCGAATAGACCTGCTCTTAGGTGCTGAAATTTATTACCAATAACTTTCAATTACGGCAGATATGGCTTGGAACTAACTTACCCACGCTACAAAACACTATTTTTGGTTGGATTGTCGCAGGAAGCACACCCAGAACCTCACATCAAAGCAGAATATGTGGTGTCTCGACCATTGAGGAAAAAAATTTAGAAGATCAGGTTAAAAAATTTTGGAGACTAGAAGAGGCAACTTCACCTTCTCAAAGACTCACAGCCGAACAAGAAAAATGCGAATCTCACTTTTCGCAAACAGTAAGAAGAGGTCACACTGGGTGATTTGTGGTCAAGCTACCATTTCTTCATGATCCACATAAGCTTGGCGTATCCAAAGACATTGCACTCCGACGATTTCTGGCAATGGAGCGACGACTGTCGCAAAACTCTGAATTGGCCATACAATACAAAAACTTCATGAATGAGTATATAAGTCTCAGACACATGCGCGAAATCGATCTCAACACGGTTAAAGGTCCTCAGTATTTTCTATCACATCACGCTGTGCTTAAGCCGGACAGCACCACGACCAATGTACGAGTGGTGTTCGATGGCTCCAGTGAGACCTCAACAAATGTCTCGTTAAATGACATATTATGTACACGCCCGACTATCCAAGATGATTTGTTTACTATCCTTCTTCGCTTCCGAATGCCACGATTTGCATTCACAGCGGACATTGAGAAGATGTACCGACAAATCATGGTTGATCCAGCAGATAGAAGATATCAACTAATCTGGTGGAGAGCTGAGCCCAGACAATCTATCAAATGTTTTCAGCTATGCACATAACTTATGGCACCACAAGAGCGCCACACCTAGCAACTAAATATCTGCTACAATTAGCAAAGATCTCAGAAGCCAGATATCCTTTGGATGCTGCAATCAGTAAGAGCAGTTTTTATAGTTTTTATGTGGACGACTTAATGACGGGCACAGATAGTCTTGTCGAAGCTATAGAAACACAGAAGCAACTACAGGAAGCGTTGAATGCTGCGGGATTTAAACTTAGAAAATGGTGTTCTAATCACCTACAGTTACTTAAGTCCATTCCTACAGAAGATAAGGCCATACAACTCGACATACACGACGCAGAAGAATCCATTAAGACATTAGGTTTAATCTGGACCCCAAAATCAGACGAATTTAGCATCAAAGCAACATACATTGAGCAAAACAAGGTAACAAAGAGGACAGTACTATCTCATATTGCTCATCTATTTGATCCACTGGGTGTATTGAGTCCAGTAGTGGTTACAGCTAAGATCTTTCTCCAGCATTTGTGGTGCCTCAAGCTTGACTGGGATGCAGCGCTCCCAATGGAGCTCCACTCGTCTTGACTCCAATTCCGCCAAGGTCTCAAAACACTTGCAAGCATAAAAATACCTCGACACATGTTTTCTGGAAGTGTACCTAAATCAACCGAAATGCATGCCTTTGCTGATGCTTCTGAGAAGGCATATGGAGCAGCCGTTTACTTACGTACTAACAATGAGGATGGAATGCGAATTGCGCGTCTTCTTTGTGAAAAATCTAAGGTAGCTCCAGCTAAGCCAACTACGTTTCCACGGCTAGAACTATCTATGCCCAGCTAGTCAGCCGGGTTAAAGCAGATCTAAATATTAAAGACCTTTCATGTTATTATTGGACTGATACAGAGATAATATTGGCATAGATAAACGCAGAAGCAGCATCATTTCATACATTCATTGCAAATCGCATTGCATCCATCCAGGAAATCTCACTGCCAGAACAATGGCAACATGTTCCTTCAAAACAGAATACGGCCAATTTTTATCGCGAGGAGTCCCACCGGAAAGATTGGCATCTTGCAGTACATGGTTTTATGGACTTTTATTTGTGCATATCAAGCAGAGCATTGATTTGGAGAAGAAACCTCCAAGCTTCAGAGAACACCCCACATTTTATTCACACAATTGATCATCAAAACAATTTTAGTCGCTGGCAACGAATCGTCAGCTATATGTTACAATTTGTGCGAAACTGTCAAATTCCGATAGGCTCTCGCAGAAAACAAAAATATCTGTCAGTCAACGAACTTGAAGATGCATTTACCGTCATCATCCGCACAATTCAAGGAGAAGAATTCAGAGACGAAATAAAACAGCTACATCAAACAGGTACTCTTGACAACAGTAATAGTCTCAGCTCTTTGAGTCCCTTTATTGACAACAAGGGCGTAATAAGGGTCGGAGGACGTCAAAATTAGCTACAGATGCAAAGCATCCAATGTAAATTCCGTACGCGCATATCTTCACCAGGCTATTGATGACACGCATTCATCTGGAGAATCTACATTGCGGCTCACAGACACTTTTGAACACCACGCGACAAAGGTACTGGCCTATCAAGGGCAAAACAACAGCAAGGTCAATAGTTGGAAGGTGCATCCGCTGCGCTCGAGCCAGACCAAAACTTTTAAGCCAGTTCATGGGAAATCTCACCAAGCATAGAGTACAACCAGAAAGACCGTTTGTTAACACAGGAGTTGACTTTCTCCGACCTGTTTGGATTCATTACAAACTGAGAGGCAAGAGGCCACAGAAAGCATATGTTGTAGTTTTTTGCTGCTTTGTAACAAAGGCAATACACTTCGCGATTGCAAGCGACTTGAGCACAGCTGCTTTTATTGTATGTCTTAGAAGATTTGTAGGCAGAAAAGGAAACTGCACAAACCTGTACCGCGACAACGCTACAAACTTTGTGGGGACCAAAAACCAATTTGCCGAAGTCAAGGAGATTTTACATAGTGAAGGCTCTCAGCAAGAAATAACCACATATTGCACGCCCAAGGGAATTGATTCTCACTTCATACCACCTCGAGCGCCACATTTTGGCGGCCTTTGGGAGGCTGCAGTCAAATCAGCCAAGCATTTCCTTCAGCGGAATTTAAAATCGGGCTTTCTAACCTACGAAGAGCTAGAGACACTCATGATAGACATAGAGGCAATACTAAACTCGACGCCTTTAACGCCATCATCAGCAGACCCAAGCGACTTAAGTGCTCTCACTCCTCGCCGCCATTTTCAAATAGGCAGCAATCGTACAACCAGCGGCACAACCATCTAGACTTAATTTGTTACAAAGATGGAAACTAGTATCTTATATAAAAAATCAATTTTGGCAAAGGTGGTCTAAGGAGTATCTGAGTGAACTACAGCACCGTTATAAGTGGAAGCAACACTGTAACAACGCCCTACCAGGAATGCTGGCTGTTATTAAAGAAGATAATGTAACTGTAGCAAATTGGATATTAGGCAGTGTTTTGTACTGTAGCTTCAATCGATAACTACAGCTATATTACGGCATTTAGGTGGACAGTGTAGCGGTATGAAAAAAAGATATGTGTGCTTATGTTTAATGCTGGATTTATTGAATAATTCCAATGTGACACTTCAATTTATAAATTCACTACAATTTAATTTTTTCAATAATTTAATTCTGTTTATTAATTGTTCGATTGCATATATAGTTATTATGCCGTATTTTGGCATATATTTAACTAAATGCAATTTGTAGCCTTTTCTAATTTTACGCGTTATACACTTATTTTAATTCACTTTGCGCTTAATTTAACTTAATTACTTAACTAATTTGTTTCTTTGCATGTATAATTAAAATGCCGAAAGCTGGCGTGTATGTAATTTTTATGCACGAAACTTATTTACTAAATTAATTGACACAATACTTATCTGTAGAACAAAACTCAAAAACTTCCTGTCCTTTGCCAACACCCACTGCACACAACCTTTTAGCATGTAAAAATATTGTACCTTTAATGGCACGTTATATTTTATGCTTATTGCTGAAAACTAAAAAAAAATATTATTTGCTAAGAAAAACTTGTTAGATATTTCACTTGTGATCGCTGTCAAAAAACTGAGAGAGATCTTAGGAATTGCCCCCTTTTTATAGGCTCTGAGCGGCCATTTTAACATACGTTCCACACGAAAAAGGCAAATTAAGCATATTTTTCGACTTTGCTTGACTTGTATACTTATGTCAAAATGTGCCAATTTCCTTTAACTAATTTATTCAAAATTATCCATGAATTTTCGTAATTTATTTTATGAAATATTTTAACTTTTCTGAAATTTATCAAGATGGCGGCTTCCTGCTATATTATGACAATTGTGGAACGCAAATATTTCTCATTTTTCTTGCATCTCGTTTTCGCATCTTTCTCTTTCCCACTTATTATGGGAATTAATTTTACCTTTTTTCGCGAATATTTATTTACCTGGTAACTTTCGCGGTTTTTAAGCATTACCAACAGGTAGCGCGTAGCCAACTTCATCTAATTGACTTTCTCGCGAGTCAATTTGACAGTCGCGATCGCGGTATTTTGTTGTGAAAGTGTCGTTTTGTTTTTGTGTGTTTCATGGCAAATTGTGGATTAATTGTCCAGGTAAGTGTCTTTTATCACTACTTAAGTGTTTAGTTTTAATTATTGTGAGTTCCAGCATGAACAATTTGCAAGAAATATGCAAATTATGCAAAATTGTTCATGTTGGCAAAGTGATTTTTGAAATGTCAACGCAACAAATTGTTACATTTCACTAATTATAATGTATGTACGTGTTGCAAGTTTTTATGTTTTGCATATTTAAACATATTTGCATGTTTTGCAAATGTTTATTATGCAGAGCATATGAATTTTGTGACGAAATTTCAATGTTTATATTTGCATGTGTTTGTTGTTGTACTGCCAAGAAATTGGTTTCTTGGCAGTCTGCATGTAATTTGCTTATTTCCATAGTTTTTATATGCTACTTTGTTATATTAGTTGCTTTAAACTAATATCTGTTTATCTTTTTCATTTCAGATGCGTGGTGGTGGTGGATATCTGCAGCTGAAACTGGAGGAATCAGGAGAATCTAAGGGAAGTATGAAATATTTAACATATTTGTTTTTAATGTTTTTTTTTATTTTAGCTGTGCTCAGCATACTCCCCCCGTTGAACAGTTTGTTCAACCAATGATTGCTTTAATTGACGTATACCCCTTTTGTGATAATGATGAAAGATCATTGTCCCATTCTTTAGCACTCGTAGTCGAATCTGGTATTTGTCGGATAGATTAATAACCTTTTCCCGATTTCTTCGCTGTTGTATTGCCCTGACGTCAATGCGCTGTAAAACGTATCGAGGCAAATATATATCTTCGCGTTCTCGAGTTAGGAATCTTTGAAAGCTGTTATTTGCTCTCATTTCGAATTCCTTGATGGTCGTAGTCAGCAGAAGTTTTGTCAAAGCAGTAATGCGGCTGCCATTGACTACTGCTGTTTGTTGTGGATGTGGATCCGTAAAGGGAGTCGGACCCTCAAACGGTCGAGTTGTCACCCTGGTCACTTGACTCGTGGTTGCTTGGCTTGTTGATGCTCTGCTCGTTGATACTCGGCTCGTTGATGCTCGGCTCGTTGATGGTTCTCTTCTGTCCCGTGGTATCAATTCATGAGCCAATTCTGGTCGAGGCATGCCGAAGACATCGCACCCTGGGTCACGAAGCATCCTGCGTTCTGGACTTCCTGGTGGGCTAAACTGGATATCCTCTAAAATGTATAGCATATCCTCTTGCTCATATGTGGATGACATCTGAAATAGTAGCTTGTTAGTATGGTGTATCAAAATGATGATGACCCTCAGCCAACAATGTGACACTTTTGGACAGACACATGACGACACTAATAACAGGCAGTTAGTCTTATGCTAATGGTAGAGGACTAATTTTAGCGATTGGTCGTAAGAAACTACCATTTTGCGTTTTGACTCGTACTACCCGCATTAGCTCATCGGCACCTGGATGTACTTGCTCTATTATACCCATTGCCCAGCTAGTGGGTGGCATGTTTTCGCTTTTAACAAGGACAACATCTCCAACGTGCATGTTCGGTTGCCTTGTGTACCATTTGGGTCTGTTCTGCAATTGGTTAAGGTAGTCCTTTGACCACTTATCCCAAAATTGTTTATTCAATTGTTGAAAATACTGCCATCTTTTGGACAATACTACAGGTTCATTTGTATAATCAGGTTCTGGAATCGCATTTAGTGCTTGGCCAATCAAGAAATGTCCAGGTGTAAGGATAAATAAATCCGCTGGATCATTTCTAACATAGCATAGTGGCCTAGAGTTTAAACATGCTTCGACCTGAGCTAATAGGGTTGCATACTCTTCAAACGTACATTTGGAGTATTGTAGTGTTCTTCGAAGATGATACTTTACTGACTTTACTCCCGCTTCCCAAATTCCTCCGAAATGTGGAGAGGCTGGAGCGTTAAAGTGCCAGTTGATCTGCTTGGAGGACAAATATTTTGCTGCTTCTGGTGTTGAAGCATGATTGGCTTGTCGTAAATCCTTTTCCAGAAGAGATTTTCCACCAATGAAGTTGGTGCCACAATCTGAATATATGTCAGTACACAATCCTCTTCTAGCTACAAACCCCTTTAATACGGCGAGGAATGATTCAGATGTGAGATCTGACACCAATTCTAAATGTACAGCCTTTATAGCCATACAATCGAAAATACAGAAATATGCCTTTTGTAACTTGCGTTGCGTAACTTCGAGCTTCTTATCGTTACAGGTCCGGCATAATCAATTCCCACTTTAGTAAATGGTTTCCTTTCATTTACTTGCGGGGTCGGTAAATTTCCCATCAACTGGCTTCTAGTCGTAGTGCGATATTTGAAACATGTAATGCACTTATGTAATCGACTGGTAATGCAACGTCTAGCATCTAATATCCAGAATTGATTTCGACTAGTGCTAAGAACCAATGAGGGACCGCCATGTAGAGTTTCTACATGTAGTTTGTCGATTAAAATTTATGTGACATGATGATCACGTGGTAATATGACTGGGTGTTTCCTATTGTAGGGAATGGAAGCATTGTCGAGTCTACCATCCACTCGTAACAAGCCATTGTCGTTCATAAAAGGATTAAGTTTAATCAACTTGCTATTTTGCGACAACGGATTCTTGTTCAATATACTTTTGTACTCATCTGCGGACGCAGTTTGTTGTACCAGTTTAAATATTGTTAGTTCTGCCTGGCTCCATTCGAGCGAATCGATGTACTGTGAGCGTTTAATCTGAGGATGCCGACAATTGTGTATGAATCGTTGCATCATAGCTACTATGCGAACAAGGCGAGTATATGATGAATATCGTAAAAAGAACTGGTTATCTCCTTTTGCTAAAAGATTTATCGCAATAGGTTCTTTAGCTTCTAGATTGGTTTGTTCTGAAATATCCTTAAATTTTGGCCATGCATCTTGTTCCGCCGATAGCCATGATCGGCCGTGCCACCATAGCTGATTATTTATTAAATCTGCAGCAGGCACTCCTCTTGAGGCCACATCCGCAGGATTATGATTAGTTGACACATGACGCCATTGCTCAAAGCGTACGATGTCCTGAATCTCTACTACACGATTTGCAACGTACGTTTTCCATCATGAGGGATGTTCCTTTATCCATTGCAGGACAATCGTAGAATCTGTCCAAGCAAAAACTGGAACCTGATGTAAGCGCATGTCCTTCATTGTAGCTTGAAGAAATCTTGCTAATAATAGAGCTCCATATAGCTCCAAACGTGGTATAGTCGTTGGCTTTATGGGAGCTACCCTGGTTTTGGCAGTAAGCAAAGTAGTCGTAGACATGCCATTCTTATCTCCTACACGTAGATAGACTGCTGCAGCGAATGCCTTTGTTGATGCATCGCAGAAGCCATTTATTTGGATATGTGCATTTGATGAATAGTTAATCCATCTAGGAATTTGTAAGTTGTCGATAGACTTCAAATTATTTTTGAAACTATCCCATTGATGTTCAATGGCTTCGGAAACCTAATTGTCCCATGCACATCCCGTGACCCACAATGATTGCATAAGCACTTTTGCTGTAATTACAACTGGTGCTAACCAACCCAAAGGATCGTACAGTGATGCAATATTTGACAAAATGGTTCATTTGGTTACCTTGGCATGCGTTTTCCAAGGTTTGGTCAAGAACGAAAATTTATCTGATTTAGGATGCCAACGAATTCCTAACGTTTTTACAGATTCCATGCCCGAAATCATCAACATATCCTTGAATTCGCACTGTTCTGGGGGAAGATGTTTCAACGAGTACGAATTGTTACTTGTCCATTTCCTCAGATTGAATCCTCCTGCTTTCAACATGCTAATTAGGTCATCTAATAGATTCTTCGCTTCTTCTATGCTCTCAGCTCCAGTGAGTAGGTCGGCCACATAGAAATCTGCTGCTGTGACCTTTGAAGCTAGAGGCCATCTTTGTTGTTCATCACATGCTAGTTGTTGAAGCGTCTGAATGGCTAAGTATGGCGCAGAAGACGTTCCAAAGGTCACCGTATTCAGCTGAAAATCTTGGATCTCCTTGGTTTTAGGATGTCTCCAATTGACTCGCTGAAAGGTACAGACGGTACATCTTTTCAATGTCCGCGTTCATAGCAATCTTGTATTTACGCCAGTTGAGCAACGTGGCGAATAATTTGGGTTGTAAAACTGGTCCCTTTAATAAGAACTCATTGAGTGAGTTGTCATTTGACGTTTTCGCTGAAGCGTCAAATACTACTCTCACCTTTGTTGTCGTGCTTTCCTTGACAACTGCATGGTGAGGTATGTAGTAGTGTGGCTCGTTGTTGTTGGGTGGAAGTATTTCCTCCATGTGACCCAACTCGAGATATTCATCCAAACATCTCTCATATTCGGACTTCAAAGCTTGATTCCTTTCAAGTTGACGTTGTATTCCTTGAAAGCGTTTAATTGCTTGTGTTCTTGATTGCCCTAGGTCAGGTACTTCATCATTCACAAATGGTAATTTCACTTGATAAGTCCCATTGTGAAGACGTTGATGGGTGAGCTGATATCTCTGCTGACATTCTCTGTCTTCTTTGTTGAGAATCGGATTTGTGGGAAACTCTTCTGTTTCCCAAAACATTTTAAGTTGTTCAGCCAAGTCGTCAGTTGTGACGGTAAACGCTGATGTATTGCTTTCTACAACATTTGCTGTTGACTCTAGTAGAATCCAACCAAATATTGTCTTAATGGCTGTAGGGGTAGTAGTAGATCTTTTTTTAATGCCGTTTAATACTATCTGAGCATAAACTCTTGCTCCTAGTAATGCATCTACCTTTCCAGGCTTCCAAAATGTGGGATCAGCTAGTGGCAGTTTATTGAGATGTAAACATTCCCTTTTAGAGATTATTCTGGAAGGTAAAGGATCTGTGATTTTGTTCAATATTAGAAAAATTTCTTCTAATATTCTTGTAGACTTCGCTTTTCGTGATCGAATTGTAAGTGTAGTTTGCTGCTTGGAGATTGCTGTATGGCTAGTGTTTAAGCCAGTAATTGATACTGCGGTTGGGCTGCGACATGCTCCCAGTTTCCTGCAGGCTTCCTCTGTAATAAAGGATGATTGCGAGCCACTATCTATGAGACATCGTACAATATGTGAGTTCCCGCTTTTTGTTTGTGCCACTACTAACGCTGTTGATAGCAGGGCATTATGGTCCTCTCTAGTTACAAAGTTTTGACTAGTGTTTAAGTCGTCAGTGTTGTTCACTGACTGTAACCGTGGAGAGCGTTTATGAATAGTATTGCTAGCTTGATTGACTTGACTTGAGTTCGAGCTAACGTTGTTAGTATTTGACCTATGCTCAGTTCCGACAGTTGCATGATTGGGTTTGTCCCGGTTGTATTCTTCATGCAAGGTGCTATGATGCTTTTTTTTGCATCTTTGATAGCTATATTTGCTAGTGCAATTGTTGACATGATGCAAGCCTAAACAATTGGTACAACGGCTTGATGCCTTGATTATCTGATATCTGGCAGGTATGTCCATCCTATGATAGTTCGGGCATCTTTGTAAAAAGTGACTTGCATTGCATGCTGGGCATTTGATTCCCGTTGTAATATGGTATGATTTGGTTGTATCAGGTGTGCAGCTTGATTTGGGTTGTGTGGACTTAACTAGACTATCTGCTAATGATTCTAAAATTCTTAAACGCGTACTTAAAAACTGCTTAAATGACTTGAATGTTGGGAGTTCTTGTGAACCTCCCTGCTCTTCTTCCCACAGTTTGAGGGTAATGAAGGGTAATTTCTGTACTAACAGATGTATTAGAAGTACATCCCACGATGTTGTATCAACTTGTAAAGTTTGTAATTGTTGGATACATTCGTCTGTTGTGTCAATTATTGATTTGAGTCCCTTAGCAGACTCTGAATTTAGTATGGCTTGGTTTACTAAAACCTTTAATTGATGATTAACTAAAATTCTCTTGTTCTCATATCTAGCCTTCAACTTGTTCCATGCTGGCATGTAATCTTTATTTGTTACTGGAGTGTGCCGCAACAATTTCTCAGCATCACCCACTAAACAAGATTTCAGATGATGCAGCTTCTAAATTGGTGTTAGCTTTGTATTGTCATGAACAAGAGAAATGAATAGATCATGAAATGAATAGATCATGAAATGAATAGATCATGAAATGAATAGATCATGAAATGATCGACATAAATCGTAGTTGCCGTTATACTTGGACAACTGAATGCGCGGAAGGAACGATTCCTGTTGAACAACAGTTGTCGAATGAATTGGTACTTGTCCCGAGCTTGATGCTTCATTAGCTGGGACGAATTTCCGCAATCCTTCTATTAATTCTCCCATATATTCTGAATATTTTAACTCTGTTGAGCTATGATTATCTTGGGCTAAATACTCATGTTGCTTTTCATCAGAACTTTCTAATAAAGCCTGATTTATTGCCATATCTGTGTCACTATATACTTCCCATAGTTCCTTCAACTCTGTCATTTTCGTCTCATAAAAGCCTTGTGTTCGTTTAACAAGGTTCGTTTTCTTTCCATTTTCGATTAACCTTTCAATTCGCGAACGCAATATGCTTTCCGTGAGGATTAGTTTATCTACTGAATCCATGTTGCTTTATATTCTATTATTATAGTTAATTAACCGTGTGGGTTAAATGATGAAAATAATTGAAGGAAGCAATTTAATACCACGTGTGGGATAAATGGAAAATTTAGTCGAAGAACGTAAATTGATGCCGTGTATGACAAATTGACGTGAAAAATCTTTAAATAAATTGTTGTTGCTAATTCTAATTAATTTAATTAACTAATTATTTATTAAGAGTTACAGACATGTAAGTTCAGTAATTAACTATTTATCACAATTTACTGACATGTAAGTTCAGCAATTATACAAAAATTTCGATAATATTCGAGCTGCCTCGTCTGGGAACCCTGAAGTTTTACGTCTAAGCACGTTTATAAATTAATTTTGTAGTTTTAATGAGAACTGCCACGTCTAAGCACAGTTATAATTTAATTTTCGATGTTTTTTAATTCGAAGATAATTTTTTTTTTTGAAAAAATGTTTATCACTAAATTGAGTGTACTAGAATTATTTGCAATCACAACAGTAAACAGGCACACATTCCTGGATGGAACCACCAATAAATGTTTTGTACTGTAGCTTCAATCGATAACTACAGCTATATTACGGCATTTAGGTGGACAGTGTAGCGGTATGAAAAAAAGATATGTGTGCTTATGTTTAATGCTGGATTTATTGAATAATTCCAATGTGACACTTCAATTTATAAATTCACTACAATTTAATTGTTTCACTAATTTAATTCTGTTTATTAATTGTTCGATTGCATATATAGTTATTATGCCGTATTTTGGCATATATTTAACTAAATGCAATTTGTAGCCTTTTCTAATTTTACGCGTTATACACTTATTTTAATTCACTTTGCGCTTAATTTAACTTAATTACTTAACTAATTTGTTTCTTTGCATGTATAATTAAAATGCCGAAAGCTGGCGTGTATTTAATTTTTATGCACGAAACTTATTTACTAAATTAATTGACACAATACTTATCTGTAGAACAAAACTCAAAAACTTCCTGTCCTTTGCCAACACCCACTGCACACAACCTTTTAGCATGTAAAAATATTGTACCTTTAATGGCACGTTATATTTTATGCTTATTGCTGAAAACTAAAAAAAAATATTATTTGCTAAGAAAAACTTGTTAGATATTTCACTTGTGATCGCTGTCAAAAAACTGAGAGAGATCTTAGGAATTGCCCCCTTTTTATAGGCTCTGAGCGGCCATTTTGACATACGTTCCACACGAAAAATGCAAATTAAGCATATTTTTCGACTTTGCTTGACTTGTATACTTATGTCAAAATGTGCCAATTTCCTTTAACTAATTTATTCAAAATTATCCATGAATTTTCGTAATTTATTTTATGAAATATTTTAACTTTTCTGAAATTTATCAAGATGGCGGCTTCCTGCCATATTATGACAATTGTGGAACGCAAATATTTCTCATTTTTCTTGCATCTCGTTTTCGCATCTTTCTCTTTCCCACTTATTATGGGAATTAATTTTACCTTTTTTCGCGAATATTTATTTACTTGGTGACTTTCGCGGTTTTTAAGCATTACCAACAGGTAGCTCGTAGCCAACTTCATCTAATTGACTTTCTCGCGAGTCAATTTGACAGTCGCGATCGCGGTATTTTGTTGTGAAAGTGTCGTTTTGTTTTTCGTGTGTTTCATGGCAAATTGTGGATTCATTGTCCAGGTAAGTGTCTTTTATCACTATTTAAGTGTTTAGTTTTAATTATTGTGAGTTCCAGCATGAACAATTTGCAAGAAATATGCAAATTATGCAAAATTGTTCATGTTGGCAAAGTAATTTTTGAAATGTCAACAATAGTACAAATTGTTACATTTCACTAATTATAATGTATATACGTGTTGCAAGTTTTTATGTTTTGCGTATTTAAACATATTTGCATGTTTTGCAAATGTTTATTATGCAGAGCATATGAATTTTGGGACGAAATTTCAATGTTTATATTTGCATGTGTTTGTTCTTGTACTGCCAAGAAATTGGTTTCTTGGCAGTCTGCATGTAATTTGCTTATTTCCATAGTTTTTATATGCTACTTTGTTATATTAGTTGCTTTAAACTAATATCTGTTTATCTTTTTCATTTCAGATGCGTGGTGGTGGTGGATATCTGCAGCTAAAACTGGAGGAATCAGGAGAATCTAAGGGAAGTATGAAATATTTAACATATTTGTTTTTTAATGTTTTTTTTTTATTTTAGCTGTGCTCAACAGGCAGGATCATCCAAACAATAAAGGGACACGATGGCCTAGTTCGCGTAGCAGACATCAAAACATGATCTGGTATCCTAAGAAGGCCCATACACAAACTAGCCCCATTATCAATGGAAGAAGAAACCAATGCTACCGATTCAACCAAAGAATCCACATCATCTGAAGAGGTGCATTCAATAAAACGAAAACGAGAAGCAATCAACACTCGTTCTGCCTCCAGATCCAGGCGCGGGGTGTTGACATCAAACGAGCCAGGAGTATGACACTATCACAAGTGGAGTACACAAGCTAATGGATCTATCTGAAATGATCAGTGACAGACAATCATGTAATCCCACCCTAAAACAATTTGAGAGCATACTCAAAGAACTGCAAGATGGCAATGAGCTACTACTACATCTTCATAAAAACATACGAGCAAGAAGAAAAAGAGCTCCTCTCAATATCGTAGGAAATCTGGCTAGCTCACTTTTTAGTGTTTATGATACAGAATATGCTGATAAAATGGCACAAGTCATAGAAGACCTTAATCATAACGACAACCATATTTTAGAGTTAATTAGAAATCAAACCTCTATCATTAATTCTACCTCTAATATCATAAAAAATTCCCAAGAAGCCATAGCAGGTTGTCTTGGAGATCTGGACAAATATCTCAACTTAACAATAGCTAAACTCAACAACATTAACCATGAATTACATCAGCAAAGATCCAGTCAGACATGCACGGACTTGTCGTTTCAACTAGTTCTAGCAATCAATCGCTTCGAACACATGCAATCAAACTTATGGGATGTGTTGATTGATACCCATCATGGCAAAATTAGTCCCTACTTGTTAGCACCAAGTCAACTAGGTAGCGAGCTGACGCGCATACAGGAGCATCTTCCTTCGTCGTTGAGATTACCCGCCAAACCAGATGACTTAACAACTTTATATAAGCTTATGAGTGTCCAGGGGCGCATTACTACTAATCAAGTGATGTTCCATATAAAGCTACTCAGACAACTCTTCAAAGGTCAGGAATACTCGAAATAGAGTCGCAGTGCATCGTAAAAGACGAAACATCAACGATGTATGGACATAGTGCAATCTATAGCAGCATAACAGGACGTTTTATCACATCAAATTTCACGGAACTCTCACCATCAGAACCGACGGAAGACATTCTGTATCACCCTAAATTTACACAAAATTACTCGAACGACATTCAAGATCTTTAACGGAGTATCAAATCTCTTCTGACAAGTGAATAGTTTAACGCAACATGACATTCATCTTACATACATGAGCCTGTTATTAATAAGTGCTGCCACTGGCTATTTAACCTATAGATTCATATCAACACGAAGACGTGATGCTCTCTCCAAACCTCCAATTCCATTGCCGAGAATAACTTCTCAATGTAATGTCAGACTCCAAATAGATCCAGAACTTTTGAGCAACCGCTCAACGCGGGGAGGATGTTAAATCAAGCATTGATCTAACGTTCGTAATTTATAATTTCTCGAAAAATTATCAATTACGCTATAATTGCACATCGACAAATTCTTCATTCAACAAATAGCGACAATAATTTCCGTTCTCACAGGATGTGCATACCTACTCAGGTTACATCTTCAGACGACATATTACACCGCTTAAGTGGCGCAAGAATGAAAACATTCTATGAGAACTGAAATTATCGTACATAAGAAAAGTTTTAGTCTGTAAAATATAAATTTCACAACGCGTAAGCAATTTTTGTTACTGTGAATTTAGTAAGTAAGTTGCAGCACATTTTTGTGCACAAATCATTTTGTGCTCTAAAATAAATGGCTCAGTCTTTGAATTTTATTAGTGGAAGCAAGTCTTTTAATTATTCTCATATTATAATCGACAATAATTAGTTTGTTGGTTAAGTACCTACAGACAAGCTCGTGATACAGGTACAGTACCTTGATCACAGAATTTATCGGTTCTTAATAATTAGTTTGTTGGTATAGTAAATGCAGGCAACTTTAGTGCAAAGGTTAAGTACCCTTACATATTCTACGGAAGAACCAGCGGTCAAGTAAAGTTACTTGGTCACAATAAAAACAGAGACAATAAAATGGGTTCAACAAAATTTTCATGGATAGCGCTGGGATGATGGCTACATACCGTATGACAAGCTGTACACTATTGTTGAACCACTGCTTTGAAACAAAACCATATATGTTAAGGGAGCTGAAAAAGTTCATTGGATGCAGAAGATAGAAATCATTATCAACGTCGAAGATGAATACAACTGTGGAAAACTAATAGAGATTAACACACATGCGCCAAGTTCATATTGGACAATGGAAAACCAAAGTTCGTAGAGGATTTCCGATGAAAATTTCGTCCCCCTTCCCACCCCACACCACCTAGAATTCATTGGAATGAAAAAAATAATTTGAATTATTAATACGCTAATATCTCGCAAACCAAAGCCCGTAGAGGATTTCTAATGAAAACTTCATTACCCCCTCCCTATCTTATATTACAATACCCCCACCGCCCCTCCATCTAGAATCTTTTGGCAGGAACAAAAAATTCCTACTGTTAACTTTAATTATTACTAATATTACTACTACTACTATTACTACTTAACTTGCTTTAATACTAGATCAGTTCAATAATATCTATGTATAAGTACTTGCAGATTACATTATAGTCACTGATTTCATTTCCAAAATGTTATTGTCTAGTGAAAATTACTAATCCTATAATTATTGTTCCTACAAATCACTCCGTAATATCATTACATACACTACAAATATTGTCATAAGCTCTTGCTATCAGCTTTGTACCGCTATGCCTGTATCATGATAGAAGTGCGGGCTTCACTGCACTCTAGATCTCTGTGAATAAAGCAGGATTTACATTATGATGAGATGGATTTTTACAGAAATTGTGAGGAAGCTAGTTTATTGAAATTTAAATGCTGCCGGGGCAATCATCACAATACCTCACACGTGCAGTCCTCTCTACTTTATATGGGAAAAATCCCAAATTGTAAATTGTGAATTGTCAAATTTTTAATCGCGAGTAATACATATAATTGTTATTAAAAAATGGAAACGGACGGAGAAGTTTTGCTAATCGACATTATATTTAGTAGTACTGAGTCGGAATCTGTTTGTGAACATATGTGTCTGCAAGTGCTAATGCACCTGAATGTGATGTTAGGGACGGTGGTGTGGTGGGATGAATTATGAGTTCTTTTATTTCATCAAATAAAAACACTTTCGTGCTTGCACATGTTATAATATTTTTCTGTATATCAATATGTACTTTTGTTAATTATAGCAAATAATTACAATTAAAAGAAGACTGAGCCGAGATTAATGTGTACTGTGGTGTGGCGTGGTGACTATTTCAACAGCTTAAGAGACAATGCCTGCCGATGACATCAACAGATATCGACTGATTTGCTGATAACAGGCACCGGCAAATATAATGCTGAGTAAGTTCAGGCAATTGATCTCTCTACAGATTATGATAAAGTTTATCGTTTCAGAGTTGACTAACATTTTCCAAGATCGAAATTTCAGGTAAATACTGTAAATATCGAAAAGCATTAGAAAATTAAACTGCAGTTAATATTTTATTCTTTTTCTCATTTCAGGCGCCAAAATTCTCCCAGCCTTAAAACATCCATGAAGTTTTAACCAGATGTTCGATTCAATTAGAGGCTAACGTCAGGATCTTTTCTGGAGACATTTTGCAGGACAAACATATTTAGTTATATAGTTCCGGTGGATCGCGCGAAATCAACGACGCGAACCGTACGTGGAGCTGAGATATCGATTTTGTATGCGAGATGGAGCTCGTAACTTGCAATGCAATTATTGTTAGATTAGATTAGATTTGTGAAGGGGTGTATAGGCGTTAGCCTCGCAATCACTGCGACCTGAAAGATCTATTGTGAGTCCCCGTTGAATTTGCTCCATTTATAAGTTTAGACTGTTAACAAAGTCTAGAACCATTCTGGCTTGAGGTTCCATACGTAACTTGGTGGAGGAAAAGCATGTTCAAGGTGGAGTAATCTCCGCCTGGCCAATGCTTCGCAGTTGCAGAGCAAGTGCTCCGAGGTTTCGTGAGAATCCTGACAGAAGCGGCAGGATGAAGTCTCAGCCAAACCCAGCTCGTTTAGGAGATACGTCAAGGGGCAATGACCTGAGAAGAGCTCAGTGATCATTTGAGCTCTGTTCTTCTAAGGAGTAGGAGTTCTTTAGTTTTTCCGCCAGAGGTGTCGATAAACTTTTTTGCCTGACGAAGTCCCTGTAGTCTTTCCCAATACAGGGATTTTTGTTTATTCTCGCAGTTCTTTTGGGTAGCTTTGAGGTAACACTTTGAAGTGCCACAAAATGGCTCTGGTCCGACAAACTTAGTTTCCGCTCCTCTTTTGGCTAGGCCATCCGCAATTTCATTGCCTTTGTGGCCCTCATGTCCAGGTACCCACATGAGGATAACTTTGTTTCTCCTTGATAGATTTTTGAGGGCTTGTAGACATTCCCAGACTATCCCTGACTTGACACTGTAGGACTTTAAGGTCTTGAGGGCAGCTTGACTGTCCGAGAGGATATTAATGGTTGAGCCATTTATGGCTCTTTTAATGCAGGTATTGGCGCATTATGGCCAATACCTCGGCTTGGAATACGGTAGGGGTAGAGCCTAGAGCCTTTGATATATGGCATCTGGGGCCGTATACACCCAATCCGACCCCACTCTTTGTTTTTGAGCCGTCTGTATACCACACCATCGATCCTTGTTGGAAAGACGGTTTAGTGGGGCGCCATTGTTGTCGGTCTCCAAGAATCACTTGGAATTGTCTTACAAAATCCACTATGGGTGTGATTATATCAGATATTGTCGTCACTTGCTCGAAGCATATCTGTTTTAAGATACTTTAATGACCAACCAGATCGCCTGGCTTTAACTGTTTCTCCGTTTGTATTCTTATAGCACTGGATATCGCTTCCTTTTTCACCTCCAAATGCAGGGGTGCAAGGTTTAATAAGGCTGCCATGGCTGCTGTAGGACAGGTTCTCATGGCACCAGTTATTCCTAGACAGGCAAGCCGCTGGGTTTCTTTAAGCAGAGCCTCAGCCGTCTTTTGATTAGTTTTTGGCCACCATGCGAGGGCCGCATAGGTGACCATGGGTCTAGCAACCGTGGTGTACGTCCAGTACATCAGTTTTGGCTTCAGACCCCATGTTCTGCCAATGAATCGACGACACGTGTAGAGAGATCACATCGCTCTATCCGTCACTCTGGACAGATGCGAATTCCAGGTAAGTTTCTTATCTAGGGTTATCCCCAGATATTTTACGTCGTCTGAAAATATCAATTCCGTATTATCAAGAAGAGGAGCCGTTAGGGAAAGCTTCGATCTTCTTGTGAACGGAACGATTACCGTTTTGTTGGGGTTTATGCTAAGGCCTTTGTTTAAACACCACGTGCGGACTTTGGAGAGGGCTATTTGCATGACGTCAGATTTGACTTGATCATGCTTGCCCCGTATTGTAACAACTAGGTCATCCGCGTAGCCTTGAACATTAAAACCCGAACTGGTCAACTTCTCTAGCAGATCATCAATCACGATCGACTATAAGAGTGGAGATAGAACTCATCCTTGTGGGCAGCCTTTTGCTGCGGTGATCGTGACTGAGCAGTTCCCTAGAGATGTGGTTATCCTCCTGCTTCTAAGCATGGAGTCTATCCAGTTTACCGTGGAGGGCTCAAAGCCTTTATCCTCGGCAGCTGATTTAATTGCATCGAAGGAGGTATTATCGAAGGCTCCTTCTATGTCCGCAAACTGCTTAGAATAAAGTGGTGATTTAATCAGAATCTCACTTCGAATGTATAGGTCTAGGATTTTTTCCATGGACTTAAGCAAGAATGAAGAGAGGCTGATGGGTCGGAACGATTTAGCTAGAGAACTAGCTCTTTTTCCTGCTTTAGGTATAAATACCACCCTGACGTCTCTCCAACATTGGGGAACGTACCCAAGAGCGTAACTGGCTCAAAAAGTGTTTTGCAGTGGAAAGAGTATTTCTTCAACACCTTGTTGTAGTAAGGCGGGAAAAATGCCGTCTTCTACAGCAGATTTAAAGGGCTTAAATATGCCATTGGCCCATCCAACCTTGTTAGGAGTGAAGATTCTTCCCGCTAGGCTTTTGCTCCCGTTAGAGGCTCCGTGCTTGTCCACCTGAATCGTGTCTATTATTCCTTGATCGGGAGTGAGAGAGTCGGGAAAATGAGTTGCTCGTAAGAGCCTGACTGTTTCCTCGCAACTCTCGGTGTAGTTCCCATCTTCCTTTTGAAGTGTGCCCATACCACTCGTGTGAGATTTCGAAAGTACCTTATGGAGCCTGATAGCTGCGGGCAATTGATCTATGCCATCGCAGAAGGTCCGCCAGGTTCTTCTTTTGGATCTCTTTAGTTCCGTGTTATATTCCGTTATAGCCTTTTTATATTCTCCCCAGATGCCAGAGAGCTTAGCTCTGTTGAATAGTTTCCTGACTTCTTTTCTTTTCAAACTCAGTTCACTATTCCACCATGGTACCTGCCGATTGCAAGTCTTTTGTTTCATAGGGCAACTGTGTTCGAATGAAGTCATTACAGCCGTTTGAAGCTGCGTAGTGGCTGAGTCTAGCTCCTCAGTCGAGCTAATTCTACCGCCGGGAGAGTCAACTACAGCCTTAAGGTGTCGATAGAGTTCCCAGTTAGTTAATTTAGTGATTCGGTACTCCTGACGTGTGTTGAGTGTGGCATCTATATCGAACCTGATGTGTCTGTCATCTGACATGGAAATCTCGTTCGATACATGCCACCTGCTTATTTTTGTACTTATGAACATACTGGCAAGTGTTAGGTCCAAAACCTCTTGTCTAATGATGTTCATAAAGGTTGGCTTATTACCTCGATTTAGTATCTCTAAGTTGTTAGACAATATAAAATCATAGAGGTACTCACCCCTGGCATTGGTATCCGTCCTGCCCCATAGCGTATGATGTGCATTTGCATCGCATCCAATGATGAAATGTTTTCCTCTACGTTTACAGTAGTTGATGAGCCGTTTTAGCTCTGGGGGAGGTAATGAATCCGCTTCTCCAGGAAAGTAGGCTGAGGTAACTACTATCTCGTGGCTACCTCCTGAAGTTGGTACCTCGACAACTGCTATAACCACGTCCCTCGAGATGAACTGTGAAAGAGGAATAAAGTTTAGGTTAGTGTTGAGCAGTAGTGCTGCCCTAGGATATTCATGTTCATTACAATATAAGAAGATAAAGTACTGCGCAGTATGCAACAGTAGACGAATCACAAAAACCATGTAGTTGTATCGATTTGCCTGTTGAGGAGTTTGTTAACCATCTTGGTATTTGAATGTTTTCTAATAAACAAAGTTCGCTTCTCAACTCATGCAACTCCAGCTAGCCATCATTGCTGCATTAATATTTTAGCTAAAATAATGAAAGGAGCAAGCCACCCGATTGGATCGAATAGTCGTGACATTTCCGACAGCAATGACCGTTTAGTTAGCACAGACGATGTTGATTCTAAAGCTACTTTAAAACCGAAAAATTCACGAACAGGATTCTAATATAAACCAAGCGTTTTTATCATATCGTTTTCATTCATGTCGAAGTGGGTCTTGAATTCTCTTTTGTCTTCTTCTACAGCTTCGAATAAAGAACAGCAATTGCTCACCCACTTGCGAAGTTCAAAGCCACCTGAATTCAACATTCTAATTAATTGCTGTTGAATTCCAAATACACTTGCGATGTCGTCACTACTAGACATAACATCATTTACATAAAAATTGTTTATTACAACTGGATAAGCTAATGGATACTTATTCTTTTCATCTACAGCCATCAGTTGCTTTAGAGTCCTTATAGCGAGATATGGTGCACATGAAGTTCCGAAATTCCTCACACTCGTTATCTTCCTTACTGATTATCTTCTCCTGAGGTAACTCCTCTACGTCCCAAAAGCGTTTTAATAATGTATCTACTTCAACACTGCTATGTAGAGTAATTAAATCTGACATATACAGTGAAGATGATTGATTCCTGTTCACAATTTCGCCAAACAGAATCCATCCCAAATAGGTATTCTAGGCAACTGGAGAATTGATGTCTCCTTTTCTTAGACCTGGGAGAATAAGACTTGAATACACATCTACCGCCAGTAACATGTCGATGTGTCCAGGATGGTTATAAGTAGGATCAGCTAGGTCCAGACCTTCAATGTGGTGCAATTCCTTACTAACTTCAATAGGCTGTGATGGCATGATACCAGTCAATGATTTTAATACGAATGCACGCATGTCGGACGCAAAGGAGTCGTCGTGAAGTAACTGCAATGTAAGTTGAACCTGGATAGTAGATATGCCAGCAGGTTGTGTACTTATTCCAGTAATTCGTGCAACGCTATGTTGCCTTTTAAGACGCAACTTTTGCACCATTTCCTCTGTGATGAACGAACCCTGGGAGCCAGGATCAATGAGCGCTCTCAATATATGTGTCCCGTTTAAAGTAACGACTTTAATGAGAGCTGTAGCTAGTAGGAAACTTGATGAAAGTTGGTCAACATAAAGTGATGTAATTCTTTTCTCTATATCATTAATACCTTAAGATGTGCTTGGGATGGGATGACTTAATTGATTTCCTTTCATATCAGATACTTGGTGGTTCTGATGCAAAAGTGTGTAGTAACGATGGTTGCAATGGTGAAATGGTTTCGGGCTGCTGCAGCCTTGGGTAGGATGACTTTTTTGCTAAGCAATTTAGACATAATGTTGGTTTTGAAGCAAATTCGTTCCTAGCAGAAGGGCTCATTTTGAGAAAGTGCGAGCATTGTCGAAGATTATCAGCTTTATTGCACAGAGAACACGAGGAGGCGTATCTTATATAAAACGATCGTGTTTCCTTTTAAATTTGTTATAGGTTTCTGAAACAGGTCCAATATTTCCGTGACCCTTAACCATTTCCAAGGTACGGAAGCGCGATTCGAGAAAGTCTGTTAGAGTATCTAGCTTTGGTAAGTCTTTACTATTCTGTAGAGATCGCTCCCAAATTCGCGAGTCTCTTGAGGAAGTCTTTGTATTAATAGAAAAATTAAAAGTTCACCCCAAGTATCAACTTGAACATCTAAGTTACGTAAAGAATGGAAGCACTCATTCGTAGTATCGAACAACTTAATAGCTTGTGCGGATTAAAATTTTATGACATCTTGTGAATTCAGAATTTTTAATTGAACATTGACAATGACTCCCTTATTATCGTATCTTTGAACTAATAAATCCCACGCTGCATCGTAATTCTTTTCAATAAAATCAAAATGTCGAATTAATCGTTCCGCTTCTCCTTCTAAGCTTGTCTTTAAAAAATAAAGTTTTTGCACCTTTGGAACTTGATTATATTCGTGAATGTGTGTAGAAAACAAATCGTAAAAAGACCGAAAATTTCTATATGTGGCAAATTAACACTTGAAGTCGATATGAAAGCAATATCTAAAGTGGAAGTATCCGTGGAATGTTCACACGATTGTATCTAAATCATCGTGCAGTTCTCCTAAGAATTTCGAATAAACATTTTCCGCTTCATTCAACTTTTTATTTGTAAAATAATCTGATCTTTTATCGCCGCGTTCAGCTTGAAAATTTAGGTAATGATGATTTGATCGAAATGTTTCCCAACATTTTTGAATAGCTGAGATACGAGTCCTTATATAACCTTTCGTGCATTGTTTTACAGAAGCGTCTTTATAATTATAACGAATAATAGAAATTTCTTCCGCGATAATATACTGTTCAGAAATAAGGGCTTCGAAAGAGGATGATTGGGATTCGGTTGCCTTATATTCACTAGCTTTCGCTTTAGTTTGCTTAAGCGATTCACTTTTGTCTTCATTGTCGTTAATGCTTTCGATTTTATTTTTATCAGCTTTAGGACCCATTTTGTAATATTTTTTTGTAATATGTTATAATTATTAAGTTCTTTGTAATCACTATTTAGTTAGAAGTTTGTGGAATAATTCACTGTTTCAATTAATTTACTACCAATCAGTAGAATTCATAAAATTCAATTATAAAATAAGTTAGATAAGTTTTATGTACTTAAATCTTCAAAGAAAATTCAACTTAATATAAATGATTACGACAAACCTGTTACCAAGTCTTTTCAATGTTTTTCTTTTCCGTTAATACCGGTATCGTAACTTCAGCTCCACATGTATACCGACGTCGACAGCCGAAAAAATGAAAAAAATATTATTTGATACTCGTGTGATACAATTTTTACCATGTTATCCAATTTATGTTAATGTTTATGTTGACTGCATGATCTCTATTTTGGCTGAGATCCGGATGCGAAGGACCATAATGTTTGTGAGCATAGGTGTCTGCAAGTGCTAATGCACTTGAATATGATGTGAGGGATGGTGGTGTGGTGGGAGGAATTATGAGTTCTTTTATTTTATCAAATAAAAACACTTTCTTGCTTGCACACGTTATAATATTTTTCTGTATATCGTTATGTACTTTTGGTAATTATAACAAATAATTACAACTAAAAGAAAACTAAGCCGAGATTAATGTATACTGTGGTGTGGCGTGATAAAGTTTATCGTTTCAGAGTTGACTAATTTTTTCCAAGATCGAAATTTCAGGTAAATACTGTAAATGTCGAAACGCATTACAAAATTAAACTAAAGTAAATATTTTATTCTTTTTCTCATTTCAGGCGCCAACAGAATCAGAAGAAAGAGCTTTACCCTAGCAAAAGAAAAGAAAACGAAAACTGTAGGTGCGTGATTTTTATAAGCAAAGGGATCAGTTGGGCGCTGATAGTACAATTGTGACAAGTTTAAGTGTGAAGGATCCAATATTATTTAAAAATTATATGCGTATGACTCAAGAACAATTGGAAAAACTCGCAGGGATTGTAGGGCCCCATATAAAAAAAGAAAATTGCATACGAAATCCGATTAGTCCAAATGAACGATTGGCACTTACTATTCGGTAAATGTTGACATTGAATTAATATGTAAGCATACTTCATAATCTAACTTTCGCTTATTTGAGTTCACCTACAACAGTTCACAATATTATCAAAGAATCTACTCAGATAATTTGGGAAAAGCTGAAAGGAGGAGTTTTTTGTTAAATTCACCAGTGACAACTTCAAAGCAATTGCACATGGTTTTGCAAGCTAGGGGCACTTTCCGAATTGTTTGGGAGCAAGTGACGGAAGATTATAATAATTATGTTTTAGGCGCCGTCAAAAAACAAAAAAACACATAGTTTTACTGGCAATTTGTGACGCGAACTACTGTTTTAAAATGTATGACATAGGAGCCGCCGGGCGACAAACTTTTTGTTTTTGTAGTTGTATTGATTTATTAGTACTTTCGTTAATACTATTTATAAAATGTAACTAATTATAAAATAATTCAAATTTCTAGCAAAATTTTGATTATGTTAAAGTTTACATATAACATAATTTAAAAGATTTTTTAAATGGTTTTTCAATTCATTTTTAACATTCATTGGTAGGTTATTGTACATCTGTAAGCGTCGGTATGTCACTATGCTCTGTGCCCTCTTTGCCTTATACATATTCAGCCTGAAGTCTCCACCGTCTCGCAATTGATAGGGTTGCACATCATTAACACATATTGCCATTTGACATAGATATTTAGGTAGCATATTCCTTTTTAATACATTAAAAAATGTCCTCGATCTCATTGCCTTGTTTTGGAGTTTTTGTGACCGATTCATAATTTCGTTACTACACATGAATAACACTGTAGAACAGTATTCAAAATGAGCCTTATTGTATTAAAAACACTTAAAGCCGTTAATAAAGATAGTTTGTTTCTAATACGTTTAAAAAACGAAATTTTTTTCGACATTTTTTTACACACATAGTCTATATAACACTTAAAGTTCAAATTATTGTCTATTACAACACCGAGATATTTCATTTCATTTACAAACTCAATTTGATCATTTTCTATCACCAGTCCTCTTATTCACTCCATTTACTATCATTCCTTTCGTTTTAACACATTTAATTTCAGTCCGTTCATACTCAACCATTGATTCAATCGATCTAAATCTTCTTGGAGTTCATTAAAACATAATAAATCATTCTCACCGGTTATATATATCAATGTGTCATCTGCGAATTGCACAATTTTTGAATGTTTCAACATGAAAGAAATATCATTTATATAAAATAGGAACAATATCGCAGCCAACATTGTACCTTGAAGAACTCCCTGATCGATTGTTATTTCCTTAGATATGGTCCGTTATTTTTTGTACATTGTGTCTTGTTACTCAAATACGTTTCAAACCATTTCTTTTCTATTCCTCGTATTCCATATTTGTCTAATTTGTAAAAAATTGTAAAATTTTCCTATCCACAGTCTCAAACGCTCTTTTTAAATCTAAAAATACGGCTAAAATAACTTTTTTTCTTATCTCTCTTCCTTCCACCTTGACATCAATAGGTTTATGGCCGTTTCACAAGAGTGTCCAGGACGGAATCCAGATTGACAATCAGCGATTATCGATTTAAATTCGATATACTTTTGTAATTGTGCCTGTACAACCTTTTCCATTATCTTCTCGTGAGTTGTTACCATGTTTATTGGTCTAAATAATACACATCTTTTTGTTCCTTTTATTTTTTCAACTGGAAAGACAATGGATTGCTTTCAGCTTTCAGGAAAGATACCTAACTCTTCTATGCAATCAATAATCATACTTGTATTTAACAAGTCTTTTTTTTGTTCATTAAACTCAGAATATATTTCATATCATTTAACTGAATTTTCTCGAATCTGAAGATTGACTCAACTGGCTCAATACAGCTTTTATAGGGTAAATAATTCATTAATAGATCTACTTACTTCATGTTTACTGTTTACAAAGAAAGTATTCTTCTTTTCTGCAATAGTGAGCTTAGAAAGGTAATTCTATTTCCTTAATCACATAGTTTTGCTTTTTTAATACCAGTGTCTTGATTGCTTTCCAAATTTGTTTTTGGTTCGAGCAATTAGTGATTTTTTGTTGAATGTAACTACATTTAGCTTTGTTCAACTTCGCTTTATAAATGTTTCTGCTAGATTTGTACTGTTACAATTCAGTCTCACTATTTAATAATACAGCTCTGTCAAACTTACATCTTGTGTATTCTTTATGCCTTTTTAGGTCATTATTGTACCATTCATTCGAAGAGTTTTTAACAAATTTTGTAACACTCAGTTTGAATTATCGACGCCTTGCTTTTAAAATCACTAAAATTTTTAATTCTTGTCAAACAATTATTCTTAATAGCACTTCGTAGTTCAATCTTATCATATTTCATAAATTTAATTTGCTTATTTTTTTTATTTTTTTATTTTTCTATAACTACCCATTCTAATAACGATAGATTCATTGTCACTTATTTTTAAATCTTTTTGTACTATTGCACTTATATTACTAGATTCTTTTCTTATGATGATAAAATCTATTAGAGTTTAGATCTCACTGTTATTCGAGTTGGCTCACAAATTATTTGCTTGCACGCATTATCTAAACAAATATCATTTATTAGATCCCTGTACGTGTCCTGGACAAACCAATTAATATTAAAATCACCTAAAACTAATATTTCACCTTGCGAGTCAGACAATATGTCCATCCATTCGTTGAAGAACTCACAAAACTCACTTTTTGAAGAGCTTGGTGATCTGTTCAAAACCGCTATCGTCAATTTAAAGTTCAAATATGAGATTTTGAATGTTGACCACCAAATTTGATTGCTTATATTTATATTATACATAACTTTATAGTTTATTTCAGTTTTGAGAAATATTGTAATTCCTCCTGTGTGGGTTGAATTGATATCACATCTTATAATATCATAACCTTCAATAAAAATTTCATCTGATTCTACATTCTCCGTCAGATGTGTTTCAGTAAGGCATATTACATAAAAGTTGTTTTCCTTAATGGTTTGTTTCAATTCATCGAATTTATTAGTAACTCCTTGAATATTCAGATATAGACAATTAAAATTCTCTAATTGCTAGTAATTAGTTTTCTTGTTTTTATACCGCTAATTTTCGCTGATATACGATGCATTGTCTATCTCGTGTATCATGATTAATATCCAAATCAAGCTTTAATCTATTCTTTGCAGAAAGACAATTTATATATTGTAAAAAATTTTGTTTACAGTCTTTTTCATCATGTCCCTCTTCTGCACATTCGGGACACACTTTATTGTTTCTACAATCTTTCGCATCATGGTTGTAGCCCCAACATTTAAAACATCCCTTTACATTCAAGTAATCATAAACCATGCATCTATCCCAACCCAAAATTAATTTTCCATCTCTTATAATTTTATCAAAAATTAATTTATCTACTTCTAAGATAGCATTATACATATTACGTTTTTCCGAGATTCAACTACTTTAATGAATTTTATGCCTTCTGATAAGTCATTTTGATTGTTTAACATTATCATTATTTCGGATTCACTATACTTTTCGTTCATTACGCACACAATTACCTTGGGGTTTTTTAATATTGCCGGCTGAACAGTATACTTATCTCCCATCTTCGACTTTAATTCAGCTTCAGTCTTTTCAGATGATTCTATGCTATCACACTTAATTTCAACTACCCCATTTTGCTTATGTTTAACACTATTTATTTTTAATGACATTACTTTTGGATCAACTGAATTCTTTATTTTCTCTTTAGTAACTTTTACGTCTTGTTTATTTTTTGGTTTCACAATCACTGGCGGAATTTTTTTCCATCACACTCGCAAATGATTCCTTTTCAGTTTTTTCAGTTTGAATTCACTTTATTTCACTGATTACATTATTTTCTCCAGCACTCAGGTTTTGAACATATTTTAAAACGTTTTTCATTTCATTTTCTTGCCTGGCAAGGCTTTCTTTGTTTTCATTAATGACATCTAGTACATTTTTTCATTTTTTCCGCCACAGATTTCATGTAACCTTGACATTCATTGCACATACATATTAGTATTTCCTTTGTGTTTATTAAATGGATGTCATATTCCGTAACACCACAGCATTTGCCATGAAATGACCTGGAGCAGAAACCGTTGCACTGTATTTTTAAATCAAGCTCATTATGAGAATTCGCAAATCATAATCCAATCAGTACAAAAGAAAAAAAACAAACAAAATCCACTTCAATTATTTCAATTTCAAAACACCGCTATTCACCGTACCATCGCTTTTTGCACAGTTTAAATTCGAAATTTGAACGTGATATTTATGCGTTCCATACACTTCACTAATAAAATATCCACCGCAGTTTCATAAGAAACAAAATGAAACATTTTTCGTTGTTTAACTTCCGATTTCACGCTTAAAAATTGAATTAATTTTCCGATCAGACTATATACGTCTATTCCATCCAAGCTTTGACGCACATAGTGTGGTGGTATTTTCCGTCATTGTGAATTTGGCAAAGCATTTTCATCCCAGTAATTGGAGTACGTTATTTTTTACTAAGGAATCAGCATTCCGCGGCCTGGTGCGATTTCATTAAGGCACACTGTCCCATATGTATTCATCCCTGATGATGTATTTCCTCTTGGAGAAAATCTTACGAAGCACATTAATAAGGCAAATTTCACCATCACGGAGAGGATTTTTAATTATAGCCTGGACAGGGCCCGTCGTATCATCGAAAATTCTTTTGGAATATTAACATCTAAATGGAGAATTTTTAGAAAGCCAATTCTTGCTGAAGTTACCGGTGCTTGTGTATGCCTTCATAATTGGCTAAGAAACCGGCAAAATAAATTCATTACTCAGCGAGTGGCAGATGTTTAGCAATTTAATGGAAGCATTGTTCCTGGAACCTGGAGGAAAGAAGAATTTCACATTGGGAAGATTTAAGCCAAATGCTCACAACTTGAATACAGCTGCGACGTATGTCCGAGCATGTTTTGCTGATTATTTTATGACGGAAGGAGTCTTGCCCTGGCAAATGTCTAATGCTGAATAAAAACTTATAAATCGTGCATTTTTTTTTAATGTTGAACAAGCTTTTCATTATCTCTAGCTACAACACTGCTTTATAAGGCTCCGGTAAGGATTTCAATTCAAGGGCAATGAAATCCCCAAAGCTATCCTCCGCACTTTCACTTCTTATTGGCCTATTTTCAATAGCTTCCAAGGCCCTTCCATTTCAAAACCATGCTTTCCGATTGCGCTTTCCTTTTTGGTGTATTACTTCAAAAGTAGGCAAAATAAATTTAATTGATTTACAAGGAAATTAGTAAGATTTTGATTTATTAACTACTGTACCGTCTGGGTTCCTATTTGTCGTCTAAAAAAAGACAACAATCTGGTATATTTGTACTCTTTTGAAGCGGCGCAAGAGCCACTTGGAACTCCTGCTTTGGTCCGCATATAAACGCTTTTTATGTTGTCCCACCGCTTTCTCATATTGATTATTTTTAGTTCGTTATAGTCTGTTTAGTGAAATATTAATCAGAATAGGAATTTTATGTGCTATATGTTGTTTCGTACTTATCTTACGTGCAACTTCCTTCCAAGGAAATCCAAATTCAAATTAAAAGAAGGGAAGAGAAAAATACAAATAATAAAAGATGCGTGCGTGTCGCAGACAAAAAGACCGTTACTCTAGGAAATCAATAAGAACCCATCTGAACACATATATCACTCGGAACAAAGAAACAAGCCAGAAATTCCACACAAAGAGCATACAAAGTCAACCGCTATTCAGAGACACACACCCAATTTGCAGGTAAACTATTTAATCCAAGCATCAAAAGAAACGACGAAAGTGTATGACTGATCTTGGTCGAAACGCGCGTCAGTAGCTGCTGAAATCCGAACCGAATCGAACCCATTCTTTCATCCATTAATTCCTATCAGCTTCCTACTCCATCTAACTATTTCATCCTTCAAGTATTCCGAAATTTCGTTCCATCCACCACCCCATTCATCTAGTGATTCCTTTCATCCATCCATTCATCACACCGATTCATTTGGACATCACATGTATCTACCCTATTCCACCTCCCCTCCCCCCCCCCCCCTTGTATTTTGTGCACTTGTGCTTGTAGTAAAAATCTGTCTCAAAATATGGGATGGTACCATAATTCAGTTGTACAATTGTAACAAACGAGTCGGGAAAACCCGCCGACTCAAAGGATTTGTAAAAAGACATCTGGCGACGAATGTCTTCTCCCTGGTATGGGTGATAAATAAGCTCGTAAATCAATGAGTTTTGTGAAAAGGACTGGTATGTTTGTCGAGACATAGGTACATAGGAATAATTAGGGAATTTATCGCACTGGCGCGTCATAATTAGTTTAGCTACAGAGAAAGGACACTGAATGAGTGAAATGCGGAAATGAATGAAAGACGTGTGTAAATGTGTGTAACTGGAATGATTGGTAGGATCAGGTAGGAAGAAAAGATATGATGGTTGAGACGAGTGAGTAGCAGATTACCGTCGGGCATGCCAGGGAGTTTACGCGTTCAATTCAAGTCCAGTTTTATTTTTTTCTGAGTGATAAAATTATAGGTGCTTTTATAGAATTTCAGAAGTGGGATAAACCTCAACGAACTTTGTGAAGTGTTTGAGAATTTTACAAGAAGGTACCATACGATTTGTGTTAATTTTTCGCAACTATACCAAAGGATATAAAATTAGACAGTGCTGTGAATCTATTGTGAAAAAAATGAGTTTAGTGGGAAAAAATGCACAGGGTGATAGTGTAAGTGTGGAAACGTTGCTAAGTGAAATTTAGAAAATGAGGCAGGAAATAGCACAATTAAAGCAATAAAATGTGTTATTAGAAAAAGATCGTGGAATAATTAGCAAGCAAATTGGTGATATGAGTAGTGCGGGAACTGATTCCGTAAGTGTAGACGACGTAAGTGAATTAGAAAAAGGTAAATCTCACCAGAGGATGGGGATAACTGAGGTAAGCCTTTTGATTCCTAAATTTGACCCAGCCGAAAAAGATACACCAGCGGCAGTTGATTGCGTACGTAATGTAGAAAATTTAAAAACTGTTTATGGCTGGGATGATAGGGCTACGATGTTGTATGCGGTTTTTCGACTGGAAGGGGCTGCGCGTTATTGGTATCAGTGCAGGCAGAGCACTATTACTTCGTGGGGTGAGTTTCGGGATGAGATAGTTGGAGCCTTTCCATCAGAACAGGACGAAACATCTATTCTATTTCAAATTATGACTCGTAGAAGAAGAAAAGAAGAATGCGTAGAGAATTATTTATACAATGTCGCTGCATTAGCCAAACAGATCAATTTAAAAGATGAAATAGAGAGCCATGGAAGACAGCGGAAAATTTTGAGTTTAGGAGTAGGCAACGGAAGTAACTTATCTAACACCAGGCTAAAATGGTCGCGCCCGAATTTGAACCGAAGCAACTACCGGAACCCTTATACAGATTCGTGAATTAAGTCAGGCGAAACTACCAAAATAACAAGACTAGATGAACCTCAAAAATTTAAAAGTATTTCGGTTAACTGTTTTAACTGCGGAGAGCTAGGACATTTTGCCACTACCTGTAAGGATGGTCCTAAAAATAGAGTTTGCTACACATGTAGACAGCCAGGTCATCAGGCGAAGGAGTGCCTTTAAAAAAAATTTCGAACGTAGAAATTAAAGCAAATAATGATTCCTCATCATATCTCGGAGACGAGTACCATCCTCTAGATATGTTAAATAATGTGACACTTTTAGCATATCTGGACTTGGGGAGTGAATGCTATACTGTGTGGGAAAAAGTAGTTCTGGAAAATAACTGGAATATAGAGAAATGTGAGATGAAGTTAATTGGGTTCGGACGAAATCAGTTAGCCGCTTTGGGTAAAGCCAGAGTGAATCTTCAAACTGCGGACATCGGCTTGCAAACTGATTTACTTGTAGTCCCAAATGAAGCACAATCGACAGCCGTTATTGTGGGAAGGAATTTCCTCATTCGACCAGAAATAAAAGTGACGAAAGAATGGGGAAAGTTCGCAATCACCAAAAATTCAGTCTCAAAGGACAGGCAGGAATTAATAACTGCTGAACGAATAAAATTCACGCTGGAAGACTTATCAATTCTAAGTTCAATCGACGAGAAATACAAAAACCAGATATTAGAAATGTTGAATGATCATCGAGACTGTTTCGCAACTGATATAAAGGAGATGGGTAAAACAAATCTGGTGGAATTACAATTAAAATTAAAGGAAAACAAGATCGTAAGATATCAGCCATATAAATTAGCCTATGGATTAAAAGATGTTCTTACAAAGAAGATTAAGGAATTATTAGATGCAGAGAACATAGGTGTTTCAACCTCAGAGTATTCCAGTCCAGTTCTACTTGTCCCGAAAAAGAATGGAGAGCTACGTATGTGTGTTGACTATCGTAGATTAAATTCATTGACAGTCAGAAAAAATTTTCCAGTTCCGAATATCGAAGACACACTTAATTCGCTTGCCAATAAGAGATACTTCACAACATTGGATCTTATGAATAGATAATACCAAATCCCAATTGAATCTGATAGCCAACATCTAACTGCATTTGTGATACCCGAAGGGCATTATGAATTCCAAAGAATGCCATTCGGACTAACCAATGCTCCAGCCATTTTTTTGCGATTGATGAGAAATATCACTGGACACTTGAACTCGAGAGATATTTTGATTGCCACTGAAAGTGTGGAAAGGAACATAGAGGTAATGAAGGACGTTTTGACTGAAATGAGAAAAGCAAATTTAACTTTGAATTTAACGAAATGCGCATTTCTACGAGGCGAGATAAACTTTCTGGGGCATGAAGTTTCGAATGGAGCTGTGAAACCAGGAGTAATAAAGACATCGGCAGTGCCGCAGTATAAGACACCACAGAACGTTAAAGAAGTTCGACAATTTTTGGGTCTCGCTGGATATTTTTGGCGATTTGTACGGGGATTTTCGCAGATAGCTGCCCCAATCAATCATCTGCTACGAAAGGGTACCGAATTTATGTAGGGAGCGGATCAGCAATCAGCCTTTAATCAATTAAGAAAAATTCTTAGCCAACGACCTCTTCTAACACTGTATGACTTTAACGCCGATCATGAATTACATATAGACGCGAGCAGCCATGGGCTGACAGGAATCCTAATGCAAAAGGATAGAAATGGGAACTTAAGACCGGTTTCGTATTTCAGTAGAGCTACAACGGACTGTGAAACTAGATATCACAGCTACGAACTAGAAGCACTGGCAGTTGCAGAAAGTCTAGACCGTTTTAAGCACTATCTTTTAAATAAACATTTTAAAGTTGTCACTGACTGCAACTCTCTCAGACTTACACAGGAAAAGAGGAATCTAGTACCACGGGTTGCACGGTGGTGGCTTCTTATATCAGATGATTTCGATTGAGTATTTCGCCCGGGAACTCAAATGAATCATGCGGATGCCCTAAGTCGCTGAACCCGTAAGTCATAATATTTTAATTGTTGGAATGCAGGAAAACGACTGGTTGTCTACACTGCAGGCGCAAGACCCCAAACTAGTACAGATTCGAAAGATTTTAGATGGGACAATCTTAAACAGCGAAGAATCGGACGGTGTGAGAGGAAGTTATCAGCTGGAAGGCAACAGAATTTATAAAAAGACTGAAAAGGGACTACGATTCGCAATACCGCAGGGAGTGCGATGGAGAATCATTAAACTAGGGCACGACGATCTGGGTCATTGCGGACAAGGGCGGACTGTTGATTACCTGCAAAAGTATTTTTGGTTCCCCAATATGCGGCAGGTGATTAAAAAATACATTAATTGCTGTATTGAGTGCCTTTATAATAAGAGAGGCAATGATGAGACTAGATATGTAGTGCACGAACCGGAAAGGCAACCAATTCCATTTTATACGGTTCACACAGATTATTTGGGACCATATCCAAAGAGCAAGAAGGGGAATAAGTATCTAATTGGACTAGTATGTGCATTTACGAAATTCGTCATTCTGAAGCCAACTAGGTCCACCAACAGCCGCAGAGTGATAAATTTAATGAACGACGTGACGCAATACTTTGTAATGCCGGCAAGACTTATTACCGATCGTGGAACAGTGTTTACATCACAGGAGTTCAAAAATGGGCAGATCGAAAGGTATTTCCGGACAGTAAAAACTGCCATATCTACACTTACTGCAGACGAAGATGGACGTGACTGTACAAGCAGCTTTCAGCTATACAATGGGGATTAAATAGCTTGCAAGACACCACTACTGGAAAATCTCCACAGGAACTTTTGCTTGGCTACCAAACTAGAACTATTCTTAAAAACAAAATACTATTAGCCCTTCAGGACGGCGAATCCAAGAATGAGTCCCAAGACGACATACCAATGGCCGATCTACGGCAAAGAATCCTGCAACATACCAATGAAAAACAACACAAGCAAGCGGAGAAATATAATTCTGTACATCGATCACCGAGGAAATATGAAGAAGGAGATTTGATACTGATAAGACAGGAACCAGTATCAACAGGACAATCCCGGAAGGTGCAGCCTCGCTACCGAGGACCATATCAAGTCAAAAGAGTATTAACAAATGATCGCTATGTAGTAACAGACACCAGCACAACACGAGTGAGCCAGAGGCCGTATGAATCAATACAAGGAGCTGACCGGATGAAGCCTTGGTGCTCTTTGGAAGAGATGGCATTCGACGAAGACGATTCAGGAGACATAGCCGATGATTAAAGATTGAGACTAGAGTTAACGCTTTTGCCTATGTGTTTGAAAAAATTAAAAAGAAAAATATATGTGTATACATATGAATGTGTATAAATATACAGAACCAGAGTGTTTTCTTTCAGAAGTGTATTGACTGATAACCCTACGTAGTGTGGCCTTTGGTTTCTCAAGGTTCTATTGGAAGTTCAGCTTCGCTTAAGATTCTAATTGGAGAACAGCTCTTTTCCTTGATGTAAGTAAATGTATTGACAGTCTATTTTCATGCTCTGCGTGGGAAAAATGGTAACGTGGCTTTACTGGGATATTGTCGTTATCCCGGATTCACTGCGGCTCTTATATTAATGGACTTATCTGAGACTTTGAGTAATAGAGCATTAGATGGCGTCCGCTTGTCACGAAAGATGATGGTCTTATGTAAGGGTCTTAGTGGTGTGAACTGTGGTGTTGATCCATGTGACGTAATCGTTGCATGAGATTCTTTGTGGTGATAGATTATGCAGAGCTGTGTGGCATAGATCTCCGAAATTCTGAGTGGCAGGCATTCATCTTTGTGGTGTAATACTGGCCTCTCCAACGAGACTCTGAGTGGTAGGCATTAATCTTTGTGGTGTAATACTGGTCTCTCCACTGAGACTCTGAGTGGTAGGCATATCCCTTCGGGGCGTGTTATTGGTCAAATGAGACTCTGAGTGGCATACTTGCTCCTCCGTGGGCGTAATATTGGTTTCGGATGAAACTCTGAGTGGTAAATGCCTTGATGTAATAAAACAAGTGAAATTTTGAGTGGCCTCCATACTTCCGATGAGGACAGCGAATCAGTAGGATGGCCGAGCTGTAACAAACGAGTCGGGAAAACCCGCCGACTCAAAGGATTTGTAAAGAGACATCTGCGACGAAGTTCTTCTCCCTGGCATGGGTGATAAATAAGCTCGTAAATGAATGAGTTTTGTGAGACGGACTGGTATGCTTGTCGAGACATAGGTACACAGGAATAATTAGGGAATTTATCGCACTGGCGCGTCATAATTAGTTTAGCTACAGAGAAAGGACACTGAATAAGTGAAATGTGGAAATGAATGAAAAACGTGTGTAAATGTGTGTAACTGGAATGATTGGTAGGATCAGGTAGGAAGAAAAGATATGATGGTTGAGACGAGTGAGTAGCAGATTACCGTCGGGCATGCCAGGGAGTTGGCGCGTTCAATTCAAGTCCAGTTTTATTTTTTTCTGAGTAATAAAATTATAGGTGCTTTTATACAATCAACATTTTCTACGATTTTTAATGTAATCAACAGATCTTTAGAAAAGATACATTTTGTGACGCTGTAATTCCTGCAGACGATGCACATCCATGGTCCACTAAGTTGTCAGCCTTTTATTCTATGATACATAGGTTGATATCTATCCCATTATCACCAGATAATTTTAAAGCTGAAATAAAAACTATTAAACTGATCGCGAAGAATAATGGATACTCTAATAGCTTAATAGACAAATTACTAAGGAACAAGCTAAAAATTAAAAACCTTTCTTTGATTTTTCCTGTCGTTCAAGAAAACAAAAATTGTGACATGAAACACAAGAAAATTCCTTTTATCAAAGATGTGTCACATAAATTAATTAAACCCTTAAAACACAACAACGTATTGCCTGCTTTTTCCAACAAGTTAACCTTAACGAAATTATTGGTTAACAATAAGTTAAAGCCTGGGGTTGATGACTTAGAAAAAAGTGGAGTTTACAAAATATCTTGTAATGATTGTGACGCCATTTATGTTGGAAAAACAAGACGGAAACTAAAAGTTAGGTTGAAGGAACACATTAGCTCCAAAGCTTCTAATGTACATCAGCATCTAATGTGTAATAAGCACAAAATTGAAAATAATGTTAAACTCTTGCATAGTCTACAGGCCGGGAGATTGTTAGATAAGTACGAAATTAAAGAAATCCGTGCAGAAAAAGAAAAAGGCAGTTTTATGTTAAACGAGCAGACTGATTTCAAAAATTCAAGCCCTCTCTTAAGTCCGCTTTTGTTGGATTAACATAGTTTTCTAATTTCAATATTTGCTTGTATGTAGTTTTCATCTTGGTATGTATTGGTAATGATGATTGGTTCGATGGCTTCAAAAGCTGTATGTATTAATTAGTCCTCTGATGATGATCTTTGAGATCGAAACGCGTTAGGCATAAATTAAATTTAATTTAAATAAACTATTTTATATATTTTCTGTGAAACGTAACAAGTGTTTTATTTTTCCTTAATTTTCTACGATAACGAAATTTTATTTATTATTTCTTAAGTAGTAAACAAAAAGATCAGAATCTAATCTGATAATATCTAAACGTCAATCCACTTCGATCCACTCAAGTGTTCACATGAGAATAATTCTTCTCCACTACCGAAATCGCAAAACGGCAGAGTTGACATTTGACACTGAGGTGAAATTTTCAATCTATTTGCCAACTCTACCCAAAGGCGCAAATTACAAAAAGGAAATTTATCAGATTATCTGAGCTTGCTTAATTTTCCAGGCTTTCATTGTCCTAAGCTGGCAAAGAATCTATTGATGCCAGTATTTTAGGCGACTCACATGAACATTCACTAAGAAAAAACGAACATTTATGTAAATTCCAATAGAAAAATAAACTTGATTTTAATAACATAAATTGACATGAACATAAATTTGAAAACAATTTTAACTAATATAACTTGCACTGACTCTACTTTGTTTCGCACTCGTACTGGTGATTTTTGTCTTTGTCTTCTTAATAAAATACGTTTCATTTAAGGACCTTGATTTTTTCTCCTCTTTAATATCAATTCCAATTTCGGTTTGTTATACTTCCAAAACTTGAAAAACTGTCACACAAATTTTTAAATCTTTTGACGGAATTGCATCGCCAACTTTGTGGTACCCTCTTTCCAACCCTATAGCAAATTCATCCAGGCGGCAGTTATTTATTTCTCTTGCATAATTTGGTATTAATTAACTATCTATTGTCGATCTATGTAGTACTCATACTAGAAAAAAACAATTATGATAAATACGTTTATAAAAAACAATTTATCACAATTGATAAATATATATAGAGTTCTTACCATCAATATCATTTTCAGGACTAACCAGAGTTGAGCAAGAAGTCTGACAGGAATAATCCGCTTCTAAATCCTCCGCAATCATTTGACTTGACAGATATGTATATGCCATAAAATTATAATAACAATAATGCCAATAATAATGTTTTAGTTTCAGTAATTATGTTTGAGAACTTTTTATGGTTCCAGACACGCACACATTGACAAATCGACGTCCGGAAAAAATGCAGAACGCGTTTGCTTCTCTCGTCACTCTTAAATAAATTTCCGTATACGATGTACTATCTCCCTCACTATTTTTTGTAAAAATTGCATATCAATATAATGTAAATTCTGCTTAAAGTATTGGCTGGTGACCTTTTGCACTAAATTGCATTTTGGTAATATGATCTGTGCGTTCACTTGTTTTATTAGTTCAATCAACCTTTCATAAGGAGCAAAAACTTTATCTGTCTTCCTTCATATACCACAAGAAATTCAACATCGAATAAAAAATGGCGCAGTTATAAATTATTGTATACATGAACCTACCCAATAACGATTTTTTTTTTCTAAAATGAGATTTAGACGGTGTATGAGAAATTTCATGTATGCCACTGCCACTGACTTATAAGAATGGACTGAGCGATTTGCTATTTCATGTGGCACAAATAATATTGTGTTTCTGTATATCACCGTTAGAGTACCCTTTAAAACTATTACATAAAAAATATGTAAAACTCAACCAATCAGATGAAATTTTACACCCGTAAATCGAACGTAATTAAAAAATATATCTTCTTCTGCCCAAGTGATATTTTAATCGCTTATAAGGAATTAAACTCATTCAGACTTTAATTTTCAAAAGTTATTCTTAACTGAATCCTGCTTATGGGCAAAAGAGACGGAGCATGGTAAACACTATATTTACCTTATTCCTTCCGAGGTGATTGCATATGTAGCCAACATGAAAATATCAAATGGCATATCCAGAATGCAATATTTTGTGTTGGTAGCTCCCACTCTGCCATAGGGCGAAAGAGAGAACCATAAAACTTGTCCCATGCTTTCCTACAGGAAAATGACAATACGCTCAGTCCATTGTTATAAGTCAGTGCCTACTACTTTTAGTTCCTAGTCTCGTCAAAAGTATATCGAGTTTATCTTCTCTTGTAACAGTGTTACTTACTTCATATCCATGTATAAGGATATAAACGAAAACGTAATAGGATAGACAAGCTAATAACATAAAAAGAGGGGCAACAGTGATGCCAGATTGGGCGCTTTTCCGCAAATTGGGCTATCTTTTTACAAAATTTGCGTTTCGATTTTCATGAAAAGCGCCCAACGCCCAATTGGGCACTACACTGCTTTTTCTGCACTTTTTGGGCTCTATTTAAGCATATAAAATAGAATGGAAAATGGGTTTTTTTCACATTAAATCATTCGTGGATATCTCATTCAAACTAAATAGAAGAGGGGGTTATTTTTTCGAGACCCGTATAATATACAAGTTTACAGGCAATTTTCCGTCTAATGCGTGCAATGTTTAAAAGACAAGTACCGGGGTACTGGTCAGTTACTGGCTTTGTACCCGAAATTCAAAATGTCGTAAAGAAATTTTGTGAGCATACTGCATGTTTCGATTAGCAGTGCAGGACGATCTCATCAGGAGTGCAATGAAGCTCTCTGAACTGCAGTGAACTAATGGGTTTTATTCACATTAAATTATTCTTAGACATGTCATTCTAACTAAAAAGAAAAAAAGTGTGGAGTTTAATTAAGGTAATATTTGATATTTGTTCAGAAAATGTTCAGTTCACAGCAAAAAGAAAAGCATATATATACATTAGGTAAGGGTGGCCCGAAAATGTATGGATTTGCAAAAGTGTGAAAATTTTCATTTAGAATTTGTTAGATAATACAATTTCAAACTTCTATTCAAAATTTCAGTGAGATTCAGTAATGTTTACAGCCGCTCAAATCGAAAATGGTGATTTTTTGGCTGTTGGTGTGGTGTTGGGTGGACTGTCACTAAAGCCGTTTCAGTATTTCTTTCATAACTTTTTAAATTGACATTTTTTTTCATTTTAAGGAAGTTTAATTATCAACTTATTGCAGTGGAAGCAGTTTTAAAAAATTGAATATTTCTATTTTTTATAAATTTTTTAAAACGAAAATTCGGACCTGGAGCGCCAATTTTTGTAAAGAAAAGTATCGCGCATGTATACTTTTTCTAGTATAATCGAATCTATAGTCGATTAGATCGTGAAAAACTAATCAAATAGCAACCTTTATCAGAAATTCAGCCTTATTAAAAATAAACATTTCGGCGCCTTTTGGGCTACCTTTTTTCTTTATTTGGGCGCTTAGTCCATGGCATAATCTGGCATTACTGCCGGGAAAGTAGAAAGAAAATGTGCAACGCCTAGCTCGAATATCAAATCGACGATGCCTCGACTTTCTGGCTTACATAAGAGGTCAGCATGCCCTGCTCCAATATAAAATCATCTATGCCCGACGTGATGTAAGGAAGCCCTCAATTTTTTCTTAGAAAGTTACTGAAAATTTTTTCTTTAGAATTTGTATGCATTATTGGAGGCCGACAATAGGTGCTTGGGTCGCTAACAGTTTTTATGAACGTGTAGATAAGCATTCATAAGCACTCATGTCTTCTTAGAAATTTAAAGAAAATGTTTCGGCAGAACTTTTCTTTACTTTGGTGGCCGGCTGGAGTCTTTTGAAATACAATAGTTTTATGTGTGCCGTTGACGGCCTCCAAAAGTTAATAAATATTCTAAGAAAATATTAAAGGACTCCCTTCATCAACTGCAATAGACGTAAAAGACTTGACGAATTTCAACGAGACTGAGGGTTACTTACGATTTTTTTTACATTTTTGCCCTAAACAGACGTCACATTCGGGAAGGAAGACTATAGTATTTTCAATTTTAAACATTTGTAAAAGCAAAAAAAGAAATTAATAAATGGAAGTTGATTTAATTTAAAATATGTGCCGTTTATCGATATTATATAAAAAATATAAGAAGGTATGAATAATAATCTTCAGCACTTCCAGAAGCAATATCTCGCTTTCCTTCCCAAACTTTTCTTTAGAAGGGACCTTTTTCACATTATTCTTCTATAATAGTCCAGGAACTTTAGGCAAAACATGGGCTCATTTTCGGAAAAAGTCCAATCAAGCTAAAAATTGGTATACGCTTACCTTCCAGCTCTCCAAATAAGGCGTGAAAAGTCCCCGCCATTCTGTTGCCCGCATCCCAGAACCGGGGAAAAATTTACCCTTTTTCGCTTTTTTGCGGGTTTTTTATGAAGTTGCCAAAGCTCAGGGGATACCCTATGATGCCGTAGCACAGCCTTGGCAGGAAAGGAATAAGGGGTAGGGAATTGAGGATTATTTGTAGTGACGCAGGTGCTCAATACCCCGAATCACAACCATAAGGTCAGTACAACAATACATATATTGTCCTATACAATATATTGATGCATAATAACTGGAACCTGAAAACAAAAGTAATTTTAATTATTTCAATTCATCACATTTCAAAACTTCATTTAAAAAACTAATTCCCTTATTATAATAAAATGCAATTAAGCATAAATTGCATTTTGTTATCAGACACACATTCCACTCACACGGTATGCACACTTGCTTACGTACAGTGTCTTCTTACTTTTTTTCCGTATGTACAATGTACATACGTACATTACTTGCTTCCTCCAATCTAATTGTATGTACATACATACATAAAATTATCAGAATTATTCGCGCCCTCTTAAAATTAATATTTCAAGACGGGCGCACAAGTGCATATCAGATTACAGTTTTCATTTGATGCATATAGCTCGCATCAGAACTTTTTGAATTTTCTCACGTACGATTTTTAACGTCGTAAGAAAGCAATAAAAAGATAGAAAAGCTTTTGAAAGTGATCGTGGGTACCTGGGTGCAATTTGCCCAAACCTCGGGGAATTGTTTTGGATATTTTTAAAAAAAGGTGAAATATATTAGAATAAGAATAGAATAAAGATTTGTGATCAAAAGAATAAAAATAAAGATTTGTGATCAGAAGAATAAAAATAAAGATTTGTGATCAAAAGAATAAAAATAAAGAATTGTGATCAAAAGAATATAAAATAAAGATTTGTGCTCAAAAGAATAAAATAAAGATTTGTGCTAAAAAAAATGAGTTTAGTGAAATTCCTCAACTAAAGTTTTTCTTGTGAAATACACCATTCAAGTAGAATAAGGGAGTGCTCTTTAAATAAGAATAAGTAGAACCCTCGAGGCAGTGTGCTCTTCTACCGGAGCTCTGCACACGCGCACAACATTTTTGGTGGCAGCGGTAACCGGTATCGAAACAAAAAATCAGTCCTAAAATTTTCTATTTAAAAATAATTAATATTCGCCACACGGTATAACAAACTAATGGCAGCGGTATTGGTTTCAAGAAATCAGTACCTAATAGAATGTCTATATAAAATAATAATAGAATAAAATTGTGACAGTTATAACAAACTGTACGTCAGAAAATTAGTGCTTTAATTAATCAAAAGTGAATTTTAATTGATATTATTAAATATTGCAAAAAAATGCAAGTGCTGGTTTTTATGTCATCTGTGTTCATGAAGTTTTCGTGGAGCAGCATGACCAAACGTTGTACGGCAGGTGGGGCACCACTTGTCCAGCGCCGTAATTCACTTAGTTTAGCCACCGTAGTGCTTAAGTGAGGTACTAGAAAAACCTTCCATTAAGTGGTGTAGATGATGTGTTCGTGTTTTCATGTGATGTGTTTCATGCAGTTACATGTCCTGTTTAGTTTGTTAGTTTTGTTAGGGTCTTACTGCCATCCTTATGGGGAGTTGCTGGCCTACGTAGCAGGAGAGATAGGTCTAGATACGAATTTTAACTATGTTGTGAGATACTATGGTTTTACAAAAAAAAATGGAGTTTAATTAAGGGGAAATGGTCGTGTAGGCCTCTATTTGGCTTTACTTAACTAGTTTCGCTCCAGCCACGGAGCTCATCAGAAGTTTTCTACGCTAGCAAACGTTCAGCTTGCTTGATTGTGTACATCTTCAGTGTACAATGTTGAAACTATTCTATTACTATACGTCAAATTTTTATTTTCTAGCTGGACCCCATTTCAATTTTTGTATGTTTCCCGATCATATGATTGTTCATTACCCTGTGCAATGTCATTCTTGTCATTGCACATGATTTTGGACACGCACATATGTGGCTACTTTATACTGTTAGCGTGACTCTCTTCTTCGTGTCGTCGTTCGCTAAGGATGAATCTAAACTATTTCCTATTTAAAGGGTCATTTATGAAATTACGAAGTACAAATATCTATGTATTTGTCAAATTAGATATATATATAATTAAATAAGAAACGAACAATATAGAGTAAAAATTAACAAAAAATTATTAATAAAAAATATAAGAATAAAACAAAATTATATATATTATATTAGTACTTTATTCTACTACTTACCCCTATCTTTGTTTTCACTTTTATTATCTATGCTCCTATTATTATTTTTTCGGATTCCTTCTATTTCCAGTACTTTACTTTACACTTATTTATTTATTTCAATTTAAAATTAAATTAATGATCAAAATACCGTGACCTGTTTTGCAACTTTACGTGTTGCTTGTGACGCGCGCGATTCACTACTGTTGGCTTTCGTCAAAGGTTTCTTCTATTTATGTTAGATTTTTTGTGTGCGATATGTCTTCGTCCGGCATTCTGTTCCGTCCACGTATCCCCACTTCTTATGGAGTACCGATTGCATGTATATGTTGGCCCATTTGGGTTCAACTGCTACATCCGTATGGTGTCACTATACACCGGGACCGTTCAAGGTTCATGACTGACTGAGTCGTTCAATGTTTTGATCGGAGCCGTGTGGCGTGCCACCATTCCGTATGGGTCTCTGTTGCCTGTATTATGTGCGTCTGTTTTAGTAGAATGTTGTACGCTTGTGTGTCTGCTATTGTATCGAGTGTTATGTGTGGGCGTTTATTTCTGTGTGGTTGTGTATGTGTCTTTATGTGTGTAGTTTAGTGTGTGTTGATCCACCATTCATGGTCGCTCTCTGGTCTTACCGTTGCTCTATCACTATCTCTGCAGTGCTGGGTGTTTGGTTAGTATCGCTGTGATTACCTTCCCGAGCACACTATCTATGCTCAGCACCGTCATTGGAGCCTTGGTTCGCTTTATACTGTGACCAATGGACATTATAAGCTATGTCCAAAGCTCCTGATTAGTGCCAGATTCGATACCGCTCTTTTCTAGGAGCTAAAAATTATTAAATATTGCAAAAAATGCAAGTGCTAGTTTTTGTGTCATCTGTGTCCATGAAGTTTTCGTGGAACAGCATGACGAGACGTTGTACGGCAGGTGGGGCACCACTTGTCCAGCGCCGTAAGTCACTTAGTTTAGCCACCGTAGTGCTTAAGTGAGGTACTAGAAAAACCTTCCATTAAGTGGTGTAGATGATGTGTTCGTGTTTTTATGTGATGTGTTTCATGCAGTTACATGTCATTTTTAGTTTGTGAGTTTTGTTAGGGTCTTACTACCATCCTTATGGGGAGTTGCTGGCTTACGTAGCAGGACATCCCGATAGGTCTTGAAAAGAATTTTAATTATGTTGTGAAATACTATGTTTTCACAAAAAAAAATTGGAGTTTAATTAAGGGAAATGGCCGTGTAGGCCCCTATTTTGGCTTTACTTTACCAGTTTCGTTCCAGCCACGGAGCTCATCAGAAGTTTTCTACGCTAGCAAACGTTCAGTTTGCTTGATTGTGTACATCTTCAGTGTACAATGTTGAAACTATTACTATACGTCAGATTTTTATTTTTTAGCTGAACCCTATTTCAATTTTTGTATGTTTCCCGATCATATGATTGTTCATTACACTGTGCAATGTCATTCTTGTCATTGCACATGATTTTGGACACGCACATATGTGGCTACTTTATACTCTTAGCTTGACTCTCTTCTTCGTGTCGTCGTTCGCTAGGGATGAATCTAAACTATTTCCTATTTAAAGGGTCATTCATTAAATTACAAGGTACAAATATCTATTTGTCAAATTAGATATATATATAATTAAATAAGAAATGAATAATACAGAGTAAAAATTAACACAAAATTATTAATAAAAAATATAACAATAAAACAAAATTATATATATTATATTAGTACTTTATTCTATTACTTACCCCTATCTTGGTTTTCACTTTTATTACCTATGCTCCTATTATTATTTTTTCGGATTCATTCTATTTCCAGTACTTTACTTTACACTTATTTATTTATTTCAATTTAAAATTAAATTAATGATCAAAATACCGTGACCTGTTTTGCAACTTTACGTGTTGCTTGTGACGCACGCGATTCACTACTGTTGGCTTTCGTCAAGGGTCTCTTTTATTTATGTTGGATTTGTGGTGTGTGATATGTCTTCGTCCCGCATTCTTTTCCGTCCACGTATCCCCACTTCTTATGGAGTACCGATTGCATGTATATGTTGGCCCATTTGGGTTCAACTACTACATCCGTATGGTGTCACTATACACCGGGACCGTTCAAGGTTTATGACTGACTGAGTCTTTCAATGTTTTGAACGGAGCCGTGCGGCGTGCCACCATTCCGTACGGGTCTCTGTTGCCTGTTTTATGTGCGTCTGTTTTAGTAGATTGTTGTACGCTTGTGTGTCTGCTATTGTATTGAGTGTTATGTGTGGGTGTTTATTTCTGTGTGGTTGTGTATGTGTCTTTATGTGTGTAGTTTACTGTGTGTTGATCCACCATTCATGGTCGCTCTCTCTGTTACGTGCCCAGACTCACGCAAGATTAAATGTGGCCGGCTCAGGGAGATGGGCGGGTTCAATCACTAAACTCTACGAGCTCTGAATTCATAACGAAAGAAACATCTTATTTGACGAAGAGAATATTCTAAGTTTGGGCGCCAAGTGATTTAGGACAGTGGGGAGAAATCACGAAAACACTTAATAATGAGTACTAAATGAACAACACGGGAGGAAAGGAAGGGATAAATATAGGGAGTATGTATATAAAAAAAAAACTTGAACGAAGTGACGTTAATAAAGTAATGTAATAAATAATCAGTAATGATAGGTATTAGAAATTACAAGAGATTATAACAGCGAACTAATTTAAAAGAATCTCCAAGTAATCGTATTAAATCAAAGCGATTTACTGAATGATTTAATCATGTATTTATACAAACATCGAAAGTAAACACAGTGCGAATACTTCCAATGTGAGGAGTAAGATAATAACTACTTATCTAGATTACTAGGCCAATTATGTGCTACTGTAAAGAATCATTATTTATCAACAGGCAAAACTAAAACCACATACATTTATACTACAACTAACAACAGACAAAATAATAAATACAACTATGTAACAACAGGCCGAATTATAAATGTACTAACAACAATAAAATATTAAATAAATAATTACTCTTATTGCTAGACATGCAAAAAAAAATAATAAAAAAAAATAATTAAGAATAACTAATAATGAGGTAATGTGCCAAGGTCAACATTTATAAATGATCGGCCAACAATCCTAGAGCCTATGCTTATATGTACCTAGCCGTCTCAGATAATCCCGAGGGAATCAACGTTTTCCATTTAATTCGTGAACATGACAAAAATAAAAATCATACGTGATCCACACCATCTACCTTCCTTGGTACGAAACTAAGCGTGTGTCCGAATTCGATATTAGCAAAAGCGTCAACCATACCACCATGAAATTACTACCAAACTTCAAAACCTCGGAGGGGCTTAACGCCAGTTCGATGACGGACGGCTACTGTCACTGCATACATTTGTCACATCACCGACACGTAGTGGATAAGCATAATTAATTTCTGTTTCGTTCCTTCTGTATATATATATAGGTATAATAAAAAAATATAGTATTACTTAACTTTCTTCCTCGTTCATATCTTCTTAGACCGATATATCCCACGGGCCTTAACAGGGACTATATATAAAATCCAGGAAGTATCCAAATCTGAACCGAAGGTAAGCGTTTTCTTTCATTTTCTTCTTAATTGAGTGCTCCTTTGATTTTCTTTCTTTCTTTTGGAGTATTTATTAGTGGTGAGAGTGTACAACGATTTCACGTCGCTCTAAGCTATACTTCAATTTCTTCCCTAAAACACCGAGCCAAGATCCCCGTAGGTGACGTAGTGTTTAACTCCCGTGTGCGCGAATCGTGAAGTTTCGGTAGCGACAACTCACTCTAAACTTTTAATAAAATTGACATAGAGCTTCGCCCCAACTGAAACTTCGGCGCAAACTGACTGACTAACTCATCTTCGGCGCTTTATTTATAGCCTGGAGTCCTGCTAGGTCCGCGAATATGTGGCGGGCAAAGGCCCCCTTTTCAAAAATACCCGCCGACTGAAGCAAGGAAGTCTCAATTTGTTCTTTTGAGCGGAAACTATGGAGAAAGTGCTTTCTTTTGAAATGATTTGCCGGTGATGTTATAAGTGCAGTGAAAAGAATTTCTGAAAATAAATTTAAAATCTTCATGGCGGATGGTAGCCCTGTAAGTTTACTCACGTGACCGGTGTTTTAAAAAGTGATTGGTCAAAAGGTTTTAATTCTCCGAAATTAGTATTCTGAGCATTTTTCCAATTATAACTATCGTGAATCCGTGCAACACAAGATTCGAAAACCTACGGGCAATATAATTTCCTCGAGAAAATGTTAGTTTCCGCGATAAAAGCCGCCGAAAACAGCGAGTGACAGTTCACCTATTTTTGTTCATTTCCCTGATTATTCGCGATTTCGCGCATTAAAAATGCAATAAAACCCTTTTTCGAGATTAAACGTTTGTTTTTGAAGTGGCAACCGCATATCAATAATGCATATTTACCGAGATTTCGTGTCACGTGTGCGGTCCGCTATTAGTGATGGAATCTCGTTTTTCGTGGATTATTTCCACCAAAAGGTGCTATAAGTCCACTTAGTAATGTAATGTGAATCGCAAAAGACCATCGAGCTCCGACAAAATATGGAGTTCTTCACATAATCGTGTCTACTTACGTACTTAACCTTACTTATTGATTACGTTCTCCTATATGACTACCTTACTTAAGCTCTAAACTGGTACTTATATTGATTGTGGCGTGGAAGTACTATCCGTATCTCCTTAGTGAAATTGCAGTGCTTGACTTCCTACTACTCCAATACGGGCTGTTATTGTTCCAGTGTACTAATTGGTTTCCACATCTGTTAGGTATTGCCACACGGGCCCGAAGGACTTGCGCAACTGTCCTGCAAAGGAAATTTTTGGCAGGAGTAAATCTCATATAAAATGTGGACAGCGCAGGACTACATAACAATGAAGATTCACATATAAACGCCAAATACATTGGACAACACTGGAATCGCATGCCCATTAGATAAGTATTCTTCTGTATTTGAGCGTGATTTTTTGTTGACAAATTTATGCTTTCTTATAATTTCAGTTGGCTATCAAGGTATACCGATCTCGAGTAACCCCACAGGTATAGGTAGTGAGAGGCATGGGTAGTCGAGGAACACCAGCCAGTGCAGATGGAGCAGCCAACTGCAGGCCCTATTAAGGTTTCATATATACATATATATAAGTTTAAGTATAATCATTCAAGCGTGTAGGCCCTATTAAGGTAACGTTAGCATTATGCAATTAGGTTTAAAAGTAAAATCCTAACATCTCGTCTTACCGTTGCTCTATCGCTATCTCTGCAGTGCTGGGTGTTTGGTTAGTATCGGTGTGATTACCCTCCCGAGCACACTATCGATGCTCAGCACCGTCATTGGAGCCTTGGTTCGCTATATACTGTAACCAATAGACATTATAAGCTATGTCCAAAGCTCCTGATTAGTGCCAGATTCGATACCGCTCTTTTCTAGGAGCTAAAAAATTATTAAATATTGCAAAAAAATGCAAGTGCTGGTTTTTATGTCATCTGTGTCCATGAAGTTTTCGTGGAGCAGCATGACGAAACGTTGTACGGCAGGTGGGGCACCACTTGTCCAGCGCCGTAAGTCACTTAGTTTAGCCACCGTAGTGCTTAAGTAAGGTACTAGAAAAACCTTCCATTAAGTGGTGTAGATGATGTATTCGTGTTTTTATGTGATGTGTTTCATGCAGTTACATGTCCTTTTTAGTTTGTTAGTTTTGTTAGGGTCTTACTGCCATCCTTATGCGGAGTTGCTGGCCTACGTAGCAGGACAGCGCGATAGGTCTTGATAAGAATTTTAATTATATTGTGAGATACTATGTTTTTACAAGCAAATTTTGGAGTTTAATTAAGGGAAATGGCCGTGTAGGCCCCTATTTTGGCTTTATTTAACCAGTTTCGTTCCAGCCACGGAGCTCATCAGAAGTTTTCTACGCTAGCAAACGTTCAGTTTGCTTGATTGTGCACATCTTCAGTGTACAATGTTGAAACTATTCTATTACTATACGTCAGATTTTTATTTTCTAGCTGAACCCTATTTCAATTTTTGTATGTTTCCCGATCATATGATTGTTCATTACACTGTGCAATGTCATTCTTGTCATTGCACATGATTTTGGACACGCACATATGTGGCTACTTTATACTCTTAGCTTGACTCTCTTCTTCGTGTCGTCGTTCGCTAAGGATGAATCTAAACTATTTCCTATTTAAATGGTCATTCATGAAATTACGAGGTACAAATATCTATTAGTCAAATTAGATATATATATAATTAAATAAGAAACGAATAATATAGAGTAAAAATTAACACAAAATTATTAATAAAAAATATAATCTTTGTTTTCACTTTTATTATCTATGCTCCTATTATTATTTTTTCGGATTCATTCTATTTCCAGTACTTTACTTTACACTTATTTATTTATTTCAATTTAAAATTAAATTAATGATCAAAATACCGTGACCTGTTTTGCAACTTTACGTGTTGCTTGTGACGCACGCGATTCACTACTGTTGGCTTTCGTCAAAGGTCTCTTTTATTTATGTTGGATTTGTGGTGTGTGATATGTCTTCGTCCCGCATTCTTTTCCGTCCACGTATCCCCACTTCTTATGGAGTACCGATTGCATGTATATGTTGGCCCATTTGGGTTCAACTACTACATCCGTATGGTGTCACTATACACCGGGACCATTCAAGGTTTATGACTGACTGAGTCGTTCAATGTTTTGACCGGAACCGTGCGGCGTACCACCATTCCGTACGGGTCTCTGTTGCCTGTTTTATGTGCATCTGTTTTAGTAGATTGTTGTACGCTTGTGTGTCTGCTATTGTATTGAGTGTTATGTGTGGGTGTTTATTTCTGTGTGGTTGTGTATGTGTCTTTATGTGTGTAGTTTACTGTGTGTTGATCCACCATTCATGGTCGCTCTCTCTGTTACGTGCCCAGACTCACGCAAGATTAAATGTGGCCGGCTCAGGGAGATGGGCGGGTTCAATCACTAAACTCTACGAGCTCTGAATTCATAACGAAAGAAACATCTTATTTGACGAAGAGAATATTCTAAGTTTGGGCGCCAAGTGATTTAGGACAGTGGGGAGAAATCACGAAAACACTTAATAATGAGTACTAAATGAACAACACGGGAGGAAAGGAAGGGATAAATATAGGGAGTATGTATATAAAAAAAAAACTTGAACGAAGTGACGCTAATAAAGTAATGTAATAAATAATCAGTAATGATAGGTATTAGAAATTACAAGAGATTATAACAGCGAACTAATTTAAAAGAATCTCCATCAAGTAATCGTATTAAATCAAAGCGATTTACTGAATGATTTAATCATGTATTTATACAAACATCGAACGTAAACACAGTGCGAATACTTCCAATGTGAGGAGTAAGATAATAACTACTTATCTAGATTACTAGGCCAATTATGTGCTACTGTAAAGAATCATTATTTATCAACAGGCAAAACTAAAACCACATACATTTATACTACAACTAACAACAGACAAAATAATAAATACAACTATGTAACAACAGGCCGAATTATAAATGTACTAACAACAATAATATATTAAATAAATAATTACTCTTATTGCTAGACATGCAAAAAAAAATAATAAAAAAAAATAATTAAGAATAACTAATAATGAGGTAATGTGCCAAGGTCATTTATAAATGATCGGCCAACAATCCTAGAGCCTATGCTTATATGTACCTAGCCGTCTCAGATAATCCCGAGGGAATCAACGTTTTCCATTTAATTCGTGAACATGACAAAAATAAAAATCATACGTGATCCACACCATCTACCTTCCTTGGTACGAAACTAAGCGTGTGTCCGAATTCGATATTAGCAAAAGCGTCAACCATACCACCATGAAATTACTACCAAACTTCAAAACCTCGGAGGGGCTTAACGCCAGTTCGATGACGGACGGCTACTGTCACTGCATACATTTGTCACATCACCGACACGTAGTGGATAAGCATAATTAATTTCTGTTTCGTTCCTTGTATATATATATATAGGTATAATAAAAAAATATAGTATTACTTAACTTTCTTCCTCGTTCATATCTTCTTAGACCGATATATCCCACGGGCCTTAACAGGGACTATATATAAAATCCAGGAAGTATCCAAATCTGAACCGAAGGTAAGCGTTTTCTTTCATTTTCTTCTTAATTGAGTGCTCCTTTGATTTTCTTTTTTTCTTTTGGAGTATTTGTTAGTGGTGAGAGTGTACAAGGATTTCACGTCGCTCTAAGCTATACTTCAATTTCTTCCCTAAAACACCGAGCCAAGATCCCCGTAGGTGACGTAGTGTTTACCTCCCGTGTGCGCGAATCGTGAAGTTTCGGTAGTGACAACTCACTCTAAACTTTTAATAAAATTGACATGGAGCTTCGCCCCAACTGAAACTTCGGCACAAACTGACTGACTAACTCATCTTCGGCGCTTTATTTATAGCCTGGAGTCCCGCTAGGTCCGCGAAGATGTGCCGGTCAAAGGCCCCCTTTTCAAAAATACCCGGCGACTGAAGCAAGGAAGTCTCAATTTGTTCTTTTGAGCGGAAACTATGGAGAAAGTGCTTTCTTTTGAAATGATTTGCCGGTGATGTTATAAGTGCAGTGAAAAGAATTTCTGAAAACAAATTTAAAATCTTCATGGCGGATGGTAGCCCTGTAAGTTTACTCACGTGACCGGTGTTTTAAAACGTGATTGGTCAAAAGGTTTTAATTCTCCGAAATTAGTATTCTGAGCATTTTTCCAATTATAACTATCGTGAATCCGTGCAACACAAGATTGGAAAACCTACGGGCGATATAATTTCCTCGAGAAAATGTTAGTTTCCGCGAGAAAAGCCGCCGAAAACTGCGAGTGACAGTTCACCTATTTTTGTTCATTTCCCTGATTATTCGCGATTTCGCGCATTAAAAATGCAATAAAACCCTTTTTCGAGATTAAACGTTTGTTTTTGAAGTGGCAACCGCATATCAATAATGCATATTTACCGAGATTTCGTGTCACGTGTGCAGTCTGCTATTAGTGATGGAATCTCGTTTTTCGTGGATTATTTCCACCAAAAGGTGTTATAAGTCCACTTAGTAATGTAATGTGAATCGCAAAAGACCATCGAGCTCCCACAAAATATGGAGTTCTTCACATAATCGTGTCTACTTACGTACTTAACCTTACTTATTGATTACGTTCTCCTATATGACTACCTTACTTAAGCCCTAAACTGGTACTTATATTGATTGTGGCGTGGAAGTACTATCCGTATCTCCTTAGTGAAATTGCAGTGCTTGACTTCCTACTACTCCAATACGGGCTGTTATTGTTCCAGTGTACTAATTGGTTTCCACATCTTTTAGGTATTGCCACACGGGCCCGAAGGACTTGCGCAACTGTCCTGCAAAAGAAATTCTTGGCAGGAGTAAATCTCAAATAAAATGTGGACAGCACAGGACTACATAACAATGAAGATTCACATATAAACGCCAAATACATTGGACAACACTGGAATCGCATGCCCATTAGATAAGTATTCTTCTGTATTTGAGCGTGATTTTTTGTTGACAAATTTATGCTTTCTTATAATTTCAGTTGGCTATCAAGGTATACCGATCTCGAGTAACCCCACAGGTATAGGTAGTGAGAGGCATGGGTAGTCGAGGAACACCAGCCAGTGCAGATGGAGCAGCCAACTGCAGGCCCTATTAAGGTTTCATATATACATATATATAAGTTTAAGTATAATCATTCAAGCGTGTAGGCCCTATTAAGGTAACGTTAGCATTATGCAATTAGGTTTAAAAGTAAAATCCTAACATCTCGTCTTACCGTTGCTCTATCGCTATCTCTGCAGTGCTGGGTGTTTGGTTAGTATCGGTGTGATTACCCTCCCGAGCACACTATCGATGCTCAGCACCGTCATTGGAGCCTTGGTTCGCTATATACTGTAACCAATGGACATTATAAGCTATGTCCAAAGCTCCTGATTAGTGCCAGATTCGATACCGCTCTTTTCTAGGAGCTAAAAAATTATTAAATATTGCAAAAAAATGCAAGTGCTGGTTTTTATGTCATCTGTGTCCATGAAGTTTTCGTGGAGCAGCATGACGAAACGTTGTACGGCAGGTGGGGCACCACTTGTCCAGCGCCGTAAGTCACTTAGTTTAGCCACCGTAGTGCTTAAGTTTGTTAGGTACTAGAAAAACCTTCCATTAAGTGGTGTAGATGATGTATTCGTGTTTTTATGTGATGTGTTTCATGCAGTTACATGTCCTTTTTAGTTTGTTAGTTTTGTTAGGGTCTTACTGCCATCCTTATGCGGAGTTGCTGGCCTACGTAGCAGGACAGCCCGATAGGTCTTGATAAGAATTTTAATTATATTGTGAGATACTATGTTTTTACAAAAAAAATTTGGAGTTTAATTAAGGGAAATGGCCGTGTAGGCCCCTATTTTGGCTTTACTTAACCAGTTTCGTTCCAGCCACGGAGCTCATCAGAAGTTTTCTACGCTAGCAAACGTTCAGTTTGCTTGATTGTGCACATCTTCAGTGTACAATGTTGAAACTATTCTATTACTATACGTCAGATTTTTATTTTCTAGCTGAACCCTATTTCAATTTTTGTATGTTTCCCGATCATATGATTGTTCATTACACTGTGCAATGTCATTCTTGTCATTGCACATGATTTTGGACACGCACATATGTGGCTACTTTATACACTTAGCCACCATTCCGTATGGGTCTCTGTTGCATGTTTTATGTGCGTCTGTTTTAGTAGAATGTTGTACGCTTGGGTGTCTGCTATTGTATCGGGTGTTATGTGTGGGCGTTTATTTCTGTGTGGTTGTGTATGTGTCTTTATGTGTGTAGTTTAGTGTGTGTTGATCCACCATTCATGGTCGCTCTCTCGTCTTACCGTTGCTCTATCACTATCTCTGCAGTGCTGGGTGTTTGGTTAGTATCGGTGTGATTACCCTCCCGAGCACACTATCGATGCTCAGCACCGTCATAGGAGCATTGGTTCGCTATATACTGTGACCAATGGACATTATAAGCTATGTCCAAAGCTCCTGATTAGTGCCACACTCGGTACCGCTCTTTTCTAGGAGCTAAAAATTATTAAATATTGCAAAAAAATGCAACTGCTGGTTTTTATGTCATCTGTGTCCATGAAGTTTTCGTGGAGCAGCATGACGAAACGTTGTACGGCAGGTGGGGCACCACTTGTCCAGCGCCGTAAGTCACTTAGTTTAGCCACCGTAGTGCTTAAGTGAGGTACTAGAAAAACCTTCCATTAAGTGGTGTAGATGATGTGTTCGTGTTTTTATGTGATGTGTTTCATGCAGTTACATGTCCTTTTTAGTGTGTTAGTTTTGTTAGGGTCTTACTGCCATACTTATGGGGAGTTGCTGGCCTATGTAGCAAGACAGCCCGATAGGTCTTGATACGAATTTTAACTATGTTGTGAGATACTATCGTTTTACAAAAAAAATTTGGAGTTTAATTAAGGGAAAATGGCCGTGTAGGCCCCTATTTGACCACGGAGCTCATCAGAAGTTTTCTACGCTAGCAAGCGTTCAGTTTGCTTGGTTGTGTACATCTTCAGTGTACAATGTTGAAACTGTTCTATTACTATACGTCAGATTTTTATTTTCTTGCTGAACCCTATTTCAATTTTTGTATGTTTCCCGATCATATGATTGTTCATTACCCTGTGCAATGTCATTCTTGTCATTGCACATGATTTTGCACACGCACATATGTGGCTACTTTATACTCTTAGCGTGACTTTCTTCTTCGTGTCGTCGTTCGCTAAGGATGAATCTAAACTATTTCCTATTTAAAGGGTCATTCATGAAATTACGAGGTACAAATATCTATTAGTCAAATTAGATATATATATAATTAAATAAGAAACGAATAATATAGAGTAAAAATTAACACAAAATTATTAATAAAAAATATAAGAATAAAACAAAATTATATATATTATATTAGTACTTTATTCTATTACTTACCCCTATCTTTGTTTTCACTTTTATTATCTATGCTCCTATTATTATTTTTTCGGATTCATTCTATTTCCAGTACTTTACTTTACACTTATTTATTTATTTCAATTTAAAATTAAATTAATGATCAAAATACCGTGACCTGTTTTGCATCTTTACGTGTTGCTTGTGACGCACGCGATTCACTACTGTTGGCTTTCGTCAAAGGTCTCTTTTATTTATGTTGGATTTGTGGTGTGTGATATGTCTTCGTCCCGCATTCTTTTCCGTCCACGTATCCCCACTTCTTATGGAGTACCGATTGCATGTATATGTTGGCCCATTTGGGTTCAACTACTACATCCGTATGGTGTCACTATACACCGGGACCATTCAAGGTTTATGACTGACTGAGTCGTTCAATGTTTTGACCGGAGCCGTGCGGCGTACCACCATTCCGTACGGGTCTCTGTTGCCTGTTTTATGTGCGTCTGTTTTAGTAGATTGTTGTACGCTTGTGTGTCTGCTATTGTATTGAGTGTTATGTGTGGGTGTTTATTTCTGTGTGGTTGTGTATGTGTCTTTATGTGTGTAGTTTACTGTGTGTTGATCCACCATTCATAGTCGCTCTCTCTGTTACGTGCCCAGACTCACGCAAGATTAAATGTGGCCGGCTCAGGGAGATGGGCGGGTTCAATCACTAAACTCTACGAGCTCTGAATTCATAACGAAAGAAACATCTTATTTGACGAAGAGAATATTCTAAGTTTGGGCGCCAAGTGATTTAGGACAGTGGGGAGAAATCACGAAAACACTTAATAATGAGTACTAAATGAACAACACGGGAGGAAAGGAAGGGATAAATATAGGGAGTATGTATATAAAAAAAAACTTGAACGAAGTGACGTTAATAAAGTAATGTAATAAATAATCAGTAATGATAGGTATTAGAAATTACAAGAGATTATAACAGCGAACTAATTTAAAAGAATCTCCATCAAGTAATCGTATTAAATCAAAGCGATTTACTGAATGATTTAATCATGTATTTATACAAACATCGAACGTAAACACAGTGCGAATACTTCCAATGTGAGGAGTAAGATAATAACTACTTATCTAGATCACTAGGCCAATTATGTGCTACTGTAAAGAATCATTATTTATCAACAGGCAAAACTAAAACCACATACATTTATACTACAACTAACAACAGACAAAATAACAAATACAACTATGTAACAACAGGCCGAATTATAAATGTACTAACAACAATAATATATTAAATAAATAATTACTCTTATTGCTAGACATGCAAAAAAAAATAATAAAAAAAATAATTAAGAATAACTAATAATGAGGTGATGTGCCAAGGTCAACATTTATAAATGATCGGCCAACAATCCTAGAGCCTATGTTTATATGTACCTAGCCGTCTCAGATAATCCCGAGGGAATCAACGTTTTCCATTTAATTCGTGAACATGACAAAAATAAAAATCATACGTGATCCACACCATCTACCTTCCTTGGTACGAAACTAAGCGTGTGTCCGAATTCGATATTAGCAAAGGCGTCAACCATACCACCATGAAATTACTACCAAACTTCAAAACTTCGGAGGGGCTTAACGCCAGTTCGATGACGGACGGCTACTGTCACTGCATAGAGGCAAAACAAACATGATTCTTATTTCTTCATTACATTTGTCACATCACCGACACGTAGTGGATAAGCATAATTAATTTCTGTTTCGTTCCTTGTGTATATATATAGGTATAATAAAAAAAAATAGTATTACTTAACTTTCTTCCTCGTTCATATCTTCTTAGACCGATATATCCCACGGGCCTTAACAGGGACTATATATAAAATCCAGGAAGTATCCAAATCTGAACCGAAGGTAAGCGTTTTCTTTCATTTTCTTCTTAATTGAGTGCTCCTTTGATTTTCTTTTTTTCTTTTGGAGTATTTGTTAGTGGTGAGAGTGTACAAGGATTTCACGTCGCTCTAAGCTATACTTCAATTTCTTCCCTAAAACACCGAGCCAAGATCCCCGTAGGTGACGTAGTGTTTACCTCCCGTGTGCGCGAATCGTGAAGTTTCGGTAGCGACAACTCACTCTAAACTTTTAATAAAATTGACATGGAGCTTCGCCCCAACTGAAACTTCGGCACAAACTGACTGACTAACTCATCTTCGGCGCTTTATTTATAGCCTGGAGTCCCGCTAGGTCCGCGAAGATGTGCCGGTCAAAGGCCCCCTTTTCAAAAATACCCGGCGACTGAAGCAAGGAAGTCTCAATTTGTTCTTTTGAGCGGAAACTATGGAGAAAGTGCTTTCTTTTGAAATGATTTGCCGGTGATGTTATAAGTGCAGTGAAAAGAATTTCTGAAAACAAATTTAAAATCTTCATGGCGGATGGTAGCCCTGTAAGTTTACTCACGTGACCGGTGTTTTAAAACGTGATTGGTCAAAAGGTTTTAATTCTCCGAAATTAGTATTCTGAGCATTTTTCCAATTATAACTATCGTGAATCCGTGCAACACAAGATTGGAAAACCTACGGGCGATATAATTTCCTCGAGAAAATGTTAGTTTCCGCGAGAAAAGCCGCCGAAAACTGCGAGTGACAGTTCACCTATTTTTGTTCATTTCCCTGATTATTCGCGAGTTCGCGCATTAAAAATGCAATAAAACCCTTTTTCGAGATTAAACGTTTGTTTTTGAAGTGGCAACCGCATATCAATAATGCATATTTACCGAGATTTCGTGTCACGTGTGCAGTCTGCTATTAGTGATGGAATCTCGTTTTTCGTGGATTATCTCCACCAAAAGGTGTTATAAGTCCACTTAGTAATGTAATGTGAATCGCAAAAGACCATCGAGCTCCCACAAAATATGGAGTTCTTCACATAATCGTGTCTACTTACATACTTAACCTTACTTATTGATTACGTTCTCCTATATGACTACCTTACTTAAGCCCTAAACTGGTACTTATATTGATTGTGGCGTGGATGTACTATCCGTATCTCCTTAGTGAAATTGCAGTGCTTGACTTCCTACTACTCCAATACGGGCTGTTATTGTTCCAGTGTACTAATTGGTTTCCACATCTTTTAGGTATTGCCACACGGGCCCGAAGGACTTGCGCAACTGTCCTGCAAAAGAAATTCTTGGCAGGAGTAAATCTCAAATAAAACGTGGACAGCACAGGACTACATAACAATGAAGATTCACATATAAACGCCAAATACATTGGACAACACTGGAATGGCATGCCCATTAGATAAGTATTCTTTTGTATTTGAGCGTGATTTTTTGTTGACAAATTTATGCTTTCTTATAATTTCAGTTGGCTATCAAGGTATACCGATCTCGAGTAACCCCACAGGTATAGGTAGTGAGAGGCATGGGTAGTCGAGGAACACCAGCCAGTGCAGATGGAGCAGCCAACTGCAGGCCCTATTAAGGTTTCATATATACATATATATAAGTTTAAGTATAATCATTCAAGCGTGTAGGCCCTATTAAGGTAACGTTAGCATTATGCAATTAGGTTTAAAAGTAAAATCCTAACATCTCGTCTTACCGTTGCTCTATCGCTATCTCTGCAGTGCTGGGTGTTTGGTTAGTATCGGTGTGATTACCCTCCCGAGCACACTATCGATGCTCAGCACCGTCATTGGAGCCTTGGTTCGCTATATACTGTAACCAATGGACATTATAAGCTATGTCCAAAGCTCCTGATTAGTGCCAGATTCGATACCGCTCTTTTCTAGGAGCTAAAAAATTATTAAATATTGCAAAAAAATGCAAGTGCTGGTTTTTATGTCATCTGTGTCCATGAAGTTTTCGTGGAGCAGCATGACGAAACGTTGTACGGCAGGTGGGGCACCACTTGTCCAGCGCCGTAAGTCACTTAGTTTAGCCACCGTAGTGCTTAAGTTTGTTAGGTACTAGAAAAACCTCCCATTAAGTGGTGTAGATGATGTATTCGTGTTTTTATGTGATGTGTTTCATGCAGTTACATGTCCTTTTTAGTTTGTTAGTTTTGTTAGGGTCTTACTGCCATCCTTATGCGGAGTTGCTGGCCTACGTAGCAGGACAGCCCGATAGGTCTTGATAAGAATTTTAATTATATTGTGAGATACTATGTTTTTACAAAAAAAATTTGGAGTTTAATTAAGGGAAATGGCCGTGTAGGCCCCTATTTTGGCTTTACTTAACCAGTTTCGTTCCAGCCACGGAGCTCATCAGAAGTTTTCTACGCTAGCAAACGTTCAGTTTGCTTGATTGTGCACATCTTCAGTGTACAATGTTGAAACTATTCTATTACTATACGTCAGATTTTTATTTTCTAGCTGAACCCTATTTCAATTTTTGTATGTTTCCCGATCATATGATTGTTCATTACACTGTGCAATGTCATTCTTGTCATTGCACATGATTTTGGACACGCACATATGTGGCTACTTTATACACTTAGCCACCATTCCGTATGGGTCTCTGTTGCCTGTTTTATGTGCGTCTGTTTTAGTAGAATGTTGTACGCTTGTGTGTCTGCTATAGTATCGAGTGTTATGTGTGGGCGTTTATTTCTGTGTGGTTGTGTATGTGTCTTTATATGTGTAGTTTAGTGTGTGTTGATCCACCATTCATGTTCGCTTTCTCGTCTTACCGTTGCTCTATCACTATCTCTGCAGTGCTGGGTGTTTGGTTAGTATCGGTGTGATTACCCTCCCGAGCACACTATCGATGCTCAGCACCGTCATTGGAGCCTTGGTTCGCTATATACTGTGACCAATGGACATTATAAGCTATGTCCAAAGCTCCTGATTAGTGCCACACTCGGTACCGCTCTTTTCTAGGAGCTAAAAATTATTAAATATTGCAAAAAAATGCAACTGCTGGTTTTTATGTCATCTGTGTCCATGAAGTTTTCGTGGAGCAGCATGACGAAACGTTGTACGGCAGGTGGGGCACCACTTGTCCAGCGCCGTAAGTCACTTAGTTTAGCCACCGTAGTGCTTAAGTGAGGTACTAGAAAAACCTTCCATTAAGTGGTGTAGATGATGTGTTCGTGTTTTTATGTGATGTGTTTCATGCAGTTACATGTCCTTTTTAGTTTGTTAGTTTTGTTAGGGTCTTACTGCCATACTTATGGGGAGTTGCTGGCCTATGTAGCAAGACAGCCCGATAGGTCTTGATACGAATTTTAACTATGTTGTGAGATACTATCGTTTTACAAAAAAAAATTTGGAGTTTAATTAAGGGAAAATGGCCGTGTAGGCCCCTATTTGACCACGGAGCTCATCAGAAGTTTTCTACGCTAGCAAACGTTCAGTTTGCTTGGTTGTGTACATCTTCAGTGTACAATGTTGAAACTGTTCTATTACTATACGTCAGATTTTTATTTTCTTGCTGAACCCTATTTCAATTTTTGTATGTTTCCCGATCATATGATTGTTCATTACCCTGTGCAATGTCATTCTTGTCATTGCACATGATTTTGCACACGCACATATGTGGCTACTTTATACTCTTAGCGTGACTTTCTTCTTCGTGTCGTCGTTCGCTAAGGATGAATCTAAACTATTTCCTATTTAAAGGGTCATTCATGAAATTACGAGGTACAAATATCTATTTGTCAAATTAGATATATATATAATTAAATAAGAAACGAATAATATAGAGTAAAAATTAACACAAAATTATTAATAAAAAATATAAGAATAAAACAAAATTATATATATTATATTAGTACTTTATTCTATTACTTACCCCTATCTTTGTTTTCACTTTTATTATCTATGCTCCTATTATTATTTTTTCGGATTCCTTCTTTTTCCAGTACTTTACTTTACACTTATTTATTTATTTTAATTTAAAATTAAATTAATGATCAAAATACCGTGACTTGTTTTGCAACTTTACGTGTTGCTTGTGACACGCGCGATTCACTACTTTTGGCTTTCGTCAAAGGTCTCTTCTATTTATATTAGATTTGTGGTGTGTGATATGTCTTCGTCCCGCATTCTGTTCCGTTCCACATATCACCACTTCTTATGGAGTACCGATTGCATGTATATGTTGGCCCATTTGGGTTCAACTGCTACATCCATATGGTGTCACTATACACCGGGACCGTTCAAGGTTTATGACTGACTGAGTCGTTCAATGTTTTGACCGGAGGGGTGTGGCGTACCACCATTCGGTATGGGTCTCTGTTGCCTGTTTTATATGCGTCTGTTTTAGTAGAATGTTGTACGCTTGTGTGTGTTAAGAACTCAGAAATAGGATGGTAAAAGAAAAAGGGTTTTAATTTCTAGTAGACTTTTTTATTTTGCGTCTAGGACTCAACTACTTAATTTTTATATTTTTTTTTCTGCTCAATCGTCAAATCGACCTCAAAAATTATTTGTTTTGTCATTTCAACAACTTTTAAACACTTCCGATTACGGAAATGTGTAAAAGTTATTGAGTAAGCAAAACAATGCCGATAATTTATGGCGCTTGCTTGGGTTGTTGGTCTGTTGTGAAGTCTGAAACCTACATTGATCTCATATTAGACTTCACAACATTTCTTCCCCCTTCGCAAAATTGTTTACATTTTTTTTTATTAAAGAATTTTATATTATTCTTTATTTTAATTAAAGAATGTTATCAAAATATCAAAACATTTATCCATTTTATCTTAATAATGTCTTACGACTAAAAAGATAGATTGCTAAGTATAATAAAATTAATTATATGGAAACGATACAATAAAGGTTTTGCTATCATCGGCAAAAAATGCAAATAGGAAAAAAATTCAAAAATCTAAGAAAGGCAGAAAAATTAGGATTGAGGACTTACTTTCATACAATACATAATTTTACATATTTGTAGTTTTCTAATTATGATATTTTTTATCGAGTTTTATTCTCTTATATCTCTTGACAATTAGGTTTTTTTTATATAAAGCTTTACATTATACTCCCGCGATATATTTATTAATGACCTCCGTTGAAGCTACATTTCAAGGCTGCATTAAAATACTTAGTCATGACATTTATACTAATTACATTTCGCCAATTAAAGATATTATATATCTATATGAGATACTCGAATTTTAAGAAAGAACGTTATAAATCTATATTTATATATATATTGTTTTTTTTTTTTAGCTTGATAATGGGTGGAAATTATTTACCAGATAAAAATATTTGCAGTGTCGCAAAAAAAAACTCAGATCAGAGAAAAGCACAGCTACTTAATACATAATTTAAAACTGTATGGATAAGTACTACATAATGATGATTCTTTTTTTCTTTTTCTTTTTTTAATTTTAATGCTGAATGATTTATTAAATCTGCGTTCTAATGGCGTGATATCTCTAGTTTTCTTTCCGGTATCTTCTTTGAGAACCTTTTGGGTTTTAATAAGTTTTTGTGGTAAAGGTGGCGGAATTGGAACGATTGGATTAAGTTTAGAAGTGTCCACTTTTAATTTCGAACTTGATGCAGAATTTTTCGGGGTTTCTAAGGGTTCTGGGTTGGCATTTGCGCGTTTGGAATCCTTATTTGTACTAGGTGGGCTAGTTTGAAAACGTGACTGTCTTCGAATGAAACATATAAAAACAATTATTACTATTACACCTAGTAATACTAGGACACCACTGGTTATGTGAGTTTGAGTGTTATTGAGTTCGGCATCCCTACGTCTTTCTATTTGAGACAGTTCTACTTCAAAATCTTCTAAAGTCTTGCTGTTAGCTCTTAAGACGTTGTCATAACTGTGGTGCATCTTAAGCAATGGTGCGGTCATATTTTGTTTGGTTATAAGCTTGTTAGAGAACAGCTTGTTGTTGAGAATTTTTTGAAGAAGTTGTGAGTTTTCAATAGGTATTGGTTCCGGCTGATGAAAAGGTAAGGTAATTTCCTCATTACCTTCATAAGGGATGTCAACAGTTCCTAGGGTATATTTGCAATTTTGATTTAATAGTAATTTTCCGGTGCCATTAATTTCCTTATGTGAGGAAATTTTTTCGCAATGAGATAACAGAGAGTGCGGACTTTGAAAACTTTACCACCAAGCATTCCTGCGTACTAGCTTTACCAGAAATTCCAGGGATCTTTCTATGATTCTGTAACCGCCATGATTTGGGTACTTGTGGAGCGTTATGTAACAAATTAAAAAGACAATTTTCGCGTTCGGCACCAATAGACTTAACTTGCCTTTGGGCGCATATGTGTATTATGGGGTATGGTTTAGAATTGTATTTAATACAGCCTTCACGAAACTGCTCATTAGTTAGTGCGATGAGATGTGTTTCCTGTGTTCCATTTAAAGGAAAACTCGTTTCTAAATCTATGCGTTATGTTCCAGGATGCGTGTTGGTAGTAAATGCACTTTATCTAGAATATATTCTTCTTCTTCTAAAAGGGGGAGCTTAATACGTATGAGCATGTCTCTATTATGCTGAACGAATTATACTTCAATGATTTAGTTCAGCAAGTGAAAATCAATGACGCTCAGATGGGAACCCTTAGTAATTTCTGCATACGCCTCAAGTAATTTCCTAGGAGAAATAATTAGAGGGTGCAGGCGATGTTGCTGTAATGAGTTAATGATGGTAAAGTATTCCGTAATATGGTTATTGACAGATTGTAGAGCAGTTAAAATATGTATGAATAACTGATTAAGATCTGCCTGTAACTGTACTTCGCGTAAATCGAAATTAGTTTTGTTTAATTCGCTAATTAGTTTCTCTGAAAAGTCACTCATCTTTATTTCTATTTGTTCTTGGTAATTAGACAAATGTAGCTGCTTACTATAGGTGTCGAAACTAGTTTTCATTGTTGTTACCTGTTTCTGCATTAACTGAAGTGAATCTTTGTCGTGGTCCTCCAATCTTTGCAACCTTGAGTATACGTCTTTGCGTCTTCACTATCCAAGGTACCAAATAAGTATTTTGAAATTTTTCCAACTGCATCAAATAGTTCCCTCTTTTCACGCACGCTTTGGAGATAAAAACCTATGCTTTCTAGTTTGGCTCTTATTTTGGATGTAATATCTTTTATTTCGTCGTACCAATGAAGGCAATATTTGGTGTGCTTTTCATGAATTTTACACAATTTCTCCACGGCTTCCTCGCAATTTATTACGAAAGCCAGGGTATCGTCTTCGTTCACGAATGGTATTTTTGTAAACATATTCCAATTGGACTGGTAAACGAAACTGGGACTTATTGGCTCAAAGAGGATCCCAGATGGATTGAGCCGGTTGATTGTGACCTGGCCACCAGTTGTCAATGCTTGTACGGCTATGATGAGCACCACTAATGCAAACATAATTCCTATATAGGGGAGAATTTATTCAAAATACGAAGACTTTTAAATTATTATATATATATAGATTTTTAAGTTATTATATAGAGTAAGTTATAAAAAGAATTAATAAGAAAAAGGGATAGTTAAAACTTTTTAAGTCTGTTGTTGTGTACTCTTTTAAGTGTTCTACCTATGTGAATAGTGCAGTTTACATCGCTGTCTACTCGCTTCACCTCAAATGGGGAAAGTTTGTGCTTCTTCGCGGCATTCCGCAATAACGCTTTATCTCCTATGTGAAATCTTTCTACTCTTAAGCTCTGATCGTAATATTTCTTCGCTGCCTTTTTGCTGGAAATTAGATTTTCTTTTGCTTTTCGATGGATTCTTTGCATTTTACATTTAATGTATTCGCAATAGTCATCGAAATTAAAAACAGGCTCTGGATCTTTATTTAAATTGGTTGGTAAAGGATTTTTAAATCCGTATAGAGCATAGATAGGGGTATATTTACTGCTCGTATGTAACGAATGGTTATGAGCATAGGCAGCTTCTGGCAACCAATCAACCAACTAGAGGGGTTGTCATCTACTACGCTTCGTAAATATTCCACTAGAGGCCTATGAGCCCTCTCTAGAGATCCATTGGACTGAGGATGTTAAGCCGTCGTTTGTAGTTTCTTTATTCTCAGTAATTTGCTCACTCGTCTAAAAAGATTACTTGTGAAGTTTGTCCCCTGGTCAGTAATCAGCTTCTTGGGAATTATACAATATCTGAGTATAATGTTTTTATAAAAACAGTTAGCAACCGTTGTGGCTTCGCTGTCAGCCAGAGGGAAACAATCTGGCATTTTTGTTAAATCATCGCTGAAAGTTAAAATATACTTATTCCCTTGGTGAGTGGTGGGAAGCGGTCCAACAATATCCAGATACACCTTATCGGCCGTGTCACTGATCACCATCGGCATCCTGGTGGACTTGCCTGTTTTATTCTGCTGACACTTAATGCACTTTTTAATATGTGTATTTATATCCTTCAGCATATTTTTCCACTTGTAAAAATCCCGCAACTTTTATAGGTTTTGTACACTCCCATGTGCCCTCCTAATGGTGAATCATGGTATTGCTTCAGCACCATTTCAATTTCCTATGGTTTTGACAGAGTTTTGGCCTTCTGATTGTTGGCTGACTCATCGGATGCAATTGATTCTGTATCGGAGTCAGGTAAGCAAATATTACTGGGCATTGAAACGTCTGTACCGTTTTCCAATTGAATTTTGGCAGGAAGAGTTTCTGTTCCCTGTGATTTCAAATATTCCTCTTCTTCTAATAGTTTGGGATAAGCAGAGTTTTTCCGTAATTCTTCTCTTGAACTATTTTGACTAATAGTTGACTGGAGAATTTCATCAGACTTTTGGGTAAGATTTTCTTTCCGGCGAGCCGCAGTTTGAGTTATTGGGAGACAGCAATTTGCAGTTATTTTCTTTTCTTGGGAATTTGGAGGAGAGTGAACTTGGACTTGTGTAGTGATAATGCGTGGTTGATCCTCACTATTTACCTCGTTTACAGCTTTTGGAATTCGACTTAGCGTATCGGCATTTACATTGTACTTACCAGGCTTATACTCAATTTGGTAGTCAAAGTGTGATAATTTATGATGAAATCCTACAAGACGCGAAGTAGGATCTTTCAAATTGAATATTCCCTTCAGAGGTTTATGATCCGTGTATACCGTAAATTTTCTTCCGTAGAGATAACATCAAAATTGCGTGACGCCCATACAATTGCCAGCAGTTTCTTTTCAGTAGTTGAATAATTTCTTTCTGCTTCGTTAAGGGAACGGCTAGCATACGCCACTGGCTGCTCATTTCCAACCTCTCCTTGGGATAAAACTGCTCCCAGTGCTTCTCCACTTGCATCCGTTGTAAAAATAAATGGTTCCGAAAAGTCAGGATATTTTAGTAAGGGGGAGTAGTTAGTGCCAATTTAAGTTGCTTGAAAGCTTCCTCGCATTGCATTGTCCACTTAAACTTAAAAGTTTTTCTTAAAAGCTTGTTAAGAGGTTCCGATATTTGTGAAAAATGTGGAGTAAACTTTCCATAATAATTCGCAAGCCCTAAAAATGATTGCAGCTGCCGAATTGTTCGTGGAACAGGAAAGTTTTGTACACATTCTATTTTTGTTGGATCGGGATGTACTCCTTCCGAAGTACAAATATGGCCGAGGTATACAACTTCTTTCGTTAAGAATTGGCATTTTTCAGGTTGGAGTTTTAGGTTATTGTTTCGTAACCTAATGAGAACATTCAGGAGTTTGTCGTTGTGATCTTCTAGATTTTTGCCATATATTACTATGTCATCTAGATAGACAAAACATTGGAGGCCTTGTAATCCCGTCAAAACATAATTCATAGGACTTTGAAATGTTGCGGGTGCTCCAGTTAATCTAAAAGGCATTCTCTTAAATTCATAATGACCTAAATTTGTGCTAAATGCTGTTTTTGCCCGATCTTCTGGAGATACCGGTATTTGGTGATATCCACTAGCTAAGTCTAATGTAGTGAAGTATCGCGCATGTCCCAGCTGGTCTAGAATATCCTCAATGCGTGGTAATGGGAATGCATCACCTATTGTTATTGCATTGAGTTTTCTAAAATCTACCACAATGCGCCATCGCTTTTCACCTTCGGGGCTAGGCTTTTTAGGGACCACCAATAGTGGAGAGTGCCATGGACTCTTGCTTTCTATTATTAGGTCATTTCGTAACATTTCCCGTACTTGTTCATGAATTATTGCTTTGTGGGCGTCGGGTAATCGATACATTCTCTGATTTATTGGACTATGTTCTTGCTTAATGGGGATTGAGTGAGTTATAGCCGTTGTATGAGATAGTTTATCTCCTGGCAAGTGGAAAACATCATTAAAATCCTTGCAAATGTTTCTAATGGTATTACGCTCCTTCTCATTTAGGTAATCTGCTAGTCGAACTTGTGTTTCCAGAGCTTTCAATCTATCGTTTAATTTTACATACGTTTGCTTGATATATTGTTTACGCATCTTTCTTTCAACAGGGTTCTTGGAATCCCTTTGTGTTCTACCGCTTTAGGGATAGATTTGCAATAAAAATCTGTTAGTTTACTAACAATATAATCGCGAGTGAGTCTGAGATTTATTTTAAAAGGTTTCAAGATTTTTTCTTTTTCATTAACGTTTAAAATTGCTATGGTTAGTTCATTATTGACGGGTTTTACCAGAGAGTTAGCTGAAAAGACTCCTGCACATATTTCTTGTGACATACACAGCATTTCTTCGTTTACATTACATTTTACCTTAATAAGTTTTTCAGTGCGACCTGGAATGATAATGTCTTCTGAAGTATAAATTGCATGTAATGCTGGAACGGAAGATGAGTTATTTGATGTCTCTTTAGCGCGGATATTTTTTTGGTTGGACTTTGGAGTTTCACACTGTTTTGTTGGGTCGAGGTGACAGCCCCGTCTTAGTTTTCCTGTAAACTAATATTTTCAGATGATTGTGTGGATCGTGCATCCCATCGGTGTTTGGCTCTACATTCTTCTATATAGTGGCCATTGCGTTGGCAAAACTCACATTTTTTCCTTGATGGGCTAACACGGCTTGGCGCCGTGAATTCATTATATGGCAATTTTGATTATTGTGTCCATAAACTTTACAATTAGTACAAAAGGGAGTAGATTTTCGTAAACTGCTGGTTTATTAGTTATATGATTATACTGCGTGTGTTTAGGTACATTGTTATTATTATTAGATTGCCCGTAACCTGTATGTGGAACCTGTTTTGGTATTGGTTGGGAGTTTTGGGTAAATAAGATAGATTGCGGTGTAATCATATTATTCAAATAAGGAAATTGAGAAAGATTTTGATTACCAGAGCTCTGATTTAAATGAGATGTATGCGAGTCTGGCTGTATGTTTTGGTGTGCCACCAACATGTGAAGCTCTGATTCTTCCAATTTCTCTGCCTTTTCGATTACCTTTTCAAGAAACTGTTCTGCATCATTTAAAAGAAAGAATCGGTGATGTGGATTAAGTATCCCAGATTTAAAGGTAAAGACCGCAGTCTCTTCCAAATCTGAGTTAATAGCTATAATACCTGAACTATGCCTTTTGCTGTCAAGAGCCTTACACCCTTTTAAAAGTTGTGTCACTCTTCTACCGTAGGAAAATAGCTATTCGCCAGGGAATTGCCTACTATTTCTTAATTCATTTAATTGGACGTGATATGGCTTTGTGTTAACCAATTTAGTGAGAAAAACAGTTTTTAATTCATCTAACGTTTTGTATTCGACACCGTCTAAGACTAATGCAGCTCTTCGTCAGAACTTAGTTGGTATTAGTTGTAAAAAGAGCTTCCGCTCTTCCTCTTTAGTGAGGCACAAGTTTACATGTTCACAGCACTTAATAAAAATCTGCACCACTCTGCTTCTAGTAATGGTAAATTATTAATTACTATTTGGCTAATAAATGCCATGTCATTATTTTGCATGCTTACTTTCTTAATTATATTATTTCTAGCAGATTTAAAATTCAATTGGTTCTGCTCACCGTTTGTTCCTTTGTCTCCTACTGAGTATGACCTTCTTCTTAAATAGCAATTCCCTGATCTTAATTGTCGAATATACAGTGAATCTTCCTCTTCTGTTGGCAGATGTACTTCTTCTTCTCTGTTAATCACGCTATCACTCGTTGAATCGCTGTCTGTGCTATTGGCGCTACTCCAGATTGGGCTGGTATTGTCCAGACTGAAAGAATTTATCCTTTCCTCAAAGCGGCTGGTACTTGCTAGTGTACTCCTCTCAATTGAGTAGAGCAATTCTCAACATTCGACTGCTCTTCTGACATTAATATTTGCAGATTTCAGATAACAGTATTCCACTTCAACTTCTTGAAATTTATTTTATTTATTTATTTCACTGTTTTCTGCAGCAGTCACTACAATTTTTTTTGTATGTATTCAGTAATAAAACAAAATCGCCACACAGATTCGCATAATTCAACGAAAACAAAACTTCACCGGCTGCGCCAAATAATGTTAAGAACTCAGAAATAGGATGCTAAAAGAAAAACGGTTTTAATTTCTAATAGACTTTCTTATTTTGCGTCTAGAACTCAACTACTTTTATATTTTTTTTCTGCTCAATCGTCAAATCGACCTCACAAATTATTTGTTTTATCATTTCAACAACTTTCAAACACTTCCGATTAGCAAATTAACTGATGGAAATGTGTAAAAGTTATTGAGTAAGCAAAACAATGACGATAATTTATGGTGCTTGCTTGGGTTGTTGGATTGTTGTGAAGTCTGAAACCTACATTGATCTCATATTAGACTTCACAACATGTGTCTGCTATTGTATGTGTGGGCGTTTATTTCTGTGTGGTTATGTATGTGTCTTTATGCCACCGTAGTGCTTAAGTGAGGTACTAGAAAAACCTTCCATTTAGTGGTGTAGATGATGTGTTCGTGTTTTTATGTGATGTGTTTCATGCAGTTACATGTCTTGTTTAGTTTGTTAGGTACTAGAAAAACCTCCCATTAAGTGGTGTAGATGATGTGTTCGTTTTTTTATGTGATGTGTTTCATGCAGTTACATGTCCTGTTTAGTTTGTTAGTTTTGTTAGGGTCTTACTGCCATCCTTATGGGGAGTTGCTGGCCTACGTAGCAGGACAGCCCGATAGGTCTTGATACGAATTTTCACTATGTTGTGAGATACTATGGTTTTATAAAAACTTTTGGAGTTTAATTAAGGGGAAATGGCCGTGTAGACCTCTATTTGGCTTTACTTAACCAGTTTCGCTCCAGCCACGGAGCTCATCAGAAGTTTTCTACGCTAGCAAACGTTCAGTTCGCTTGATTGTGTACATCTTCAGTGTACAATGTTGAAACTATTCTATTACTATACGTCGGATTTTTATTTTCTAGCTGAACCCTATTTCAATTTTTGTATGTTTCCAGATCATATGATTGTTCATTACCCTGTGCAATGTCATTCTTGTCATTGCACATGATTTTGGACACGCACATATGTGGCTACTTTATACTCTTAGCGTGACTCTCTTCTTCGTGTTGTCGTTCGCTAAGGATGAATCTAAACTATTTCCTATTTAAAGGGTCATTCATGAAATTACGAGGTACAAATATCTATTTGTCAAATTAGATATATATATAATTAAATAAGAAACGAATAAAATAGAGTAAAAATTCACACAAAGTTATAAATAAAAAATATAAGAATAAAACAAAATTATATATATTATATTAGTACTTTATTCTATTACTTACCCCTATCTTTGTTTTCACTTTTATTATCTATGCTCCTATTATTATTTTTTCGGTTTCCTTCTATATCCAGTACTTTACTTTACACTTATTTATTTATTTCAATTTAAAATTAAATTAATGATCAAAATACCGTGACCCGTTTTGCAACTTTACGTGTTGCTTGTGACGCGCGCGATTCACTACTGTTGGCTTTCGTCAAAGGTCTCTTCTATTTATGTTAGATTTGTGGTGTGTGATATGTCTTCGTCCCGCATTCTGTTCCGTTCCACGTATCACCACTTCTTATGGAGTACCGATTGCATGTATATGTTGGCCCATTTGGGTTCAACTGCTACATCCGTATGGTGTCACCTTACACCGGGACCGTTCAAGGTTTATGACTGACTGAGTCGTTCAATGTTTTGACCGGAGCCGTGCGGCGTGCCACCATTCCGTATGGGTCTCTGTTGCCTGTTTTATGTGCGTCTGTTTTAGTAGAATGTTGTACGCTTGTGTGTCTGCTATTGTATCGAGTGTTATGTGTGGGCGTTTATTTCTATGTGGTTATGTATGTGTCTTTATGTGTGTAGTTTAGTGTGTGTTCATCCACCATTAATGGTCGCTCTCTCAACTTACCGCTGCTCTATCCCTATCTCTGCAGTGCTGGGTGTTTGGTTAGTATCGGTGTGATTACCCTCCCGAGCACACTATCGATGCTCAGCACCGTCATTGGAGCCTTGGTTCACTATATACTGTGACCAATGGACATTATATGCTATGTTCAAAGCTCCTGATTAGTGCCAGATTCAATACCGCTCTTTCCTAGGAGCTAAAAAATGATTAAATATTGCAAAAAAATGCAAGTGCTGGTTTTTATGTCATCTGTGTCCATGAAGTTTTGGTGAAGCAGCATGACGAAACGTTGTACGGCAGGTGGGGCACCACTTGTCCAGCGCCGTAAGTCACTTAGTTTAGCCACCGTAGTGCTAGAAAAACTAGAAAAACCTTCCATTAAGTGGTGTAGATGATGTGTTCGTGTTTTTATGTGATGTGTTTCATGCAGTTACATGTCCTTTTTAGTTTGATAGTTTTGTTAGGGTGTTACTGCCATCTTTATGGGGAATTGCTGGCCTACGTAGCAGGACAGCCCGATAGGTCTTGATACGAATTTTGACTATGTTGTGAGATACTATATTTTTACAAAAAAAAATTGAGTTTAATTAAGGGAAATGGCCGTGTAGGCCCCTATTTTGGCTTTACTTAACCAGTTTCGTTCCAGCCACGGAGCTCAGCAGAAGTTTTCTACGCTAGCAAACGTTCAGTTTGCTTGATTGTGTACATCTTCAGTGTACAATGTTGAAACTATTCTATTACTATACGTCAGATTTTTATTTTCTAGCTGAACCCTATTTCAATTTTTGTATGTTTCCAGATCATATGATTGTTCATTACCCTGTGCAATGTCATTCTTGTCATTGCACATGATTTTGGACACGCACATATGTGGCTACTTTATACTCTTAGCGTGACTCTCTTCTTCGTGTTGTCGTTCGCTAAGGATGAATCTAAACTATTTCCTATTTAAAGGGTCATTCATGAAATTACGAGGTACAAATATCTATGTATTTGTCAAATTAGATATATATATATAATTAAATAAGAAACGAATAATATAGAGTAAAAATTAACACAATATTATTAATAAAAAATATAAGAATAAAACAAATTTATGTATATTATATTAGTACTTTATTCTATTACTTACCCCTATCTTTGTTTTCACTTTTATTATCTATGCTCCTATTATTATTTTTTCGGATTCCTTCTATTTCCAGTACTTTACTTTACACTCAATTATTTATTTCAATTTAAAATTAAATTAATGATCAAAATACCGTGACCTGTTTTGCAACTTTACGTGTTGCTTGTGACGCGCGCGATTCACTACTGTTGGCTTTCGTCAAAGGTCTCTTCTATTTATGCTAGATTTGTGGTGTGTGATATGTCTTTGTCCCGCATTCTGTTCCGTCCACGTATCCCCACTTCTTATGGAGCACCGATTGCATGTATATGTTGGCCCATTTGGGTTCAACTGCTACATCCGTATGGTGTCACTATACACCGGGACCGTTCAAGGTTTATGACTGACTGAGTCGTTCAATGTTTTGACCGGAGCCGTGCGGCGTGCCACCATTCCGTATTGGTCTCTGTTGCATGTTTTATGTGCGTCTGTTTTAGTAGAATGTTGTACGCTTGTGTGTCTGCTATTGTATTGAGTGTTATGTGTGGGCGTTTATTTCTGTGTGGTTGTGCATGTGTCTTTATGTGTGTAGTTTAGTATGTGTTGATCCACCATTCATGGTCGCTCTCTCGTCTTACCGTTGCTCTATCACTATCTCTGCAGTGCTGGGTGTTTGGTTAGTATCGGTGTGATTACCCACCCGAGCACACTATCGATGCTCAGCACCGTCATTGGAGCCTTGGTTCGCTATATACTGTGGCCAATGGACAATACAAGCTATGTCCAAAGTTCCTGATTAGTACCAGATTCGATACCGCTCTTTCCTAAGAGCTAAAAAATTATTAAATATTGAAAAAAAATGCAAGTGCTGGTTTTTATGTCATCTGTGTCCATGAAGTTTTCGTGGAGCAGCATGACGAAACGTTGTACGGCAGGTGGGGCACCACTTGTCGAGTGCCGTAAGTCACTCAGTTTAGCCACCGTAGTGCTTAAGTAAGGTACTAGAAAAACCTTCCATTAAGTGGTGTAGATGATGTATTCGTGTTTTTATGTGATGTGTTTCATGCAGTTGCATGTCCTTTTTAGTTTGTTAGTTTTGTTAGGGTCTTACTGCCATCCTTATGGGGAGTTGCTGGCCTACGTAGCAGGACAGCCCAATAGGTCTTGATACGAATTTTAACTATGTTGTGAGATACTATGGTTTTACAAAAAAAAATTGGAGTTTAATTAAGGGAAGTGGCCGTGTATGCTCCTATTTTGGCTTTACTTAACCAGTTTCGCTCCAGCCACGGAGCTCATCAGAAGTTTTCTACGCTAGCAAACGTTCAGTTTGCTTGATTGTGTACATCTTCAGTGTACAATGTTGAAACTATTCTATTACTATACGTCAGATTTTTATTTTCTAGCTGAACCCTATTTCAATTTTTGTATGTTTCCCGATCATATGATTGTTCATTACACTGTGCAATGTCATTCTTGTCACTGCACATGATTTTGGATACGCACATATGTGGCTACTTTATACTCTTAGCTTGACTCTCTTCTTCGTGTCGTCGTTCGCTAAGGATGAATCTAAACTATTTCCTATTTAAAGGGTTATTCATGAAATTACGAGGTACAAATATCTATGTATTTGTCAAATTAGATATATATATAATTAAATAAGAAACGAATAATATAGAGTAAAAATTAACACAATATTATTAATAAAAAATATAAGAATAAAACAAATTTATGTATATTATATTAGTACTTTATTCTATTACTTACCCCTATCTTTGTTTTCACTTTTATTATCTATGCTCCTATTATTATTTTTTCGGATTCCTTCTATTTCCAGTACTTTACTTTACACTTATTTATTTATTTCAATTTAAAATTAAATTAATGATCAAAATACCATGACCTGTTTTGCAACTTTACGTGTTGTTTGTGACGCGCGCGATTCACTACTGTTGGCTTTCGTCAAAGGTCTCTTCTATTTATGCTAGATTTGCGGTGTGTGATATGTCTTTGTCCCGCATTCTGTTCCGTCCACGTATCCCCACTTCTTATGGAGTACCGATTGCATGTATATGTTGGCCCATTTGGGTTCAACTGCTACATCCGTATGGTGTCCCTATACACCGGGACCGTTCAAGGTTTATGACTGACTGAGTCGTTCAATGTTTTGACCGGAGCCGTGCGGCGTGCCACCATTCCGTATGGGTCTCTGTTGCATGTTTTATGTGCGTCTGTTTTAGTAGAATGTTGTACGCTTGTGTGTCTGCTATTGTATTGAGTGTTGTGTGTGGGCGTTTATTTCTGTGTGGTTGTGCATGTGTCTTTATGTGTGTAGTTTAGTATGTCTTGATCCACCATTCATGGTCGCTCTCTCGTCTTACCGTTGCTCTATCACTATCTCTGCAGTGCTGGGTGTTTGGTTAGTATCGGTGTGATTACCCTCCCGAGCACACTATCGATGCTCAGCACCATCATTGGAGCCTTGGTTCGCTATATACTGTGACCAATGGACATTATAAGCTATGTCCAAAGTTCCTGATTAGTACCAGATTCGATACCGCTCTTTCCTAAGAGCTAAAAAATTATTAAATATTGCAAAAAAATTCAAGTGCTGGTTTTTGTGTCATCTGTGTCCATGAAGTTTTCGTGGAGCAGCATGACGAAACGTTGTACGGCAGGTGGGGCACCACTTGTCCAGTGCCGTAAGTCACTCAGTTTAGCCACCGTAGTGCTTAAGTAAGGTACTAGAAAAACCTTCCATTAAGTGGTGTAGATGATGTATTCGTGTTTTTATGTGATGTGTTTCATGCAGTTACATATCCTTTTTAGTTTGTTAGTTTTGTTAGGGTCTTACTGCCATCCTTATGGGGAGTTGCTGGCCTACGTAGCAGGACAGCCCAATAGGTCTTGATACGAATTTTAACTATGTTGTGAGATACTATGGTTTTACAAAAAAAAATTGGAGTTTAATTAAGGGAAGTGGCCGTGGATGCTCCTATTTTGGCTTTACTTAACCAGTTTTGTTCCAGCCACGGAGCTCATCAGAAGTTTTCTACGCTAGCAAACGTTTAGTTTGCTTGATTGTGTACATCTTCAGTGTACAATGTTGAAACTATTCTATTACTATACGTCAGATTTTTATTTTCTAGCTGAACCCTATTTCAATTTTTGTATGTTTCCCGATCATATGATTGTTCATTACACTGTGCAATGTCATTCTTGTCACTGCACATGATTTTGGACACGCACATATGTGGCTACTTTATACTCTTAGCTTGACTCTCTTCTTCGTGTCGTCGTTCGCTAAGGATGAATCTAAACTATTTCCTATTTAAAGGGTCATTCATGAAATTACGAGGTACAAATATCTATGTATTTGTCAAATTAGATATATGTATATATAATTAAATAAGAAACGAATAATATAGAGTAAAAATTAACACAAAATTATTAATAAAAAATATAAGAATAAAACAAATTTATGTATATTATATTAGTACTTTATTCTATTACTTACCCCTATCTTTGTTTTCACTTTTATTATCTATGCTCCTATTATTATTTTTTCGGATTCCTTCTATTTCCAGTACTTTACTTTACACTTATTTATTTATTTCAATTTAAAATTAAATTAATGATCAAAATACCGTGACCTGTTTTGCAACTTTACGTGTTGCTTGTGACGCGCGCGATTCACTACTGTTGGCTTTCGTCAAAGGTCTCTTTTATTTATGCTAGATTTGTGGTGTGTGATATGTCTTCGTCCCGCATTCTGTTCCGTCCACGTATCCCCACTTCTTATGGAGTACCGATTGCATGTCTATGTTGGCCCATTTGGGTTCAACTGCTACTTCCGTATGGTGTCACTATACACCGGGACCGTTCAAGGTTTATGACTGACTGAGTCGTTCAATGTTTTGACCGGAGCCGTGCGGCGTGCCACCATTCCGTATGGGTCTCTGTTGCCTGTTTTATGTGCGTCTGTTTTAGTAGAATGTTGTACGCTTGTGTGTCTGCTATTTTATTGAGTGTTATGTGTGGGCGTTTATTTCTGTGTGGTTGTGCATGTGTCTTTATGTGTGTAGTTTAGTATGTGTTGATCCACCATTCATGGTCGCTCTCTCGTCTTACCGTTGCTCTATCACTATCTCTGCAGTGCTGGGTGTTTGGTTAGTATCGGTGTGATTACCCTCCCGAGCACACTATCGATGCTCAGCACCGTCATGGGAGCCTTGGTTCGCTATATACTGTGACCAATGGACATTATAAGCTATGTCCGAAGCTGCTGATTAGTGCCAGATTCGATACCGCTCTTTTCTAGGAGCTAAAAAATTATTAATCATTGCAAAAAAATGCAAGAGCTGGTTTTTATGTCATCTGCGTCCATGCAGTTTTCGTGGAGCTGCATGACGAAACGTTGTACGGCAGGTGGGGCACCACTTGTCCAGTGCCGTAAGTCACTCAGTTTAGCCACCGTAGTGCTTAAGTAAGGTACTAGAAAAACCTTCCATTAAGTGGTGTAGATGATGTATTCGTGTTTTTATGTGATGTGTTTCATGCAGTTACATATCCTTTTTAGTTTGTTAGTTTTGTTAGGGTCTTACTGCCATCCTTATGGGGAGTTGCTGGCCTACGTAGCAGGACAGCCCGATAGGTCTTGATACGAATTTTAACTATGTTGTGAGATACTATGGTTTTGCAAAAAAAAATTGGAGTTTAATTAAGGGAAGTGACCGTGTATGCTCCTATTTTGGCTTTACTTAACCAGTTTCGTTCCAGCCACGGAGCTCATCAGAAGTTTTCTACGCTAGCAAACGTTCAGTTTGCTTGATTGTGTACATCTTCAGTGTACAATGTTGAAACTATTCTATTACTATACGTCAGATTTTTATTTTCTAGCTGAACCCTATTTCAATTTTTGTATGTTTCCCGATCATATGATTGTTCATTACACTGTGCAATGTCATTCTTGTCACTGCACATGATTTTGGACACGCACATATGTGGCTACTTTATACTCTTAGCTTGACTCTCTTCTTCGTGTCGTCGTTCGCTAAGGATGAATCTAAACTATTTCCTATTTAAAGGGTCATTCATGAAATTACGAGGTACAAATATCTATGTATTTGTCAAATTAGATATATATATAATTATATAAGAAACGAATAATATAGAGTAAAAATTAACACAAAATGATTAATAAAAAATATAAGAATAAAACAAATTTATGTATATTATATTAGTACTTTATTCTATTACTTACCCCTATCTTTGTTTTCACTTTTATTATTTATGCTCCTATTATTATTTTTTCGGATTCCTTCTATTTCCAGTACTTTACTTTACATTTATTTATTTATTTCAATTTAAAATTAAATTAATGATCAAAATACCGTGACCTGTTTTGCAACTTTACGTGTTGCTTGTGACGCGCGCGATTCACTACTGTTGGGTTTCGTCAAAGGTCTCTTCTATTTATGCTAGATTTGTGGTGTGTGATATGTCTTCGTCCCGCATTCTGTTCCGTCCACGTATCCCCACTTCTTATGGAGTACCGATTGCATGTATATGTTGGCCCATTTGGGTTCAACTGCTACATCCGTATGGTGTCACTATACACCGGGACCGTTCAAGGTTTATGACTGACTGAGTCGTTCAATGTTTTGACCGGAGCCGTGCGGCGTGCCACCATTCCGTATGGGTCTCTGTTGCCTGTTTTATGTGCGTCTGTTTTAGTAGAATGTTGTACGCTTGTGTGTCTGCTATTGTATTGAGTGTTATGTGTGGGCGTTTATTTCTGTGTGGTTCTGCATGTGTCTTTATGTGTGTAGTTTAGTATGTGTTGATCCACCATTCATGGTCGCTCTCTCGTCTTACCGTTGCTCTATCACTATCTCTGCAGTGCTGGGTGTTTGGTTAGTATCGGTGTGATTACCCTCCCGAGCACACTATCGATGCTCAGCACCGTCATTGGAGCCTTGGTTCGCTATATACTGTGACCAATGGACATTATAAGCTATGTCCAAAGTTCCTGATTAGTACCAGATTCGATACCGCTCTTTCCTAAGAGCTAAAAAATTATTAAATATTGCAAAAAAATTCAAGTGCTGGTTTTTGTGTCATCTGTGTCCATGAAGTTTTCGTGGAGCAGCATGACGAAACGTTGTACGGCAGGTGGGGCACCACTTGTCCAGTGCCGTAAGTCACTTAGTTTAGCCACCGTAGTGCTTAAGTAAGGTACTAGAAAAACCTTCCATTAAGTGGTGTAGATGATGTATTCGTGTTTTTATATGAAGTGTTTCATGCAGTTACATGTCCTTTTTAGTTTGTTACTTTTGTTAGGGTCTTACTGCCATCCGTATGGGGAGTTGCTGGCCTACGTAGCAGGACAGCCCGATAGGTGTTGATACGAATTTTAACTATGTTGTGTGATACTATGGTTTTACAAAAAAAAATTGGAGTTTAATTAAGGGAAATGGCCGTGTAGGCCCCTATTTTGGCTTTACTTAACCAGTTTCGTTCCAGCTACGGAGCTCATCAGAAGTTTTCTACGCTAGCAAACGTTCAGTTTGCTTGTCTGTGTACATCTTCAGTGTACAATGTTGAAACTATTCTATTACTATACGTCAGATTTTTATTTTCTAGCTGAACCCTATTTCAATTTTTGTATGTTTCCCGATCATATGATTGTTCATTACACTGTGCAATGTCATTCTTGTCACTGCACATGAATTTGGACACGCACATATGTGGCTACTTTATACTCTTAGCTTGACTCTCTTCTTCGTGTCGTCGTTCGCTAAGGATGAATCTAAACTATTTCCTATTTAAAGGGTCATTCATGAAATTACGAGGTACAAATATCTATGTATTTGTCAAATTAGATATATGTATATATAATTAAATAAGAAACGAATAATATAGAGTAAAAATTAACACAAAATTATTAATAAAAAATATAAGAATAAAACAAATTTATGTATATTATATTAGTACTTTATTCTATTACTTACCCCTATCTTTGTTTTCACTTTTATTATCTATGCTCCTATTATTATTTTTTCGGATTCCTTCTATTTCCAGTACTTTACTTTACACTTATTTATTTATTTCAATTTAAAATTAAATTAGTGATCAAAATACCGTGACCTGTTTTGCAACTTTACGTGTTGCTTGTGACGCGCGCGATTCACTACTGTTGGCTTTCGTCAAAGGTCTCTTTTATTTATGCTAGATTTGTGGTGTGTGATATGTCTTCGTCCCGCATTCTGTTCCGTCCACGTATCCCCACTTCTTATGGAGTACCGATTGCATGTCTATATTGGCCCATTTGGGTTCAACTGCTACATCCGTATGGTGTCACTATACACCGGGACCGTTCAAGGTTTATGACTGGCTGAGTCGTTCAATGTTTTGACCGGAGCCGTGCGGCGTGCCACCATTCCGTATGGGTCTCTGTTGCCTGTTTTATGTGCGTCTGTTTTAGTAGAATGTTGTACGCTTGTGTGTCTGCTATTTTATTGAGTGTTATGTGTGGGCGTTTATTTCTGTGTGGTTGTGCATGTGTCTTTATGTGTGTAGTTTAGTGTGTGTTGATCCACCATTCATGGTCGCTCTCTCGTCTTACCGTTGCTCTATCAATATCTCTGCAGTGCTGGGTGTTTGGTTAGTATCGGTGTGATTACCCTCCCGAGCACACTATCGATGCTCAGCACCGTCATGGGAGCCTTGGTTCGCTATATACTGTGACCAATGGACATTATAAGCTATGTCCGAAGCTGCTGATTAGTGCCAGATTCGATACCGCTCTTTTCTAGGAGCTAAAAAATTATTAAATATTGCAAAAAAATGCAAGTGCTGGTTTTTATGTCATCTGCGTCCATGAAGTTTTCGTGGAGCAGCATGTTGAAACGTTGTACGGCAGGTGGGGCACCACTTGTCCAGTGCCGTAAGTCACTCAGTTTAGCCACCGTAGTGTTTAAGTAAGGTACTAGAAAAACCTTCCATTAATTGGTGTAGATGATGTATTCGTGTTTTTATGTGATGTGTTTCATGCAGTTACATATCCTTTTTAGTTTGTTAGTTTTGTTAGGGTCTTACTGCCATCGTTATGGGGAGTTGCTGGCCTACGTAGCAGGACAGCCCGATAGGTCTTGATACGAATTTTAACTATGTTGTGAGATACTATGGTTTTACAAAAAAAAATTGGAGTTTAATTAAGGGAAGTGGCCGTGTATGCTCCTATTTTGGCTTTACTTAACCAGTTTCGTTCCAGCCACGGAGCTCATCAGAAGTTTTCTACGCTAGCAAACATTCAGTTTGCTTGATTGTGTACATCTTCAGTGTACAATGTTGAAACTATTCTATTACTATACGTCAGATTTTTATTTTCTAGCTGAACCCTATTTCAATTTTTGTATGTTTCCCGATCATATGATTGTTCATTACACTGTGCAATGTCATTCTTGTCACTGCACATGATTTTGGACACGCACATATGTGGCTACTTTATACTCTTAGCTTGACTCTCTTCTTCGTGTCGTCGTTCGCTAAGGATGAATCTAAACTATTTCCTATTTAAAGGGTCATTCATGAAATTACGAGGTACAAATATCTATGTATTTGTCAAATTAGATATATATATAATTAAATAAGAAACGAATAATATAGAGTAAAAATTAACACAAAATGATTAATAAAAAATATAAGAATAAAACAAATTTATGTATATTATATTAGTACTTTATTCTATTACTTACCCCTATCTTTGTTTTCACTTTTATTATTTATGCTCCTATTATTATTTTTTCGGATTCCTTCTATTTCCAGTACTTTACTTTACATTTATTTATTTATTTCAATTTAAAATTAAATTAATGATCAAAATACCGTGACCTGTTTTGCAACTTTACGTGTTGCTTGTGACGCGCGCGATTCACTACTGTTGGGTTTCGTCAAAGGTCTCTTCTATTTATGCTAGATTTGTGGTGTGTGATATGTCATCGTCCCGCATTCTGTTCCGTCCACGTATCCCCACTTCTTATGGAGTACCGATTGCATGTATATGTTGGCCCATTTGGGTTCAACTGCTACATCCGTATGGTGTCACTATACACCGGGACCGTTCAAGGTTTATGACTGACTGAGTCGTTCAATGTTTTGACCGGAGCCGTGCGGCGTGCCACCATTCCGTATGGGTCTCTGTTGCCTGTTTTATGTGCGTCTGTTTTAGTAGAATGTTGTACGCTTGTGTGTCTGCTATTGTATTGAGTGTTATGTGTGGGCGTTTATTTCTGTGTGGTTGTGCATGTGTCTTTATGTGTGTAGTTTAGTGTGTGTTGATCCACCATTCATGGTCGCTCTCTCGTCTTACCGTTGCTCTATCAATATCTCTGCAGTGCTGGGTGTTTGGTTAGTATCGGTGTGATTACCCTCCCGAGCACACTATCGATGCTCAGCACCGTCATGGGAGCCTTGGTTCGCTATATACTGTGACCAATGGACATTATAAGCTATGTCCGAAGCTGCTGATTAGTGCCAGATTCGATACCGCTCTTTTCTAGGAGCTAAAAAATTATTAAATATTGCAAAAAAATGCAAGTGCTGGTTTTTATGTCATCTGCGTCCATGAAGTTTTCGTGGAGCAGCATGTTGAAACGTTGTACGGCAGGTGGGGCACCACTTGTCCAGTGCCGTAAGTCACTCAGTTTAGCCACCGTAGTGTTTAAGTAAGGTACTAGAAAAACCTTCCATTAATTGGTGTAGATGATGTATTCGTGTTTTTATGTGATGTGTTTCATGCAGTTACATATCCTTTTTAGTTTGTTAGTTTTGTTAGGGTCTTACTGCCATCGTTATGGGGAGTTGCTGGCCTACGTAGCAGGACAGCCCGATAGGTCTTGATACGAATTTTAACTATGTTGTGAGATACTATGGTTTTACAAAAAAAAATTGGAGTTTAATTAAGGGAAGTGGCCGTGTATGCTCCTATTTTGGCTTTACTTAACCAGTTTCGTTCCAGCCACGGAGCTCATCAGAAGTTTTCTACGCTAGCAAACATTCAGTTTGCTTGATTGTGTACATCTTCAGTGTACAATGTTGAAACTATTTTATTACTATACGTCAGATTTTTATTTTCTAGCTGAACCCTATTTCAATTTTTGTATGTTTCCCGATCATATGATTGTTCATTACACTGTGCAATGTCATTCTTGTCACTGCACATGATTTTGGACACGCACATATGTGGCTACTTTATACTCTTAGCTTGACTCTCTTCTTCGTGTCGTCGTTCGCTAAGGATGAATCTAAACTATTTCCTATTTAAAGGGTCATTCATGAAATTACGAGGTACAAATATCTATGTATTTGTCAAATTAGATATATATATAATTAAATAAGAAACGAATAATATAGAGTAAAAATTAACACAAAATGATTAATAAAAAATATAAGAATAAAACAAATTTATGTATATTATATTAGTACTTTATTCTATTACTTACCCCTATCTTTGTTTTCACTTTTATTATTTATGCTCCTATTATTATTTTTTCGGATTCCTTCTATTTCCAGTACTTTACTTTACATTTATTTATTTATTTCAATTTAAAATTAAATTAATGATCAAAATACCGTGACCTGTTTTGCAACTTTACGTGTTGCTTGTGACGCGCGCGATTCACTACTGTTGGGTTTCGTCAAAGGTCTCTTCTATTTATGCTAGATTTGTGGTGTGTGATATGTCATCGTCCCGCATTCTGTTCCGTCCACGTATCCCCACTTCTTATGGAGTACCGATTGCATGTATATGTTGGCCCATTTGGGTTCAACTGCTACATCCGTATGGTGTCACTATACACCGGGACCGTTCAAGGTTTATGACTGACTGAGTCGTTCAATGTTTTGACCGGAGCCGTGCGGCGTGCCACCATTCCGTATGGGTCTCTGTTGCCTGTTTTATGTGCGTCTGTTTTAGTAGAATGTTGTACGCTTGTGTGTCTGCTATTGTATTGAGTGTTATGTGTGGGCGTTTATTTCTGTGTGGTTGTGCATGTGTCTTTATGTGTGTAGTTTAGTATGTGTTGATCCACCATTCATGGTCGCTCTCTCGTCTTACCGTTGCTCTATCACTATCTCTGCAGTGCTGGATGTTTGGTTAGTATCGGTGTGATTACCCTCCCGAGCACACTATCGATGCTCAGCACCGTCATTGGAGCCTTGGTTCGCTATATACTGTGACCAATGGACATTATAAGCTATGTCCAAAGTTCCTGATTAGTACCAGATTCGATACCGCTCTTTCCTAAGAGCTAAAAAATTATTAAATATTGCAAAAGAATTCAAGTGCTGGTTTTTGTGTCATCTGTGTCCATGAAGTTTTCGTGGAGCAGCATGACGAAACGTTGTACGGCAGGTGGGGCACCACTTCTCCAGTGCCGTAAGTCACTTAGTTTAGCCACCGTAGTGCTTAAGTAAGGTACTAGAAAAACCTTCCATTAAGTGGTGTAGATGATGTATTCGTGTTTTTATATGAATTGTTTCATGCAGTTACATGTCCTTTTTAGTTTGTTACTTTTGTTAGGGTCTTACTGCCATCCGTATGGGGAGTTGCTGGCCTACGTAGCAGGACAGCCCGATAGGTGTTGATACGAATTTTAACTATGTTGTGTGATACTATGGTTTTACAAAAAAAAATTGGAGTTTAATTAAGGGAAATGGCCGTGTAGGCCCCTATTTTGGCTTTACTTAACCAGTTTCGTTCCAGCTACGGAGCTCATCAGAAGTTTTCTACGCTAGCAAACGTTCAGTTTGCTTGTCTGTGTACATCTTCAGTGTACAATGTTGAAACTATTCTATTACTATACGTCAGATTTTTATTTTCTAGCTGAACCCTATTTCAATTTTTGTATGTTTCCCGATCATATGATTGTTCATTACACTGTGCAATGTCATTCTTGTCACTGCACATGATTTTGGACACGCACATATGTGGCTTCTTTATACTCTTAGCTTGACTCTCTTCTTCGTGTCGTCGTTCGCTAAGGATGAATCTAAACTATTTCCTATTTAAAGGGTCATTCATGAAATTACGAGGTACAAATATCTATGTATTTGTCAAATTAGATATATATAAATTAAATAAGAAATGAATAATATAGAGTAAAAATTAACACAAAATGATTAATAAAAAATATAAGAATAAAACAAATTTATGTATATTATATTAGTACTTTATTCTATTACTTACCCCTATCTTTGTTTTCACTTTTATTATTTATGCTCCTATTATTATTTTTTCGGATTCCTTCTATTTCCAGTACTTTACTTTACATTTATTTATTTATTTCAATTTAAAATTAAATTAATGATCAAAATACCGTGACCTGTTTTGCAACTTTACGTGTTGCTTGTGACGCGCGCGATTCACTACTGTTGGGTTTCGTCAAAGGTCTCTTCTATTTATGCTAGATTTGTGGTGTGTGATATGTCTTCGTCCCGCATTCTGTTCCGTCCACGTATCCCCACTTCTTATGGAGTACCGATTGCATGTATATGTTGGCCCATTTGGGTTGAACTGCTACATACATATGGTGTCACTATACACCGGGACCGTTCAAGGTTTATGACTGACTGAGTCGTTCAATGTTTTGACCGGAGCCGTGCGGCGTGCCACCATTCCGTATGGGTCTCTGTTGCCTGTTTTATGTGCGTCTGTTTTAGTAGAATGTTGTACGCTTGTGTGTCTGCTATTGTATTGAGTGTTATGTGTGGGCGTTTATTTCTGTGTGGTTGTGCATGTGTCTTTATGTGTGTAGTTTAGTATGTGTTGATCCACCATTCATGGTCGCTCTCTCGTCTTACCGTTGCTCTATCACTATCTCTGCAGTGCTGGGTGTTTGGTTAGTATCGGTGTGATTACCCTCCCGAGCACACTATCGATGCTCAGCACCGTCATTGGAGCCTTGGTTCGCTATATACTGTGACCAATGGACATTATAAGCTATGTCCAAAGTTCCTGATTAGTACCAGATTCGATACCGCTCTTTCCTAAGAGCTAAAAAATTATTAAATATTGCAAAAAAATTCAAGTGCTGGTTTTTGTGTCATCTGTGTCCATGAAGTTTTCGTGGAGCAGCATGACGAAACGTTGTACGGCAGGTGGGGCACCACTTGTCCAGTGCCGTAAGTCACTTAGTTTAGCCACCGTAGTGCTTAAGTAAGGTACTAGAAAAACCTTCCATTAAGTGGTGTAGATGATGTATTCGTGTTTTTATATGAAGTGTTTCATGCAGTTACATGTCCTTTTTAGTTTGTTACTTTTGTTAGGGTCTTACTGCCATCCGTATGGGGAGTTGCTGGCCTACGTAGCAGGACAGCCCGATAGGTGTTGATACGAATTTTAACTATGTTGTGTGATACTATGGTTTTACAAAAAAAAATTGGAGTTTAATTAAGGGAAATGGCCGTATAGGCCCCTATTTTGGCTTTACTTAACCAGTTTCGTTCCAGCTACGGAGCTCATCAGAAGTTTTCTACGCTAGCAAACGTTCAGTTTGCTTGTCTGTGTACATCTTCAGTGTACAATGTTGAAACTATTCTATTACTATACGTCAGATTTTTTATTTTCTAGCTGAACCCCATTTCAATTTTTGTATGTTTCCCGATCATATGATTGTTCATTACACTGTGCAATGTCATTCTTGTCACTGCACATGATTTTGGACACGCACATATGTGGCTACTTTATACTCTTAGCTTGACTCTCTTCTTCGTGTCGTCGTTCGCTAAGGATGAATCTAAACTATTTCCTATTTAAAGGGTCATTCATGAAATTACGAGGTACAAATATCTATGTATTTGTCAAATTAGATATATATATAATTAAATAAGAAACGAATAATATAGAGTAAAAATTAACACAAAATGATTAATAAAAAATATAAGAATAAAACAAATTTATGTATATTATATTAGTACTTTATTCTATTACTTACCCCTATCTTTGTTTTCACTTTTATTATTTATGCTCCTATTATTATTTTTTCGGATTACTTCTATTTCCAGTAATTTACTTTACATTTATTTATTTATTTCAATTTAAAATTAAATTAATGATCAAAATACCGTGACCTGTTTTGCAACTTTACGTGTTGCTTGTGACGCGCGCGATTCACTACTGTTGGGTTTCGTCAAAGGTCTCTTCTATTTATGCTAGATTTGTGGTGTGTGATATGTCTTCGTCCCGCATTCTGTTCCGTCCACGTATCCCCACTTCTTATGGAGTACCGATTGCATGTATATGTTGGCCCATTTGGGTTCAACTGCTACATCCGTATGGTGTCACCTATACACCGGGACCGTTCAAGGTTTATGACTGACTGAGTCGTTCAATGTTTTGACCGGAGCCGTGCGGCGTGCCACCATTCCGTATGGGTCTCTGTTGCCTGTTTTATGTGCGTCTGTTTTAGTAGAATGTTGTACGCTTGTGTGTCTGCTATTGTATTGAGTGTTATGTGTGGGCGTTTATTTCTGTGTGGTTGTGCATGTGTCTTTATGTGTGTAGTTTAGTATGTGTTGATCCACCATTCATGGTCGCTCTCTCGTCTTACCGTTGCTCTATCACTTATCTCTGCAGTGCTGGGTGTTTGGTTAGTATCGGTGTGATTACCCTCCCGAGCACACTATCGATGCTCAGCACCGTCATTGGAGCCTTGGTTCGCTATATACTGTGACCAATGGACATTATAAGCTATGTCCGAAGCTGCTGATTAGTGCCAGATTCGATACCGCTCTTTTCTAGGAGCTAAAAAATTATTAATCATTGCAAAAAAATGCAAGTGCTGGTTTTTATGTCATCTGCGTCCATGAAGTTTTCGTGGAGCAGCATGACGAAACGTTGTACGGCAGGTGGGGCACCACTTGTCCAGTGCCGTAAGTCACTCAGTTTAGCCACCGTAGTGCTTAAGTAAGGTACTAGAAAAACCTTCCATTAAGTGGTGTAGATGATGTATTCGTGTTTTTATGTGATGTGTTTCATGCAGTTACATATCCTTTTTAGTTTGTTAGTTTTGCTAGGGGCTTACTGCCATCCTTATGGGAGTTGCTGGCCTACGTAGCAGGACAGCCCGATAGGTCTTGATACGAATTTTTAACTATGTTGTGAGATACTATGGTTTTACAAAAAAAAATGGGAGTTTAATTAAGGGAAGTGGCCGTGTATGCTCCTATTTTGGCTTTACTTAACCAGTTTCGTTCCAGCCACGGAGCTCATCAGAAGTTTTCTACGCTAGCAAACGTTCAGTTTGCTTGATTGTGTACATCTTCAGTGTACAATGTTGAAACTATTCTATTACTATACGTCAGATTTTTATTTTCTAGCTGAACCCTATTTCAATTTTTGTATGTTTCCCGATCATATGATTGTTCATTACACTGTGCAATGTCATTCTTGTCACTGCACATGATTTTGGACACGCACATATGTGCCTACTTTATACTCTTAGCTTGACTCTTTTCTTCGTGTCGTCGTTCGCTAAGGATGAATCTAAACTATTTCCTATTTAAAGGGTCATTCATGAAATTACGAGGTACAAATATCTATGTATTTGTCAAATTAGATATATATATAATTAAATAAGAAACGAATAATATAGAGTAAAAATTAACACAAAATGATTAATAAAAAATATAAGAATAAAACAAATTTATGTATATTATATTAGTACTTTGATTCTATTACTTACCCCTATCTTTGTTTTCACTTTTATTATTTATGCTCCTATTATTATTTTTTCGGATTCCTTCTATTTCCAGTACTTTACTTTACATTTATTTATTTATTTCAATTTAAAATTAAATTAATGATCAAAATACCGTGACCTGTTTTGCAACTTTACGTGTTGCTTGTGACGCGCGCGATTCACTACTGTTGGGTTTCGTCAAAGGTCTCTTCTATTTATGCTAGATTTGTGGTGTGTGATATGTCTTCGTCCCGCATTCTGTTCCGTCCACGTATCCCCACTTCTTATGGAGTACCGATTGCATGTATATGTTGGCCATTTGGGTTCAACTGCTACATCCGTATGGTGTCACTATACACCGGGACCGTTCAAGGTTTATGACTGACTGAGTCGTTCAATGTTTTGACCGGAGCCGTGCGGCGTGCCACCATTCCGTATGGGTCTCTGTTGCCTGTTTTATGTGCGTCTGTTTTAGTAGAATGTTGTACGCTTGTGTGTCTGCTATTTTATTGAGTGTTATGTGTGGGCGTTTATTTCTGTGTGGTTATGCATGTGTCTTTATGTATGTAGTTTAGTGTGTGTTCATCCAACATTAATGGTCGCTCTCTCAACTTACCGCTGCTCTATCCCTATCTCTGCAGTGCTGGGTGTTTGGTTAGTATCGGTGTGATTACCCTCCCGAGCACACTATCGATGCTCAGCACCGTCATTGGAGCCTTGGTTCACTATATACTGTGACCAATGGACATTATAAGCTATGTCCAAAGTTCCTGATTAGTACCAGATTCGATACCGCTCTTTCCTAAGAGCTAAAAAATTATTAAATATTGCAAAAGATTCAAGTGCTGGTTTTTGTGTCATCTGTGTCCATGAAGTTTTCGTGGAGCAGCATGACGAAACGTTGTACGGCAGGTGGGGCACCACTTGTCCAGTGCCGTAAGTCACTTAGTTTAGCCACCGTAGTGCTTAAGTAAGGTACTAGAAAAACCTTCCATTAAGTGGTGTAGATGATGTATTCGTGTTTTTATATGAAGTGTTTCATGCAGTTACATGTCCTTTTTAGTTTGTTACTTTTGTTAGGGTCTTACTGCCATCCGTATGGGGAGTTGCTGGCCTACGTAGCAGGACAGCCCGATAGGTGTTGATACGAATTTTAACTATGTTGTGTGATACTATGGTTTTACAAAAAAAAATTGGAGTTTAATTAAGGGAAATGGCCGTGTAGGCCCCTATTTTGGCTTTACTTAACCAGTTTCGTTCCAGCTACGGAGCTCATCAGAAGTTTTCTACGCTAGCAAACGTTCAGTTTGCTTGTCTGTGAACATCTTCAGTGTACAATGTTGAAACTATTCTATTACTATACGTCAGATTTTTATTTTCTAGCTGAACCCTATTTCAATTTTTGTATGTTTCCCGATCGTGTGATTGTTCATTACACTGTGCAATGTCATTCTTGTCACTGCACATGATTTTGGACACGCACATATGTGGCTACTTTATACTCTTAGCTTGACTCTCTTCTTCGTGTCGTCGTTCGCTAAGGATGAATCTAAACTATTTCCTATTTAAAGGGTCATTCATGAAATTACGAGGTACAAATATCTATGTATTTGTCAAATTAGATATATGTATATATAATTAAATAAGAAACGAATAATATAGAGTAAAAATTAACACAAAATTATTAATAAAAAATATAAGAATAAAACAAATTTATGTATATTATATTAGTACTTTATTCTATTACTTACCCCTTATCTTTGTTTTCACTTTTATTATCTATGCTCCTATTGTTATTTTTTCGGATTCCTTCTATTTCCAGTACTTTACTTTACACTTATTTATTTATTTCAATTTAAAATTAAATTAATGATCAAAATACCGTGACCTGTTTTGCAACTTTACGTGTTGCTTGTGACGCGCGCGATTCACTACTGTTGGCTTTCGTCAAAGGTCTCTTTTATTTATGCTAGATTTGTGGTGTGTGATATGTCTTCGTCCCGCATTCTGTTCCGTCCACGTATCCCCACTTCTTATGGAGTACCGATTGCATGTCTATTTTGGCCCATTTGGGTTCAACTGCTACATCCGTATGGTGTCACTATACACCGGGACCGTTCAAGGTTTATGACTGACTGAGTCGTTCAATGTTTTGACCGGAGCCGTGCGGCGTGCCACCATTCCGTATGGGTCTCTGTTGCCTGTTTTATGTGCGTCTGTTTTAGTAGAATGTTGTACGCTTGTGTGTCTGCTATTTTATTGAGTGTTATGTGTGGGCGTTTATTTCTGTGTGGTTATGCATGTGTCTTTATGTGTGTAGTTTAGTGTGTGTTCATCCACCATTAATGGTCGCTCTCTCAACTTACCGCTGGTCTATCCCTATCTCTGCAGTGCTGGGTGTTTGGTTAGTATCGGTGTGATTACCCTCCCGAGCACACTATCGATGCTCAGCACCGTCATTGGAGCCTTGGTTCACTATATACTGTGACCAATGGATATTATATGCTATGTTCAAAGCTCCTGATTAGTGCCAGATTCAATACCGCTCTTTCCTAGGAGGTAAAAAATGATTAAATATTGCAAACAAATGCAAGTGCTGGTTTTTATGTCATCTGTGTCCATGAAGTTTTGGTGAAGCAGCATGACGAAACGTTGTACGGCAGGTGGGGCACCACTTGTCCAGCGCTGTAAGTCACTTAGTTTAGCCACCGTAGTGCTAGAAAAACTAGAAAAACCTTCCATTAAGTGGTGTAGATGATGTGTTCGTGTTTTTATGTGATGTGTTTCATGCAGTTACATGTCCTTTTTAGTTTGATAGTTTTGTTAGGGTGTTACTGCCATCTTTATGGGAATTGCTGGCCTACGTAGCAGGACAGCCCGATAGGTCTTGATACGAATTTTGACTATGTTGTGAGATACTATATTTTTACAAAAAAAAATTTGAGTTTAATTAAGGGAAATGGCCGGGTAGGCCCCTATTTTGGCTTTACTTAACCAGTTTCGTTCCAGCCACGGAGCTCAGCAGAAGTTTTCTACGCTAGCAACCGTTCAGTTTGCATGATTGTGTACATCTTCAGTGTACAATGTTGAAACTATTCTATTACTATACGTCAGATTTTTATTTTCTAGCTGAACCCTATTTCAATTTTTGTATGTTTCCCGATCATATGATTGTTCATTACACTGTGCAATGTCATTCTTGTCACTGCACATGATTTTGGACACGCACATATGTGGCTACTTTATACTCTTAGCTTGACTCTCTTCTTCGTGTCGTCGTTCGCTAAGGATGAATCTAAACTATTTCCTATTTAAAGGGTCATTCATGAAATTACGAGGTACAAATATCTATGTATTTGTCAAATTAGATATATATATATAATTAAATAAGAAACGAATAATATAGAGTAAAAATTAACACAATATTATTAATAAAAAATATAAGAATAAAACAAATTTATGTATATTATATTAGTACTTTATTCTATTACTTACCCCTATCTTTGTTTTCACTTTTATTATCTATGCTCCTATTATTATTTTTTCGGATTCCTTCTATTTCCAGTACTTTACTTTACACTCATTTATTTATTTCAATTTAAAATTAAATTAATGATCAAAATACCGTGACCTGTTTTGCAACTTTACGTGTTGCTTGTGACGCGCGCGATTCACTACAGTTGGCTTTCGTCAAAGGTCTCTTCTATTTATGCTAGATTTGTGGTGTGTGATATGTCTTTGTCCCGCATTCTGTTCCGTCCACGTATCCCCACTTCTTATGGAGTACCGATTGCATGTATATGTTGGCCCATTTGGGTTCAACTGCTACATCCGTATGGTGTCACTATACACCGGGACCGTTCAAGGTTTATGACTGACTGAGTCGTTCAATGTTTTGACCGGAGCCGTGCGGCGTGCCACCATTCCGTATGGGTCTCTGTTGCATGTTTTATGTGCGTCTGTTTTAGTAGAATGTTGTACGCTTTTGTGTCTGCTATTGTATTGAGTGTTATGTGTGGGCGTTTATTTCTGTGTGGTTGTGCATGTGTCTTTATGTGTGTAGTTTAATATGTGTTGATCCACCATTCATGGTCGCTCTCTCGTCTTACCGTTGCTCTATCACTATCTCTGCAGTGCTGGGTGTTTGGTTAGTATCGGTGTGATTACCCACCCGAGCACACTATCGATGCTCAGCACCGTCATTGGAGCCTTGGTTCGCTACATACTGTGGCCAATGGACATTATAAGCTATGTCCAAAGTTCCTGATTAGTACCAGATTCGATACCGCTCTTTCCTTAGAGCTAAAAAATTATTAAATATTGAAAAAAAATGCAAGTGCTGGTTTTTATGTCATCTGTGTCCATGAAGTTTTCGTGGAGCAGAATGACGAAAGGTTGTACGGCAGGTGGGGCACCACTTGTCGAGTGCCGTAAGTCACTCAGTTTACCCACCGTAGTGCTTAAGTAAGGTACTAGAAAAACCTTCCATTAAGTGGTGTAGATGATGTGTTCGTGTTTTTATGTGATGTGTTTCATGCAGTTACATGTCCTTTTTAGTTTGTTAGTTTTGTTAGGGTCTTACTGCCATCCCTATGGGGAGTTGCTGGCCTACGTAGCAGGACAGCCCGATAGGTCTTGATACGAATTTTAACTATGTTGTGAGATACTATGGTTTTACAAAAAAAAATTGGAGTTTAATTAAGGGAAGTGGCCGTGTAATGCTCCTATTTTGGCTTTACTTAACCAGTTTCGCTCCAGCCACGGAGCTCATCAGAAGTTTTCTACGCTAGCAAAAGTTCAGTTCGCTTGATTGTGTACATCTTCAGTGTACAATGTTGAAACTATTCTATTACTATACGTCGGATTTTTATTTTCTAGCTGAACCCTATTTCAATTTTTGTATGTTTCCAGATCATATGATTGTTCATTACCCTGTGCAATGTCATTCTTGTCATTGCACATGATTTTGGACACGCACATATGTGGCTACTTTGTATTCTTAGCGTGACTCTTTTCTTCGTGTTGTCGTTCGCTAAGGATGAATCTAAACTATTTCCTATTTAAAGGGTCATTCATGAAATTACGAGGTACAAATATCTATTTGTCAAATTAGATATATATATAATTAAATAAGAAACGAATAAAATAGAGTAAAAATTCACACAAAATTATAAATAAAAAATATAAGAATAAAACAAAATTATATATATTATATTAGTACTTTATTCTATTACTTACCCCTATCTTTGTTTTCACTTTTATTATCTATGCTCCTATTATTATTTTTTCGGTTTCCTTCTATATCCAGTACTTTACTTTACACTTATTATTTATTTCAATTTAAAATTAAATTAATGATCAAAATACCGTGACCCGTTTTGCAACTTTACGTGTTGCTTGTGACGCGCGCGATTCACTACTGTTGGCTTTCGTCAAAGGTCTCTTCTATTTATGTTAGATTTGTGGTGTGTGATATGTCTTCGTCCCGCATTCTGTTCCGTCTACGTATCCCCACTTCTTATGGAGTACCGATTGCATGTATATGTTGGCCCATTTGGGTTCAACTGCTACATCCGTATGGTGTCACTATACACCGGGACCGTTCAAGATTTATGACTGACTGAGTCATTCAATGTTTTGACCGGAGCGGTGTGGCGTGCCACCAATCCGTATAGGTCTATGTTCCCTGTTTTATGTGCGTCTGTTTTGGTAGAATGTTGCACGCTTGTGTGTCTGCTATTGTATCGAGTGTTATGTGTGGGCGTTTATTTCTATGTGGTTATGTATGTGTCTATATGTGTGTAGTTTAGTGTGTGTTCATCCACCATTAATGGTCGCTCTCTCAACTTACCGCTGCTCTCTCCCTATCTCTGCAGTGGTGGGTGTTTGGTTAGTATCGGTGTGATTACCCTCCCGAGCACACTATCGATGCTCAGCACCGTAATTGGAGCCTTGGTTCACTATATACTGTGACCAATGGACATTATATGCTATGTCCAAAGTTCCTGATTAGTGCCAGATTCAATACCGCTCTTTCCTAGGAGCTAAAAAATTATTAAATATTGCAAAAAAATGCAAGTGCTGGCTTTTATGTCATCTGTGTCCATGAAGTTTTGGTGAAGCAGCATGACGAAACGTTGTACGGCAGGTGGGGCACCACTTGTCCAGTGCCGTAAGTCACTCAGTTTAGCCACCGTAGTGCTTAAGTAAGGTACTAGAAAAACCTTCCATTAAGTGGTGTAGATGATGTATTCGTGTTTTTATGTGATGTGTTTCATGCAGTTACATGTCCTTTTTAGTTTGTTAGTTTTGTTAGGGTCTTACTGCCATCCTTATGGGGAGTTGCTGGCCTACGTAGCAGGACAGCCCAATAGGTCTTGATACGAAATTTAACTATGTTGTGAGATACTATGGTTTTACAAAAAAAAATTTGGAGTTTAATTAAGGGAAGTGGCCGTGTATGCTCCTATTTTGGCTTTACTTAACCAGTTTCGTTCCAGCCACGGAGCTCATCAGAAGTTTTCTACGCTAGCAAACGTTCAGTTTGCTTGATTGTGTACATCTTCAGTGTACAATGTTGAAACTATTCTATTACTATACGTCAGATTTTTATTTTCTAGCTGAACCGTATTTCAATTTTTGTATGTTTCCCGATTATATGATTGTTCATTACACTGTGCAATGTCATTCTTGTCACTGCACATGATTTTGGACACGCACATATGTGGCTACTTTATACTCTTAGCTTGACTCTCTTCTTCGTGTCGTCGTTCGCTAAGGATGAATCTAAACTATTTCCTATTTAAAGGGTCATTCATGAAATTACGAGGTACAAATATCTATGTGTTTGTCAAATTAGATATATATATAATTAAATAAGAAACGAATAATATAGAGTAAAAATTAACACAAAATTATTAATAAAAAATATAAGAATAAAACAAATTTATGTATATTATATTAGTACTTCATTCTATTACTTACCCCTATCTTTGTTTTCACTTTTATTATCTATGCTCCTATTATTATTTTTTCGGATTCCTTCTATTTCCAGTACTTTACTTTACACTTATTTATTTATTTCAATTTAAAATTAAATTAATGATCAAAATACCGTGACCTGTTTTGCAACTTTACGTGTTGCTTGTGACGCGCGCGATTCACTACTGTTGGGTTTCGTCAACGGTCTCTTCTATTTATGCTAGATTTGTGGTGTGTGATATGTCTTCGTCCCGCATTCTGTTCCGTCCACGTATCCCCACTTCTTATGGAGTACCCATTGCATGTATATGTTGGCCCATTTGGGTTCAACTGCTACATCCGTATGGTGTCACTATACACCGGGACCGTTCAAGGTTTATGACTGACTGAGTCGTTCAATGTTTTGACCGGAGCCGTGCGGCGTGCCACCATTCCGTATGGGTCTCTGTTGCCTGTTTTATGTGCGTCTGTTTTAGTAGAATGTTGTACGCTTGTGTGTCTACTATTGTATTGAGTGTTATGTGTGGGCGTTTATTTCTGTGTGGTTGTGCATGTGTCTTTATGTGTGTAGTTTAGTATGTGTTGATCCACCATTCATGGTCGCTCTCTCGTCTTACCGTTGCTCTATCACTATCTCTGCAGTGCTGGGTGTTTGGTTAGTATCGGTGTGATTACCCTCCCGAGCACACTATCGATGCTCAGAACCATCATTGGAGCCTTGGTTCGCTATATACTGTGACCAATGGACATTATAAGCTATGTCCAAAGTTCCTGATTAGTACCAGATTCGATACCGCTCTTTCCTAAGAGCTAAAAAATTATTAAATATTGCAAAAAAATTCAAGTGCTGGTTTTTGTGTCATCTGTGTCCATGAAGTTTTCGTGGAGCAGCATGACGAAACGTTGTACGGCAGGTGGGGCACCACTTGTCCAGTGCCGTAAGTCACTCAGTTTAGCCACCGTAGTGCTTAAGTAAGGTACTAGAAAAATCTTCCATTAAGTGGTGTAGATGATGTATTCGTGTTTTTATGTGATGTGTTTCATGCAGTTACATATCCTTTTTAGTTTGTTAGTTTTGTTAGGGTCTTACTGCCATCCTTATGGGGAGTTGCTGGCCTACGTAGCAGGACAGCCCGATAGGTCTTGATACGAATTTTAACTATGTTGTGAGATACTATGGTTTTACAAAAAAAAATTGGAGTTTAATTAAGGGAAGTGGCCGTGTATGCTCCTATTTTGGCTTTACTTAACCAGTTTCGTTCCAGCCACGGAGCTCATCAGAAGTTTTCTACGCTAGCAAACGTTCAGTTTGCTTGATTGTGTACATCTTCAGTGTACAGTGTTGAAACTATTCTATTACTATACGTCAGATTTTTATTTTCTAGCTGAACCCTATTTCAATTTTTGTATGTTTCCCGATCATATGATTGTTCATTACACTGTGCAATGTCATTCTTGTCACTGCACATGATTTTGGACACGCACATATGTGGCTACTTTATACTCTTAGCTTGACTCTCTTCTTCGTGTCGTCGTTCGCTAAGGATGAATCTAAACTATTTCCTATTTAAAGGGTCATTCATGAAATTACGAGGTACAAATATCTATGTATTTGTCAAATTAGATATATATATAATTAAATAAGAAACGAATAATATAGAGTAAAAATTAACACAAAATGATTAATAAAAAATATAAGAATAAAACAAATTTATGTATATTATATTAGTACTTTATTCTATTACTTACCCCTATCTTTGTTTTCACTTTTATTATTTATGCTCCTATTATTATTTTTTCGGATTCCTTCTATTTCCAGTACTTTACTTTACACTTATTTATTTATTTCAATTTAAAATTAAATTAATGATCAAAATACCGTGACCTGTTTTGCAACTTTACGTGTTGCTTGTGACGCGCGCGATTCACTACTGTTGGGTTTCGTCAAAGGTCTCTTCTATTTATGCTAGATTTGTGGTGTGTGATATGTCTTCGTCCCGCATTCTGTTCCGTCCACGTATCCCCACTTCTTATGGAGTACCGATTGCATGTATATGTTGGCCCATTTGGGTTCAACTGCTACATCCGTATGGTGTCACTATACACCGGGACCGTTCAAGGTTTATGACTGACTGAGTCGTTCAATGTTTTGACCGGAGCCGTGCGGCGTGCCACCATTCCGTATGGGTCTCTGTTGCCTGTTTTATGTGCGTCTGTTTTAGTAGAATGTTGTACGCTTGTGTGTCTGCTATTGTATTGAGTGTTATGTGTGGGCGTTTATTTCTGTGTGGTTGTGCATGTGTCTTTATGTGTGTAGTTTAGTATGTGTTGATCCACCATTCATGGTCGCTCTCTCGTCTTACCGCTGCTCTATCACTATCTCTGCAGTGCTGGGTGTTTGGTTAGTATCGGTGTGATTACCCTCCCGAGCACACTATCGATGCTCAGCACCGTCATTGGAGCCTTGGTTCGCTATATACTGTGACCAATGGACATTATAAGCTATGTCCAAAGTTCCTGATTAGTACCAGATTCGATACCGCTCTTTCCTAAGAGCTAAAAAATTATTAAATATTGCAAAAAAATTCAAGTGCTGGTTTTTGTGTCATCTGTGTCCATGAAGTTTTCGTGGAGCAGCATGACGAAACGTTGTACGGCAGGTGGGGCACCACTTGTCCAGTGCCGTAAGTCACTTAGTTTAGCCACCGTAGTGCTTAAGTAAGGTACTAGAAAAACCTTCCATTAAGTGGTGTAGATGATGTATTCGTGTTTTTATATGAAGTGTTTCATGCAGTTACATGTCCTTTTTAGTTTGTTACTTTTGTTAGGGTCTTACTGCCATCCGTATGGGGAGTTGTTGGCCTACGTAGCAGGACAGCCCGATAGGTGTTGATACGAATTTTAACTATGTTGTGTGATACTATGGTTTTACAAAAAAAAATTGGAGTTTAATTAAGGGAAATGGCCGTGTAGGCCCCTATTTTGGCTTTACTTAACCAGTTTCGTTCCAGCTACGGAGCTCATCAGAAGTTTTCTACGCTAGCAAACGTTCAGTTTGCTTGTCTGTGTACATCTTCAGTGTACAATGTTGAAACTATTCTATTACTATACGTCAGATTTTTATTTTCTAGCTGAACCCTATTTCAATTTTTGTATGTTTCCCGATCATATGATTGTTCATTACACTGTGCAATGTCATTCTTGTCACTGCACATGATTTTGGACACGCACATATGTGGCTACTTTATACTCTTAGCTTGACTCTCTTCTTCGTGTCGTCGTTCGCTAAGGATGAATCTAAACTATTTCCTATTTAAAGGGTCATTCATGAAATTACGAGGTACAAATATCTATGTATTTGTCAAATTAGATATATATATAATTAAATAAGAAACGAATAATATAGAGTAAAAATTAACACAAAATGATTAATAAAAAATATAAGAATAAAACAAATTTATGTATATTATATTAGTACTTTATTCTATTACTTACCCCTATCTTTGTTTTCACTTTTATTATTTATGCTCCTATTATAATTTTTTCGGATTCCTTCTATTTCCAGTACTTTACTTTACACTTATTTATTTATTTCAATTTAAAATTAAATTAATGATCAAAATACCGTGACCTGTTTTGCAACTTTACGTGTTGCTTGTGACGCGCGCGATTCACTACTGTTGGGTTTCGTCAAAGGTCTCTTCTATTTATGCTAGATTTGTGGTGTGTGATATGTCTTCGTCCCGCATTCTGTTCCGTCCACGTATCCCCACTTCTTATGGAGTACCGATTGCATGTATATGTTGGCCCATTTGGGTTCAACTGCTACATCCGTATGGTGTCACTATACACCGGGACCGTTCAAGGTTTATGACTGACTGAGTCGTTCAATGTTTTGACCGGAGCCGTGCGGCGTGCCACCATTCCGTATGGGTCTCTGTTGCCTGTTTTATGTGCGTCTGTTTTAGTAGAATGTTGTACGCTTGTGTGTCTGCTATTGTATTGAGTGTTATGTGTGGGCGTTTATTTCTGTGTGGTTGTGCATGTGTCTTTATGTGTGTAGTTTAGTATGTGTTGATCCACCATTCATGGTCGCTCTCTCGTCTTACCGTTGCTCTATCACTATCTCTGCAGTGCTGGGTGTTTGGTTAGTATCGGTGTGATTACCCTCCCGAGCACACTATCGATGCTCAGCACCGTCATTGGAGCCTTGGTTCGCTATATACTGTGACCAATGGACATTATAAGCTATGTCCAAAGTTCCTGATTAGTACCAGATTCGATACCGCTCTTTCCTAAGAGCTAAAAAATTATTAAATATTGCAAAAAAATTCAAGTGCTGGTTTTTATGTCATCTGTGTCCATGAAGTTTTCGTGGAGCAGCATGACGAAACCTTGTACGGCAGGTGGGGCACCACTTGTCCAGTGCCGTAAGTCACTCAGTTTAGCCACCGTAGTGCTTAAGTAAGGTACTAGAAAAACCTTCCATTAAGTGGTGTAGATGATGTATTCGTGTTTTTATGTGATGTGTTTCATGCAGTTACATGTCCTTTTTAGTTTGTTAGTTTTGTTAGGGTCTTACTGCCATCCTTATGGGGAGTTTCTGGCCTACGTAGCAGGACAGCCCAATAGGTCTTGATACGAAATTTAACTATGTTGTGAGATACTATGGTTTCACAAAAAAAAATTTGGAGTTTAATTAAGGGAAGTGGCCGTGTATGCTCCTATTTTGGCTTTACTTAACCAGTTTCGTTCCAGCCACGGAGCTCATCAGAAGTTTTCTACGCTAGCAAACGTTCAGTTTGCTTGATTGTGTACATCTTCAGTGTACAATGTTGAAACTATTCTATTACTATACGTCAGATTTTTATTTTCTAGCTGAACCGTATTTCAATTTTTGTATGTTTCCCGATTATATGATTGTTCATTACACTGTGCAATGTCATTCTTGTCACTGCACATGATTTTGGACACGCACATATGTGGTTACTTTATACTCTTAGCTTGACTCTCTTCTTCGTGTCGTCGTTCGCTAAGGATGAATCTAAACTATTTCCTATTTAAAGGGTCATTCATGAAATTACGAGGTACAAATATCTATGTGTTTGTCAAAATAGATATATATATAATTAAATAAGAAACGAATAATATAGAGTAAAAATTAACACAAAATTATTAATAAAAAATATAAGAATAAAACAAATTTATGTATATTATATTAGTACTTTATTCTATTACTTACCCCTATCTTTGTTTTCACTTTTATTATCTATGCTCCTATTATTATTTTTTCGGATTCCTTCTATTTCCAGTACTTTACTTTACACTTATTTATTTATTTCAATTTAAAATTAAATTAATGATGAAAATACCGTGACCTGTTTTGCAACTTTACGTGTTGCTTGTGACGCGCGCGATTCCCTACTGTTGGGTTTCGTCAACGGTCTCTTCTATTTATGCTAGATTTGTGGTGTGTGATATGTCTTCGTCCCGCATTCTGTTCCGTCCACGTATCCCCACTTCTTATGGAGTACCGATTGCATGTATATGTTGGCCCATTTGGGTTCAACTGCTACATCCGTATGGTGTCACTATACACCGGGACCGTTCAAGGTTTATGACTGACTGAGTCGTTCAATGTTTTGACCGGAGCCGTGCGGCGTGCCACCATTCCGTATGGGTCTCTGTTGCCTGTTTTATGTGCGTCTGTTTTAGTAGAATGTTGTACGCTTGTGTGTCTGCTATTGTATTGAGTGTTATGTGTGGGCGTTTATTTCTGTGTGGTTGTGCATGTGTCTTTATGTGTGTAGTTTAGTATGTGTTGATCCACCATTCATGGTCGCTCTCTCGTCTTACCGTTGCTCTATCACTATCTCTGCAGTGCTGGGTGTTTGGTTAGTATCGGTGTGATTACCCTCCCGAGCACACTATCGATGCTCAGCACCGTCATTGGAGCCTTGGTTCGCTATATACTGTGACCAATGGACATTATAAGCTATGTCCAAAGTTCCTGATTAGTACCAGATTCGATACCGCTCTTTCCTAAGAGCTAAAAAATTATTAAATATTGCAAAAAAATTCAAGTGCTGGTTTTTGTGTCATCTGTGTCCATGAAGTTTTCGTGGAGCAGCATGACGAAACGTTGTACGGCAGGTGGGGCACCACTTGCCCAGTGCCGTAAGTCACTTAGTTTAGCCACCGTAGTGCTTAAGTAAGGTACTAGAAAAACCTTCCATTAAGTGGTGTAGATGATGTATTCGTGTTTTTATATGAAGTGTTTCATGCAGTTACATGTCCTTTTTAGTTTGTTACTTTTGTTAGGGTCTTACTGCCATCCGTATGGGGAGTTGCTGGCCTACGTAGCAGGACAGCGCGATAGGTGTTGATACGAATTTTAACTATGTTGTGTGATACTATGGTTTTACAAAAAAAAATTGGAGTTTAATTAAGGGAAATGGCCGTGTAGGCCCCTATTTTGGCTTTACTTAACCAGTTTCGTTCCAGCTACGGAGCTCATCAGAAGTTTTCTACGCTAGCAAACGTTCAGTTTGCTTGTCTGTGTACATCTTCAGTGTACAATGTTGAAACTATTCTATTACTATACGTCAGATTTTTATTTTCTAGCTGAACCCTATTTCAATTTTTGTATGTTTCCCGATCATATGATTGTTCATTACACTGTGCAATGTCATTCTTGTCACTGCACATGATTTTGGACACGCACATATGTGGCTACTTTATACTCTTAGCTTGACTCTCTTCTTCGTGTCGTCGTTCGCTAAGGATGAATCTAAACTATTTCCTATTTAAAGGGTCATTCATGAAATTACGAGGTACAAATATCTATGTATTTGTCAAATTAGATATATATATAATTAAATAAGAAACGAATAATATAGAGTAAAAATTAACACAAAATTATTAATAAAAAATATAAAAATAAAACAAATTTATGTATATTATATTAGTACTTTATTCTATTACTTACCCCTATCTTTGTTTTCACTTTTATTATTTATGCTCCTATTATTATTTTTTCGGATTCCTTCTATTTCCAGTACTTTACTTTACATTTATTTATTTATTTCAATTTAAAATTAAATTAATGATCAAAATACCGTGACCTGTTTTGCAACTTTACGTGTTGCTTGTGACGCGCGCGATTCACTACTGTTGGGTTTCGTCAAAGGTCTCTTCTATTTATGCTAGATTTGTGGTGTGTGATATGTCTTCGTCCCGCATTCTGTTCCGTCGACGTATCCCCACTTCTTATGGAGTACCGATTGCATGTCTATTTTGGCCCATTTGGGTTCAACTGCTACATCCGTATGGTGTCACTATACACCGGGACCGTTCAAGGTTTATGACTGACTGAGTCGTTCAATGTTTTGACCGGAGCCGTGCGGCGTGCCACCATTCCGTATGGGTCTCTGTTGCCTGTTTTGTGTGCGTCTGTTTTAGTAGAATGTTGTACGCTTGTGTGTCTGCTATTGTATTGAGTGTTATGTGTGGGCGTTTATTTCTGTGTGGTTGTGCATGTGTCTTTATGTGTGTAGTTTAGTATGTGTTGATCCACCATTCATGGTCGCTCTCTCGTCTTACCGTTGCTCTATCACTATATCTGCAGTGCTGGGTGTTTGGTTAGTATCGGTGTGATTACCCTCCCGAGCACACTATCGATGCTCAGCACCGTCATTGGAGCCTTGGTTCGCTATATACTGTGACCAATGGACATTATAAGCTATGTCCAAAGTTCCTGATTAGTACCAGATTCGATACCGCTCTTTCCTAAGAGCTAAAAAATTATTAAATATTGCAAAAAAATTCAAGTGCTGGTTTTTGTGTCATCTGTGTCCATGAAGTTTTCGTGGAGCAGCATGACGAAACGTTGTACGGCAGGTGGGGCACCACTTGTCCAGTGCCGTAAGTCACTTAGTTTAGCCACCGTAGTGCTTAAGTAAGGTACTAGAAAAACCTTCCATTAAGTGGTGTAGATGATGTATTCGTGTTTTTATATGAAGTGTTTCATGCAGTTACATGTCCTTTTTAGTTTGTTACTTTTGTTAAGGTCTTACTGCCATCCGTATGGGGAGTTGCTGGCCTACGTAGCAGGACAGCCCGATAGGTCTTGATACGAATTTTAACTATGTTGTGTGATACTATGGTTTTACAAAAAAAAATTGGAGTTTAATTAAGGGAAATGGCCGTGTAGGCCCCTATTTTGGCTTTACTTAACCAGTTTCGTTCCAGCTACGGAGCTCATCAGAAGTTTTCTACGCTAGCAAACGTTCAGTTTGCTTGTCTGTGTACATCTTCAGTGTAAAATGTTGAAACTATTCTATTACTATACGTCAGATTTTTATTTCCTAGCTGAACCCTATTTCAATTTTTGTATGTTTCCCGATCATATGATTGTTCAGTACCCTGTGCAATGTCATTCTTGTCATTGCACATGATTTTAGACACTCACATACGTGGCTACTTTATACTCTTAGCGTGACTCTCTTCTTCGTGTCGTCGTTCGCTAAGGATGAATCTAAACTATTTCCTATTTAAAGGGTCATTCATGAAATTACGAGGTACAAATATCTATTTGTCAAATTAGATATATATATATAATTAAATAAGAAACGAATAATATAGAGTAAAAATTAACACAAAATTATTAATAAAAAATATAAGAATAAAACAAAATTATATATATTATATTAGTACTTTATTCTATTACTTACCCCTATCTTTGTTTTCACTTTTATTATCTATGCTCCTATTATTATTTTTTCGGATTCCTTCTATTTCCAGTATTTTATTTTACACTTATTTATTTATTTCAATTTAAAATTAAATTAATGATCAAAATACCGTGACCTGTTTTGCAACTTTACGTGTTGCTTGTGACGCGCGCGATTCACTACTGTTGGCTTTCGTCAAAGGTCTCTTCTATTTATGTTAGATTTGTGGTGTGTGTTATGTCTTCGTCCCGCATTCTGTTCCGTCCACGTATCCCCACTTGTTATGGAGTACCGATTGCATGTATATGTTGGCCCATTTGGGTTCAACTGCTACATCCGTATGGTGTCACCTTACACCGGGACCGTTCAAGGTTTATGACTGACTGAGTCGTTCAATGTTTTGACCGGAGCCGTGCGGCGTGCCACCATTCCGTATGGGTCTCTGTTGCCTGTTTTATGTGCGTCTGTTTTAGTAGAATGTTGTACGCTTGTGTGTCTGCTATTGTATTGAGTGTTGTGTGTGGGCGTTTATTTCTGTGTGGTTGTGTATGTGTCTTTATGTGTGTAGTTTAGTGTGTGTTGATCCACCATTCATGGTAGCTCTCTCGTCTTACCGTTGCTCTATCGCTATCTCTGCAGTGCTGGGTGTTTGCTTAGTATCGGTGTGATTACCCTCCCGAGCACACTATCGATGCTCAGCACCGTCACTGGAGCCTTGGTTCGCTATATACTGTGACCAGTGGACATTATAAGCTATGTTCAAAGCTCCTGATTAGTGCCAGATTCGATACCGCTCTTTTCTAGGAGCTAAAAAATTATTAAATATTGCAAAAAAATGCAAGTGCTGGTTTTTATGTCATCTTTGTCCATGAGGTTTTCGTGGAGCAGCATGACGAAACGTTGTACGGCAGGTGGGGCACCACTTGTCCAGTGCCGTAAGTCACTTAGTTTAGCCACCGTAGTGCTTAAGTAAGGTACTAGAAAAACCTTCCATTAAGTGGTGTAGATGATGTATTCGTGTTTTTATGTGATGTGTTTCATGCAGTTACATCTCCTTTTTAGTTTGTTACTTTTGTTAGGGTCTTACTGCCATCCGTATGGGGAGCTGCTGGCCTACGTAGCAGGACAGCCCGATAGGTCTTGATACGAATTTTAACTATGTTGTGAGATACTATGGTTTTAAAAAAAAATTTTGGAGTTTAATTAAGGGAAATGGCCGTGTAGGCCCCTATTTTGGCTTTACTTGACCAGTTTCGTTCCAGCCACGGAGCTCAGCAGAAGTTTTCTACGCTAGCAGACGTTCAGTTTGCTTGATTGTGTACATCTTCAGTGTACAATGTTGAAACTATTCTATTACTATACGTCAGATTTTTATTTCCTAGCTGAACCCTATTTCAATTTTTGTATGTTTCCCGATCATATGATTGTTCATTACCCTGTGCAATGTCATTCTTGTCATTGCACATGATTTTGGACACGCCCATATGTGGCTAATTTATACTCTTAGTGTGACTCTCTTCTTCGTGTCGTCGTTCGCTAAGGATGAATCTAAACTATTTCCTATTTAAATGGTCATTCATGAAATTACGAAGTACAAATATCTATTTGTCAAATTAGATATATATATAATTAAATAAGAAACGAATAATATAGAGTAAAAATTAACACAAAATTATTAATAAAAAATATAAGAATAAAACAAATTTATGTATATTATATTAGTACTTTATTCTATTACTTACCCCTATCTTTGTTTTCACTTTTATTATCTATGCTCCTATTATTATTTTTTCGGATTCCTTCTATTTCCAGTACTTTACTTTACACTTATTTATTTATTTCAATTTAAAATTAAATTAATGATGAAAATACCGTGACCTGTTTTGCAACTTTACGTGTTGCTTGTGACGCGCGCGATTCCCTACTGTTGGGTTTCGTCAACGGTCTCTTCTATTTATGCTAGATTTGTGGTGTGTGATATGTCTTCGTCCCGCATTCTGTTCCGTCCACGTATCCCCACTTCTTATGGAGTACCGATTGCATGTATATGTTGGCCCATTTGGGTTCAACTGCTACATCCGTATGGTGTCACTATACACCGGGACCGTTCAAGGTTTATGACTGACTGAGTCGTTCAATGTTTTGACCGGAGCCGTGCGGCGTGCCACCATTCCGTATGGGTCTCTGTTGCCTGTTTTATGTGCGTCTGTTTTAGTAGAATGTTGTACGCTTGTGTGTCTGCTATTGTATTGAGTGTTATGTGTGGGCGTTTATTTCTGTGTGGTTGTGCATGTGTCTTTATGTGTGTAGTTTAGTATGTGTTGATCCACCATTCATGGTCGCTCTCTCGTCTTACCGTTGCTCTATCACTATCTCTGCAGTGCTGGGTGTTTGGTTAGTATCGGTGTGATTACCCTCCCGAGCACACTATCGATGCTCAGCACCGTCATTGGAGCCTTGGTTCGCTATATACTGTGACCAATGGACATTATAAGCTATGTCCAAAGTTCCTGATTAGTACCAGATTCGATACCGCTCTTTCCTAAGAGCTAAAAAATTATTAAATATTGCAAAAAAATTCAAGTGCTGGTTTTTGTGTCATCTGTGTCCATGAAGTTTTCGTGGAGCAGCATGACGAAACGTTGTACGGCAGGTGGGGCACCACTTGCCCAGTGCCGTAAGTCACTTAGTTTAGCCACCGTAGTGCTTAAGTAAGGTACTAGAAAAACCTTCCATTAAGTGGTGTAGATGATGTATTCGTGTTTTTATATGAAGTGTTTCATGCAGTTACATGTCCTTTTTAGTTTGTTACTTTTGTTAGGGTCTTACTGCCATCCGTATGGGGAGTTGCTGGCCTACGTAGCAGGACAGCGCGATAGGTGTTGATACGAATTTTAACTATGTTGTGTGATACTATGGTTTTACAAAAAAAAATTGGAGTTTAATTAAGGGAAATGGCCGTGTAGGCCCCTATTTTGGCTTTACTTAACCAGTTTCGTTCCAGCTACGGAGCTCATCAGAAGTTTTCTACGCTAGCAAACGTTCAGTTTGCTTGTCTGTGTACATCTTCAGTGTACAATGTTGAAACTATTCTATTACTATACGTCAGATTTTTATTTTCTAGCTGAACCCTATTTCAATTTTTGTATGTTTCCCGATCATATGATTGTTCATTACACTGTGCAATGTCATTCTTGTCACTGCACATGATTTTGGACACGCACATATGTGGCTACTTTATACTCTTAGCTTGACTCTCTTCTTCGTGTCGTCGTTCGCTAAGGATGAATCTAAACTATTTCCTATTTAAAGGGTCATTCATGAAATTACGAGGTACAAATATCTATGTATTTGTCAAATTAGATATATATATAATTAAATAAGAAACGAATAATATAGAGTAAAAATTAACACAAAATTATTAATAAAAAATATAAAAATAAAACAAATTTATGTATATTATATTAGTACTTTATTCTATTACTTACCCCTATCTTTGTTTTCACTTTTATTATTTATGCTCCTATTATTATTTTTTCGGATTCCTTCTATTTCCAGTACTTTACTTTACATTTATTTATTTATTTCAATTTAAAATTAAATTAATGATCAAAATACCGTGACCTGTTTTGCAACTTTACGTGTTGCTTGTGACGCGCGCGATTCACTACTGTTGGGTTTCGTCAAAGGTCTCTTCTATTTATGCTAGATTTGTGGTGTGTGATATGTCTTCGTCCCGCATTCTGTTCCGTCCACGTATCCCCACTTGTTATGGAGTACCGATTGCATGTATATGTTGGCCCATTTGGGTTCAACTGCTACATCCGTATGGTGTCACTATACACCGGGACCGTTCAAGGTTTATGACTGACTGAGTCGTTCAATGTTTTGACCGGAGCCGTGCGGCGTGCCACCATTCCGTATGGGTCTCTGTTGCCTGTTTTGTGTGCGTCTGTTTTAGTAGAATGTTGTACGCTTGTGTGTCTGCTATTGTATTGAGTGTTATGTGTGGGCGTTTATTTCTGTGTGGTTGTGCATGTGTCTTTATGTGTGTAGTTTAGTATGTGTTGATCCACCATTCATGGTCGCTCTCTCGTCTTACCGTTGCTCTATCACTATATCTGCAGTGCTGGGTGTTTGGTTAGTATCGGTGTGATTACCCTCCCGAGCACACTATCGATGCTCAGCACCGTCATTGGAGCCTTGGTTCGCTATATACTGTGACCAATGGACATTATAAGCTATGTCCAAAGTTCCTGATTAGTACCAGATTCGATACCGCTCTTTCCTAAGAGCTAAAAAATTATTAAATATTGCAAAAAAATTCAAGTGCTGGTTTTTGTGTCATCTGTGTCCATGAAGTTTTCGTGGAGCAGCATGACGAAACGTTGTACGGCAGGTGGGGCACCACTTGTCCAGTGCCGTAAGTCACTTAGTTTAGCCACCGTAGTGCTTAAGTAAGGTACTAGAAAAACCTTCCATTAAGTGGTGTAGATGATGTATTCGTGTTTTTATATGAAGTGTTTCATGCAGTTACATGTCCTTTTTAGTTTGTTACTTTTGTTAAGGTCTTACTGCCATCCGTATGGGGAGTTGCTGGCCTACGTAGCAGGACAGCGCGATAGGTCTTGATACGAATTTTAACTATGTTGTGTGATACTATGGTTTTACAAAAAAAAATTGGAGTTTAATTAAGGGAAATGGCCGTGTAGGCCCCTATTTTGGCTTTACTTAACCAGTTTCGTTCCAGCTACGGAGCTCATCAGAAGTTTTCTACGCTAGCAAACGTTCAGTTTGCTTGTCTGTGTACATCTTCAGTGTAAAATGTTGAAACTATTCTATTACTATACGTCAGATTTTTATTTCCTAGCTGAACCCTATTTCAATTTTTGTATGTTTCCCGATCATATGATTGTTCAGTACCCTGTGCAATGTCATTCTTGTCATTGCACATGATTTTAGACACTCACATACGTGGCTACTTTATACTCTTAGCGTGACTCTCTTCTTCGTGTCGTCGTTCGCTAAGGATGAATCTAAACTATTTCCTATTTAAAGGGTCATTCATGAAATTACGAGGTACAAATATCTATTTGTCAAATTAGATATATATATATAATTAAATAAGAAACGAATAATATAGAGTAAAAATTAACACAAAATTATTAATAAAAAATATAAGAATAAAACAAAATTATATATATTATATTAGTACTTTATTCTATTACTTACCCCTATCTTTGTTTTCACTTTTATTATCTATGCTCCTATTATTATTTTTTCGGATTCCTTCTATTTCCAGTATTTTATTTTACACTTATTTATTTATTTCAATTTAAAATTAAATTAATGATCAAAATACCGTGACCTGTTTTGCAACTTTACGTGTTGCTTGTGACGCGCGCGATTCACTACTGTTGGCTTTCGTCAAAGGTCTCTTCTATTTATGTTAGATTTGTGGTGTGTGTTATGTCTTCGTCCCGCATTCTGTTCCGTCCACGTATCCCCACTTGTTATGGAGTACCGATTGCATGTATATGTTGGCCCATTTGGGTTCAACTGCTACATCCGTATGGTGTCACCTTACACCGGGACCGTTCAAGGTTTATGACTGACTGAGTCGTTCAATGTTTTGACCGGAGCCGTGCGGCGTGCCACCATTCCGTATGGGTCTCTGTTGCCTGTTTTATGTGCGTCTGTTTTAGTAGAATGTTGTACGCTTGTGTGTCTGCTATTGTATTGAGTGTTGTGTGTGGGCGTTTATTTCTGTGTGGTTGTGTATGTGTCTTTATGTGTGTAGTTTAGTGTGTGTTGATCCACCATTCATGGTAGCTCTCTCGTCTTACCGTTGCTCTATCGCTATCTCTGCAGTGCTGGGTGTTTGCTTAGTATCGGTGTGATTACCCTCCCGAGCACACTATCGATGCTCAGCACCGTCACTGGAGCCTTGGTTCGCTATATACTGTGACCAGTGGACATTATAAGCTATGTTCAAAGCTCCTGATTAGTGCCAGATTCGATACCGCTCTTTTCTAGGAGCTAAAAAATTATTAAATATTGCAAAAAAATGCAAGTGCTGGTTTTTATGTCATCTTTGTCCATGAGGTTTTCGTGGAGCAGCATGACGAAACGTTGTACGGCAGGTGGGGCACCACTTGTCCAGTGCCGTAAGTCACTTAGTTTAGCCACCGTAGTGCTTAAGTAAGGTACTAGAAAAACCTTCCATTAAGTGGTGTAGATGATGTATTCGTGTTTTTATGTGATGTGTTTCATGCAGTTACATCTCCTTTTTAGTTTGTTACTTTTGTTAGGGTCTTACTGCCATCCGTATGGGGAGCTGCTGGCCTACGTAGCAGGACAGCCCGATAGGTCTTGATACGAATTTTAACTATGTTGTGAGATACTATGGTTTTAAAAAAAAATTTTGGAGTTTAATTAAGGGAAATGGCCGTGTAGGCCCCTATTTTGGCTTTACTTGACCAGTTTCGTTCCAGCCACGGAGCTCAGCAGAAGTTTTCTACGCTAGCAGACGTTCAGTTTGCTTGATTGTGTACATCTTCAGTGTACAATGTTGAAACTATTCTATTACTATACGTCAGATTTTTATTTCCTAGCTGAACCCTATTTCAATTTTTGTATGTTTCCCGATCATATGATTGTTCATTACCCTGTGCAATGTCATTCTTGTCATTGCACATGATTTTGGACACGCCCATATGTGGCTAATTTATACTCTTAGTGTGACTCTCTTCTTCGTGTCGTCGTTCGCTAAGGATGAATCTAAACTATTTCCTATTTAAATGGTCATTCATGAAATTACGAAGTACAAATATCTATTTGTCAAATTAGATATATATATAATTAAATAAGAAACGAATAATATAGAGTAAAAATTAACACAAAATTATTAATAAAAAATATAAGAATACAACAAAATTATATATATTATATTAGTACTTTATTCTATTACTTACCCCTATCTTTGTTTTCACTTTTATAATCTATGCTCCTATTATTATTTTTTCGGATTCCTTCTATTTCCAGTACTTTACCTTACACTTATTTATTTATTTCAATTTAAAATCAAATTAATGGTCAAAATACCGTGACCTGTTTTGCAACTTTACGTGTTGCTTGTGACGCGCGCGATTCACTACTGTTGGCTTTCGTCAAAGGTCTCTTCTATTTATGTTAGATTTGTGGTGTGTGATATGTCTTCGTCCCGCATTCTGTTCCGTCCACGTATCCCCACTTGTTATGGAGTACCGATTGCATGTATATGTTGGCCCATTTGGGTTCAACTGCTACATCCGTATGGTGTCACCATACACCGGGACCGTTCAAGGTTTATGACTGACTGAGTCGTTCAATGTTTTGACCGCAGCCGTGCGGCGTGCCACCATTCCGTATGGGTCTCTGTTGCCTGTTTTATGTGCGTCTGTTTTAGTAGAATGTTGTACGCTTGTGTGTCTGCTATTGTATTGAGTGTTGTGTGTGGGCTTTTATTTCTGTGTGGTTGTGTATGTGTCTTTATGTGTGTAGTTTAGTGTGTGTTGATTCACCATTCATGGTAGCTCTCTCGTCTTACCGTTGCTCTATCGCTATCTCTGCAGTGCTGGGTGTTTGCTTAATATCGGTGTGATTACCCTCCCGAGCACACTATCGATGCTCAGCACCGTCATTGGAGCCTTGGTTCGCTATATACTGTGACCAATGGACATTATAAGCTATGTTCAAAGCTCCTGATTAGTGCAAGATTCGATACCGCTCTTTTCTAGGAGCTAAAAAATTATTAAATATTGCAAAAAAATGCAAGTGCTGGTTTTTATGTCATCTTTGTCCATGAGGTTTTCGTGGAGCAGCATGACGAAACGTTGTATGGCAGGTGGGGCATCAGTTGTCCAGTGCCGTAAGTCACTTAGTTTAGCCACCGTAGTGCTTAAGTAAGGTACTAGAAAAACCTCCCATAAAGTGGTGTAGATGATGTATTCGTGTTTTTATGTGATGTGTTTCATGCAGTTACATGTCCTTTTTAGTTTGTTAATTTTGTTAGGGTTTTACTGCCATCCTTATGAGGAGTTGCTCGCCTACGTAGCAGGACAGCCCGATAGGTCTTGATACGAATTTTAACTACGTTGTGAGATACTATGGTTTTACAAAAAAAAATTGGAGTTTAATTAAAAGAAATGGCCGTGTAGGCCCCTATTTTGGCTTTACTTAACCAGTTTCGTTCCAGCCACGGAGCTCATCAGAAGTTTTCTACGCTAGCAAACGTTCAGTTTGCTTGATTGTGTACATCTTCAGTGTACAATGTTGAAACTATTCTATTACTATACGTCAGATTTTTATTTTCTAGCTGAACCCTATTTCAATTTTTGTATGTTTCCCGATCATATGATTGTTCATTACCCTGTGCAATGTCATTCTTCTCATTGCACATGATTTTGGACACGCACATATGTGGCTACTTTATACTCTGAGCGTGACTCTCTTCTCCGTGTCGTCGTTCGCTAAACTAATTCCTATTTAAAGGGTCATTCATGAAATTACGAGGTACAAATATCTATTTGTCAAATTAGATATATATATAATTAAATAAGAAACGAATAATATAGAGTAAAAATTAACACAAAATTATTAATAAAAAATATAAGAATAAAACAAAATTGTATATATTATATTAGTACTTTATTCTATTACTTACCCCTATCTTTTTTTTGACTTTTATTATCTATGCTCCTATTATTATTTTTTCGGATTCCTTCTATTTCCAGTACTTTACTTTACACTTATTTATTTATTTCAATTTAAAATTAAATTAATGGTCAAAATACCGTGACCTGTTTTGCAACTTTACGTGTTGCTTGTGACGCGCGCGATTCACTACTGTTGGCTTTCGTCAAAGGTCTCTTCTATTTATGTTAGATTTGTGGTGTGTGATATGTCTTCGTCCCGCATTCTGTTCCGTCGACGTATCCCCACTTCTTATGGAGTACCGATTGCATGTATATGTTGGCCCATTTGGGTTCAACTGCTACATCCGTATGATGTCACTATACACCGGGACCTTTCAAGGTTTATGACTGACTGAGTCGTTCAATGTTTTGACCGCAGTCGTGTGGCGTGCCACCATTCCGTATGGGTCTCTGTTGCATGTTTTATGTGCGTCTGTTTTAGTAGAATGTTGTACGCTTTTGTGTCTGCTATTGTATCGAGTGTTATGTGTGGGCGTTTATTTCTGTGTGGTTGTGTATGTGTCTTTATGTGTGTAGTTTATTGTGTGTTGATCCACCATTCATGGTCGCTCTCTCGTCTTACCGTTGCTCTATCACTATCTCTGCAGTGCTGGGTGTTTGGTTAGTATCGGTGTGATTACCCACCCGAGCACACTATCGATGCTCAGCACCGTCATTGGAGCCTTGGTTCGCTATATACAGTGACCAATGGACATTATAAGCTATGTCCAAAGCTCGTGATTAGTGTCAGATTCGATACCGCTCTTTTCTAGGAGCTAAAAATTATTAAATATTGCAAAAAAATGCAAGTGCTGGTTTTTATGTCATCTGTGTCCATGAAGTTTTCGTGGAGCAGCATGACGAAACGTTGTACGGCAGGTGGGGCACCACTTGTCCAGTGCCGTAAGTCACTTAGTTTAGCCACCGTAGTGCTTAAGTAACGTACTAGAAAAACCTTTCATTAAGTGGTGTAGATGATGTATTCGTGTTTTTATGTGATGTGTTTCATGCAGTTACATGTCCTTTTTAGTTTGTTACTTTTGTTAGGGTCTTACTGCCATCCGTATGGGGAGTTGCTGGCCTACGTAGCAGGACAGCCCAATAGGTCTTGATACGAAATTTAACTATGTTGTGAGATACTATGGTTTTACAAAAAAAAATTTGGAGTTTAATTAAGGGAAGTGGCCGTGTATGCTCCTATTTTGGCTTTACTTAACCAGTTTCGTTCCAGCCACGGAGCTCAGCAGAAGTTTTCTACGCTAGCAAACGTTCAGTTTGCTTGATTGTGTACATCTTCAGTGTACAATGTTGAAACTATTCTATTACTATACGTCAGATTTTTATTTTCTAGCTGAACCGTATTTCAATTTTTGTATGTTTCCCGATTATATGATTGTTCATTACACTGTGCAATGTCATTCTTGTCACTGCACATGATTTTGGACACGCACATATGTGGCTACTTTATACTCTTAGCTTGACTCTCTTCTTCGTGTCGTCGTTCGCTAAGGATGAATCTAAACTATTTCCTATTTAAAGGGTCATTCATGAAATTACGAGGTACAAATATCTATGTGTTTGTCAAATTAGATATATATATAATTAAATAAGAAACGAATAATATAGAGTAAAAATTAACACAAAATTATTAATAAAAAATATAAGAATAAAACAAATTTATGTATATTATATTAGTACTTCATTCTATTACTTACCCCTATCTTTGTTTTCACTTTTATTATCTATGCTCCTATTATTATTTTTTCGGATTCCTTCTATTTCCAGTACTTTACTTTACACTTATTTATTTATTTCAATTTAAAATTAAATTAATGATCAAAATACCGTGACCTGTTTTGCAACTTTACGTGTTGCTTGTGACGCGCGCGATTCACTACTGTTGGGTTTCGTCAACGGTCTCTTCTATTTATGCTAGATTTGTGGTGTGTGATATGTCTTCGTCCCGCATTCTGTTCCGTCCACGTATCCCCACTTCTTATGGAGTACCGATTGCATGTATATGTTGGCCCATTTGGGTTCAACTGCTACATCCGTATGGTGTCACTATACACCGGGACCGTTCAAGGTTTATGACTGACTGAGTCGTTCAATGTTTTGACCGGAGCCGTGCGGCGTGCCACCATTCCGTATGGGTCTCTGTTGCCTGTTTTATGTGCGTCTGTTTTAGTAGAATGTTGTACGCTTGTGTGTCTACTATTGTATTGAGTGTTATGTGTGGGCGTTTATTTCTGTGTGGTTGTGCATGTGTCTTTATGTGTGTAGTTTAGTATGTGTTGATCCACCATTCATGGTCGCTCTCTCGTCTTACCGTTGCTCTATCACTATCTCTGCAGTGCTGGGTGTTTGGTTAGTATCGGTGTGATTACCCTCCCGAGCACACTATCGATGCTCAGAACCATCATTGGAGCCTTGGTTCGCTATATACTGTGACCAATGGATATTATAAGCTATGTCCAAAGTTCCTGATTAGTACCAGATTCGATACCGCTCTTTCCTAAGAGCTAAAAAATTATTAAATATTGCAAAAAAATTCAAGTGCTGGTTTTTGTGTCATCTGTGTCCATGAAGTTTTCGTGGAGCAGCATGACGAAACGTTGTACGGCAGGTGGGGCACCACTTGTCCAGTGCCGTAAGTCACTCAGTTTAGCCACCGTAGTGCTTAAGTAAGGTACTAGAAAACCTTCCATTAAGTGGTGTAGATGATGTATTCGTGTTTTTATGTGATGTGTTTCATGCAGTTACATATCCTTTTTAGTTTGTTAGTTTTGTTAGGGTCTTACTGCCATCCTTATGGGGAGTTGCTGGCCTACGTAGCAGGACAGCCCGATAGGTCTTGATACGAATTTTAACTATGTTGTGAGATACTATGGTTTTACAAAAAAAAATTGGAGTTTAATTAAGGGAAGTGGCCGTGTATGCTCCTATTTTGGCTTTACTTAACCAGTTTCGTTCCAGCCACGGAGCTCATCAGAAGTTTTCTACGCTAGCAAACGTTCAGTTTGCTTGATTGTGTACATCTTCAGTGTACAGTGTTGAAACTATTCTATTACTATACGTCAGATTTTTATTTTCTAGCTGAACCCTATTTCAATTTTTGTATGTTTCCCGATCATATGATTGTTCATTACACTGTGCAATGTCATTCTTGTCACTGCACATGATTTTGGACACGCACATATGTGGCTACTTTATACTCTTAGCTTGACTCTCTTCTTCGTGTCGTCGTTCGCTAAGGATGAATCTAAACTATTTCCTATTTAAAGGGTCATTCATGAAATTACGAGGTACAAATATCTATGTATTTGTCAAATTAGATATATATATAATTAAATAAGAAACGAATAATATAGAGTAAAAATTAACACAAAATGATTAATAAAAAATATAAGAATAAAACAAATTTATGTATATTATATTAGTACTTTATTCTATTACTTACCCCTATCTTTGTTTTCACTTTTATTATTTATGCTCCTATTATTATTTTTTCGGATTCCTTCTATTTCCAGTACTTTACTTTACACTTATTTATTTATTTCAATTTAAAATTAAATTAATGATCAAAATACCGTGACCTGTTTTGCAACTTTACGTGTTGCTTGTGACGCGCGCGATTCACTACTGTTGGGTTTCGTCAAAGGTCTCTTCTATTTATGCTAGATTTGTGGTGTGTGATATGTCTTCGTCCCGCATTCTGTTCCGTCCACGTATCCCCACTTCTTATGGAGTACCGATTGCATGTATATGTTGGCCCATTTGGGTTCAACTGCTACATCCGTATGGTGTCACTATACACCGGGACCGTTCAAGGTTTATGACTGACTGAGTCGTTCAATGTTTTGACCGGAGCCGTGCGGCGTGCCACCATTCCGTATGGGTCTCTGTTGCCTGTTTTATGTGCGTCTGTTTTAGTAGAATGTTGTACGCTTGTGTGTCTGCTATTGTATTGAGTGTTATGTGTGGGCGTTTATTTCTGTGTGGTTGTGCATGTGTCTTTATGTGTGTAGTTTAGTATGTGTTGATCCACCATTCATGGTCGCTCTCTCGTCTTACCGCTGCTCTATCACTATCTCTGCAGTGCTGGGTGTTTGGTTAGTATCGGTGTGATTACCCTCCCGAGCACACTATCGATGCTCAGCACCGTCATTGGAGCCTTGGTTCGCTATATACTGTGACCAATGGACATTATAAGCTATGTCCAAAGTTCCTGATTAGTACCAGATTCGATACCGCTCTTTCCTAAGAGCTAAAAAATTATTAAATATTGCAAAAAAATTCAAGTGCTGGTTTTTGTGTCATCTGTGTCCATGAAGTTTTCGTGGAGCAGCATGACGAAACGTTGTACGGCAGGTGGGGCACCACTTGTCCAGTGCCGTAAGTCACTTAGTTTAGCCACCGTAGTGCTTAAGTAAGGTACTAGAAAAACCTTCCATTAAGTGGTGTAGATGATGTATTCGTGTTTTTATATGAAGTGTTTCATGCAGTTACATGTCCTTTTTAGTTTGTTACTTTTGTTAGGGTCTTACTGCCATCCGTATGGGGAGTTGCTGGCCTACGTAGCAGGACAGCCCGATAGGTGTTGATACGAATTTTAACTATGTTGTGTGATACTATGGTTTTACAAAAAAAAATTGGAGTTTAATTAAGGGAAATGGCCGTGTAGGCCCCTATTTTGGCTTTACTTAACCAGTTTCGTTCCAGCTACGGAGCTCATCAGAAGTTTTCTACGCTAGCAAACGTTCAGTTTGCTTGTCTGTGTACATCTTCAGTGTACAATGTTGAAACTATTCTATTACTATACGTCAGATTTTTATTTTCTAGCTGAACCCTATTTCAATTTTTGTATGTTTCCCGATCATATGATTGTTCATTACACTGTGCAATGTCATTCTTGTCACTGCACATGATTTTGGACACGCACATATGTGGCTACTTTATACTCTTAGCTTGACTCTCTTCTTCGTGTCGTCGTTCGCTAAGGATGAATCTAAACTATTTCCTATTTAAAGGGTCATTCATGAAATTACGAGGTACAAATATCTATGTATTTGTCAAATTAGATATATATATAATTAAATAAGAAACGAATAATATAGAGTAAAAATTAACACAAAATGATTAATAAAAAATATAAGAATAAAACAAATTTATGTATATTATATTAGTACTTTATTCTATTACTTACCCCTATCTTTGTTTTCACTTTTATTATTTATGCTCCTATTATAATTTTTTCGGATTCCTTCTATTTCCAGTACTTTACTTTACACTTATTTATTTATTTCAATTTAAAATTAAATTAATGATCAAAATACCGTGACCTGTTTTGCAACTTTACGTGTTGCTTGTGACGCGCGCGATTCACTACTGTTGGGTTTCGTCAAAGGTCTCTTCTATTTATGCTAGATTTGTGGTGTGTGATATGTCTTCGTCCCGCATTCTGTTCCGTCCACGTATCCCCACTTCTTATGGAGTACCGATTGCATGTATATGTTGGCCCATTTGGGTTCAACTGCTACATCCGTATGGTGTCACTATACACCGGGACCGTTCAAGGTTTATGACTGACTGAGTCGTTCAATGTTTTGACCGGAGCCGTGCGGCGTGCCACCATTCCGTATGGGTCTCTGTTGCCTGTTTTATGTGCGTCTGTTTTAGTAGAATGTTGTACGCTTGTGTGTCTGCTATTGTATTGAGTGTTATGTGTGGGCGTTTATTTCTGTGTGGTTGTGCATGTGTCTTTATGTGTGTAGTTTAGTATGTGTTGATCCACCATTCATGGTCGCTCTCTCGTCTTACCGTTGCTCTATCACTATCTCTGCAGTGCTGGGTGTTTGGTTAGTATCGGTGTGATTACCCTCCCGAGCACACTATCGATGCTCAGCACCGTCATTGGAGCCTTGGTTCGCTATATACTGTGACCAATGGACATTATAAGCTATGTCCAAAGTTCCTGATTAGTACCAGATTCGATACCGCTCTTTCCTAAGAGCTAAAAAATTATTAAATATTGCAAAAAAATTCAAGTGCTGGTTTTTGTGTCATCTGTGTCCATGAAGTTTTCGTGGAGCAGCATGACGAAACGTTGTACGGCAGGTGGGGCACCACTTGTCCAGTGCCGTAAGTCACTTAGTTTAGCCACCGTAGTGCTTAAGTAAGGTACTAGAAAAACCTTCCATTAAGTGGTGTAGATGATGTATTCGTGTTTTTATATGAAGTGTTTCATGCAGTTACATGTCCTTTTTAGTTTGTTACTTTTGTTAGGGTCTTACTGCCATCCGTATGGGGAGTTGCTGGCCTACGTAGCAGGACAGCCCGATAGGTGTTGATACGAATTTTAACTATGTTGTGTGATACTATGGTTTTACAAAAAAAAATTGGAGTTTAATTAAGGGAAATGGCCGTGTAGGCCCCTATTTTGGCTTTACTTAACCAGTTTCGTTCCAGCTACGGAGCTCATCAGAAGTTTTCTACGCTAGCAAACGTTCAGTTTGCTTGTCTGTGTACATCTTCAGTGTACAATGTTGAAACTATTCTATTACTATACGTCAGATTTTTATTTTCTAGCTGAACCCTATTTCAATTTTTGTATGTTTCCCGATAATATGATTGTTCATTACACTGTGCAATGTCATTCTTGTCACTGCACATGATTTTGGATACGCACATATGTGGCTACTTTATACTCTTAGCTTGACTCTCTTCTTCGTGTCGTCGTTCGCTAAGGATGAATCTAAACTATTTCCTATTTAAAGGGTCATTCATGAAATTACGAGGTACAAATATCTATGTATTTGTCAAATTAGATATATATATAATTAAATAAGAAACGAATAATATAGAGTAAAAATTAACACAATATTATTAATAAAAAATATAAGAATAAAACAAATTTATGTATATTATATTAGTACTTTATTCTATTACTTACCCCTATCTTTGTTTTCACTTTTATTATCTATGCTCCTATTATTATTTTTTCGGATTCCTTCTATTTCCAGTACTTTACTTTAAACTTATTTATTTATTTTAATTTAAAATTAAATTAATGATCAAAATACCGTGACCTGTTTTGCAACTTTACGTGTTGTTTGTGACGCGCGCGATTCACTACTGTTGGCTTTCGTCAAAGGTCTCTTCTATTTATGCTAGATTTGCGGTGTGTGATATGTCTTTGTCCCGCATTCTGTTCCGTCCACGTATCCCCACTTCTTATGGAGTACCGATTGCATGTATATGTTGGCCCATTTGGGTTCAACTGCTACATCCGTATGGTGTCACTATACACCGGGACCGTTCAAGGTTTATGACTGACTGAGTCGTTCAATGTTTTGACCGGAGCCGTGCGGCGTGCCACCATTCCGTATGGGTCTCTGTTGCATGTTTTATGTGCGTCTGTTTTAGTAGAATGTTGTACGCTTGTGTGTCTGCTATTGTATTGAGTGTTATGTGTGGGCGTTTATTTCTGTGTGGTTGTGCATGTGTCTTTATGTGTGTAGTTTAGTATGTGTTGATCCACCATTCATGGTCGCTCTCTCGTCTTACCGTTGCTCTATCACTATCTCTGCAGTGCTGGGTGTTTGGTTAGTATCGGTGTGATTACCCACCCGAGCACACTATCGATGCTCAGCACCGTCATTGGAGCCTTGGTTCGCTATATACTGTGACCAATGGACATTATAAGCTATGTCCAAAGTTCCTGATTAGTACCAGATTCGATACCGCTCTTTCCTAAGAGCTAAAAAATTATTAAATATTGCAAAAAAATTCAAGTGCTGGTTTTTATGTCATCTGTGTCCATGAAGTTTTCGTGGAGCAGCATGACGAAACCTTGTACGGCAGGTGGGGCACCACTTGTCCAGTGCCGTAAGTCACTCAGTTTAGCCACCGTAGTGCTTAAGTAAGGTACTAGAAAAACCTTCCATTAAGTGGTGTAGATGATGTATTCGTGTTTTTATGTGATGTGTTTCATGCAGTTACATGTCCTTTTTAGTTTGTTAGTTTTGTTAGGGTCTTACTGCCATCCTTATGGGGAGTTTCTGGCCTACGTAGCAGGACAGCCCAATAGGTCTTGATACGAAATTTAACTATGTTGTGAGATACTATGGTTTTACAAAAAAAAATTTGGAGTTTAATTAAGGGAAGTGGCCGTGTATGCTCCTATTTTGGCTTTACTTAACCAGTTTCGTTCCAGCCACGGAGCTCATCAGAAGTTTTCTACGCTAGCAAACGTTCAGGTTTGCTTGATTGTGTACATCTTCAGTGTACAATGTTGAAACTATTCTATTACTATACGTCAGATTTTTATTTTCTAGCTGAACCGTATTTCAATTTTTGTATGTTTCCCGATTATATGATTGTTCATTACACTGTGCAATGTCATTCTTGTCACTGCACATGATTTTGGACACGCACATATGTGGTTACTTTATACTCTTAGCTTGACTCTCTTCTTCGTGTCGTCGTTCGCTAAGGATGAATCTAAACTATTTCCTATTTAAAGGGTCATTCATGAAATTACGAGGTACAAATATCTATGTGTTTGTCAAAATAGATATATATATAATTAAATAAGAAACGAATAATATAGAGTAAAAATTAACACAAAATTATTAATAAAAAATATAAGAATAAAACAAATTTATGTATATTATATTAGTACTTTATTCTATTACTTACCCCTATCTTTGTTTTCACTTTTATTATCTATGCTCCTATTATTATTTTTTCGGATTCCTTCTATTTCCAGTACTTTACTTTACACTTATTTATTTATTTCAATTTAAAATTAAATTAATGATGAAAATACCGTGACCTGTTTTGCAACTTTACGTGTTGCTTGTGACGCGCGCGATTCCCTACTGTTGGGTTTCGTCAACGGTCTCTTCTATTTATGCTAGATTTGTGGTGTGTGATATGTCTTCGTCCCGCATTCTGTTCCGTCCACGTATCCCCACTTCTTATGGAGTTACCGATTGCATGTATATGTTGGCCCATTTGGGTTCAACTGCTACATCCGTATGGTGTCACTATACACCGGGACCGTTCAAGGTTTATGACTGACTGAGTCGTTCAATGTTTTGACCGGAGCCGTGCGGCGTGCCACCATTCCGTATGGGTCTCTGTTGCCTGTTTTATGTGCGTCTGTTTTAGTAGAATGTTGTACGCTTGTGTGTCTGCTATTGTATTGAGTGTTATGTGTGGGCGTTTATTTCTGTGTGGTTGTGCATGTGTCTTTATGTGTGTAGTTTAGTATGTGTTGATCCACCATTCATGGTCGCTCTCTCGTCTTACCGTTGCTCTATCACTATCTCTGCAGTGCTGGGTGTTTGGTTAGTATCGGTGTGATTACCCTCCCGAGCACACTATCGATGCTCAGCACCGTCATTGGAGCCTTGGTTCGCTATATACTGTGACCAATGGACATTATAAGCTATGTCCAAAGTTCCTGATTAGTACCAGATTCGATACCGCTCTTTCCTAAGAGCTAAAAAATTATTAAATATTGCAAAAAAAATTCAAGTGCTGGTTTTTGTGTCATCTGTGTCCATGAAGTTTTCGTGGAGCAGCATGACGAAACGTTGTACGGCAGGTGGGGCACCACTTGCCCAGTGCCGTAAGTCACTTAGTTTAGCCACCGTAGTGCTTAAGTAAGGTACTAGAAAAACCTTCCATTAAGTGGTGTAGATGATGTATTCGTGTTTTTATATGAAGTGTTTCATGCAGTTACATGTCCTTTTTAGTTTGTTACTTTTGTTAGGGTCTTACTGCCATCCGTATGGGGAGTTGCTGGCCTACGTAGCAGGACAGCGCGATAGGTGTTGATACGAATTTTAACTATGTTGTGTGATACTATGGTTTTACAAAAAAAAAATTGGAGTTTAATTAAGGGAAATGGCCGTGTATGCTCCTATTTTGGCTTTACTTAACCAGTTTCGTTCCAGCTACGGAGCTCATCAGAAGTTTTCTACGCTAGCAAACGTTCAGTTTGCTTGTCTGTGTACATCTTCAGTGTACAATGTTGAAACTATTCTATTACTATACGTCAGATTTTTATTTTCTAGCTGAACCCTATTTCAATTTTTGTATGTTTCCCGATCATATGATTGTTCATTACACTGTGCAATGTCATTCTTGTCACTGCACATGATTTTGGACACGCACATATGTGCTACTTTATACTCTTAGCTTGACTCTCTTCTTCGTGTCGTCGTTCGCTAAGGATGAATCTAAACTATTTCCTATTTAAAGGGTCATTCATGAAATTACGAGGTACAAATATCTATGTATTGTCAAATTAGATATATATGATAATTAAATAAGAAACGAATAATATAGAGTAAAAATTAACTACAAAATTATTAATAAAAAATATAAAAATAAAACAAATTATGTATATTATATTAGTACTTTATTCTATTACTTACCCCTATCTTTGTTTTCACTTTTATTATTTATGCTCCTATTATTATTTTTTCGGATTCCTTCTATTTCCAGTACTTTACTTTACATTTATTTATTTATTTCAATTTAAAATTAAATTAATGATCAAAATACCGTGACCTGTTTTGCAACTTTACGTGTTGCTTGTGACGCGCGCGATTCACTACTGTTGGGTTTCGTCAAAGGTCTCTTCTATTTATGCTAGATTTGTGGTGTGTGATATGTCTTCGTCCCGCATTCTGTTCCGTCCACGTATCCCCACTTGTTATGGAGTACCGATTGCATGTATATGTTGGCCCATTTGGGTTCAACTGCTACATCCGTATGGTGTCACTATACACCGGGACCGTTCAAGGTTTATGACTGACTGAGTCGTTCAATGTTTTGACCGGAGCCGTGCGGCGTGCCACCATTCCGTATGGGTCTCTGTTGCCTGTTTTGTGTGCGTCTGTTTTAGTAGAATGTTGTACGCTTGTGTGTCTGCTATTGTATTGAGTGTTATGTGTGGGCGTTTATTTCTGTGTGGTTGTGCATGTGTCTTATGTGTGTAGTTTAGTATGTGTTGATCCACCATTCATGGTCGCTCTCTCGTCTTACCGTTGCTCTATCACTATATCTGCAGTGCTGGGTGTTTGGTTAGTATCGGTGTGATTACCCTCCCGAGCACACTATCGATGCTCAGCACCGTCATTGGAGCCTTGGTTCGCTATATACTGTGACCAATGGACATTATAAGCTATGTCCAAAGTTCCTGATTAGTACCAGATTCGATACCGCTCTTTCCTAAGAGCTAAAAAATTATTAAATATTGCAAAAAAATTCAAGTGCTGGTTTTTGTGTCATCTGTGTCCATGAAGTTTTCGTGGAGCAGCATGACGAAACGTTGTACGGCAGGTGGGGCACCACTTGTCCAGTGCCGTAAGTCACTTAGTTTAGCCACCGTAGTGCTTAAGTAAGGTACTAGAAAAACCTTCCATTAAGTGGTGTAGATGATGTATTCGTGTTTTTATATGAAGTGTTTCATGCAGTTACATGTCCTTTTTAGTTTGTTACTTTTGTTAAGGTCTTACTGCCATCCGTATGGGGAGTTGCTGGCCTACGTAGCAGGACAGCCGATAGGTCTTGATACGAATTTTAACTATGTTGTGTGATACTATGGTTTTACAAAAAAAAATTGGAGTTTAATTAAGGGAAATGGCCGTGTAGGCCCCTATTTTGGCTTTACTTAACCAGTTTCGTTCCAGCTACGGAGCTCAGCAGAAGTTTTCTACGCTAGCAAACGTTCAGTTTGCTTGTCTGTGTACATCTTCAGTGTAAAATGTTGAAACTATTCTATTACTATACGTCAGATTTTTATTTCCTAGCTGAACCCTATTTCAATTTTTGTATGTTTTCCCGATCATATGATTGTTCAGTACCCTGTGCAATGTCATTCTTGTCCATTGCACATGATTTTGGACACTCACATACGTGGCTACTTTATACTCTTAGCGTGACTCTCTTCTTCGTGTCGTCGTTCGCTAAGGATGAATCTAAACTATTTCCTATTTAAAGGGTCATTCATGAAATTACGAGGTACAAATATCTATTTGTCAAATTAGATATATATATATAATTAAATAAGAAACGAATAATATAGAGTAAAAATTAACACAAAATTATTAATAAAAAATATAAGAATAAAACAAAATTATATATATTATATTAGTACTTTATTCTATTACTTACCCCTATCTTTGTTTTCACTTTTATTATCTATGCTCCTATTATTATTTTTTCGGATTCCTTCTATTTCCAGTATTTTATTTTACACTTATTTATTTATTTCAATTTAAAATTAAATTAATGATCAAAATACCGTGACCTGTTTTGCAACTTTACGTGTTGCTTGTGACGCGCGCGATTCACTACTGTTGGCTTTCGTCAAAGGTCTCTTCTATTTATGTTAGATTTGTGGTGTGTGTTATGTCTTCGTCCCGCATTCTGTTCCGTCCACGTATCCCCACTTGTTATGGAGTACCGATTGCATGTATATGTTGGCCCATTTGGGTTCAACTGCTACATCCGTATGGTGTCACCTTACACCGGGACCGTTCAAGGTTTATGACTGACTGAGTCGTTCAATGTTTTGACCGGAGCCGTGCGGCGTGCCACCATTCCGTATGGGTCTCTGTTGCCTGTTTTATGTGCGTCTGTTTTAGTAGAATGTTGTACGCTTGTGTGTCTGCTATTGTATTGAGTGTTGTGTGTGGGCGTTTATTTCTGTGTGGTTGTGTATGAGTCTTTATGTGTGTAGTTTAGTGTGTGTTGATCCACCATTCATGGTAGCTCTCTCGTCTTACCGTTGCTCTATCGCTATCTCTGCAGTGCTGGGTGTTTGCTTAGTATCGGTGTGATTACCCTCCCGAGCACACTATCGATGCTCAGCACCGTCACTGGAGCCTTGGTTCGCTATATACTGTGACCAGTGGACATTATAAGCTATGTTCAAAGCTCCTGATTAGTGCCAGATTCGATACCGCTCTTTTCTAGGAGCTAAAAAATTATTAAATATTGCAAAAAAATGCAAGTGCTGGTTTTTATGTCATCTTTGTCCATGAGGTTTTCGTGGAGCAGCATGACGAAACGTTGTACGGCAGGTGGGGCACCACTTGTCCAGTGCCGTAAGTCACTTAGTTTAGCCACCGTAGTGCTTAAGTAAGGTACTAGAAAAACCTTCCATTAAGTGGTGTAGATGATGTATTCGTGTTTTTATGTGATGTGTTTCATGCAGTTACATCTCCTTTTTAGTTTGTTACTTTTGTTAGGGTATTACTGCCATCCGTATGGGGAGCTGCTGGCCTACGTAGCAGGACAGCCCGATAGGTCTTGATACGAATTTTAACTATGTTGTGAGATACTATGGTTTTAAAAAAAAATTTTGGAGTTTAATTAAGGGAAATGGCCGTGTAGGCCCCTATTTTGGCTTTACTTGACCAGTTTCGTTCCAGCCACGGAGCTCAGCAGAAGTTTTCTACGCTAGCAGACGTTCAGTTTGCTTGATTGTGTACATCTTCAGTGTACAATGTTGAAACTATTCTATTACTATACGTCAGATTTTTATTTCCTAGCTGAACCCTATTTCAATTTTTGTATGTTTCCCGATCATATGATTGTTCATTACCCTGTGCAATGTCATTCTTGTCATTGCACATGATTTTGGACACGCCCATATGTGGCTAATTTATACTCTTAGTGTGACTCTCTTCTTCGTGTCGTCGTTCGCTAAGGATGAATCTAAACTATTTCCTATTTAAATGGTCATTCATGAAATTACGAAGTACAAATATCTATTTGTCAAATTAGATATATATATAATTAAATAAGAAACGAATAATATAGAGTAAAAATTAACACAAAATTATTAATAAAAAATATAAGAATACAACAAAATTATATATATTATATTAGTACTTTATTCTATTACTTACCCCTATCTTTGTTTTCACTTTTATAATCTATGCTCCTATTATTATTTTTTCGGATTCCTTCTATTTCCAGTACTTTACCTTACACTTATTTATTTATTTCAATTTAAAATCAAATTAATGGTCAAAATACCGTGACCTGTTTTGCAACTTTACGTGTTGCTTGTGACGCGCGCGATTCACTACTGTTGGCTTTCGTCAAAGGTCTCTTCTATTTATGTTAGATTTGTGGTGTGTGATATGTCTTCGTCCCGCATTCTGTTCCGTCCACGTATCCCCACTTGTTATGGAGTACCGATTGCATGTATATGTTGGCCCATTTGGGTTCAACTGCTACATCCGTATGGTGTCACCATACACCGGGACCGTTCAAGGTTTATGACTGACTGAGTCGTTCAATGTTTTGACCGCAGCCGTGCGGCGTGCCACCATTCCGTATGGGTCTCTGTTGCCTGTTTTATGTACGTCTGTTTTAGTAGAATGTTGTACGCTTGTGTGTCTGCTATTGTATTGAGTGTTGTGTGTGGGCTTTTATTTCTGTGTGGTTGTGTATGTGTCTTTATGTGTGTAGTTTAGTGTGTGTTGATTCACCATTCATGGTAGCTCTCTCGTCTTACCGTTGCTCTATCGCTATCTCTGCAGTGCTGGGTGTTTGCTTAATATCGGTGTGATTACCCTCCCGAGCACACTATCGATGCTCAGCACCGTCATTGGAGCCTTGGTTCGCTATATACTGTGACCAATGGACATTATAAGCTATGTTCAAAGCTCCTGATTAGTGCAAGATTCGATACCGCTCTTTTCTAGGAGCTAAAAAATTATTAAATATTGCAAAAAAATGCAAGTGCTGGTTTTTATGTCATCTTTGTCCATGAGGTTTTCGTGGAGCAGCATGACGAAACGTTGTATGGCAGGTGGGGCATCAGTTGTCCAGTGCCGTAAGTCACTTAGTTTAGCCACCGTAGTGCTTAAGTAAGGTACTAGAAAAACCTCCCATAAAGTGGTGTAGATGATGTATTCGTGTTTTTATGTGATGTGTTTCATGCAGTTACATGTCCTTTTTAGTTTGTTAATTTTGTTAGGGTTTTACTGCCATCCTTATGAGGAGTTGCTCGCCTACGTAGCAGGACAGCCCGATAGGTCTTGATACGAATTTTAACTACGTTGTGAGATACTATGGTTTTACAAAAAAAAAATTGGAGTTTAATTAAAAGAAATGGCCGTGTAGGCCCCTATTTTGGCTTTACTTAACCAGTTTCGTTCCAGCCACGGAGCTCATCAGAAGTTTTCTACGCTAGCAAACGTTCAGTTTGCTTGATTGTGTACATCTTCAGTGTACAATGTTGAAACTATTCTATTACTATACGTCAGATTTTTATTTTCTAGCTGAACCCTATTTCAATTTTTGTATGTTTCCCGATCATATGATTGTTCATTACCCTGTGCAATGTCATTCTTCTCATTGCACATGATTTTGGACACGCACATATGTGGCTACTTTATACTCTGAGCGTGACTCTCTTCTCCGTGTCGTCGTTCGCTAAACTAATTCCTATTTAAAGGGGTCATTCATGAAATTACGAGGTACAAATATCTATTTGTCAAATTAGATATATATATAATTAAATAAGAAACGAATAATATAGAGTAAAAATTAACACAAAATTATTAATAAAAAATATAAGAATAAAACAAAATTATATATATTATATTAGTACTTTATTCTATTACTTACCCCTATCTTTTTTTTGACTTTTATTATCTATGCTCCTATTATTATTTTTTCGGATTCCTTCTATTTCCAGTACTTTACTTTACACTTATTTATTTATTTCAATTTAAAATTAAATTAATGGTCAAAATACCGTGACCTGTTTTGCAACTTTACGTGTTGCTTGTGACGCGCGCGATTCACTACTGTTGGCTTTCGTCAAAGGTCTCTTCTATTTATGTTAGATTTGTGGTGTGTGATATGTCTTCGTCCCGCATTCTGTTCCGTCGACGTATCCCCACTTCTTATGGAGTACCGATTGCATGTATATGTTGGCCCATTTGGGTTCAACTGCTACATCCGTATGATGTCACTATACACCGGGACCTTTCAAGGTTTATGACTGACTGAGTCGTTCAATGTTTTGACCGCAGTCGTGTGGCGTGCCACCATTCCGTATGGGTCTCTGTTGCATGTTTTATGTGCGTCTGTTTTAGTAGAATGTTGTACGCTTTTGTGTCTGCTATTGTATCGAGTGTTATGTGTGGGCGTTTATTTCTGTGTGGTTGTGTATGTGTCTTTATGTGTGTAGTTTATTGTGTGTTGATCCACCATTCATGGTCGCTCTCTCGTCTTACCGTTGCTCTATCACTATCTCTGCAGTGCTGGGTGTTTGGTTAGTATCGGTGTGATTACCCACCCGAGCACACTATCGATGCTCAGCACCGTCATTGGAGCCTTGGTTCGCTATATACAGTGACCAATGGACATTATAAGCTATGTCCAAAGCTCGTGATTAGTGTCAGATTCGATACCGCTCTTTTCTAGGAGCTAAAAATTATTAAATATTGCACAAAAATGCAAGTGCTGGTTTTTATGTCATCTGTGTCCATGAAGTTTTCGTGGAGCAGCATGACGAAACGTTGTACGGCAGGTGGGGCACCACTTGTCCAGTGCCGTAAGTCACTTAGTTTAGCCACCGTAGTGCTTAAGTAACGTACTAGAAAAACCTTTCATTAAGTGGTGTAGATGATGTATTCGTGTTTTTATGTGATGTGTTTCATGCAGTTACATGTCCTTTTTAGTTTGTTACTTTTGTTAGGGTCTTACTGCCATCCGTATGGGGAGTTGCTGGCCTACGTAGCAGGACAGCCCGATAGGTCTTGATACGAATTTTAACTATGTTGTGAGATACTATGGTTTTAAAAAAAAAATTTAGAGTTTAATTAAGGGAAATGGCCGTGTAGGCCCCTATTTTGGCTTTACTTAACCAGTTTCGTTCCAGCCACGGAGCTCAGCAGAAGTTTTCTACGCTAGCAGACGTTCAGTTTGCTTGATTGTGTACATCTTCAGTGTACAATGTTGAAACTATTCTATTACTATACGTCAGATTTTTATTTCCTAGCTGAACCCTATTTCAATTTTTGTATGTTTCCCGATCATATAATTGTTCATTACCCTGTGCAATGTCATTCTTGTCATTGCACATGATTTTGGACACGCACATATGTGGCTACTTTATACTCTTAGCGTGACTCTCTTCTTCGTGTCGTCGTTCGCTAAGGATGAATCTAAACTATTTCATATTTAAAGGGTCATTCATGAAATTACGAGGTACAAATATCTATTTGTCAAATTAGATATATATATATAATTAAATAAGAAACGAATAATATAGAGTAAAAATTAACACAAAATTATTAATAAAAAATATAAGAATAAAACAAAATTATATATATTATATTAGTACTTTATTCTATTACTTACCCCTATCTTTGTTTTCACTTTTATTATCTATGCTCCTATTATTATTTTTTCCGATTCCTACTATTTCCAGTATTTTATTTTACACTTATTTATTTATTTTAATTTAAAATTAAATTAATGATCAAAATACCGTGACCTGTTTTGCAACTTTACGTGTTGCTTGTGACGCGCGCGATTCACTACTGTTGGCTTTCGTCAAAGGTCTCTTCTATTTATGTTAGATTTGTGGTGTGTGATATGTCTTCGTTCCGCATTCTGTTCCGACCACGTATCCCCACTTGTTATGGAGTACCGATTGCATGTAAATGTTGGCCCATTTGGGTTCAACTGCTACATCCGTATGGTGTCACCATACACCGGGACCGTTCAAGGTTTATGACTGACTGAGTCGTTCAATGTTTTGACCGGAGCCGTGCGGCGTGCCACCATTCCGTATGGGTCTCTGTTGCCTGTTTTATGTGCGTCTGTTTTAGTAGAATGTTGTACGCTTGTGTGTCTGCTATTGTATTGAGTGTTATGTGTGGGCGTTTATTTCTGTGTGGTTGTGCATGTGTCTTTATGTGTGTAGTTTAGTATGTGTTGATCCACCATTCATGGTAGCTCTCTCGTCTTACCGTTGCTCTATCGCTATCTCTACAGTGCTGGGTGTTTGCTTAATATCGGTGTGATTACCCTCCCGAGCACACTATCGATGCTCAGCACCGTCATTGGAACCTTGGTTCGCTATATACTGTGACCAATGGACATTATAAGCTATGTTCAAAGCTCCTGATTAGTGCCAGATTCGATACCGCTCTTTTCTAGGAGCTAAAAAATTATTTAATATTGCAAAAAAATGCAAGTGCTGGTTTTTATGTCATCTGTGTCCATGAAGTTTTCGTGGAGCAGCATGACGAAACGTTGTACGGCAGGTGGGGCACCACTTGTCCAGTGCCGTAAGTCACTTAGTTTAGCCACCGTAGTGCTTAAGTAAGGTACTAGAAAAACCTTCCATTAAGTGGTGTAGATGATGTATTCGTGTTTTTATGTGATGTGTTTCATGCAGTTACATGTCCTTTTTAGTTTGTTACTTTTGTTAGGGTCTTACTGCCATCCGTATGGAGAGTTGCTGGCCTACGTAGCAGGACAGCCCGATAGGTCTTGATACGAATTTTAACTATGTTGTGAGATACTATGGTTTTAAAAAAAAAAATTGGAGTTTAATTAAGGGAAATGGACGTGCAGGACCCTATTTTGGCTTTACTTAACCAGTTTCGTTCCAGCCACGGAGCTCATCAGAAGTTTTCTACGCTAGCAGACGTTCAGTTTGCTTGATTGTGTACATCTTCAGTGTACAATGTTGAAACTATTCTATTACTATACGTCAGATTTTTATTTCCTAGCTGAACCCTATTTCAATTTTTGTATGTTTCCCGATCATATAATTGTTCATTACCCTGTGCAATGTCATTCTTGTCATTGCACATGATTTTGGATACGCCCATATGTGGCTACTTTATACTCTTAGCGTGACTCTCTTCTTCGTGTCGTCGTTCGCTAAGGATGAATCTAAACTATTTCCTATTTAAATGGTCATTCATGAAATTACGAGGTACAAATATCTATTTGTCAAATTAGATATATATATAGTTAAATAAGAAACGAATAATATAGAGTAAAAATTAACGCAAAATTATTAATAAAAAATATAAGAATAAAACAAAATTATATATATTATATTAGTACTTTATTCTATTACTTACCCCTATCTTTGTTTTCACTTTTATAATCTATGCTCCTATTATTATTTTTTCGGATTCCTTCTATTTCCAGTACTTTACTTTACACTTATTTATTTATTTCAATTTAAAATTAAATTAATGGTCAAAATACCGTGACCTGTTTTGCAACTTTACGTGTTGCTTGTGACGCGCGCGATTCACTACTGTTGGCTTTCGTCAAAGGTCTCTTCTATTTATGTAAGATTTGTGGTGTGTGATATGTCTTCGTCCCGCATTCTGTTCCGTCCACGTATCCCCACTTCTTATGGAGTACCGATTGCATGTATATGTTGGCCCATTTGGGTTCAACTGCTACATCCGTATGGTGTCACTATACACCGGGACCGTTCCAGGTTTATGACTGACTGAGTCGTTTAATGTTTTGACCGGAGCGGTGTGGCGTGCCACCATTCCGTATGGGTCTCTGTTGCTTGTTTTATGTGCGTCTGTTTTAGTAGAATGTTGTACGCTTGTATGTCTCCTATTGTATCGAGTGTTATGTGTGGGCGTTTATTTCTGTGTGGTTGTATATGTGTCTTTATGTGTGTAGTTTAGTGTGTGTTGATCCACCATTCATGGTCGCTCTCTCGTCTTACCGTTGCTCTATCACTATCTCTGCAGTGGTGGGTGTTTGGTTAGTATCGGTGTGATTACCCTCCCGAGCACACTATCGATACTCAGCACCGTCATTGGAGCCTTGGTTCGCTATATACTGTGACCAATGGACATTATAAGCTATGTCCAAAGCTCCTGATTAGTGCCAGATTCGATACCGCTCTTTTCTAGGAGCTAAAAAATTATTAAATATTGCAAAAAAATGCAAGTGCTGGTTTTTATGTCATCTGCGTCCATGAAGTTTTCGTGGAGCAGCATGACGAAACGTTGTACGGCAGGTGGGGCGCCACTTGTCCAGTGCCGTAAGTCACTTAGTTTAGCCACCGTAGTGCTTAAGTAAGGTACTAGAAAAACCTTCCATTAAGTGGTGTAGATGATGTATTCGTGTTTTTATAGGAAGTGTTTCATGCAGTTACATGTCCTTTTTAGTTTGTTACTTTTGTTAGGGTCTTACTGCCATCCGTATGGGGAGTTGCTGGCCTACGTAGCAGGACAGCCCGATATGTCTTGATACGAATTTTAACTATGTTGTGTGATACTATTTTTTTACAAAAAAAAATTGGAGTTTAATTAAGGGAAATGGCCGTGTAGGCCCCTATTTTGGCTTTACTTAACCAGTTTCGTTCCAGCCACGGAGCTCATCAGAAGTTTTCTACGCTAGCAAACGTTCAGTTTGCTTGACTGTGTACATCTTCAGTGTAAAATGTTGAAACTATTCTATTACTATACGTCAGATTTTTATTTCCTAGCTGAACCCTATTTCAATTTTTGTATGTTTCCCGATCATATGAATGTTCATTACCCTGTGCAATGTCATTCTTGTCATTGCACATGATTTTGGACACGCACATATGTGGCTACTTTATACTCTTAGCGTGACTCTCTTCTTCGTGTCGTCGTTCGCTAAGGATGAATCTAAACTATTTCATATTTAAAGGGTCATTCATGAAATTACGAGGTACAAATATCTATTTTGTATTTTATTTTACACTTATTTATTTATTTTAATTTAAAATTAAATTAATGATCAAAATACCGTGACCTGTTTTGCAACTTTACGTGTTGCTTGTGACGCGCGCGATTCACTACTGTTGGCTTTCGTCAAAGGTCTCTTCTATTTATGTTAGATTTGTGGTGTGTGATATGTCTTCGTTCCGCATTCTGTTCCGTCCACGTATCCCCACTTGTTATGGAGTACCGATTGCATGTATATGTTGGCCCATTTGGGTTCAACTGCTACATCCGTATGGTGTCACCATACACCGGGACCGTTCAAGGTTTATGACTGACTGAGTCGTTCAATGTTTTGACCGGAGCCGTGCGGCGTGCCACCATTCCGTATGGGTCTCTGTTGCCTGTTTTATGTGCGTCTGTTTTAGTAGAATGTTGTACGTTTGTGTGTCTGCTATTGTATTGAGTGTTATGTGTGGGCGTTTATTTCTGTGTGGTTGTGCATGTGTCTTTATGTGTGTAGTTTAGTATGTGTTGATCCACCATTCATGGTAGCTCTCTCGTCTTACCGTTGCTCTATCGCTATCTCTGCAGTGCTGGGTGTTTGCTTAATATCGGTGTGATTACCCTCCCGAGCACACTATCGATGCTCAGCACCGTCATTGGAGCCTTGGTTCGCTATATACTGTGACCAATGGACATTATAAGCTATGTTCAAAGCTCCTGATTAGTGCCAGATTCGATACCGCTCTTTTCTAGGAGCTAAAAAATTATTTAATATTGCAAAAAAATGCAAGTGCTGGTTTTTATGTCATCTGTGTCCATGAAGTTTTCGTGGAGCAGCATGACGAAACGTTGTACGGCAGGTGGGGCACCACTTGTCCAGTGCCGTAAGTCACTTAGTTTAGCCACCGTAGTGCTTAAGTAAGGTACTAGAAAAACCTTCCATTAAGTGGTGTAGATGATGTATTCGTGTTTTTATGTGATGTGTTTCATGCAGTTACATGTCCTTTTTAGTTTGTTACTTTTGTTAGGGTCTTACTGCCATCCGTATGGAGAGTTGCTGGCCTACGTAGCAGGACAGCCCGATAGGTCTTGATACGAATTTTAACTATGTTGTGAGATACTATGGCTTTAAAAAAAAAATTGGAGTTTAATTAAGGGAAATGGACGTGCAGGACCCTATTTTGGCTTTACTTAACCAGTTTCGTTCCAGCCACGGAGCTCATCAGAAGTTTTCTACGCTAGCAGACGTTCAGTTTGCTTGATTGTGTACATCTTCAGTGTACAATGTTGAAACTATTCTATTACTATACGTCAGATTTTTATTTCCTAGCTGAACCCTATTTCAATTTTTGTATGTTTCCCGATCATATAATTGTTCATTACCCTGTGCAATGTCATTCTTGTCATTGCACATGATTTTGGATACGCCCATATGTGGCTACTTTATACTCTTAGCGTGACTCTCTTCTTCGTGTCGTCGTTCGCTAAGGATGAATCTAAACTATTTCCTATTTAAATGGTCATTCATGAAATTACGAGGTACAAATATCTATTTGTCAAATTAGATATATATATAGTTAAATAAGAAACGAATAATATAGAGTAAAAATTAACGCAAAATTATTAATAAAAAATATAAGAATAAAACAAAATTATATATATTATATTAGTACTTTATTCTATTACTTACCCCAATCTATGTTTTCGCTTTTATTATCTATGCTCCTATTATTATTTTTTCGGATTCCTTCTATTTCCAGTACTTTACTATACACTTATTTATTTATTTCAATTTAAAATTAAATTAATGATCAAAATACGGTGACCTGTTTTGCATCTTTATGTGTTGCTTGTTACGCGCGCGATTCACTACTGTTGGCTTTCGTCAAAGGTCTCTTCTATTTATATTAGATTTGTGGTGTGTGATATGTCTTCGCCCCGCATTCTGTTGCGTTCCACGTATCACCACTTCTTATGGATTACCGATTGCATGTATATGTTGGTCCATTTGGGTTCAACTTCTACATCCATATGGTGTCACTATACACCGGGACCGTTCAAGTTTTGTGACTGATTGAGTCATTCAATGTTTTGACCGGTGGGGTGTGGCGTGCCACCATTCGGTATGGGTCTCTGTTGCCTGTTTTATATGCGTCTGTTTTAGTAGAATGTTGTATGCTTGTGTGTGTTAAGAACTCAGAAATAGTATGGTAAAAGAAAAACGGTTTTAATTTCTAGTAGAATTTTTTATTTGGCGTCTAGGTCTCAACTACTTAATTTTATATTTTTTTTCTGCTCAATCGTCAAATCGACCTCAAAAATTATTTGTTTTGTCATTTCAACAACTTTTAAACACTTCTGATTAGCAAATTAACTGACCCAGTTACTTAATTAATCGATCGCCTAAACTCAATTTACTGCAGTACGGAAATGTGTAAAAGTTATTGAGTAAGCAAAACAATGACGATAATTTATGGCGCTTGCTTGAGTTGTTGGTTTGTTGTGAAGTCTGAAACCTACATTGATCTCATATTAGACTTCACAACATTTCTTCCCCCTTCGCAAGATTGTTTACATTTTTTTTTTTTTATTAAAGAATTTTATATTATTCTTTTTTTTAATTAAAGAATATTATCCAAATATCAAAATATTTATCCATTTTATCTTAATGTCTTACGACTAAAAAGATAGATTATATGGAAACGATACAATAAAGGTTTTACTATCATCGACAAAAACTAAAAATAGGAGAAAAAATTCAAAAATCTAAGAAAGGCAGAAAAATTAGGATTGAAGACTTACTTTCATACAATACATAATTTTACATATTTGTAGTTTTCTAATTATGATATTTTTTGTCGAGTTTTATTCTCTTATATCTCTAGTTTTTTAATTGACAATTAGGTTTTTTTTATATAAAACTTTACATTATACTCCCGCGATATATTTATTAATGACCTCCGTTTAAGCTACATTTCAAGGTTGCATTAAAATACTTAGTCATGACATTTATACTAATTACATTTCGCCAATTAAAGATATTATGTATCTATATGAGATATTCGAATTTTAAGAAAGAACGTTATAAATCTATATTTATATATATATTGTTTTTTTTTTTTTTTTTAGCTTGATTATGGGTGGAAATTATTTACCAGATAAAAATATTTCCAGTATCGTAAAAAAAAATTCAGATCAGAGAAAAGCACAGCTACTTAATACATAATTTAAAACTGCATGGATAAGTACTACATAATGATGATTCTTTTTTTTTTTAATTTTAATGCTGAATGATTTATTAAATCTGCATTCTAATGGCGTGATATCTCTAGTTTTCTTTCCGGTATCTTCTTTGAGAACCATTTGGGTTTTAATAAGGTTTTGTGGTAAAGGTGGCGGAATTGGAATGATTGGATTAAGTGTAGAAGTGTCCACTTTTAATTTCGAACTTGATGCAAAATTTTTCGGGGTTTCTAAGGGTTCTGGGTTGGCATTTGCGCGTTTGGAATCCTTATTTGTACTAGGTGGGCTAGTTTGAAAACTTGACTGTCTTCGAAAGAAACATATAAAAACAATTATTACTATTACACCTAGTAATACTAGGACACCACTGTTTATGTGAGTTTGAGTGTTATTGAGTTCGGCATCCCTACGTCTTTCTATTTGAGACAGTTCTACTTCAAACTCTTCTAAAGTCTTGCTGTTCGCTCTTAAGACGTTGTCATAACTGTGGTGCATCTTAAGCAATGGTGCGGTCATATTTTGTTTGGTTATAAGCTTGTTAGACAACAGCTTGTTGTTGAGAATTTTTTGAAGAAGTTGTGAATTCTCAATAGGTATTGGTTCCGGCTGATGAAAGGGTAAGGTAATTTCCTCATTACCTTCATAAGGGATTTCAACAGTTCCTAGGGTATATTTGCAATTTTGATTTAATAGTAATATTCCGGTGCCATTAATTTCCTTATGTGAGGAAATTTTTTCGCAATGAGATAACAGAGAGTGCGGACTTTGAAAACTTTACCACCAAGCATTCCTGCGCACTAGCTTTACCAGAAATTCCAGGGATCTTTCTATGATTCTGTAACCGCCATGATTTGGGTACTTGTGGAGCGTTATGTAACAAATTAAAGAGACAAGTTTCGCGTTCGGCACCAATAGACTTAACTTGCCTTTGGGCGCATATGTGTACGGTGGGGTATAGTCTAGAATTGCATTTAATACAGCCTTCACGAAACTCCTCATTAGTTAGTGCGATGAGATGTGTTTCCTGTGTTCCATTTAAAAGAAAACGTTTCTAAATCTATAATTGCGTTATGTTCCAGGATGCGTGTTGGTAGTAAATGCACTTTATTTAGAATATATTCTTCTTCTTCTAAAAGGGGGAGCTTAATACGTATGAGCATGTCCCTATTATGCTGAACGAAATATACTTCAATGATTTAGTTCAGCAAGTGAAAATCAATGACGCTCAGATGGGAACCCTTAGTAATTTCTGCATACGCCTCAAGTAATTTCCTAGGAGAAATAATTAGAGGGTGCAGGCGATGTTGCTGTAATGAGTTAATGATGGTAAAGTATTCCGTAATATGGTTATTAACAGATTGTAGAGCAGTTAAAATATGTATGAATAACTGATTAAGATCTGCCTGTAACTGTACTTCGCGTAAATCGAAATTAGTTTTGTTTAATTCGCTAATTAGTTTCTCTGAAAAGTCACTCATCTTTATTTCTATTTGTTCTTGGTAATTAGACAAATTATGTAGCTGCTTACTATAGGTGTCGAAACTAGTTTTCATTATTGTTACCTGTTTCTGCATTAAATGAAGTGAATTTTTTTCCGTGGTCCTCCAATCTTTGCAACCTTGAGTATACGTCTTTTGCGTCTTTACTGTCCAAGGTCCCAAATAAGTATTTTGAAATTTTTCCAACTGCAGCAAATAGTTCCCTCTTTTCACGTACGCTTTGGAGATAAAAACCTATGCTTTCCAGTTGGGCTCTTATTTTGGATGTAATATGTTTTATTTCGTCGTACCAATGAAGTCAATATTTGGTGTCCTTTTCATGAATTTTACACAATTTCTCCACGGCTTCCTCGCAATTTATTACGAACGCCAGGGTATCGTCTTCGTTCACGAATGGTATTTTTGTAAACATATTCCAATTGGACTGGTAAACGAAACTGGGACTTATTGGCTCAAAGAGGATCCCAGATGGATTGAGCCGGTTGATTGTGACCTGGCCACCAGTTGTCAATGGTTGTACGGCTATGATGAGCACCACTTATAGAGCATAGATAGGGGTATATTTACTGCTCGTATGTAACGAATGGTTATGAGCATAGGCAGCTTCTGGCAACCAATCAACCAACTAGAGGGGTTGTCATCTACTACGCTTCGTAAATATTCCACTAGAGGCCTATGAGCCCTCTCTAGAGATCCATTGGACTGAGGATGGTAAGCCGTCGTTTGTAGTTTCTTTATTCTCAGTAATTTGCACACTCGTCTAAAAAGATTACTTGAGAAGTTTGTCCCCTGGTCAGTAATCAGCTTCTTGGGAATTATACAATATCTGAGTATAATGTTTTTATAAAAACAGTTAGCAACCGTTGTGGCTTCGCTGTCAGCCAGAGGGAAACAATCTAGCATTTTTGTTAAATCATCGCTGAAAGTTAAAATATACTTATTCCCTTGGTGAGTGGTGGGAAGCGGTCCAACAATATCCAGATACACCTTATCAAAGGGTTTTTCGGCCGTGTCACTGATCACCATCGGCATCCTGGTGGACTTGCCCGTTTTATTCTGCTGACACTTAATGCACTTTTTAATATGTGTATTTATATCCTTCAGCATATTTTTCCACTTGTAAAAAGCCCGCAACTTTTATAGGTTTTGTACACTCCCATGTGCCCTCCTAATGGTGAATCATGGTATTGCTTCAGCACCATTTCAATTTCCTATGGTTTTGACAGAGTTTTGGCCTTCTGATTGTTGGCTGACTCATCGGATGCAATTGATTCTGTATCGGAATCAGGTAAGCAAATATTACTGGGCATTGAAACGTCTGTACCGTTTTCCAATTGACTTTTGGCAGGAAGAGTTTCTGTTCCCTGTGATTTCAAATATTCCTCTGCTTCTAATAGTTTGGGATAGGCAGAGTTTTTCCGTAATTCTTCTCTTGAACTATTTTGACTAATAGTTGACTGGAGAATTTCATCAGACTTTTGGGTAAGATTTTCTTTCCGGCGAGCCTCAGTTTGAGTTATTGGGAGACAGCAATTTGCAGTTATTTTCTTTTCTTGGGAATTTGGAGGAGAGTGAACTTGGACTTGTGTAGTGATAATGTGTGGTAGATCCTCACTACGTACCTCGTTTACAGCTTTTGGCATTCGACTTAGCGTGTCGGCATTTACATTGTACTTACCAGGCTTATGCTCAATTTGGTAGTCAAAGTCTGATAATTTATGATGAAATCCTACAAGACGCGAAGTAGGATCTTTCAAATTGAATATTCCCTTCAGAGGTTTATGATCCGTGTATACGGTAAATTTTCTTCCGTAGAGATAACATCAAAATTGCGTGACGCCCATACAATTGCCAGGAGTTCCTTTTCAGTAGTTGAATAATTTCTTTCTGCTTCGTTAAGGGAACGGCTAGCATACGCCACTGGCTGCTCATTTCCAACCTCTCCTTGGGATAAAATTGCTCCCAGTGCTTCTCCACTTGCATCCGTTGTTAAAATAAATGGTTCCGAAAAGTCAGGATATTTTAGTAAGGGGGGAGTAGTTAGTGCCAATTTAAGTTGCTTGAAAGCTTCCTCGCATTGCATTGTCCACTTAAACTTAAAAGTTTTTCTTAAAAGCTTGTTAAGAGGTTCCGATATTTGTGAAAAATGTGGAATAAACTTTCCATATAATTCGCAAGCCCTAAAAATGATTGCAGCTGCCGAATTGTTCGTGGAATAGGAAAGTTTTGTACACATTCTATTTTTGTTGGATCGGGATGTACTCCTTCCGAAGTACAAATATGGCCGAGGTATACAACTTCTTTCGTTAAGAATTGGCATTTTTCAGGTTGGAGTTTTAGGTTATTGTTTCGTAACCTAATGAGAACATTCAGGAGTTTGTCGTTGTGATCTTCTAGATTTTTGCCATATATTACTATGTCATCTAGATAGACAAAACATTGGAGGCCTTGTAATCCCGTCAAAACATAATTCATAGGCCTTTGAAATGTTGCGGGTGCTCCAGTTAATCCAAAAGACATTCTTTTAAATTCATAATGACCTAAATTTGTGCTAAATGCTGTTTTTGCCCGATCGTCTGGAGATACCGGTATTTGGTGATATCCACTAGCTAAGTCTAATGTAGTGAAGTAGCGCGCATGTCCCAGCTGGTCTAGAATATCCTCAATGCGTGGTAATGGGAATGCATCACCTATTGTTATTGCATTGAGTTTTCTAAAATCTACCACAATGCGCCATCGCTTTTCACCTTCGGGGCTAGGCTTTTTAGGGACCACCAATAGTGGAGAGTGCCATGGACTCTTGCTTTCTATTATTAGGTCATTTCGTAACATTTCCCGTACTTGTTCATGAATTATTGCTTTGTGAGCGTCGGGTAATCGATACATTCTCTGATTTATTGGACTATGTTCTTGCTTAATGGGGATTGGGTGAGTTATAGCCGTTGTATGAGATAGTTTATCTCCTGGCAAGTGGAAAACATCATTAAAATCCTCGCAAATGTTTCTAATGTTATTACGCTCCTTCTCATTTAGGTAATCTGCTAGTCGAACTTGTGATTCCAGAGCTTTCAATCTATCGTTTAATTTTACATACGTTTGCTTGATATATTGTTTACGCATCTTTCTTTCAACAGGGTTCTTGGAATCCCTTTGTGTTCTACCGCTTTAGGGATAGATTTGCAATAAAAATCTGTTAGTTTACTAACAATATAATCGCGAGTGAGTCTGAGATTTATTTTAAAAGGTTTCAAGATTTTTTCTTTTTCATTAACGTTTAAAATTGCTATGGTTAGTTCATTATTGACGGGTTTTACCAGAGAGTTAGCTGAAAAGACTCCTGCACATATTTCTTGTGACATACACAGCATTTCTTCGTTTACATTACATTTTACCTTAATAAGTTTTTCAGTGCGACCTGGAATGATAATGTCTTCTGAAGTATAGATTGCATGTAATGCTGGAACGAAAGATGAGTTATTTGATGTCTCTTTAGCGCGGATATTTTTTTGGTTGGACTTTGGAGTTTCACACTGTTTTGTTGGGTCAAGGTGACAGCCCCGTCTTAGTTTTCCTGTAAACTAATATTTTCAGATGATTGTGTGGATCGTGCATCCCATCGGTGTTTGGCTCTTCATTCTTCTATATAGTGGCCATTGCGTTGGCAAAACTCACATTTTTTCCTTGATGGGCTAACACGGCTTGGCGCCGTGAATTCATTATATGGCAATTTTGATTATTGTGCCCATAAACTTTACAATTAGTACAAAAGGGAGTAGATTTTCGTAATCTGCAATCAACGTAATAGTGATTAGGCCGATTGCAGAAACCACATTTATTTTGAAAATGTTTATTAGTTATATGATGATACTGCGTGTGTTTAGGTACATTGTTATTATTATTAGATTGCCCGTAACCTGTATGTGGAACCTGTTTAGGTATTGGTTGGGAGTTTTGGGTAAATAAGACAGATTGCGGTGTAATCATATTATTCCAATAAGGAAATTGAGAAAGATTTTGATTACCTGAGCTCTGATTTAAATGAGATGTACGCGAGTCTGGTTGTATGTTTTGGTGTGCCACCAACATGTGAAGCTCTGATTCTTCCAATTTCTCTGCCTTTTCGATTACCTTTTCAAGAAACTGTTCTGCATCATTTAAAAGAAAGAGTCGGTGATGTGGATTAAGTATCCCAGATTTAAAGGTAAAGACCGCAGTCTCTTCCAAATCTGAGTTAATAGCTAAAATACCTGAACTATGCCTTTTGCTGTCAAGAGCCTTACACCCTTTTAAAAGTTGTGTCACTCTTCTACCGTAGGAAAATAGCTATTGGCCAGGGAATTGCCTATTATTTCTTAATTCATTTAATTGGACGTGATATGGCTTTGTGTTAACCAATTTAGTGAGAAAAATAGTTTTTAATTCATCTAACGTTTTGTATTCGACACCGTCTAAGACTAATGCAGCTCTTCGTCAGAACTTAGTTGGTATTAATTGTAAAAAGAGCTTCCGCTCTTCCTCTTTAGCGAGGCACAAGTTCACAGCACTTAATAAAAATCTCCACCTCATTTGCTAAATTTGGACCTAACTCTGCTTCTAGTAATGGTAAATTATTAATTACTATTTGGCTAATAAATGCCATGTCATTACTTTGCATGCTTACCTTCTTAATTATATTATTTCTAGCAGATTTAAAATTCAATTGGTTCTGCTCACCGTTTGTTCCTTTGTGTCCTACTGAATATGACCTTCTTCTTAAATAGCAATTCCCTGATCTTAATTGTCGAATATACAGTGAATCTTCCTCTTCTGTTGGCAGATGTACTTCTTCTTCTCTGTTAATCACGCTATCACTCGTTGAATCGCTGTCTGTGCTATTGGCGCTACTCCAGATTGGGCTGGTATTGTCCAGACTGAAAGAATTTATCCTTTCCTCAAAGCGGCTGCTACTTGCTAGTATACTCCACTCAATTGGGTAGAGCAATTCTCAACATTCGACTGCTCTTCTGACATTAAAATTTGCAGATTTCAGATAACAGTATTCCACTTCAACTTCTTGAAATTTATTTTATTTATTTATTTCACTGTTTTCTGCAGCAGTCACTACAATTTTTTTTGTATGCATTCAGTAATAAAACAAAATCACCACACAGATTCGCATAATTCAACGAAAACAAAACTTCACCGGCTGCGCCAAAAAATGTTAAGAACTCAGAAATAGGATGGTAAAAGAAAAACGGTTTTAATTTCTAATAGACTTTTTTATTTTGCGTCTAGAACTCAACTACTTTTATATTTTTTTTCTGCTCAATCGTCAAATCGACCGCACAAATTATTTGTTTTGTCATTTCAACAACTTTCAAACACTTCCGAATAGCAAATTAACTGCCGGAAATGTGTAAAAGTTATTGAGTAAGCAAAACAATGACGATAATTTAAGTCAGAAACCTACATTGATCTCATATTAGACTTCACAACATGTGTCTGCTATTGTATCGAGTGTTATGTGTGGGCGTTTAATTCTGTGTGGTTATGTATGTGTCTTTATGTGTGTAGTTTAGTGTGTGTTCATTCACCATTTATGGTCGCTCTCTCGTCTTACCGTTGCTCTATCACTATCTCTGCAGTGCTGGGTGTTTGGTTAGTATCGGTCTGATTACCCTCCCGAGCACACTATCGATGCTCAGCACCATCATTGGAGCCTTGGTTTGCTATATACTGTGACCAATGGACAATATAAGCTATGTCCAAAGTTCCTGATTAGTACCAGACTCGATACCGCTCTTTCCTAGGAGCTAAAAATTATTAAATATTGGAAAAAAATGCAAGTGCTGGTTTTTATGTCATCTGTGTGCATGAAGTTTTCGTGGAGCAGCATGGCGAAGCGTTGTATGGCAGGTGGGGCACCACTTGTCCAGCGCCGTAAGTCACTTAGTTTATCCACCGTAGTGCTTAAGTTAGGTACTAGAAAAACCTTCCATTAAGTGGTGTAGATGAGGTGTTCGTGTTTTTATGTGATGTGTTTCATGCAGTTACATGTCCTGTTTAGTTTGTTAGGTACTAGATAAACCTCCCATTAAGTGGTGTAGATGATGTGTTCGTTTTTTCATGTGATGCGTTTCATGCAGTTACATGTCCTGTTTAGTTTGTTAGTTTTTTTAGGGTCTTACTGCCATCCTTATGGGGAGTTGCTGGCCTACGTAGCAGGACAGCCCGATAGGTCTTGATACGAATTTTCACTATGTTGTGAGATACTATGGTTTTACAAAAAAAATTGGAGTTTAATTAAGGGGAAATGGCCGTGTAGACCTCTATTTGGCTTTACTTAACCAGTTTCGCTCCAGCCACGGAGCTCATTAGAAGTTTTCTACGCTAGCAAACGTTCAGTTCGCTTGATTGTGTACATCTTCAGTGTACAATGTTGAAACTATTCTATTACTATACGTCAGATTTTTATTTTCTAGCTGTACCCTATTTCAATGTTTGTATGTTTCCCGATCATATGATTGTTCATTACCCTGTGCAATGTCATTGCACATGATTTTGGACACACACATATGTGGCTACTTTATACTCTTAGCGTGACTCTCTTCTTCGTGTCGTCGTTCGCTAAGGATGAATCTAAACTATTTCCTATTTAAAGGGTCATTCATGAAATTACGAGGTATAAATATCTATTGTCAAATTAGATATATATATAATTAAATAAGAAACGATTAATATAGAGTAAAAATTAAACCAAAATTATAAATAAAAAATATAAGAATAAAACAAAATTATATATATTATATTAGTACTTTATTCTATTACTTACCCCTATCTTTGTTTTCACTTTTATTATCTATGCTCCTATTATTATTTTTTCGGATTCCGTCTATTTCCAGTATTTTACTTTACACTTATTTATTTATTTCAATTTAAAATTAAATTATTGATCCAAATACCGTGACCTGTTTTGCAACTTTACGTGTTGCTTGTTACGCGCGCGATTCACTACTGTTGGCTTTCGTCAAAGGTCTCTTCTATTTATTAAATATTGCAAAAAAATGCAAGTGCTGGTTTTTGTGTCATCTGTGTCCATGAAGTTTTCGTGGAGCGCATGACGAAACGTTGTACGGCAGGAGGGGCACCTCTTGTCCAGCGCCGTATGTCACTTAGTTTAGCCACCGTAGTGCTTAAGTGAGGTACTAGAAAAACCTTCCATTAAGTGGTGTAGATGATGTGTTCGTGTTTTTATGTGATGTGTTTAATGCAGTTACATGTCCTGTTTAGTTTGTTAGTTTTGTTAGGGTCTTACTGCCATCCTTATGGGGAGTTGCTGGCCTATGTAGCAAGACAGCCCGATAGGTCTTGATACGAATTTTAACTATGTTGTGAGATACTATCGTTTTACAAAAAAAATTTGGAGTTTAATTAAGGGAAAATGGCCGTGTAGGCCCCTATTTGGCCACGGAGCTCATCAGAAGTTTTCTACGCTAGCAAGCGTTGCTTGGTTGTGTACATCTTCAGTGTACAATGTTGAAACTGTTCTATTACTATACGTCACATTTTTATTTTCTTGCTGAACCCTATTTCAATTTCTGTATGTTTCCCGATCATATGATTGTTCATTACCCTGTGCAATGTCATTCTTGTCATTGCACATGATTTTGGACACGCACATATGTGGCTACTTTATCCTCTTAGCGTGACTCTCTTTTTCGTGTATTTAAAGGGTCATTCATGAAATTACAAGGTACAAATATCTATTTGTCAAATTAGATATATATATAATTAAATAAGAAACGAATAAAATAGAGTAAAAATTAACATAAAATTATTAATAAAAAATATAAGAATAAAACAAAATTATATATATTATATTAGTACTTTATTCTATTACAGACCCCTATCTTTGTTTTCACTTTTATTATCTATGCTCCTATTATTTTTTTTTTGGATTCCTTCTATTTCCATGACTTTACTTTACACTTATTTATTTATTTCTATTTAAAATTAAATTAATGATCAAAATACCGTGACCTTCTTCCTTAACTAAAGACTTAATTTCATTTCCTTGATTTTTAAATATATTTTTGTTATATTTTAGTATTTCTCTCGATTCGATGTTGATTTCTTTACCTTCTTGATTTGGGATTGGTAAAATATAAAAGGCTTGGGATAAATCATTTGAAAATCTAGGGATGTTAATGACAAATATTAATTTTTGTGTGTTTCCTAATAGGTCAAGTTTTAGAAATTCTAGCTTTTCAGCGGTGATACTAAATTCTTTTATTTCGGCTTGGTTTAACAAATTCCTAGACATTATTCCTATTCTCACTGCGTTTATGTTATCTTGAATTTTTCCAATTTCTTCTTCCACAATTTTAAGATTGTCAAGAATTCGATTGAACTGTATGTGCTTCATTACTTCTTTGTAATTGTCTTCTAGTTCTCCTAATATTTTATTAATATTTTTATTGCTTTGTTTCATCTGGGTTTCTAAAATTTTCATATTATTATCTAAGTCGTTGTTAATCTTGATTTGATTATTTAAATTATTAATTATATTATGATTGTTCTCATCTATCATTCTTAAATGTTCTTCGATTTCTAATCTATCTTCTTCGTCCATAACACCGAACATCCATTTATATCCTGTGCCAATGATATTCACGAGTCCTCTTTTACTTCTTTGTCTTGGGACAATAGTACTAAATTCTGTGTATAGTTTTGTTATTTTGTTCTGGATGTATCGTGTCTGATTTTCGTCTCCTGAGAGTTGAATTCCTGAATTACTTTCCTTATCCAGAGTTTCTATCATATGTTGAATTTCTGCTAAATCTATAACGTGTAGTATTTTATCATATCCTTCAATGAGTGATATGTTCCCTTTCTCAATTATCGTGTATCCGGCCTGAGTTTCTAGTTTCTCAATTTGGATTATAGCCTGAGTTTGTACCGTTAGGATCACTACGACCAACATTAGGGTTATCCATAGGTTTTTGACCTGTAAAATATTTATATTGTTTCTTAATTCTATTAGGGTGAACTTTCCTATTGAATTTCTCGTCAACAATTTTATTGAATAATTTCTAACTTTTATTTGTTTATATTTGGGTAAATGCTTTTGCCTTTCTGCTTTATAATTTTTGATAAAAGCTTCTTTGTGTGCATACGATTCGGGTAGTTCTTTTCTGTCGACATTTAATTTACCTATTATTTTCTCCTTATGGCTTTTATTTAATCTGTAGATTTCATCTTTAGACTTACCTTTTCCTACTAATGCTAAGATTGGTTTTTCCTTTATCGTACTATGGATTGTATTATTATAAAATTCAATCGCTTTATTTACCTTGTCAGTTACGTTAAGCTCAGGGTTACGTACTGTGAGTATACGAATATGTTCTGAAAGAGTGCTATGGATTCTTTCTATATCCGGGTTACCTGTATGAGTTTTAGGTGCTGTAAAATGATAGTGTATTCCTTCTTTATTGAAATAATCCCTCACATTTACATTATTAAATTCGTTATCTAAGACAACCTTTTGGGGTTTTCCCAGAATAGCAATTCTATTCCTAATATATTGTAGTATTGTTAAACTATTTTTATCTGTGATCTCATTCCCGTATAAATGTTTTGTGAATTTGTCCATTATTATAATGAAGTATTTCTTTTGGCAATGATAAATATCTACGTGCATTATTTCGTTAAGTTTTTGTGGTGTTTCACTAACTTTAAATTCATACTTTTCGGGACGTCTTTCGTATTTTGCTAAGTTACATATTTCGCAATTGTTTATATATTTTTGTATTAACTCTTTTAATTTAGGATAGTAGTACACGTCTTTTATTTCCTCATAATTTTCATTTATTCCTCTATGGTTATTTTGTTCAAAATTTGATTTTACTGAAAGTTTCTTCTTCTGAAGTCAACTCTTCCGCCAGCTTTGTGCTCTTTATTAATTTTAGACTTTTGTTGTTACTGAATAATTCTATTAATTTTTCCTGTAGGATATTAAATTGAGTGTATTCTAACTCTGAATATATACCTACTGTACCTTTGTTTTTCATAAGTCTCCTTAAGACATCGTTCAGATAGTTCGAATTCTCCAATTCTTTTTCTGATATAAAAATCTTCCTGTTTCCGTTTATAGTTTGAGTTTCCTGACTTTTCGTTCTCACTAATAGAATCTGTGTTCTGTACTTATTGACTATCTCCTCTCTAATTGGAATATGATCCTTCACCTCTTCAATTCCACTATGAATTGTAGCCTGATCGGTTTCAAGTTCTCCGTTATTAATTTCCTGTTCATCTATATTTATTCTGCTTAAGAAGTCAGCAACTTGATTTTCTTTTCCCTTTACATACTCAATTTCATAATCAAACTCATTTAATTTAATTTTCCACCTTTGTAATTTGCTGTTGAGTTCCTTTAAACTGCTTAGCCATACCAGTGGACTATGATCCATTTTTATTAAGAACTTTGTTCCATAAAGGTAGGGCCTAAAGTATTTCGTCGACCAGACGATTGCAAGTAATTCTTTTTCAATCGTACTGTAATTCCTTTCGTGTTCATTTAGTGTCCTACAGGCGTAACAAATAGGGTGTCCATCCTGTGATAGGACCGCTCCTATTGCAAATTGACTTGCGTCTGTAGTCAGTACAAATTTCTTTTTAAAATCTGGGTACTGTAAGATTGGGTGGTTTATAATTAGTTCTTTTAATTTTTCAAAAGCATTGATATATTTCCCGTCTTTTGCATTTATCTTATTGTCCTTCTTTAAACAATGTGTTAAGGGTTGTGCAATTTTCGCATAGTCTTTTATAAATTTTCTATAATAACCAGTGATACCTAAGAAACTTTTAATGCGTTTTTTAGTGTCCGGTATTTTAAGATTTTTTATAGCTTCAATCTTTTTTGGATTAGGTTTAATGCCATCATTTGTCAATATATGACCTAGATATTCCGTATCTTTCGCAAAGAATTTACATTTATCTATCTGAATTTTCAGATTATAGTTTCGAAGAGAGTTAAATATTTTATTAATAGAATCCAAGTGTTCTTGTAATGATGTACTAAAGATCAGAATATCGTCGAGATAAACTACACAAGTTTTGTTAATATATTCTGCCAATATAAAATTCATCATTCTTTGGAATGCCGCTGGTGCGTTCTTGAGTCCAAATGGCATACGTACATATTCATAATGTCCGCTTGGTGTAGAGAATGCTGTTTTCTCCATATCTTTTTCATCTACAAGGATCTGATGAAATCCTTTAGCTAAATCAAGTGTAGAAAAGTATTGTGCTTTTCCTAACTTGTCAAATATTCCCTCTATATTTGGAATTGGAAACTTGTCATCAATAGTGATCTCGTTTAGTTTCCTATAATCTATAACTATTCTCCATTTTTGCTTTCCTGAGTTGTCCATTTTCTTTGGTACTACCCAGATCGGTGAGTTATAAGGTGATTTACTTGCTCTGATAATCCCTTGCTCCAGCATTTCTTTCATTTGTTTCTCTACTTCTAATTCGTGAATTGTTGGGAAACTGTATATCTTTGAGTGGATAGGTTGACTATGTGTTGTGATAATGGAACGTTTTATTTCCCTCACATTGGTCAACTGCTGTCCCTCCTGATAAAATAAATCCTTATTATCTTTAAGAATATTCCTAAGTACTTTTACTTCTTCTCCATTCAAATGTCTTGTTTCTAACTGATTTACTAATTCCATTGGGTTAGTTTCTATCATTTCCAATTGATTAATTTCTTCAAAAGGACATGAGTCTCTAAATTTAGTTACTTTACCATAGACTTCTAAAGTTTCTTTACCTAGATCGATTTTCGCTCGGATTGGTAATAGAATATTTTGGCCTAAGATTGCTTGAAATTTTTTTTCTGAGAGATTCATTACTTTCCAACACATATATGCATCGTGATTAAACTCGTCCTGTATAGAAGTAATGATTTCATGGGTAATTTTAACTTTTACTGATAAGGTTAACAAATTTACTGATTTATCTAATTTAAATCGTTTTTTATTGGGGAATAATTGTTCATGGATAATGGAAGTGACAGCTCCAGTATCTATCAGACAATCTAATTTTCTATTTTCAACAGTTAATGTAACTATCGGTAAATCGTTTTCTGAGGAACCGAATGAAAATTTACTTGATCAACTTCCATGGGTTCAGGTTGTGCTGTATATGGTGCACCATTGTTTTGAAATCTTTGTACATTTTGTGTACTTCTTTGGGCAAAATTTCCACTTTGGTTATTTCTTTGGATAAAATTTCCACTTTGATTATTTCTTTGCATAAAATTTCCACTTTGATTATTTCTTTGATTAAAATTATATTTATTTTGGTAATTTGGGAAAGATCTGTTATTAGGATAATTCGTATGAGAATAATTATTAAATTGATTTTGATTTCTTTGAAATTGATTTTGATTTCTTGAGGATTTATAATTTTCATATTTATTTCCAAAGCTTTCATTATTTTTATTTTCAAATTTTCTTTCACGATTGGAACTTAATTCGATTAAATTATACGCTTCTCGCAGTGTTCCTACTTCTTTCATTTTTACTAAAAAATTCTGATATTCAGGTAAAGAATCACAAAATTTACTTAAAATAAACTGTTCATTTCTTTCAGGTCTGAATTCTAAGGGTTTACTATCATCTAATTGATATTTTAAATTAATTTATTCTATCCAATAACACACTTTATTTACATTAATTAGAAAAAAAAAAAAAAATATTACTTAGCGAAAAAAAATATTTATATTAATTAGCAAAAAAAAAATATATTAATTAGCAAAAAAAAAATATATTAATTAGCAAAAAAAAAAAATTAGCAAAAAAAAATATATATATTAATTAGCAAAAAAAACAAAAAAAATATATATATATTAATTAGCAAAAAAATATATTATTTAGCAAAAAAATATATTAATTAGCAAAAAAATATATTAATTAGCAAAAAAAAAAATATATTAATTAGCAAAAAAAAAATATATTTATTAGCAAAAAATATATTTATTAGCAAAAAAAAAAAATTATATTTATTAGCAAAAAAAAAATATATTTATTAGCAAAAAAAAAAAAAATATATTTATTAGCAAAAAAAAAAAAAAAAAATATATATTTATTAGCAAAAAAAAAAAAAAAAATATTTATTAGCAAAAAAAAAAAAAAAATATATATATTTATTAGCAAAAAAATTGCCGGTGCTGGTATTGTGTCATCTGTGTCTACGGATATTGATTCCTTAGAGCAGCATGACGAAGCGTTGTACGGTAGGTGGGGCACCAGTTGTCCACCACCGTGGGTGGTTTAGTTTAGCCACCGTGGTACCTACGTGAGGTACTAGAAGGGTTTCCTCATAGGTGTGTGGATGCTATGTTGTGTGTGTGTTCGTTCTGTGGTTCTTTGTTGGTTTTGTGTTGTATGTCTCAGTTTGTTAGGTGTGGTGTTCCCTGTGTGCCATGTTCCCTGGCACTGATGTACGCGTGTGTTGTTCTGATAAACCGATACTTATACCAACCTGGCGCAATAATTGGTGTAAAAACACATGCCTTAATATAAATTAGTGCTAGGTTAATATATAAAATATAATGTATATAGGTATTGTGCTTTAGGATGCGTTCCTCGCATCGCGTCATTGCTGAACAAAACTATTCCTACGGGATTCTTATCAGGGGTTTTTTTCTTTTATGGGGGGTTTTTTATATTTATAAGGGATGCCGTGTAGGCTCCTGTTCGGCTATACTTAACCAGTTTCGTCCCCGCCACGGGACTCATCAGAAGTTTACCTATCTTCAAACGTGCAGTTTGTTTTCTGTGTGTATTCCTCTGTACACTATGTTATTAACTAATCTTTGTTTCCAGGTTTTATGGACTATCTTTGTCTAGTTTATATCATATGAATGCGCGTGTTTCGGTTACCTGCTTATATTATTATTATGTTTTCATCTAATTTTGTTTGATTTCTATGCTCTTCTTTTTCAGTGCATATGATTGTGAAGTCTGGTGTGTGGTCACTAGTTTCATGTTTACGTTTATGCTCTTCTTTTTCAGTGCATTTTGGCGTACTTGATATATATTATTTTAATTTTTAGTTATTAGTTATTTCTAGTTTTATGCTCAATCTCCTCGTATGTAGTTAGTTAATGTATGCCAGTTTTTTTGTTTTTCTTCGTTATCTCTTTCTGGCTTCTTCGTGTGTTAGTTTGCTTTGTTGTGTATATCCCCTTACCTTACTCTATAATCTCTACCTTAGGCCTATCACTTACCCCAAATTTCCTGCTATACGTGCTTATTATTTTCCGTGTGTTTCCCGTTCCTTGTTCTTTCACTTTAGTTTTTCACCCAGCACTTTGTTTTTTCTCACACCACTTTTTATTTCTCTTTCTTTATCTTTACTTTAACTTTTTATTAATTTTTCTCACATCACGTGTTCACTTCTTTTGTTTTCACTTTATAAATGGCTATTCCTTCCGAGGTGCGCGTGTGTTTCACATTATTGTGTTTACCACTGTATTTTTTCTATCACTTTTTACTTTCCTTTGTTTTTTTGAACGCCATGTGTTACCTGATCGGTTTTCACTCTACTACTGACTTGTTCTTTTAGGGTACGCTTCTATCCACGTGGTATTTCGAGATTTTGTTTCTCCTCAGGTCCTCATCTGTCTGTGTGTTTTTGGGCTTGTGCTTGGTTTCTGTGTATTGTGTATTATGGTGCTTGTTATTTTTATGTCTACATTCCGTGCTCTTCTTTACAGCCCCTCTTCTTATCCTTCTCTCCTTGGTGTATTCTGATTCCGGTTTATGTGTGCGTGTGTTGTGCGAGTTTTCTTTATTTGTTTCCGTTCTCTTTTTCCCCCTTGTCTTTCTCTTCTTGTCCGTGTCTTGTTTTGCTGGTGTTTAGCTCATGTGCGTGTATGGTTTTTGTTCCTCTGCTGTGTTGTCTGCCTATCCTAGTGTGTGTGTTTTAAATGATGTGTTAGGTTAGTTTGTGTTGTCTTTTTTTGTTTTCCTCTGCTGTGTTGTCTGCCTATCCTAGTGTGTGTGTTTTAAATGATGTGTTTAGCTAGTGTGTGTTATCACATTCTTGGCGTTAACGCCCCCCCCCCCAGTGGTTTAACTCAGGATGTTTTTTGGGCAACTCCCATTTCGTCTGCGTGGCAGCGCGAATTGCGTGTCCCCCTTCTGTACTTTCGTTCGTTATCTTCATGTTATTGTTTCAGCTATTAGCTCTTTTAGCTAACGTTTATGGTCACTGGGTACTTGTTTTCGAATACAACGGGTGTTTCACCGGTTCGAACGGCCCAGTACTTTCTACTGCCCTGTATTGTCCGTTTCCTACATTGTTCCTATTTCTTTGTTCGTTCGTATGGTCTTTTGTTGTGTCATATAAATTAGTGCTAGGTTAATATATAAAATATAATGTATATAGGTATTGTGCTTTAGGATGCGTTCCTCGCATCGCGTCATTGCTGAACAAAACTATTCCTACGGGATTCTTATCAGGGATTTTTTCTTTTATGGGGGGTTTTTTATATTTATAAGGGATGCCGTGTAGGCTCCTGCTCGGCTATACTTAACCAGTTTCGTCCCCGCCACGGGGACTGTGTCGAAAAACATATAAATGTATTTATATATATTTTTTTTCACTTTCTTTTGAATTTCTTTGAATTCATATATAGCTTAACGTGAACTTCACTTTTCACTAAAATTTCGATTTGCTTAAAAATTCTTAGAAGAATTTGTGAGATATTAACAATATTTTTCACTCTTGTTAAGAATTAATTCACACCGCAAATCCTACCGACTGCGCCATTTAAATAAACTATGAAGCTATATGAGTAAAAAAAAACTTTATTAAACCAATTATTATTACAACTAATAAAAACGCGACTTAATTAAACGACAACTCAAAATGGACTAACTAAAAGAGATCTTCATTAAAAAGATCTTTACACTGAAGACTAATAATATGCATCCTTTTTAGAAAAGTTCACTATTTGATTCGTGAAAGCAAGTTAAGTTAATGGTAGCTAGTGAGTAGACGTGTTTTTGCTTTGCTCTGCATCACCGATATTTTTGCCAGTCTCTATATTTCAACTGTGTGTGCTGATTAAGTTTATTATTTAACGTTTTGTTTTTCGACCGGTGCTCATGAGTGAAAAGAACGGCGGTACTGCTAAAAATTCCTCTAAACAATTAAAGCAAAAAGGTAGATCTAATTCTCTAAGTGTGTCTCCGGCTACAACACGAAGTGCGAGTAAAACGGTAAACATTCCTGTGAGTGCAACTAATAATTCATCAGACATGGAAGGTCGTTTACTGCAAAAATTAAGTGAAATGCTTGAACTTCTTGAGCTGAAATTATCAAGGAAAATAGATGATGCAGTATCCTCAATTAATACCAGGCTGTCTAATTTCGAGTCTCAGACTAACGAACTTAATAAAAAAGTTGCGGACATGCAAGCTAAGTATGACGCTTTCGTTAATATGTGTGAAGATAATTGTCGCCGTGAAAGATTGAGTGACATAATCATAAGAGGTATTCCTCCAAAAGAAGCCGAGCGACCGTTAAAAATTTTATTGAACATCGCCTCTGTTATTGGTCATCAGCTGTCCCCTTATGCTGATGCCTTTCGCATAAAAAAGAAAATATCGGCATCTGATTCGAGTGTATCCAATTCATCCAATGCTTACCCAATTGTTGCACGGTTCTCATGTCTAGCTGAACAAAAATCTTTTTTATACGCTTACAAAAAATTTGGTCGCATAAAATTAAGCAGTCTGGATGGTTTTGTTGCTGATAGCCCGTTGTATTGCAATGAAAGTCTGACACCACGAAATGCTCATTTGCTGCGGGAGGCTCTTCAATTACGTAGATCGGGAAAATTATTCTCTGTTATGACCCAGAATGGTTTTGTGTTTCATAAGATACGTAAGACTGATCGGTATACCAAGGTCACTGACCGTCGACAACTTGGGGAGTTTTCTCAGGCTATTTCCGATTTGTTTACGGCACATAATTAATTATTAATAATTCATTATTTAGATGAACAGGGCATGTGTATGCCATTTTGCAGAGCAGCATTGTATTTTCTCTTTGCTATGAATAATATCTTTTTGTTTTGGATTGCTATTATAAGCTTATCTTTTTTCGAATTAAGTGTAGTATTAGATCTTTTAGTATTTTGTAAGTTTTTTGAATTAGTTGTAGTATTCATCATAATTACTATTGCTCTTATTTCTGAACTTCCTTTTCTAATTTTCTTTTACATAGTAATAGTTGCTATTCTAATTCTAGTGTCCTTATGTTGTACATTGTACTTATTCTTCTTTCGTGAGCGCAATTTTATTCTTGGTAGTGCATGTACTGTTGTTCACCTCTTTTTTCCGATTATTTTATTTTGTGGTGGCTTCTTGAGTGCTTCAGTCCCTGAGCCTTGCGATGTTGGGGGGTGATTCTGCTTATTCTTCCTGGAACGGAGTTCGAACCCTTCTGGAAATATTTTGTAACCAGAGCAGTGGATTTAACATCTGTACACTGAATGCTCGTAGCATCCGTACTAAGATTGATGAGCTCTGTGACTTGTTTAGTGGCACAAAATTGCATGCGATTTTCATTAGTGAGACATGGCTAAGGCATGATATCCCGTCTTCAACAATTTCAATCCCTGGTTTCACTGTTTTACGTAACGACCGTGATTCTCGCGTTGGAGGAGGTGTAGCAATTTATGTTGTTGATACTTTGAAAACCAGAGTGATTGCGCTTTCTAATGGTGGCCCCCTTGAGTTCATTTGTGTGGAGGTTGATCTGGGATTAGACAAATGTGTTCTGTGTTCAGTATATTGTCCTCCCAATTCTTTTAATGACAGTACAGCTCAGGAATTTGCTAATCTAATGGCGATAATCACTGTGAAGTATTCGCATGTTATCATTGGAGGCGATTTTAATGTGAATGTTTTGAACAGTAGTAGTGCCTCGAGCTCCTTTTTACTTTTAATGCAATCCCTGCATATGAATTTGGTTAATGAACTTCCTACGTATCATAATTCGATGAACCCATCGCAATTAGATCTTTTGTTTGCATCTGACCCGACATTAGTTCTGTTCCAGAATCAACTCACCCCGCCAAGCATACTCGACCATGATGTCTTATTCCTTACGTACGATATTAAAATGCAGCATAACATCGCGACCATTCTTTATCGTGACTATTCTAGGGTAAATATAGAAGCATTACATGATGAATGTAACTCATTGCCTTGGCAGAATATCCAATCATTCGCTGATGTAAATGACAAAGTGGAATTTCTAAATTATTTACTTCTTGGGCTTTTTGATAAGGTCATTCCCCTCCGTAGGAAGAAAGTCACGAGTAAAAGCCGTCCTTGGTTCACTTCAGAAATAAGATCACTGATTGCTGAACGTGATTATCTTTTTCAGCAATTTCGGAGTCTCAGGACGGCCGCTAGCCAACGTGCATATAAAGCTGTTAGAAATCGTGTGAACAGCAAAATACGATTTGCTAAGCGGTCTTTCTATGCACATAGATTTAATCCTAACTTAAATGCCAAGAAATTATGGTTTAACCTACGCAAAGCGGGAGTATATGGTTCTGTACAACCTATATGCGATTTTTATCCTGACGATCTCAATAAGCACTTTGCGCTTACTCGATTACCGGACCCTTGTTTAAGAGTAGATGCACTGCTATCTTCCTCTGATAATTCAATCGATGGGTTCAGTTTTCGCTGCGTGGATGATGATGAAGTTTTTAAGGCTTTTCTATCCATCAAATCTGTGGCCTCTGGTGCTGATAATATCTCGCCGAAATTTCTCAAACTCATCTTGCCCTGGATCATTTGGCCAATGCAGCACATATTCAATATGTGCCTCACAATGTCTATTTTTCCAGTTTCTTGGAAGATTGCTAATGTAGTACCAATTCCAAAAATACCTTCTCCCAAAGACTTGTCAGACTTTCGGCCCATTAGTTTGTTGTGCTTCCTTTCAAAAGTATTTGAAAAATTAATCTATAATCAAATAAATGAATATCTGACTGCGTTTAATTTGTTGAGTGCTTGGCAATCTGGTTTTCGGGCTGGCCATAGCTGTGAGACTGCACTTCTTAAGGTGACCACCGATATCCGCCACGCAATGGATATTGACGAAGTCAGTGTATTAACTCTTTTAGATTTCTCAAAGGCGTTTGACAGTGTAAACCATACTATGTTATTACAGAAGCTTTCGTCTCACTTTAGATTCTCTAAATCAGCTCTTCTTTTTATCCAAAACTTTCTTGTTGGAAGATCCCAAACGGTCACAATAAATCAGCAGGTATCTTCGAATGTTCTACATCTCATGTCGGGTGTTCCTCAAGGATCGATACTGGGTCCCTTATTGTTCAGTCTGTTCATCAATGACTTACCACTCGTTGTAAAAGATGTCAGCATTCATCTGTACGCGGATGACGTTCAAATCTACCTGAGCCGTCCAATCGGTCTAATTGAAGACTGCATTGAACGAATCAACTGTGACCTAAAGAGAATCCATGATTGGTCTCTTCAGAATTGTCTTTGCCTAAACGCAGGGAAGTCTCAAGTCATAGCGTTCCATTCTCGTATTAATGACTTTACCTCATTCCCCAATATTACGTTGAATGGTATGTCCCTGCCGTATATGGACAGGGTACGTGATTTAGGTATACTTCTCAGTTCAAGGATGAAATGCTGTGACAATATTAGTACCAACATATCTAAAATATATGCTGGACTTCAGCGACTGTGGCTATCTTCTAGTATTCTTCCGACTAGTTTACGTCTGAGACTTGTGAAAACTCTATTACTTCCGTACTTTACTAATGGCAGCCTGGTCTTTGGGTCACTCGACTCCTGCTGTAGGCGGAAAATAAATATAGCTTTTAATGACTGTCTCAAATTTGTCTTCGGTCTCAGAAGGTATGACCATGTCTCCCATTTACAGGATTCGCTTCTCAGCTGCTCTCTTGAAGTCTTCTTGAAACGTAGATTGCTTCTATTTCTTTTTAAAGTTCTTCATACAACTCAGCCGACTTATCTGTATGAACATGTCACATTTTTTAATTCTGATAGAGGTCTGAAAATATTGTTGCCGCGTTTTCGTACACTTGTTTTTGAGCGTTCTTACTTCGTTCTAGCTATAAGATTGTGGAACGCCCTTCCGGCTCGCATTCAGCGGGAGGGTTCTTTTGGAGCTTTTAAGAGGCTACTTATTCAACACCTAGTATAAGGTTGAATGGATATGGTGTGTACTGCATCGGAATGTTTTGCGCTTAACGTCTTTTTTTTTTATATATATAACATCTTTTTGTTTTATACAATGCAACTGTAATTATATATGTAAGTTATATATATATAATTGTTTTTTATTTTTATTTTTCTTCTTCATTTGTAATGTAAGCTAATATAGTTTTCTACTTTATTTTTCTCTTATTATAGCTTATTTGTAGTGTTAGTGTATTTCCTAGTTTTTAATCTAAAATCCTGATTATCTAGTGGTACAGTTTTATAAGATCGGATTAAGCATCTTAATGTACCCTTAAATTGAGTAAATAAAAATTGAATTGAATTGAATTGAATTGAATGAAATGCATTCTGCAGGTAAGAAATTTTATCAAGAAAAATTCTTATCATTAACACTAATAATATGCATCCTTTTCCAGAAAATTTTCACTGTTCGATGCTTTAATAAAATATGTTCTGCAGGTAAGAAATTTTATCAAGAAAATTTTTTTATCAATAACACTAGTAATACGCATCTTTTTCCAGAAAATTACCACTGTTCGATGCTTGAATAAAATATATTCTGCAGGTAAGAAACTTCATCAAGAAAACTTTTATCGATAGCACTAATAATACGCATCTTTTCCAGAAAATTTTCACTGTTCGATGTTTGGAACTAAATACGTTCTATAGGTAAGAAAGTTCATCAAGCAAACTTTTATCGATAGCACTAATAATACGTTTTTTTTTCAGAAAATTTCACTCTTCGACGCGTGAATAAGAAGAAAAACAAAAAAAAACAGAATATGCCTTATCGTAGGTAAGCAATGGCAAAAAAAAAAACCGATTAGTACTGATCACGGTTCCTTCCTATTTCAGCAAGATTCAAGAGATTTCTCATTTTTATACAACCGCCAACAATATATTCACGCCACCTCTTCTCTAAAGCAAAACTCAGACTCGACTAATTACTACCGCCAGATTGCCTACATTGCCGTCGTTCCCTATATCACGACCGAAAGGCGACCCGTTCTTTTTCGTCGATCGAATCATGAAATTTCGGTTGGCGACTGCTCGGACGGCTATGTGTACGGGTGTCCGTGTATCTTTTACAGGCAAAATCGCTGCCACAGTTTCTCTGCTGTCGGCAAAATTTTTGGTAGAAATTTTAGGCAGGCCTGCTGCAATACGTTACGTGATGGTATCACGCGATGCATTACAGCTAGGCGAACTACCGTTTTCGTTGCCTGGATGTCGTTGACTAGCGGTAAGTTTTATGTAGAAAAATTACGATTTGTGCATTTTGCACAAATTAGGAATTTTTTCGTTTTAAAATATTTTTGTTGTTGTTGCTTTCCCTTCATGTTTTACGTTCTCTCTTCTTTTGGGATCTGAATGAATGATTGCAATTTATGCAAGTTCTGCACAAATTGGAATTTTTCTTTTAGAATAAAAATTTTCTTCTTTTTTCCTCCTTTCAGGTTTTATTCTTTTATATAGGACGAATGCCTTATGGGAAAGAAGCAGAGGGCTACTTTCCGAAATTAAATAAACTTTTCTTTGCCCATTTTCAGGTGTCTGGGAGAAAATTATGGGGTTTTCTCTACAGGGGGGGGGGCAAAGGTAGCGTTTGGGGTATACGCTACAGCGTGGGGACGACCCACGGAGAATAGAGTCTCACGCCGGGCATACGACAAAGGAAAATGTAAACCCGGGAAATCTGAAAGGAGAAAATGAGTTTACTTCCACCGGGCTCAACGTGGGGACGACCCACCAGAGTCTCAAGCCGGGCTCTAGCTCTAGGCATAGTCCAGGGGATAGATGGGAGAAGTGAAAGAAAAGAAAAAAAAGGGGAAGAGAGCTTGGTTTCCGAAGGAATGGAAATAGTCTGTGACCATGCCTCCAGTCCACCGTGGTCGAGGGAGGACAAATCGGAGGATAGACGTCGTCTATCAACTCAGTTCGACCAAAAAGCCGACTAGGAACAGGGACAGCGACTGAATTAATGGAGACGGGATGTTAGGCTAGAGGCTATTGGTGGATAGTTGAAGAGGGGTAACACTTCGCGCTATGTGTTCCACGGAATCCGGTTACGACACCCCCACAACTACCCGTCCCAAGCAAGGAGATCGCTTCAAGAAGATAGAATTCTTCTATCAAGTTACTCAGGACGAGGAAAGCTCCTCGGAGCGCAACAAGCGGGTTCGCGCCTAACAAAGCCGCGTGCGTAATTCCAGCAGGGTGCGAAGGGTGCAGAGAAAATAAGAGAAAATCAAAGGGACGAGAGAAAAAAAACAAAACAAACCCAACAACAAAAAACGGACAGTGAACGGGCCAGAAAAGGGAATAAGTAGCTAACTGTCAGTTCTTTCATTATTCGGACTTGCACTCGCTTTGTCGTGACATCAAAAAAAAATTTATTGAAGAAGAGACAGGAAAGAGTAAAATCCTCATATCGAGGCTAAACCAGAGGGTTAAGCAAGCGGAATTCCTACTGTAGTTTCCTACGCGTAGAGTACCGTATGGGTTGAGGTTGACACATTGTCAAACAAGAGAAAGGGTTAACTGGTTGAACTACAAAAAGGTATATCACCCACCACTGATGAGGCAGTAAGAGGGTTATGCGATAACCCATAGTTTGCAAGTGAAGCTTGCCGGATGCATTTTTAGGGCTACGGAGAGCTAATCAACTTTGATCGAGACTTAATATCCTGAGAAGAGACAAAAAAAACAATTTTCCAAAGAAGAGAATTTACTAAAGGCGTCTTGAAAGAATGCGAAAAGAAATAGAATTACTGCGTGCCTGATAAAGAAAATAAAACTTAGCCTATAATAGCCATTCCAAGATAAAGCTGAACTGGTCCGACTGATAATCCGACCCGGAAAATAACTTCTATTGTAATAACAATTATATTCAAAACTCGAGAAAAAAAATACGCGACAGTTATATTAACAGTGAAGACCTGATCCAAGAAACTAAGATTTGACGCTATCTGCGATAGGTCGTTATTATGTTAAGAACAAAAACAAGATAAACTAAATATAACACTCAATCCAACTATACGTCAATGATACTCGAAAAAAATAAAAAAAAGATACAGGCATCGGCATGACGGATCAACGCGACAACCCACACAAAATTCGTTATATGGGCAAAAAAAAAACAAAAAAAAAAGAATATATAAATACCAAATATTCAGCCATTGCTGAAAATATTAAAAAAAAAACTACCGCAAATTCAGCCATTGCTGAAATAAAAAAAACTGAAGCATATTCAGCCATTGCTGAACGCGTAAAACAAAATTCTCTCTCTATCTCTCTCGCTCTCCGTCACTCGTCACTCATTGAGGTGTCAACTCTCAGAATTGGCCTAATCGCTTAAGCCCTCGGTCAGCCTTTCCTACGATGAGCCCTAACAGGAAACGCGCACATGGGGGGGGGGGGGGGGGATTGGTTGCAATGTCAGAGATCGGAATTCTAGGGTTTGCGTTTCGCATGATCGTGACAAGCACTCCCTTAGTCAAGGACAAAAATCAAAGGAGATGAACATCGTTCATCAACTTGACAAGGGACTGAGGTCAACAAATTAAGGAAAGGTGGGAGGTCGGTGATCAAGTGGCCGCTGATACTCGAGTAAGAAGCCGTAGCGGTGATATAATACGATATAAATTTAAAAGAAACACCCTCAATGTATACGATATATTCATCATATTTAGATAAACAACTAACCCAAAAAAAAACCCAAAATCGGTAACTAATCTAAACGAAACCATGGTAAGAATAACCTAGCAAATCCATAATTTCTAAATACTCTTATCTAAATATCCCAAATCCCAAATGACTCTACTATGAATGGACGATAGCTAAAGGCTCATTAAATGCGATACGGTATTATAATCATAACTAAATATCTAATCTCAACTATTATATAGATAAAGTCAGAGATACCCTAAAATCGCCTAACCATAACATAATAGTGACGGTAAAATCTAAAAACTAAACTAGCCTGATGGTAGACATACTAAGATGCTATCCACATTCCTACATAGGTAGCTGAGGTAGACTGAGGATAACTACTACTATTTATACTATCTGTATAACTACCAAAAAAAAATCCAAAATTCGATAACTATACTAAACGAAGTATATGATATAATGGTCATATCTTAATATACGAAAAAGGTAACGAAACCGATAACTACTCTAAAAATACTGCGCCAAGATAAACATAAGTTGCTAACTACATTCTGGAAATATCCTAAATACGAGGAAACACCATAGTAGAATAACGCTGTAACCTAACATATGTATGCTACGAAAAAATAACTAGGATCGTCTACCAATAATCTAATAAGCTACAACTGTCTAAGATACGTCTAAAGATAACTGTACAATGATGTCCAGAAAAAAATCCCTAATATCCTATCGATAATCCGAGATAATACTCAAACTAAGATACGATCGTTATGGCAATCACGAGGAGAATTATACTTAAGGTGCCTCACAATTTCTTGCTAAATACTAGAACTATAAGATACTACAACCTACTATGCGATCAAACTTCGCCGATAACCTAACCTGCAGCGATACTTAGACTAATCTAACATGACGATAATGCGATTTAAAGGAAACACATATCAAGAGATGGCGATACTTGCGTTACTCTGGATACGGTATCCAAGATACTAAAGATAACTAAGACGGGTCCTACGACAGTGTTCAAAACTGTATAAGTATTCTTATTTTCTAGCGTAACTGCGATACAGAAACATAACTATTCTAGAATAGAGCTACTAAATACGCGATAATGATAATCGAAATAGTATGGTGATGAGCAAGTTCTCTCAAACCACAATCCAAAATAAGCGATAGTACGGGCTTCTTCTCGGAACCAGCAGAATTGAACGGAAATCGTACTCAGACAGTATGCCTCGCATACAACGTCCATAACCACTAGTCGACTTAGCCTCCCAGCACTAGAATTAGGGAAGGTTAGCGGGGAGGGAAACACACAAAAAAAATCAATTTCACTTCGTGTGGGACTCCGCTCCAAGATCACCGTCCCGGCATTGCATCGATCACACCAAGTCGGATACCAATCTAGAGGATGCTCAACAGCCTTCCTTCCGTCAGAGCGATCGAAGCAGCCCGAAACGGCGCCATGGGAGCGGAGCGCCACTCAAGCGCGAAGCGTTAGGAGTAAATATCATGCGGCTGCATGAAACCAACTAGGACAATGTCGGAATAGATGAACGTCATTCATCAACTTGCTGGATTCAAACAGACGTCGGGTTCTTCAGACAGGCCTGCATCGAGTGGTCAGCCTTTCAGTGGGCGCGAACCAAAGTTTGGCTTCAAGAATGGTACGCGTCGCGCACAAAGCTCGTCGACCACCAAAGAGACAAGCACTTCAACCACGAAAAGAAACTTGGGCTCGAAAACAATTTTGACTTGACCGAAGGCAACTAGCTACCAAACATGCAACCAGGACCATGGCCGAGTGACCCAGCCGCCATACAAAGACCGAGCCTAACGAGAGCCAATAGGATCTATCATGAATGTAACACACTTTACAGAAGCAAGGGGAGCTTTTCGTAGGCCCAGCACCTTGTATCCGCCAGGCAAATCACTTGCGTCCGCTTAAAATATACTGAGGTCTCACAAAACAAAGAAAAGTTCCAATAGTGATAATAACACAAAAAAAAAAAATTGAGAAAATAAAATTGAAATCGCAATTGCATTCTAGTCAAGAGAAGCTTGACTAAATGCGAAGAAGAAAAAACCAACTTAAGCAAATATGTATATATAAAACTGGGAAAATCATTGATGTCATAATCGGTAGATCAAAAAAAAGTTTGACATGATGTAGTCCTAGTTAGAACTCTACAAAAGAAAACCAAGAAGAAAATATTTTAAAACCGAGAGAAAAATTGCACTTTAGTCAAGAGAAGCTTGACTAAAGGCCAGTAAAAAGAAAACCGTGCTTGGGCGCCATTTGTAGCACACAAGGTCGGCCATCAGCCCACCCTCTCTGACTGCAAAAATCATCGTTGGGCTACTTGTGAGTGGCTGCACAGCAATTCGCCGCTAGCGTTCAGCCGGCTTGGGGGGGGGGGTCCTTGCCACCCACAACCCTCCGATGCTTGAGAGCTGTGCAAGTTCAATAACCAGACAGACGGACGGACATGGCAATTATAGTCGACTGACGGACTAGAGACTGCGGACGGACGGACGGACACAGAAGAAAATCGAGGAGACTGTGTTTATGACAACCGAATGTTTCCTGGTAACAAACGCTGTTCGTCACCTCAGTAAGCTGAAAAGAAAGAGCAAGAAAAGCAAAAAAAAGGTAAAGGAGTGACGCTATGTCAGCGCTGACGAAGACGAGAGAGACAGGGAGAGAGAGGGTGGGGAGGAGACTTCCGATGTTGGCGAAGCCTCTGCCTTTGGAGAGTGTAGGCCCGATCGCCGGTGAGAAATTTCACAAAAAAAAAGAAAATTATATCGATCAGGAGTCCCAATTCTATATTTATATTTCAGAACAATTCACTATCCAATGCGTAAATGCACAATAACCTGCTAACCTGCTATACCAGGTAAGAAAGTTCACCAAGAAAGTTTTGATCATTAACACTGATACTATGCATCCTTTTCAGAAAATTTCACTATTTGATTCGTGAATGAAATACGCTCTGCAGGTAAGAAAGTTCATCAAGAAAAATTCTTATCATTAACACTAATAATATGTATCCTTTTCCAGAAAATTTTCACTATTCGATGCTTTAATAAAATATGTTCTGCAGGTAAGAAATTTCATCAAGAAAAGATTTTATCGATAACACTAATAATATGCATCCTTTTCAGAAAATTTCACTATTCGATGCTTTAATAAACGTGTTCTTAACACTAATAATATGCATCCTTTCAGAAAATTTCACTATTCGATGCTTTAATAAACGTGTTCGTAACACTAATAATATGCATCCTTTTTAGAAAAGTTCACTAATTGATTCGTGAATGAAATGCATTCTGCAGGTAAGAAATTTTATCAAGAAAAATGTTTATCATTAACACTAATAATATGTATCCTTTTCCAGAAAATTTTCACTGTTCGATGCTTTAATAAAATATGTTCTGCAGGTAAGAAATTTCATCAAGAAAAGATTTTATCGATAACACTAATAATATGCATCCTTTTCAGAAAATTTCACTATTCGATGCTTTAATAAACGTGTTCTTAACACTAATAATATGCATCCTTTCAGAAAATTTCACTATTCGATGCTTTAATAAACGTTTCTTAACACTAATAATATGCATCCTTTTCAGAAAAGTTCACTATTTGATTCGTAAATGAAATGCATTCTGCAGCAAAGGAATTTTATCAAGAAAAATTCTTATCATTAACACTAGTAATATGCATCCTTTTCCAGAAAATTTTCACCGTTCGATGTTTTAATAAAATATGTTCTGCAGGTAAGAAATTTCATCAAGAAAAGATTTTATCGATAACACTAATAATATGTATTTTTTTTTCAGAAAACTTCACTATTCGCTGCGTGAATAAAATACGTTCTGTAGGTAAGAAATTTCACCAAGAGAAATTGTTATCAATAACACTAACAATATGCATCTTTTTCCCAGAAAATTTCACTATTCGATGCCTTAATAAAATATGTTCTGCAGGTAAGAAATTTCACCAAGAGAAATTTTTATATGTATCTTTTTCAGAAAATTTCACTATTCGATTCGTGAATGTTCATACGCATCTTTTTCCAGAAAATTTCCATTGTCCGATGCTTGAATAAAATATATTCTGCAGGTAAGAAACTTCATCAAGAAAACTGTTATCGATAGCAGTAATAATACGCATCTTTTCAAGAAAATTTTCACTGTTCGATGTTTGGAAATAAATACGTTCTATAGGTAAGAAAGTTCATCAAGAAAACTTTTATCGATAGCACTAATAATACGCATTTTTTTTCAGGAAATTTCACTCTTCGACGCGTGAATAAGAAGAAAAACAAAAAAAAACAGAATATGCCTTATCGTAGGTAAGCAATGGCAAACAAAAAAAACCCCGATTAATACTGATCACGGTTCCTTCCTATTTCAGCAAGATTCAAGAGATTTCTCATTTTTATACAACCGCCTACAATATATTCACGCCACGTCTTATCTAAAGCAAAACTCAGACTCGACTAATTACTACCGCCAGCTTGCCTACATTGACGTCGTTTCCTATATCACGACCGAAAGGCGACCCGTTCTTTTTCGTCGATCGAATCATGAAATTTCGATTGGCGACTGCTCGGACGGCTATATGTACGGGTGTCCGTGTATCTTTTACAGGCAAAATCACTGCCACAGTTTCTCTGCTGTCGGCAAAATTTTTGGTAGAAATTTTAGGCAGGCCTGCTGCAATACGTTACGTGATGGTATCACGCGATGCATTACAGCTAGGCGAACTACCGTTTTCGTTGCCTGGATGTCGTTGACTAGCGGTAAGTTTTATGTAGAAAAATTACGATTTGTGCATTTTGCACAAATTAGGAATTTTTTCGTTTTAAAATATTTTTGTTGATGTTGCTTTCCCTTCATGTTTTACGTTCTCTCTTCTTTTGGGATCTGAATGAATGATTGCAATTTATGCAAGTTGTGCACAAATTGGGATTTTTCTTTTAGAATAAAAATTTTCTTCTTTTTTCCTACTTTCAGGTTTTATTCTTTTATATAGGACGAATGCCTTATGGGAAAGAAGCAGAGGGCTACTTTCCGAAATTAAATAAACTTTTCTTTGCCCATTTTCAGGTGTCTGGGAGAAAATTATGGGGTTTTCTCTACGGGGGGGGGCAAAGGTAGCGTATGGGGTATACGCTAAAAGTGTGTGTTCATCCACCATTCATGGTCGCTCTCTCGTCTTACCGTTGCTCTATCACTATCTCTGCAGTACTGGGTGTTTGGTTAGTATCGGTCTGATTACCCTCCCGAGCACACTATCGATGCTCAGCGCCGTCATTGGAGCCTTGATTCGCTATATACTGTGACCAATGGACATTATAAGCTATGTCCAAAGCTCCTGATTAGTGCCAGATTCGATACCGTTCTTTTCTAGGAGCTAAAAAATTATTAAATATTGCAAAAAAATGCAAGTGCTGGTTTTTATGTCATCTGTGTCCATGAAGTTTTCGTGGAGCAGCATGACGAAACGTTGTACGGCAGGTGGGGCACCACTTGTCCAGCGCCGTAAGTCACTTAGTTTAGCCACCGTAGTGCTTAACTCAGGTACTAGAAAAACCTTCCATTAAGTGGTGTAGATTATGTGTTCGTGTTTTTATGTGATGTGTTTTATGCAGTTACATGTCCTTTTTAGTTTGTTAGTTTTGTTAGTGTCTTACTGCCATCCTTATGGGGAGTTGCTGGCATACGTAGCAGGACAGCCCGATAGGTCTCGATACGAATTTTAACTATGTTGTGAGATACTATGTTTTTACAAAAAAAAATTGGAGTTTAATTAAGGGAAATGGCCGTGTAGGCCCCTATTTTGGCTTTACTTAACCAGTTTCGCTCCATCCACGGAGCTCATCAGAAGTTTTCTACGCTAGCAAATGTTCAGTTTGCTTGATTGTATACATCTTCAGTGTACAATGTTGAAACTATACTATTACTATACGTCAGATTTTTATTTTCTAGCTGAACCCTATTTCAATTTTTGTATGTTTCCCGATCATATGATTGTTCATGACCTTGTGCAATATCTTTCTTGTCATTGCACATGATTTTGGACACGCACATATGTGGCTACTTTATCGTCTTAGCGTGACTCTCTTCTTCGTGTATTTAAAGGGTCATTCATGAAATTAAGAGGTACAAATATCTATTTGTCAAATTAGATATATATATAATTAAATAAGAAACGAATAATATAGAGTAAAAATTAACACAAAATTATTAATAAAAAATATAATAATAAAACAAAATTATATATATTATATTAGTACTTTATTCTATTACTTACCTCTATCTTTGTTTTCACTTTTATTATCTATGCTCCTATTAATATTTTTTCGGATTGCTTCTATTTCCAGTACTTTACTTTACACTTATTTATTTATTTCAATTTAAAATTAAATTAATGATTAAAATACCGTGACATGTTATGCAACTTTACGTGTTGCTTGTTACGCGCGCGATTCACTACTGTTGGCTTCCGTCAAAGGTCTCTTCTATTTATGTTAGATTTGTGGTGTGTGATATGTCTTCGACCCGCATTCTGTTCCGTCCACGTATCCCCAATTCTTATGGAGTACCGATTGCATGTATATGTTGGCCCATTTGGGTTCAACTGCTACATCCATATGGTGTCACTATACACCGGAACCGTTCAAGGTTTATGAATAACTGAGTCGTTCAATGTTTTGACCGGAGCGGTGTGGCGTGCCACCATTCCGTACGGGTCTCTGTTGCCTGTTTTATGTGCGTCTGTTTTAGTAGAAAGTTGTACGCTTGTGTGTCTGCTATCTTATCGAGTGTTATGTGTGGGCATTTATTGCTGTGTGGTTGTGTATGTGTCTTTATGTGTGTTGTTTAGTGTGTGTTGATCCACCATTCATGTTCGCTCTCTCGTCTTACCGTTGCTCTATCACTATCTCTGCAGTGCTGGGTGTTTGGTTAGTATCGGTGTGATTCCCGTACAATGACATATAAATGGTTGTCGTAGGTTAAAAACTGTAGTAGGAGATAGAATCCTGCGAAAAACTGAAGATTACCTCGATGGGCACATCTTCCAAATGTTTGTTTATAACTTTTGAATGTTATTGTTGATAGTACTTAGGGAAGTCATTTTGGAAAGGGGACATAATGCGCAAATTTTCTCATAGTTTTGCCAAGTTCGTGAAATGGTGATATTTCGAATAAATGTGCACTGAAGCGCGACAAACATTTATGGTGAAATAAAAACTGCTAGAGAAAACTGTTTTTTTTTAAATGATTCAATGCATATTTATAACTTATTATACATTCTTACAAAGACCAATATGTGTTCTTTTAAATAAAGTTTTGAACGTCACAATCCATTACCTACAATAGAACTTATAACGAAATTACTCTGAAAAGGTATGCAAAATCTCGAAAATCGATATTATCGATTTACTCGAAAACCAAGCGGAGCTCGATATAAAAGTATCTAGACTTTTTTGACCCAAATGACCTCTATTTTCAGCCCCTTAAAAGATTAAAGACATTTACGGAACACCCTGTATATAATTAAATAAGAAACGAATAATATAGAGTAAAAATTAACACAAAATTATTAATAAAAAATATAAGAATAAAACAAATTTATGTATATTATATTAGTACTTTATTCTATTACTTACCCCTATCTTTGTTTTCACTTTTATTTTCTATGTTCCTATTATTATTTTTTCGGATTCCTTCTATTTCCAGTACTTTACTTTACACTTATTTATTTATTTCAATTTGAAATTAAATTAATGATCAAAATACCGTGACCTGTTTTGCAACTTTACGTGTTACTTGTTATGCGCGCGATTCACTACTGTTGGCTTTCGTCAAAGGTCTCTTCTATTTATTAAATATTGCAAAAAAAATGCAAGTGCTGGTTTTTATGTCATCTGTGTCCATGAACTTTTCGTGGGGCAGCATGACGAAACGTTGTACGGCAGGTGGGGCACCACTTGTCCAGCGCCGTAAGTCACTTAGTTTAGCCACCGTAGTGCTTAAGTGAGGTACTAGAAAAACCTTCCATTAAGTGGTGTAGATGATGTGTTCGTGTTTTTATGTGATGTGTTTCATGCAGTTACATGTCCTGTTTAGTTTGTTAGTTTTGTTAGGGTCTTACTGCCATCCTTATGGTGAGTTGCTGGCCTACGTAGCAGGACAGCCCGATAGGTTTTGATACGAATTTTAACTATGTTGTGAGATACTATGGTTTTACAAAAAAAAATTGAGTTTAATTAATGGGAAATGGCCGTGTAGGCCCTTACTTGGCTTTACTTAACCAGCTTCGCTCCAGCCACGGAGCTCATCAGAAGTTTTCTACGCTAGCAAATGTTCAGTTTGCTTGATTGTGTACATCTTCAGTGTACAATGTTGAAACCATTCTATTACTATACGTCAGATTTTTATTTTCTAGCTGAACCCAATTTCAATTTTTGTATGTTTCCCGATCATATGATTGTTCATTACCCTGTGCAATGTCATTCTTGTCATTGCACATGATTTTGGACACGCACATATGTGGCTACTTTATACTCTCAGCGTGACTCTCTTCTTCGTGTCGTCGTTCGCTAAGGATGAATCTAAACTATTTCCTATTTAAAGGGTCATTCATGAAATTAAGAGGTACAAATATCTATTTGTCAAATTAGATATATATATAATTAAATAAGAAACGAATAATATAGAGTAAAAATTAACACAAAATTATTAATAAAAAATATAAAAATAAAACAAAATTATATATATTATATTAGTACTTTATTCTATTACTTACCTCTATCTTTGTTTTCACTTTTATTATCTATGCTCCTATTAATATTTTTTCGGATTGCTTCTATTTCCAGTACTTTACTTTACACTTATTTATTTATTTCAATGATTAAAATACCGTGACCTGTTTTGCAACTTTACGTGTTGCTTGTTACGCGCGCGATTCACTACTGTTGGCTTTCGTCAAAGGTCTCTTCTATTTATTAAATATTGCAAAAAAATGCAAGTGCTGGTTTTTGTGTCATTTGCGTCCATGAAGTTTTCGTAGAGTAGCATGACCAAACGTAGTACGGCAGGTGGGACACCACTTGTCCAGCGCCGTAAGTCACTTAGTTTAGCCAACGTAGTGCTTAAGTGAGGTACTAGAAAAACCTTCCATTAAGTGGTGTAGTTGATGTGTTCGTGTTTTTATGTGATGTGTTTCATGCAGTTACATGTCCTTTTTAGTTTGTTAGTTTTGTTAGTGTCTTACTGCCATCCTTATGGGGAGTTGCTGGCATACGTAGCAGGACAGCCCGATAGGTCTTGATACGAATTTTAACTATGTTGTGAGATACTATGGTTTTACAAAAAAAAATTGGAGTTTAATTAAGGGAAATGGCCGTGCAGGCCCCTATTTTGGCTTTACTTAACCAGTTTCGCTCCATCCACGGAGCTCATCAGAAGTTTTCTACGCTAGCAAATGTTCAGTTTGCTTGATTGTGTACATCTTCAGTGTACAATGTTGAAACTCTTCTATTACTATACGTCAGATTTTTATTTTCTAGCTGAACCCTATTTCAATTTTTGTATGTTTCCCGATCATATGATTGTTCATTACCCTGTGCAATATCTTTCTTGTCATTGCACATGATTTTAGACACGCACATATGTGGCTACTTTATCGTCTTAGCGTGACTCTCTTCTTCGTGTATTTAAAGGGTCATTAATGAAATTACGAGGTACAAATATCTATTTGTCAAATTAGATATATATATAATTAAATAAGAAACGAATAATATAGAGTAAAAATTAACACAAAATAATTAATAAAAAATATAATAATAAAACAAAATTATATATATTATATTAGTACTTTATTCTATTACTTACCTCTATCTTTGTTTTCACTTTTATTATCTATGCTCCTATTAATATTTTTTCGGATTGCTTCTATTTCCAGTACTTTACTTTACACTTATTTATTTATTTCAATTTAAAATTAAACTAATGATTAAAATACCGTGACATGTTATGCAACTTTACGTGTTGCTTGTTACGCGCGCGATTCACTACTGTTGGCTTCCGTCAAAGGTCTCTTCTATTTATGTTAGATTTGTGGTGTGTGATATGTCTTCGACCCGCATTCTGTTCCGTCCACGTATCCCCAATTCTTATGGAGTACCGATTGCATGTATATGTTGGCCCATTTGGGTTCAACTGCTACATCCATATGGTGTCACTATACACCGGAACCGTTCAAGGTTTATGAATAACTGAGTCGTTCAATGTTTTGACCGGAGCGGTGTGGCGTGCCACCATTCCGTACGGGTCCTGTTGCCTGATTTATGTGCGTCTGTTTTAGTAGAAAGTTGTACGCTTGTGTGTCTGCTATTTTATCGAGTGTTATGTGTGGGCATTTATTGCTGTGTGGTTGTGTATGTGTCTTTATGTGTGTTGTTTAGTGTGTGTTGATCCACCATTCATGTTCGCTCTCTCGTCTTACCGTTGCTCTATCACTATCTCTGCAGTGCTGGGTGTTTGGTTAGTATCGGTGTGATTCCCGTACAATGACATATAAATGGTTGTCGTAGGTTAAAAACTGTAGTAAGAGATAGAATCCTGCGAAAAAACTGAAGATTACCTCGATGGGCACATCTTCCAAATGTTTGTTTATAACTTTTGAATGTTATTGTTGATAGCACTTAGGGAGGTCATTTTGGAAAGGGGACATAATGCGCAAATTTTCTCATAGTTTTGCCAAGTTCGTGAAATGGTGATATTTCGAATAAATGTGCACTGAAGCGCGACAAACATTTATGGTGAAATAAAAACTGCTAGAGAAAACTGTTTTTTTTTAAATGATTCAATGCATATTTATAACTTATTATACATTCTTACAAAGACCAATATGTGTTCTTTTAAATAAAGTTTTGAACGTCACAATCCATTACCTACAATAGAACTTATAACGAAATTACTCTGAAAAGGTATGCAAAATCTCGAAAATCGATATTATCGATTTACTCGAAAACCAAGCGGAGCTCGATATAAAAGTATCTAGACTTTTTTGACCCAAATGACCTCTATTTTCATCCCCTTCAAAGATTAAAGACATTTACGGAACACCCTGTATATAATTAAATAAGAAACGAATAATATAGAGTAAAAATTAACACAAAATTATTAATAAAAAATATAAGAATAAAACAAATTTATGTATATTATATTAGTACTTTATTCTATTACTTACCCCTATCTTTGGTTTCACTTTTATTATCTATGCTCCTATTATTATTTTTTCGGATTCCTTCTATTTCCAGTACTTTACTTTACACTTATTTATTTATTTCAATTTAAAATTAAATTAATGATCAAAATACCGTGACCTGTTTTGCAATTTTACGTGTTGCTTGTGACGCGCGCGATTCACTACTGTTGGCTTTCGTCAAAGGTCTCTTCTATTTATGCTAGATTTGTGGTGTGTGATATGTCTTCGTCCCGCATTCTGTTCCGTCCACGTATCCCCACTTCTTATTGAGTACCGATTGCATGTATATGTTGGCCCATTTGGGTTCAACTGCTACATCCGTATGGTGTCACTATACACCGGGACCGTTCAAGGTTTATGACTGACTGAGTCGTTCAATATTTTGACCGGAGCCGTGTGGCGTGCCACCATTCCGTATGAGTCTCTGTTGCATGTTTTATGTGCGTCTGTTTTAGTAGTATGTTGTACGCTTGTGTGTCTCCTATTGTATCGAGTCTTATGTGTGGGCGTTTATTTCTGTGTGGTTGTATATGTGTCTTTATGTGTGTAGTTTAGTGTGTGTTGATCCACCATTCATGGTCGCTCTCTCGTCTTACCGTTGCTCTATCACTATCTCTGCAGTGGTGGGTGTTTGGTTAGTATCGGTGTGATTACCTTCCGAGCACACTATCGATGCTCAGCATCGTCATTGGAGCCTTGGTTCGCTACATACTGTGACCAATGGACATCATAAGCTATGTCCAAAGCTCCTGATTAGTGCCAGATTCGATACCGCTCTTTTCTAAGAGCTAAAAAATTATTAAATATAGCAAAAAAATGCAAGTGCTGGTTTTTATGTCATCTGTGTCCATGAAGTTTTCGTGGAGCAGCATGGCGAAACGTTGTACGGCAGTGGGGCACCACTTGTCCAGCGCCGTAAGTCACTTAGTTTATCCACCGTAGTGCTTAAGTGAGGTACTAGAAAAAACTTCCATTAAGTGGTGTAGATGATGTGTTCGTGTTTTTATGTGATGTGTTTCATGCATTTATATGTCCTTTTTGGATAGTTAGTTTTGTTAGTGTGCTTGATTATGTACATCTTCAGTGTACAATGTTGAAACTCTTCTATTACTATATGTCAGATTTTTATTTTCTAGCTGAACCCTATTTCAACTTTTGTATGTTTCCCGATCATATGATTGTTCATTACCCTGTGCAATGTCATTCTTGTCATTGCACATGATTTTGGACACGCACATATGTGGCTACTTTATACTCTCAGCTTGACTCTCTTCTTCGTGTCGTCGTTCGCTAAGGATGAATCTAAACTATTTCCTATTTAAAGGGTCATTCATGAAATTACGAGGTACAAATATCTATTTGTCAAATTAGATATATATATAATTAAATAAGAAACGGATAATATAGAGTAAAAATTAACACAAAATTATTAATAAAAAATATAACAATAAAACAAAATTATATATATTACTTTATTCTATTACTTACCCCTATCTTTGCTTTCACTTTTATTATCTATGCTTTATTTCAATTTAAAATTAAATTAATGATCAAAATACTGTGACCTGTTTTACAACTTTACGTGTTGCTTGCTACGCGCGCGATTCACTACTGTTGGCTTTCTTCAAAGGTCTCTTCTATTTATTAAATATTGCAAAAAAATGCAAGTGCAGGTTTTTATGTCATCTGTGTCCATGAAGTTTTCGTGGAGCAGCATGACGAAACGTTGTACGGCAGGTGGGGTACCACTTGTCCAGCGCCGTAAGTCACTTAGTTTAGCCACTGTAGTGCTTAAGTGAGGTACTAGAAAAACCTTCCATTAAGTGGTGTAGATGATGTGTTCGTGTTTTTATGTGATGTGTTTCATGCAGTTACATGTCCTGTTTTGTTTGTTAGTTTTGTTAGGGTCTTACTGCCATCCTTATGGGGAGTTGCTGGCCTACGTAGCAGGACAGCCCGATAGGTCTTCATACGAATTTTAACTATGTTGTGAGATACTATCGTTTTACAAAAAAAAATTGGAGTTTAATTATGGGGAAATGGCCATGTAGGCCCCTATTTGGCTTTACTTAACCAGTTTCGCTCCAGCCACGGAGCTCATCAGAAGTTTTCTACGCTAGCAAACGTTCAGTTTGCTTGATTGTGTACATCTTCAGTGTACAATGTTGAAACTATTCTATTACTATACGTCAGATTTTTATTTTCTAGCTGAACCCTATTTCAATTTTTGTTTTTTTCCCGATCATATGATTGTTCATTACCCTGTGCAATGTCATTCTTGTCATTGCACATGATTTTGGACACGCACATATGTGGCTGTTGTACTGCACGTAGTTAGAACGTACACGCAAATTTGAATTTACTGAAGACTGCAATGAATGCACTGATAATTATGGATTAAGATCAGTGGTCTATCTTCTTATAACTAAAAAACACTGTCCACTTCTTTTAACGTTCAATAAACTGACACTTATTTCTTGGATTTTCTCACTACTTGTATTCAGATCAGATTAAATATAAGGAATTAGGTCAGAGATCCCCATACACTAGAAAACACACTTAATAACACAGATTTGTAATGCACGATTTCCAAGAGTAGTTGTATTGGGACAAAACACAAATATATATAACTTTTGGGTCAGAGAAAACACTTATTGACAAAAGATTGCAATATAAGATCCCTAAGGAAGCAATGTATTTATATAATAAATATAGAGTGACTTGAATTGTTATGTTTGATAAATATGCACACGTAGTATATAGTATGTAGATATATATATGAGTAAATTTATTATAGAATAGATATATAAATAAATAATATAATGTTACAAGTGGCTGGTACTAACCGATCTAAACTTGGCATTTGAGGAGGTTGGCTTTAAGCTAATGTTAAGATCCTTTGTTCTAATACTTTATTAGTACAATTCTTTATTCCCGTCTAGACCAGGAATAAAGTGTTAATGTTAGTAATTTTGATCTCAGTCAAGACCCGAGATACAATATTCTTTAAATCAGTCAATACCCGAATTAAAGTCTTGTCTTAACTTCAGTCAAGACCCGAAGTAAGATTCTTTATTTAAGTCAAAACCCGAAATAAAGTGTTTGTTAGTAAGTGATTATTTCAGTCAATCCCCGAAATAATGCTCTTTAAATCAGTCAATACCCGACTTAAAGTGTTATCTTGACTTCAGTCAAGACCCGAAGGAAGATTCTTTATTTCAGTCAAAACCCGAAATAAAGTGTTGGTTAGTAAGTGATTATTTCAGTCAATCCCCGAAATAATGCTCTTTAAATCAGTCAATACCCGACTTAAAGTGTTATCTTGACTTCAGTCAAGACCCGAAGTAAGATTCTTTATTTCAGTCAAAACCCGAAGTAAAGTGTTGGTTAGTAAGTGATTATTTCAGTCAATCCCCGAAATAATGATTTGTTAACAAAAGTTCTATATCAGTCGATACCCGATAGTCCCTACCTAGCCAAACTTTCCCAAGCGCCGACAAGTGCAAAAAGAGATCGAGATCAGCCAGCTTGTCGTTTTTATAGCCCTTGCTTGCACACGACACCACTGATGGAGTAGCAGAGGCGCATGATTGCAAGAATTGGCAGTGCAGCTGGGATCTTATGGTACTAGCGATAAAATTTGCCTAGCAACGAACAAAAATGCATAGCAACAAGAATTTTTAGAGCAAGCTATGCTGCTGTGTTAAGTTGAATTATATTTACAAAAAATGTTATCTCTATCACGTAGAGAAGAAATACCCGTTGAATGGTACTTGTAATAATGGTAATGATAGAGTTGCAAATTGATTTGCTTGATCTGATTATATTTGTGCCATTAATTGTATGCTACATGACAACACATGCTTTTGTTGGATGTTGTACCTATTTTTGGGAAAATTGTAATTAGATTAAATTCATTTTCTTTTCAGAGCTCAATTTTAGCATGGTATTTTTGTAATATGTTCTCTTTTCAGGAATTATTTTTAGCATGAATCTAACTGGTTCAAACAATTGATAATAATTTAATTTTATCTGCTCGTTGAGGCTATACATTTGTGTTGTATTTGTGCAATATGTTATGAAGATGACAAATACATGGCTTTGTTAGGTTGTGTACCTGTTTTTGATTAAGAGTAATCAAATTAGATTTAATTTTCCTAAAAGTTAAATGCTTTGTTTTCAGCATGTTTTCTTTTCAGAAGTTGTGTGTTAAGAAAATTATATTTGAACCGATTTGGTTCGACAGCTACTTTATCCTCTTAGCGTGACTCTCCTCTTCGTGTATTTAAAGGGTCATTCATGAAATTACGACGTAGAAATATCTATTTGTCAAATTAGATATATAGTGCAGGGTGTTCCGTAAATGTCTTTAATCTTTTAAGGGGATGAAATTAGAGGTCATTTGGGTCAAAAAAGTCTAAATACTTTTATATCGAACTCCGCCGGGTTTTCGAGTAAATCGATAATATCGATTTTCGAGATTTTGCATACCTCTTCAGAGTAATTTCGTTATAAATTCTATTGTAATGGATTGTGACTTTCAAAACTTTATTTAAAAGAACACATATTGGTACTTCTAAGAATGTATAATAAGTTATAATTGTGCTTTCAATTATTTAAAAAAAAAAACAGTTTTCTCTAGAATTTTTTATTTCACCAAAAATGTTTGTCGCGCTTCAGTGCACATTTATTCGAAATATCACCATTCCACGAACTTGGCAAAATTATGAGAAAATTTGCGCATTTGTTCCCTTTCCAAAATGACCTCCCTAAGTGCTATCAACAATAACAATCAAAAGTTATAAGCAAACATTTGGAAGATGTGCCCATCGATGTAATCTTCAGTTTTTTCGTAGGATTCTATCTCCTCCTACCGTTTTTAACCTACGACAACCATTTATATGTCATTGTACGGGAATCTGAACTGGCTATTAGATAGGGTACTCTTCGATTTCGAATTTCGAAAAAACAATTTTTATCAAACGTGATATTTACGTAGATTCGTTATTCCGTATCTTCAGTTTTGCGGGGGGGTTGCAACCTCTGGGAGGGGCGGGAGTTCAAAGTTTCAACTTTAAACGGCTATATTTTCTCAACGAAGCATTGTTCTAGCAAGTACGTCCTAAAGTCATAAATGGAAAAGACATTTTGGGTGGTTTTTATTTCGAAATTCGAAATCGAAAGGTAGCCTATCTAATAGCCAGTTCAGATTCCCGTACAATGACATATAATGGTTGTCGTAGGTTAAAAACTGTAGTAGGAGATAGAATCCTACCAAAAAACTGAAGATTACCTCGATGGGCACATCTTCCAAATGTTTGTTTATAACTTTTGAATGTTATTGTTGATAGCACTTAGGGAGGTCATTTTGGAAAGGGGACATAATGCGCAAATTTTCTCATAATTTTGCCAACTTCGTGGAATGGTGATATTTCGAATAAATGTGCACTGAAGCGCGACAAACATTTTTGTGAAATAAAAAATTCTAGAGAAAACTGTTTTTTTTTAAATGATTGAAGGCATATTTATAACTTATTATACATTCTTACAAAGACCAATATGTGTTCTTTTAAATAAAGTTTTGAACGTCACAATCCATTACCTACAATAGAACTTATAACGAAATTACTCTGAAAAGGTATGCAAAATCTCGAAAATCGATATTATCGATTTACTCGAAAACCAAGCGGAGCTCGATATAAAAGTATCTAGACTTTTTTGACCCAAATGACCACTATTTTCATCCCCTTAAAAGATTAAAGACATTTACGGAACACCCCGTATATAATTAAATAAGAAACGAATAAAATAGAATAAAAATTAACACAAAATTATAAATAAAAAATATAAGAATAAAACAAAATTATATATATTATATTAGTACTTTATTCTATTACTTACCCCTATCTTTGTTTTTACTTTTGTTATCTATACTCATATTATTATTTTTTCGGTTTCCTTCTATTTCCAGTACTTTACTTTACACTTATTTATTTATTTCAATTTGAAATTAAATTAATGATCAAAATACCGTGACCTGTTTTGCAACTTTACGTGTTGCTTGTTATGCGCGCGATTCACTACTGTTGGCTTTCGTCAAAAGTCTCTTCTATTTATTAATTATTGCAAAAAAAATGCAAGTGCTGGTTTTTATGTCATCTGTGTCCATGAACTTTTCGTGGGGCAGCATGACGAAACGTTGTACGGCAGGTGGGGCACCACTTGTCCAGCGCCGTAAGTCACTTAGTTTAGCCAACGTAGTGCTTAAGTGAGGTACTAGAAAAACCTTCCATTAAGTGGTGTAGATGATGTGTTCGTGTTTTTATGTGATGTGTTTCATGCAGTTACATGTCCTGTTTAGTTTGTTAGTTTTGTTAGGGTCTTACTGCCATCCTTATGGGGAGTTGCTGGCCTACGTAGCAGGAAAGCCCGATAGGTTTTGATACGAATTTTAACTATGTTGTGAGATACTATGGTTTTACAAAAAAAATTGAGTTTAATTAATGGGAAATGGCCGTGTAGGCCCTTACTTGGCTTTACTTAACCAGCTTCGCTCCAGCCACGGAGCTCATCAGAAGTTTTCTACGCTAGCAAATGTTCAGTTTGCTTGATTGTGTACATCTTCAGTGTACAATGTTGAAACCATTCTATTACTATACGTCAGATTTTTATTTTCTAGCTGAACCCAATTTCAATTTTTGTATGTTTCCCGATCATATGATTGTTCATTACCCTGTGCAATGTCATTCTTGTCATTGCACATGATTTTGGACACGCACATATGTGGCTACTTTATCGTCTTAGCGTGACTCTCTTCTTCGTGTATTTAAAGGGCCATTCATGAAATTACGAGGTACAAATATCTATTTGTCAAATTAGATATATATATAATTAAATAAGAAAAGAATAAAATAAAGTAAAAATTAACACAAAATTATATATATTATATTAGTACTTTATTCTATTACTTACCCCTATCTTTGTTTTCACTTTTATTATCTATGCTCCTATTAATATTTTTTCGGATTCCTCCTATTTCCAGTACTTTACTTTACACTTATTTATTTATTCCAATTTAAAATTAAATTAATGATCAAAATACCGTGACGTGTTTTGCAACTTTACGTGTTGCTTGTGACGCGCGCGATTCACTACTATTGGCTTTCGTCAAAGGTCTCTTCTATTTATGTTAAATTTGTGGTGTGTGATATATCTTCGACCCGCATTCTGTTCCGTCCACGTATCCCCACTTCTTATGGAGTACCGATTGCATGTATATGTTGGCCCATTTGGGTTCAACTGCTACATCCATATGGTGTCACTATACACCGGGACCGTTCAAGGTTTATGACTGACTGAGTCGTTCAATGTTTTGACCGGAGCGGTGTGGCGTGCCACCATTCCGTATGGGTCTCTGTTGCCTGTTTTATGTGCGTCTGTTTTAGTAGAATGCTGTACGCTTGTGTGTCTGCTATTGTATCGAGTGTTATGTGTGGGCGTTTATTTCTGTGTGGTTGTGTATGTGTCTTTATGTGTGTAGATTAGTGTGTGTTGATCCACCATTCATGCTCGCTCTCTCGTCTTACCGTTGCTCTATCACTATCTCTGCAGTGCTGGGTGTTTGGTGAGTATCGGTGTGATTACCCTCCCGAGCACACTATCGATGCTCAGCACCGTCATTGGAGCCTTGGTTCGCTATATACTGTGACCAATGGACATTATAAGCTATGTCCAGAGCTCCTGATTAGTGCCAGATTCGATACCGCTCTTTTCTAAGAGCTAAAAAATTATTAAATATTGCAAAAAAATGCAAGTGCTGGTTTTTATGTCATCTGTGTCCATGAAGTTTTCGTGGAGCAGCATGACGAAACGTTGTACGGCAGGTGGGGCACAACTTGTCCAGCGCCGTAAGTCACTTAGTTTAGCCACTGTAGTGCTTAACTGAGGTACTAGAAAAACCTTCCATTAAGTGGTGTAGATGATGTGTTCGTGTTTTTATGTGATGTGTTTCATGTCCTTTTTAGTTTGTTAGTTATGTTAGGGTCTTACTGCCATTCTTATGGGGAGTTGCTGGCCTACGTAGCAGGACAGCCCGATAGGTCTTGATACGAATTTTAACTATGTTGTGAGATACTATGGTTTTACAAAAAACAATTGGAGTTTAATTAAGGGAAATGGCCGTGTAGGCCCCTATTTTGGCTTTAATTAACCAGTTTCGCTCCATCCACGGAGCTCATCAGAAGTTTTCTACGCTGGTAAATGTTCAGTTTGCTTGATTATGTACATCTTCAGTGTACAATGTTGAAACTATTCTATTACTATACGTCAGATTTTTATTTTCTAGCTGAACCCTATTTCAATTTTTGTATGTTTCCCGATCATATGATTGTTCATTACCCTGTGCAATATGATTTTAGACACGCACATATGTGGCTACTTAGCATGACTCTCTTCTTCGTGTATTTAAAGGGTCATTCATGAAATTACGAGGTACAAATATCTATTTGTCAAATTAGATATATATATAATTAAATAAGAAACGAATAATATAGAGTAAAAATTAACACAAAATTATTAATAAAAAACATAATAATAAAACAAAATTATATATATTATATTAGTACTTTATTCTATTACTTACCTCTATCTTTGTTTTCACTTTTATTATCTATGCTCCTATTAATATTTTTTCGGATTGCTTCTATTTCCAGTACTTTACTTTACACTTATTTATTTATTTCAATGATTAAAATACCGTGACCTGTTTTGCAACTTTACGTGTTGCTTGTTACGCGCGCGATTCACTACTGTTGGCTTTCGTCAAAGGTCTCTTCTATTTATTAAATATTGCAAAAAAATGCAAGTGCTGGTTTTTATGTCATTTGCGTCCATGAAGTTTTCGAAGAGTAGCATGACCAAACGTAGTACGGCAGGTGGGACACCACTTGTCCAGCGCCGTAAGTCACTTAGTTTAGCCAACGTAGTGCTTAAGTGAGGTACTAGAAAAACCTTCCATTAAGTGGTGTAGTTGATGTGTTCGTGTTTTTATGTGATGTGTTTCATGCAGTTACATGTCCTTTTTAGTTTGTTAGTTTTGTTAGTGTCTTACTGCCATCCTTATGGGGAGTTGCTGGCATACGTAGCAGGACAGCCCGATAGGTCTTGATACGAATTTTAACTATGTTGTGAGATACTATGGTTTTACAAAAAAAAATTGGAGTTTAATTAAGGGAAATGGCCGCGTAGGCCCCTATTTTGGCTTTATTTAACCAGTTTCGCTCCAGCCACGGAGCTCATCAGAAGTTTTCTATGCTAGCAAACGTTCAGTTTGCTTGATTGTGTACATCTTCAGTGTACAATGTTGAAACTGTTCTAATACTATACGACAGATTTTTATTTTCTAGCTGAACCCTATTTCAATTTTTGTATGTTTCCCGATCATATGATTGTTCATTACCCTATGCAATGTCATTCTTGTCATTGCACATGATTTTGAACACGCACATATGTGGCTACTTTATACTCTTAGCGTGACTCTCTTCTTCGTGTATTTAAAGGGTCATTCATGAAATTACGAGGTACAAATATCTATTTGTCAAATTATATATATATATAATTAAATAAGAAACGAATAAAATAGAGTAAAAATTAACACAAAATTATTAATAAAAAATATAATAATAAAACAAAATTATATATATTATATTAGTACTTTATTCTATTACTTACCCCTATCTTTGTTTTCACTTTTATTATCTATGCTCCTATTAATATTTTTTCGGATTCCTTCTATTTCCAGTACTTTACTTTACACTTATTTATTTATTCTAATTTAAAATTAAATTAATGATCAAAATACCGTGACGTGTTTTGCAACTTTACGTTTTGCTTGTGACGCTCGCGATTCACTACTATTGGCTTTCGTAAAAGGTCTCTTCTATTTATGTTAAATTTGTGGTGTGTGATATGTCTTCGACCCGCATTCTGTTCCGTCCACGCATCCCCACTTCTTATGGAGTACCGATTGCATGTATATGTTGCCCCTTTGGGTTCAACTGCTAAATCCATATGGTGTCACTATACACCGGGACCGTTCAAGGCTTATGACTGACTGAGTCGTTCAATGTTTTGACCGGAGCGGTGTGGCGTGCCACCATTCCGTATGGGTCTCTGTTGCCTGTTTTATGTGCGTCTGTTTTAGTAGAATGTTGTACGCTTGTGTGTCTGCTATTGTATCGAGTGTTATGTGTGGGCGTTTATTTCTGTGTGGTTGTATATGTGTCTTTATATGTGTAGTTTAGTGTGTGTTGATCCACCATTCATGTTCGCTCTCTCGTCTTACCGTTGCTCTATCACTATCTCTGCAGTGCTGGGTGTTTGGTTAGTATCGGTGTGATTACCCTCCCGAGCACACTATCGATGCTCAGCACCGTCATTGGAGCCTTGGTTCGCTATATACTGTGACCAATGGACATTATAAGCTATGTCCAAAGCTCCTGATTAGTGCCAGATTCGATAACGCTCTTTTCTAGGAGCTAAAAAATTATTAAATATTGCAAAAAAATGCAAGTGCTGGTTTTTATGTCATCTGTGTCCATGAAGTTTTCGTGGAGCAGCATGACGAAACGTTGTACGGCAGTGGGGCACCACTTGTCCAGCGCCGTAAGTCACTTAGTATTAGTTTATCCACCGTAGTGCTTAAGTGAGGTACTAGAAAAACCTTCCATTAAGTGGTGTAGATGATGTGTTCGTGTTTTTATGTGATGTGTTTCATGCAGTTATATGTCCTTTTTAGTTTGTTAGTTTTGTTAGGGTTTTACTGCCATCCTTATGTGGAGTTGCTGGCATACGTAGCAGGACAGCCCGATAGGTCTTGATACGAATTTTGACTATGTTGTGAGATACTATGGTTTTACAAAAAAAAATTGGAATTTAATTAAGGGAAATGGAGTGTAGGCCCCTATTCTGGCTTTACTTAACCAGTTTCCCTTCCGCCACGGAGCTCATCAGAAGTTTTCTACGCTAGCAAACATTCAGTTTGCTTGATTGTGTATATCTTCAGTGTACAATGTTGAAACTATTCTATTACTATACGTCAGATTTTTATTTTCTAGCTGAATCCTATTTCAATTTTTGTATGTTTCCCGTTCATATGATGGTTCATTACCCTGTGCAATGTCATTCTTGTCATTGCACATGATTTTGGACACGCACATATGTGGCTACTTTATACTCTCAGCGTGACTCTCTTCTTCGTGTCGTCGTTCGCTAAGGATGAATCTAAACTATTTCCTATTTAAAGGGTCATTCATGAAATTAAGAGGTACAAATATCTATTTGTCAAATTAGATATATATATAATTAAATAAGAAACGAATAATATAGAGTAAAAATTAACACAAAATTATTAATAAAAAATATAAAAATAAAACAAAATTATATATATTATATTAGTACTTTATTCTATTACTTACCTCTATCTTTGTTTTCACTTTTATTATCTATGCTCCTATTAATATATTTTCGGATTGCTCCTATTTCCAGTACTTTACTTTACACTTATTTATTTATTTCAATGATTAAAATACCGTGACCTGTTTTGCAACTTTACGTGTTGCTTGTTACGCGCGCGATTCACTACTGTTGGCTTTCGTCAAAGGTCTCTTCTATTTATTAAATATTGCAAAAAAATGCAAGTGCTGGTTTTTATGTCATTTGCGTCCATGAAGTTTTCGAAGAGTAGCATGACCAAACGTAGTACGGCAGGTGGGACACCACTTGTCCAGCGCCGTAAGTCACTTAGTTTAGCCAACGTAGTGCTTAAGTGAGGTACTAGAAAAACCTTCCATTAAGTGGTGTAGTTGATGTGTTCGTGTTTTTATGTGATGTGTTTCATGCAGTTACATGTCCTTTTTAGTTTGTTAGTTTTGTTAGTGTCTTACTGCCATCCTTATGGGGAGTTGCTGGCATACGTAGCAGGACAGCCCGATAGGTCTTGATACGAATTTTAACTATGTTGTGAGATACTATGGTTTTACAAAAAAAAATTGGAGTTTAATTAAGGGAAATGGCCGCGTAGGCCCCTATTTTGGCTTTATTTAACCAGTTTCGCTCCAGCCACGGAGCTCATCAGAAGTTTTCTATGCTAGCAAACGTTCAGTTTGCTTGATTGTGTACATCTTCAGTGTACAATGTTGAAACTGTTCTAATACTATACGACAGATTTTTATTTTCTAGCTGAACCCTATTTCAATTTTTGTATGTTTCCCGATCATATGATTGTTCATTACCCTATGCAATGTCATTCTTGTCATTGCACATGATTTTGAACACGCACATATGTGGCTACTTTATACTCTTAGCGTGACTCTCTTCTTCGTGTATTTAAAGGGTCATTCATGAAATTACGAGGTACAAATATCTATTTGTCAAATTATATATATATATAATTAAATAAGAAACGAATAAAATAGAGTAAAAATTAACACAAAATTATTAATAAAAAATATAATAATAAAACAAAATTATATATATTATATTAGTACTTTATTCTATTACTTACCCCTATCTTTGTTTTCACTTTTATTATCTATGCTCCTATTAATATTTTTTCGGATTCCTTCTATTTCCAGTACTTTACTTTACACTTATTTATTTATTCTAATTTAAAATTAAATTAATGATCAAAATACCGTGACGTGTTTTGCAACTTTACGTTTTGCTTGTGACGCTCGCGATTCACTACTATTGGCTTTCGTAAAAGGTCTCTTCTATTTATGTTAAATTTGTGGTGTGTGATATGTCTTCGACCCGCATTCTGTTCCGTCCACGCATCCCCACTTCTTATGGAGTACCGATTGCATGTATATGTTGCCCCTTTGGGTTCAACTGCTAAATCCATATGGTGTCACTATACACCGGGACCGTTCAAGGCTTATGACTGACTGAGTCGTTCAATGTTTTGACCGGAGCGGTGTGGCGTGCCACCATTCCGTATGGGTCTCTGTTGCCTGTTTTATGTGCGTCTGTTTTAGTAGAATGTTGTACGCTTGTGTGTCTGCTATTGTATCGAGTGTTATGTGTGGGCGTTTATTTCTGTGTGGTTGTATATGTGTCTTTATATGTGTAGTTTAGTGTGTGTTGATCCACCATTCATGTTCGCTCTCTCGTCTTACCGTTGCTCTATCACTATCTCTGCAGTGCTGGGTGTTTGGTTAGTATCGGTGTGATTACCCTCCCGAGCACACTATCGATGCTCAGCACCGTCATTGGAGCCTTGGTTCGCTATATACTGTGACCAATGGACATTATAAGCTATGTCCAAAGCTCCTGATTAGTGCCAGATTCGATAACGCTCTTTTCTAGGAGCTAAAAAATTATTAAATATTGCAAAAAAATGCAAGTGCTGGTTTTTATGTCATCTGTGTCCATGAAGTTTTCGTGGAGCAGCATGACGAAACGTTGTACGGCAGTGGGGCACCACTTGTCCAGCGCCGTAAGTCACTTAGTATTAGTTTATCCACCGTAGTGCTTAAGTGAGGTACTAGAAAAACCTTCCATTAAGTGGTGTAGATGATGTGTTCGTGTTTTTATGTGATGTGTTTCATGCAGTTATATGTCCTTTTTAGTTTGTTAGTTTTGTTAGGGTTTTACTGCCATCCTTATGTGGAGTTGCTGGCATACGTAGCAGGACAGCCCGATAGGTCTTGATACGAATTTTGACTATGTTGTGAGATACTATGGTTTTACAAAAAAAAATTGGAATTTAATTAAGGGAAATGGAGTGTAGGCCCCTATTCTGGCTTTACTTAACCAGTTTCCCTTCCGCCACGGAGCTCATCAGAAGTTTTCTACGCTAGCAAACATTCAGTTTGCTTGATTGTGTATATCTTCAGTGTACAATGTTGAAACTATTCTATTACTATACGTCAGATTTTTATTTTCTAGCTGAATCCTATTTCAATTTTTGTATGTTTCCCGTTCATATGATGGTTCATTACCCTGTGCAATGTCATTCTTGTCATTGCACATGATTTTGGACACGCACATATGTGGCTACTTTATACTCTCAGCGTGACTCTCTTCTTCGTGTCGTCGTTCGCTAAGGATGAATCTAAACTATTTCCTATTTAAAGGGTCATTCATGAAATTAAGAGGTACAAATATCTATTTGTCAAATTAGATATATATATAATTAAATAAGAAACGAATAATATAGAGTAAAAATTAACACAAAATTATTAATAAAAAATATAAAAATAAAACAAAATTATATATATTATATTAGTACTTTATTCTATTACTTACCTCTATCTTTGTTTTCACTTTTATTATCTATGCTCCTATTAATATATTTTCGGATTGCTCCTATTTCCAGTACTTTACTTTACACTTATTTATTTATTTCAATTTAAAATTAAATTAATGATTAAAATACCGTGACCTGTTTTGCAACTATACGTGTTGCTTGTTACGCGCGCGATTCACTACTGTTGGCTTTCGTCAAAGGTCTCTTCTATTTATTAAATATTGCAAAAAAATGCAAGTGCTGGTTTTTATGTCATTTGCGTCCATGAAGTTTTCGTAGAGTAGCATGACGAAACGTAGTACGGCAGGTGGGGCACCACTTGTCCAGCGCCGTAAGTCACTTAGTTTAGCCAACGTAGTGCTTAAGTGAGGTACTAGAAAAACCTTCCATGAAGTGGTGTAGTTGATGTGTTCGTGTTTTTATGTGATGTGTTTCATGCAGTTACATGTCCTTTTTAGTTTGTTAGTTTTGTTAGGGTCTTACTGCCATCCTTATGGGGAGTTGCTGGCCTACGTAGCAGGACAGCCCGATAGGTCTTGATACGAATTTTAACTATGTTGTGAGATACTATGGTTTTACAAAAAAAAATTGGAGTTTAATTAAGGGAAATGGCCGTGTAGGCCCCTATTTTGGCTTTACTTAACCAGTTTCGCTCCATCCACGGAGCTCATCAGAAGTTTTCTACGCTAGCAAATGTTCAGTTTGCTTGATTGTGTACATCTTCAGTGTACAATGTTGAAACTATTCTATTACTATACGTCAGATTTTTATTTTCTAGCTGAACCCTATTTCAATTTTTGTATGTTTCCCGATCATATGAATGTTCATTACCCTGTGCAATATCTTTCTTGTCATTGCACATGATTTTAGACATGCACATATGTGGCTACTTTATCGTCTTAGCATGACTCTCTTCTTCGTGTATTTAAAGGGTCATTCATGAAATTACGAGGTAAAAATATCTATTTGTCAAATTAGATATATATATATAATTAAATAAGAAACGAATAATATAGAGTAAAAATTAACACAAAATTATTAATAAAAAATATAATAATAAAACAAAATTATATATATTATATTAGTACTTTATTCTATTACTTACCTCTATCTTTGTTTTCACTTTTATTATCTATGCTCCTATTAATATTTTTTTGGATTGCTTCTATTTCCAGTACTTTACTTTACACTTATTTGTTTATTTCAATTTAAAATTAAATTAATGATTAAAATACCGTGACATGTTATGCAACTTTACGTGTTGCTTGTTACGCGCGCGATTCACTACTGTTGTCTTTCGTCAAAGGTCTCTTCTATTTATGTTAGATTTGTGGTGTGTGATATGTCTTCGACCCGCATTCTGTTCCGTCCACGTATCCCCAATTCTTATGGAGTACCGATTGCATGTATATGTTGGCCCATTTGGGTTTAACTGCTACATCCATATGGTGTCACTATACACCGGAACCGTTCAAGGTTTATGAATAACTGAGTCGTTCAATGTTTTGACCGGAGCGGTGTGGCGTGCCACCATTCCGTACGGGTCTCTGTTGCCTGTTTTATGTGCGTCTGTTTTAGTAGAAAGTTGTACGCTTGTGTGTCTGCTATTTTATCGAGAGTTATGTGTGGGCATTTATTGCTGTGTGGTTGTGTATGTGTCTTTATGTGTGTTGTTTAGTGTGTGTTGATCCACCATTCATGTTCGCTCTCTCGTCTTACCGTTGCTCTATCACTATCTCTGCAGTGCTGGGTGTTTGGTTAGTATCGGTGTGATTACCCTCCCGAGCACACTATCGATGCTCAGCATCGTCATTGGAGCCTTGGTTCGCTACATACTGTGACCAATGGACATCATAAGCTATGTCCAAAGCTCCTGATTAGTGCCAGATTCGATACCGCTCTTTTCTAAGAGCTAAAAAATTATTAAATATTGCAAAAAAATGCAAGTGCTGGTTTTTATGTCATCTGTGTCCATGAAGTTTTCGTGGAGCAGCATGGCGAAACGTTGTACGGCAGTGGGGCACCACTTGTCCAGCGCCGTAGGTCACTTAGTTTATCCACCGTAGTGCTTAAGTGAGGTACTAGAAAAAACTTCCATTAAGTGGTGTAGATGATGTGTTCGTGTTTTTATGTGATGTGTTTCATGCATTTATATGTCCTTTTTAGATAGTTAGTTTTGTTAGGGTCTTACTGCCATCCTTATGGGGAGTTGCTGGCATACGTAGCAGGACAGCCCGATAGGTCTTGATACCAATTTTGACTATGTTGTGAGATACCATGGTTTTACAAAAAAAAATTGGAATTTAATTAAGGGACATGGCCGTGTAGGCCCCTATTTTGGCTTTACTTATCCAGTTTCGCTTCAGCCACGGAGTCATCAGAAGTTTTCTACGCTAGCAAACGTTCAGTTTGCTTGATTATGTACATCTTCAGTGTACAATGTTGAAACTATTCTATTACTATATGTCAGATTTTTATTTTCTAGCTGAACCCTATTTCAATTTTTGTATGTTTCCCGATCATATGATTGTTCATTACCCTGTGCAATGTCATTCTTGTCATTGCACATGATTTTGGACACGGACATATGTGGCTACTTTATACTCTCAGCTTGACTCTCTTCTTCGTGTCGTCGTTCGCTAAGGATGAATCTAAACTATTTCCTATTTAAAGGGTCATTCATGAAATTACGAGGTACAAATATCTATTTGTCAAATTAGATATATATATAATTAAATAAGAAACGGATAATATAGAGTAAAAATTAACACAAAATTATTAATAAAAAATATAAGAATAAAACAAAATTATATATATTACTTTATTCTATTATTTACCCCTATCTTTGCTTTCACTTTTATTATCTATGCTTTATTTCAATTTAAAATTAAATTAATGATCAAAATACCGTGACCTGTTTTACAACTTTACGTGTTGCTTGCTACGCGCGCGATTCACTACTGTTGGCTTTCTTCAAAGGTCTCTTCTATTTATTAAATATTGCAAAAAAATGCAAGTGCAGGTTTTTATGTCATCTGTGTCCATGAAGTTTTCGTGGAGCAGCATGACGAAACGTTGTACGGCAGGTGGGGCACCACTTGTCCAGCGCCGTAAGTCACTTAGTTTAGCCACTGTAGTGCTTAAGTGTGGTACTAGAAAAACCTTCCATTAAGTGGTGTAGATGATGTGTTCGTGTTTTTATGTGATGTGTTTCATGCAGTTACATGTCCTGTTTAGTTTGTTAGTTTTGTTAGGGTCTTACTGCCATCCTTATGGGGAGTTGCTGGCCTACGTAGCAGGACAGCCCGATAGGTCTTGATACGAATTTTAACTATGTTGTGAGATACTATCGTTTTACAAAAAAAAATTGGAATTTAATTAAGGGACATGGCCGTGTAGGCCCCTATTTTGGCTTTACTTATCCAGTTTCGCTTCAGCCACGGAGTCATCAGAAGTTTTCTACGCTAGCAAACGTTCAGTTTTCTTGATTATGTACATCTTCAGTGTACAATGTTGAAACTATTCTATTACTATATGTCAGATTTTTATTTTCTAGCTGAACCCTATTTCAATTTTTGTATGTTTCCCGATCATATGATTGTTCATTACCCTGTGCAATGTCATTCTTGCCATTGCACATGATTTTGGACACGCACATATGTGGCTACTTTATACTCTTAGCGTGACTCTCTTCTTCGTGCCGTCGTTCGCTAAGGATGACTCTAAACTATTTCCTATTTAAAGGGTCATTCATGAAATTAAGAGGTACAAATATCTATTTGTCAAATTAGATATATATATAATTAAATAAGAAACGAATAATATAGAGTAAAAATTAACACAAAATTATTAATAAAAAATATAATAATAAAACGAAATTATATATATTATATTAGTACTTTATTCTATTACTTACCCCTATCTTTGTTTTCACTTTTATTATCTATGCTCCTATTATTATTTTTTCGGATTCCTTCTATTTCCAGTACTTTACTTTACACTTATTTATTTATTTCTATTTAAAATTAAATTAATGATAAAAATACCGTGACCTCTTTTGCAACTTAAAGTGTTGCTTGTTACGCGCGCGATTCACTACTGTTGGCTTTCGTCAAAGGTCTCTTCTATTTATGTTAAATTTGTGGTGTGTGATATGTCTTCGAACCGCATTCTGTTCCGTCCACGTATCCCCACTTCTTATGGAGTACCGATTGCATGTGTATGTTGGCCCATTTGGGCTCATCTGCTACATCCATATGGTGTCACTATACACCGGGACCGTTCAAGGTTATGACTGACTGAGTCGTTCAATGTTTTGACCGGAGCGGTGTGGCGTGCCACCATTCCGTATGGGTCTCTGTTGCTTGTTTTATGTGCGTCTGTTTTAGTAGAATGTTGTACGCTTGTATGTCTGCTATTGTATCGAGTGTTATGTGTGGGCGTTTATTTCTGTGTGGTTGTGTATGTGTCTTTATGTGTGTAGTTTAGTGTGTGTTGATCCACCATTCATGGTCGCTCTCTCGTCTCACCGTTGCTCTATCACTATCTCTGCAGTGCTGGGTGTTTGGTTAGTATCGGTGTGATTACCCTCCCGAGCACACTATCGATGCTCAGCACCGTCATTGGAGCCTTGGTTCGCTATATACTGTGACCAATGGACATTATAAGCTATGTCCAAAGCTCCTGATTAGTCCCAGATTCGATAACGCTCTTTTCTAGGAGCTAAAAAATTATTAAATATTGCAAAAAAATGCCAGTGCTGGTTTTTATGTCATCTGTGTCCATGAAGTTTTCGTGGAGCAGCATGACGAAACGTTGTACGGCAGGTGGGGCACCACTTGTCCAGCGCCATAAGTCACTTAGTTTAGCCACCGTAGTGCTTAAGTGAGGTACTAGAAAAAGCTTCCATTAAGTGGTGTGGATGATGTGTTAGTGTTTTTATGTGATGTGTTTCATGCAGTTACATGTCCTTTTTAGTTTGTTAGTTATGTTAGGGTCTTACTGCCATTCTTATGGGGAGTTGCTGGCCTACGTAGCAGGACAGCCCGATAGGTCTTGATACGAATTTTAACTATGTTGTGAGATACTATGGTTTTACAAAAAAAAATTGGAGTTTAATTAAGGGAAATGGACTCGTAGTCCCCTATTTTGGCTTTATTTAACCAGTTTCGCTCCAGCCACGGAGCTCATCAGAAGTTTTCTATGCTAGCAAACGTTCAGTTTGCTTGATTGTGTACATCTTCAGTGTACAATGTTGAAACTGTTCTAATACTATACGACAGATTTTTATTTTCTAGCTGAACCCTATTTCAATTTTTGTATGTTTCCCGATCATATGATTGTTCATTACCCTATGCAATGTCATTCTTGTCATTGCACATGATTTTGAACACGCACATATGTGGCTACTTTATACTCTTAGCGTGACTCTCTTCTTCGTGTATTTAAAGGGTCATTCATGAAATTACGAGGTACAAGTATCTATTTGTCAAATTAGATATATATATAATTAAATAGGAAACGAATAAAATAGAGTAAAAATTAACACAAAATTATTAATAAAAAATATAATAATAAAACAAAATTATATATATTATATTAGTACTTTATTCTATTACTTACCCCTATCTTTGTTTTCACTTTTATTATCTATGCTCCTATTAATATTTTTTCGGATTCCTTCTATTTCCAGTACTTTACTTTACACTTATTTATTTATTCCAATTTAAAATTAAATTAATGATCAAAATACCGTGACGTCTTTTGCAACTTTACGTTTTGCTTGTGATGCTCGCGATTCACTACTATTGGCTTTCGTCAAAGGTCTCTTCTATTTATGTTAAATTTGTGGTGTGTGATATATCTTCGACCCGCATTCTGTTCCGTCCACGCATCCCCACTTCTTATGAAGTACCGATTGCACGTATATGTTGGCCTATTAGGGTTCAACTGCTAAATCCATATGGTGTCACTATACACCGGGACCGTTCAAGGTTAATGCCTGTCTGAGTCGTTCAATGTTTTGACCGGAGCGGTGTCTCTGTTGCCTGTTTTATGTGCGTCTGTTTTAGTAGAATGTTGTACGCTTGTGTGTCTGCTATTGTATCGAGTGTTATGTGTGGGCGTTTATTTCTGTGTGGTTGTGTATGTGTCTTTATGTGTGTAGTTTAGTGTGTGTTGATCCAACATTCATGTTCGCTCTCTCGTCTTACCGTTGCTCTATCACTATTTCTGCAGTGCTGGGTGTTTGGTTAGTATCGGTGTGATTACCCTCCCGAGCACACTATCGATGCTCAGCACCGTCATTGGAGCCTTGGTTCGCTATATACTGTGACCAATGGACATTATAAGCTATGTCCAAAGCTCCTGATTAGTGCCAGATCCGATACCGCTCTTTTTTAAGAGCTAAAAAATTACTAAATATTGCAAAAAATTGCAAGTGCTGGTTTTTATGTCATCTGTGTCCATGAAGTTTTCGTGGAGCAGCATGACGAAACGTTGTAGGGCAGGTGGGGCACCACTTGTCCAGCGCCGTAAGTCACTTAGTTTAGCCACCGTAGTGCTTAACTCAGGTACTAGAAAAACCTTCCATTAAGTGGTGTAGATGATGTGTTCGTGTTTTTATGTGATGTGTTTCATGTCCTTTTTAGTTTGTTAGTTATGTTAGGGTCTTACTGTCATTCTTATGGGGAGTTGCTGGCCTACGTAGCAGGACAGCCCGATAGGTCTTGATACGAATTTTGACTATGTTGTGAGATACCATGGTTTTACAAAAAAAAATTGGAATTTAATTAAGGGACATGGCCGTGTAGGCCCCTATTTTGGCTTTACTTATCCAGTTTCGCTTCATCCACGGAGTCATCAGAAGTTTTCTACGCTAGCAAACGTTCAGTTTGCTTGATTATGTACATCTTCAGTGTACAATGTTGAAACTATTCTATTACTATATGTCAGATTTTTATTTTCTAGCTGAACCCTATTTCAATTTTTGTATGTTTCCCGATCATATGATTGTTCATTACCCTGTGCAATGTCATTCTTGTCATTGCACATGATTTTGGACACGCACATATGTGGCTACTTTATACTCTCAGCTTGACTCTCTTCTTCGTGTCGTCGTTCGCTAAGGATGAATCTAAACTATTTCCTATTTAAAGGGTCATTCATAAAATTACGAGGTACAAATATGTATTTGTCAAATTAGATATATATATAGTTAAATAAGAAACGGATAATATAGAGTAAAAATTAACACAAAATTATTAATAAAAAATATAAGAATAAAACAAAATTATATATATTACTTTATTCTATTACTTACCCCTATCTTTGCTTTCACTTTTATTATCTATGCTTTATTTCAATTTAAAATTAAATTAATGATCAAAATACCATGACCTGTTTTACAACTTTACGTGTTGCTTGCTACGCGCGCGATTCACTACTGTTGGCTTTCTTCAAAGGTCTCTTCTATTTATTAAATATTGCAAAAAAATGCAAGTGCAGGTTTTTATGTCATCTGTATCCATGAAGTTTTCGTGGAGCAGCATGACGAAACGTTGTACGGCAGGTGGGGCACCACTTGTCCAGCGCCGTAAGTCACTTAGTTTAGCCACTGTAGTGCTTAAGTGAGGTACTAGAAAAACCTTCCATTAAGTGGTGTAGATGATGTGTTCGTGTTTTTATGTGATGTGTTTCATGCAGTTACATGTCCTGTTTAGTTTGTTAGTTTTGTTAGGGTCTTACTGCCATCCTTATGGGGAGTTGCTGGCCTACGTAGCAGGACAGCCCGATAGGTCTTGATACGAATTTTAACTATGTTGTGAGATACTATCATTTTACAAAAAAAAAATGGAATTTAATTAAGGGACATGGCCGTGTAGGCCCCTATTTTGGCTTTACTTATCCAGTTTCGCTTCAGCCACGGAGTCATCAGAAGTTTTCTACGCTAGTAAACGTTCAGTTTGCTTGATTATGTACATCTTCAGTGTACAATGTTGAAACTATTCTATTACTATATGTCAGATTTTTATTTTCTAGCTGAACCCTATTTCAATTTTTGTATGTTTCCCGATCATATGATTGTTCATTACCCTGTGCAATGTCATTCTTGCCATTGCACATGATTTTGGACACGCACATATGTGGCTACTTTATACTCTTAGCGTGACTCTCTTCTTCGTGCCGTCGTTGGCTAAGGATGACTCTAAACTATTTCCTATTTAAAGGGTCATTCATGAAATTAAGAGGTACAAATATCTATTTGTCAAATTAGATATATATATAATTAAATAAGAAACGAATAATATAGAGTAAAAATTAACACAAAATTATTAATAAAAAATATAATAATAAAACAAAATTATATATATTATATTAGTACTTTATTCTATTACTTACCCCTATCTTTGTTTTCACTTTTATTATCTATGCTCCTATTATTATTTTTTCGGATTCCTTCTATTTCCAGTACTTTACTTTACACTTATTTATTTATTTCTATTTAAAATTAAATTAATGATAAAAATACAGTGACCTCTTTTGCAACTTAAAGTGTTGGTTGTTACGCGCGCGATTCACTACTGTTGGCTTTCGTCAAAGGTCTCTTCTATTTATGTTAAATTTGTGGTGTGTGATATGTCTTCGAACCGCATTCTGTTCCGTCCACGTATCCCCACTTCTTATGGAGTACCGATTGCATGTGTATGTTGGCCCATTTGGGTTCATCTGCTACATCCATATGGTGTCACTATACACCGGGACCGTTCAAGGTTTATGACTGACTGAGTCGTTCAATGTTTTGACCGGAGCGGTGTGGCGTGCCACCATTCCGTATGGGTCTCTGTTGCTTGTTTTATGTGCGTCTGTTTTAGTAGAATGTTGTACGCTTGTATGTCTGCTATTGTATCGAGTGTTATGTGTGGGCGTTTATTTCTGTGTGGTTGTGTATGTGTCTTTATGTGTGTAGTTTAGTGTGTGTTGATCCACCATTCATGGTCGCTCTCTCGTCTTACCGTTGCTCTATCACTATCTCTGCAGTGCTGGGTGTTTGGTTAGTATCGGTGTGATTACCCTCCCGAGCACACTATCGATGCTCAGCACCGTCATTGGAGCCTTGGTTCGCTATATACTGTGCCCAATGTACATTATAAGCTATGTCCAAAGCTCCTGATTAGTCCCAGATTCGATAACGCTCTTTTCTAGGAGCTAAAAAATTATTAAATATTGCAAAAAAATGCAAGTGCAGGTTTTTATGTCATCTGTGTCCATGAAGTTTTCGTGGAGCAGCATGACGAAACGTTGTACGACAGGTGGGGTACCACTTGTCCAGCGCCGCAAGTCACTTAGTTTAGCCACTGTAGTGCGTAAGTCAGGTACTAGAAAAACCTTCCATTAAGTGGTGTAGATGATGTGTTCGTGTTTTTATGTGATGTGTTTCATGCAGTTACATGTCCTGTTTAGTTTGTTAGTTTTGTTAGGGTCTTACTGCCATCCTTATGGGGAGTTGCTGGCCTACGTAGCAGGACAGCCCGATAGGTCTTGATACGAATTTTAACTATGTTGTGAGATACTATCGTTTTACAAAAAAAAATTTGGAGTTTAATTATGGGGAAATGGCCATGTAGGCCCCTATTTGGCTTTACTTAACCAGTTTCGCTCCAGCCACGGAGCTCATCAGAAGTTTTCTACGCTAGCAAACGTTCAGTTTGCTTGATTGTGTACATCTTCAGTGTACAATGTTGAAACTATTCTATTACTATACGTCAGATTTTTATTTTCTAGCTGAACCCTATTTCAATTTTTGTTTGTTTCCCGATCATATGATTGCTCATTACCCTGTGCAATGTCATTCTTGTCATTGCACATGATTTTGGACACGCACATATGTGGCTGCTGTACTGCACGTAGTTAGAACGTACACGCAAATTTGAATTTACTGAAGACTGCAATGAATGCACTGATAATTACGGACTAAGATCAGTGGTCTATCTTCTTATAACTAAAAAACACTGTCCACTTCTTTTAACGTTCAATAAACTGACACTTATTTCTTGGATTTTCTCACTACTTGTATTCAGTTCAGATTAAATAAAAGGAATTAGGTCAGAGATCCCCATACACTAGAAAACACACTTAATAACACAGATTTGTAATGCACGATTTCCAAGAGTAGTTGTATTGGGACAAAACACAAATATATATAACTTTTGGGTCAGAGAAAACAGTTATTGACAAAAGATTGCAATATAAGATCCCAAAGGAAGCAATGTATTTATATAATAAATATAGAGTGACTTGAATTGTTATGTTTGATAAATATGCACACATAGTATTTAGTATGTAGATATATATATGAGTAAATTTATTATAGAATAGATATATAAATAAATAATATAATGTTACAAGTGGCTGGTACTAACCGATCTAAACTTGGCATTTGAGGAGGTTGGCTTTAAGCTAATGTTAAGATCCTTTGTTCTAATACTTTATTTGTACAATTCTTTATTCCCGTCTAGACCAGGAATAAAGTGTTAATGTTAGTAATTTTGATCACAGTCAAGACCCGAGATACAATATTCTTTAAATCAGTCAATACCCGAATTAAAGTCTTGTCTTAACTTCAGTCAAGACCCGAAGTAAGATTCTTTATTTAAGTCAAAACCCGAAATAAAGTGTTTGTTAGTAAGTGATTATTTCAGTCAATCCCCGAAATAATGCTCTTTAAATCAGTCAATACCCGACTTAAAGTGTTATCTTGACTTCAGTCAAGACCCGAAGGAAGATTCTTTATTTCAGTCAAAACCCGAAATAAAGTGTTGGTTAGTAAGTGATTATTTCAGTCAATCCCCGATATAATGCTCTTTAAATCAGTCAATACCCGACTTAAAGTGTTATCTTGACTTCAGTCAAGACCCGAAGTAAGATTCTTTATTTCAGTCAAAACCCGAAGTGAAGTGTTGGTTAGAAAGTGATTATTTCAGTCAATCCCCGAAATAATGATTTGTTAACAAAAGTTCTATATCAGTCGATACCCGATAGTCCCTACCTAGCCAAACTTTCCCAAGCGCCGACAAGTGCAAAAAGAGATCGAGATCAGCCAGCTTGTCGTTTTTATAGCCCTTGCTTGCACACGACACCACTGATGGAGTAGCAGAGGCGCATGATTGCAAGAATTGGCAGTGCAGCTGGGATCTTATGGTACTAGCGATAAAATTTGCCTAGCAACGAACAAAAATGCATAGCAACAAGAATTTTTAGAGCAAGCTATGCTGCTGTGTTAAGTTGAATTATATTTGCAAAAAATGTTATCTCTATCACGTAGAGAAGAAATACCCGTTGAATGGTACTTGTAATAATGGTAATGATAGAGTTGCAAATTGATTTGCTTGATCTGATTATATTTGTGCCATTAATTGTATGCTACATGACAACACATGCTTTTGTTGGATGTTGTACCTATTTTTGGGAAAATTGTAATTAGATTAAATTCATTTTCTTTTCAGAGCTCAATTTTAGCATGGTATTTTTGTAATATGTTCTCTTTTCAGGAATTATTTTTAGCATGAATCTAACTGGTTCAAACAATTGATAATAATTTAATTTTATCTGCTCGTTGAGGCTATACTTTTGTGTTGTATTTGTGCAATATGTTATGAAGATGACAAATACATGGCTTTGTTAGGTTGTGTACCTGTTTTTGATTAAGAGTAATCAAATTAGATTTAATTTTCCTAAAAGTTAAATGGTTTGTTTTCAGCATGTTTTCTTTTCAGGAGTTGTGTGTTAAGAAAATTATATTTGAACCGATTTGGTTCGACAGCTACTTTATCCTCTTAGCGTGACTCTCCTCTTCGTGTATTTAAAGGGTCATTCATGAAATTACGACGTACAAATATCTATTTGTCAAATTAGTTATATAGTGCAGGGTGTTCCGTAAATGTCTTTAACCCTTTAAGGGGATGAAATTAGAGGTCATTTGGGTCAAAAAAGTCTAAATACTTTTATATCGAACTCCGCCGGGTTTTCGAGTAAATCGATAAAATCGGTTTTCGAGATTTTGCATACCTCTTCAAAGTAATTTCGTTATAAGTTCTATTGTAATGGATTGTGACGTTCAAAACTTTATTTAAAAGAACACATATTGGTACTTCTAAGAATGTATAATAAGTTATAATTGTGCTTTGAATTATTTAAAAAAAACAGTTTTCTCTAGAATTTTTTATTTCACCAAAAATGTTTGTCGCGCTTCAGTGCACATTTATTCGAAATATCACCATTCCACGAACTTGGCAAAATTATGAGAAAATTTGCGCATTATGTCCCCTTTCCAAAATGAGCTCCCTAAGTGCTATCAACAATAACAATCAAAAGTTATAAGCAAACATTTGGAGGATGTGCCCATCGATGTAATCTTCAGTTTTTTCGTAGGATTCTATCTCCTCCTACCGTTTTTAACCTACGACAACCATTTATATGTCATTGTACGGGAATCTGAACTGGCTATTAGATAGGGTACTTTTCGATTTCGAATTTCGAAAAAACAATTTTTATCAAACGTGATATTTACGTAGATTCGTTATTCCGTATCTTCAGTTTTGCGGGGGGGGTTGCAACCTCTGGGAGGGGCGGGAGTTCAAAGTTTCAACTTTAAACGGCTATATTTTCTCAACGAAGCATTGTTCTAGCAAGTACGTCCTAAAGTCATAAATGGAAAAGACATTTTGGGTGGTTTTTATTTCGAAATTCGAAATCGAAAAGTAGCCTATCTAATAGCCAGTTCAGATTCCCGTACAATGACATATAATGGTTGTCGTAGGTTAAAAACTGTAGTAGGAGATAGAATCCTACCAAAAAACTGAAGATTACCTCGATGGGCACATCTTCCAAATGTTTGTTTATAACTTTTGAATGTTATTGTTGATAGCACTTAGGGAGGTCATTTTGGAAAGGGGACATAATGCGCAAATTTTCTCATAGTTTTGCCAAGTTCGTGGAATGGTGATATTTCGAATAAATATGCACTGAAGCGCGACAAACATTTTTGTGAAATAAAAAATTCTAGAGAAAACTGTTTTTTTTTAAATGATTGAAGGCATATTTATAACTTATTATACATTCTTACAAAGACCAATATGTGTTCTTTTAAATATAGTTTTGAACGTCACAATGCATTACCTACCATAGAACTTATAACGAAATTACTCTGAAAAGGTATGCAAAATCTCGAAAATCGATATTATCGATTTACTCGAAAACCAAGCGGAGCTCGATATAAAAGTATCTAGACTTTTTTGACCCAAATGACTTCTATTTTCATCCCCTTAAAAGATTAAAGACATTTACGGAACACCCTGTATATAATTAAATAAGAAACGAATAAAATAGAATAAAAATTAACACAAAATTATAAATAAAAAATATAAGAATAAAACAAAATTATATATATTATATTAGTACTTTATTCTATTACTTACCCCTATCTTTGTTTTCACTTTTGTTATCTATACTCATATTATTATTTTTTCGGTTTCCTTCTATTTCCAGTACTTTACTTTACACTTATTTATTTATTTCAATTTAAAATTAAATTAATGATCAAAATACCGTGACCTGTTTTGCAACTTTACGTGTTGCTTGTTATGCGCGCGATTCACTACTGTTGGCTTTCGTCAAAGGTCTCTTCTATTTATTAAATATTGCAAAAAAAATGCAAGTGCTGGTTTTTATGTCATCTGTGTCCATGAACTTTTCGTGGGGCAGCATGACGAAACGTTGTACGGCAGGTGGGGCACCACTTGTCCAGCGCCGTAAGTCACTTAGTTTAGCCACCGTAGTGCTTAAGTGAGGTACTAGAAAAACCTTCCATTAAGTGGTGTAGATGATGTGTTCGTGTTTTTATGTGATGTGTTTCATGCAGTTACATGTCCTGTTTATTTTGTTAGTTTTGTTAGGGTCTTACTGCCATTCTTATGGGGAGTTGCTGGCCTACGTAGCAGGACAGCCCGATAGGTCTTGATACGAATTTTAACTATGTTGTGAGATACTATGGTTTTACAAAAAAAAATTGAGTTTAATTAATGGGAAATGGCCGTGTAGGCCCTTACTTGGCTTTACTTAACCAGCTTCGCTCCAGCCACGGAGCTCATCAGAAGTTTTCTACGCTAGCAAATGTTCAGTTTGCTTGATTGTGTACATCTTCAGTGTACAATGTTGAAACCATTCTATTACTATACGTCAGATTTTTATTTTCTAGCTGAACCCAATTTCAATTTTTGTATGTTTCCCGATCATATGATTGTTCATTACCCTGTGCAATGTCATTCTTGTCATTGCACATGATTTTGGACACGCACATATGTGGCTACTTTATCGTCTTAGCGTGACCCTCTTCTTCGTGTATTTAAAGGGCCATTCATGAAATTACGAGGTACAAATATCTATTTGTCAAATTAGATATATATATAATTAAATAAGAAACGAATAAAATAAAGTAAAAATGAACACAAAATTATATATATTATATTAGTACTTTATTCTATTACTTACCCCTATCTTTGTTTTCACTTTTATTATCTATGCTCCTATTAATATTTTTTCGGATTCCTCCTATTTCCAGTACTTTACTTTACACTTATTTATTTATTCCAATTTAAAATTAAATTAATGATCAAAATACCGTGACGTGTTTTGCAACTTTACGTGTTGCTTGTGACGCGCGCGATTCACTACTATTGGCTTTCGTCAAAGGTCTCTTCTATTTATGTTAAATTTGTGGTGTGTGATATGTCTTCGACCCGCATTCTGTTCCGTCCACGTATCCCCAATTCTTATGGAGTACCGATTGCATGTATATGTTGGCCCAATTGGGTTCAACTGCTACATCCATATGGTGTCACTATACACCGGAACCGTTCAAGGTTTATGAATAACTGAGTCGTTCAATGTTTTGACCGGAGCGGTGTGGCGTGCCACCATTCCGTACGGGTCTCTGTTGCCTGTTTTATGTGCGTCTGTTTTAGTAGAATGCTGTACGCTTGTGTGTCTGCTATTGTATCGAGTGTTATGTGTGGGCGTTTATTTCTGTGTGGTTGTGTATGTGTATTTATATGTGTAGTTTAGTGTGTGTTGATCCACCATTCATGTTCGCTCCCTCGTCTTACCGTTGCTCTATCACTATCTCTGCAGTGCTGGGTGTTTGGTGAGTATCGGTGTGATTACCCTCCCGAGCACACTATCGATGCTCAGCACCGTCATTGGAGCCTTGGTTCGCTATATACTGTGACCAATGGACATTATAAGCTATTTCCAGAGCTCCTGATTAGTGCCAGATTCGATACCGCTCTTTTCTAAGAGCTAAAATATTATTAAATATTGCAAAAAAATGCAAGTGCTGGTTTTATGTCATCTGTGTCCATGATGTTTTCGTGGAGCAGCATGACGAAACGTTGTACGGCAGGTGGGGCACAACTTGTCCAGCGCCGTAAGTCACTTAGTTTAGCCACTGTAGTGCTTAACTGAGGTACTAGAAAAACCTTCCATTAAGTGGTGTAGATGATGTGTTCGTGTTTTTATGTGATGTGTTTCATGTCCTTTTTAGTTTGTTAGTTATGTTAGGGTCTTACTGCCATTCTTATGGGGAGTTGCTGGCCTACGTAGCAGGACAGCCCGATAGGTCTTGATACGAATTTTAACTATGTTGTGAGATACTATGGTTTTACAAAAAAACAATTGGAGTTTAATTAAGGGAAATGGCCGTGTAGGCCCCTATTTTGGCTTTACTTAACCAGTTTCGCTCCATCCACGGAGCTCATCAGAAGTTTTCTACGCTAGTAAATGTTCAGTTTGCTTGATTGTGTACATCTTCAGTGTACAATGTTGAAACTATTCTATTACTATACGTCAGATTTTTATTTTCTAGCTGAACCCTATTTCAATTTTTGTATGTTTCCCGATCATATGATTGTTCATTACCCTGTGCAATATGATTTTAGACACGCACATATGTGGCTACTTAGCGTGACTCTCTTCTTCGTGTATTTAAAGGGTCATTCATGAAATTACGAGGTACAAATATCTATTTGTCAAATTAGATATATATATAATTAAATAAGAAACGAATAATATAGAGTAAAAATTAACACAAAATTATTAATAAAAAATATAATAATAAAACAAAATTATATATATTATATTAGTACTTTATTCTATTACTTACCTCTATCTTTGTTTTCACTTTTATTATCTATGCTCCTATTAATATTTTTTCGGATTGCTTCTATTTCCAGTACTTTACTTTACACTTATTTATTTATTTCAATGATTAAAATACCGTGACCTGTTTTGCAACTTTACGTGTTGCTTGTTACGCGCGCGATTCACTACTGTTGGCTTTCGTCAAAGGTCTCTTCTATTTATTAAATATTGCAAAAAAGTGCAAGTGCTGGTTTTTATGTCATTTGCGTCCATGAAGTTTTCGAAGAGTAGCATGACCAAACGTAGTACGGCAGGTGGGAGACCACTTGTCCAGCGCCGTAAGTCACTTAGTTTAGCCAACGTAGTGCTTAAGTGAGGTACTAGAAAAACCTTCCATTAAGTGGTGTAGTTGATGTGTTCGTGTTTTTATGTGATGTGTTTCATGCAGTTACATGTCCTTTTTAGTTTGTTAGTTTTGTTAGTGTCTTACTGCCATCCTTATGGGGAGTTGCTGGCATACGTAGCAGGACAGCCCGATAGGTCTTGATACGAATTTTAACTATGTTGTGAGATACTATCGTTTTACAAAAAAAAATTGGAGTTTAATTAAGGGAAATGGCCGCGTAGGCCCCTATTTTGGCTTTATTTAACCAGTTTCGCTCCAGCCACGGAGCTCATCAGAAGTTTTCTATGCTAGCAAACGTTCAGTTTGCTTGATTGTGTACATCTTCAGTGTACAATGTTGAAACTGTTCTAATACTATACGACAGATTTTTATTTTCTAGCTGAACCCTATTTCAATTTTTGTATGTTTCCCGTTCATATGATTGTTCATTACCCTATGCAATGTCATTCTTGTCATTGCACATGATTTTGAACACGCACATATGTGGCTACTTTATACTCTTAGCGTGACTCTCTTCTTCGTGTATTTAAAGGGTCATTCATGAAATTACGAGGTACAAATATCTATTTGTCAAATTAGATATATATATAATTAAATAAGAAACGAATAAAATAGAGTAAAAATTAACACAAAATTATTAATAAAAAATATAATAATAAAACAAAATTATATATATTATATTAGTACTTTATTCTATTACTTACCCCTATCTTTGTTTTCACTTTTATTATCTATGCTCCTATTAATATTTTTTCGGATTCCTTCTATTTCCAGTACTTTACTTTACACTTATTTATTTATTCTAACTTAAAATTAAATTAATGAACAAAATACCGTGACGTGTTTTGCAACTTTACGTTTTGCTTGTGACGCTCGCGATTCCCTACTATTGGCTTTCGTCAAAGGTCTCTTCTATTTATGTTAAATTTGTGGTGTGTTATATGTCTTCGACCCGCATTCTGTTCCGTCCACGCATCCCCACTTCTTATGGAGTACCGATTGCATGTATATGTTGCCCCTTTGGGTTCAACTGCTAAATCCATATGGTGTCACTATACACCGGGACCGTTCAAGGTTTATGACTGACTGAGTCGTTCCATGTTTTGACCGGAGCGGTGTGGCGTGCCACCATTCCGTATGGGTCTCTGTTGCCTGTTTTATGTGCGTCTGTTTTAGTAGAATGTTGTACGCTTGTGTGTCTGCTATTGTATCGAGTGTTATGTGTGGGCGTTTATTTCTGTGTGGTTGTGTATGTGTCTTTATATGTGTAGTTTAGTGTGTGTTGATCCACCATTCATGTTCGCTCTCTCGTCTTACCGTTGCTCTATCACTATCTCTGCAGTGCTGGGTGTTTGGTTAGTATCGGTGTGATTACCCTCCCGAGCACACTATCGATGCTCAGCACCGTCATTGGAGCCTTGGTTCGCTATATACTGTGACCAATGGACATTATAAGCTATGTCCAAAGCTCCTGATTAGTGCCAGATTCGATACCGCTCTTTTCTAGGAGCTAAAAAATTATTAAATATTGCAAAAAAATGCAAGTGCTGGTTTTTGTGTCATCTGTGTCCATGAAGTTTTCGTGGAGCAGCATGACGAAACGTTGTACGGCAGTGGGGCACCACTTGTCCAGCGCCGTAAGTCACTTAGTATTAGTTTATCCACCGTAGTGCTTAAGTGAGGTACTAGAAAAACCTTCCATTAAGTGGTGTAGATGATGTGTTCGTGTTTTTATGTGATGTGTTTCATGCAGTTACATGTCCTGTTTAGTTTGTTAGTTTTGTTAGGGTCTTACTGCCATCCTTATGGGGAGTTGCTGGCCTACGTAGCAGGACAGCCCGATAGGTCTTGATACGAATTTTAACTATGTTGTGAGATACTATCATTTTACAAAAAAAAAATGGAATTTAATTAAGGGACATGGCCGTGTAGGCCCCTATTTTGGCTTTACTTATCCAGTTTCGCTTCAGCCACGGAGTCATCAGAAGTTTTCTACGCTAGTAAACGTTCAGTTTGCTTGATTATGTACATCTTCAGTGTACAATGTTGAAACTATTCTATTACTATATGTCAGATTTTTATTTTCTAGCTGAACCCTATTTCAATTTTTGTATGTTTCCCGATCATATGATTGTTCATTACCCTGTGCAATGTCATTCTTGCCATTGCACATGATTTTGGACACGCACATATGTGGCTACTTTATACTCTTAGCGTGACTCTCTTCTTCGTGCCGTCGTTGGCTAAGGATGACTCTAAACTATTTCCTATTTAAAGGGTCATTCATGAAATTAAGAGGTACAAATATCTATTTGTCAAATTAGATATATATATAATTAAATAAGAAACGAATAATATAGAGTAAAAATTAACACAAAATTATTAATAAAAAATATAATAATAAAACAAAATTATATATATTATATTAGTACTTTATTCTATTACTTACCCCTATCTTTGTTTTCACTTTTATTATCTATGCTCCTATTATTATTTTTTCGGATTCCTTCTATTTCCAGTACTTTACTTTACACTTATTTATTTATTTCTATTTAAAATTAAATTAATGATAAAAATACAGTGACCTCTTTTGCAACTTAAAGTGTTGGTTGTTACGCGCGCGATTCACTACTGTTGGCTTTCGTCAAAGGTCTCTTCTATTTATGTTAAATTTGTGGTGTGTGATATGTCTTCGAACCGCATTCTGTTCCGTCCACGTATCCCCACTTCTTATGGAGTACCGATTGCATGTGTATGTTGGCCCATTTGGGTTCATCTGCTACATCCATATGGTGTCACTATACACCGGGACCGTTCAAGGTTTATGACTGACTGAGTCGTTCAATGTTTTGACCGGAGCGGTGTGGCGTGCCACCATTCCGTATGGGTCTCTGTTGCTTGTTTTATGTGCGTCTGTTTTAGTAGAATGTTGTACGCTTGTATGTCTGCTATTGTATCGAGTGTTATGTGTGGGCGTTTATTTCTGTGTGGTTGTGTATGTGTCTTTATGTGTGTAGTTTAGTGTGTGTTGATCCACCATTCATGGTCGCTCTCTCGTCTTACCGTTGCTCTATCACTATCTCTGCAGTGCTGGGTGTTTGGTTAGTATCGGTGTGATTACCCTCCCGAGCACACTATCGATGCTCAGCACCGTCATTGGAGCCTTGGTTCGCTATATACTGTGCCCAATGTACATTATAAGCTATGTCCAAAGCTCCTGATTAGTCCCAGATTCGATAACGCTCTTTTCTAGGAGCTAAAAAATTATTAAATATTGCAAAAAAATGCAAGTGCAGGTTTTTATGTCATCTGTGTCCATGAAGTTTTCGTGGAGCAGCATGACGAAACGTTGTACGACAGGTGGGGTACCACTTGTCCAGCGCCGCAAGTCACTTAGTTTAGCCACTGTAGTGCGTAAGTCAGGTACTAGAAAAACCTTCCATTAAGTGGTGTAGATGATGTGTTCGTGTTTTTATGTGATGTGTTTCATGCAGTTACATGTCCTGTTTAGTTTGTTAGTTTTGTTAGGGTCTTACTGCCATCCTTATGGGGAGTTGCTGGCCTACGTAGCAGGACAGCCCGATAGGTCTTGATACGAATTTTAACTATGTTGTGAGATACTATCGTTTTACAAAAAAAAATTTGGAGTTTAATTATGGGGAAATGGCCATGTAGGCCCCTATTTGGCTTTACTTAACCAGTTTCGCTCCAGCCACGGAGCTCATCAGAAGTTTTCTACGCTAGCAAACGTTCAGTTTGCTTGATTGTGTACATCTTCAGTGTACAATGTTGAAACTATTCTATTACTATACGTCAGATTTTTATTTTCTAGCTGAACCCTATTTCAATTTTTGTTTGTTTCCCGATCATATGATTGCTCATTACCCTGTGCAATGTCATTCTTGTCATTGCACATGATTTTGGACACGCACATATGTGGCTGCTGTACTGCACGTAGTTAGAACGTACACGCAAATTTGAATTTACTGAAGACTGCAATGAATGCACTGATAATTACGGACTAAGATCAGTGGTCTATCTTCTTATAACTAAAAAACACTGTCCACTTCTTTTAACGTTCAATAAACTGACACTTATTTCTTGGATTTTCTCACTACTTGTATTCAGTTCAGATTAAATAAAAGGAATTAGGTCAGAGATCCCCATACACTAGAAAACACACTTAATAACACAGATTTGTAATGCACGATTTCCAAGAGTAGTTGTATTGGGACAAAACACAAATATATATAACTTTTGGGTCAGAGAAAACAGTTATTGACAAAAGATTGCAATATAAGATCCCAAAGGAAGCAATGTATTTATATAATAAATATAGAGTGACTTGAATTGTTATGTTTGATAAATATGCACACATAGTATTTAGTATGTAGATATATATATGAGTAAATTTATTATAGAATAGATATATAAATAAATAATATAATGTTACAAGTGGCTGGTACTAACCGATCTAAACTTGGCATTTGAGGAGGTTGGCTTTAAGCTAATGTTAAGATCCTTTGTTCTAATACTTTATTTGTACAATTCTTTATTCCCGTCTAGACCAGGAATAAAGTGTTAATGTTAGTAATTTTGATCACAGTCAAGACCCGAGATACAATATTCTTTAAATCAGTCAATACCCGAATTAAAGTCTTGTCTTAACTTCAGTCAAGACCCGAAGTAAGATTCTTTATTTAAGTCAAAACCCGAAATAAAGTGTTTGTTAGTAAGTGATTATTTCAGTCAATCCCCGAAATAATGCTCTTTAAATCAGTCAATACCCGACTTAAAGTGTTATCTTGACTTCAGTCAAGACCCGAAGGAAGATTCTTTATTTCAGTCAAAACCCGAAATAAAGTGTTGGTTAGTAAGTGATTATTTCAGTCAATCCCCGATATAATGCTCTTTAAATCAGTCAATACCCGACTTAAAGTGTTATCTTGACTTCAGTCAAGACCCGAAGTAAGATTCTTTATTTCAGTCAAAACCCGAAGTGAAGTGTTGGTTAGAAAGTGATTATTTCAGTCAATCCCCGAAATAATGATTTGTTAACAAAAGTTCTATATCAGTCGATACCCGATAGTCCCTACCTAGCCAAACTTTCCCAAGCGCCGACAAGTGCAAAAAGAGATCGAGATCAGCCAGCTTGTCGTTTTTATAGCCCTTGCTTGCACACGACACCACTGATGGAGTAGCAGAGGCGCATGATTGCAAGAATTGGCAGTGCAGCTGGGATCTTATGGTACTAGCGATAAAATTTGCCTAGCAACGAACAAAAATGCATTGCAACAAGAATTTTTAGAGCAAGCTATGCTGCTGTGTTAAGTTGAATTATATTTGCAAAAAATGTTATCTCTATCACGTAGAGAAGAAATACCCGTTGAATGGTACTTGTAATAATGGTAATGATAGAGTTGCAAATTGATTTGCTTGATCTGATTATATTTGTGCCATTAATTGTATGCTACATGACAACACATGCTTTTGTTGGATGTTGTACCTATTTTTGGGAAAATTGTAATTAGATTAAATTCATTTTCTTTTCAGAGCTCAATTTTAGCATGGTATTTTTGTAATATGTTCTCTTTTCAGGAATTATTTTTAGCATGAATCTAACTGGTTCAAACAATTGATAATAATTTAATTTTATCTGCTCGTTGAGGCTATACTTTTGTGTTGTATTTGTGCAATATGTTATGAAGATGACAAATACATGGCTTTGTTAGGTTGTGTACCTGTTTTTGATTAAGAGTAATCAAATTAGATTTAATTTTCCTAAAAGTTAAATGGTTTGTTTTCAGCATGTTTTCTTTTCAGGAGTTGTGTGTTAAGAAAATTATATTTGAACCGATTTGGTTCGACAGCTACTTTATCCTCTTAGCGTGACTCTCCTCTTCGTGTATTTAAAGGGTCATTCATGAAATTACGACGTACAAATATCTATTTGTCAAATTAGTTATATAGTGCAGGGTGTTCCGTAAATGTCTTTAACCCTTTAAGGGGATGAAATTAGAGGTCATTTGGGTCAAAAAAGTCTAAATACTTTTATATCGAACTCCGCCGGGTTTTCGAGTAAATCGATAAAATCGGTTTTCGAGATTTTGCATACCTCTTCAAAGTAATTTCGTTATAAGTTCTATTGTAATGGATTGTGACGTTCAAAACTTTATTTAAAAGAACACATATTGGTACTTCTAAGAATGTATAATAAGTTATAATTGTGCTTTGAATTATTTAAAAAAAACAGTTTTCTCTAGAATTTTTTATTTCACCAAAAATGTTTGTCGCGCTTCAGTGCACATTTATTCGAAATATCACCATTCCACGAACTTGGCAAAATTATGAGAAAATTTGCGCATTATGTCCCCTTTCCAAAATGAGCTCCCTAAGTGCTATCAACAATAACAATCAAAAGTTATAAGCAAACATTTGGAGGATGTGCCCATCGATGTAATCTTCAGTTTTTTCGTAGGATTCTATCTCCTCCTACCGTTTTTAACCTACGACAACCATTTATATGTCATTGTACGGGAATCTGAACTGGCTATTAGATAGGGTACTTTTCGATTTCGAATTTCGAAAAAACAATTTTTATCAAACGTGATATTTACGTAGATTCGTTATTCCGTATCTTCAGTTTTGCGGGGGGGGGTTGCAACCTCTGGGAGGGGCGGGAGTTCAAAGTTTCAACTTTAAACGGCTATATTTTCTCAACGAAGCATTGTTCTAGCAAGTACGTCCTAAAGTCATAAATGGAAAAGACATTTTGGGTGGTTTTTATTTCGAAATTCGAAATCGAAAAGTAGCCTATCTAATAGCCAGTTCAGATTCCCGTACAATGACATATAATGGTTGTCGTAGGTTAAAAACTGTAGTAGGAGATAGAATCCTACCAAAAAACTGAAGATTACCTCGATGGGCACATCTTCCAAATGTTTGTTTATAACTTTTGAATGTTATTGTTGATAGCACTTAGGGAGGTCATTTTGGAAAGGGGACATAATGCGCAAATTTTCTCATAGTTTTGCCAAGTTCGTGGAATGGTGATATTTCGAATAAATATGCACTGAAGCGCGACAAACATTTTTGTGAAATAAAAAATTCTAGAGAAAACTGTTTTTTTTTAAATGATTGAAGGCATATTTATAACTTATTATACATTCTTACAAAGACCAATATGTGTTCTTTTAAATATAGTTTTGAACGTCACAATGCATTACCTACCATAGAACTTATAACGAAATTACTCTGAAAAGGTATGCAAAATCTCGAAAATCGATATTATCGATTTACTCGAAAACCAAGCGGAGCTCGATATAAAAGTATCTAGACTTTTTTGACCCAAATGACTTCTATTTTCATCCCCTTAAAAGATTAAAGACATTTACGGAACACCCTGTATATAATTAAATAAGAAACGAATAAAATAGAATAAAAATTAACACAAAATTATAAATAAAAAATATAAGAATAAAACAAAATTATATATATTATATTAGTACTTTATTCTATTACTTACCCCTATCTTTGTTTTCACTTTTGTTATCTATACTCATATTATTATTTTTTCGGTTTCCTTCTATTTCCAGTACTTTACTTTACACTTATTTATTTATTTCAATTTAAAATTAAATTAATGATCAAAATACCGTGACCTGTTTTGCAACTTTACGTGTTGCTTGTTATGCGCGCGATTCACTACTGTTGGCTTTCGTCAAAGGTCTCTTCTATTTATTAAATATTGCAAAAAAAATGCAAGTGCTGGTTTTTATGTCATCTGTGTCCATGAACTTTTCGTGGGGCAGCATGACGAAACGTTGTACGGCAGGTGGGGCACCACTTGTCCAGCGCCGTAAGTCACTTAGTTTAGCCACCGTAGTGCTTAAGTGAGGTACTAGAAAAACCTTCCATTAAGTGGTGTAGATGATGTGTTCGTGTTTTTATGTGATGTGTTTCATGCAGTTACATGTCCTGTTTATTTTGTTAGTTTTGTTAGGGTCTTACTGCCATTCTTATGGGGAGTTGCTGGCCTACGTAGCAGGACAGCCCGATAGGTCTTGATACGAATTTTAACTATGTTGTGAGATACTATGGTTTTACAAAAAAAAATTGAGTTTAATTAATGGGAAATGGCCGTGTAGGCCCTTACTTGGCTTTACTTAACCAGCTTCGCTCCAGCCACGGAGCTCATCAGAAGTTTTCTACGCTAGCAAATGTTCAGTTTGCTTGATTGTGTACATCTTCAGTGTACAATGTTGAAACCATTCTATTACTATACGTCAGATTTTTATTTTCTAGCTGAACCCAATTTCAATTTTTGTATGTTTCCCGATCATATGATTGTTCATTACCCTGTGCAATGTCATTCTTGTCATTGCACATGATTTTGGACACGCACATATGTGGCTACTTTATCGTCTTAGCGTGACCCTCTTCTTCGTGTATTTAAAGGGCCATTCATGAAATTACGAGGTACAAATATCTATTTGTCAAATTAGATATATATATAATTAAATAAGAAACGAATAAAATAAAGTAAAATGAACACAAAATTATATATATTATATTAGTACTTTATTCTATTACTTACCCCTATCTTTGTTTTCACTTTTATTATCTATGCTCCTATTAATATTTTTTCGGATTCCTCCTATTTCCAGTACTTTACTTTACACTTATTTATTTATTCCAATTTAAAATTAAATTATCAAAATACCGTGACGTGTTTTGCAACTTTACGTGTTGCTTGTGACGCGCGCGATTCACTACTATTGGCTTTCGTCAAAGGTCTCTTCTATTTATGTTAAATTTGTGGTGTGTGATATATCTTCGACCCGCATTCTGTTCCGTCCACGTATCCCCACTTCTTATGGAGTACCGATTGCATGTATATGTTGGCCCATTTGGGTTCAACTGCTACATCCATATGGTGTCACTATACACCGGGACCGTTCAAGGTTTATGACTGACTGAGTCGTTCAATGTTTTGACCGGAGCGGTGTGGCGTGCCACCATTCCGTATGGGTCTCTGTTGCCTGTTTTATGTGCGTCTGTTTTAGTAGAATGTTGTACGCTTGTGTGTCTGCTATTGTATCGAGTGTTATGTGTGGGCGTTTATTTCTGTGTGGTTGTGTATGTGTCTTTATGTGTGTAGTTTAGTGTGTGTTGATCCACCATTCATGCTCGCTCTCTCGTCTTACCGTTGCTCTATCACTATCTCTGCAGTGCTGGGTGTTTGGTGAGTATCGGTGTGATTACCCTCCCGAGCACACTATCGATGCTCAGCACCGTCATTGGAGCCTTGGTTCGCTATATACTGTGACCAATGGACATTATAAGCTATGTCCAGAGCTCCTGATTAGTGCCAGATTCGATAACGCTCTTTTCTAGGAGCTAAAAAATTATTAAATATTGCAAAAAAATGCAAGTGCTGGTTTTTATGTCATCTGTGTCCATGAAGTTTTCGTGGAGCAGCATGGCGAAACGTTGTACGGCAGTGGGGCACCACTTGTCCAGCGCCGTAAGTCACTTAGTTTAGCCACTGTAGTGCTTAACTGAGGTACTAGAAAAACCTTCCATTAAGTGGTGTAGATGATGTGTTCGTGTTTTTATGTGATGTGTTTCATGTCCTTTTTAGTTTGTTAGTTATGTTAGGGTCTTACTGCCATTCTTATGGGGAGTTGCTGGCCTACGTAGCAGGACAGCCCGATAGGTCTTGATACGAATTTTAACTATGTTGTGAGATACTATGGTTTTACAAAAAACAATTGGAGTTTAATTAAGGGAAATGGCCGTGTAGGCCCCTATTTTGGCTTTAATTAACCAGTTTCGCTCCATCCACGGAGCTCATCAGAAGTTTTCTACGCTGGTAAATGTTCAGTTTGCTTGATTGTGTACATCTTCAGTGTACAATGTTGAAACTATTCTATTACTATACGTCAGATTTTTATTTTCTAGCTGAACCCTATTTCAATTTTTGTATGTTTCCCGATCATATGATTGTTCATTACCCTGTGCAATATGATTTTAGACACGCACATATGTGGCTACTCAGCGTGACTCTCTTCTTCGTGTATTTAAAGGGTCATTCATGAAATTACGAGGTACAAATATCTATTTGTCAAATTAGATATATATATAATTAAATAAGAAACGAATAATATAGAGTAAAAATTAACACAAAATTATTAATAAAAAATATAATAATAAAACAAAATTATATATATTATATTAGTACTTTATTCTATTACTTACCTCTATCTTTGTTTTCACTTTTATTATCTATGCTCCTATTAATATTTTTTCGGATTGCTTCTATTTCCAGTACTTTACTTTACACTTATTTATTTATTTCAATGATTAAAATACCGTGACCTGTTTTGCAACTTTACGTGTTGCTTTTTACGCGCGCGATTCACTACTGTTGGCTTTCGTCAAAGGTCTCTTCTATTTATTAAATATTGCAAAAAAATGCAAGTGCTGGTTTTTATGTCATTTGCGTCCATGAAGTTTTCGAAGAGTAGCATGACCAAACGCAGTACGGCAGGTGGCACACCACTTGTCCAGCGCCGTAAGTCACTTAGTTTAGCCAACGTAGTGCTTAAGTGAGGTACTAGAAAAACCTTCCATTAAGTGGTGTAGTTGATGTGTTCGTGTTTTTATGTGATGTGTTTCATGTAGTTACATGTCCTTTTTAGTTTGTTAGTTTTGTTAGTGTCTTACTGCCATCCTTATGGGGAGTTGCTGGCATACGTAGCAGGACAGCCCGATAGGTCTTGATACGAATTTTAACTATGTTGTGAGATACTATGGTTTTACAAAAAAAAATTGGAGTTTAATTAAGGGAAATGGCCGTGTAGGCCCCTATTTTGGCTTTAATTAACCAGTTTTGCTCCATCCACGGAGCTCATCAGAAGTTTTCTATGCTAGCAAACGTTCAGTTTGCTTGATTGTGTACATCTTCAGTGTACAATGTTGAAACTGTTCTAATACTATACGACAGATTTTTATTTTCTAGCTGAACCCTATTTCAATTTTTGTATGTTTCCCGATCATATGATTGTTCATTACCCTATGCAATGTCATTCTTGTCATTGCACATGATTTTGAACACGCACATATGTGGCTACTTTATACTCTTAGCGTGACTCTCTTCTTCGTGTATTTAAAGGGTCATTCATGAAATTACGAGGTACAAATATCTATTTGTCAAATTAGATATATATATAATTAAATAAGAAACGAATAAAATAGAGTAAAAATTAACACAAAATTATTAATAAAAAATATAATAATAAAACAAAATTATATATATTATATTAGTACTTTATTCTATTACTTACCCCTATCTTTGTTTTCACTTTTATTATCTATGCTCCTATTAATATTTTTTCGGATTCCTTCTATTTCCAGTACTTTACTTTACACTTATTTATTTATTCTAATTTAAAATTAAATTAATGATCAAAATACCGTGACGTGTTTTGCAACTTTACGTTTTGCTTGTGACGCTCGCGATTCACTACTATTGGCTTTCGTAAAAGGTCTCTTCTATTTATGTTAAATTTGTGGTGTGTGATATGTCTTCGACCCGCATTCTGTTCCGTCCACGCATCCCCACTTCTTATGGAGTACCGATTGCATGTATATGTTGCCCCTTTGGGTTCAACTGCTAAATCCATATGGTGTCACTATACACCGGGACCGTTCAAGGTTTATGACTGACTGTGTCGTTCAATGTTTTGACCGGAGCGGTGTGGCGTGCCACCATTCCGTATGGGTCTCTGTTGCCTGTTTTATGTGCGTCTGTTTTAGTAGAATGTTGTACGCTTGTGTGTCTGCTATTGTATCGAGTGTTATGTGTGGGCGTTTATTTCTGTGTGGTTGTGTATGTGTCTTTATATGTGTAGTTTAGTTTGTGTTGATCCACCATTCATGTTCGCTCTCTCGTCTTACCGTTGCTCTATCACTATCTCTGCAGTGCTGGGTGTTTGGTTAGTATCGGTGTGATTACCCTCCCGAGCACACTATCGATGCTCAGCACCGTCATTGGAGCCTTGGTTCGCTATATACTGTGACCAATGGACATTATAAGCTATGTCCAAAGCTCCTGATTAGTGCCAAATTCGATAACGCTCTTTTCTAGGAGCTAAAAAATTATTAAATATTGCAAAAAAATGCAAGTGCTGGTTTTTATGTCATCTGTGTCCATGAAGTTTTCGTGGAGCAGCATGACGAAACGTTGTACGGCAGGTGGGGCACCACTTGTCCAGCGCCGTAAGTCACTTAGTATTAGTTTATCCACCGTAGTGCTTAAGTGAGGTACTAGAAAAACCTTCCATTAAGTGGTGTAGATGATGTGTTCGTGTTTTTATGTGATGTGTTTCATGCAGTTATATGTCCTTTTTAGTTTGTTAGTTTTGTTAGGGTCTTACTGCCATCCTTATGTGGAGTTGCTGGCATACGTAGCAGGACAGCCCGATAGGTCTTGATACGAATTTGACTATGTTGTGAGATACTATGGTTTTACAAAAAAAAATTGGACTTTAATTAAGGGAAATGGAGTGTAGGCCCCTATTTTGGCTTTACTTAACCAGTTTCCCTTCCGCCACGGAGCTCATCAGAAGTTTTCTACGCTAGCAAACATTCAGCTTGCTTGATTGTGTATATCTTCAGTGTACAATGTTGAAACTATTCTATTACTATACGTCAGATTTTTATTTTCTAGCTGAATCCTATTTCAATTTTTGTATGTTTCCCGTTCATATGATGGTTCATTACCCTGTGCAATGTCATTCTTGTCATTGCACATGATTTTGGACACGCACATATGTGGCTACTTTATACTCTCAGCGTGACTCTCTTCTTCGTGTCGTCGTTCGCTAAGGATGAATCTAAACTATTTCCTATTTAAAGGGTCATTCATGAAATTAAGAGGTACAAATATCTATTTGTCAAATTAGATATATATATAATTAAATAAGAAACGAATAATATAGAGTAAAAATTAACACAAAATTATTAATAAAAAATATAAAAATAAAACAAAATTATATATATTATATTAGTACTTTATTCTATTACTTACCTCTATCTTTGTTTTCACTTTTATTATCTAGGCTCCTATTAATATTTTTTCGGATTGCTTCTATTTCCAGTACTTTACTTTACACTTATTTATTTATTTCAATGATTAAAATACCGTGACCTGTTTTGCAACTTTACGTGTTGCTTGTTACGCGCGCGATTCACTACTGTTGGCTTTCGTCAAAGGTCTCTTCTATTTATTAAATATTGCAAAAAAATGCAAGTGCTGGTTTTTATGTCATTTGCGTCCATGAAGTTTTCGTAGAGTAGCATGACCAAACGTAGTACGGCAGGTGGGACACCACTTGTCCAGCGCCGTAAGTCACTTAGTTTAGCCAACGTAGTGCTTAAGTGAGGTACTAGAAAAACCTTCCATTAAGTGGTGTAGTTGATGTGTTCGTGTTTTTATGTGATGTGTTTCATGCAGCTACATGTCCTTTTTAGTTTGTTAGTTTTGTTAGTGTCTTACTGCCATCCTTATGGGGAGTTGCTGGCATACGTAGCAGGACAGCCCGATAGGTCTTGATACGAATTTTAACTATGTTGTGAGATACTATGGTTTTACAAAAAAAAATTGGAGTTTAATTAAGGGAAATGGCCGTGTAGGCCCCTATTTTGGCTTTACTTAACCAGTTTCGCTCCATGCACGGAGCTCATCAGAAGTTTTCTACGCTAGCAAATGTTCAGTTTGCTTGATTGTATACATCTTCAGTGTACAATGTTGAAACTATACTATTACTATACGTCAGATTTTTATTTTCTAGCTGAACCCTATTTCAATTTTTGTATGTTTCCCGATCATATGATTGTTCATGACCTTGTGCAATATCTTTCTTGTCATTGCACATGATTTTGGACACGCACATATGTGGCTACTTTATCGTCTTAGCGTGACTCTCTTCTTCGTGTATTTAAAGGGTCATTCATGAAATTACGAGGTACAAATATCTATTTGTCAAATTAGATATATATATAATTAAATAAGAAACGAATAAAATAGAGTAAAAATTAACACAAAATTATTAATAAAAAATATAATAATAAAACAAAATTATATATATTATATTAGTACTTTATTCTATTACTTACCCCTATCTTTGTTTTCACTTTTATTATCTATGCTCCTATTAATATTTTTTCGGATTCCTTCTATTTCCAGTACTTAACTTTACACTTATTTATTTATTCCAATTTAAAATTAAATTAATGATTAAAATACCGTGACGTGTTTTGCAACTTTACGTGTTGCTTGTGACGCGCGCGATTCACTACTATTGGCTTTCGTCAAAGGTCTCTTCTATTTATGTTAAATTTGTGGTGTGTGATATGTCTTCGACCCGCATTCTGTTCCGTCCACGTATCCCCACTTCTTATGGAGTACCGATTGCATGTATATGTTGGCCCATTTGGGTTCGACTGCTACATCCATATGGTGTCACTATACACCGGGACCGTTCAAGGTTTATGCCTGACTGAGTCGTTCAATGTTTTGACCGGAGCGGTGTGGCGTGCCACCATTCCGTATGGGTCTCTGTTGCCTGTTTTATGTGCGTCTGTTTTAGTAGAATGTTGTACGCTTGTGTGTCTGCTATTGTATCGAGTGTTATGTGTGGGCGTTTATTTCTGTGTGGTTGTGTATGTGTCTTTACATGTATAGTTTAGTGTGTGTTGATCCACCTTTCATGTTCGCTCTCTCGTCCTACCGTTGCTCTATCACTATCTCTGCAGTGCTGGGTGTTTGGTTAGTATCGGTGTGATTACCCTCCGGAGCACACTATCGATGCTCAGCACCGTCATTGGAGCCTTGGTTCGCTATATGCTGTGACCAATGGACATTATAAGCTATGTCCAAAGGTCCTGATTAGTGCCAGATTCGATACCGCTCTTTTCTAAGAGATAAAAAATTATTAAATATTGCAAAAAAATGCAAGTGCTGGTTTTTATGTCATCTGTGTCCATGAAGTTTTCGTGGAGCAGGATGACGAAACGTTGTACGGCAGGTGGGGCACCACTTGTCCAGCGCCGTAAGTCACTTAGTTTAGCCACCGTAGTGCTTAACTGAGGTACTAGAAAAACCTTCCATTAAGTGGTGTAGATGATGTGTTCGTGTTTTTATGTGATGTGTTTCATGTCCTTTTTAGTTTGTTAGTTATGTTAGGGTCTTACTGCCATTCTTATGGGAAGTTGCTGACCTACGTAGCAGGACAGCCCGATAGGTCTTGATACGAATTTTAACTATGTTGTGTGATACTATGGAGTTGCTGGCCTACGTAGCAGGACAGCCCGATAGGTCTTGATACGAATTTTGACTATGTTGTGAGATACTATGGTTTTACAAAAAAAAATTGGAGTTTAATTAAGGGAAATGGCCGTGTAGGCCCCTATTTTGGCTTTACTTAACCAGTTTCGCTCCATCCACGGAGCTCATCAGAAGTTTTCTACGCTAGCAAATGTTCAGTTTGCTTGATTGTGTACATCTTCAGTGTACAATGTTGAAACTATTCTATTACTATACGTCAGATTTTTATTTTCTAGCTGAACCCTATTTCAATTTTTGTATGTTTCCCGATCATATGATTGTTCATTACCCTGTGCAATATCTTTCTTGTCATTGCACATGATTTTAGACACGCACATATGTGGCTACTTTATCGTCTTAGCGTGACTCTCTTCTTCGTGTATTTAAAGGGTCATTCATGAAATTACGAGGTACAAATATCTATTTGTCAAATTAGATATATATATAATTAAATAAGAAACGAATAATATAGAGTAAAAATTAACACAAAATTATTAATAAAAAATATAATAATAAAACAAAATTATATATATTATATTAGTACTTTATTCTATTACTTACCTCTATCTTTGTTTTCACTTTTATTATCTATGCTCCTATTATTATTTTTTCGGATTCCTTCTATTTCCAGTACTTTACTTTACACTTATTTATTTATTTCAATTTAAAATTAAATTAATGATCAAAATACCGTGACCTGTTTTGCAACTTTACGTGTTGCTTGTGACGCGCGCGATTCACTACTGTTGGCTTTCGTCAAAGGTCTCTTCTATTTATGCTAGATTTGTGGTGTGTGATATGTCTTCGTCCCGCAATCTGTTCCGTCGACGTATCCCCACTTCTTATTGAGTACCGATTGCATGTATATGTTGGCCCATTTGGGTTCAACTGCTACATCCGTATGGTGTCACTATACACCGGGACCGTTCAAGGTTTATGACTGACTGAGTCGTTCAATATTTTGACCGGAGCCGTGTGGCGTGCCACCATTCCGTATGAGTCTCTGTTGCATGTTTTGTGTGCGTCTGTTTTAGTAGTATGTTGTACGCTTGTGTGTCTCCTATTGTATCGAGTCTTATGTGTGGGCGTTTATTTCTGTGTGGTTGTATATGTGTCTTTATGTGTGTAGTTTAGTGTGTGTTGATCCACCATTCATGGTCGCTCTCTCGTCTTACCGTTGCTCTATCACTATCTCTGCAGTGGTGGGTGTTTGGTTAGTATCGGTGTGATTACCCTCCCGAGCACACTATCGATGCTCAGCATCGTCATTGGAGCCTTGGTTCGCTACATACTGTGACCAATGGACATCATAAGCTATGTCCAAAGCTCCTGATTAGTGCCAGATTCGATACCGCTCTTTTCTAAGAGCTAAAAAATTATTAAATATTGCAAAAAAATGCAAGTGCTGGTTTTTATGTCATCTGTGTCCATGAAGTTTTCGTGGAGCAGCATGGCGAAACGTTGTACGGCAGTGGGGCACCACTTGTCCAGCGCCGTAAGTCACTTAGTTTATCCACCGTAGTGCTTAAGTGAGGTACTAGAAAAAACTTCCATTAAGTGGTGTAGATGATGTGTTCGTGTTTTTATGTGATGTGTTTCATGCATTTATATGTCCTTTTTGGATAGTTAGTTTTGTTAGTGTGCTTGATTATGTACATCTTCAGTGTACAATGTTGAAACTCTTCTATTACTATATGTCAGATTTTTATTTTCTAGCTGAACCCTATTTCAACTTTTGTATGTTTCCCGATCATATGATTGTTCATTACCCTGTGCAATGTCATTCTTGTCATTGCACATGATTTTGGACACGCACATATGTGGCTACTTTATACTCTCAGCTTGACTCTCTTCTTCGTGTCGTCGTTCGCTAAGGATGAATCTAAACTATTTCCTATTTAAAGGGTCATTCATGAAATTACGAGGTACAAATATCTATTTGTCAAATTAGATATATATATAATTAAATAAGAAACGGATAATATAGAGTAAAAATTAACACAAAATTATTAATAAAAAATACAACAATAAAACAAAATTATATATATTACTTTATTCTATTACTTACCCCTATCTTTGCTTTCACTTTTATTATCTATGCTTTATTTCAATTTAAAATTAAATTAATGATCAAAATACCGTGACCTGTTTTACAACTTTACGTGTTGCTTGCTACGCGCGCGATTCACTACTGTTGGCTTTCTTCAAAGGTCTCTTCTATTTATTAAATATTGCAAAAAAATGCAAGTGCAGGTTTTTATGTCATCTGTGTCCATGAAGTTTTCGTGGAGCAGCATGACGAAACGTTGTACGGCAGGTGGGGTACCACTTGTCCAGCGCCGTAAGTCACTTAGTTTAGCCACTGTAGTGCTTAAGTGAGGTACTAGAAAAACCTTCCATTAAGTGGTGTAGATGATGTGTTCGTGTTTTTATGTGATGTGTTTCATGCAGTTACATGTCCTGTTTTGTTTGTTAGTTTTGTTAGGGTCTTACTGCCATCCTTATGGGGAGTTGCTGGCCTACGTAGCAGGACAGCCCGATAGGTCTTGATACGAATTTTAACTATGTTGTGAGATACTATCGTTTTACAAAAAAAAATTGGAGTTTAATTATGGGGAAATGGCCATGTAGGCCCCTATTTGGCTTTACTTAACCAGTTTCGCTCCAGCCACGGAGCTCATCAGAAGTTTTCTACGCTAGCAAACGTTCAGTTTGCTTGATTGTGTACATCTTCAGTGTACAATGTTGAAACTATTCTATTACTATACGTCAGATTTTTATTTTCTAGCTGAACCCTATTTCAATTTTTGTTTTTTTCCCGATCATATAATTGTTCATTACCCTGTGCAATGTCATTCTTGTCATTGCACATGATTTTGGACACGCACATATGTGGCTGCTGTACTGCACGTAGTTAGAACGTACACGCAAATTTGAATTTACTGAAGACTGCAATGAATGCACTGATAATTATGGATTAAGATCAGTGGTCTATCTTCTTATAACTAAAAAACACTGTCCACTTCTTTTAACGTTCAATAAACTGACACTTATTTCTTGGATTTTCTCACTACTTGTATTCAGATCAGATTAAATATAAGGAATTAGGTCAGAGATCCCCATACACTAGAAAACACACTTAATAACACAGATTTGTAATGCACGATTTCCAAGAGTAGTTGTATTGGGACAAAACACAAATATATATAACTTTTGGGTCAGAGAAAACACTTATTGACAAAAGATTGCAATATAAGATCCCTAAGGAAGCAATGTATTTATATAATAAATATAGAGTGACTTGAATTGTTATGTTTGATAAATATGCACACGTAGTATATAGTATGTAGATATATATATGAGTAAATTTATTATAGAATAGATATATAAATAAATAATATAATGTTACAAGTGGCTGGTACTAACCGATCTAAACTTGGCTATTGAGGAGGTTGGCTTTAAGCTAATGTTAAGATCCTTTGTTCTAATACTTTATTAGTATAATTCTTTATTCCCGTCTAGACCAGTAATAAAGTGTTAATGTTAGTAATTTTGATCTCAGTCAAGACCCGAGATACAATATTCTTTAAATCAGTCAATACCCGAATTAAAGTCTTGTCTTAACTTCAGTCAAGACCCGAAGTAAGATTCTTTATTTAAGTCAAAACCCGAAATAAAGTGTTTGTTAGTAAGTGATTATTTCAGTCAATCCCCGAAATAATGCTCTTTAAATCAGTCAATACCCGACTTAAAGTGTTATCTTGACTTCAGTCAAGACCCGAAGGAAGATTCTTTATTTCAGTCAAAACCCGAAATAAAGTGTTGGTTAGTAAGTGATTATTTCAGTCAATCCCCGAAATAATGCTCTTTAAATCAGTCAATACCCGACTTAAAGTGTTATCTTGACTTCAGTCAAGACCCGAAGTAAGATTCTTTATTTCAGTCAAAACCCGAAGTAAAGTGTTGGTTAGTAAGTGATTATTTCAGTCAATCCCCGAAATAATGATTTGTTAACAAAAGTTCTATATCAGTCGATACCCGATAGTCCCTACCTAGCCAAACTTTCCCAAGCGCCGACAAGTGCAAAAAGAGATCGAGATCAGCCAGCTTGTCGTTTTTATAGCCCTTGCTTGCACACGACACCACTGATGGAGTAGCAGAGGCGCATGATTGCAAGAATTGGCAGTGCAGCTGGGATCTTATGGTACTAGCGATAAAATTTGTCTAGCAACGAACAAAAATGCATAGCAACAAGAATTTTTAGAGCAAGCTATGCTGCTGTGTTAAGTTGAATTATATTTGCAAAAAATGTTATCTCTATCACGTAGAGAAGAAATACCCGTTGAATGGTACTTGTAATAATGGTAATGATAGAGTTGCAAATTGATTTGCTTGATCTGATTATATTTGTGCCATTAATTGTATGCTACATGACAACACATGCTTTTTTTGGATGTTGTACCTATTTTTGGGAAAATTGTAATTAGATTAAATTCATTTTCTTTTCAGAGCTCAATTTTAGCATGGTATTTTTGTAATATGTTCTCTTTTCAGGAATTATTTTTAGCATGAATCTAACTGGTTCAAACAATTGATAATAATTTAATTTTATCTGCTCGTTGAGGCTATACTTTTGTGTTGTATTTGTGCAATATGTTATGAAGATGACAAATACATGGCTTTGCTAGGTTGTGTACCTGTTTTTGATTAAGAGTAATCAAATTAGATTTAATTTTCCTAAAAGTTAAATGCTTTGTTTTCAGCATGTTTTCTTTTCAGAAGTTGTGTGTTAAGAAAATTATATTTGAACCGATTTGGTTCGACAGCTACTTTATCCTCTTAGCGTGACTCTCCTCTTCGTGTATTTAAAGGGTCATTCATGAAATTACGACGTAGAAATATCTATTTGTCAAATTAGATATATAGTGCAGGGTGTTCCGTAAATGTCTTTAATCTTTTAAGGGGATGAAATTAGAGGTCATTTGGGTCAAAAAAGTCTAAATACTTTTATATCGAACTCCGCCGGATTTTCGAGTAAATCGATAATATCGATTTTCGAGATTTTGCATACCTCTTCAGAGTAATTTCGTTATAAATTCTATTGTAATGGATTGTGACTTTCAAAACTTTATTTAAAAGAACACATATTGGTACTTCTAAGAATGTATAATAAGTTATAATTGTGCTTTCAATTATTTAAAAAAAAAACAGTTTTCTCTAGAATTTTTTATTTCACCAAAAATGTTTGTCGCGCTTCAGTGCACATTTATTCGAAATATCACCATTCCACGAACTTGGCAAAATTATGAGAAAATTTGCGCATTTGTTCCCTTTCCAAAATGACCTCCCTAAGTGCTATCAACAATAACAATCAAAAGTTATAAGCAAACATTTGGAAGATGTGCCCATCGATGTAATCTTCAGTTTTTTCGTAGGATTCTATCTCCTCCTACCGTTTTTAACCTACGACAACCATTTATATGTCATTGTACGGGAATCTGAACTGGCTATTAGATAGGGTACTTTTCGATTTCGAATTTCGAAAAAACAATTTTTATCAAACGTGATATTTACGTAGATTCGTTATTCCGTATCTTCAGTTTTGCGGGGGGGTTGCAACCTCTGGGAGGGGCGGGAGTTCAAAGTTTCAACTTTAAACGGCTATATTTTCTCAACGAAGCATTGTTCTAGCAAGTACGTCCTAAAGTCATAAATGGAAAAGACATTTTGGGTGGTTTTTATTTCGAAAATCGAAATCGAAAAGTAGCCTATCTAATAGCCAGTTCAGGTTCCCGTACAATGACATATAATGGTTGTCGTAGGTTAAAAACTGTAGTAGGAGATAGAATCCTACGAAAAAACTGAAGATTACCTCGATGGGCACATCTTCCAAATGTTTGTTTATAACTTTTGAATGTTATTGTTGATAGCACTTAGGGAGGTCATTTTGGAAAGGGGACATAATGCGCAAATTTTCTCATAATTTTGCCAACTTCGTGGAATGGTGATATTTCGAACAAATGTGCACTGAAGCGCGACAAACATTTTTGTGAAATAAAAAATTCTAGAGAAAACTGTTTTTTTTTAAATGATTGAAGGCATATTTATAACTTATTATACATTCTTACAAAGACCAATATGTGTTCTTTTAAATAAAGTTTTGAACGTCACAATCCATTACCTACAATAGAACTTATAACGAAATTACTCTGAAAAGGTATGCAAAATCTCGAAAATCGATATTATCGATTTACTCGAAAACCAAGCGGAGCTCGATATAAAAGTATCTAGACTTTTTTGACCCAAATGACCTCTATTTTCATCCCCTTAAAAGATTAAAGACATTTACGGAACACCCTGTATATAATTAAATAAGAAACGAATAAAATAGAATAAAAATTAACACAAAATTATAAATAAAAAATATAAGAATAAAACAAAATTACATATATTATATTAGTACTTTATTCTATTACTTACCCCTATCTTTGTTTTTACTTTTGTTATCTATACTCCTATTAATATTTTTTCGGATTGCTTCTATTTCCAGTACTTTACTTTACACTTATTTATTTATTTCAATTTGAAATTAAATTAATGATCAAAATACCGTGACCTGTTTTGCAACTTTACGTGTTGCTTGTTATGCGCGCGATTCACTACTGTTGGCTTTCGTCAAAAGTCTCTTCTATTTATTAAATATATCAAAAAAAATGCAAGTGCTGGTTTTTATGTCATCTGTGTCCATGAACTTTTCGTGGGGTAGCATGACGAAACGTTGTACGGCAGGTGGGGCACCACTTGTCCAGCGCCGTAAGTCACTTAGTTTAGCCACCGTAGTGCTTAAGTGAGGTACTAGAATGTCCAAAGCTCCTGATTAGTGCCAGATTCGATACCGCTCTTTTCTAAGAGCTAAAAAATTATTAAATATTGCAAAAAAATGCAAGTGCTGGTTTTTATGTCATCTGTGTCCATGAAGTTTTCGTGGAGCAGCATGGCGAAACGTTGTACGGCAGTGGGGCACCACTTGTCCAGCGCCGTAAGTCACTTAGTTTATCCACCGTAGTGCTTAAGTGAGGTACTAGAAAAAACTTCCATTAAGTGGTGTAGATGATGTGTTCGTGTTTTTATGTGATGTGTTTCATGCAGTTATATGTCCTTTTTAGTTTGTTAGTTTTGTTAGGGTCTTACTGCCATCCTTATGTGGAGTTGCTGGCATACGTAGCAGGACAGCCCGATAGGTCTTGATACGAATTTTGACTATGTTGTGAGATACTATGGTTTTACAAAAAAAAATTGGAGTTTAATTAAGGGAAGTGGCCGTGTATGCTCCTATTTTGGCTTTACTTAACCAGTTTCGTTCCAGCCACGGAGCTCATCAGAAGTTTTCTACGCTAGCAAACGTTCAGTTTGCTTGATTGTGTACATCTTCAGTGTACAATGTTGAAACTATTCTATTACTATACGTCAGATTTTTATTTTCTAGCTGAATCCTATTTCAATTTTTGTATGTTTCCCGTTCATATGATGGTTCATTACCCTGTGCAATGTCATTCTTGTCATTGCACATGATTTTGGACACGCACATATGTGGCTACTTTATACTCTCAGCGTGACTCTCTTCTTCGTGTCGTCGTTCGCTAAGGATGAATCTAAACTATTTCCTATTTAAAGGGTCATTCATGAAATTAAGAGGTACAAATATCTATTTGTCAAATTAGATATATATATAATTAAATAAGAAACGAATAATATAGAGTAAAAATTAACACAAAATTATTAATAAAAAATATAAAAATAAAACAAAATTATATATATTATATTAGTACTTTATTCTATTACTTACCTCTATCTTTGTTTTCACTTTTATTATCTATGCTCCTATTAATATTTTTTCGGATTGCTTCTATTTCCAGTACTTTACTTTACACTTATTTATTTATTTCAATTTAAAATTAAATTAATGATTAAAATACCGTGACCTGTTTTGCAACTATACGTGTTGCTTGTTACGCGCGCGATTCACTACTGTTGGCTTTCGTCAAAGGTCTCTTCTATTTATTAAATATTGCAAAAAAATGCAAGTGCTGGTTTTTATGTCATTTGCGTCCATGAAGTTTTCGTAGAGTAGCATGACGAAACGTAGTACGGCAGGTGGGGCACCACTTGTCCAGCGCCGTAAGTCACTTAGTTTAGCCAACGTAGTGCTTAAGTGAGGTACTAGAAAAACCTTCCATGAAGTGGTGTAGTTGATGTGTTCGTGTTTTTATGTGATGTGTTTCATGCAGTTACATGTCCTTTTTAGTTTGTTAGTTTTGTTAGGGTCTTACTGCCATCCTTATGGGGAGTTGCTGGCCTACGTAGCAGGACAGCCCGATAGGTCTTGATACGAATTTTAACTATGTTGTGAGATACTATGGTTTTACAAAAAAAATTGGAGTTTAATTAAGGGAAATGGCCGTGTAGGCCCCTATTTTGGCTTTACGTAACCAGTTTCGCTCCATCCACGGAGCTCATCAGAAGTTTTCTACGCTAGCAAATGTTCAGTTTGCTTGATTGTGTACATCTTCAGTGTACAATGTTGAAACTATTCTATTACTATACGTCAGATTTTTATTTTCTAGCTGAACCCTATTTCAATTTTTGTATGTTTCCCGATCATATGATTGTTCATTACCCTGTGCAATATCTTTCTTGTCATTGCACATGATTTTAGACACGCACATATGTGGCTACTTTATCGTCTTAGCGTGACTCTCTTCTTCGTGTATTTAAAGGGTCATTCATGAAATTACGAGGTAAAAATATCTATTTGTCAAATTAGATATATATATAATTAAATAAGAAACGAATAATATAGAGTAAAAATTAACACAAAATTATTAATAAAAAATATAATAATAAAACAAAATTATATATATTATATTAGTACTTTATTCTATTTCTTACCTCTATCTTTGTTTTCACTTTTATTATCTATGCTCCTATTAATATTTTTTTGGATTGCTTCTATTTCCAGTACTTTACTTTACACTTATTTGTTTATTTCAATTTAAAATTAAATTAATGATTAAAATACCGTGACATGTTATGCAACTTTACGTGTTGCTTGTTACGCGCGCGATTCACTACTGTTGTCTTTCGTCAAAGGTCTCTTCTATTTATGTTAGATTTGTGGTGTGTGATATGTCTTCGACCCGCATTCTGTTCCGTCCACGTATCCCCAATTCTTATGGAGTACCGATTGCATGTATATGTTGGCCCATTTGGGTTCAACTGCTACATCCATATGGTGTCACTATACACCGGAACCGTTCAAGGTTTATGAATAACTGAGTCATTCAATGTTTTGACCGGAGCGGTGTGGCGTGCCACCATTCCGTACGGGTCTCTGTTGCCTGTTTTATGTGCGTCTGTTTTAGTAGAAAGTTGTACGCTTGTGTGTCTGCTATTTTATCGAGAGTTATGTGTGGGCATTTATTGCTGTGTGGTTGTGTATGTGTCTTTATGTGTGTTGTTTAGTGTGTGTTGATCCACCATTCATGTTCGCTCTCTCGTCTTACCGTTGCTCTATCACTATCTCTGCAGTGCTGGGTGTTTGGTTAGTATCGGTGTGATTACCCTCCCGAGCACACTATCGATGCTCAGCATCGTCATTGGAGCCTTGGTTCGCTACATACTGTGACCAATGGACATCATAAGCTATGTCCAAAGCTCCTGATTAGTGCCAGATTCGATACCGCTCTTTTCTAAGAGCTAAAAAATTATTAAATATTGCAAAAAAATGCAAGTGCTGGTTTTTATGTCATCTGTGTCCATGAAGTTTTCGTGGAGCAGCATGGCGAAACGTTGTACGGCAGTGGGGCACCACTTGTCCAGCGCCGTAAGTCACTTAGTTTATCCACCGTAGTGCTTAAGTGAGGTACTAGAAAAAACTTCCATTAAGTGGTGTAGATGATGTGTTCGTGTTTTTATGTGATGTGTTTCATGCAGTTATATGTCCTTTTTAGTTTGTTAGTTTTGTTAGGGTCTTACTGCCATCCTTATGTGGAGTTGCTGGCATACGTAGCAGGACAGCCCGATAGGTCTTGATACGAATTTTGACTATGTTGTGAGATACTATGGTTTTACAAAAAAAAAATTGGAGTTTAATTAAGGGAAGTGGCCGTGTATGCTCCTATTTTGGCTTTACTTAACCAGTTTCGTTCCAGCCACGGAGCTCATCAGAAGTTTTCTACGCTAGCAAACGTTCAGTTTGCTTGATTGTGTACATCTTCAGTGTACAATGTTGAAACTATTCTATTACTATACGTCAGATTTTTATTTTCTAGCTGAATCCTATTTCAATTTTTGTATGTTTCCCGTTCATATGATGGTTCATTACCCTGTGCAATGTCATTCTTGTCATTGCACATGATTTTGGACACGGACATATGTGGCTACTTTATACTCTCAGCTTGACTCTCTTCTTCGTGTCGTCGTTCGCTAAGGATGAATCTAAACTTTTTCCTATTTAAAGGGGTCATTCATGAAATTACGAGGTACAAATATCTATTTGTCAAATTAGATATATATATAATTAAATAAGAAACGGATAATATAGAGTAAAAATTAACACAAAATTATTAATAAAAAATATAAGAATAAAACAAAATTATATATATTACTTTATTCTATTACTTACCCCTATCTTTGTTTTCACTTTTATTATCTATGCTTTATTTCAATTTAAAATTAAATTAATGATCAAAATACCGTGACCTGTTTTACAACTTTTCGTGTTGCTTGCTACGCGCGCGATTCACTACTGTTGGCTTTCTTCAAAGGTCTCTTCTATTTATTAAATATTGCAAAAAAATGCAAGTGCAGGTTTTTATGTCATCTGTGTCCATGAAGTTTTCGTGGAGCAGCATGACGAAACGTTGTACGGCTGGTGGGGCACCACTTGTCCAGCGCCGTAAGTCACTTAGTTTAGCCACTGTAGTGCTTAAGTGAGGTACTAGAAAAACCTTCCATTAAGTGGTGTAGATGATGTGTTCGTGTTTTTATGTGATGTGTTTCATGCAGTTACATGTCCTGTTTAGTTTGTTAGTTTTGTTAGGGTCTTACTGCCATCCTTATGGGGAGTTGCTGGCCTACGTAGCAGGACAGCCCGATAGGTCTTGATACGAATTTTAACTATGTTGTGAGATACTATCGTTTTACAAAAAAAAATTGGAATTTAATTAAGGGACATGGCCGTGTAGGCCCCTATTTTGGCTTTACTTATCCAGTTTCGCTTCGGCCACGGAGTCATCAGAAGTTTTCTACGCTAGCAAACGTTCAGTTTTCTTGATTATGTACATCTTCAGTGTACAATGTTGAAACTATTCTATTACTATATGTCAGATTTTTATTTTCTAGCTGAACCCTATTTCAATTTTTGTATGTTTCCCGATCATATGATTGTTCATTACCCTGTGCAATGTCATTCTTGCCATTGCACATGATTTTGGACACGCACATATGTGGCTACTTTATACTCTTAGCGTGACTCTCTTCTTCGTGCCGTCGTTCGCTAAGGATGACTCTAAACTATTTCCTATTTAAAGGGTCATTCATGAAATTAAGAGGTACAAATATCTATTTGTCAAATTAGATATATATATAATTAAATAAGAAACGAATAATATAGAGTAAAAATTAACACAAAATTATTAATAAAAAATATAATAATAAAACAAAATTATATATATTATATTAGTACTTTATTCTATTACTTACCCCTATCTTTGTTTTCACTTTTATTATCTATGCTCCTATTATTATTTTTTCGGATTCCTTCTATTTCCAGTACTTTACTTTACACTTATTTATTTATTTCTATTTAAAATTAAATTAATGATAAAAATACCGTGACCTCTTTTGCAACTTAAAGTGTTGCTTGTTACGCGCGCGATTCACTACTGTTGGCTTTCAAGTCAAGTCAAGTGTTCTTCACACGCGATTAACGAAATAAAACGAATTATGGCGAATTTATTACCGAACCGATATCCCGGGATATTTGAAAATGTTTACGTACAGGCTTTAATTTTGGCCTAGAATTCACTTTTGTCTTTGATTCACTTTGCACTTTAATTGTTCGAATTTATATTAACTTAAGGTTACACGATGTCGAAATTATTACAGCCTGTTGCGCGACAGCAAGCTGTGTTCTTGTCTGTTATTTGATAATTTTGGAATTTAGAGGAATAGGGAAGTTGGATGGTAGTGGGAAGTTGTGGAATGTTAGAGATTTCTCTAACTTGTTGTAAGTTGGAGACCGGCGTTTCTTCCAGCATGGTGAGAAATATCCCGAAAGTCCAGAATGGTCCATCGTTGATAAATCCCACGATGATCGAGATGCCTGGATGTTGTCCTATCCACGATGGTGGCTTCCTGCACTAGTGAAGAAAGTAAATCTTTCGCCCAGGTAATAAATGTTTCTCGTTTCCGAGTTGATTAGGTGGAGAGGTGATAAGTAGTGGTGATTTTCAACTTGAAGTTGCGTTGAAAACTGGCTAATGAGGGGGTTAGGATGTTGAGAGATCTTCTCTAGTTGTTTGACCGCGAGAGAAAGGAGGTAGTCCTCGATTGGAGTGATGTTTGCACTGTCATACAAAAAGGTGTTGGGAAAGTAGTGTCCGTCAGGTTTTCTATACACTCCTGTACAGGCCCTTAGGATCTTTCTTTCGAGGGCGCTAATTTGCTATATATAGGATGGTGAAATGGTGTGCCAGATGGGGAAGCAATAGCATATGATTGGGCGGATGAGCTGTTTATATATAAGCAGCTTTGTATCTTTCGGGAGACCGTTTCTCCTTCTGATAATAGGGTTGAGTAGGGAGTAAGCGTAGTTTGCTTTCCTCATGGTTAGCTTGGCGTGGTTGTTGAATTTCAACAGATTATTGAAAGAGACACCAAGATATTTGGCGTTCTTTGAAGGCTGGAGCTTTTCGTTGTTGACTTCAATTTCTATGTTGTTGGCTCGTGTGGCGAGATTGGGTCTTCCCCTTGTGGAAGGATTTCGGATGCAAATCATTTCAGATTTATTAAGATTGATTTTGATGCCCCATTTTCTGTAGTATTCGTCAAGTTTGAGGACATGACGCTCCACTTTCGTAGCAGCGAAATTGGATGACATGGAGTGGGCGTACGTAAGGGAGTCATCAGCATAAAGTAGTGTGGTGGAATTTGAGTCGTTGATAGGCTGGTCATAGGTGAAAAGATTGAAGAGAGTTGGTCCGAGGACCGAACCTTGGGGGACACCAGCACTGACTGATATTTCCTGAGATTTGACATTCTCAATTTCTATGAAGAAATTCCGGGATGACAGAAAGCTATGTATAACCCTGGTGAGATAAGGCGGGAACTCGAGGTTTATAATTTTGAATATTAGCCCGTTTGTCCAGACTGAGTCAAACGCTTTCTCTACATCAAGGAAGCAGCCTACTGTCTGCTCCCTTTTGTTGAGGGCGTTTGTAGAATCAGAGAGGAATTTGAGCAAAGCGTGAAAAGTGGAGTGCTGGGGCTTGAAGCCGAATTGCGTATCTTGTCTGATATTTAGGTCGAGGCAGGTATTTTCTATGTGTTGGCGGACTATTTTCTCGAAAAGTTTGCCCAGGTTGGATAGAAGAGAGATTGGGCGGAACTGATTAAGGTTTTTCGAGTTTCCTTTTTTGGGAATTGGAACTATGCGTGCGGTTTTCCAGACATCAGGAAAGTAAGAATTATTGAGACAATTATTGAAGATAATTGTCAGAAATTCTATGGCGACAGGTGGGAGGTTTTTGATAACTTTGTTTGAAATGTTATCAGGGCCGGCGGACTTTTTACTTCTGATAGTCCTGATTAGGGCGAAAACGTGAGCAGAATTTGAAAAGATGCTTAAATCATCCGGATTTAAAGACGTGTTTGTGGAATTAAAGATTGTGGCGGAGGATCCTACTGCCTGTGCAGTGAAGTCATCAACGGTTGAGTCTACAGTGGTCCTAAAATTAGCATCGCTTAGAGAAGAGTTGTCTTTGAAAGTGGATTGGAAATATTCCGCGAAGGCGTTACATTTTTCGTGGGGAAGGTTGTAAGCGTTCGAGCCACTTAAGATGGTTTTGGGGAGTTTTGCTTTCCTGTTGCAGATCCTATTTATGTCCTGAAAGCAGTGTGGACCGGGTTGAATGGAGGCCAGTTTATTCCTAAACTCTTGATCGAGAAACATTTTCGTTTGTTCCTCAATAATTGTTGACAAGCAATTAATTTGCGATAACACGGTTCTGTAGGCTGAATTGTGGCTATTAAGGGTTCGGTGAAAAATACGGTTAAGTATTTTTCGAAGTTTCTGCCTAAATTTATATAATTTTTGCAGTTGAGGAGGAAGATTTTTGTATTTGTAGTGTTTGCTTGGCACTACACTGGAAAAGAAGGCGACATTTCCTTCAATGGCGTTGTTGAGGAAGTCTATATGGAAGTCAATTTCCAAGTTCGAGTGATTCCGTTGCGAGTCAGGGAGATTTCCTGTGAGGAATTGAGAGAGCCTGTCCTGAAATTGTTGCCAGTCAACGTCTTTGAGTGAGGTTGAGGCTTGGGGGTCTGAAGTCAAAATATTTAAGGGTTCGCTGGGGGTGATTGAGAGTTCGACTGCCAAGTGATCAGATTCAGCCATATGAGCTGTACAAACGTATTTTGAGAATTGGGGAAGAAGATTAATAAGATTAGAAGTTACGATATAGAAGTCAAGAGTTGACCCAGATCGTGGAAAGGTCGGAGTATCCTGCGAGACGACGACGAAATCATGGGTGGTGTTAAAGAGAAGCCAGTCATGTACTGTCTTGCCTGACGGACTTACGACAGAGTCATTCCATAACGGATGCCTTGCGTTGAAATCACCACCAAGCACCGTGTAAGTAAAATTGTCCGAGATTCGAGCAATGCTGTTCATGTTGTTCTGGATATCAGCTCCTGTGGCGTGGCATCTATTATAAAGGGCGATTAAGAGAAGAGATTCGTTGTCACGAAGCTCTAACTTGACAGCAGTGCATTCCATATTGGAAAGGTTACTTATTTTCACCTCTTCGAATTTAAGGTTTTCCTTAATGAGAAGGGCAGTGCCTAGGGTGGTCTCAGATTTGTTCTGGCGGACGAAGTTGTAGTGCTCAAAAGCTAACTTATGTCTCTCAGTGAGGAGAGTTTCAGAGAGGAACATAAACGTGGGTTTATGCTCAATGAGGAAGAGATTTAGTGCTGCTCTTTTGCTGTGCTTTACCAGCGAATTGCAGTTAAGTGACATGATTTTCAGCTTACTTAATTGCCTAGACATAGTCCAAATGCAAATTGAAGGTAAGCTGCTTGTTTTTCCGATATGGAAGAGAGCTTCCTGTATTTAGGAAGGAAATTATTGATTTTGCCCATAAGGACGAAAAGGTCGCAGCCAAATAGCGACTTGGCTTCTTTGGTGCAGAAATCGTCAATTTCAGATACTCTTGGTTTACTAGGAGCTGCCTTGGGGGCAGACGTAGGTGCTGCGTGAGGCTTGGGAGCTGTGGGTTTGACAGAATTGTTATTATTAGACGTGTTTTTAGAGATTACCTGGGCGAAAGATTTACCTGGTTGCACATAGTTCCTTGTGGCTTCCTTCACGAAGTCTTCACGTTGGCGACGCTCCTCGGTCTTCTTGGCACGTTGTTGTACTACCTCCTTGTACTTGGGGCAGCCTCTGTAACTGGCTGGATGTCCTTCAGCTTTACAGTTGACGCAATATGGGGCACCTTCCTTCTCGTTATTCCTCTCGCATTGTCCTGGTAAGTGTACATTTTTGCACTTCACGCATCTGTAGTCGACCGCGCAGTTCCTCGCGACGTGGCCGAAAGCCTGGCAACGCTTGCAGTGGGAGATTCCAGAAGCGCGGTATTTTTCCCAGTAAACGATCTGGTTCAGAAGGCGATTTGTGGCCATTATAAATTTAATATCGTAATTACCTCCGAAATTAATTACGAAGGAATTCGAATCCTTGCTCCTGGGTGTTTTAAAATGCGTCACAGAGTTAATTGTGAATCCACGCAATTTTTCAACGAGTGCTGCCTTCACATCCTTGGCCTGGTAAGTATGCTGAACTCCTCTCAGCAGGAGTGTCGTCGTCCTTTCACACTTAGGCGTGAACGTATAGCTCTGCACTCCGATGGCTTTGATGATGCTGAATATTGTCTTGTGGTCGTCCTGTGAGATTGGCTTAATAATGCACTTGGTGCCCTTTGCCGTCTTTATGTAAAATTTGGGTCTGCTTTCTAGCTTATCCAGCTTGCTGTTGAATGCTCTGACGTTCAGATTGTGGCATACAATTGGTGGGGGTCTCACCGCCTTTACTACCTTGGCCGCAGTTTCTTTGGGCTGGATCTCAAATTCGTTCCGGTTTCCAAGAATTTGGTAGAATCCACCAGAGTTATCTTCCCCGGTTGGTTGCTGCTTCGATCCTGATGGCTTCCTCTTGGCTGGAGTTCTGCCAGATTGAGGAGACGTCTCTGGGCTATTCCTTGCTCTCCGTTTGTTGTTTTCCACAACAGTATAATTATTTTCTTCCTCAGACGATTCCGAACTCAATGAAGATGACTCGGTTGAGTCATTGGTCATTTCCACATCGGTGGCTGTTTCATCTATAACATCAGGTGGCGACGTGACATTGTCATCGAACAAGCTTCTTGCTCCTTCCTGTATGGTGACTTCCGGGAGGCCAAGTTCATACTTAGTGTACAACCTTTTTAGGCTGCTGTCAATAGCGGCAATAAGTGCCCTTTTTTCGGCTTCAAACCCGAGATTTTTATTACTTATATTAATCTCACTCATTATGTGTGTCCTTTATCACTGCAATTTATTTAATTGTTTAATAGTGTTTGTCTGTCACTAACTTATAAATGTATGTGTCTATATCACAATGTGTCTCTATCACAATCACCACACTTAAAACTTAACAGTATGTGTCTCTATCACTTTTCTATATATTAACACTATATTTGTCTGTATTTCGTAACCACACACTGGCTTAAACATTTACATGATTTACACGGGCACACGCGCACTGTGACTACGTGAATGCCGTCGGCAAAATCTATATATAGGTATGACTATTTGAAAATAATAATTTCAATTTCAGAAATGATGTTGTCACTTTGGCTATACCACACTGACTCAATGAAATGATTCACTACTATTGGCTTTCGTCAAAGGTCTCTTCTATTTATGTTAAATTTGTGGTGTGTGATATGTCTTCGAACCGCATTCTGTTCTGTCCACGTATCCCCACTTCTTATGGAGTACCGATTGCATGTGTATGTTGGCCCATTTGGGCTCATCTGCTACATCCATATGGTGTCACTATACACCGGGACCGTTCAAGGTTATGACTGACTGAGTCGTTCAATGTTTTGACCGGAGCGGTGTGGCGTGCCACCATTCCGTATGGGTCTCTGTTGCTTGTTTTATGTGCGTCTGTTTTAGTAGAATGTTGTACGCTTGTATGTCTGCTATTGTATCGAGTGTTATGTGTGGGCGTTTATTTCTGTGTGGTTGTGTATGTGTCTTTATGTGTGTAGTTTAGTGTGTGTTGATCCACCATTCATGGTCGCTCTCTCGTCTTACCGTTGCTCTATCACTATCTCTGCAGTGCTGGGTGTTTGGTTAGTATCGGTGTGATTACCCTCCCGAGCACACTATCGATGCTCAGCACCGTCATTGGAGCCTTGGTTCGCTATATACTGTGACCAATGGACATTATAAGCTATGTCCAAAGCTCCTGATTAGTCCCAGATTCGATAACGCTCTTTTCTAGGAGCTAAAAAATTATTAAATATTGCAAAAAAATGCCAGTGCTGGTTTTTATGTCATCTGTGTCCATGAAGTTTTCGTGGAGCAGCATGACGAAACGTTGTACGGCAGGTGGGGCACCACTTGTCCAGCGCCATAAGTCACTTAGTTTAGCCACCGTAGTGCTTAAGTGAGGTACTAGAAAAAGCTTCCATTAAGTGGTGTGGATGATGTGTTAGTGTTTTTATGTGATGTGTTTCATGCAGTTACATGTCCTTCTTATGGGGAGTTGCTGGCCTACGTAGCAGGACAGCTCGATAGGTCTTGATACGAATTTTAACTATGTTGTGAGATACTATGGTTTTACAAAAAAAAATTGGAGTTTAATTAAGAGAAATGGACTCTTAGTCCCCTATTTTGGCTTTATTTAACCAGTTTCGCTCCAGCCACGGAGCTCATCAGAAGTTTTCTAAGCTAGCAAACGTTCAGTTTGCTTGATTGTGTACATCTTCAGTGTACAATGTTGAAACTGTTCTAATACTATACGACAGATTTTTATTTTCTAGCTGAACCCTATTTCAATTTTTGTATGTTTCCCGATCATATGATTGTTCATTACCCTATGCAATGTCATTCTTGTCATTGCACACGATTTTGAACACGCACATATGTGGCTACTTTATACTCTTAGCGTGACTTTCTTCTTCGTGTATTTAAAGGGTCATTCATGAAATTACGAGGTACAAGTATCTATTTGTCAAATTAGATATATATATATAATTAAATAAGAAACGAATAAAATAGAGTAAAAATTAACACAAAATTATTAATAAAAAATATAATAATAAAACAAAATTATATATATTATATTAGTACTTTATTCTATTACTTACCCCTATCTTTGTTTTCACTTTTATTATCTATGCTCCTATTAATATTTTTTCGGATTCCTTCTATTTCCAGTACTTTACTTTACACTTATTTATTTATTCCAATTTAAAATTAAATTAATGATCAAAATACCGTGACGTCTTTTGCAACTTTACGTTTTGCTTGTGACGCTCGCGATTCACTACTATTGGCTTTCGTCAAAGGTCTCTTCTATTTATGTTAAATTTGTGGTGTGTGATATATCTTCGACCCGCATTCTGTTCCGTCCACGCATCCCCACTTCTTATGAAGTACCGATTGCATGTATATGTTGGCCTATTAGGGTTCAACTGCTAAATCCATATGGTGTCACTATACACCGGGACCGTTCAAGGTTAATGCCTGACTGAGTCGTTCAATGTTTTGACCGGAGCGGTGTCTCTGTTGCCTGTTTTATGTGCGTCTGTTTTAGTAGAATGTTGTACGCTTGTGTGTCTGCTATTGTATCGAGTGTTATGTGTGGGCGTTTATTTCTGTGTGGTTGTGTATGTGTCTTTATGTGTGTAGTTTAGTGTGTGTTGATCCACCATTCATGTTTTCTCTCTCGTCTTACCGTTGCTCTATCACTATCTCTGCAGTGCTGGGTGTTTGGTTAGTATCGGTGTGATTACCCTCCCAAGCACACTATCGATGCTCAGCACCGTCATTGGAGCCTTGGTTCCCTATATACTGTGACCAATGGACATTATAAGCTATGTCCAAAGCTCCTGATTAGTGCCAGATCCGATACCGCTCTTTTCTAAGAGCTAAAAAATTATTAAATATTGCAAAAAAATGCAAGTGCTGGTTTTTATGTCATCTGTGTCCATGAAGTTTTCGTGGAGCAGCATGACGAAACGTTGTAGGGCAGGTGGGGCACCACTTGTCCAGCGCCGTAAGTCACTTATTTTAGCCACCGTAGTGCTTAACTCAGGTACTAGAAAAACCTTCCATTAAGTGATGTAGATGATGTGTTCGTGTTTTTATGTGATGTGTTTCATGTCCTTTTTAGTTTGTTAGTTATGTTAGGGTCTTACTGCCATTCTTATGGGGAGTTGCTGGCCTACGTAGCAGGACAGCCCGATAGGTCTTGATACGAATTTTGACTATGTTGTGAGATACTATGGTTTTACAAAAAAAATTTGGAGTTTAATTAAGGGAAATGGCCGTGTAGGCCCCTATTTTGGCTTTACTTAACCAGTTTCGCTCCATCCACGGAGCTCAACAGAAGTTTTCTACGCTGGCAAATGTTCAGTTTGCTTGATTGTGTACATCTTCAGTGTACAATGTTGAAACTATTCTATTACTATACGTCAGATTTTTATTTTCTAGCTGAACCCTATTTCAATTTTTGTATGTTTCCCGATCATATGATTGTTCATTACCCTGTGCAATGTCATTCTTGTCATTGCACATGATTTTGGACACGCACATATGTGGCTGCTGTACTGCACGTAGTTAGAACGTTCACGCAAATTTGAATTTACTGAAGACTGCAATGAATGCACTGATAATTATGGATTAAGATCAGTGGTCTATCTTCTTATAACTAAAAAACACTGTCCACTTCTTTTAACGTTCAATAAACTGACACTTATTTCTTGGATTTTCTCACTACTTGTATTCAGATCAGATTAAATATAAGGAATTAGGTTAGAGATCCCCATACACTAGAAAACACACTTAATAACACAGATTTGTAATGCACGATTTCCAAGAGTAGTTGTATTGGGACAAAACACAAATATATATAACTTTTGGGTCAGAAAAAAACACTTATTGACAAAAGATTGCAATATAAGATCCCTAAGGAAGCAATGTATTTATATAATAAATATAGAGTGACTTGAATTGTTATGTTTGATAAATATGCACACGTAGTATATAGTATGTAGATATATATATGAGTAAATTTATTATAGAATAGATATATAAATAAATAATATAATGTTACAAGTGGCTGGTACTAACCGATCTAAACTTGGCTATTGAGGAGGTTGGCTTTAAGCTAATGTTAAGATCCTTTGTTCTAATACTTTATTAGTACAATTCTTTATTCCCGTCTAGACCAGTAATAAAGTGTTAATGTTAGTAATTTTGATCTCAGTCAAGACCCGAGATACAATATTCTTTAAATCAGTCAATACCCGAATTAAAGTCTTGTCTTAACTTCAGTCAAGACCCGAAGTAAGATTCTTTATTTAAGTCAAAACCCGAAATAAAGTGTTTGTTAGTAAGTGATTATTTCAGTCAATCCCCGAAATAATGCTCTTTAAATCAGTCAATACCCGACTTAAAGTGTTATCTTGACTTCAGTCAAGACCCGAAGGAAGATTCTTTATTTCAGTCAAAACCCGAAATAAAGTGTTGGTTAGTAAGTGATTATTTCAGTCAATCCCCGATATAATGCTCTTTAAATCAGTCAATACCCGACTTAAAGTGTTATCTTGACTTCAGTCAAGACCCGAAGTAAGATTCTTTATTTCAGTCAAAACCCGAAGTGAAGTGTTGGTTAGTAAGTGATTATTTCAGTCAATCCCCGAAATAATGATTTGTTAACAAAAGTTCTATATCAGTCGATACCCGTTAGTCCCTACCTAGCCAAACTTTCCCAAGCGCCGACAAGTGCAAAAAGAGATCGAGATCAGCCAGCTTGTCGTTTTTATAGCCCTTGCTTGCACACGACACCACTGATGGAGTAGCAGAGGCGCATGGTTGCAAGAATTGGCAGTGCAGTTGGGATCTTATGGTACTAGCGATAAAATTTGCCTAGCAACGAACAAAAATGCATAGCAACAAGAATTTTTAGAGCAAGCTATGCTGCTGTGTTAAGTTGAATTATATTTGCAAAAAATGTTATCTCTATCACGTAGAGAAGAAATACCCGTTGAATGGTACTTGTAATAATGGTAATGATAGAGTTGCAAATTGATTTGCTTGATCTGATTATATTTGTGCCATTAATTGTATGCTACATGACAACACATGCTTTTGTTGGATGTTGTACCTATTTTTGGGAAAATTGTAATTAGATTAAATTCATTTTCTTTTCAGAGCTCAATTTTAGCATGGTATTTTTGTAATATGTTCTCTTTTCAGGAATTATTTTTAGCATGAATCTAACTGGTTCAAACAATTGATAATAATTTAATTTTATCTGCTCGTTGAGGCTATACTTTTGTGTTGTATTTGTGCAATATGTTATGAAGATGACAAATACATGGCTTTGTTAGGTTGTGTACCTGTTTTTGATTAAGAGTAATCAAATTAGATTTAATTTTCCTAAAAGTTAAATGCTTTGTTTTCAGCATGTTTTCTTTTCAGGAGTTGTGTGTTAAGAAAATTATATTTGAACCGATTTGGTTCGACAGCTACTTTATCCTCTTAGCGTGACTCTCCTCTTCGTGTATTTAAAGGGTCATTCATGAAATTACGACGTACAAATATCTATTTGTCAAATTAGTTATATAGTGCAGGGTGTTCCGTAAATGTCTTTAATCCTTTAAGGGGATGAAATTAGAGGTCATTTGGGTCAAAAAAGTCTAAATACTTTTATATCGAACTCCGCCGGGTTTTCGAGTAAATCGATAATATCGATTTTCGAGATTTTGCATACCTCTTCAAAGTAATTTCGTTATAAGTTCTATTGTAATGGATTGTGACGTTCAAAACTTTATTTAAAAGAACACATATTGGTACTTCTAAGAATGTATAATAAGTTATAATTGTGCTTTCAATTATTTAAAAAAAAACAGTTTTCTCTAGAATTTTTTATTTCACCAAAAATGTTTGTCGCGCTTCAGTGCACATTTATTCGAAATATCACCATTCCACGAACTTGGCAAAATTATGAGAAAATTTGCGCATTATGTCCCCTTTCCAAAATGACCTCCCTAAGTGCTATCAACAATAACAATCAAAAGTTATAAGCAAACATTTGGAAGATGTGCCCATCGATGTAATCTTCAGTTTTTTCGTAGGATTCTATCTCCTCCTACCGTTTTTAACCTACGACAACCATTTATATGTCATTGTACGGGAATCTGAACTGGCTATTAGATAGGGTACTTTTCGATTTCGAATTTCGAAAAAACAATTTTTATCAAACGTGATATTTACGTAGATTCGTTATTCCGTATCTTCAGTTTTGCGGGGGGGTTGCAACCTCTGGGAGGGGCGGGAGTTCAAAGTTTCAACTTTAAACGGCTATATTTTCTCAACGAAGCATTGTTCTAGCAAGTACGTCCTAAAGTCATAAATGGAAAAGACATTTTGGGTGGTTTTTATTTCGAAATTCGAAATCGAAAAGTAGCCTATCTAATAGCCAGTTCAGATTCCCGTACAATGACATATAATGGTTGTCGTAGGTTAAAAACTGTAGTAGGAGATAGAATCCTACCAAAAAACTGAAGATTACCTCGATGGGCACATCTTCCAAATGTTTGTTTATAACTTTTGAATGTTATTGTTGATAGCACTTAGGGAGGTCATTTGGGAAAGGGGACATAATGCGCAAATTTTCTCATAGTTTTGCCAAGTTCGTGGAATGGTGATATTTCGAATAAATATGCACTGAAGCGCGACAAACATTTTTGTGAAATAAAAAATTCTAGAGAAAACTGTTTTTTTTTAAATGATTGAAGGCATATTTATAACTTATTATACATTCTTACAAAGACCAATATGTGTTCTTTTAAATAAAGTTTTGAACGTCACAATGCATTACCTACAATAGAACTTATAACGAAATTACTCTGAAAAGGTATGCAAAATCTCGAAAATCGATATTATCGATTTACTCGAAAACCAAGCGGAGCTCGATATAAAAGTATCTAGACTTTTTTGACCCAAATGACCTCTATTTTCATCCCCTTAAAAGATTAAAGACATTTACGGAACACCCTGTATATAATTAAATAAGAAACGAATAAAATAGAATAAAAATTAACACAAAATTATAAATAAAAAATATAAGAATAAAACAAAATTATATATATTATATTAGTACTTTATTCTATTACTTACCCCTATCTTTGTTTTCACTTTTGTTATCTATACTCATATTATTATTTTTTCGGTTTCCTTCTATTTCCAGTACTTTACATTACACTTATTTATTTATTTCAATTTAAAATTAAATTAATGATCAAAATACCGTGACCTGTTTTGCAACTTTACGTGTTGCTTGTTATGCGCGCGATTCACTACTGTTGGCTTTCGTCAAAGGTCTCTTCTATTTATTAAATATTGCAAAAAAAATGCAAGTGCTGGTTTTTATGTCATCTGTGTCCATGAACTTTTCGTGGGGCAGCATGACGAAACGTTGTACGGCAGGTGGGGCACCACTTGTCCAGCGCCGTAAGTCACTTAGTTTAGCCACCGTAGTGCTTAAGTGAGGTACTAGAAAAACCTTCCATTAAGTGGTGTAGATGATGTGTTCGTGTTTTTATGTGATGTGTTTCATGCAGTTACATGTCCTGTTTAGTTTGTTAGTTTTGTTAGGGTCTTACTGCCATCCTTATGGGGAGTTGCTGGCCTACGTAGCAGGACAGCCCGATAGGTCTTGATACGAATTTTAACTATGTTGTGAGATACTATGGTTTTACAAAAAAAAATTGAGTTTAATTAATGGGAAATGGCCGTGTAGGCCCTTACTTGGCTTTACTTAACCAGCTTCGCTCCAGCCACGGAGCTCATCAGAAGTTTTCTACGCTAGCAAATGTTCAGTTTGCTTGATTGTGTACATCTTCAGTGTACAATGTTGAAACCATTCTATTACTATACGTCAGATTTTTATTTTCTAGCTGAACCCAATTTCAATTTTTGTATGTTTCCCGATCATATGATTGTTCATTACCCTGTGCAATGTCATTCTTGTCATTGCACATGATTTTGGACACGCACATATGTGGCTACTTTATCGTCTTAGCGTGACTCTCTTCTTCGTGTATTTAAAGGGCCATTCATGAAATTACGAGGTACAAATATCTATTTGTCAAATTAGATATATATATAATTAAATAAGAAACGAATAAAATAAAGTAAAAATTAACACAAAATTATATATATTATATTAGTACTTTATTCTATTACTTACCCCTATCTTTGTTTTCAATTTTATTATCTATGCTCCTATTAATATTTTTTCGGATTCCTCCTATTCCCAGTACTTTACTTTACACTTATTTATTTATTCCAATTTAAAATTAAATTAATGATCAAAATACCGTGACGTGTTTTGCAGCTTTACGTGTTGCTTGTGACACGCGCGATTCACTACTATTGGCTTTCGTCAAAGGTCTCTTCTATTTATGTTAAATTTGTGGTGTGTGATATGTCTTCGACCCGCATTCTGTTCCGTCCACGTATCCCCAATTCTTATGGAGTACCGATTGCATGTATATGTTGGCCCATTTGGGTTCAACTGCTACATCCATATGGTGTCACTATACACCGGAACCGTTCAAGGTTTATGAATAACTGAGTCGTTCAATGTTTTGACCGGAGCGGTGTGGCGTGCCACCATTCCGTACGGGTCTCTGTTGCCTGTTTTATGTGCGTCTGTTTTAGTAGAATGCTGTACGCTTGTGTGTCTGCTATTGTATCGAGTGTTATGTGTGGGCGTTTATTTCTGTGTGGTTGTGTATGTGTCTTTATGTGTGTAGTTTAGTGTGTGTTGATCCACCATTCATGTTCGCTCTCTCGTCTTACCGTTGCTCTATCACTATCTCTGCAGTGCTGGGTGTTTGGTGAGTATCGGTGTGATTACCCTCCCGAGCACACTATCGATGCTCAGCACCGTCATTGGAGCCTTGGTTCGCTATATACTGTGACCAATGGACATTATAAGCTATTTCCAGAGCTCCTGATTAGTGCCAGATTCGATACCGCTCTTTTCTAAGAGCTAATAAATTATTAAATATTGCAAAAAAATGCAAGTGCTGGTTTTTATGTCATCTGTGTCCATGAAGTTTTCGTGGAGCAGCATGACGAAACGTTGTACGGCAGGTGGGGCACAACTTGTCCAGCGCCGTAAGTCACTTAGTTTAGCCACTGTAGTGCTTAACTGAGGTACTAGAAAAACCTTCCATTAAGTGGTGTAGATGATGTGTTCGTGTTTTTATGTGATGTGTTTCATGTCCTTTTTAGTTTGTTAGTTATGTTAGGGTCTTACTGCCATTCTTATGGGGAGTTGCTGGCCTACGTAGCAGGACAGCCAGATAGGTCTTGATACGAATTTTAACTATGTTGTGAGATACTATGGTTTTACAAAAAACAATTGGAGTTTAATTAAGGGAAATGGCCGTGTAGGCCCCTATTTTGGCTTTACTTAACCAGTTTCGCTCCATCCACGGAGCTCATCAGAAGTTTTCTACGCTAGTAAATGTTCAGTTTGCTTGATTGTGTACATCTTCAGTGTACAATGTTGAAACTATTCTATTACTATACGTCAGATTTTTATTTACTAGCTGAACCCTATTTCAATTTTTGTATGTTTCCCGATCATATGATTGTTCATTACCCTGTGCAATATGATTTTAGACACGCACATATGTGGCTACTTAGCGTGACTCTCTTCTTCGTGTATTTAAAGGGTCATTCATGAAATTACGAGGTACAAATATCTATTTGTCAAATTAGATATATATATAATTAAATAAGAAACGAATAATATAGAGTAAAAATTAACACAAAATTATTAATAAAAAATATAATAATAAAACAAATTTATATATATTATATTAGTACTTTATTCTATTTCTTACCTCTATTTTTGTTTTCACTTTTATTATCTATGCTCCTATTAATATTTTTTCGGATTGCTTCTATTTCCAGTACTTTACTTTACACTTATTTATTTATTTCAATGATTAAAATACCGTGACCTGTTTTGCAACTTTACGTGTTGCTTGTTACGCGCGCGATTCACTACTGTTGGCTTTCGTCAAAGGTCTCTTCTATTTATTAAATATTGCAAAAAAGTACAAGTGCTGGTTTTTATGTCATTTGCGTCCATGAAGTTTTCGAAGAGTAGCATGACCAAACGTAGTACGGCAGGTGGGACACCACTTGTCCAGCGCCGTAAGTCACTTAGTTTAGCCAACGTAGTGCTTAAGTGAGGTACTAGAAAAACCTTCCATTAAGTGGTGTAGTTGATGTGTTCGTGTTTTTATGTGATGTGTTTCATGCAGTTACATGTCCTTTTTAGTTTGTTAGTTTTGTTAGTGTCTTACTGCCATCCTTATGGGGAGTTGCTGGCATACGTAGCAGGACAGCCCGATAGGTCTTGATACGAATTTTAACTATGTTGTGAGATACTATCGTTTTACAAAAAAAAATTGGAGTTTAATTAAGGGAAATGGCCGCGTAGGCCCCTATTTTGGCTTTATTTAACCAGTTTCGCTCCAGCCACGGAGCTCATCAGAAGTTTTCTATGCTAGCAAACGTTCAGTTTGCTTGATTGTGTACATCTTCAGTGTACAATGTTGAAACTGTTCTAATACTATACGACAGATTTTTATTTTCTAGCTGAACCCTATTTCAATTTTTGTATGTTTCCCGATCATATGATTGTTCATTACCCTAGGCAATGTCATTCTTGTCATTGCACATGATTTTGAACACGCACATATGTGGCTACTTTATACTCTTAGCGTGACTCTCTTCTTCGTGTATTTAAAGGGTCATTCATGAAATTACGAGGTACAAATATCTATTTGTCAAATTAGATATATATATAATTAAATAAGAAACGAATAAAATAGAGTAAAAATTAACACAAAATTATTAATAAAAAATATAATAATAAAACAAAATTATATATATTATATTAGTACTTTATTCTATTACTTACCCCTATCTTTGTTTTCACTTTTATTATCTATGCTCCTATTAATATTTTTTCGGATTCCTTCTATTTCCAGTACTTTACTTTACACTTATTTATTTATTCTAATTTAAAATTAAATTAATGATCAAAATACCGTGACGTGTTTCGCGATTCACTACTATTGGCTTTCGTCAAAGGTCTCTTCTATTTATGTTAAATTTGTGGTGTGTGATATGTGTTCGACCCGCATTCTGTTCCGTCCACGCATCCCCACTTCTTATGGAGTACCGATTGCATGTATATGTTGCCCCTTTGGGTTCAACTGCTAAATCCATATGGTGTCACTATACACCGGGACCGTTCAAGGTTTATGACTGACTGAGTCGTTCCATGTTTTGACCGGAGCGGTGTGGCGTGCCACCATTCCGTATGGGTCTCTGTTGCCTGTTTTATGTGCGTCTGTTTTAGTAGAATGTTGTACGCTTGTGTGTCTGCTATTGTATCGAGTGTTATGTGTGGGCGTTTATTTCTGTGTGGTTGTGTATGTGTCTTTATATGTGTAGGTTAGTGTGTGTTGATCCACCATTCATGTTCGCTCTCTCGTCTTACCGTTGCTCTATCACTATCTCTGCAGTGCTGGGTGTTTGGTTAGTATCGGTGTGATTACCCTCCCGAGCACACTATCGATGCTCAGCACCGTCATTGGAGCCTTGGTTCGCTATATACTGTGACCAATGGACATTATAAGCTATGTCCAAAGCTCCTGATTAGTACCAGATTCGATAACGCTCTTTTCTAGGAGCTAAAAAATTATTAAATATTGCAAAAAAATGCAAGTGCTGATTTTTATGTCATCTGTGTCCATGAAGTTTTCGTGGAGCAGCATGACGAAACGTTGTACGGCAGTGGGGCACCACTTGTCCAGCGCCGTAAGTCACTTAGTATTAGTTTATCCACCGTAGTGCTTAAGTGAGGTACTAGAAAAACCTTCCATTAAGTGGTGTAGATGATGTGTTCGTGTTTTTATGTGATGTGTTTCATGCAGTTATATGTCCTTTTTAGTTTGTTAGTTTTGTTAGGGTCTTACTGCCATCCTTATGGGGAGTTGCTGGCATACGTAGCAGGACAGCCCGATAGGTCTTGATACGAATTTTGACTATGTTGTGAGATACTATGGTTTTACAACAAAAAATTGGAGTTTAATTAAGGGAAATGGACGTGTAGGCCCCTATTTTGGCTTTACTTAACCAGTTTCCCTTCCGCCACGGAGCTCATCAGAAGTTTTCTACGCTAGCAAACATTCAGTTTGCTTGATTGTGTATATCTTCAGTGTACAATGTTGAAACTATTCTATTACTATACGTCAGATTTTTATTTTCTAGCTGAATCCTATTTCAATTTTTGTATGTTTCCCGTTCATATGATGGTTCATTACCCTGTGCAATGTCATTCTTGTCATTGCTCATGATTTTGGACACGCACATATGTGGCTACTTTATACTCTCAGCGTGACTCTCTTCTTCGTGTCGTCGTTCGCTAAGGATGAATCTAAACTATTTCCTATTTAAAGGGTCATTCATGAAATTACAAGGTACAAATATCTATTTGTCAAATTAGATATATATATAATTAAATAAGAAACGAATAAAATAGAATAAAAATTAACACAAAATTATAAATAAAAAATATAAGAATAAAACAAAATTATATATATTATATTAGTACTTTATTCTATTACTTACCCCTATCTTTGTTTTCACTTTTGTTATCTATACTCATATTATTATTTTTTCGGTTTCCTTCTATTTCCAGTACTTTACATTACACTTATTTATTTATTTCAATTTAAAATTAAATTAATGATCAAAATACCGTGACCTGTTTTGCAACTTTACGTGTTGCTTGTTATGCGCGCGATTCACTACTGTTGGCTTTCGTCAAAGGTCTCTTCTATTTATTAAATATTGCAAAAAAAAATGCAAGTGCTGGTTTTTATGTCATCTGTGTCCATGAACTTTTCGTGGGGCAGCATGACGAAACGTTGTACGGCAGGTGGGGCACCACTTGTCCAGCGCCGTAAGTCACTTAGTTTAGCCACCGTAGTGCTTAAGTGAGGTACTAGAAAAACCTTCCATTAAGTGGTGTAGATGATGTGTTCGTGTTTTTATGTGATGTGTTTCATGCAGTTACATGTCCTGTTTAGTTTGTTAGTTTTGTTAGGGTCTTACTGCCATCCTTATGGGGAGTTGCTGGCCTACGTAGCAGGACAGCCCGATAGGTCTTGATACGAATTTTAACTATGTTGTGAGATACTATGGTTTTACAAAAAAAAATTGAGTTTAATTAATGGGAAATGGCCGTGTAGGCCCTTACTTGGCTTTACTTAACCAGCTTCGCTCCAGCCACGGAGCTCATCAGAAGTTTTCTACGCTAGCAAATGTTCAGTTTGCTTGATTGTGTACATCTTCAGTGTACAATGTTGAAACCATTCTATTACTATACGTCAGATTTTTATTTTCTAGCTGAACCCAATATCAATTTTTGTATGTTTCCCGATCATATGATTGTTCATTACCCTGTGCAATGTCATTCTTGTCATTGCACATGATTTTGGACACGCACATATGTGGCTACTTTATCGTCTTAGCGTGACTCTCTTCTTCGTGTATTTAAAGGGCCATTCATGAAATTACGAGGTACAAATATCTATTTGTCAAATTAGATATATATATAATTAAATAAGAAACGAATAAAATAAAGTAAAAATTAACACAAAATTATATATATTATATTAGTACTTTATTCTATTACTTACCCCTATCTTTGTTTTCACTTTTATTATCTATGCTCCTATTATTATTTTTTCGGATTCCTTCTATTTCCAGTACTTTACTTTACACTTATTTATTTATTCCAATTTAAAATTAAATTAATGATCAAAATACCGTGACGTGTTTTGCAACTTTACGTGTTGCTTGTGACGCGCGCGATTCACTACTATTGGCTTTCGTCAAAGGTCTCTTCTATTTATGTTAAATTTGTGGTGTGTGATATGTCTTCGACCCGCATTCTGTTCCGTCCACGTATCCCCAATTCTTATGGAGTACCGATTGCATGTATATGTTGGCCCATTTGGGTTCAACTGCTACATCCATATGGTGTCACTATACACCGGAACCGTTCAAGGTTTATGAATAACTGAGTCGTTCAATGTTTTGACCGGAGCGGTGTGGCGTGCCACCATTCCGTACGGGTCTCTGTTGCCTGTTTTATGTGCGTCTGTTTTAGTAGAATGCTGTACGCTTGTGTGTCTGCTATTGTATCGAGTGTTATGTGTGGGCGTTTATTTCTGTGTGGTTGTGTATGTGTCTTTATGTGTGTAGTTTAGTGTGTGTTGATCCACCATTCATGTTCGCTCTCTCGTCTTACCGTTGCTCTATCACTATCTCTGCAGTGCTGGGTGTTTGGTGAGTATCGGTGTGATTACCCTCCCGAGCACACTATCGATGCTCAGCAGCGTCATTGGAGCCTTGGTTCGCTATATACTGTGACCAATGGACATTATAAGCTATTTCCAGAGCTCCTGATTAGTGCCAGATTCGATACCGCTCTTTTCTAAGAGCTAAAAAATTATTAAATATTGCAAAAAAATGCAAGTGCTGGTTTTTATGTCATCTGTGTCCATGAAGTTTTCGTGGAGCAGCATGACGAAACGTTGTACGGCAGGTGGGGCACAACTTGTCCAGCGCCGTAAGTCACTTAGTTTAGCCACTGTAGTGCTTAACTGAGGTACTAGAAAAACCTTCCATTAAGTGGTGTAGATGATGTGTTCGTGTTTTTATGTGATGTGTTTCATGTCCTTTTTAGTTTGTTAGTTATGTTAGGGTCTTACTGCCATTCTTATGGGGAGTTGCTGGCCTACGTAGCAGGACAGCCCGATAGGTCTTGATACGAATTTTAACTATGTTGTGAGATACTATGGTTTTACAAAAAACAATTGGAGTTTAATTAAGGGAAATGGCCGTGTAGGCCCCTATTTTGGCTTTACTTAACCAGTTTCGCTCCATCCACGGAGCTCATCAGAAGTTTTCTACGCTAGTAAATGTTCAGTTTGCTTGATTGTGTACATCTTCAGTGTACAATGTTGAAACTATTCTATTACTATACGTCAGATTTTTATTTTCTAGCTGAACCCTATTTCAATTTTTGTATGTTTCACGATCATATGATTGTTCATTACCCTGTGCAATATGATTTTAGACACGCACATATGTGGCTACTTAGCGTGACTCTCTTCTTCGTGTATTTAAAGGGTCATTCATGAAATTACGAGGTACAAATATCTATTTGTCAAATTAGATATATATATAATTAAATAAGAAACGAATAATATAGAGTAAAAATTAACACAAAATTATTAATAAAAAATATAATAATAAAACAAAATTATATATATTATATTAGTACTTTATTCTATTACTTACCTCTATTTTTGTTTTCACTTTTATTATCTATGCTCCTATTAATATTTTTTCGGATTGCTTCTATTTCCAGTACTTTACTTTACACTTATTTATTTATTTCAATGATTAAAATACCGTGACCTGTTTTGCAACTTTACGTGTTGCTTGTTACGCGCGCGATTCACTACTGTTGGCTTTCGTCAAAGGTCTCTTCTATTTATTAAATATTGCAAAAAAGTACAAGTGCTGGTTTTTATGTCATTTGCGTCCATGAAGTTTTCGAAGAGTAGCATGACCAAACGTAGTACGGCAGGTGGGACACCACTTGTCCAGCGCCGTAAGTCACTTAGTTTAGCCAACGTAGTGCTTAAGTGAGGTACTAGAAAAACCTTCCATTAAGTGGTGTAGTTGATGTGTTCGTGTTTTTATGTGATGTGTTTCATGCAGTTACATGTCCTTTTTAGTTTGTTAGTTTTGTTAGTGTCTTACTGCCATCCTTATGGGGAGTTGCTGGCATACGTAGCAGGACAGCCCGATAGGTCTTGATACGAATTTTAACTATGTTGTGAGATACTATCGTTTTACAAAAAAAAATTGGAGTTTAATTAAGGGAAATGGCCGCGTAGGCCCCTATTTTGGCTTTATTTAACCAGTTTCGCTCCAGCCACGGAGCTCATCAGAAGTTTTCTATGCTAGCAAACGTTCAGTTTGCTTGATTGTGTACATCTTCAGTGTACAATGTTGAAACTGTTCTAACACTATACGACAGATTTTTATTTTCTAGCTGAACCCTATTTCAATTTTTGTATGTTTCCCGATCATATGATTGTTCATTACCCTATGCAATGTCATTCTTGTCATTGCACATGATTTTGAACACGCACATATGTGGCTACTTTATACTCTTAGCGTGACTCTCTTCTTCGTGTATTTAAAGGGTCATTCATGAAATTACGAGGTACAAATATCTATTTGTCAAATTAGATATATATATAATTAAATAAGAAACGAATAAAATAGAGTAAAAATTAACACAAAATTATTAATAAAAAATATAATAATAAAACAAAATTATATATATTATATTAGTACTTTATTCCATTACTTACCCCTATCTTTGTTTTCACTTTTATTATCTATGCTCCTATTAATATTTTTTCGGATTCCTTCTATTTCCAGTACTTTACTTTACACTTATTTATTTATTCTAATTTAAAATTAAATTAATGATCAAAATACCGTGACGTGTTTCGCGATTCACTACTATTGGCTTTCGTCAAAGGTCTCTTCTATTTATGTTAAATTTGTGGTGTGTGATATGTCTTCGACCCGCATTCTGTTCCGTCCACGCATCCCCACTTCTTATGGAGTACCGATTGCATGTATATGTTGCCCCTTTGGGTTCAACTGCTAAATCCATATGGTGTCACTATACACCGGGACCGTTCAAGGTTTATGACTGACTGAGTCGTTCCATGTTTTGACCGGAGCGGTGTGGCGTGCCACCATTGCGTATGGGTCTCTGTTGCCTGTTTTATGTGCGTCTGTTTTAGTAGAATGTTGTACGCTTGTGTGTCTGCTATTGTATCGAGTGATATGTGTGGGCGTTTATTTCTGTGTGGTTGTGTATGTGTCTTTATATGTGTAGTTTAGTGTGTGTTGATCCACCATTCATGTTCGCTCTCTCGTCTTACCGTTGCTCTATCACTATCTCTGCAGTGCTGGGTGTTTGGTTAGTATCGGTGTGATTACCCTCCCGAGCACACTATCGATGCTCAGCACCGTCATTGGAGCCTTGGTTCGCTATATACTGTGACCAATGGACATTATAAGCTTTTTCCAAAGCTCCTGATTAGTGCCAGATTCGATAACGCTCTTTTCTAGGAGCTAAAAAATTATTAAATATTGCAAAAAAATGCAAGTGCTGGTTTTTATGTCATCTGTGTCCATGAAGTTTTCGTGGAGCAGCATGACGAAACGTTGTACGGCAGTGGGGCACCACTTGTCCAGCGCCGTAAGTCACTTAGTATTAGTTTATCCACCGTAGTGCTTAAGTGAGGTACTAGAAAAACCTTCCATTAAGTGGTGTAGATGATGTGTTCGTGTTTTTATGTGATGTGTTTCATGCAGTTATATGTCCTTTTTAGTTTGTTAGTTTTGTTAGGGTCTTACTGCCATCCTTATGGGGAGTTGCTGGCATACGTAGCAGGACAGCCCGATAGGTCTTGATACGAATTTTGACTATGTTGTGAGATACTATGGTTTTACAACAAAAAATTGGAGTTTAATTAAGGGAAATGGAGTGTAGGCCCCTATTTTGGCTTTACTTAACCAGTTTCCCTTCCGCCACGGAGCTCATCAGAAGTTTTCTACGGTAGCAAACATTCAGTTTGCTTGATTGTGTATATCTTCAGTGTACAATGTTGAAACTATTCTATTACTATACGTCAGATTTTTATTTTCTAGCTGAATCCTATTTCAATTTTTGTATGTTTCCCGTTCATATGATGGTTCATTACCCTGTGCAATGTCATTCTTGTCATTGCTCATGATTTTGGACACGCACATATGTGGCTACTTTATACTCTCAGCGTGACTCTCTTCTTCGTGTCGTCGTTCGCTAAGGATGAATCTAAACTATTTCCTATTTAAAGGGTCATTCATGAAATTACAAGGTACAAATATCTATTTGTCAAATTAGATATATATATAATTAAATAAGAAACGAATAATATAGAGTAAAAATTAACACAAAATTATTAATAAAAAATATAAAAATAAAACAAAATTATATATATTATATTAGTACTTTATTCTATTACTTACCTCTATCTTTGTTTTCACTTTTATTATCTATGCTCCTATTAATATTTTTTCGGATTGCTTCAATTTCCAGTACTTTACTTTACACTTATTTATTTATTTCAATTTAAAATTAAATTAATGATTAAAATACCGTGACATGTTATGCAACTTTACGTGTTGCTTGTTACGCGCGCGATTCACTACTGTTGGCTTCCGTCAAAGGTCTCTTCTATTTATGTTAGACTTGTGGTGTGTGATATGTCTTCGACCCGCATTCTGTTCCGTCCACGTATCCCCAATTCTTATGGAGTACCGATTGCATGTATATGTTGGCCCATTTGGGTTCAACTGCTACATCCATATGGTGTCACTATACACCGGAACCGTTCAAGGTTTATGAATAACTGAGTCGTTCAATGTTTTGACCGGAGCGGTGTGGCGTGCCACCATTCCGTACGGGTCTCTGTTGCCTGTTTTATGTGCGTCTGTTTTAGTAGAAAGTTGTACGCTTGTGTGTCTGCTATTTTATCGAGAGTTATGTGTGGGCATTTATTGCTGTGTGGTTGTGTATGTGTCTTTATGTGTGTTGTTTAGTGTGTGTTGATCCACCATTCATGTTCGCTCTCTCGTCCTACCGTTGCTCTATCACTATCTCTGCAGTGCTGGGTTTTTGGTTAGTATCGGTGTGATTACCCTCCCGAGCACACTATCGATGCTCAGCATCGTCATTGGAGCCTTGGTTCGCTACATACTGTGACCAATGGACATCATAAGCTATGTCCAAAGCTCCTGATTAGTGCCACATTCGATACCGCTCTTTTCTAAGAGCTAAAAAATGATTAAATATTGCAAAAAAATGCAAGTGCTGGTTTTTATGTCATCTGTGTCCATGAAGTTTTCGTGGAGCAGCATGGCGAAGCGTTGTACGGCAGTGGGGCACCACTTGTCCAGCGCCGTAAGTCACTTAGTTTATCCACCGTAGGGCTTTAGTGAGGTACTAGAAAAAACTTCCATTAAGTGGTGTAGATGATGTGTTCGTGTTTTTATGTGATGTGTTTCATGCATTTATATGTCCTTTTTAGATAGTTAGTTTTGTTAGGGTCTTACTGCCATCCTTATGGGGAGTTGCTGGCATACGTAGCAGGACAGCCCGATAGGTCTTGATACGAATTTTGACTATGTTGTGAGATACTATGGTTTTACAAAAAAAAATTGGAATTTAATTAAGGGACATGGCCGTGTAGGCCCCTATTTTGGCTTTACTTATCCAGTTTCGCTTCAGCCACGGAGTCATCAGAAGTTTTCTACGCTAGCAAACGTTCAGTTTGCTTGATTATGTACATCTTCAGTGTACAATGTTGAAACTATTCTATTACTATATGTCAGATTTTTATTTTCTAGCTGAACCCTATTTCAATTTTTGTATGTTTCCCGATCATATGATTGTTCATTACCCTGTGCAATGTCATTCTTGTCATTGCACATGATTTTGGACACGCACATATGTGGCTACTTTATACTCTCAGCTTGACTCTCTTCTTCGTGTCGTCGTTCGCTAAGGATTAATCTAAACTATTTCCTATTTAAAGGGTCATTCATGAAATTACGAGGTACAAATATCTATTTGTCAAATTAGATATATATATAATTAAATAAGAAACGGATAATATAGAGTAAAAATTAACACAAAATTATTAATAAAAAATATAAGAATAAAACAAAATTATATATATTACTTTATTCTATTACTTACCCCTATCTTTGCTTTCACTTTTATTATCTATGCTTTATTTCAATTTAAAATTAAATTAATGATCAAAATACCGTGACCTGTTTTACAACTTTACGTGTTGCTTGCTACGCGCGCGATTCACTACTGTTGGCTTTCTGCAAAGGTCTCTTCTATTTATTAAATATTGCAAAAAAATGCAAGTGCAGATTTTTATGTCATCTGTGTCCATGAAGTTTTCGTGGAGCAGCATGACGAAACGTTGTACGGCAGGTGGGGCACCACTTGTCCAGCGCCGTAAGTCACTTAGTTTAGCCACTGTAGTGCTTAAGTGAGGTACTAGAAAAACCTTCCATTAAGTGGTGTAGATGATGTGTTCGTGTTTTTATGTGCTGTGTTTCATGCAGTTACATGTCCCGTTTAGTTTGTTAGTTTTGTTAGGGTCTTACTGCCATCCTTATGGGGAGTTGCTGGCCTACGTAGCAGGACAGCCCGATACGTCTTGATACGAATTTTAACTATGTTGTGAGATACTATCGTTTTACAAAAAAAAATTGGAATTTAATTATGGGACATGGCCGTGTAGGCCCCTATTTTGGCTTTACTTATCCAGTTTCGCTTCAGCCACGGAGTCATCAGAAGTTTTCTACGCTAGCAAACGTTCAGTTTGCTTGATTATGTACATCTTCAGTGTACAATGTTGAAACTATTCTATTACTATATGTCAGATTTTTATTTTCTAGCTGAACCCTATTTCAATTTTTGTATGTTTCCCGATCATATGATTGTTCATTACCCTGTGCAATGTCATTCTTTTCATTGCACATGATTTTGGACACGCACATATGTGGCTGCTGTACTGCACGTAGTTAGAACGTACACGCAAATTTGAATTTACTGAAGACTGCAATGAATGGACTGATAATTATGGATTAAGATCAGTGGTCTATCTTCTTATAACTAAAAAACACTGTCCACTTCTTTTAACGTTCAATAAACTGACACTTATTTCTTGGATTTTCTCACTACTTGTTTTCAGATCAGATTAAATATAAGGAATTAGGTCAGAGATCCCCATACACTAGAAAACACACTTAATAACACAGATTTGTAATGCACGATTTCCAAGAGTAGTTGTATTGGGACAAAACACAAATATATATAACTTTTGGGTCAGAGAAAACACTTGTTGACAAAAGATTGCAATATAAGATCCCTAAGGAAGCAATGTATTTATATAATAAATATAGAGTGACTTGAATTGTTATGTTTGATAAATATGCACACGTAGTATATAGTATGTAGATATATATATGAGTAAATTTATTAGAGAATAGATATATAAATAAATAATATAATGTTACAAGTGGCTGGTACTAACCGATCTAAACTTGGCATTTGAGGAGGTTGGCTTTAAGCTAATGTTAAGATCCTTTGTTCTAATACTTTATTATTACAATTCTTTATTCCCGTCTAGACCAGGAATAAAGTGTTAATGTTAGTAATTTTGATCTCAGTCAAGACCCGAGATACAATATTCTTTAAATCAGTCAATACCCGAATTAAAGTCTTGTCTTAACTTCAGTCAAGACCCGAAGTAAGATTCTTTATTTAAGTCAAAACCCGAAATAAAGTGTTTGTTAGTAAGTGATTATTTCAGTCAATCCCCGAAATAATGCTCTTTAAATCAGTCAATACCCGGCTTAAAGTGTTATCTTGACTTCAGTCAAGACCCGAAGGAAGATTCTTTATATCAGTCAAAACCCGAAATAAAGTGTTGGTTAGTAAGTGATTATTTCAGTCAATCCCCGAAATAATGCTCTTTAAATCAGTCAATACCCGACTTAAAGTGTTATCTTGACTTCAGTCAAGACCCGAAGTAAGATTCTTTATTTCAGTCAAAACCCGAAGTAAAGTGTTGGTTAGTAAGTGATTATTTCAGTCAATCCCCGAAATAATGATTTGTTAACAAAAGTTCTATATCAGTCGATACCCGATAGTCCCTACCTAGCCAAACTTTCCCAAGCGCCGACAAGTGCAAAAAGAGATCGAGATCAGCCAGCTTGTCGTTTTTATAGCCCTTGCTTGCACACGACACCACTGATGGAGTAGCAGAGGCGCATGATTGCAAGAATTGGCAGTGTAGCTGGGATCTTATGGTACAAGCGATAAAATTTGCCTAGCAACGAACAAAAATGCATAGCAACAAGAATTTTTAGAGCAAGCTATGCTGCTGTGTTAAGTTGAATTATATTTGCAAAAAATGTTATCTCTATCACGTAGAGAAGAAATACCCGTTGAATGGTACTTGTAATAATGGTAATGATAGAGTTGCAAATTGATTTGCTTGATCTGATTATATTTGTGCCATTAATTGTATGCTACATGACAACACATGCTTTTGTTGGATGTTGTACCTATTTTTGGGAAAATTGTAATTAGATTAAATTCATTTTCTTTTCAGAGCTCAATTTTAGCATGGTATTTTTGTAATATGTTCTCTATTCAGGAATTATTTTTAGCATGAATCTAACTGGTTCAAACAATTGATAATAATTTAATTTTATCTGCTCGTTGAGGCTATACTTTTGTGTTGTATTTGTGCAATATGTTATGAAGATGACAAATACATGGCTTTGTTAGGTTGTGTACCTGTTTTTGATTAAGAGTAATCAAATTAGATTTAATTTTCCTAAAAGTTAAATGCTTTGTTTTCAGCACGTTTTCTTTTCAGAAGTTGTGTGTTAAGAAAATTATATTTGAACCGATTTGGTTCGACAGCTACTTTATCCTCTTAGCGTGACTCTCCTCTTCGTGTATTTAAAGGGTCATTCATGAAATTACGACGTACAAATATCTATTTGTCAAATTAGATATATAGTGCAGGGTGTTCGGTAAATGTCTTTAATCCTTTAAGGGGATGAAATTAGAGGTCATTTGGGTCAAAAAGTCTGAATACTTTTATATCGAACTCCGCTGGGTTTTCGAGTAAATCGATAATATCGATTTTCGAGATTTTGCATACCTCTTCAGAGTAATTTCGTTATAAGTTCTATTGTAATGGATTATGACGTTCAAAACTTTATTTAAAAGAACACATATTGGTACTTCTAAGAATGTATAATAAGTTATAATTGTGCTTTCAATTATTTAAAAAAAAAACAGTTTTCTCTAGAATTTTTTATTTCACCAAAAATGTTTGTCGCGCTTCAGTGCACATTTATTCAAAATATCACCATTCCACGAACTTGGCAAAATTATGAGAAAATTTGCGCATTTGTCCCCTTTCCAAAATGACCTCCCTAAGTGCTATCAACAATAACAATCAAAAGTTATAAGCAAACATTTGGAAGATGTGCCCATCGATGTAATCTTCAGTTTTTTCGTAGGATTCTATCTCCTCCTACCGTTTTTAACCTACGACAACCATTTATATGTCATTGTACGGGAATCTGAACTGGCTATTAGATAGGGTACTTTTCGATTTCGAATTTCGAAAAAAACAATTTTTATCAAACGTGATATTTACGTAGATTCGTTATTCCGTATCTTCAGTTTTGCGGGGGGGTTGCAACCTCTGGGAGGGGCGGGAGTTCAAAGTTTCAACTTTAAACGGCTATATTTTCTCAACGAAGCATTGTTCTAGCAAGTACGTCCTAAAGTCATAAATGGAAAAGACATTTTGGGTGGTTTTTATTTCGAAATTCGAAATCGAAAAGTAGCCTATCTAATAGCCAGTTCAGATTCCCGTACAATATAATGGTTGTCGTAGGTTAAAAACTGTAGTAGGAGATAGAATCCTACGAAAAAACTGAAGATTACCTCGATGGGCACATCTTCCAAATGTTTGTTTATAACTTTTGAATGTTATTGTTGATACCACTTAGAGAGGTCATTTTGGAAAGGGGACATAATGCGCAAATTTTCTCATAGTTTTGCCAAGTTCGTGGAATGGTGATATTTCGAATAAATGTGCACTGAAGCGCGACAAACATTTGTGTGAAATAAAAAATTCTAGAGAAAACTGTTTTTTTTAAATGATTGAAGGCATATTTATAACTTATTATACATTCTTACAAAGACCAATATGTGTTCTTTTAAATAAAGTTTTGAACGTCACAATCCATTACCTACAATAGAACTTATAACGAAATTACTCTGAAAAGGTATGCAAAATCTCGAAAATCGATATTATCGATTTACTCGAAAACCAAGCGGAGCTCGATATAAAAGTATCTAGACTTTTTTGACCCAAATGACCTCTATTTTCATCCCCTTAAAAGATTAAAGACATTTACGGAACACCCTGTATATAATTAAATAAGAAACGAATAAAATAGAGTAAAAATTAACACAAAATTATAAATAAAAAATATAAGAATAAAACAAAATTATATATATTATATTAGTACTTTATTCTATTACTTACCCCTATCTTTGTTTTCACTTTTGTTATCTATGCTCATATTATTATTTTTTCGGTTTCCTTCTATTTCCAGTACTTTACTTTACACTTATTTATTTATTTCAATTTAAAATTAAATTAATGATCAAAATACCGTGACCTGTTTTGCAACTTTACGTGTTGCTTGTTATGCGCGCGATTCACTACTGTTGGCTTTCGTCAAAGGTCTCTTCTATTTATTAAATATTGCAAAAAAAATGCAAGTGCTGGTTTTTATGTCATCTGTGTTCATGAACTTTTCGTGGGGCAGCATGACGAAACGATGTACGGCAGGTGGGGCACCACTTGTCCGTAGTGCTTAAGTGAGGTACTAGAAAAACCTTCCATTAAGTGGTGTAGATGATGTGTTCGTGTTTTTATGTGATGTGTTTCATGCAGTTACATGTCCTGTTTAGTTTGTTAGTTTTGTTAGGGTCTTACTGCCATCCTTATGGGGAGTTGCTGGCCTACGTAGCAGGACAGCCCGACAGGTCTTGATACGAATTTTAACTATGTTGTGAGATACTATGGTTTTACAAAAAACAATTGGAGTTTAATTAAGGGAAATGGCCGTGTAGGCCCCTATTTTGGCTTTACTTAACCAGTTTCGCCCCATCCACGGAGCTCATCAGAAGTTTTCTACGCTAGAAAATGTTCAGTTTGCTTGATTGTGTACATCTTCAGTGTACAATGTTGAAACTATTCTATTACTATACGTCAGATTTTTATTTTCTAGCTGAACCCTATTTCAATTTTTGTATGTTTCCCGATCATATGATTGTTCATTACCCTGTGCAATATGATTTTAGACACGCACATATGTGGCTACTTAGCGTGACTCTCTTCTTCGTGTATTTAAAGGGCCATTCATGAAATTACGAGGTACAAATATCTATTTGTCAAATTAGATATATATATAATTAAATAAGAAACGAATAATATAGAGTAAAAATTAACACAAAATTATTAATAAAAAATATAATAATAAAACAAAATTATATATATTATATTAGTACTTTATTCTATTACTTACCTCTATCTTTGTTTTCACTTTTATTATCTATGCTCCTATTAATATTTTTTCGGATTGCTTCTATTTCCAGTACTTTACTTTACACTTATTTATTTATTTCAATGATTAAAATACCGTGACCTGTTTTGCAACTTTACGTGTTGCTTGTTACGCGCGCGATTCACTACTGTTGTCTTTCGTCAAAGGTCTCTTCTATTTATTAAATATTGCAAAAAAATACAACTGCTGGTTTTTATGTCATTTGCGTCCATGAAGTTTTCGTAGAGTAGCATGACCAAACGTAGTACGGCAGGTGGGACACCACTTGTCTAGCGCCGTAAGTCACTTAGTTTAGCCAACGTAGTGCTTAAGTGAGGTACTAGAAAAACCTTCCATTAAGTGGTGTAGTTGATGTGTTCGTGTTTTTATGTGATGTGTTTCATGCAGTTACATGTCCTTTTTAGTTTGTTAGTTTTGTTAGTGTCTTACTGCCATCCTTATGGGGAGTTTCTGGCATTCGTAGCAGGACAGCCCGATAGGTCTTGATACGAATTTTCACTATGTTGTGAGATACTATGGTTTTACAAAAAAAAATTGGAGTTTAATTAAGGGAAATGGCCGCGTAGGCCCCTATTTTGGCTTTATTTAACCAGTTTCGCTCCAGCCGCGGAGCTCATCAGAAGTTTTCTATGCTAGCAAACGTTCAGTTTGCTTGATTGTGTACGTCTTCAGTGTACAATGTTGAAACTGTTCTAATACTATACGACAGATTTTTATTTTCTAGCTGAACCCTATTTCAATTTTTGTATGTTTCCCGATCATATGATTGTTCATTACCCTATGCAATGTCATTCTTGTCATTGCACATGATTTTGAACACGCACATATGTGGCTACTTTATGCTCTTAGCGTGACTCCCTTCTTCGTGTATTTAAAGGGTCATTCATGAAATTACGAGGTACAAATATCTATTTGCCAAATTAGATATATATATAATTAAATAAGAAACGAATAAAATAGAGTAAAAATTAACACAAAATTATTAATAAAGAATAAAAGGTCTCTTCTATTTATGTTAAATTTGTGGTGTGTGATATGTCTTCGACCCGCATTCTGTTCCGTCCACGCATCCCCACTTCTTATGGAGTACCGATTGCATGTATATGTTGCCCCTTTGGGTTCAACTGCTAAATCCATATGGTGTCACTATACACCGGGACCGTTCAAGGTTTATGACTGACTGAGTCGTTCAATGTTTTGACCGGAGCGGTGTGGCGTGCCACCATTCCGTATGGGTCTCTGTTGCCTGTTTTATGTGCGTCTGTTTTAGTAGAATGTTGTACGCTTGTGTGTCTGCTATTGTATCGAGTGTTATGTGTGGGCGTTTATTTCTGTGTGGTTGTGTATGTGTCTTTATATGTGTAGTTTAGTGTGTGTTGATCCACCATTCATTTTCGCTCTCTCGTCTTACCGTTGCTCTATCACTATCTCTGCAATGCTGGGTGTTTGGTTAGTATCGGTGTGATTACCCTCTCGAGCACACTATCGATGCTCAGCACCGTCATTGGAGCCCTGGTTCGCTATATACTGTGACCAATGGACATTATAAGCTATGTCCAAAGCTCCTGATTAGTGCCATATTCGATAACGCTCTTTTCTAGGAGCTAAAAAATTATTAAATATTGCAAAAAAATGAAAGTGCTGGTTTTTATGTCATCTGTGTCCATGAAGTTTTCGTGGAGCAGCATGACGAAACGTTGTACGGCAGTGGGGCACCACTTGTCCAGCGCCGTAAGTCACTTAGTATTAGTTTATCCACCGTAGTGCTTAAGTGAGGTACAAGAAAAACCTTCCATTAAGTGGTGTAGATGATGTGTTCGTGTTTTTATGTGATGTGTTTCATGCAGTTATATGTCCTTTTTAGTTTGTTAGTTTTGTTAGGGTCTTACTGCCATCCTTATGGGGAGTTTCTGGCATACGTAGCAGGACAGCCCGATAGGTCTTGATACGAATTTTGACTATGTGGTGAGATACTATGGTTTTACAAAAAAAAATTGGAGTTTAATTAAGGGAAATGGAGTGTAGGCCCCTATTTTGGCTTTACTTAAGCAGTTTCCCTTACGCCACGGAGCTCATCAGAAGTTTTCTACGCTAGCAAACATTCAGTTTGCTTGATTGTGTATATCTTCAGTGTACAATGTTGAAACTATTCTATTACTATACGTCAGATTTTTATTTTCTAGCTGAATCCTATTTCAATTTTTGTATGTTTCCCGTTCATATGATGGTTCATTACCCTGTGCAATGTCATTCTTGTCATTGCACATGATTTTGGACACGCACATATGTGGCTACTTTATACTCTCAGCGTGACTCTCTTCTTCGTGTCGTCGTTCGCTAAGGATGAATCTAAACTATTTCCTATTTAAAGGGTCATTCATGAAATTACGAGGTACAAATATCTATTTGTCAAATTAGATATATATATAATTAGATAAGAAACGAATAAAATAGAGTAAAAATTAACACAAAATTATTAAAAAAAAATATATGAATAAAACAAAATTATATATATTATATTAGTACTTTATTCTTTTAATTACCCCAATCTTTGTTTTCGCTTTTATTATCTATGCTCCTATTATTATTTTTTCGGATTTCTTCTATTTCCAGTACTTTACTTTACACTTATTTATTTATTTCAATTTAAAATTAAATTAATGATCAAAATACCGTGACCTGTTTTGCATCTTTATGTGTTGCTTGTTACGCGCGCGATTCACTACTGTTGGCTTTCGTCAAAGGTCTCTTCTATTTATATTAGATTTGTGGTGTGTGATATGTCTTCGTCCCGCTTTCTGTTCCGTTCCACGTATCACCACTTCTTATGGATTACCGATTGCATGTATATGTTGGCCCATTTGGGTTCAACTGCTACATCCATATGGTGTCACTATACACCGGGACCGTTCAAGGTTTGTGACTGACTGAGTCGTTCAATGTTTTGACCGGAGGGGTGTGGCGTGCCACCATTCGGTATGGGTCTCTGTTGCCTGTTTTATATGCGTCTGTTTTAGTAGAATGTTGTATGCTTGTGTGTGTTAAGAACTCAGAAATAGGATGGTAAAAGAAAAACGGTTTTAATTTCTAGTAGACTTTTTTATTTGGCGTCTAGGACTCAACTACTTAATTTTATATTTTTTTTCTGCTCAATCGTCAAATCGACCTATAAAATTATTTGTTTTGTCATTTCAACAACTTTTAAACACTTCTGATTAGCAAATTAACTGACCCAGTTACTTAATTAATCGATCGCCTAAACTCAATTTACTGCAGTACGGAAATGTGTAAAAGTTATTGAGTAAGCAAAACAATGACGATAATTTATGGCGCTCGCTTGGGTTTTTGGTTTGTTGTGAAGTCTGAAACCTACATTGATCTCATATTAGACTTCACAACATTTCTTCCCCCTTCGCAAGATTGTTTACATTTTTTTATTTTTTTTATTAAAGAATTTTATATTATTCTTTTTTTTAATTAAAGAATATTATCAAAATATCAAAATATTTATCCATTTTATCTTAATGTCTTACGACTAAAAAGATAGATTATATGGAAACGATACAATAAAGGTTTTACTATCATCGACAAAAACTAAAAATAGGAAAAAAAAATTCAAAAATCTAAGAAAGGCAGAAAAATTAGGATTGAAGACTTACTTTCATACAATACATAATTTTACATATTTGTAGTTTTCTAATTATGATATTTTTTATCGAGTTTTATTCTCTTGTATCTCAGTTTTTTAATTGACAATTAGGTTTTTTTTTTATATAAAACTTTACATTATACTCCCGCGATATATTTATTAATGACCTCCGTTTAAGCTACATTTCAAGGTTGCATTAAAATACTTAGTCATGACATTTATACTAATTACATTTCGCCAATTAAAGATATTATGTATCTATATGAGATATTCGAATTTTAAGAAAAAAACGTTATAAATATATATTTATATATATATTGTTTTTTTTTTTTAGCTTGATAATGGGTGGAAATTATTTACCAGATAAAAATATTTCCAGTATCGTAAAAAAAAATTCAGATCAGAGAAAAGCACAGCTACTTAACACATAATTTAAAACTACATGGATAAGTACTACATAATGATGATTCTTTCTTTTTTTTTAATTTTAATGCTGAATGATTTATTAAATCTGCGTTCTAATGGCGTGATATCTCTAGTTTTCTTTCCGGTATCTTCTTTGAGAACCATTTGGATTTTAATAAGGTTTTGTGGTAAAGGTGGCGGAATTGGAATGATTGGATTAAGTGTAGAAGTGTCCACTTTTAATTTCGAACTTGATGCAAAATTTTTCGGGGTTTCTAAGGGTTCTGGGTTGGCATTTGCGCGTTTGGAATCCTTATTTGTACTAGGTGGGCTAGTTTGAAAACGTGACTGTCTTCGAAAGAAACATATAAAAACAATTATTACTATTACACCTAGTAATACTAGGACACCACTGTTTATGTGAGTTTGAGTGTTATTGAGTTCGGCATCCCTACGTCTTTCTATTTGAGACAGTTCTACTTCAAAATCTTCTAAAGTCTTGCTGTTCGCTCTTAAGACGTTGTCATAACTGTGGTGCATCTTAAGCAATGGTGCGGTCATATTTTGTTTGGTTATAAGCTTGTTAGAGAACAGCTTGTTGTTGAGAATTTTTTGAAGAAGTTGTGAATTCTCAATAGGTATTGGTTCCGGCTGATGAAAGGGTAAGGTAATTTTCTCATTACCTTCATAAGGGATTTCAAAAGTTCCTAGGGTATATTTGCAATTTTGATTTAATAGTAATATTCCGGTGCCATTAATTTCCTTATGTGAGGAAATTTTTTCGCAATGAGATAACAGAGAGAGCGGACTTTGAAAACTTTACCACCAAGCATTCCTGCGCACTAGCTTTACCAGAAATTCCAGGGATCTTTCTATGATTCTGTAACCGCCATGATTTGGGTACTTGTGGAGCGTTATGTAACAAATTAAAGAGACAAGTTTCGCGTTCGGCACCAATAGACTTAACTTGCCTTTGGGCGCATATGTGTACGGTGGGGTATAGTTTAGAATTGCATTTAATACAGCCTTCACGAAACTCCTCATTATTTAGTGCGATGAGATGTGTTTCCTGTGTTCCATTTAAAAGAAAACGTTTCTAAATCTATAATTGCGTTATGTTCCAGGATGCGTGTTGGTAGTAAATGCACTTTATTTAGAATATATTCTTCTTCTTCTAAAAGGGGGAGCTTAATACGTATGAGCATGTCCCTATTATGCTGAACGAAATATACTTCAATGATTTAGTTCAGCAAGTGAAAATCAATGACGCTCAGATGGGAACCCTTAGTAATTTCTGCATACGCCTCAAGTAATTTCCTACGAGAAATAATTAGAGGGTGCAGGCGATGTTGCTGTAATGAGTTAATGATGGTAAAGTATTCCGTAATATGGTTATTGACAGATTGTAGAGCAGTTAAAATATGTATGAATAACTGATTAAGATCTGCCTGTAACTGTACTTCGCGTAAATCGAAATTAGTTTTGTTTAATTCGCTAATTAGTTTCTCTGAAAAGTCACTCATCTTTATTTCTATTTGTTCTTGGTAATTAGACAAATTATGTAGCTGCTTACTATAGGTGTCGAAACTAGTTTTCATTATTGTTACCTGTTTCTGCATTAAATGAAGTGAATCTTTGTCGTGGTCCTCCAATCTTTGCAACCTTGAGTATACGTCTTTTGCGTCTTCACTATCCAAGGTCCCAAATAAGTATTTTGCAATTTTTCCAACTGCATCAAATAGTTCCCTCTTTTCACGTACGCTTTGGAGATAAAAACCTATGCTTTCTAGTTGGGCTCTTATTTTGGATGTAATATGTTTTATTTCGTCGTACCAATGAAGGCAATATTTGGTGTCCTTTTCATGAATTTTACACAATTTCTCCACGGCTTCCTCGCAATTTATTACGAACGCCAGGGTATCGTCTTCGTTCACGAATGGTATTTTTGTAAACATATTCCAATTGGACTGGTAAACGAAACTGGGACTTATTGGCTCAAAGAGGATCCCAGATGGATTGAGCCGGTTGATTGTGACCTGGCCACCAGTTGTCAATGGTTGTACGGCTATGATGAGCACCACTAATGTAAACATAATTCCTATATAGGGGAGAATTTATTCAAAATACGAAGACTTTTAAATTATTATATATATATAGATTTTTAAGTTATTATATAGAGTAAGTTATAAAAAGAATTAATAAGAAAAAGGGATAGTTAAAACTTTTTAAGTCTGTTGTTGTGTACTCTTTTAAGTGTTCTACCTATGTGAATAGTGCAGTTTACATCGCTGTCTACTCGTTTCACCTCAAATGGTCCTGTCCATATTGGGGAAAGTTTGTGCTTCTTCGCGGCATTCCGCAATAACGATTTATCTCCTATGTGAAATCTTTCTACTCTTAAGCTCTGATCGTAATATTTCTTCGCTGCCTTTTTACTGGAAATTAGATTTTCTTTTGCTTTTCGATGGATTCTTTGCATTTTACATTTAATGTATTCGCAATAGTCATCGAAATTAAAAACAGGCTCTGGATCTTTGTTTAAATTGGTTGGTAAAGGATTTTTAAATCCGTATAGAGCATAGATAGGGGTATATTTACTGCTCGTATGTAACGAATGGTTATGAGCATAGGCAGCTTCTGGCAACCAATCAACCAACTAGAGGGGTTGTCATCTACTACGCTTCGTAAATATTCCACTAGAGGCCTATGAGCCCTCTCTAGAGATCCATTGGACTGAGGATGGTAAGCCGTCGTTTGTAGTTTCTTTATTCTCAGTAATTTGCACACTCGTCTAAAAAGATTACTTGAGAAGTTTGTCCCCTGGTCAGTAATCAGCTTCTTGGGAATTATACAATATCTGAGTATAATGTTTTTATAAAAACAGTTAGCAACCGTTGTGGCTTCGCTGTCAGCCAGAGGGAAACAATCTAGCATTTTTGTTAAATCATCGCTGAAAGTTAAAATATACTTATTCCCTTGGTGAGTGGTGGGAAGCGGTCCAACAATATCCAGATACACCTTATCAAAGGGTTTTTCGGCCGTGTCACTGATCACCATCGGCATCCTGGTGGACTTGCCCGTTTTATTCTGCTGACACTTAATGCACTTTTTAATATGTGTATTTATATTCTTCAGCATATTTTTCCACTTGTAAAAAGCCCGCAACCTTTTATAGGTTTTGTACACTCCCATGTGCCCTCCTAATGGTGAATCATGGTATTGCTTCAGCACCATTTCAATTTCCTATGGTTTTGACAGAGTTTTGGCCTTCTGATTGTTGGCTGACTCATCGGATGCAATTGATTCTGTATCGGAGTCAGGTAAGCAAATATTACTGGGCATTGAAACGTCTGTACCGTTTTCCAATTGACTTTTGGCAGGAAGAGTTTCTGTTCCCTGTGATTTCAAATATTCCTCTGCTTCTAATAGTTTGGGATAGGCAGAGTTTTTCCGTAATTCTTCTCTTGAACTATTTTGACTAATAGTTGACTGGAGAATTTCATCAGACTTTTGGGTAAGATTTTCTATCCGGCGAGTCGCAGTTTGAGTTATTGGGAGACAGCAATTTGCAGTTATTTTCTTTTCTTGGGAATTTGAAGGAGAGTGAACTTGGACTTGTGTAGTGATAATGTGTGGTTGATCCTCACTACGTACCTCGTTTACAGCTTTTGGCATTCGACTTAGCGTGTCGGCATTTACATTGTACTTACCAGGCTTATACCCAATTTGGTATTCAAAGTCTGATAATTTATGATGAAATCCTACAAGACGCGAAGTAGGATCTTTCAAATTGAATATTCCCTTCAGAGGTTTATGATCCGTGTATACGGTAAATTTTCTTCCGTAGAGATAACATCAAAATTGCGTGACGCCCATACAATTGCCAGCAGTTCCTTTTCAGTAGTTGAATAATTTCTTTCTGCTTCGTTAAGGGAACGGCTAGCATACGCCACTGGCTGCTCATTTCCAACCTCTCCTTGGGATAAAACTGCTCCCAGTGCTTCTCCACTTGCATCCGTTGTTAAAATAAATGGTTCCGAAAAGTCAGGATATTTTAGTAAGGGGGGAGTAGTTAGTGCCAATTTAAGTTGCTTGAAAGCTTCCTCGCATTGCATTGTCCACTTAAAATTAAAAGTTTTTCTTAAAAGCTTGTTAAGAGGTTCCGATATTTGTGAAAAATGTGGAATAAACTTTCCATATAATTCGCAAGCTCTAAAAATGATTGCAGCTGCCGAATTGTTCGTGGAATAGGAAAGTTTTGTACACATTCTATTTTTGTTGGATCGGGATGTACTCCTTCCGAAGTACAAATATGGCCGAGGTATACAACTTCTTTCGTTAAGAATTGGCATTTTTCAGGTTGGAGTTTTAGGTTATTGTTTCGTAACCTAATGAGAACATTCAGGAGTTTGTCGTTGTGATCTTCTATTTTTTTGCCATATATTACTATGTCATCTAGATAGACAAAACATTGGAGGCCTTGTAATCCCGTCAAAACATAATTCATAGGCCTTTGAAATGTTGCGGGTGCTCCAGTTAATCCAAAAGACATTCTTTTAAATTCATAATGACCTAAATTTGTGCTAAATGCTGTTTTTGCCCGATCTTCTGGAGATACCGGTATTTGGTGATATCCACTAGCTAAGTCTAATGTAGTGAAGTAGCGCTCATGTCCCAGCTGGTCTAGAATATCCTCAATGCGTGGTAATGGGAATGCATCACCTATTGTTATTGCATTGAGTTTTCTAAAATCTACCACAATGCGCCATCGCTTTTCACCTTCGGGGCTAGGCTTTTTAGGGAGAGTGCCATGGACTCTTGCTTTCTATTATTAGGTCATTTCGTAACATTTCCCGTACTTGTTCATGAATTATTGCTTTGTGAGCGTCGGGTAATCGATACATTCTCTGATTTATTGGACTATGTTCTTGCTTAATGGGGATTGAGTGAGTTATAGCCGTTGTATGAGATAGTTTATCTCCTGGCAAGTGGAAAACATCATTAAAATCCTCGCAAATGTTTCTAATGTTATTACGCTCCTTCTCATTTAGGTAATCTGCTAGTCGAACTTGTGATTCCAGAGCTTTCAATCTATCGTTTAATTTTACATACGTTTGCTTGATATATTGTTTACGCATCTTTCTTTCAACAGGGTTCTTGGAATACCTTTGTGTTCTACCGCTTTAGGGATAGATTTGCAATAAAAATCTGTTAGTTTACTAACAATATAATCGCGAGTGAGTCTGAGATTTATTTTAAAAGGTTTCAAGATTTTTTCTTTTTCATTAACGTTTAAAATTGCTATGGTTAGTTCATTATTGACGGGTTTTACCAGAGAGTTAGCTGAAAAGACTCCTGCACATATTTCTTGTGACATACACGGCATTTCTTCGTTTACATTACATTTTACCTTAATAAGTTTTTCAGTGCGACCTGGAAGGATAATGTCTTCTGAAGTATAAATTGCATGTAATGCTGGAACGAAAGATGAGTTATTTGATGTCTCTTTAGCGCGGATATTTTTTGGTTGGACTTTGGAGTTTCATACTGTTTTGTTGGGTCGAGGTGACAGCCCCGTCTTAGTTTTCCTGTAAACTAATATTTTTAGATGATTGTGTGGATCGTGCATCCCATCGGTGTTTGGCTCTTCATTCTTCTATATAGTGGCCATTGCGTTGGCAAAACTCACATTTTTTCCTTGATGGGCTAACACGGCTTGGCGCCGTGAATTCATTATATGGCAATTTTGATTATTGTGCCCATAAACTTTACAATTAGTACAAAAGGGAGTAGATTTTCGTAATCTGCAATCAACGTAAGAGTGATTAGGCCGATTGCAGAAACCACATTTATTTTGAAAAGGTTTATTAGTTATATGATGATACTGCGTGTGTTTAGGTACATTGTTATTATTATTAGATTGCCCGTAACCTGTATGTGGAACCTGTTTAGGTATTGGTTGGGAGTTTTGGATAAATAAGACAGATTGCGGTGTAATCATATTATTCCAATAAGGAAATTGAGAAAGATTTTGATTACCAGAGCTCTGATTTAAATGAGATGTATGCGAGTCTGGTTGTATGTTTTGGTGTGCCACCAACATGTGAAGCTCTGATTCTTCCAATTTCTCTGCCTTTTCGATTACCTTTTCAAGAAACTGTTCTGCATCATTTAAAAGAAAGAATCGGTGATGTGGATTAAGTATCCCAGATTTAAAGGTAAAGACCGCAGTCTCTTCCAAATCTGAGTTAATAGCTAGAATACCTGAACTATGCCTTTTGCTGTCAAGAGTCTTACACCCTTTTAAAAGTTGTGTCACTCTTCTACCGTAGGAAAATAGCTATTGGCCAGGGAATTGCCTACTATTTCTTAATTCATTTAATTGGACGTGATATGGCTTTGTGTTAACCAATTTAGTGAGAAAAATAGTTTTTAATTCATCTAACGTTTTGTATTCGACACCGTCTAAGACTAATGCAGCTCTTCGTCAGAACTTAGTTGGTATTAATTGTAAAAAGAGGTTCCGCTCTTCCTCTTTAGTGAGGCACAAGTTCACAGCACTTAATAAAAATCTCCACCTCATTTGCTAAATTTGGACCTAAGTCTGCTTCTAGTAATGGTAAATTATTAATTACTATTTGGCTAATAAATGCCATGTCATTATTTTGCATGCTTACTTTCTTAATTATATTATTTCTAGCAGATTTAAAATTTAATTGGTTCTGCTCACCGTTTGTTCCTTTGTCTCCTACTGAGTATGACCTTCTTCTTAAATAGCAATTCCCTGATCTTAATTGTCGAATATACAGTGAATCTTCCTCTTCTGTTGGCAGATGTACTTCTTCTTCTCTGTTAATCACGCTATCACTCGTTGAATCGCTGTCTGTGCTATTGGCGCTACTCCAGATTGGGCTGGTATTGTCCAGACTGAAAGAATTTATCCTTTCCTCAAAGCGGCTGCTACTTGCTAGTATACTCCACTCAATTGGGTAGAGCAATTCTCAACATTCGACTGCTCTTCTGACATTAAAATTTGCAGATTTCAGATAACAGTATTCCACTTCAACTTCTTGAAATTTATTTTATTTATTTATTTCACTGTTTTCTGCAGCAGTCACTACAATTTTTTTGTATGCATTCAGTAATAAAACAAAATCACCACACAGATTCGCATAATTCAACGAAAACAAAACTTCACCGGCTGCGCCAAAAAATGTTAAGAACTCAGAAATAGGATGGTAAAAGAAAAACGGTTTTAATTTCTAATAGACTTTTTTATTTTGCGTCTAGAACTCAACTACTTTTATATTTTTTTTTCTGCTCAATCGTCAAATCCACCTCACAAATTATTTGTTTTGTCATTTCAACAACTTTCAAACACTTCCGAATAGCAAATTAACTGCCGGAAATGTGTAAAAGTTATTGAGTAAGCAAAACAATGACGATAATTTAAGTCAGAAACCTACATTGATCTCATATTAGACTTCACCACATGTGTCTGCTATTGTATCGAGTGTTATGTGTGGGCGTTTAATTCTGTGTGGTTATGTATGTGTCTTTATGTGTGTAGTTTAGTGTGTGCTCATTCACCATTTATGGTCGCTCTCTCGTCTTACCGTTGCTCTATCACTATCTCTGCAGTGCTGGGTGTTTGGTTAGTATCGGTCTGATTACCCTCCCGAGCACACTATCGATGCTCAGCACCGTCATTGGAGCCTTGGTTTGCTATATACTGTGACCAATGGACATTATAAGCTATGTCCAAAGTTCCTGATTAGTACCAGATCGATACCGCTCTTTCCTAGGAGCTAAAAATTATTAAATATTGCAAAAAAATGCAAGTGCTGGTTTTTATGTCATCTGTGTGCATGAAGTTTTCGTGGAGCAGCATGACGAACCGTTGTACGGCAGGTGGGTCACCACTTGTCCAGCGCCGTAAGTCACTTAGTTTAGCCACCGTAGTGCTTAAGTTAGGTACTAGAAAAACCTTCCATTAAGTGGTGTAGATGAGGTGTTCGTTTTTTCATGTGATGCATTTCATGCAGTTACATGTCCTGTTTAGTTTGTTAGTTTTGTTAGGGTCTTACTGCCATCCTTATGGGGAGTTGCTGGCCTACGTAGCAGGACAGCCCGATAGGTCTTGATACGAATTTTCACTATGTTGTGAGATACTATGGTTTTACAAAAAAAAATTGGAGTTTAATTAAGGGGAAATGGCCGTGTAGACCTCTATTTGGCTTTACTTAACCACTTTCGCTCCAGCCACGGAGCTCATTAGAAGTTTTCTACGCTAGCAAACGTTCAGTTCGCTTGATTGTGTACATCTTCAGTGTACAATGTTGAAACTATTCTATTACTATACGTCAGATTTTTATTTTCTAGCTGAACCCTATTTCAATGTTTGTATGTTTCCCGATCATATGATTGTTCATTACCCTGTGCAATGTCATTGCACATGATTTTGGACACACACATATTTGGCTACTTTATACTCTTAGCGTGACTCTCTTCTTCGTGTCGTCGTTCGCTAAGGATGAATCTAAACTATTTCCTATTTAAAGGGTCATTCATGAAATTGCGAGGTATAAATATCTATTTGTCAAATTAGATATATATATAATTAAATAAGAAACGATTAATATAGAGTAAAAATTAACACAAAATTATAAATAAAAAATATAAGAATAAAACAAAATTATATATATTATATTAGTACTTTATTCTATTACTTACCCCTATCTTTGTTTTCACTTTTATTATCTATGCTCCTATTATTATTTTTTCGGATTCCGTCTATTTCCAGTATTTTACTTTACACTTATTTATTTATTTCAATTTAAAATTAAATTATTGATCCAAATACCGTGACCTGTTTTGCAACTTTACGTGTTGCTTGTTACGCGCGCGATTCACTACTGTTGGCTTTCGTCAAAGGTCTCTTCTATTTATTAAATATTGCAAAAAAATGCAAGTGCTGGTTTTTATGTCATCTGTGTCCATGAAGTTTTCGTGGAGCAGCATGACGAAACGTTGTACGGCAGGAGGGGCACCACTTGTCCAGCGCCGTAAGTCACTTAGTTTAGCCACCGTAGTGCTTAAGTGAGGTACTAGAAAAACCTTCCATTAAGTGGTGTAGATGATGTGTTCGTGTTTTTATGTGATGTGTTTAATGCAGTTACATGTCCTGTTTAGTTTGTTAGTTTTGTTAGGGTCTTACTGCCATCCTTATGGGGAGTTGCTGGCCTACGTAGCAGGACAGCCCGATAGGTCTTGATACGAATTTTAACTATGTTGTGAGATAGTATCGTTTTACAAAAAAAAATTGGAGTTTAATTAAGGGGAAATGGCCGTGTAGGCCCCTATTTGGCCACGGAGCTCATCAGAAGTTTTCTACGCTAGCAAGCGTTCAGTTTGCTTGGTTGTGTACATCTTCAGTGTACAATGTTGAAACTGTTCTATTACTATACGTCAGATTTTTATTTTCTTGCTGAACCCTATTTCAATTTTTGTATGTTTCCCGATCATATGATTGTTCATTACCCTGTGCAATGTCATTCTTGTCATTGCACATGATTTTGGACACGCACATATGTGGCTACTTTATCCTCTTAGCGTGACTCTCTTTTTCGTGTATTTAAAGGGTCATTCATGAAATTACAAGGTACAAATATCTATTTGTCAAATTAGATATATATATAATTAAATAAGAAACGAATAAAATAGAGTAAAAATTAACACAAAATTATTAATAAAAAATATAAGAATAAAACAAAATTATATATATTATATTAGTACTTTATTCTATTACAGACCCCTATCTTTGTTTTCACTTTTATTATCTATGCTCCTATTATTATTTTTTCGGATTCCTTCTATTTCCATGACTTTACTTTACACTTATTTATTTATTTCTATTTAAAATTAAATTAATGATCAAAATACCGTGACCTTCTTCCTTAACTAAAGACTTAATTTCATTTCCTTGATTTTTAAATATATTTTTGTTATATTTTAGTATTTCTCTCGATTCGATGTTGATTTCTTTACCTTCTTGATTTGGGATTGGTAAAATATAAAAGGTTTGGGATAAATCATTTGAAAATCTAGGGATGTTAATGACAAATATTAATTTTTGTGTGTTTCCTAATAGGGCAAGTTTTAGAAATTCTAGCTTTTCAGCGGTGATACTAAATTCTTTTATTTCGGCTTGGTTTAACAAATTCCTAGACATTATTCCTATTCTCGCTGCGTTTATGTTATCTTGAATTTTTCCAATTTCTTCTTCCACAATTTTAAGATTGTCAAGAATTCGATTGAACTGTATGTGCTTCATTACTTCTTTGTAATTGTCTTCTAGTTCTCCTAATATTTTATTAATATTTTTATTGCTTTGTTTCATCTGGGTTTCTAAAATTTTCATATTATTATCTAAGTCGTTGTTAGTCTTTATTTGACTATTTAAATTAGTAATTATATTATGATTGTTCTCATCTATCATTCTTAAATGTTCTTCGATTTCTAATCTATCTTCTTCGTCCATAACACCAAACATCCATTTATATCTGTGCCAATGATATTCACGAGTCCTCTTTTACTTTTTTGTCTTGGGACAATAGTACTAAATTCTGCGAATAGTTTTGTTATTTTGTTCTGGATGTATCGTGTCTGATTTTCGTCTCCTGAGAGTTGAATTCCTGAATTACTTTCCTTCTCCAGAGTTTCTATCATATGTTGAATTTCTGCTAAAACTATAACGTGTAGTATTTTATCATATCCTTCAATGAGTGATATGTTCCCTTTCTCAATTATCGTGTATCCGGCCTGAGTTTCTAGTTTCTCAATTTGGATTATAGCCTGAGTTTGTACCGTTAGGATCACTACGACCAACATTAGGGTTATCCATAGGTTTTGGACCTGTAAAATATTTATATTGTTTCTTAATTCTATTAGGGTGAACTTTCCTATTGAATTTCTCGTCAACAATTTTATTGAATAATTTCTAACTTTTATTTGTTTATATTTGGGTAAATGCTTTTGCCTTTCTGCTTTATAATTTTTGATAAAAGCTTCTTTGTGTGCATACGATTCGGGTAGTTCTTTTCTGTCGACATTTAATTTACCTATTATTTTCTCCTTATGGCTTTTATTTAATCTGTAGGTTTCATCTTTAGACTTATCTTTTCCTACTAATGCTAAGATTGGTTTTTCCTTTATCGTACTATGGATTGTATTATTATAAAATTCAATCGCTTTATTTACCTTGTCAGTTACGTTAAGATCAGGGTTACGTACTGTGAGTATACGAATATGTTCTGAAAGAGTGCTATGGATTCTTTCTATATCCGCGTTACCTGTATGAGTTTTAGGTGCTGTAAAATGATAGTGTATTCCTTCTTTATTGAAATAATCCCTCACATTTACATTATTAAATTCGTTATCTAAGACAACCTTTTGGGGTTTTCCCAGAATAGCAATTCTATTCCTAATATATTGTAGTATTGTTAAACTATTTTTATCTGTGATATCATTCCCGTATAAATGTTTTGTGAATTTGTCCATTATTATAATGAAGTATTTCTTTTGGCAATGATAAATATCTACGTGCATTATTTCGTTAAGTTTTTGTGGTGTTTCACTAACTTTAAATTCATACTTTTCGGGACGTCTTTCGTATTTTGCTAAGTTACATATTTCGCAATTGTTTATATATTTTTGTATTAACTCTTTTAATTTAGGATAGTAGTACACGTCTTTTATTTCCTCATAATTTTCATTTATTCCTATATGGTTATTTTGTTCAAAATTTGATTTTACTGAAAGTTTCTTCTTCTGAAGTCAACTCTTCCGCCAGCTTTGTGCTCTTTATGAATTTTAGACTTTTGTTGTTACTGAATAATTCTATTAATTTTTCCTGTAGGATATTAAATTGAGTGTATTCTAACTCTGAATATATACCTACTGTACCTTTGTTTTTCATAAGTCTCCTTAAGACATCCAATTCTTTTTCTGATATAAAAATCTTCCTGTTTCCGTTTATAGTTTGAGTTTCCTGACTTTTCGTTCTCACTAATAGAATCTGTGTTCTGTACTTATTGACTATCTCCTCTCTAATTGGAATATGATCATTCACCTCTTCAATTCCACTATGAATTGTAGCCTGATCGGTTTCAAGTTCTCCGTTATTAATTTCCTGTTCATCTATATTTATTCTGCTTAAGAAGTCAGCAACTTGATTTTCTTTTCCCTTTACATACTCAATTTCATAATCAAACTCATTTAATTTAATTTTCCACCTTTGTAATTTGCTGTTGGGTTCCTTTAAACTGCTTAGCCATACCAGTGGACTATGATCCGTTTTTATTAAGAACTTTGTTCCATTAAGGTAGGGCCTAAAGTATTTCGTCGACCAGACGATTGCAAGTAATTCTTTTTCAATCGTACTGTAATTCCTTTCGTGTTCATTTAGTGTCCTACAGGCGTAACAAATAGGGTGTCCATCCTGTGATAGGACCGCTCCTATTGCAAATTGACTTGCGTCTGTAGTCAGTACAAATTTCTTTTTAAAATCTGGGTACTGTAAGATTGGGTGGTTTATAATTAGTTCTTTTAATTTTTCAAAAGCATTGATATATTTCCCGTCTTTTGCATTTATCTTATTGTCCTTCTTTAAACAATGTGTTAAGGGTTGTGCAATTTTCGCATAGTCTTTTATAAATTTTCTATAATAACCAGTGATACCTAAGAAACTTTTAATGCGTTTTTTAGTGTCCGGTATTTTAAGATTTTTTATAGCTTCAATCTTTTTTGGATTAGGTTTAATGCCATCATTTGTCAATATATGACCTAGATATTCCGTATCTTTCGCAAAGAATTTACATATATCTATCTGAATTTTCAGATTATAGTTTCGAAGAGAGTTAAATATTTTATTAATAGAATCCAAGTGTTCTTGTAATGATGTACTAAAGATCAGAATATCGTCGAGATAAACTACACAAGTTTTGTTAATATATTCTGCCAATATAAAATTCATCATTCTTTGGAATGCCGCTGGTGCGTTCTTGAGTCCAAATGGCATACGTACATATTCATAATGTCCGCTTGGTGTAGAGAATGCTGTTTTCTCCATATCTTTTTCATCTACAAGGATCTGATGAAATCCTTTAGCTAAATCAAGTGTAGAAAAGTATTGTGCTTTTCCTAACTTGTCAAATATTCCCTCTATATTTGGAATTGGAAACTTGTCATCAATAGTGATCTCGTTTAGTTTCCTATAATCTATAACTATTCTCCATTTTTGCTTTCCTGAGTTGTCCATTTTCTTTGGTACTACCCAGATCGGTGAGTTATAAGGTGATTTACTTGCTCTGATAATCCCTTGCTCCAGCATTTCTTTCATTTGTTTCTCTACTTCTAATTCGTGAATTTTTGGGAAACTGTATATCTTTGAGTGGATAGGTTGACTATGTGTTGTGATAATGGAATGTTTTATTTCCCTCACATTGGTCAACTGCTGTCCCTCCTGATAAAATAAATCCTTATTATCTTTAAGAATATTCCTAAGTACTTTTACTTCTTCTCCATTCAAATGTCTTGTGTCTAACTGATTTACTAATTCCATTGGGTTAGTTTCTATCATTTCCAATTGATTAATTTCTTCAAAAGGACATGAGTCTCTAAATTTAGTTACTTTACCATAGACTTCTAAAGTTTCTTTACCTAGATCGATTTTCGCTCGGATTGGTAATAGAATATTTTGGCCTAAGATTGCTTGAAAATTTTTTTCTGAGAGATTCATTACTTTCCAACACATATATGCATCGTGATTAAACTCGTCCTGTATAGAAGTAATGATTTCATGGGTAATTTTAACTTTTCCTGATAAGGTTAACAAATTTACTGATTTATCTAATTTAAATCGTTTTTTATTGGGGAATAATTGTTCATGGATAATGGAAGTGACAGCTCCAGTATCTATCAGACAATCTAATTTTCTATTTTCAACAGTTAATGTAACTATCGGTAAATCGTTTTCTGAGGAACCGAATGAAAATTTACTTGATCAACTTCCATGGGTTCAGGTTGTGCTGTATATGGTGCACCATTGTTTTGAAATCTTTGTACATTTTGTGTACTTCTTTGGGCAAAATTTCCACTTTGGTTATTTCTTTGGATAAAATTTCCACTTTGATTATTTCTTTGCATAAAATTTCCACTTTGATTATTTCTTTGATTAAAATTATATTTATTTTGGTAATTTGGGAAAGATCTGTTATTAGGATAATTCGTATGAGAATAATTATTAAATTGATTTTGATTTCTTTGAAATTGATTTTGATTTCTTGAGGATTTATAATTTTCATATTTATTTCCAAAGCTTTCATTATTTTTATTTTCAAATTTTCTTTCACGATTGGAACTTAATTCGATTAAATTATACGCTTCTCGCAGTGTTCCTACTTCTTTCATTTTTACTAAAAAATTCTGATATTCAGGTAAAGAATCACAAAATTTACTTAAAATAAACTGTTCATTTCTTTCAGGTCTGAATTCTAAGGGTTTACTATCATCTAATTGATATTTTAAATTTATTCTATCCAATAAAACACTTAAATTTTTATAATTAGAATGTATATCATTGAATTTTACTTCGTTTACCTTTCTAATAATGTGGTTCTATTTTTCTGGTACTCCAAAAGTTTCCTTTAGTCGTTTTTTTTCGTTTGCCCATGTTTTATCCTCCAGTTTTCGTATTTCTTGCAGAGTTTCTCCTTGTATCTTCGATATGAATATTCTGAGTAAGTAACTTTGTTGGGTTGCATCTGCTGCTACTAGTCCTGACATGGTTTCAGCTTCAGATATAAAGTTCGCTAAGTCGAAACTGTTGTCGCCTCTAAATTCTGGTACCGCTCTTGCCTCGGATACATAGTCCTTAAACGTGAGTGCCATTTTGTCGTATTCTGATTGTACTTCAATTAATTGATAAAGATGAATTCCTTCCAATGACTTGGTTTTGTCACAAGTAGACGATTGGCTCTTGGACTTCTTTTTATTCAAGTTCGGATAAGGATTCATGCAATGGTTATCGATACTGTGTCGAAAAACATATACATGTATTTATATATATTTTTTTTCACTTTCTTTTGAATTTCTTTGAATTCATATATAGCTTAACATGAACTTCACTTTTCACTAAAATTTCGATTTGCTTAAAAATTCTTAGAAGAATTTGTGAGATATTAACAATATTTTTCACTCTTGTTAAGAATTAATTCACACCGCAAATCCTACCGACTGCGCCATTTAAATAAACTATGAAGCTATATGAGTAAAAAAAAAACTTTATTAAACCAATTAATATTACAACTAATAAAAACGCGACTTAATTAAACGACAACTCAAAATGGACTAACTAAAAGAGATCTTCATTAAAAAGATCTTTACACTGAACACTAATAATATGCATCCTTTTTAGAAAAGTTCACTATTTGATTCGTGAATGAAATGCATTCTGCAGGTAAGGAATTTTATCAAGAAAAATTCTTATCATTAACACTAATAATATGCATCCTTTTCCAGAAAATTTTCACTGTTCGATGCTTTAATAAAATATGTTCTGCAGGTAAGAAATTTTATCAAGAAAATTTTTTTATCAATAACACTAGTAATACGCATCTTTTTCCAGAAAATTTCCACTGTTCGATGCTTGAATAAAATATATTCTGCAGGTAAGAAACTTCATCAAGAAAACTTTTATCGATAGCACTAATAATACGCATCTTTTCCAGAAAATTTTCACTGTTCGATGTTTGGAAATAAATACGTTCTATAGGTAAGAAAGTTCGTCAAGCAAACTTTTATCGATAGCACTAATAATACGTTTTTTTTTTCAGAAAATTTCACTCTTCGACGCGTGAATAAGAAGAAAAACAAAAAAAAACAGAATATGCCTTATCGTAGGTAAGCAATGGCAAACAAAAAAAAACCGATTAGTACTGATCACGGTTCCTTCCTATTTCAGCAAGATTCAAGAGATTTCTCATTTTTATACAACCGCCAACAATATATTCACGCCACCTCTTCTCTAAAGCAAAACTCAGACTCGACTAATTACTACCGCCAGCTTGCCTACATTGCCGTCGTTCCCTATATCACGACCGAAAGGCGACCCGTTCTTTTTCGTCGATCGAATCATGAAATTTCGGTTGGCGACTGCTCGGACGGCTATGTGTACGGGTGTCCGTGTATCTTTTACAGGCAAAATCGCTGCCACAGTTTCTCTGCTGTCGGCAAAATTTTTGGTAGAAATTTTAGGCAGGCCTGCTGCAATACGTTACGTGATGGTATCATGCGATGCATTACATTTTTTCGTTTTAAAATATTTTTGTTGTTGTTGCTTTCCCTTCATGTTTTACGTTCTCTCTTCTTTTGGGATCTGAATGAATGATTGCAATTTAAGCAAGTTCTGCACAAATTGGAATTTTTATTTTAGAATAAAAATTTTCTTCTTTTTTCCTCCTTTCAGGTTTTATTCTTTTATATAGGACGAATGCCTTATGGGAAAGAAGCAGAGGGCTACTTTCCGAAATTAAATAAACTTTTCTTTGCCCATTTTCAGGTGTCTGGGAGAAAATTATGGGGTTTTCTCTACGGGGGGGCAAAGGTAGCGTTTGGGGTATACGCTACAGCGTGGGGACGACCCACGGAGAATAGAGTCTCACGCCGGGCATACGACAAAGAAAAATGTAAACCCGGGAAATCTGAAAGGAGAAAATGAGTTTACTTCCACCGGGCTCAACGTGGGGACGACCCACCAGAGTCTCAAGCCGGGCTCTAGCTCTAGGCATAGTCCAGGGGATAGATGGGAGAAGTGAAAGAAAAGAAAAAAAGGGGAAGAGAGCTTGGTTTCCGAAGGAATGGAAATAATCTGTGACCATGCCTCCAGTCCACCGTGGTCGAGGGAGGACAAATCGGAGCATAGACGTCGTCTATCAACTCAGTTCGACCAAAAAGCCGACTAGGAACAGGGACAGCGACTGAATTAATGGAGACGGGATGTTAGGCTAGAGGCTATTGGTGGATAGTTGAAGAGGGGTAACACTTCGTGCTATGTGTTCCACGGAATCCGGTTACGGCACCCCCACAACTACCCGTCCCAAGCAAGGAGATCGCTTCAAGAGGATAGAATTCATCTATCAAGTTACTCAGGACGAGGAAAGCTCCTCGGAGCGCAACAAGCGGGTTCGCGCCTAACAAAGCCGCATGCGTAATTCCAGCAGGGTGCGAAGGGTGCAGAGAAAATAAGAGAAAAGCAAAGGGACGAGAGAAAAAAAACAAAACAAACCCAACAACAAAAAACGGACAGTGAACGGGCCAGAAAAAGGAATAAGTAGCTAACTGTCAGTTCTTTCATTATTCGGACTTGCACTCGCTTTGTCGTGACATCAAAAAAAAAGTTATTGAAGAAGAGACAGGAAAGAGTAAAATCCTCATATCGAGGCTAAACCAGAGGGTTAAGCAAGCGGAATTCCTACTGTAGTTTCCTACGCGTAGAGTACCGTATGGGTTGAGGTTGACACATTGTCAAACAAGAGAAAGGGTTAACTGGTTGAACTACAAAAAGGTATATCACCCACCACTGATGAGGCAGTAAGAGGGTTACGCGATAACCCATAGTTTGCAAGTGAAGCTTGCCGGATGCCTTTTTAGGGCTACGGAGAGCTAATCAACTTTGATCGAGACTTAATATCCTGAGAAGAGACAAAAAAAAACAATTTTCCAAAGAAGAGAATTTACTAAAGGCATCTTGAAAGAATGCGAAAAGGAATAGAATTACTGCGTGCCTGATAAAGAAAATAAAACTTAGCCTATAATAGCCATTCCAAGATAAAGCTGAACTGGTCCGACTGATAATCCGACCCGGAAAATAACTTCTATTGTAATAACAATTATATTCAAAACTCGAGAAAAAAAATACGCGACAGTTATATTAACAGGTGCCTCACAATTTCTTGCTAAATACTAGAACTATAAGATACTACAACCTACTATGCGATCAAACTTCGCCGATAACCTAACCTGCAGCGATACTTAGACTAATCTAACATGACGATAATGCGATTTAAAGGAAACACATATCAAGAGATGGCGATACTTGCGTTACTCTGGATACGGTATCCAAGATACTAAAGATAACTAAAACGGGTCCTACGACAGTGTTCAAAACTGTATAAGTATTCTTATTTTCTAGCGTAACTGCGATACAGAAACATAACTATTCTAGAATAGAGCTACTAAATACGCGATAATGATAATCGAAATAGTATGGTGATGAGCAAGATCTCTCAAACCACAATCCAAAATAAGCGATAGTACGGGCTTCTTCTCGGAACCAGCAGAATTGAACGGAAATCGTACTCAGACAGTATGCCTCGCATACAACGTCCATAACCACTAGTCAACTTAGCCTCCCAGCACTAGAATTAGGGAAGGTTAGCGGGGAGGGAAACACAAAAAAAAAATCAATTTCACTTCGTGTGGGACTCCGCTCCAAGATCACCGTCCCGGCATTGCATCGATCACACCAAGTCAGATACCAATCTAGAGGATGCTCAACAGCCTTCCTTCCGTCAGAGCGATCGAAGCGTTAGGAGTAAATATCATCCGGCTGCATGAAACCAACTAGGACAATGTCGGAATAGATGAACGTCATTCATCAACTTGCTGGATTCAAACAGACGTCGGGTTCTTCAGACAGGCCTGCATCCAGTGGTCAGCTTTTCAGTGGCCGCGAACCAAAGTTTGGCTTCAAAAATGGTACGCGTCGCGCACAAAGCTCGTCGGCCACCAAAGAGACAAGCACTTCAACCACGAAAAGAAACTTGGGCTCGAAAACAATTTTGACTTGACCGAAGGCAACTAGCTACCAAACATGCAACCAGGACCATGGCCGAGTGACCCAGCCGCCATACAAAGACCGAGCCTAACGAGAGCCAAAAGGAGCTATCATGAATGTAACATACTTTACAGAAGCAAGGGGAGCTTTTCGTAGGCCCAGCACCTTGTATCCGCCAGGCAAATCACTTGCGTCCGCTTAGAATATACTGAGGTCTCACAAAACAAAGAAAAGTTCCAATAGTGATAATAACACAAAAAAAAAATTGACAAAATAACATTGAAATCGCAATTGCATTCTAGTCAAGAGAAGCTTGACTAAATGCGAAGAAAAAAAACCAACTTAAGCAAATATATATAAAACTGGGAAAATCATTGATGTCATAATCGGTAGATCAAAAAAAAGTTTGACATGATGTAGTCCTAGTTAGAACTCTACAAAAGAAAACCAAGAAGAAAATATTTTAAAACCGAGAGAAAAATTGCACTTTAGTCAAGAGAAGCTTGACTAAAGGCCAGTAAAAAGAAAACCCTGCTTGGGCGCCATTTGTAGCACACAAGGTCGGCCATCAGCCCACCCTCTCTGACTGCAAAAATCATCGTTGGGCTACTTGTGAGTGGCTGCACAGCAATTCGCCGCTAGCGTTCAGCCGGCTTGGGGGGGGGGGGTCCTTGCCACCCACAACCCTCCGATGCTTGAGAGCTGTGCAAGTTGAATAACCAGACAGACGGACGGACATGGCAATTATAGTCGACTGACGGACTAGAGACTGCGGACGGACGGACGGACACAGAAGAAAATCGAGGAGACTGTGTTTATGACAACCGAATGTTTCCTGGTAACAAACGCTGTTCGTCACCTCAGTAAGCTGAAAAGAAAGAGCAAGAAAAGCAAAAAAAAGGTAAAGGAGTGACGCTATGTCAGCGCTGACGAAGACGAGAGAGACAGGGAGAGAGAGCGAAGAGAGGGTGGGGAGGAGACTTCCGATGTTGGCGAAGCCTCTGCCTTTGGAGAGTGTAGGCCCGATCGCCGGTGAGAAATTTCACAAAAAAAAGAAAATTATATCGATCAGGAGTCCCAATTCTATATTTAATTTTCAGAACAATTCACTATCCAATGCGTAAATGCACAATAACCTGCTATACCAGGTAAGAAAGTTCACCAAGAAAGTTTTGATCATTAACACTGATACTATGCATCCTTTTCAGAAAATTTCACTATTTGATTCGTGAATGAAATACGCTCTGCAGGTAAGAAAGTTCATCAAGAAAAGATTTTATCGTTAACACTAATAATATGCATCCTTTTCAGAAAATTTCACTATTCGATACTTTAATAAACGTGTTCGTAACACTAATAATATGCACACTTTTTAGAAAAGTTCACTAATTGATTCGTGAATGAAATGCATTCTGCAGGTAAGAAATTTTATCAAGAAAAATGTTTATCATTAACACTAATAATATGTATCCTTTTCCAGAAAATTTTCAATGTTCGATGCTTTAATAAAATATGTTCTGCAGGTAAGAATTTTCATCAAGAAAAGATTTTATCGATAACACTAATAATATGCATCCTTTTCAGAAAATTTCACTATTCGATGCTTTAATAAACGTGTTCTTAACACTAATAAAATGCATCCTTTCAGAAAATTTCACTATTCGATGCTTTAATAAACGTGTTCTTAACACTAATAATATGCATCCTTTTCAGAAAAGTTCACTATTTGATTCGTGAATGAAATGCATTCTGCAGGTAAGGAAATTTATCAAGAAAAATTCTTATCATTAACGCTAATAATATGCATCCTTTTCCAGAAAATTTTCACCGTTCGATGTTTTAATAAAATATGTTCTGCAGGTAAGAAATTTCATCAAGAAAAGATTTTATCGATAACACTAATAATATGTATTTTTTTTCAGAAAACTTCACTATTCGCTGCGTGAATAAAATACGTTCTGTAGGTAAGAAATTTCACCAAGAGAAATTGTTATCAATAACACTAACAATATGCATCTTTTTCCCAGAAAATTTCACTATTCGATGCCTTAATAAAATATGTTCTGCAGGTAAGAAATTTCACCAAGAGAAATTTTTATATGTATCTTTTTCAGAAAATTTCACTATTCGATTCGTGAATGTTCATACGCATCTTTTTCCAGAAAATTTCCATTGTTCGATGCTTGAATAAAATATATTCTGCAGGTAAGAAACTTCATCAAGAAAACTGTTATCGATAGCAGTAATAATACGCATCTTTTCAAGAAAATTTTCACTGTTCGTTGTTTGGAAATAAATACGTTCTATAGGTAAGAAAGTTCATCAAGAAAACTTTTATCGATAGCACTAATAATACGCATTTTTTTTCAGAAAATTTCACTCTTCGACGCGTGAATAAGAAGAAAAACAAAAAAAAAACAGAATATGCCTTATCGTAGGTAAGCAATGGCAAACAAAAAAAAACCCGATTAATACTGATCACGGTTCCTTCCTATTTCAGCAAGATTCAAGAGATTTCTCATTTTTATACAACCGCCTACAATATATTCACGCCACGTCTTATCTAAAGCAAAACTCAGACTCGACTAATTACTACCGCCAGCTTGCCTACATTGACGTCGTTCCCTATATCACGACCGAAAGGCGACCCATTCTTTTTCGTCGATCGAATCATGAAATTTCGATTGGCGACTGCTCGGACGGCTATGTGTACGGGTGTCCGTGTATCTTTTACAGGCAAAATCACTGCCACAGTTTCTCTGCTGTCGGCAAAATTTTTGGTAGAAATTTTAGGCAGGCCTGCTGCAATACGTTACGTGATGGTATCACGCGATGCATTACAGCTAGGCGAACTACCGTTTTCGTTGCCTGGATGTCGTTGACTAGCGGTAAGTTTTATGTAGAAAAATTACGATTTGTGCATTTTGCACAAATTAGGAATTTTTTCGTTTTAAAATATTTTTGTTGATGTTGCTTTCCCTTCATGTTTTACGTTCTCTCTTCTTTTGGGATCTGAATGAATGATTGCAATTTATGCAAGTTGTGCACAAATTGGGATTTTCCTTTTAGAATAAAAATTTTCTTCTTTTTTCCTACTTTCAGGTTTTATTCTTTTATATAGGACGAATGCCTTATGGGAAAGAAGCAGAGGGCTACTTTCCGAAATTAAATAAACTTTTCTTTGCCCATTTTCAGGTGTCTGGGAGAAAATTAAGGGGTTTTCTCTACGGGGGGGGGCAAAGGTAGCGTATGGGGTATACGCTAAAAGTGTGTGTTCATCCACCATTCATGGTCGCTCTCTCGTCTTATCGTTGCTCTATCACTATCTCTGCAGTACTGGGTGTTTGGTTAGTATCGGTCTGATTACCCTCCCGAGCACACTATCGATGCTCAGCGCCGTCATTGGAGCCTTGATTCGCTATATACTGTGACCAATGGACATTATAAGCTATGTCCAAAGCTCCTGATTAGTGCCAGATTCGATACCGCTCTTTTCTAGGAGCTAAAAAATTATTAAATATTGCAAAAAAATGCAAGTGCTGGTTTTTATGTCATCTGTGTCCATGAAGTTTTCGTGGAGCAGCATGACGAAACGTTGTACGGCAGGTGGGGCACCACTTGTCCAGCGCCGTAAGTCACTTAGTTTAGCCACCGTAGTGCTTAAGTGAAGTACTAGAAAAACCTTCCATTAAGTGGTGTAGATGATGTGTTCGTGTTTTTATGTGATGGGTTTCATGCAGTTACATGTCCTTTTTAGTTTGTTAGTTATGGTAGGGTCTTACTGCCATCCTTATGGGGAGTTGCTGGCCTACATAGCAGGACAGCCCGATAGGTCTTGATACGAATTTTAACTATGTTGTGAGATACTATGGTTTTACAAAAAGAAATTGGAGTTTAATTAAGGGAAATGGACGTGTAGGCCCCTATTTTGGCTTTACTTAACCAGTTTCGCTCCAGCCACGGAGCTCATCAGATGTTTTCTACGCTAGCAAACGTTCAGTTTGCTTGATTGTGTACATCTTCAGTGTACAATGTTGAAACTGTTCTATTACCATACGACAGATTTTTATTTTCTAGCTGAACCCTATTTCAATTTTTGTATGTTTCCCGATCATATGATTGTTCATTACCCTGTGCAATGTCATACTTGTCATTGCACATGATTTTGGACACGCACATATCTGGCTACTTTATACTCTTAGCGTGACTCTCTTCTTCGTGCCGTCGTTCGCTAAGGATGACTCTAAACTATTTCCTATTTAAAGGGTCATTCATGAAATTAAGAGGTACAAATATCTATTTGTCAAATTAGATATATATATAATTAAAGAAGAAACGAATAATATAGAGTAAAAATTAACACAAAATTATTAATAAAAAATATAATAATAAAACAAAATTATATATATTATATTAGTACTTTATTCTATTACTTACCCCTATCTTTGTTTTCACTTTTATTATCTATGCTCCTATTATTATTTTTCGGATTCCTTCTATTTCCAGTACTTTACTTTACACTTATTTATTTATTTCTATTTAAAATTAAATTAATGATCAAAATACCGTGACCTCTTTTGCAACTTAAAGTGTTGCTTGTTACGCGCGCGATTCACTACTGTTGGCTTTCGTCAAAGGTCTCTTCTATTTATGTTAAATTTGTGGTGTGTGATATGTCTTCGAACCGCATTCTGTTCCGTCCACGTATCTCCACTTCTTATGGAGTAACGATTGCATGTGTATGTTGGCCCATTTGGGTTCATCTGCTACATCCATATGGTGTCACTATACACCGGGACCGTTCAAGGTTTATGACTGACTGAGTCGTTCAATGTTTTGACCGGAGCGGTGTGGCGTGCCACCATTCCGTATGGGTCTCTGTTGCTTGTTTTATGTGCGTCTGTTTTAGTAGAATGTTGTACGCTTGTATGTCTGCTATTGTATCGAGTGTTATGTGTTGGCGTTTATTTCTGTGTGGTTGTGTATGGTTCTTTATGTGTGTAGTTTAGTGTGTGTTGATCCACCATTCATGGTCGCTCTCTCGTCTTACCGTTGCTCTATCACTATCTCTGCAGTGCTGGGTGTTTGGTTAGTATCGGTGTGATTACCCTCCCGAGCACACTATCGATGCTCAGCACCATCATTGGAGCCTTGGTTCGCTATATACTGTGACCAATGGACATTATAAGCTATGTCCAAAGCTCCTGATTAGTCCCAGATTCGATAACGCTCTTTTCTAGGAGCTAAAAAATTATTAAATATTGCAAAAAAATGCCAGTGCTGGTTTTTATGTCATCTGTGTCCATGAAGTTTTCGTGGAGCAGCATGACGAAACGTTGTACGGCAGGTGGGGCACCACTTGTCCAGCGCCATAAGTCACTTAGTTTAGCCACCGTAGTGCTTAAGTGAGGTACTAGAAAAAGCTTCCATTAAGTGGTGTGGATGATGTGTTCGTGTTTTTATGTGATGTGTTTCATGTCCTTTTCAGTTTGTTAGTTATGTTAGGGTCTTACTGCCATTCTTATGGGGAGTTGCTGGCCTACGTAGCAGGACAGCCCGATAGGTCTTGATACGAATTTTAACTATGTTGTGAGATACTATGGTTTTACAAAAAAAAATGGAGTTTAATTAAGGGAAATGGCCGCGTAGGCCCCTATTTTGGCTTTATTTAACCAGTTAAGCTCCAGCCACGGAGCTCATCAGAAGTTTTCTATGCTAGCAAACGTTCAGTTTGCTTGATTGTGTACATCTTCAGTGTACAATGTTGAAACTATTCTATTACTATACGTCAGATTTTTATTTTCTAGCTGAATCCTATTTCAATTTTTGTATGTTTCCCGTTCATATGATGGTTCATTACCCTGTGCAATGTCATTCTTGTCATTGCACATGATTTTGGACACGCACATATGTGGCTACTTTATACTTTTAGCGTGACTCTCTTCTTCGTGTATTTAAAGGGTCATTCATGAAATTACGAGGTACAAATATCTATTTGACAAATTAGATATATATATAATTAAATAAGAAACGAATAAAATAGAGTAAAAATTAACACAAAATTATTAATAAAAAATATAATAATAAAACAAAATTATATATATTATATTAGTACTTTATTCTATTACTTACCCCTATCTTTGTTTTCACTTTTATTATCTATGCTCCTATTAATATTTTTTCGGATTCCTTCTATTTCCAGTACTATACTTTACACTTATTTATTTATTCCAATTTAAAATTAAATTAGTGATCAAAATACCGTGACGGCTTTTGCAACTTTACGTTTTCCTTGTGACGCTCGCGATTCACTACTATTGGCGTTCGTCAAAGGTGTCTTCTATTTATGTTAAATTTGTGGTGTGTGATATGTCTTCGACCCGCATTCTGTTCCGTGCACGCATCCCCACTTCTTATGGAGTACCGATTGCATGTATATGTTGGCCTATTTGGGTTCAACTGCTAAATCCATATGGTGTCACTATACACCGGGACCGTTCAAGGTTAATGCCTGACTGAGTCGTTCAATGTTTTGACCGGAGCGGTGTCTCTGTTGCCTGTTTTATGTGCGTCTGTTTTAGTAGAATGTTGTACGCTTGTGTGTCTGCTATTGTATCGAGTGTTATGTGTGGGCGTTTAATTCTGTGTGGTTGTGTATGTGTCTTTATGTGTGTAGTTTAGTGTGTGTTGATCCACCATTCATGTTCGCTCTCTCGTCTTACCGTTGCTCTATCACTATCTCTGCAGTGCTGGGTGTTTGGTTAGTATCGGTGTGATTACCCTCCCGAGCACACTATCGATGCTCAGCACCGTCAATGGAGCCTTGGTTCGCTATATACTGTGACCAATGGACATTATAAGCTATGTCCAAAGCTCCTGATTAGTGCCAGATCCGATACCGCTCTTTTCTAAGAGCTAAAAAATTATTAAATATTGCAAAAAAATGCAAGTGCTGGTTTTTATGTCATCTGTGTCCATGAAGTTTTCGTGGAGCAGCATGACGAAACGTTGTACGGCAGGTGGGGCACCACTTGTCCAGCGCCGTAAGTCACTTAGTTTAGCCACCGTAGTGCTTAACTGAGGTACTAGAAAAACCTTCCATTAAGAGTGTAGATGATGTGTTCGTGTTTTTATGTGATGTGTTTCATGTCCTTTTTAGTTTGTTAGTTATGTTAGGGTCTTACTGCCATTCTTATGGGGAGTTGCTGGCCTACGTAGCAGGACAGCCCGATAGGTCTTGATACGAATTTTGACTATGTTGTGAGATACTATGGTTTTACAAAAAAAAATTGGAGTTTAATTAAGGGAAATGGCCGTGTAGGCCCCTATTTTGGCTTTACTTAACCAGTTTCGCTCCATCCACGGAGCTCATCAGAAGTTTTCTACGCTAGCAAATGTTCAGTTTGCTTGATTGTGTACATCTTCAGTGTACAATGTTGAAACTATTCTATTACTATACGTCAAATTTTTATTTTCTAGCTGAACCCTATTTCAATTTTTGTATGTTTCCCGATCATATGATTGTTCATTACACTGTGCAATGTCATTCTTCTAAATAAACTATGAAGCTATATGAGTAAAAATAAAACTTTATTAAACCAATTAATATTACAAAAAACGCGACTTAATTAAACGACAACTCAAAATGGACTAACTAAAAGAGATCTTCATTAAAAAGATCTTTACACTGAACACTAATAATATGCATCCTTTTTAGAAAAGTTCACTATTTGATTCGTGAATGAAATGCATTCTGCAGGTAAGGAATTTTATCAAGAAAAATTCTTATCATTAACACTAATAATATGCATCCTTTTCCAGAAAATTTTCACTGTTCGATGCTTTAATAAAATATGTTCTGCAGGTAAGAAATTTTATCAAGAAAATTTTTTTATCAATAACACTAGTAATACGCATCTTTTTCCAGAAAATTTCCACTGTTCGATGCTTGAATAAAATATATTCTGCAGGTAAGAAACTTCATCAAGAAAACTTTTATCGATAGCACTAATAATACGCATCTTTTCCAGAAAATTTTCACTGTTCGATGTTTGGAAATAAATACGTTCTATAGGTAAGAAAGTTCATCAAGCAAACTTTTATCGATAGCACTAATAATACGTTTTTTTTCAGAAAATTTCACTCTTCGACGCGTGAATAAGAAGAAAAACAAAAAAAAAACAGAATATGCCTTATCGTAGGTAAGCAATGGCAAACAAAAAAAAACCGATTAGTACTGATCACGGTTCCTTCCTATTTCAGCAAGATTCAAGAGATTTCTCATTTTTATACAACCGCCAACAATATATTCACGCCACCTCTTCTCTAAAGCAAAACTCAGACTCGACTAATTACTACCGCCAGCTTGCCTACATTGCCGTCGTTCCCTATATCACGACCGAAAGGCGACCCGTTCTTTTTCGTCGATCGAATCATGAAATTTCGGTTGGCGACTGCTCGGACGGCTATGTGTACGGGTGTCCGTGTATCTTTTACAGGCAAAATCGCTGCCACAGTTTCTCTGCTGTCGGCAAAATTTTTGGTAGAAATTTTAGGCAGGCCTGCTGCAATACGTTACGTGATGGTATCACGCGATGCATTACAGCTAGGCGAACTACCGTTTTCGTTGCCTGGATGTCGTTGACTAGCGGTAAGTTTTATGTAGAAAAATTACGATTTATGCATTTTGCACAAATTAGGAATTTTTTCGTTTTAAAATATTTTTGTTGTTGTTGCTTTCCCTTCATGTTTTACGTTCTCTCTTCTTTTGGGATCTGAATGAATGATTGCAATTTATGCAAGTTCTGCACAAATTGGGATTTTTATTTTAGAATAAAAATTTTCTTCTTTTTTCCTCCTTTCAGGTTTTATTCTTTTATATAGGACGAATGCCTTATGGGAAAGAAGCAGAGGGCTACTTTCCGAAATGAAATAAACTTTTCTTTGCCCATTTTCAGGTGTCTGGGAGAAAATTATGGGGTTTTCTCTACGGGGGGGCAAAGGTAGCGTTTGGGGTATACGCTACAGCGTGGGGACGACCCACGGAGAATAGAGTCTCACGCCGGGCATACGACAAAGAAAAATGTAAACCCGGGAAATCTGAAAGGAGAAAATGAGTTTACTTCCACCGGGCTCAACGTGGGGACGACCCACCAGAGTCTCAAGCCGGGCTCTAGCTCTAGGCATAGTCCAGGGGATAGATGGGAGAAGTGAAAGAAAAGAAAAAAAAGGGGAAGAGAGCTTGGTTTCCGAAGGAATGGAAATAATCTGTGACCATGCCTCCAGTCCACCGTGGTCGAGGGAGGACAAATCGGAGCATAGACGTCGTCTATCAACTCAGTTCGACCAAAAAGCCGACTAGGAACAGGGACAGCGACTGAATTAATGGAGACGGGATGTTAGGCTAGAGGCTATTGGTGGATAGTTGAAGAGGGGTAACACTTCGTGCTATGTGTTCCACGGAATCCGGTTACGGCACCCCCACAACTACCCGTCCCAAGCAAGGAGATCGCTTCAAGAGGATAGAATTCATCTATCAAGTTACTCAGGACGAGGAAAGCTCCTCGGAGCGCAACAAGCGGGTTCGCGCCTAACAAAGCCGCATGCAGCAGGGTGCGAAGGGTGCAGAGAAAATAAGAGAAAAGCAAAGGGACGAGAGAAAAAAAACAAAACAAACCCAACAACAAAAAACGGACAGTGAACGGGCCAGAAAAGGGAATAAGTAGCTAACTGTCAGTTCTTTCATTATTCGGACTTGCACTCGCTTTGTCGTGACATCAAAAAAAAAGTTATTGAAGAAGAGACAGGAAAGAGTAAAATCCTCATATCGAGGCTAAACCAGAGGGTTAAGCAAGCGGAATTCCTACTGTAGTTTCCTACGCGTAGAGTACCGTATGGGTTGAGGTTGACACATTGTCAAACAAGAGAAAGGGTTAACTGGTTGAACTACAAAAAGGTATATCACCCACCACTAATGAGGCAGTAAGAGGGTTACGCGATAACCCATAGTTTTCAAGTGAAGCTTGCCGGATGCCTTTTTAGGGCTACGGAGAGCTAATCAACTTTGATCGAGACTTAATATCCTGAGAAGAGACAAAAAAAAAACAATTTTCCAAAGAAGAGAATTTACTAAAGGCATCTTGAAAGAATGCGAAAAGGAATAGAATTACTGCGTGCCTGATAAAGAAAATAAAACTTAGCCTATAATAGCCATTCCAAGATAAAGCTGAACTGGTCCGACTGATAATCCGACCCGGAAAATAACTTCTATTGTAATAACAATTATATTCAAAACTCGAGAAAAAAAATACGCGACAGTTATATTAACAGGTGCCTCACAATTTCTTGCTAAATACTAGAACTATAAGATACTACAACCTACTATGCGATCAAACTTCGCCGATAACCTAACCTGCAGCGATACTTAGACTAATCTAACATGACGATAATGCGATTTAAAGGAAACACATATCAAGAGATGGCGATACTTGCGTTACTCTGGATACGGTATCCAAGATACTACAGATAACTAAAACGGGTCCTACGACAGTGTTCAAAACTGTATAAGTATTCTTATTTTCTAGCGTAACTGCGATACAGAAACATAACTATTCTAGAATAGAGCTACTAAATACGCGATAATGATAATCGAAATAGTATGGTGATGAGCAAGATCTCTCAAACCACAATCCAAAATAAGCGATAGTACGGGCTTCTTCTCGGAACCAGCAGAATTGAACGGAAATCGTACTCAGACAGTATGCCTCGCATACAACGTCCATAACCACTAGTCAACTTAGCCTCCCAGCACTAGAATTAGGGAAGGTTAGCGGGGAGGGAAACACAAAAAAAAAATCAATTTCACTTTGTGTGGGACTCCGCTCCAAGATCACCGTCCCGGCATTGCATCGATCACACCAAGTCAGATACCAATCTAGAGGATGCTCAACAGCCTTCCTTCCGTCAGAGCGATCGAAGCAGCCCGAAACGGCGCCATGGGAGCGGAGCGCCACTCAAGCGCGAAGCGTTAGGAGTAAATATCATCCGGCTGCATGAAACCAACTAGGACAATGTCGGAATAGATGAACGTCATTCATCAACTTGCTGGATTCAAACAGACGTCGGGTTCTTCAGACAGGCCTGCATCCAGTGGTCAGCTTTTCAGTGGCCGCGAACCAAAGTTTGGCTTCAAAAATGGTACGCGTCGCGCACAAAGCTCGTCGGCCACCAAAGAGACAAGCACTTCAACCACGAAAAGAAACTTGGGCTCGAAAACAATTTTGACTTGACCGAAGGCAACTAGCTACCAAACATGCAACCAGGACCATGGCCGAGTGACCCAGCCGCCATACAAAGACCGAGCCTAACGAGAGCCAAAAGGAGCTATCATGAATGTAACATACTTTACAGAAGCAAGGGGAGCTTTTCGTAGGCCCAGCACCTTGTATCCGCCAGGCAAATCACTTGCGTCCGCTTAGAATATACTGAGGTCTCACAAAACAAAGAAAAGTTCCAATAGTGATAATAACACAAAAAAAAAATTGAGAAAATAACATTGAAATCGCAATTGCATTCTAGTCAAGAGAAGCTTGACTAAATGCGAAGAAAAAAAAAACCAACTTAAGCAAATATATATAAAACTGGGAAAATCATTGATGTCATAATCGGTAGATCAAAAAAAAGTTTGACATGATGTAGTCCTAGTTAGAACTCTACAAAAGAAAACCAAGAAGAAAATATTTTAAAACCGAGAGAAAAATTGCACTTTAGTCAAGAGAAGCTTGACTAAAGACCAGTAAAAAGAAAACCGTGCTTGGGCGCCATTTGTAGCACACAAGGTCGGCCATCAGCCCACCCTCTCTGACTGCAAAAATCATCGTTGGGCTACTTGTGAGTGGCTGCACAGCAATTCGCCGCTAGCGTTCAGCCGGCTTGGGGGGGGGGGTCCTTGCCACCCACAACCCTCCGATGCTTGAGAGCTGTGCAAGTTGAATAACCAGACAGACGGACGGACATGGCAATTATAGTCGACTGACGGACTAGAGACTGCGGACGGACGGACGGACACAGAAGAAAATCGAGGAGACTGTGTTTATGACAACCGAATGTTTCCTGGTAACAAACGCTGCTCGTCACCTCAGTAAGCTGAAAAGAAAGAGCAAGAAAAGCAAAAAAAAGGTAAAGGAGTGACGCTATGTCAGCGCTGACGAAGACGAGAGAGACAGGGAGAGAGAGCGAAGAGAGGGTGGGGAGGAGACTTCCGATGTTGGCGAAGCCTCTGCCTTTGGAGAGTGTAGGCCCGATCGCCGGTGAGAAATTTCACAAAAAAAAGAAAATTATATCGATCAGGAGTCCCAATTCTATATTTAATTTTCAGAACAATTCACTATCCAATGCGTAAATGCACAATAACCTGCTATACCAGGTAAGAAAGTTCACCAAGAAAGTTTTGATCATTAACACTGATACTATGCATCCTTTTCAGAAAATTTCACTATTTGATTCGTGAATGAAATACGCTCTGCAGGTAAGAAAGTTCATCAAGAAAAGATTTTATCGTTAACACTAATAATATGCATCCTTTTCAGAAAATTTCACTATTCGATACTTTAATAAACGTGTTCGTAACACTAATAATATGCACACTTTTTAGAAAAGTTCACTAATTGATTAGTGAATGAAATGCATTCTGCAGGTAAGAAATTTTATCAAGAAAAATGTTTATCATTAACACTAATAATATGTATCCTTTTCCAGAAAATTTTCAATGTTCGATGCTTTAATAAAATATGTTCTGCAGGTAAGAATTTTCATCAAGAAAAGATTTTATCGATAACACTAATAATATGCATCCTTTTCAGAAAATTTCACTATTCGATGCTTTAATAAACGTGTTCTTAACACTAATAAAATGCATCCTTTCAGAAAATTTCACTATTCGATGCTTTAATAAACGTGTTCTTAACACTAATAATATGCATCCTTTTCAGAAAAGTTCACTATTTGATTCGTGAATGAAATGCATTCTGCAGGTAAGGAAATTTATCAAGAAAAATTCTTATCATTAACGCTAATAATATGCATCCTTTTCCAGAAAATTTTCACCGTTCGATGTTTTAATAAAATATGTTCTGCAGGTAAGAAATTTCATCAAGAAAAGATTTTATCGATAACACTAATAATATGTATTTTTTTTCAGAAAACTTCACTATTCGCTGCGTGAATAAAATACGTTCTGTAGGTAAGAAATTTCACCAAGAGAAATTGTTATCAATAACACTAACAATATGCATCTTTTTCCCAGAAAATTTCACTATTCGATGCCTTAATAAAATATGTTCTGCAGGTAAGAAATTTCACCAAGAGAAATTTTTATATGTATCTTTTTCAGAAAATTTCACTATTCGATTCGTGAATGTTCATACGCATCTTTTTCCAGAAAATTTCCATTGTTCGATGCTTGAATAAAATATATTCTGCAGGTAAGAAACTTCATCAAGAAAACTGTTATCGATAGCAGTAATAATACGCATCTTTTCAAGAAAATTTTCACTGTTCGTTGTTTGGAAATAAATACGTTCTATAGGTAAGAAAGTTCATCAAGAAAACTTTTATCGATAGCACTAATAATACGCATTTTTTTTCAGAAAATTTCACTCTTCGACGCGTGAATAAGAAGAAAAACAAAAAAAAAACAGAATATGCCTTATCGTAGGTAAGCAATGGCAAACAAAAAAAAACCCGATTAATACTGATCACGGTTCCTTCCTATTTCAGCAAGATTCAAGAGATTTCTCATTTTTATACAACCGCCAACAATATATTCACGCCACGTCTTATCTAAAGCAAAACTCAGACTCGACTAATTACTACCGCCAGCTTGCCTACATTGACGTCGTTCCCTATATCACGACCGAAAGGCGACCCATTCTTTTTCGTCGATCGAATCATGAAATTTCGATTGGCGACTGCTCGGACGGCTATGTGTACGGGTGTCCGTGTATCTTTTACAGGCAAAATCACTGCCACAGTTTCTCTGCTGTCGGCAAAATTTTTGGTAGAAATTTTAGGCAGGCCTGCTGCAATACGTTACGTGATGGTATCACGCGATGCATTACAGCTAGGCGAACTACCGTTTTCGTTGCCTGGATGTCGTCGACTAGCGGTAAGTTTTATGTAGAAAAATTACGATTTGTGCATTTTGCACAAATTAGGAATTTTTTCGTTTTAAAATATTTTTGTTGATGTTGCTTTCCCTTCATGTTTTACGTTCTCTCTTCTTTTGGGATCTGAATGAATGATTGCAATTTATGCAAGTTGTGCACAAATTGGGATTTTCCTTTTAGAATAAAAATTTTCTTCTTTTTTCCTACTTTCAGGTTTTATTCTTTTATATAGGACGAATGCCTTATGGGAAAGAAGCAGAGGGCTACTTTCCGAAATTAAATAAACTTTTCTTTGCCCATTTTCAGGTGTCTGGGAGAAAATTATGGGGTTTTCTCTACGGGGGGGGGGGGCAAAGGTAGCGTATGGGGTATACGCTAAAAGTGTGTGTTCATCCACCATTCATGGTCGCTCTCTCGTCTTACCGTTGCTCTATCACTATCTCTGCAGTACTGGGTGTTTGGTTAGTATCGGTCTGATTACCCTCCCGAGCACACTATCGATGCTCAGCGCCGTCATTGGAGCCTTGATTCGCTATATACTGTGACCAATGGACATTATAAGCTATGTCCAAAGCTCCTGATTAGTGCCAGATTCGATACCGCTCTTTTCTAGGAGCTAAAAAATTATTAAATATTGCAAAAAAATGCAAGTGCTGGTTTTTATGTCATCTGTGTCCATGAAGTTTTCGTGGAGCAGCATGACGAAACGTTGTACGGCAGGTGGGGCACCACTTGTCCAGCGCCGTAAGTCACTTAGTTTAGCCACCGTAGTGCTTAAGTGAAGTACTAGAAAAACCTTCCATTAAGTGGTGTAGATGATGTGTTCGTGTTTTTATGTGATGGGTTTCATGCAGTTACATGTCCTTTTTAGTTTGTTAGTTATGGTAGGGTCTTACTGCCATCCTTATGGGGAGTTGCTGGCCTACATAGCAGGACAGCCCGATAGGTCTTGATACGAATTTTAACTATGTTGTGAGATACTATGGTTTTACAAAAAGAAATTGGAGTTTAATTAAGGGAAATGGACGTGTAGGCCCCTATTTTGGCTTTACTTAACCAGTTTCGCTCCAGCCACGGAGCTCATCAGATGTTTTCTACGCTAGCAAACGTTCAGTTTGTTTGATTGTGTACATCTTCAGTGTACAATGTTGAAACTGTTCTATTACCATACGACAGATTTTTATTTTCTAGCTGAACCCTATTTCAATTTTTGTATGTTTCCCGATCATATGATTGTTCATTACCCTGTGCAATGTCATACTTGTCATTGCACATGATTTTGGACACGCACATATCTGGCTACTTTATACTCTTAGCGTGACTCTCTTCTTCGTGCCGTCGTTCGCTAAGGATGACTCTAAACTATTTCCTATTTAAAGGGTCATTCATGAAATTAAGAGGTACAAATATCTATTTGTCAAATTAGATATATATATAATTAAAGAAGAAACGAATAATATAGAGTAAAAATTAACACAAAATTATTAATAAAAAATATAATAATAAAACAAAATTATATATATTATATTAGTACTTTATTCTATTACTTACCCCTATCTTTGTTTTCACTTTTATTATCTATGCTCCTATTATTATTTTTCGGATTCCTTCTATTTCCAGTACTTTACTTTACACTTATTTATTTATTTCTATTTAAAATTAAATTAATGATCAAAATACCGTGACCTCTTTTGCAACTTAAAGTGTTGCTTGTTACGCGCGCGATTCACTACTGTTGGCTTTCGTCAAAGGTCTCTTCTATTTATGTTAAATTTGTGGTGTGTGATATGTCTTCGAACCGCATTCTGTTCCGTCCACGTATCTCCACTTCTTATGGAGTAACGATTGCATGTGTATGTTGGCCCATTTGGGTTCATCTGCTACATCCATATGGTGTCACTATACACCGGGATCGTTCAAGGTTTATGACTGACTGAGTCGTTCAATGTTTTGACCGGAGCGGTGTGGCGTGCCACCATTCCGTATGGGTCTCTGTTGCTTGTTTTATGTGCGTCTGTTTTAGTAGAATGTTGTACGCTTGTATGTCTGCTATTGTATCGAGTGTTATGTGTTGGCGTTTATTTCTGTGTGGTTGTGTATGTGTCTTTATGTGTGTAGTTTAGTGTGTGTTGATCCACCATTCATGGTCGCTCTCTCGTCTTACCGTTGCTCTATCACTATCTCTGCAGTGCTGGGTGTTTGGTTAGTATCGGTGTGATTACCCTCCCGAGCACACTATCGATGCTCAGCACCATCATTGGAGCCTTGGTTCGCTATATACTGTGACCAATGGACATTATAAGCTATGTCCAAAGCTCCTGATTAGTCCCAGATTCGATAACGCTCTTTTCTAGGAGCTAAAAAATTATTAAATATTGCAAAAAAATGCCAGTGCTGGTTTTTATGTCATCTGTGTCCATGAAGTTTTCGTGGAGCAGCATGACGAAACGTTGTACGGCAGGTGGGGCACCACTTGTCCAGCGCCATAAGTCACTTAGTTTAGCCACCGTAGTGCTTAAGTGAGGTACTAGAAAAAGCTTCCATTAAGTGGTGTGGATGATGTGTTCGTGTTTTTATGTGATGTGTTTCATGTCCTTTTCAGTTTGTTAGTTATGTTAGGGTCTTACTGCCATTCTTATGGGGAGTTGCTGGCCTACGTAGCAGGACAGCCCGATAGGTCTTGATACGAATTTTAACTATGTTGTGAGATACTATGGTTTTACAAAAAAAAATGGAGTTTAATTAAGGGAAATGGCCGCGTAGGCCCCTATTTTGGCTTTATTTAACCAGTTAAGCTCCAGCCACGGAGCTCATCAGAAGTTTTCTATGCTAGCAAACGTTCAGTTTGCTTGATTGTGTACATCTTCAGTGTACAATGTTGAAACTATTCTATTACTATACGTCAGATTTTTATTTTCTAGCTGAATCCTATTTCAATTTTTGTATGTTTCCCGTTCATATGATGGTTCATTACCCTGTGCAATGTCATTCTTGTCATTGCACATGATTTTGGACACGCACATATGTGGCTACTTTATACTCTTAGCGTGACTCTCTTCTTCGTGTATTTAAAGGGTCAATCATGAAATTACGAGGTACAAATATCTATTTGTCAAATTAGATATATATATAATTAAATAAGAAACGAATAAAATAGAGTAAAAATTAACACAAAATTATTAATAAAAAATATAATAATAAAACAAAATTATATATATTATATTAGTACTTTATTCTATTACTTACCCCTATCTTTGTTTTCACTTTTATTATCTATGCTCCTATTAATATTTTTTCGGATTCCTTCTATTTCCAGTACTATACTTTACACTTATTTATTTATTCCAATTTAAAATTAAATTAATGATCAAAATACCGTGACGGCTTTTGCAACTTTACGTTTTCCTTGTGACGCTCGCGATTCACTACTATTGGCGTTCGTCAAAGGTGTCTTCTATTTATGTTAAATTTGTGGTGTGTGATATGTCTTCGACCCGCATTCTGTTCCGTGCACGCATCCCCACTTCTTATGGAGTACCGATTGCATGTATATGTTGGCCTATTTGGGTTCAACTGCTAAATCCATATGGTGTCACTATACACCGGGACCGTTCAAGGTTAATGCCTGACTGAGTCGTTCAATGTTTTGACCGGAGCGGTGTCTCTGTTGCCTGTTTTATGTGCGTCTGTTTTAGTAGAATGTTGTACGCTTGTGTGTCTGCTATTGTATCGAGTGTTATGTGTGGGCGTTTAATTCTGTGTGGTTGTGTATGTGTCTTTATGTGTGTAGTTTAGTGTGTGTTGATCCACCATTCATGTTCGCTCTCTCGTCTTACCGTTGCTCTATCACTATCTCTGCAGTGCTGGGTGTTTGGTTAGTATCGGTGTGATTACCCTCCCGAGCACACTATCGATGCTCAGCACCGTCAATGGAGCCTTGGTTCGCTATATACTGTGACCAATGGACATTATAAGCTATGTCCAAAGCTCCTGATTAGTACCAGATCCGATACCGCTCTTTTCTAAGAGCTAAAAAATTATTAAATATTGCAAAAAAATGCAAGTGCTGGTTTTTATGTCATCTGTGTCCATGAAGTTTTCGTGGAGCAGCATGACGAAACGTTGTACGGCAGGTGGGGCACCACTTGTCCAGCGCCGTAAGTCACTTAGTTTAGCCACCGTAGTGCTTAACTGAGGTACTAGAAAAACCTTCCATTAAGAGTGTAGATGATGTGTTCGTGTTTTTATGTGATGTGTTTCATTTCCTTTTTAGTTTGTTAGTTATGTTAGGGTCTTACTGCCATTCTTATGGGGAGTTGCTGGCCTACGTAGCAGGACAGCCCGATAGGTCTTGATACGAATTTTGACTATGTTGTGAGATACTATGGTTTTACAAAAAAAAATTGGAGTTTAATTAAGGGAAATGGCCCCTATTTTGGCTTTACTTAACCAGTTTCGCTCCATCCACGGAGCTCATCAGAAGTTTTCTACGCTAGCAAATGTTCAGTTTGCTTGATTGTGTACATCTTCAGTGTACAATGTTGAAACTATTCTATTACTATACGTCAAATTTTTATTTTCTAGCTGAACCCTATTTCAATTTTTGTATGTTTCCCGATCATATGATTGTTCATTACACTGTGCAATGTCATTCTTCTAAATAAACTATGAAGCTATATGAGTAAAAATAAAACTTTATTAAACCAATTAATATTACAACTAATAAAAACGCGACTTAATTAAACGACAACTCAAAATGGACTAACTAAAAGAGATCTTCATTAAAAAGATCTTTACACTGAACACTAATAATATGCATCCTTTTTAGAAAAGTTCACTATTTGATTCGTGAATGAAATGCATTCTGCAGGTAAGGAATTTTATCAAGAAAAATTCTTATCATTAACACTAATAATATGCATCCTTTTCCAGAAAATTTTCACTGTTCGATGCTTTAATAAAATATGTTCTGCAGGTAAGAAATTTTATCAAGAAAATTTTTTTATCAATAACACTAGTAATACGCATCTTTTTCCAGAAAATTTCCACTGTTCGATGCTTGAATAAAATATATTCTGCAGGTAAGAAACTTCATCAAGAAAACTTTTATCGATAGCACTAATAATACGCATCTTTTCCAGAAAATTTTCACTGTTCGATGTTTGGAAATAAATACGTTCTATAGGTAAGAAAGTTCATCAAGCAAACTTTTATCGATAGCACTAATAATACGTTTTTTTTTCAGAAAATTTCACTCTTCGACGCGTGAATAAGAAGAAAAACAAAAAAAAACAGAATATGCCTTATCGTAGGTAAGCAATGGCAAACAAAAAAAAAACCGATTAGTACTGATCACGGTTCCTTCCTATTTCAGCAAGATTCAAGAGATTTCTCATTTTTATACAACCGCCAACAATATATTCACGCCACCTCTTCTCTAAAGCAAAACTCAGACTCGACTAATTACTACCGCCAGCTTGCCTACATTGCCGTCGTTCCCTATATCACGACCGAAAGGCGACCCGTTCTTTTTCGTCGATCGAATCATGAAATTTCGGTTGGCGACTGCTCGGACGGCTATGTGTACGGGTGTCCGTGTATCTTTTACAGGCAAAATCGCTGCCACAGTTTCTCTGCTGTCGGCAAAATTTTTGGTAGAAATTTTAGGCAGGCCTGCTGCAATACGTTACGTGATGGTATCACGCGATGCATTACAGCTAGGCGAACTACCGTTTTCGTTGCCTGGATGTCGTTGACTAGCGGTAAGTTTTATGTAGAAAAATTACGATTTGTGCATTTTGCACAAATTAGGAATTTTTTCGTTTTAAAATATTTTTGTTGTTGTTGCTTTCCCTTCATGTTTTACGTTCTCTCTTCTTTTGGGATCTGAATGAATGATTGCAATTTATGCAAGTTCTGCACAAATTGGGATTTTTATTTTAGAATAAAAATTTTCTTCTTTTTTCCTCCTTTCAGGTTTTATTCTTTTATATAGGACGAATGCCTTATGGGAAAGAAGCAGAGGGCTACTTTCCGAAATGAAATAAACTTTTCTTTGCCCATTTTCAGGTGTCTGGGAGAAAATTATGGGGTTTTCTCTACGGGGGGGCAAAGGTAGCGTTTGGGGTATACGCTACAGCGTGGGGACGACCCACGGAGAATAGAGTCTCACGCCGGGCATACGACAAAGAAAAATGTAAACCCGGGAAATCTGAAAGGAGAAAATGAGTTTACTTCCACCGGGCTCAACGTGGGGACGACCCACCAGAGTCTCAAGCCGGGCTCTAGCTCTAGGCATAGTCCAGGGGATAGATGGGAGAAGTGAAAGAAAAGAAAAAAAAAGGGGAAGAGAGCTTGGTTTCCGAAGGAATGGAAATAATCTGTGACCATGCCTCCAGTCCACCGTGGTCGAGGGAGGACAAATCGGAGCATAGACGTCGTCTATCAACTCAGTTCGACCAAAAAGCCGACTAGGAACAGGGACAGCGACTGAATTAATGGAGACGGGATGTTAGGCTAGAGGCTATTGGTGGATAGTTGAAGAGGGGTAACACTTCGTGCTATGTGTTCCACGGAATCCGGTTACGGCACCCCCACAACTACCCGTCCCAAGCAAGGAGATCGCTTCAAGAGGATAGAATTCATCTATCAAGTTACTCAGGACGAGGAAAGCTCCTCGGAGCGCAACAAGCGGGTTCGCGCCTAACAAAGCCGCATGCGTAATTCCAGCAGGGTGCGAAGGGTGCAGAGAAAATAAGAGAAAAGCAAAGGGACGAGAGAAAAAAAAACAAAACAAACCCAACAACAAAAAACGGACAGTGAACGGGCCAGAAAAGGGAATAAGTAGCTAACTGTCAGTTCTTTCATTATTCGGACTTGCACTCGCTTTGTCGTGACATCAAAAAAAAAGTTATTGAAGAAGAGACAGGAAAGAGTAAAATCCTCATATCGAGGCTAAACCAGAGGGTTAAGCAAGCGGAATTCCTACTGTAGTTTCCTACGCGTAGAGTACCGTATGGGTTGAGGTTGACACATTGTCAAACAAGAGAAAGGGTTAACTGGTTGAACTACAAATAGGTATATCACCCACCACTGATGAGGCAGTAAGAGGGTTACGCGATAACCCATAGTTTGCAAGTGAAGCTTGCCGGATGCCTTTTTAGGGCTACGGAGAGCTAATCAACTTTGATCGAGACTTAATATCCTGAGCAGAGACAAAAAAAACAATTTTCCAAAGAAGAGAATTTACTAAAGGCATCTTGAAAGAATGCGAAAAGGAATAGAATTACTGCGTGCCTGATAAAGAAAATAAAACTTAGCCTATAATAGCCATTCCAAGATAAAGCTGAACTGGTCCGACTGATAATCCGACCCGGAAAATAACTTCTATTGTAATAACAATTATATTCAAAACTCGAGAAAAAAAATACGCGACAGTTATATTAACAGTGAAGACCTGATCCAAGAAACTAAGATTTGACGCTATCTGCGATAGGTCGTTATTATGTTAAGAACAAAAGCAAGATAAACTAAATATAACACTCAATCCAACTATACGTCAATGATACTCGAAAGAAATAAAAAAAAAGATACAGGCATCGGCATGACGGATCAACGCGACAACCCACACAAAATTCGTTATATGGGCAAAAAAAAAACAAAAAAAAAGAATATATAAATACCAAATATTCAGCCATTGCTGAAAATATTAAAAAAAAACTACCGCAAATTCAGCCATTGCTGAAATAAAAAAAACTGAAGCATATTCAGCCATTGCTGAACGCGTAAAACAAAATTCTCTCTCTATCTCTCTCGCTCTCCGTCACTCGCCACTCATTAAGGTGTCAACTCTCAGAATTGGCCTAATCGCTTAAGCCCTCGGTCAGCCTTTACTACGATGAGCCCTAACAGGAAACGCGCACATGGGGGGGGGGATTGGTTGCAAAGTCAGAGATCGGAATTCTAGGGTTTGCGTTTCGCATGATCGTGACAAGCACTCCCTTAGTCAAGGACAAAAATCAAAGGAGATGAACATCGTTCATCAACTTGACAAGGGACTGAGGTCAACAAATTAAGGAAAGGTGGGAGGTCGGTGATCAAGTGGCCGCTGATACTCGAGTAAGAAGCCGTAGCGGTGATATAATACGATATAAATTTAAAAGAAACACCCTCAATATATACGATATATTCATCATACTTAGATAAACAACTAACCCAAAAAAAACCCAAAATCGGTAACTAATCTAAACGAAACCATGGTAAGAATAACCTAGCAAATCCATAATTTCTAAATACTCTTATCTAAATATCCCAAATCCCAAATGACTCTACTATGAATGGACGAAAGCTAAAGGCTCATTAAATGCGATACGGTATTATAATCATAACTAAATATCTAATCTCAACTATTATATAGATAAAGTCAGATATACCCTAAAATCGCCTAACCATAACATAATAGTGACGGTAAAATCTAAAAACTAAACTAGCCTCATGGTAGACATACTAAGATGCTATCCACATTCCTACATAGGTAGCTGAGGTAGACTGAGGATAACTACTACTATTTATACTATCTGTATAACTACCAAAAAAAATCCAAAATTCGATAACTATACTAAACGAAGTATATGATATAATGGTCATATCTTAATATACGAAAAAGGTAACGAAACCGAAAACTACCCTAAAAATACTGCGCCAAGATAAACATAAGTTGCTAACTACATTCTGGAAATATCCTAAATACGAGGAAACACCATAGTAGAATAACGCTGTAACCTAACATAAGTATGATACGAAAAAATAACTAGGATCGTCTACCAATAATCTAATAAGCTACAACTGTCTAAGATACGTCTAAAGATAACTGTACAATGATGTCCAGAAAAAATCCCTAATATCCTATCGATAATCCGAGATAATACTCAAACTAAGATACGATCGTTATGGCAATCACGAGGAGAATTATACTTAAGGTGCCTCACAATTTCTTGCTAAATACTAGAACTATAAGATACTACAACCTACTATGCGATCAAACTTCGCCGATAACCTAACCTGCAGCGATACTTAGACTAATCTAACATGACGATAATGCGATTTAAAGGAAACACATATAAAGAGATGGCGATACTTGCGTTACTCTGGATACGGTATCCAAGATACTAAAGATAACTAAAACGGGTCCTACGACAGTGTTCAAAACTGTATAAGTATTCTTATTTTCTAGCGTAACTGCGATACAGAAACATAACTATTCTAGAATAGAGCTACTAAATACGCGATAATGATAATCGAAATAGTATGGTGATGAGCAAGATCTCTCAAACCACAATCCAAAATAAGCGATAGTACGGGCTTCTTCTCGGAACCAGCAGAATTGAACGGAAATCGTACTCAGACAGTATGCCTCGCATACAACGTCCATAACCACTAGTCGACTTAGCCTCCCAGCACTAGAATTAGGGAAGGTTAGCGGGGAGGGAAACACACAAAAAAAAATCAATTTCACTTCGTGTGGGACTCCGCTCCAAGATCACCGTCCCGGCATTGCATCGATCACACCAAGTCGGATACCAATCTAGAGGATGCTCAACAGCCTTCCTTCCGTCAGAGCGATCGAAGCAGCCCGAAACGGCGCCATGGGAGCGGAGCGCCACTCAAGCGCGAAGCGTTAGGAGTAAATATCATCCGGCTGCATGAAACCAACTAGGACAATGTCGGAATAGATGAACGTCATTCATCAACTTGCTGGATTCAAACAGACGTCGGGTTCTTTAGACAGGCCTGCATCGAGTGGTCAGCTTTTCAGTGGCCGCGAGCCAAAGTTTGGCTTCAAGAATGGTACGCGTCGCGCACAAAGCTCGTCGGCCACCAAAGAGACAAGCACTTCAACCACGAAAAGAAACTTGGGCTCGAAAACAATTTTGACTTGACCGAAGGCAACTAGCTACCAAACATGCAACCAGGACCATGGCAGAGTGACCCAGCCGCCATACAAGGACCGAGCCTAACGAGAGCCAAAAGGAGCTATCATGAATGTAACATACTTTACAGAAGCAAGGGGAGCTTTTCGTAGGCCCAGCACCTTGTATCCGCCAGGCAAATCACTTGCGTCCGCTTAGAATATACTGAGGTCTCACAAAACAAAGAAAAGTTCCAATAGTGATAATAACACAAAAAAAATTGAGAAAATAACATTGAAATCGCAATTGCATTCTAGTCAAGAGAAGCTTGACTAAATGCGAAGAAAAAAAAACCAACTTAAGCAAATATATATAAAACTGGGAAAATCATTGATGTCATAATCAGTAGATCAAAAAAAAGTTTGACATGATGTAGTCCTAGTTAGAACTCTACAAAAGAAAACCAAGAAGAAAATATTTTAAAACCGAGAGAAACATTGCACTTTAGTCAAGAGAAGCTTGACTAAAGGCCAGTAAAAAGAAAACCGTGCTTGGGCGCCATTTGTAGCACACAAGGTCGGCCATCAGCCCACCCTCTCTGACTGCAAAAATCATCGTTGGGCTACTTGTGAGTGGCTGCACAGCAATTCGCCGCTAGCGTTCAGCCGGCTTGGGGGGGGGGCCTTGCCACCCACAACCCTCCGATGCTTGAGAGCTGTGCAAGTTGAATAACCAGACAGACGGACGGACATGGCAATTATAGTCGACTGACGGACTAGAGACTGCGGACGGACGGACGGACACAGAAGAAAATCGAGGAGACTGTGTTTATGACAACCGAATGTTTCCTGGTAACAAACGCTGTTCGTCACCTCAGTAAGCTGAAAAGAAAGAGCAAGAAAAGCAAAAAAAAGGTAAAGGAGTGACGCTATGTTAGCGCTGACGAAGACGAGAGAGACAGGGAGAGAGAGCGAAGAGAGTTTGGGGAGGAGACTTCCGATGTTGGCGAAGCCTCTGCCTTTGGAGAGTGTAGGCCCGATCGCCGGTGAGAAATTTCACAAAAAAAAGAAAATTATATCGATCAGGAGTCCCAATTCTATATTTATATTTCAGAACAATTCACTATCCAATGCGTAAATGCACAATAACCTGCTATACCAGGTAAGAAAGTTCACCAAGAAAGTTTTGATCATTAACACTGATACTATGCATCCTTTTCAGAAAATTTCACTATTTGATTCGTGAATGAAATACGCTCTGCAGGTAAGAAAGTTCATCAAGAAAAGATTTTATCGTTAACACTAATAATATGCATCCTTTTCAGAAAATTTCACTATTCGATGCTTTAATAAACGTGTTCGTAACACTAATAATATGCATCCTTTTTAGAAAAGTTCACTATTTGATTCGTGAATGAAATGCATTCTGCAGGTAAGAAATTTTATCAAGAAAAATGTTTATCATTAACACTAATAATATGTATCCTTTTCCAGAAAATTTTCACTGTTCGATGCTTTAATAAAATATGTTCTGCAGGTAAGAAATTTCATCAAGAAAAGATTTTATCGATAACACTAATAATATGCATCCTTTTCAGAAAATTTCACTATTCGATGCTTTAATAAACGTGTTCTTAACACTAATAATATGCATCCTTTCAGAAAATTTCACTATTCGATGCTTTAATAAACGTGTTCTTAACACTAATAATATGCATCCTTTTCAGAAAAGTTCACTATTTGATTCGTAAATGAAATGCATTCTGCAGGTAAGGAATTTTATCAAGAAAAATTCTTATCATTAACACTAATAATATGCATCCTTTTCCAGAAAATTTTCACCGTTCGATGTTTTAATAAAATATGTTCTGCAGGTAAGAAATTTCATCAAGAAAAGATTTTATCGATAACACTAATAATATGTATTTTTTTCAGACAACTTCACTATTCGCTGCGTGAATAAAATACGTTCTGTAGGTAAGAAATTTCACCAAGAGAAATTGTTATCAATAACACTAACAATATGCATCTTTTTCCCAGAAAATTTCACTATTCGATGCCTTAATAAAATATGTTCTGCAGGTAAGAAATTTCACCAAGAGAAATTTTTATATGTATCTTTTTCAGAAAATTTCACTATTCGATTCGTGAATGTTCATACGCATATTTTTCCAGAAAATTTCCATTGTTCGATGCTTGAATAAAATATATTCTGCAGGTAAGAAACTTCATCAAGAAAACTGTTATCGATAGCAGTAATAATACGCATCTTTTCAAGAAAATTTTCACTGTTCGATGTTTGGAACTAAATACGTTCTATAGGTAAGAAAGTTCATCAAGAAAACTTTTATCGATAGCACTAATAATACGCATTTTTTTTCAGGAAATTTCACTCTTCGAGGCGTGAATAAGAAGAAAAACAAAAAAAAAACAGAATATGCCTTATCGTAGGTAAGCAATGGCAAACAAAAAAAAACCCGATAAATACTGATCACGGTTCGTTCCTATTTCAGCAAGATTCAAGAGATTTCTCATTTTTATACAACCGCCTACAATATATTCACGCCACGTCTTATCTAAAGCAAAACTCAGACTCGACTAATTACTACCGCCAGCTTGCCTACATTGACGTCGTTCCCTATATCACGACCGAAAGGCGACCCGTTCTTTTTCGTCGATCGAATCATGAAATTTCGATTGGCGACTGCTCGGACGGCTATATGTACGGGTGTCCGTGTATCTTTTACAGGCAAAATCACTGCCACAGTTTCTCTGCTGTCGGCAAAATTTTTGGTAGAACTTTTAGGCAGGCCTGCTGCAATACGTTACGTGATGGTATCACGCGATGCATTACAGCTAGGCGAACTACCGTTTTCGTTGCCTGGATGTCGTTGACTAGCGGTAAGTTTTATGTAGAAAAATTACGATTTGTACATTTTGCACAAATTAGGATTTTTTTCGTTTTAAAATATTTTTGTTGATGTTGCTTTCCCTTCATGTTTTACCTTCTCTCTTCTTTTGGGATCTGAATGAATGATTGCAATTTATGCAAGTTGTGCACAAATTGAGATTTTTCTTTTAGAATAAAAATTTTCTTCTTTTTTCCTACTTTCAGGTTTTATTCTTTTATATAGGACGAATGCCTTATGGGAAAGAAGCAGAGGGCTACTTTCCGAAATTAAATAAACTTTTCTTTGCCCATTTTCAGGTGTCTGGGAGAAAATTATGGGGTTTTCTCTACGGGGGGGGGGGGCAACGGTAGCGTATGGGGTATACGCTAAAAGTGTGTGTTCATCCACCATTCATGGTGGCTCTCTCGTCTTACCGTTGCTCTATCACTATCTCTGCAGTACTGGGTGTTTGGTTAGTATCGGTCTGATTACCCTCCCGAGCACACTATCGATGCTCAGCGCCGTCATTGGAGCCTTGATTCGCTATATACTGTGACCAATGGACATTATAAGCTATGTCCAAAGCTCCTGATTAGTGCCAGATTCGATACCGCTCTTTTCTAGGAGCTAACAAATTATTAAATATTGCAAAAAAATGCAAGTGCTGGTTTTTATGTCATCTGTGTCCATGAAGTTTTCGTGGAGCAGCATGACGAAACGTTGTACGGCAGGTGGGGCACCACTTGTTCAGCGCCGTAAGTCACTTAGTTCAGCCACCGTAGTGCTTAAGTGAAGTACTAGAAAAACCTTCCATTAAGTGGTGTAGATGATGTGTTCGTGTTTTTATGTGATGGGTTTCATGCAGTTACATGTCCTTTTTAGTTTGTTAGTTATGGTAGGGTCTTACTGCCATCCTTATGGGGAGTTGCTGGCCTACATAGCAGGACAGCCCGATAGGTCTTGATACGAATTTTAACTATGTTGTGAGATACTATGGTTTTACAAAAAGAAATTGGAGTTTAATTAAGGGAAATGGACGTGTAGGCCCCTATTTTGGCTTTACTTAACCAGTTTCGCTCCAGCCACGGAGCTTATCAGAAGTTTTCTACGCTAGCAAACGTTCAGTTTGCTTGATTGTGTACATCTTCAGTGTACAATGTTGAAACTGTTCTATTACCATACGACAGATTTTTATTTTCTAGCTGAACCCTATTTCAATTTTTGTATGTTTCCCGATCATATGATTGTTCATTACCCTGTGCAATGTCATTCTTGTCATTGCACATGATTTTGGACACGCACATATGTGGCTACTTTATCGTCTTAGCGTGACTCTCTTCTTCGTGTATTTAAAGGGCCATTCATGAAATTACGAGGTACAAATATCTATTTGTCAAATTAGATATATATATAATTAAATAAGAAACGAATAAAATAAAGTAAAAATTAACACAAAATTATATATATTATATTAGTACTTTATTCTATTACTTACCCCTATCTTTGTTTTCACTTTTATTATCTATGCTCCTATTAATATTTTTTCGGATTCCTCCTATTTCCAGTACTTTACTTTACACTTATTTATTTATTCCAATTTAAAATTAAATTAATGATCAAAATACCGTGACGTGTTTTGCAACTTTACGTGTTGCTTGTGACGCGCGCGATTCACTACTATTGGCTTTCGTCAAAGGTCTCTTCTATTTATGTTAAATTTGTGGTGTGTGATATGTCTTCGACCCGCATTCTGTTCCGTCCACGTATCCCCACTTCTTATGGAGTACCGATTGCATGTATATGTTGGCCCATTTGGGTTCAACTGCTACATCCATATGGTGTCACTATACACCGGGACCGTTCAAGGTTTATGACTGACTGAGTCGTTCAATGTTTTGACCGGAGCGGTGTGGCGTGCCACCATTCCGTATGGGTCTCTGTTGCCTGTTTTATGTGCGTCTGTTTTAGTAGAATGCTGTACGCTTGTGTGTCTGCTATTGTATCGAGTGTTATGTGTGGGCGTTTATTTCTGTGTGGTTGTGTATGTATCTTTATGTGTGTAGTTTAGTGTGTGTTGATCCACCATTCATGTTCGCTCTCTCGTCTATCACTATCTCTGCAGTGCTGGGTGTTTGGTGAGTATCGGTGTGATTACCCTCCCGAGCACACTATCGATGCTCAGCACCGTCATTGGAGCCTTGGTTCGCTATATACTGTGACCAATGGACATTATAAACTATGTCCAGAGCTCCTGATTAGTGCCAGATTCGATACCGCTCTTTTCTAAGAGCTACAAAATTATTAAATATTGCAAAAAAATGCAAGTGCTGGTTATTATGACATCTGTGTCCATGAAGTTTTCGTGGAGCAGCATGACGAAACGTTGTACGGCAGGTGGGGCACAACTTGTCCAGCGCCGTAAGTCACTTAGTTTAGCCACTGTAGTGCTTAACTGAGGTACTAGAAAAACCTTCCATTAAGTGGTGTAGTTGATGTGTTCGTGTTTTTATGTGATGTGTTTCATGCAGTTACATGTCCTTTTTAGTTTGTTAGTTTTGTTAGTGTCTTACTGCCATCCTTATGGGGAATTGCTGGCATACGTAGCAGGACAGCCCAATAGGTCTTGATACGAATTTTAACTATGTTGTGAGATACTATGGTTTTACAAAAAACAATTGGAGTTTAAATAAGGGAAATGGCCGCGTAGGCCCCTATTTTGGCTTTATTTAACCAGTTTCGCTCCAGCCGCGGAGCTCATCAGAAGTTTTCTACGCTAGCAAACGTTCAGTTTGCTTGATTGTGTATATCTTCAGTGTATAATGTTGAAACTATTCTATTACTATACGTCAGATTTTTATTTTCTAGCTGAATCCTATTTCAATTTTTGTATGTTTCCCGTTCATATGATGGTTCATTACCCTGTGCAATGTCATTCTTGTCATTGCACATGATTTTGGACACGCACATATGTGGCTACTTTATACTCTCAGCGTGACTCTCTTCTTCGTGTCGTCGTTCGCTAAGGATGAATCTAAACTATTTCCTATTTAAAGGGTCATTCATGAAATTACGAGGTACAAATATCTATTTGTCAAATTAGATATATATATAATTAAATAAGAAACGAATAATATAGAGTAAAAATTAACACAAAATTATTAATAAAAAATATAATAATAAAACAAAATTATATATATTATATTAGTACTTTATTCTATTACTTACCTCTATCTTTGTTTTCACTTTTATTATCTATGCTCCTATTAATATTTTTTCAGATTGCTTCTATTTCCAGTACTTTACTTTACACTTATTTATTTATTTCAATGATTAAAATACCGTGACCTGTTTTGCAACTTTACGTGTTGTTTGTTACGCGCGCGATTCACTACTGTTGGCTTTCGTCAAAGGTCTCTTCTATTTATTAAATATTGCAAAAAAATGCAAGTGCTGGTTTTTATGTCATTTGCGTCCATGAAGTTTTCGAAGAGTAGCATGACCAAACGTAGTACGGCAGGTGGGGCACCACTTGTCCAGCGCCGTAAGTCACTTAGTTTAGCCAACGTAGTGCTTAAGTGAGGTACTAGAAAAACCTTCCATTAAGTGGTGTAGTTGATGTGTTCGTGTTTTTATGTGATGTGTTTCATGCAGTTACATGTCCTTTTTAGTTTGTTAGTTTTGTTAGTGTCTTACTGCCATCCTTATGGGGAATTGCTGGCATACGTAGCAGGACAGCCCAATAGGTCTTGATACGAATTTTAACTATGTTGTGAGATACTATGGTTTTACAAAAAACAATTGGAGTTTAATTAAGGGAAATGGCCGCGTAGGCCCCTATTTTGGCTTTATTTAACCAGTTTCGCTCCAGCCACGGAGCTCATCAGAAGTTTTCTATGCTAGCAAACGTTCAGTTTGCTTGATTGTGTACATCTTCAGTGTACAATGTTGAAACTGTTCTAATACTATACGACAGATTTTTATTTTCTAGCTGAACCCTATTTCAATTTTTGTACGTTTCCCGATCATATGATTGTTCATTACCCTATGCAATGTCATTCTTGTCATTGCACATGATTTTGAACACGCACATATGTGGCTACTTTATACTCTTAGCGTGACTCTCTTCTTCGTGTATTTAAAGGGTCATTCATGAAATTACGAGGTACAAATATCTATTTGTCAAATTAGATATATATATAATTAAATAAGAAACGAATAATATAGAGTAAAAATTAACACAAAATTATTAATAAAAAATATAATAATAAAACAAAATTATATATATTATATTAGTACTTTATTCTATTACTTACCTCTATCTTTGTTTTCACTTTTATTATCTATGCTCCTATTAATATTTTTTCGGATTGCTTCTATTTCCAGTACTTTACTTTACACTTATTTATTTATTTCAATTTAAAATTAAATTAATGATTAAAATACCGTGTCATGTTATGCAACTTTACGTGTTGCTTGTTACGCGCGCGATTCACTACTGTTGGCTTCCGTCAAAGGTCTCTTCTATTTATGTTAGATTTGTGGTTTGTGATATGTCTTCGACCGCATTCTGTTCCGTCCACGTATCCCCAATTCTTATGGAGTACCGATTGCATTTATATGTTGGCCCATTTGGGTTCAACTGCTACATCCATATGGTGTCACTATACACCGGAACCGTTCAAGGTTTATGAATAACTGAGTCGTTCAATGTTTTGACCGGAGCGGTGTGGCGTTCCAACATTCCGTACGGGTCTCTGTTGCCTGTTTTATGTGCGTCTGTTTTAGTAGAAAGTTGTACGCTTGTGTGTCTGCTATTTTATCGAGTGTTATGTGTGGGCATTTATTGCTGTGTGGTTGTGTATGTGTCTTTATGTGTGTTGTTTAGTGTGTGTTGATCCACCATTCATGTTCGCTCTCTCGTCTTACCGTTGCTCTATCACTATCTCTGCAGTGCTGGGTGTTTGGTTAGTATCGGTGCGATTACCCTCCCGAGCACACTATCGATGCTCAGCATCGTCATTGGAGCCATGGTTCGCTACATACTGTGACCAATGGACATCATAAGCTATGTCCAAAGCTCCTGATTAGTGCCACATTCGATACCGCTCGTTTCTAAGAGCTAAAATATTATTAAATATTGCACAAAAATGCAAGTGCTGGTTTTTATGTCATCTGTGTCCATGAACTTTTCGTGGGGCAGCATGACGAAACGTTGTACGGCAGGTGGGGCACCACTTGTCCAGCGCCGTAAGTCACTTAGTTTAGCCACCGTAGTGCTTAAGTGAGGTACTAGAAAAACCTTCCATTAAGTGGTGTAGATGATGTGTTCGTGTTTTTATGTGATGTGTTTCATGCAGTTACATGTCCTGTTTAGTTTGTTAGTTTTGTTAGGGTCTTACTGCCATCCTTATGGGGAGTTGCTGGCCTACGTAGCAGGACAGCCCGATAGGTCTTGATACGAATTTTAACTATGTTGTGAGATACTATGGTTTTACAAAAAAAAATTGAGTTTAATTAATGGGAAATGGCCGTGTAGGCCCTTACTTGGCTTTACTTAACCAGCTTCGCTCCAGCCACGGATCTCATCAGAAGTTTTCTACGCTAGCAAATGTTCAGTTTGCTTGATTGTGTACATCTTCAGTGTACAATGTTGAAACCATTCTATTACTATACGTCAGATTTTTATTTTCTAGCTGAACCCAATTTCAATTTTTGTATGTTTCCCGATCATATGATTGTTCATTACCCTGTGCAATGTCATTCTTGTCATTGCACATGATTTTGGACACGCACATATGTGGCTACTTTATCGTCTTAGCGTGACTCTCTTCTTCGTGTATTTAAAGGGCCATTCATGAAATTACGAGGTACAAATATCTATTTGTCAAATTAGATATATATATAATTAAATAAGAAACGAATAAAATAAAGTAAAAATTAACACAAAATTATATATATTATATTAGTACTTTATTCTATTACTTACCCCTATCTTTGTTTTCACTTTTATTATCTATGCTCCTATTAATATTTTTTTCGTATTCCTCCTATTTCCAGTACTTTACTTTACACTTATTTATTTATTCCAATTTAAAATCAAATTAATGATCAAAATACCGTGACGTGTTTTGCAACTTTACGTGTTGCTTGTGACGCGCGCGATTCACTACTATTGGCTTTCGTCAAAGGTCTCTTCTATTTATGTTAAATTTGTGGTGTGTGATATATCTTCGACCCGCATTCTGTTCCGTCCACGTATCCCCACTTCTTATGGAGTACCGATTGCATGTATATGTTGGCCCATTTGGGTTCAACTGCTACATCCATATGGTGTCACTATACACCGGGACCGTTCAAGGTTTATGACTGACTGAGTCGTTCAATGTTTTGACCGGAGCGGTGTGGCGTGCCACCATTCCGTATGGGTCTCTGTTGCCTGTTTTATGTGCGTCTGTTTTAGTAGAATGCTGTACGCTTGTGTGTCTGCTATTGTATCGAGTGTTATGTGTGGGCGTTTATTTCTGTGTGGTTGTGTATGTGTCTTTATGTGTGTAGTTTAGTGTGTGTTGATCCACCATTCATGTTCGCTCTCTCGTCTTACCGTTGCTCTATCACTATCTCTGCAGTGCTGGGTGTTTGGTGAGTATCGGTGTGATTACCCTCCCGAGCACACTATCGATGCTCAGCACCGTCATTGGAGCCTTGGTTCGCTATATACTGTGACCAATGGACATTATAAGCTATGTCCAGAGCTCCTGATTAGTGCCAGATTCGATACCGCTCTTTTCTAAGAGCTAAAAAATTTTTAAATATTGCAAAAAAATGCAAGTGCTGGTTTTTATGTCATCTGTGTCCATGAAGTTTTCGTGGAGCAGCATGACGAAACGTTGTACGGCAGGTGGGGCACAACTTGTCCAGCGCCGTAAGTCACTTAGTTTAGCCACTGTAGTGCTTAACTGAGGTACTAGAAAAACCTTCCATTAAGTGGTGTAGATGATGTGTTCGTGTTTTTATGTGATGTGTTTCATGTCCTTTTTAGTTTGTTAGTTATGTTATGGTCTTACTGCCATTCTTATGGGGAGTTGCTGGCCTACGTAGCAGGACAGCCCGATAGGTCTTGATACGAATTTTAACTATGTTGTGAGATACTATGGTTTTACAAAAAACAATTGGAGTTTAATTAAGGGAAATGGCCGTGCAGGCCCCTATTTTGGCTTTACTTAACCAGTTTCGCTCCAGCCACGGAGCTTATCAGAAGTTTTCTACGCAAGCAAACGTTCAGTTTGCTTGATTGTGTACATCTTCAGTGTACAATGTTGAAACTGTTCTATTACCATACGACAGATTTTTATTTTCTAGCTGAACCCTATTTCAATTTTTGTATGTTTCCCGATCGTATGATTGTTCATTACCCTGTGCAATGTCATTCTTGTCATTGCACATGATTTTGGACACACACATATCTGGCTACTTTATACTCTTAGCGTGACTCTCTTCTTCGTGCCGTCGTTCGCTAAAGATGACTCTAAACTATTTCCTATTTAAAGGGTCATTCATGAAATTAAGAGGTACAAATATCTATTTGTCAAATTAGATATATATATAATTAAATAAGAAACGAATAATATAGAGTAAAAATTAACACAAAATTATTAATAAAAAATATAATAATAAAACAAAATTATATATATTATATTAGTACTTTATTCTATTACTTACCCCTATCTTTGTTTTCACTTTTATTATCTATGCTCCTATTATTATTTTTTCGGATTCCTTCTATTTCCAGTACTTTACTTTACACTTATTTATTTATTTCTATTTAAAATTAAATTAATGATAAAAATACCGTGACCTCTTTTGCAACTTAAAGTGTTGCTTGTTACGCGCGCGATTCACTACTGTTGGCTTTCGTCAAAGGTCTCTTCTATTTATGTTAAATTTGTGGTGTGTGATATGTCTTCGAACCGCATTCTGTTCCGTCCACGTATCCCCACTTCTTATGGAGTACCGATTGCATGTGTATGTTGGCCCATTTGGGTTCATCTGCTACATCCATATGGTGTCACTATACATCGGGACCGTTCAAGGTTTATGACTGACTGAGTCGTTCAATGTTTTGACCGGAGCGGTGTCTCTGTTGCCTGTTTTATGTGCGTCTGTTTTAGTAGAATGTTGTACGCTTGTGTGTCTGCTATTGTATCGAGTGTTATGTGTGGGCGTTTATTTCTGTGTGGTTGTGTATGTGTCTTTATGTGTGTAGTTTAGTGCGTGTTGATCCACCATTCATGTTCGCTCTCTCGTCTTACCGTTGCTCTATCACTATCTCTGCAGTGCTGGGTGTTTGGTTAGTATCGGTGTGATTACCCTCCCGAGCACACTATCGATGCTCAGCACCGTCACTGGAGCCTTGGTTCGCTATATACTGTGACCAATGGACATTATAAGCTATGTCCAAAGCTCCTGATTAGTGCCAGATCCGATACCGCTCTTTTCTAAGAGCTAAAAAATTATTAAATATTGCAAAAAAATGCAAGTGCTGGTTTTTATGTCATCTGTGTCCATGAAGTTTTCGTGGAGCAGCATGACGAAACGTTGTACGGCAGGTGGGGCACCACTTGTCCAGCGCCGTAAGTCACTTAGTTTAGCCACCGTAGTGCTTAACTCAGGTACTAGAAAAACCTTCCATTAAGTGGTGTAGATGATGTGTTCGTGTTTTTATGTGATGTGTTTCATGTCCTTTTTAGTTTGTTAGTTATGTTAGGGTCTTACTGCCATTCTTATGGGGAGTTGCTGGCCTACGTAGCAGGACAGCCCGATAGGTCTTGATACGAATTTTGACTATGTTGTGAGATACTATGGTTTTACAAAAAAAATTTGGAGTTTAATTAAGGGAAATGGCCGTGTAGGCCCCTATTTTGGCTTTACTTAACCAGTTTCGCTCCATCCACGGAGCTCATCAGAAGTTTTCTACGCTAGCAAATGTTCAGTTTGCTTGATTGTGTACATCTTCAGTCTACAATGTTGAAACTATTCTATTACTATACGTCAGATTTTTATTTTCTAGCTGAACCCTATTTCAATTTTTGGATGTTTCCCGATCATCTGATTGTTCATTACCCTGTGCAATATGATTTTAGACACGCACATATGTGGCTACTTAGCGTGACTCTCTTCTTCGTGTATTTAAAGGGTCATTCATGAAATTACGAGGTACAAATATCTATTTGTCAAATTAGATATATATATAATTAAATAAGAAACGAATAATATAGAGTAAAAATTAACACAAAATTATTAATAAAAAATATAATAATAAAACAAAATTATATATATTATATTAGTACTTTATTCTATTACTTACCTCTATCTTTGTTTTCACTTTTATTATCTATGCTCCTATTAATATTTTTTCGGATTGCTTCTATTTCCAGTACTTTACTTTACACTTATTTATTTATTTCAATGATTAAAATACCGTGACCTGTTTTGCAACTTTACGTGTTGCTTGTTACGCGCGCGATTCACTACTGTTAGCTTTCGTCAAAGGTCTCTTCTATTTATTAAATATTGCAAAAAAATGCAAGTGCTGGTTTTTATGTCATTTGCGTCCATGAAGTTTTCGTAGAGTAGCATGACCAAACGTAGTACGGCAGGTGGGACACCACTTGTCCAGCGCCGTAAGTCACTTAGTTTAGCCAACGTAGTGCTTAAGTGAGGTACTAGAAAAACCTTCCATTAAGTGGTGTAGTTGATGTGTTCGTGTTTTTATGTGATGTGTTTTATGCAGTTACATGTCCTTTTTAGTTTGTTAGTTTTGTTAGTGTCTTACTGCCATCCTTATGGGGAGTTGCTGGCATACGTAGCAGGACAGCCCGATAGGTCTCGATACGAATTTTAACTATGTTGTGAGATACTATGTTTTTACAAAAAAAAATTGGAGTTTAATTAAGGGAAATGGCCGTGTAGGCCCCTATTTTGGCTTTACTTAACCAGTTTCGCTCCATCCACGGAGCTCATCAGAAGTTTTCTACGCTAGCAAATGTTCAGTTTGCTTGATTGTATACATCTTCAGTGTACAATGTTGAAACTATACTATTACTTTACGTCAGATATTTATTTTCTAGCTGAACCCTATTTCAATTTTTGTATGTTTCCCGATCATATGATTGTTCATGACCTTGTGCAATATCTTTCTTGTCATTGCACATGATTTTGGACACGCACATATGTGGCTACTTTATCGTCTTAGCGTGACTCTCTTCTTCGTGTATTTAAAGGGTCATTCATGAAATTAAGAGGTACAAATATCTATTTGTCAAGTCAAATTAGATATATATATAATTAAATAAGAAACGAATAATATAGAGTAAAAATTAACACAAAATTATTAATAAAAAATATAATAATAAAACAAAATTATATATATTATATTAGTACTTTATTCTATTACTTACCCCTATCTTTGTTTTCACTTTTATTATCTATGCTCCTATTATTATTTTTTCGGATTCCTTCTATTTCCAGTACTTTACTTTACACTTATTTATTTATTTCTAATTAAAATTAAATTAATGATAAAAGTACCGTGACCTCTTTTGCAACTTAAAGTGTTGCTTGTTACGCGCGCGATTCACTACTGTTGGCTTTCGTCAAAGGTCTCTTCTATTTATGTTAAATTTGTGGTGTGTGATATGTCTTCGAACCGCATTCTGTTCCGTCCACGTATCCCCACTTCTTATGGAGAACCGATTGCATGTGTATGTTGGCCCATTTGGGTTCATCTGCTACATCCATATGGTGTCACTATACACCGGGACCGTTCAAGGTTTATGACTGACTGAGTCGTTCAATGTTTTGACCGGAGCGGTGTGGCGTGCCACCATTCCGTATGGGTCTCTGTTGCTTGTTTTATGTGCGTCTGTTTTAGTAGAATGTTGTACGCTTGTATGTCTGCTATTGTATCGAGTGTTATGTGTGGGCGTTTATTTCTGTGTGGTTGTGTATGTGTCTTTATGTGTGTAGTTTAGTGTGTGTTGATCCACCATTCATGTTCGCTCTCTCGTCTTACCGTTGCTCTATCACTATCTCTGCAGTGCTGGGTGTTTGGTTAGTATCGGTGTGATTACCCTCCCGAGCACACTATCGATGCTCAGCATCGTCATTGGAGCCTTGGTTCGCTACATACTGTGACCAATGGACATTATAAGCTATGTCCAAAGCTCCTCATTAGTCCCAGATTCGATAACGCTCTTTTCTAGGAGCTAAAAAATTATTAAATATTGCAAAAAAATGCCAGTGCTGGTTTTTATGTCATCTGTGTCCATGAAGTTTTCGTGGAGCAGCATGACGAAACGTTGTACGGCAGGTGGGGCACCACTTGTCCAGCGCCATAAATCACTTAGTTTAGCCACCGTAGTGCTTAAGTGAGGTACTAGAAAAAGCTTCCATTAAGTGGTGTGGATGATGTGTTCGTGTTTTTATGTGATGTGTTTCATGCAGTTACATGTCCTTTTTAGTTTGTTAGTTATGTTAGGGTCTTACTGCCATTCTTATGGGGAGTTGCTGGCCTACGTAGCAGGACAGACCGATAGGGCTTGATACGAATTTTAACTATGTTGTGAGATACTATGGTTTTACAAAAAAAAATTGGAGTTTAATTAAGGGAAATGGCCGCGTAGGCCCCTATTTTGGCTTTATTTAACCAGTTTCGCTCCAGCCACGGAGCTCATCAGAAGTTTTCTATGCTAGCAAACGTTCAGTTTGCTTGATTGTGTACATCTTCAGTGTACAATGTTGAAACTGTTCTAATACTATACGACAGATTTTTATTTTCTAGCTGAACCCTATTTCAATTTTTGTATGTTTCCCGATCATATGATTGTTCATTACCCTATGCAATGTCATTCTTGTCATTGCACATGATTTTGAACACGCACATATGTGGCTACTTTATACTCTTAGCGTGACTCTCTTCTTCGTGTATTTAAAGGGTCATTCATGAAATTACGAGGTACAAATATCTATTTGTCAAATTAGATATATATATAATTAAATAAGAAACGAATAAAATAGAGTAAAAATTAACACAAAATTATTAATAAAAAATATAATAATAAAACAAAATTATATATATTATATTAGTACTTTATTCTATTACTTACCCCTATCTTTGTTTTCACTTTTATTATCTATGCTCCTATTAATATTTTTTCGGATTGCTTCTATTTCCAGTACTTTACTTTACACTTATTTATTTATTTCAATGATTAAAATACCGTGACCTGTTTTGAAACTTTACGTGTTGCTTGTTACGCGCGCGATTCACTACTGTTTGCTTTCGTCAAAGGTCTCTTCTATTTATTAAATATTGCAAAAAAATGCAAGTGCTGGTTTTTATGTCATTTGCGTCCATGAAGTTTTCGTAGAGTAGCATGACCAAACGTAGTACGGCAGGTGGGACACCACTTGTCCAGCGCCGTAAGGCACTTAGTTTAGCCAACGTAGTGCTTAAGTGGGGTACTAGAAAAACCTTCCATTAAGTGGTGTAGTTGATGTGTTCGTGTTTTTATGTGATGTGATTCATGTCCTTTTTAGTTTGTTAGTTATGTTAGGGTCTTACTGCCATTCTTATGGGAAGTTGCTGACCTACGTAGCAGGACGGCCCGATAGGTCTTGATACGAATTTTGACTATGTTGTGTGATACTATGGAGTTGCTGGCCTACGTAGCAGGACAGCCCGATAGGTCTTGATACGAATTTTAACTATGTTGTGAGATACTATGGTTTTACAAAAAAAATTTGGAGTTTAATTAAGGGAAATGGCCGTGTAGGCCCCTATTTTGGCTTTACTTAACCAGTTTCGCTCCATCCACGGAGCTCATCAGAAGTTTTCTACGCTAGCAAATGTTCAGTTTGCTTGATTGTGTACATCTTCAGTGTACAATGTTGAAACTATTCTATTACTATACGTCAGATTTTTATTTTCTAGCTGAACCCTATTTCAATTTTTGTATGTTTCCCGATCATATGATTGTTCATTACCCTGTGCAATATCTTTCTTGTCATTGCACATGATTTTAGACACGCACATATGTGGCTACTTTATCGTCTTAGCGTGACTCTCTTCTTCGTGTATTTAAAGGGTCATTCATGAAATTACGAGGTACAAATATCTGTTTGTCAAATTAGATATATATATAATTAAATAAGAAACGAATAATATAGAGTAAAAATTAACACAAAATTATTAATAAAAAATATAATAATAAAACAAAATTATATATATTATATTAGTACTTTATTCTATTACTTACCTCTATCTTCGTTTTCACTTTTATTATCTATGCTCCTATTAATATTTTTTCGGATTGCTTCTATTTCCAGTACTTTACTTTACACTTACTTATTTATTTCAATTTAAAATTAAATTAATGATTAAAATACCGTGACATGTTATGCAACTTTACGTGTTGCTTGTTACGCGCGCGATTCACTACTGTTGGCTTCCGTCAAAGGTCTCTTCTATTTATGTTAGATTTGTGGTGTGTGATATGTCTTCGACCCGCATTCTGTTCCGTCCACGTATCCCTAATTCTTATGGAGTACCGATTGCATGTATATGTTGGCACATTTGGGTTCAACTGCTACATCCATATGGTGTCACTATACACCGGAACCGTTCAAGGTTTATGAATAACTGAGTCGTTCAATGTTTTGACCGGAGCGGTGTGGCGTGCCACCATTCCGTACGGGTCTCTGTTGCCTGTTTTATGTGCGTCTGTTTTAGTAGAAAGTTGTACGCTTGTGTGTCTGCTATTTTATCGAGTGTTATGTGTGGGCATTTATTGCTGTGTGGTTGTGTATGTGTCTTTATGTGTGTTGTTTAGTGTGTGTTGATCCACCATTCATGTTCGCTCTCTCGTCTTACCGTTGCTCTATCACTATCTCTGCAGTGCTGGGTGTTTGGTTAGTATCGGTGTGATTACCCTCCCGAGCACACTATCGATGCTCAGCATCGTCATTGGAGCCTTGGTTCGCTACATACTGTGACCAATGGACATCATAAGCTATGTCCAAAGCTCCTGATTAGTGCCAGATTCGATACCGCTCTTTTCTAAGAGCTAAAAAATTATTAAATATTGCAAAAAAATGCAAGTGCTGGTTTTTATGTCATCTGTGTCCATGAAGTTTTCGTGGAGCAGCATGGCGAAACGTTGTACGGCAGTGGGGCACCACTTGTCCAGCGCCGCAAGTCACTTAGTTTATCCACCGTAGTGCTTAAGTGAGGTACTAGAAAAAACTTCCATTAAGTGGTGTAGATGATGTGTTCGTGTTTTTATGTGATGTGTTTCATGCATTTATATGTCCTTTTTAGATAGTTAGTTTTGTTAGGGTCTTACTGCCATCCTTATGGGGAGTTGCTGGCATACGTAGCAGGACAGCCCGATAGGTCTTGATACGAATTTTGACTATGTTGTGAGATACCATGGTTTTACAAAAAAAATTGGAATTTAATTAAGGGACATGGCCGTGTAGGCCCCTATTTTGGCTTTACTTATCCAGTTTCGCTTCAGCCACGGAGTCATCAGAAGTTTTCTACGCTAGCAAACGTTCAGTTTGCTTGATTATGTACATCTCCAGTGTACAATGTTGAAACTATTCTATTACTATATGTCAGATTTTTATTTTCTAGCTGAACCCTATTTCAATTTTTATATGTTTCCCGATCATATGATTGTTCATTACCCTGTGCAATGTCATTCTTGTCATTGCACATGATTTTGGACACGCACATATGTCGCTACTTTATACTCTCAGCTTGACTCTCTTCTTCGTGTCGTCGTTCGCTAAGGATGAATCTAAACTATTTCCTATTTAAAGGGTCATTCATGAAATTACGAGGTACAAATATCTATTTGTCAAATTAGATATATATATAATTAAATAAGAAACGGATAATATAGAGTAAAAATTAACACAAAATTATTAATAAAAAATATAAGAATAAAACAAAATTATATATATTACTTTATTCTATTACTTACCCCTATCTTTGCTTTCACTTTTATTATCTATGCTTTATTTCAATTTAAAATTAAATTAATGATCAAAATACCGTGACCTGTTTTACAACTTTACGTGTTGCTTGCTACGCGCGCGATTCACTACTGTTGGCTTTCTTCAAAGGTCTCTTCTATTTATTAAATATTGCAAAAAAATGCAAGTGCAGGTTTTTATGTCATCTGTGTCCATGAAGTTTTCGTGGAGCAGCATGACGAAACGTTGTACGGCAGGTGGGGCACCACTTGTCCAGCGCCGTAAGTCACTTAGTTTAGCCACTGTAGTGCTTAAGTGAGGTACTAGAAAAACCTTCCATTAAGTGGTGTAGATGACGTGTTCGTGTTTTTATGTGATGTGTTTCATGCAGTTACATGTCCTGTTTAGTTTGTTAGTTTTGTTAGGGTCTTACTGCCATCCTTATGGGGAGTTGCTGGCCTACGTAGCAGGACAGCCCGATAGGTCTTGATACGAATTTTAACTATGTTGTGAGATACTATCGTTTTACAAAAAAAAATTGGAATTTAATTAAGGGACATGGCCGTGTAGCCCCTATTTTGGCTTTACTTATCCAGTTTCGCTTCAGCCACGGAGTCATCAGAAGTTTTCTACGCTAGCAAACGTTCAGTTTTCTTGATTATGTACATCTTCAGTGTACAATGTTGAAACTATTCTATTACTATATGTCAGATTTTTATTTTCTAGCTGAACCCTATTTCAATTTTTGTATGTTTCCCGATCATATGATTGTTCATTACCCTGTGCAATGTCATTCTTGCCATTGCACATGATTTTGGACACGCACATATGTGGCTACTTTATACTCTTAGCGTGACTCTCTTCTTCGTGCCGTCGTTCGCTAAGGATGACTCTAAACTATTTCCTATTTAAAGGGTCATTCATGAAATTAAGAGGTACAAATATCTATTTGTCAAATTAGATATATATATAATTAAATAAGAAACGAATAATATAGAGTAAAAATTAACACAAAATTATTAATAAAAAATATAATAATAAAACAAAATTATATATATTATATTAGTACCTACTTTATTCTATTACTTACCCCTATCTTTATTTTCACTTTTATTATCTATGCTCCTATTATTATTTTTTCGGATTCCTTCTATTTCCAGTACTTTACTTTACACTTATTTATTTATTTCTATTTAAAATTAAATTAATGATAAAAATACCGTGACCTCTTTTGCAACTTAAAGTGTTGCTTGTTACGCGCGCGATTCACTACTGTTGGCTTTCGTCAAAGGTCTCTTCTATTTATGTTAAATTTGTGGTGTGTGATATGTCTTCGAAGCGCATTCTGTTCCGTCCACGTATCCCCACTTCTTATGGAGTACCGATTGCATGTGTATGTTGGCCCATTTGGGCTCATCTGCTACATCCATATGGTGTCACTATACACCGGGACCGTTCAAGGTTATGACTGACTGAGTCGTTCAATGTTTTGACCGGAGCGGTGTGGCGTGCCACCATTCCGTATGGGTCTCTGTTGCTTGTTTTATGTGCGTCTGTTTTAGTAGAATGTTGTACGCTTGTATGTCTGCTATTGTATCGATTGTTATGTGTGGGCGTTTATTTCTGTGTGGTTGTGTATGTGTCTTTATGTGTGTAGTTTAGTGTGTGTTGATCCAGCATTCATGGTCGCTCTCTCGTCTTACCGTTGCTCTATCACTATCTCTGCAGTGCTGGGTGTTTGGTTAGTATCGGTGTGATTACCCTCCCGAGCACACTATCGATGCTCAGCACCGTCATTGGAGCCTTAGTTCGCTATATACTGTGACCAATGGACATTATAAGCTATGTCCAAAGCTCCTGATTAGTCCCAGATTCGATAACGCTCTTTTCTAGGAGCTAAAAAATTATTAAATATTGCAAAAAAATGCCAGTGCTGGTTTTTATGTCATCTGTGTCCATGAAGTTTTCGTGGAGCAGCATGACGAAACGTTGTACGGCAGGTGGGGCACCACTTGTCCAGCGCCATAAGTCACTTAGTTTAGCCACCGTAGTGCCTAAGTGAGGTACTAGAAAAAGCTTCCATTAAGTGGTGTGGATGATGTGTTAGTGTTTCTATGTGATGTGTTTCATGCAGTTACATGTCGTTTTTAGTTTGTTAGTTATGTTAGGGTCTTACTGCCATTCTTATGGGGAGGTGCTGGCCTACGTAGCAGGACAGCCCGATAGGTCTTGATACGAATTTTAACTATGTTGTGAGATACTATGGTTTTACAAAAAAAAAATTGGAGTTTAATTAAGGGAAATGGACTCGTAGTCCCCTATTTTGGCTTTATTTAACCAGTTTCGCTCCAGCCACGGAGCTCATCAGAAGTTTTCTATGCTAGCAAACGTTCAGTTTGCTTGATTGTGTACATCTTCAGTGTACAATGTTGAAACTGTTCTAATACTATACGACAGATTTTTATTTTCTAGCTGAACCCTATTTCAATTTTTGTATGTTTCCCGATCATATGATTGTTCATTACCCTATGCAATGTCATTCGTGTCATTGCACATGATTTTGAACACGCACATATGTGGCTACTTTATACTCTTAGCGTGACTCTCTTCTTCGTGTATTTAAAGGGTCATTCATGAAATTACGAGGTACAAGTATCTATTTGTCAAATTAGCTATATATATAATTAAATAAGAAACGAATAAAATAGAGTAAAAATTAACACAAAATTATTAATAAAAAATATAATAATAAAACAAAATTATATATATTATATTAGTACTTTATTCTATTACTTACCCCTATCTTTGTTTTCACTTTTATTATCTATGCTCCTATTAATATTTTTTCGGATTCCTTCTATTTCCAGTACTTTACTTTACACTTATTTATTTATTCCAATTTAAAATTAAATTAATGATCAAAATACCGTGACGTCTTTTGCAACTTTACGTTTTGCTTGTGACGCTCGCGATTCACTACTATTTGCTTTCGTCAAAGGTCTCTTCTATTTATGTTAAATTTGTGGTGTGTGATATATCTTCGACCCGCATTCTGTTCCGTCCACGCATCCCCACTTCTTATGAAGTACCGATTGCATGTATATGTTGGCCTATTAGGGTTCAACTGCTAAATCCATATGGTGTCACTATACACCGGGACCGTTCAAGGTTAATGCCTGACTGAGTCGTTCAATGTTTTGACCGGAGCGGTGTCTCTGTTGCCTGTTTTATGTGCGTCTGTTTTAGTAGAATGTTGTACGCTTGTGTGTCTGCTATTGTATCGAGTGTTATGTGTCGGCGTTTATTTCTGTGTGGTTGTGTATGTGTCTTTATGTGTGTAGTTTAGTGTGTGTTGATCCACCATTCATGTTCGCTCTCTCGTCTTACCGTTGCTCTATCACTATCTCTGCAGTGCTGGGTGTTTGGTTAGTATCGGTGTGATTACCCTCCCGAGCACACTATCGATGCTCAGCACCGTCATTGGAGCCTTGGTTCGCTATATACTATGACCAATGGACATTATAAGCTATGTCCAAAGCTCCTGATTAGTGCCAGATCCGATACCGCTCTTTTCTAAGAGCTAAAAAATTACTAAATATTGCAAAAAAATGCAAGTGCTGGTTTTTATGTCATCTGTGTCCATGAAGTTTTCGTGGAGCAGCATGACGAAACGTTGTAGGGCAGGTGGGGCACCACTTGTCCAGCGCCGTAAGTCATTTAATTTAGCCACCGTAGTGCTTAACTCAGGTACTAGAAAAACCTTCCATTAAGTGGTGTAGATGATGTGTTCGTGTTTTTATGTGATGTGTTTCATGCAGTTACATGTCCTGTTTAGTTTGTTAGTTTTGTTAGGGTCTTACTGCCATCCTTATGGGGAGTTGCTGGCCTACGTAGCAGGACAGCCCGATAGGTCTTGATACGAATTTTAACTATGTTGTGAGATACTATCGTTTTACAAAAAAAAATTGGAATTTAATTAAGGGACATGGCCATGTAGGCCCCTATTTTGGCTTTACTTATCCAGTTTCGCTTCAGCCACGGAGTCATCAGAAGTTTTCTACGCTAGCAAACGTTCAGTTTGCTTGATTATGTACATCTTCAGTGTACAATGTTGAAACTATTCTATTACTATATGTCAGATTTTTATTTTCAAGCTGAACCCTATTTCAATTTTTGTATGTTTCCCGATCATATGATTGTTCATTACCCTGTACAATGTCATTCTTGCCATTGCACATGATTTTGGACACGCACATATGTGGCTACTTTATACTCTTAGCGTGACTCTCTTCTTCGTGCCGTCATTGGCTAAGGATGACTCTAAACTATTTCCTATTTAAAGGGTCATTCATTAAATTAAGAGGTACAAATATCTATTTGTCAAATTAGATATATATATAATTAAATAAGAAACGAATAATATAGAGTAAAAATTAACACAAAATTATTAATAAAAAATATAATAATAAAACAAAATTATATATATTATATTAGTACTTTATTCTATTACTTACCCCTATCTTTGTTTTCACTTTTATTATCTATGCTCCTATTATTATTTTTTCGGATTCCTTCTATTTCCAGTACTTTACTTTACACTTATTTATTTATTTCTATTTAAAATTAAATTAATGATAAAAATACCGTGACCTCTTTTGCAACTTAAAGTGTTGCTTGTTACGCGCGCGATTCACTACTGTTGGCTTTCGTCAAAGGTCTCTTCTATTTATGTTAAATTTGTGGTGTGTGATATGTCTTCGAACCGCATTCTGTTCCGTCCACGTATCCCCACTTCTTATGGAGTACCGATTGCATGTGTATGTTGGCCCATTTGGGTTCATCTGCTACATCCATATGGTGTCACTATACATCGGGACCGTTCAAGGTTTATGACTGACTGAGTCGTTCAATGTTTTGACCGGAGCGGTGTGGCGTGCCACCATTCCGTATGGGTCTCTGTTGCTTGTTTTATGTGCGTCTGTTTTAGTAGAATGTTGTACGCTTGTATGTCTGCTATTGTATCGAGTGTTATGTGTGGGCGTTTATTTCTGTGTGGTTATGTATGTGTCTTTATGTGTGTAGTTTGGTGTGTGTTGATCCACCATTCATGGTCGCTCTCTCGTCTTACCGTTGCTCTATCACTATCTCTGCAGTGCTGGGTGTTTGGTTAGTATCGGTGTGATTACCCTCCCGAGGACACTATCGATGCTCAGCACCGTCATTGGAGCCTTGGTTCGCTATATACTGTGACCAATGGACATTATAAGCTATGTCCAAAGCTCCTGATTAGTCCCAGATTCGATAACGCTCTTTTCTAGGAGCTAAAAAATTATTAAATATTGCAAAAAAATGCCAGTGCTGGTTTTTATGTCATCTGTGTCCATGAAGTTTTCGTGGAGCAGCATGACGAAACGTTGTACGGCAGGTGGGGCACCACTTGTCCAGCGCCATAAGTCACTTAGTTTAGCCACCGTAGTGCTTAAGTGAGGTACTAGAAAAAGCTTCCATTAAGTGGTGTGGATGATGTGTTAGTGTTTTTATGTGATGTGTTTCATGCAGTTACATGTCCTTTTTAGTTTGTTAGTTATGTTAGGGTCTTACTGCCATTCTTATTGGGAGTTGCTGGCCTACGTAGCAGGACAGCCCGATAGGTCTTGATACGAATTTTAACTATGTTGTGAGATACTATGGTTTTACAAAAAAAAATTGGAGTTTAATTAAGGGAAATGGCCGCGTAGGCCCCTATTTTGGCTTTATTTAACCAGTTTCGCTCCAGCCACGGAGCTCATCAGAAGTTTTCTATGCTAGCAAACGTTCAGTGTACAATGTTGAAACTGTTCTAATACTATACGACAGATTTTTATTTTCTAGCTGAACCCTATTTCAATTTTTGTATGTTTCCCGATCATATGATTGTTCATTACCCTATGCCATGTCATTCTTGTCATTGCACATGATTTTGAACACGCACATATGTGGCTACTTTATACTCTTAGCGTGACTCTCTTCTTCGTGTATTTAAAGGGTCATACATGAAATTACGAGGTACAAGTATCTATTTGTCAAATTAGATATATATATAATTAAATAAGAAACGAATAAAATAGAGTAAAAATTAACACAAAATTATTAATAAAAAATATAATAATAAAACAAAATTATATATATTATATTAGTACTTTATTCTATTACTTACCCCTATCTTTGTTTTCACTTTTATTATCTATGCTCCTATTAATATTTTTTCGGATTCCTTCTATTTCCAGTACTTTACTTTACACTTATTTATTTATTCCAATTTAAAATTAAATTAATGATCAAAATACCGTGACGTCTTTTGCAACTTTACGTTTTGCTTGTGACGCTAGCGATTCACTACTATTGGCTTTCGTCAAAGGTCTCTTCTATTTATGTTAAATTTGTGGTGTGTGATATATCTTCGACCCGCATTCTGTTCCGTCCACGCATCCCCACTTCTTATGAAGTACCGATTGCATGTATATGTTGGCCTATTAGGGTTCAACTGCTAAATCCATATGGTGTCACTATACACCGGGACCGTTCAAGGTTAATGCCTGACTGAGTCGTTCAATGTTTTGACCGGAGCGGTGTCTCTGTTGCCTGTTTTATGTGCGTCTGTTTTAGTAGAATGTTGTACGCTTGTGTGTCTGCTATTGTATCGAGTGTTATGTGTGGGCGTTTATTTCTGTGTGGTTGTGTATGTGTCTTTATGTGTGTAGTTTAGTGTGTGTTGATCTACCATTCATGTTTGCTCTCTCGTCTTACCGTTGCTCTATCACTATCTCTGCAGTGCTGGGTGTTTGATTAGTATCGGTGTGACTACCCTCCCGAGCACACTATCGATGCTCAGCACCGTCATTGGAGCCTTGGTTCGCTATATACTGTGACCAATGGACATTATAAGCTATGTCCAAAGCTCCTGATTAGTGCCAGATCCGATACCGCTCTTTTCTAAGAGCTAAAAAATTATTAAATATTGCAAAAAAATGCAAGTGCTGGTTTTTATGTCATCTGTGTCCATGAAGTTTTCGTGGAGCAGCATGACCAAACGTTGTAGGGCAGGTGGGGCACCACTTGTCCAGCGCCGTAAGTCACTTAGTTTAGCCACCGTAGTGCTTAACTCAGGTACTAGAAAAACCTTCCATTAAGTGGTGTAGATGATGTGTTCGTGTTTTTATGTGATGTGTTTCATGCAGTTACATGTCCTGTTTAGTTTGTTAGTTTTGTTAGGGTCTTACTGCCATCCTTATGGGGAGTTGCTGGCCTACGTAGCAGGACAGCCCGATAGGTCTTGATACGAATTTTAACTATGTTGTGAGATACTATCGTTTTACAAAAAAAAATTGGAGTTTAATTATGGGGAAATGGCCATGTAGGCCCCTATTTGGCTTTACTTAACCAGTTTCGCTCCAGCCACGGAGCTCATCAGAAGTTTTCTACGCTAGCAAACGTTCAGTTTGCTTGATTGTGTACATCTTCAGTGTACAATGTTGAAACTAGTCTATTACTATACATCAGATTTTTATTTTCTAGCTGAACCCTATTTCAATTTTTGTTTTTTTCCCGATCATATGATTGTTCATTACCCTGTGCAATGTCATTCTTGTCATTGCACATGATTTTGGACACGCACATATGTGGCTGCTGTACTGCACGTAGTTAGAACGTACACGCAAATTTGAATTTACTGAAGACTGCAATGAATGCACTGATAATTATGGATTAAGATCAGTGGTCTATCTTCTTATAACTAAAAAACACTGTCCACTTCTTTTAACGTTCAATAAACTGACACTTATTTCTTGGATTTTCTCACTACTTGTATTCAGATCAGATTAAATATAAGGAATTAGGTCAGAGATCCCCATACACTAGAAAACACACTTAATAACACAGATTTGTAATGCACGATTTCCAAGAGTAGTTGTATTGGGACAAAACACAAATATATATAACTTTTGGGTCAGAGAAAACACTTATTGACAAAAGATTGCAATATAAGATCCCTAAGGAAGCAATGTATTTATATAATAAATATAGAGTGACTTGAATTGTTATGTTTGATAAATATGCACACGTAGTATATAGTATGTAGATATATACATGAGTAAATTTATTATAGAATAGATATATAAATAAATAATATAATGTTACAAGTGGCTGGTACTAACCGATCTAAACTTGGCATTTGAGGAGGTTGGCTTTAAGCTAATGTTAAGATCCTTTGTTCTAATACTTTATAAGTACAATTCTTTATTCCCGTCTAGACCAGGAATAAAGTGTTAATGTTAGTAATTTTGATCTCAGTCAAGACCCGAGATACAATATTCTTTAAATCAGTCAATACCCGAATTAAAGTCTTGTCTTAACTTCAGTCAAGACCCGAAGTAAGATTCTTTATTTAAGTCAAAACCCGAAATAAAGTGTTTGTTAGTAAGTGATTATTTCAGTCAATCCCCGAAATAATGCTCTTTAAATCAGTCAATACCCGACTTAAAGTGTTATCTTGACTTCAGTCAAGACCCGAAGGAAGATTCTTTATTTCAGTCAAAACCCGAAATAAAGTGTTGGTTAGTAAGTGATTATTTCAGTCAATCCCCGAAATAATGCTCTTTAAATCAGTCAATACCCGACTTAAAGTGTTATCTTGACTTCAGTCAAGACCCGAAGTAAGATTCTTTATTTCAGTCAAAACCCGAAGTAAAGTGTTGGTTAGTAAGTGATTATTTCAGTCAATCCCCGAAATAATGATTTGTTAACAAAAGTTCTATATCAGTCGATACCCGATAGTCCCTACCTAGCCAAACTTTCCCAAGCGCCGACAAGTGCAAAAAGAGATCGAGATCAGCCAGCTTGTCGTTTTTATAGCCCTTGCTTGCACACGACACCACTGATGGAGTAGCAGAGGCGCATGATTGCAAGAATTGGCAGTGCAGCTGGGATCTTATGGTACTAGCGATAAAATTTGCCTTGCAACGAACAAAAATGCATAGCAACAAGAATTTTTAGAGCAAGCTATGCTGCTGTGTTAAGTTGAATTATATTTGCAAAAAATGTTATCTCTATCACGTAGAGAAGAAATACCCGTTGAATAGTACTTGTAATAATGGTAATGATAGAGTTGCAAATTGATTTGCTTGATCTGATTATATTTGTGCCATTAATTGTATGCTACATGACAACACATGCTTTTGTTGGATGTTGTACCTATTTTTGGGAAAATTGTAATTAGATTAAATTCATTTTCTTTTCAGAGCTCAATTTTAGCATGGTATTTTTGTAATATGTTCTCTTTTCAGGAATTATTTTTAGCATGAATCTAACTGGTTCAAACAATTGATAATAATTTAATTTTATCTGCTCGTTGAGGCTATACTTTTGTGTTGTATTTGTGCAATATGTTATGAAGATGACAAATACATGGCTTTGTTAGGTTGTGTACCTGTTTTTGATTAAGAGTAATCAAATTAGATTTAATTTTCCTAAAAGTTAAATGCTTTGTTTTCAGCATGTTTTCTTTTCAGAAGTTGTGTGTTAAGAAAATTATATTTGAACCAATTTGGTTCGACAGCTACTTTATCCTCTTAGCGTGACTCTCCTCTTCGTGTATTTAAAGGGTCATTCATGAAATTACGACGTAGAAATATCTATTTGTCAAATTAGATATATAGTGCAGGGTGTTCCGTAAATGTCTTTAATCTTTTAAGGGGATGAAATTAGAGGTCATTTGGGTCAAAAAAGTCTAAATACTTTTATATCGAACTCCGCCGGGTTTTCGAGTAAATCGATAATATCGATTTTCGAGATTTTGCATACCTCTTCAGAGTAATTTCGTTATAAGTTCTATTGTAATGGATTGTGACTTTCAAAACTTTATTTAAAAGAACACATATTGGTACTTCTAAGAATGTATAATAAGTTATAATTGTGCTTTCAATTATTTAAAAAAAAACAGTTTTCTCTAGAATTTTTTATTTCACCAAAAATGTTTGTCGCACTTCAGTGCATATTTATTCGAAATATCACCATTCCACGAACTTGGCAAAATTATGAGAAAATTTGCGCATTTGTCCCCTTTCCAAAATGACCTCCCTAAGTGCTATCAACAATTACAATCAAAAGTTATAAGCAAACATTTGGAAGATGTGCCCATCGATGTAATCTTCAGTTTTTTCGTAGGATTCTATCTCCTCCTACCGTTTTTAACCTACGACAACCATTTATATGTCATTGTACGGGAATCTGAACTGGCTATTAGATAGGGTACTTTTCGATTTCGAATTTCGAAAAAACAATTTTTATCAAACGTGATATTTACGTAGATTCGTTATTCCGTATCTTCAGTTTTGCGGGGGGGTTGCAACCTCTGGGAGGGGCGGGAGTTCAAAGTTTCAACTTTAAACGGCTATATTTTCTCAACGAAGCATTGTTCTAGCAAGTACGTCCTAAAGTCATAAATGGAAAAGACATTTTGGGTGGTTTTTATTTCGAAATTCGAAATCGAAAAGTAGCCTATCTAATAGCCAGTTCAAGTTCCCGTACAATGACATATAATGGTTGTCGTAGGTTAAAAACTGTAGTAGGAGATAGAATCCTACGAAAAAACTGAAGATTACCTCGATGGGCACATCTTCCAAATGTTTGTTTATAACTTTTGAATGTTATTGTTGATAGCACTTAGGGAGGTCATTTTGGAAAGGGGACATAATGCGCAAATTTTCTCATAGTTTTGCCAAGTTCGTGGAATGGTGATATTTCGAATAAATGTGCACTGAAGCGCGACAAACATTTTTGTGAAATAAAAAATGCTAGAGAAAACTGTTTTTTTTTAAATGATTGAAGGCATATTTATAACTTATTATACATTCTTACAAAGACCAATATGTGTTCTTTTAAATAAAGTTTTGAACGTCACAATCCATTACCTACAATAGAACTTATAACGAAATTACTCTGAAAAGGTATGCAAAATCTCGAAAATCGATATTATCGATTTACTCGAAAACCAAGCGGAGCTCGATATAAAAGTATCTAGACTTTTTTGACCCAAATGACCTCTATTTTCATCCCCTTAAAAGATTAAAGACATTTACGGAACACCCTGTATATAATTAAATAAGAAACGAATAAAATAGAATAAAAATTAACACAAAATTATAAATAAAAAATATAAGAATAAAACAAAATTATATATATTATATTAGTACTTTATTCTATTACTTACCCCTATCTTTGTTTTTACTTTTGTTATCTATACTCATATTATTATTTTTTCGGTTTCCTTCTATTTCCAGTACTTTACTTTACACTTATTTATTTATTTCAATTTGAAATTAAATTAATGATCAAAATACCGTGACCTGTATTGCAACTTTACGTGTTGCTTGTTATGCGCGCGATTCACTATTGTTGGCTTTCGTCAAAGGTCTCTTCTATTTATTAAATATTGCAAAAAAATGCAAGTGCTGGTTTTTATGTCATCTGTGTCCATGAACTTTTCGTGGAGCAGCATGACGAAACGTTGTACGGCAGGTGGGGCACCACTTGTCCAGCGCCGTAAGTCACTTAGTTTAGCCACCGTAGTGCTTAAGTGAGGTACTAGAAAAACCTTCCATTAAGTGGTGTAGATGATGTGTTCGTCTTTTTATGTGATGTGTTTCATGCAGTTACATGTCCTGTTTAGTTTGTTAGTTTTGTTAGGGTCTTACTGCCATCCTTATGGGGAGTTGCTGTCCTATGTAGCAGGACAGCCCGATAGGTTTTGATACGAATTTTAACTATGTTGTGAGATACTATGGATTTACAAAAAAAAATTGAGTTTAATTAATTGAAATGGCCGTGTAGGCCCTTACTTGGCTTTACTTAACCAGCTTCGCTCCAGCCACGGAGCTCATCAGAAGTTTTCTACGCTAGCAAATGTTCAGTTTGCTTGATTGTGTACATCTTCAGTGTACAATGTTGAAACCATTCTATTACTATACGTCAGATTTTTATTTTCTAGCTGAACCCAATTTCAATTTTTGTATGTTTCCCGATCATATGATTGTTCATTACCCTGTGCAATGTCATTCTTGTCATTGCACATGATTTTGGACACGCACATATGTGGCTACTTTATCGTCTTAGCGTGACTCTCTTCTTCGTGTATTTAAAGGGCCATTCATGAAATTACGAGGTACAAATATCTATTTGTCAAATTAGATATATATATATAATTAAATAAGAAACGAATAAAATAAAGTAAAAATTAACACAAAATTATATATATTATATTAGTACCTACTTTATTCTATTACTTACCCCTATCTTTGTTTTCACTTTTATTATCTATGCTCCTATTAATATTTTTTCGGATTCCTCCTATTTCCAGTACTTTACTTTACACTTATTTATTTATTCCAATTTAAAATTAAATTAATGATCAAAATACCGTGACGTGTTTTGCAACTTTACGTGTTGCTTGTGACGCGCGCGATTCACTACTATTGGCTTTCGTCAAAGGTCTCTTCTATTTATGTTAAATTTGTGGTGTGTGATATGTCTTCGACCCACATTCTGTTCCGTCCACGTATCCCCACTTCTTATGGAGTACCGATTGCATGTATATGTTGGCCCATTTGGGTTCAACTGCTACATCCATATGGTGTCACTATACACCGGGACCGTTCAAGGTTTATGACTGACTGAGTCGTTCAATGTTTTGACCGGAGCGGTGTGGCGTGCCACCATTCCGTATGGGTCTCTGTTGCCTGTTTTATGTGCGTCTGTTTTAGTAGAATGCTGTACGCTTGTGTGTCTGCTATTGTATCGAGTGTTATGTGTGGGCGTTTATTTCTGTGTGGTTGTGTATGTGTCTTTATGTGTGTAGTTTAGTGTGTGTTGATCCACCATTCATGCTCGCTCTCTCGTTTTACCGTTGCTCTATCACTATCTCTGCAGTGCTGGGTGTTTGGTGAGTATCGGTGTGATTACCCTCCCGAGCACACTATCGATGCTCAGCACCGTCATTGGAGCCTTGGTTCGCTATATACTGTGACCAATGGACATTATAAGCTATGTCCAGAGCTCCTGATTAGTGCCAGATTCGATACCGCTCTTTTCTAAGAGCTAAAAAATTATTAAATATTGCAAAAAAATGCAAGTGCTGGTTTTTATGTCATCTGTGTCCATGAAGTTTTCGTGGAGCAGCATGGCGAAACGTTGTACGGCAGTGGGGCACCACTTGTCCAGCGCCGTAAGTCGCTTAGTTTATCCACCGTAGTGCTTAAGTGAGGTACTAGAAAAAACTTCCATTAAGTGGTGTAGATGATGTGTTCGTGTTTTTATGTGATGTGTTTCATGCAGTTACATGTCCTTTTTAGTTTGTTAGTTATGTTAGGGTCTTACTGCCATTCTTATGGGGCGTTGCTGGCATACGTAGCAGGACAGCCCGATAGGTCTTGATACGAATTTTGACTATGTTGTGAGATACCATGGTTTTACAAAAAAAAAATGGAATTTAATTAAGGGACATGGCCGTGTAGGCCCCTATTTTGGCTTTACTTATCCAGTTTCGCTTCAGCCACGGAGTCATCAGAAGTTTTCTACGCTAGCAAACGTTCAGTTTGCTTGATTATGTACATCTTCAGTGTACAATGTTGAAACTATTCTATTACTATATGTCAGATTTTTATTTTCTAGCTGAACCCAATTTCAATTTTTGTATGTTTCCCGATCATATGATTGTTCATTACCCTGTGCAATGTCATTCTTGTCATTGCACATGATTTTGGACACGCACATATGTGGCTACTTTATACTCTCAGCTTGACTCTCTTCTTCGTGTCGTCGTTCGCTAAGGATGAATCTAAACTATTTCCTATTTAAAGGGTCATTCATGAAATTACGAGGTACAAATATCTATTTGTCAAATTAGATATATATATAATTAAATAAGAAACGGATAATATAGAGTAAAAATTAACACAAAATTATTAATAAAAAATATAAGAATAAAACAAAATTATGTATATTACTTTATCCTATTACTTACCCCTATCTTTGTTTTCACTTTTATTATCTATGCTTTATTTCAATTTAAAATTAAATTAATGATCAAAATACCGTGACCTGTTTTACAACTTTACGTGTTGTTTGCTACGCGCGCGATTCACTACTGTTGGCTTTCTTCAAAGGTCTCTTCTATTTATTAAATATTGCAAAAAAATGCAAGTGCAGGTTTTTATGTCATCTGTGTCCATGAAGTTTTCGTGGAGCAGCATGACGAAACGTTGTACGGCAGGTGGGGCACCACTTGTCCAGCGCCGTAAGTCACTTAGTTTAGCCACTGTAGTGCTTAAGTGAGGTACTAGAAAAACCTTCCATTAAGTGGTGTAGATGATGTGTTCGTGTTTTTATGTGATGTGTTTCATGCAGTTACATGTCCTGTTTAGTTTCTTAGTTTTGTTAGGGTCTTACTGCCATCCTTATGGGGAGTTGCTGGCCTACGTAGCAGGACATCCCGATAGGTCTTGATACGAATTTTAACTATGTTGTGAGATACTATCGTTTTACAAAAAAAATTTGGAGTTTAATTATGGGGAAATGGCCATGTAGGCCCCTATTTGGCTTTACTTAACCAGTTTCGCTCCAGCCACGGAGCTCATCAGAAGTTTTCTACTCTAGCAAACGTTCAGTTTGCTTGATTGTGTACATCTTCAGTGTACAATGTTGAAACTATTCTATTACTATACGTCAGATTTTTATTTTCTAGCTGAACCCTATTTTAATTTTTGTATGTTTCCCGATCATATGATTGTTCATTACCCTGTGCAATGTCATTCTTGTCATTGCACATGATTTTGGACACGCACATATGTGGCTGCTGTACTGCACGTAGTTAGAACGTACACGCAAATTTGAATTTACTGAAGACTGCAATGAATGCACTGATAATTATGGATTAAGATCAGTGGTCTATCTTCTTATAACTAAAAAACACTGTCCACTTCTTTTAACGTTCAATAAACTGACACTTATTTCTTGGATTTTCTCACTACTTGTATTCAGATCAGATTAAATATAAGGAATTAGGTCAGAGATCCCCATACACTAGAAAACACACTTAATAACACAGATTTGTAATGCACGATTTCCAAGAGTAGTTGTATTGGGACAAAACACAAATATATATAACTTTTGGGTCAGAGAAAACACTTATTGACAAAAGATTGCAATATAAGATCCCTAAGGAAGCAATGTATTTATATAATAAATATAGAGTGACTTGAATTGTTATGTTTGATAAATATGCACACGTAGTATATAGTATGTAGATATATACATGAGTAAATTTATTATAGAATAGATATATAAATAAATAATATAATGTTACAAGTGGCTGGTACTAACCGATCTAAACTTGGCATTTGAGGAGGTTGGCTTTAAGCTAATGTTAAGATCCTTTGTTCTAATACTTTATAAGTACAATTCTTTATTCCCGTCTAGACCAGGAATAAAGTGTTAATGTTAGTAATTTTGATCTCAGTCAAGACCCGAGATACAATATTCTTTAAATCAGTCAATACCCGAATTAAAGTCTTGTCTTAACTTCAGTCAAGACCCGAAGTAAGATTCTTTATTTAAGTCAAAACCCGAAATAAAGTGTTTGTTAGTAAGTGATTATTTCAGTCAATCCCCGAAATAATGCTCTTTAAATCAGTCAATACCCGACTTAAAGTGTTATCTTGACTTCAGTCAAGACCCGAAGGAAGATTCTTTATTTCAGTCAAAACCCGAAATAAAGTGTTGGTTAGTAAGTGATTATTTCAGTCAATCCCCGAAATAATGCTCTTTAAATCAGTCAATACCCGACTTAAAGTGTTATCTTGACTTCAGTCAAGACCCGAAGTAAGATTCTTTATTTCAGTCAAAACCCGAAGTAAAGTGTTGGTTAGTAAGTGATTATTTCAGTCAATCCCCGAAATAATGATTTGTTAACAAAAGTTCTATATCAGTCGATACCCGATAGTCCCTACCTAGCCAAACTTTCCCAAGCGCCGACAAGTGCAAAAAGAGATCGAGATCAGCCAGCTTGTCGTTTTTATAGCCCTTGCTTGCACACGACACCACTGATGGAGTAGCAGAGGCGCATGATTGCAAGAATTGGCAGTGCAGCTGGGATCTTATGGTACTAGCGATAAAATTTGCCTTGCAACGAACAAAAATGCATAGCAACAAGAATTTTTAGAGCAAGCTATGCTGCTGTGTTAAGTTGAATTATATTTGCAAAAAATGTTATCTCTATCACGTAGAGAAGAAATACCCGTTGAATAGTACTTGTAATAATGGTAATGATAGAGTTGCAAATTGATTTGCTTGATCTGATTATATTTGTGCCATTAATTGTATGCTACATGACAACACATGCTTTTGTTGGATGTTGTACCTATTTTTGGGAAAATTGTAATTAGATTAAATTCATTTTCTTTTCAGAGCTCAATTTTAGCATGGTATTTTTGTAATATGTTCTCTTTTCAGGAATTATTTTTAGCATGAATCTAACTGGTTCAAACAATTGATAATAATTTAATTTTATCTGCTCGTTGAGGCTATACTTTTGTGTTGTATTTGTGCAATATGTTATGAAGATGACAAATACATGGCTTTGTTAGGTTGTGTACCTGTTTTTGATTAAGAGTAATCAAATTAGATTTAATTTTCCTAAAAGTTAAATGCTTTGTTTTCAGCATGTTTTCTTTTCAGAAGTTGTGTGTTAAGAAAATTATATTTGAACCAATTTGGTTCGACAGCTACTTTATCCTCTTAGCGTGACTCTCCTCTTCGTGTATTTAAAGGGTCATTCATGAAATTACGACGTAGAAATATCTATTTGTCAAATTAGATATATAGTGCAGGGTGTTCCGTAAATGTCTTTAATCTTTTAAGGGGATGAAATTAGAGGTCATTTGGGTCAAAAAAGTCTAAATACTTTTATAACGAACTCCGCCGGGTTTTCGAGTAAATCGATAATATCGATTTTCGAGATTTTGCATACCTCTTCAGAGTAATTTCGTTATAAGTTCTATTGTAATGGATTGTGACTTTCAAAACTTTATTTAAAAGAACACATATTGGTACTTCTAAGAATGTATAATAAGTTATAATTGTGCTTTCAATTATTTAAAAAAAAACAGTTTTCTCTAGAATTTTTTATTTCACCAAAAATGTTTGTCGCACTTCAGTGCATATTTATTCGAAATATCACCATTCCACGAACTTGGCAAAATTATGAGAAAATTTGCGCATTTGTCCCCTTTCCAAAATGACCTCCCTAAGTGCTATCAACAATTACAATCAAAAGTTATAAGCAAACATTTGGAAGATGTGCCCATCGATGTAATCTTCAGTTTTTTCGTAGGATTCTATCTCCTCCTACCGTTTTTAACCTACGACAACCATTTATATGTCATTGTACGGGAATCTGAACTGGCTATTAGATAGGGTACTTTTCGATTTCGAATTTCGAAAAAACAATTTTTATCAAACGTGATATTTACGTAGATTCGTTATTCCGTATCTTCAGTTTTGCGGGGGGGTTGCAACCTCTGGGAGGGGCGGGAGTTCAAAGTTTCAACTTTAAACGGCTATATTTTCTCAACGAAGCATTGTTCTAGCAAGTACGTCCTAAAGTCATAAATGGAAAAGACATTTTGGGTGGTTTTTATTTCGAAATTCGAAATCGAAAAGTAGCCTATCTAATAGCCAGTTCAAGTTCCCGTACAATGACATATAATGGTTGTCGTAGGTTAAAAACTGTAGTAGGAGATAGAATCCTACGAAAAAACTGAAGATTACCTCGATGGGCACATCTTCCAAATGTTTGTTTATAACTTTTGAATGTTATTGTTGATAGCACTTAGGGAGGTCATTTTGGAAAGGGGACATAATGCGCAAATTTTCTCATAGTTTTGCCAAGTTCGTGGAATGGTGATATTTCGAATAAATGTGCACTGAAGCGCGACAAACATTTTTGTGAAATAAAAAATGCTAGAGAAAACTGTTTTTTTTTAAATGATTGAAGGCATATTTATAACTTATTATACATTCTTACAAAGACCAATATGTGTTCTTTTAAATAAAGTTTTGAACGTCACAATCCATTACCTACAATAGAACTTATAACGAAATTACTCTGAAAAGGTATGCAAAATCTCGAAAATCGATATTATCGATTTACTCGAAAACCAAGCGGAGCTCGATATAAAAGTATCTAGACTTTTTTGACCCAAATGACCTCTATTTTCATCCCCTTAAAAGATTAAAGACATTTACGGAACACCCTGTATATAATTAAATAAGAAACGAATAAAATAGAATAAAAATTAACACAAAATTATAAATAAAAAATATAAGAATAAAACAAAATTACATATATTATATTAGTACTTTATTCTATTACTTACCCCTATCTTTGTTTTTACTTTTGTTATCTATACTCATATTATTATTTTTTCGGTTTCCTTCTATTTCCAGTACTTTACTTTACACTTATTTATTTATTTCAATTTGAAATTAAATTAATGATCAAAATACCGTGACCTGTATTGCAACTTTACGTGTTGCTTGTTATGCGCGCGATTCACTATTGTTGGCTTTCGTCAAAGGTCTCTTCTATTTATTAAATATTGCAAAAAAATGCAAGTGCTGGTTTTTATGTTATCTGTGTCCATGAACTTTTCGTGGAGCAGCATGACGAAACGTTGTACGGCAGGTGGGGCACCACTTGTCCAGCGCCGTAAGTCACTTAGTTTAGCCACCGTAGTGCTTAAGTGAGGTACTAGAAAAACCTTCCATTAAGTGGTGTAGATGATGTGTTCGTCTTTTTATGTGATGTGTTTCATGCAGTTACATGTCCTGTTTAGTTTGTTAGTTTTGTTAGGGTCTTACTGCCATCCTTATGGGGAGTTGCTGTCCTACGTAGCAGGACAGCCCGATAGGTTTTGATACGAATTTTAACTATGTTGTGAGATACTATGGATTTACAAAAAAAAATTGAGTTTAATTAATTGAAATGGCCGTGTAGGCCCTTACTTGGCTTTACTTAACCAGCTTCGCTCCAGCCACGGAGCTCATCAGAAGTTTTCTACGCTAGCAAATGTTCAGTTTGCTTGATTGTGTACATCTTCAGTGTACAATGTTGAAACCATTCTATTACTATACGTCAGATTTTTATTTTCTAGCTGAACCCAATTTCAATTTTTGTATGTTTCCCGATCATATGATTGTTCATTACCCTGTGCAATGTCATTCTTGTCATTGCACATGATTTTGGACACGCACATATGTGGCTACTTTATCGTCTTAGCGTGACTCTCTTCTTCGTGTATTTAAAGGGCCATTCATGAAATTACGAGGTACAAATATCTATTTGTCAAATTAGATATATATATATAATTAAATAAGAAACGAATAAAATAAAGTAAAAATTAACACAAAATTATATATATTATATTAGTACCTACTTTATTCTATTACTTACCCCTATCTTTGTTTTCACTTTTATTATCTATGCTCCTATTAATATTTTTTCGGATTCCTCCTATTTCCAGTACTTTACTTTACACTTATTTATTTATTCCAATTTAAAATTAAATTAATGATCAAAATACCGTGACGTGTTTTGCAACTTTACGTGTTGCTTGTGACGCGCGCGATTCACTACTATTGGCTTTCGTCAAAGGTCTCTTCTATTTATGTTAAATTTGTGGTGTGTGATATGTCTTCGACCCACATTCTGTTCCGTCCACGTATCCCCACTTCTTATGGAGTACCGATTGCATGTATATGTTGGCCCATTTGGGTTCAACTGCTACATCCATATGGTGTCACTATACACCGGGACCGTTCAAGGTTTATGACTGACTGAGTCGTTCAATGTTTTGACCGGAGCGGTGTGGCGTGCCACCATTCTGTATGGGTCTCTGTTGCCTGTTTTATGTGCGTCTGTTTTAGTAGAATGCTGTACGCTTGTGTGTCTGCTATTGTATCGAGTGTTATGTGTGGGCGTTTATTTCTGTGTGGTTGTGTATGTGTCTTTATGTGTGTAGTTTAGTGTGTGTTGATCCACCATTCATGCTCGCTCTCTCGTTTTACCGTTGCTCTATCACTATCTCTGCAGTGCTGGGTGTTTGGTGAGTATCGGTGTGATTACCCTCCCGAGCACACTATCGATGCTCAGCACCGTCATTGGAGCCTTGGTTCGCTATATACTGTGACCAATGGACATTATAAGCTATGTCCAGAGCTCCTGATTAGTGCCAGATTCGATACCGCTCTTTTCTAAGAGCTAAAAAATTATTAAATATTGCAAAAAAATGCAAGTGCTGGTTTTTATGTCATCTGTGTCCATGAAGTTTTCGTGGAGCAGCATGGCGAAACGTTGTACGGCAGTGGGGCACCACTTGTCCAGCGCCGTAAGTCGCTTAGTTTATCCACCGTAGTGCTTAAGTGAGGTACTAGAAAAAACTTCCATTAAGTGGTGTAGATGATGTGTTCGTGTTTTTATGTGATGTGTTTCATGCATTTATATGTCTTTTTAGATAGTTAGTTTTGTTAGGGTCTTACTGCCATCCTTATGGGGCGTTGCTGGCATACGTAGCAGGGCAGCCCGATAGGTCTTGATACGAATTTTGACTATGTTGTGAGATACCATGGTTTTACAAAAAAAAATGGAATTTAATTAAGGGACATGGCCGTGTAGGCCCCTATTTTGGCTTTACTTATCCAGTTTCGCTTCAGCCACGGAGTCATCAGAAGTTTTCTACGCTAGCAAACGTTCAGTTTGCTTGATTATGTACATCTTCAGTGTACAATGTTGAAACTATTCTATTACTATATGTCAGATTTTTATTTTCTAGCTGAACCCAATTTCAATTTTTGTATGTTTCCCGATCATATGATTGTTCATTACCCTGTGCAATGTCATTCTTGTCATTGCACATGATTTTGGACACGCACATATGTGGCTACTTTATACTCTCAGCTTGACTCTCTTCTTCGTGTCGTCGTTCGCTAAGGATGAATCTAAACTATTTCCTATTTAAAGGGTCATTCATGAAATTACGAGGTACAAATATCTATTTGTCAAATTAGATATATATATAATTAAATAAGAAACGGATAATATAGAGTAAAAATTAACACAAAATTATTAATAAAAAATATAAGAATAAAACAAAATTATGTATATTACTTTATCCTATTACTTACCCCTATCTTTGTTTTCACTTTTATTATCTATGCTTTATTTCAATTTAAAATTAAATTAATGATCAAAATACCGTGACCTGTTTTACAACTTTACGTGTTGTTTGCTACGCGCGCGATTCACTACTGTTGGCTTTCTTCAAAGGTCTCTTCTATTTATTAAATATTGCAAAAAAATGCAAGTGCAGGTTTTTATGTCATCTGTGTCCATGAAGTTTTCGTGGAGCAGCATGACGAAACGTTGTACGGCAGGTGGGGCACCACTTGTCCAGCGCCGTAAGTCACTTAGTTTAGCCACTGTAGTGCTTAAGTGAGGTACTAGAAAAACCTTCCATTAAGTGGTGTAGATGATGTGTTCGTGTTTTTATGTGATGTGTTTCATGCAGTTACATGTCCTGTTTAGTTTCTTAGTTTTGTTACGGTCTTACTGCCATCCTTATGGGGAGTTGCTGGCCTACGTAGCAGGACATCCCGATAGGTCTTGATACGAATTTTAACTATGTTGTGAGATACTATCGTTTTACAAAAAAAATTTGGAGTTTAATTATGGGGAAATGGCCATGTAGGCCCCTATTTGGCTTTACTTAACCAGTTTCGCTCCAGCCACGGAGCTCATCAGAAGTTTTCTACTCTAGCAAACGTTCAGTTTGCTTGATTGTGTACATCTTCAGTGTACAATGTTGAAACTATTCTATTACTATACGTCAGATTTTTATTTTCTAGCTGAACCCTATTTTAATTTTTGTATGTTTCCCGATCATATGATTGTTCATTACCCTGTGCAATGTCATTCTTGTCATTGCACATGATTTTGGACACGCACATATGTGGCTGCTGTACTGCACGTAGTTGGAACGTACACGCAAATTTGAATTTACTGAAGACTGCAATGAATGCACTGATAATTATGGATTAAGATCAGTGGTCTATCTTCTTATAACTAAAAAACACTGTCCACTTCTTTTAACGTTCAATAAACTGACACTTATTTCTTGGATTTTCTCACTACTTGTATTCAGATCAGATTAAATATAAGGAATTAGGTCAGAGATCCCCATACACTAGAAAACACACTTAATAACACAGATTTGTAATGCACGATTTCCAAGAGTAGTTGTATTGGGACAAAACACAAATATATATAACTTTTGGGTCAGAGAAAACACTTGTTGGCAAAAGATTGCAATATAAGATCCCTAAGGAAGCAATGTATTTATATAATAAATATAGAGTGACTTGAATTGTTATGTTTGATAAATATGCACACGTAGTATATAGTATGTAGATATATATATGAGTAAATTTATTATAGAATAGATATATAAATAAATAATATAATGTTACAAGTGGCTGGTACTAACCGATCTAAACTTGGCATTTGAGGAGGTTGGCTTTAAGCTAATGTTAAGATCCTTTGTTCTAATACTTTATTAGTACAATTCTTTATTCCCGTCTAGACCAGGAATAAAGTGTTAATGTTAGTAATTTTGATCTCAGTCAAGACCCGAGATACAATATTCTTTAAATCAGTCAATACCCGAATTAAAGTCTTGTCTTAACTTCAGTCAAGACCCGAAGTAAGATTCTTTATTTAAGTCAAAACCCGAAATAAAGTGTTTGTTAGTAAGTGATTATTTCAGTCAATCCCCGAAATAATGCTCTTTAAATCAGTCAATACCCGACTTAAAGTGTTATCTTGACTTCAGTCAAGACCCGAAGGAAGATTCTTTATTTCAGTCAAAACCCGAAATAAAGTGTTGGTTAGTAAGTGATTATTTCAGTCAATCCCCGAAATAATGCTCTTTAAATCAGTCAATACCCGACTTAAAGTGTTATCTTGACTTCAGTCAAGACCCGAAGTAAGATTCTTTATTTCAGTCAAAACCCGAAGTAAAGTGTTGGTTAGTAAGTGATTATTTCAGTCAATCCCCGAAATAATGATTTCTTAACAAAAGTTCTATATCAGTCGATACCCGATATCATGTGTTAGTCCCTACCTAGCCAAACTTTCCCAAGCGCCGACAAGTGCAAAAAGAGATCGAGATCAGCCAGCTTGTCGTTTTTATAGCCCTTGCTTGCACACGACACCACTGATGGAGTAGCAGAGGCGCATGATTGCAAGAATTGGCAGTACAGCTGGGATCTTATGGTACTAGCGATAAAATTTGCCTAGCAACGAACAAAAATGCATAGCAACAAGAATTTTTAGAGCAAGCTATGCTGCTGTGTTAAGTTGAATTATATTTGCAAAATATGTTATCTCTATCACGTAGAGAAGAAATACCCGTTGAATGGTACTTGTAATAATGGTAATGATAGAGTTGCAAATTGATTTGCTTGATCTGATTATATTTGTGCCAATAATTGTATGCTACATGACAACACATGCTTTTGTTGGATGTTGTACCTATTTTTGGGAAAATTGTAATTAGATTAAATTCATTTTCTTTTCAGAGCTCAATTTTAGCATGGTATTTTTGTAATATGTTCTCTTTTCAGGAATTATTTTTAGCATGAATCTAACTGGTTCAAACAATTGATAATAATTTAATTTTATCTGCTCGTTGAGGCTATACTTTTGTGTTGTATTTGTGCAATATGTTATGAAGATGACAAATACATGGCTTTGTTAGGTTGTGTACCTGTTTTTGATTAAGAGTAATCAAATTAGATTTAATTTTCCTAAAAGTTAAATGCTTTGTTTTCAGCATGTTTTCTTTTCAGAAGTTGTGTGTTAAGAAAATTATATTTGAACCGATTTGGTTCGAACAGCTACTTTATCCTCTTAGCGTGACTCTCCTCTTCGTGTATTTAAAGGGTCATTCAAGAAATTACGACGTACAAATATCTATTTGTCAAATTAGATATATAGTGAAGGGTGTTCCGTAAATGTCTTTAATCCTTTAAGGGGATGAAATTAGAGGTCATTTGGGTCAAAAAAGTCTAAATACTTTTATATCGAACTCCGCTGGGTTTTCGAGTAAATCGATAATATCGATTTTCGAGATTTTGCATACCTCTTCAGAGTAATTTCGTTATAAGTTCTATTGTAATGGATTGTAACGTTCAAAACTTTATTTAAAAGAACACATATTGGTACTTCTAAGAATGTATAATAAGTTATAATTGTGCTTTCAATTATTAAAAAAAAAAAACAGTTTTCTCTAGATTTTTTTATTTCACCAAAAATGTTTGTCGCGCTTCAGTGCACATTTATTCGAAATATCACCATTCCACGAACTTGGCAAAATTATGAGAAAATTTGCGCATTATGTCCCCTTTCCAAAATGACCTCCCTAAGTGCTATCAACAATAACAATCAAAAGTTATAAGCAAACATTTGGAAGATGTGCCTATCGATGTAATCTTCAGTTTTTTCGTAGGATTCTATCTGCTGCTACCGTTTTTAGCCTACGACAACCATTTATATGTCATTGTACGGGAATCTGAACTGGCTATTAGATAGGGTACTTTTCGATTTCGAATTTCGAAAAAACAATTTTTATCAAACGTGATATTTACGTAGATTCGTTATTCCATATCTTCGGTTTTGCGGGGGGGTTGCAACCTCTTGGAGGGGCGGGAGTTCAAAGTTTCAACTTTAGACGGCTATATTTTCTCAACGAAGCATTGTTCTAGCAAGTACGTCCTAAAGTCATAAATGGAAAAGACATTTTGGGTGGTTTTTATTTCGAAATTCGAAATCGAAAAGTAGCCTATCTAATAGCCAGTTCAGATTCCCGTACAATGACATATAAATGGTTGTCGTAGGTTAAAAACTGTAGTAGGAGATAGAATCCTACGAAAAAACTGAAGATTACCTCGATTTTGAATGTTATTGTTGATAGCACTTAGGGAGGTCATTTTGGAAAGGGGACATAATGCGCAAATTTTCTCATAGTTTTGCCAAGTTCGTGAAATGGTGATATTTCGAATAAATGTGCACTGAAGCGCGACAAACATTTTTGGTGAAATAAAAAATGCTAGAGAAAACTGTTTTTTTTTAAATGATTCAAGGCATATTTATAACTTATTATACATTCTTACAAAGACCAATATGTGTTCATTTAAATAAAGTTTTGAACGTCACAATCCATTACCTACAATAGAACTTATAACGAAATTACTCTGAAAAGGTATGCAAAATCTCGAAAATCGATATTATCGATTTACTCGAAAACCAAGCGGAGCTCGATATAAAAGTATCTAGACTTTTTTGACCCAAATGACCTCTATTTTCATCCCCTTAAAAGATTAAAGACATTTACGGAACACCCTGTATATAATTAAATAAGAAACGAATAATATAGAGTAAAAATTAACACAAAATTATTAATAAAAAATATAAGAATAAAACAAATTTATGTATATTATATTAGTACTTTATTCTATTACTTACCCCTATCTTTGTTTTCACTTTTATTATCTATGCTCCTATTATTATTTTTTCGGATTCCTTCTATTTCCAGTACTTTACTTTACACTTATTTATTTATTTCAATTTAAAATTAAATTAATGATCAAAATACCGTGACTTGTTTTGCAACTTTACGTGTTGCTTGTGACGCGCGCGATTCACTATTGTTGGCTTTTGTCAAAAGTCTCTTCTATTTATGCTAGATTTGTGGTGTGTGATATGTCTTCGTCCCGCATTCTGTTCCGTCCACGTATCCCCACTTCTTATGGAGTACCGATTGCATGTATATGTTGGCCCATTTGGGTTCAACTGCTACATCCGTATGGTGTCACTATACACCGGGACCGTTCAAGGTTTATGACTGACTGAGTCGTTCAATGTTTTGACCGGAGCCGTGCGGCGTGCCACCATTCCGTATGGGTCTCTGTTGCCTGTTTTATGTGCGTCTGTTTTAGTAGAATGTTGTACGCTTGTGTGTCTGCTATTGTATTGAGTGTTATGTGTGGGCGTTTATTTCTGTGTGGTTGTGCATGTGTCTTTATGTGTGTAGTTTAGTGTGTGTTGATCCACCATTCATGGTCGCTCTCTCGTCTTACCGTTGCTCTATCACTATCTCTGCAGTGCTGGGTGTTTGGTTAGTATCGGTGTGATTACCCTCCCGAGCACACTATCGATGCTCAGCACCGTCATTGGAGCCTTGGTTCGCTATATACTGTGATCAATGGACATTATAAGCTATGTCCAAAGTTCCTGATTAGTACCAGATTCGATACCGCTCTTTCCTAAGAGCTAAAAAATTATTAAATATTGCAAAAAAATGCAAGTGCTGATTTTTATGTCATCTGTGTCCATGAAGTTTTCGTGGAGCAGCATGACGAAACGTTGTACGGCAGGTGGGGCACCACTTGTCCAGTGCCGTAAGTCACTCAGTTTAGCCACCGTAGTGCTTAAGTAAGGTACTAGAAAAACCTTCCATTAAGTGGTGTAGATGATGTATTCGTGTTTTTATGTGATGTGTTTCATGCAGTTACATGTCCTTTTTAGTTTGTTAGTTTTGTTAGGGTCTTACTGCCATCCTTATGGGGAGATGCTGGCCTACGTAGCAGGACAGCCCGATAGGTCTTGATACGAATTTTAACTATGTTGTGAGATACTATGGTTTTACAAAAATTTGGAGTTTAATTAAGGGAAGTGGCCGTGTATGCTCCTATTTTGGCTTTACTTAACCAGTTTCGTTCCAGCCACGGAGCTCATCAGAAGTTTTTTACGCTAGCAAACGTTCAGTTTGCTTGATTGTGTACATCTTCAGTGTACAATCTTGAAACTATTCTATTACTATACGTCAGATTTTTATTTTCTAGCTGAACCCTATTTCAATTTTTGTATGTTTCCCGATCATATGATTGTTCATTACACTGTGCAATGTCATTCTTGTCACTGCACATGATTTTGGACACGCACATATGTGGCTACTTTATACTCTTAGCTTGACTCTCTTCTTCGTGTCGTCGTTCGCTAAGGATGAATCTAAGCTATTTCCTATTTAAAGGGTCATTCATGAAATTACGAGGTACAATTATCTATGTATTTGTCAAATTAGATATATATATAATTAAATAAGAAACGAATAATATAGAGTAAAAATTAACACAAAATTATTAATAAAAAATATAAGAATAAAACAAATTTATGTATATTATATTAGTACTTTATTCTATTACTTACCCCTATCTTTGTTTTCACTTTTATTATCTATGCTCCTATTATTATTTTTTCGGATTCCTTCTATTTCCAGTACTTTACTTTACACTTATTTATTTATTTCAATTTAAAATTAAATTAATGATCAAAATACCGTAACCTGTTTTGCAACTTTACGTGTTGCTTGTTATGCGCGCGATTCACTACTGTTGGCTTTCGTTAAAGTACTCTTCTATTTATTAAATATTGCAAAAAAATGCAAGTGCTGGTTTTTATGTCATCTGTGTCCATGAACTTTTCGTGGAGCAGCATGACGAAACGTTGTACGGCAGGTGGGGCACCACTTGTCCAGCGCCGTAAGTAGAGTTGGGTAAAATTGGAACAACCTGTTACTTTGGAACAGGTACTGTCCTGTCCCAATCTGTACCTGTTCCAAATTTTTCAGAAAAGCTGTGACAAATACCAAATAGTCTCATATTGCACCTTCAGAGTAGCTGTGACAGTACCAATATCAAGTCTTATATTTCCCAATTATGTAGTTTATAAATTCCAAATAAATCTTCGACTGATAGAGCCTATACATTCGCACAGTCACACTACACAAGGGCTTTTAACTTTATGCAACAGGAAGTTAAGAGTACGATATAGGTAGGGTGGCTTGGCTAGTGACTAAAATGTATCGTAGGATGCCAAAACAGAATTATCATGCAACAGTGACAACATATGACGCAATAGATACAATATATACAATACAGTTGATTTAGGATGCATTAAATTGTACTTATGTACGTATAACAAATTTTTTAATTGCAATTAACCCAGTCGTGTATCTGTATAGAAGCAGGTCTCGAAATTGCTTTTAAATGAATTTAAATAATCGTGAAATTCTAGGCAAATTTATGGAAGAAAATGTGTTTTATTTACAGGTGTGTTTCTGTAATTTATATTTAAAATTTTTTCTGTAGATATCCGTTGTAAAAAAACTAAGAGCTAGGTACGTTTTCGGTTCGGTTTCCGTATTGCAATTTTAATATTTTGAGCGTTGATTACTTAAATAAATTTAAATGAATAATATTTTTTTGGGAAAATAAAATTTCACCGAAGAATAAAATCATAATATACAGAGTTGTTGTAACACATCTTTTGTGTACCCTAATCTAAAAACAATCTTCTTTTATTATTTGTACCAAAGTTGTGACTTGTAACTGATACTTTGGAACAGGTACTTTTGATACTTGGAACAGGTTGGAACTGTTCCATTCAAATGTCCCAATTACCCATCCCTAGCCGTAAGTCACTTAGTTTAGCCGCCGTAGTGCTTAAGTGAGGTACTAGAAAAACCTTCCATTAAGTGATGTAGATGATGTGTTCGTGTTTTTATGTGATGTGTTTCATGCAGTTACATGTCCTGTTTTGTTTGTTAGTTTTGTTACGGTCTTACTGCCATCCTTATGGGGAGTTGCTGGCCTACGTAGCAGGACAGCCCGATAGGTCTTCATACGAATTTTAACTATGTTGTGAGATACTATGGTTTTACAAAAAAAATTTGGAGTTTAATTAAGGGGAAATGGCGGTGTAGGCCCCTTTTTGGCTTTACTTAACCAGTTTCGCTCCAGCCACGGAGCTCATCAGAAGTTTTCTACGCTAGCAAATGTTCAGTTTGCTTGATTGTGTACATCTTCAGTGTACAGTGTTGAAACTATTCTATTACTATACGTCAGATTTTTATTTTCTAGCTGAACCCTATTTCAATTTTTGTATGTTTCCCGATCATATGATTGTTTATTACCATGTGCAATGTCATTCTTGTCATTGCACATGATGTTGGACACGCACATACGTGGCTACTTTATACTCTTAGCGTGACTCTCTTCTTCGTATCGTCGTTCGCTAAGGATGAATCTAAACTATTTCCTATTTAAAGGGTCATTCATGAAATTACGAGGTACAAATATCTATTTGTCAAATTAGAACACGTAAAGTTGCGAAAAAGGTCACGGAATTTTAACAATTAATTTTATTTTTTTTAACTAAAATAAATAAGTGTAAAGTAAAGTAGTGAAAACAGAAGGAAATCGGAGGAATAAGAATAGGGATAGAGACAGTAAAAGTGAAAAATAGGTTATGGGTAAGTAATAGAATAACTAGACAGACTTGATTTATATTTAGATTTATATTTTTGTTCTATTTATATTTTTGCATTTATATTTGTGTTAATTTTTACTATATTTTATCCATTTATTGTTTAATTATATATATAGTTATTTTGAAAAATATATATTTGTACCTCATGGTAATTTATGAATGACACATTAAATAAGAAATAGTTTAGATGCATCCTTGGCCAACGACGACACGAAGAAGAGAGTCACGCCAGGAGTATAAAGTAGTCACATATGTGCGTGTTCAAAATCATGACAAGAATGACATTGCACAGGGTAATGAACAATCATATGATTGGGAAACATACAAATTTTACATAGGGTTCAGCTAGAAAATAAAAATCTGACGTATAGTAGTAGAATAGTTTCAACATTGTACACTGAAGATATACACAATAAAGCCAGCTGAACGTTTTCTAGCGTAGAAAACTTCTGATGACCTGGCTGGAGCGAAACTGGTTAAGTTATGCCAAATAGGGGCGTACTGTAATGAGTCGCTGGATGCACTCATTACTTTCATAAAGACTCATATGGCTTTTGGGGCAAAGACCTCACTCATTCGCTATGAACGCAATAAATTGTTTTTTTTTCATTATTGAAAATTGCAAAAGCAAATTGCCAGCTTTTGCGGCGACCTACATTAATTTTGCAATCAATAATTGCTGTCGCATTATTCATTGACCCCATCAAATTACATATATGAAATAGCCAAAAAGCTTAATCAGCAGCCGGCTCCTCTGCACTTGAGGCGAATGCACTTCGCTTGTATATAAGCCGTTTCCCCTACATTACTATGTATGAATGATGCGCCAATCACTTTAAGCGATATTCAGCAATGATAGGTAATTAGGGGGTGTTATCGCTGAGATATCGATTTATGCGAAATAAAGAAAGAGATGCACAGCATCAGTCAGCAGTCAGCAGTCAGGCAGTTTAGGTCAAGTCTTGAAGTCGGGCAGGAAAAAAAGATAAATTATTCAACTTAGAAATTTTAGAAAATTTTGTGATTCTTGACTAGGAATTGTTGTATATTAAATTATTGTGCCTCTGGTTTTTTTAATAAACATCGAAATAAGTGCGAGAAGCAAATTGTTTTTTGAGTTAAATTTTGAAGTGAATGTGCCATTGAAACCATTGAAAACAATAAGGGGCTGGTGATCTTCTCATTTAGTTGAAAGCACTCCCAAGTCCTGTTGCGGATGACGTCCAATACGCATCAGCCGTAACAAAATCTTGGTGGCAGCGGAGCGGATTTTATTCCCAGCTACCTGTACAACTAAATCAACTAAGTATAAAAGGTAACCTAAGCCAGGCGCTTAGGAGTACCCAACGTTGTACAAAAAAAACAACCCAATCCCAGCCAGGTGCTCAGGGATTGTGTAAAACAGTGAAAAACGCTAAACAACTTAAAAAACTTTAACCACAAGACCTCACCCAACACCTCATGGACAGTAAGGACAGTAAAACTAATGAAATAAAGGAGGTGGAGCAGGCAATTGCAGAGATCGAAGGAAAATCCAACCGATTCTGACGAGGAGACATCCGATTTCCAAGAATATATAGGCTACAAGCGACGACTTCTTTTATTAAAAGAGAACAAAGGAAATTCAATGTAAGTGAGCTCTCGTAAAAATTTGTTTTTTACTAAGATATTTGATTTATTATCTATTAAATAATTTCTATACAATAATATATACACAATATAATATAATATATATATTTAATGCATATACCTCGATAAATTTAAAATTTTCTTTTTATGTGAAAGTTATTCCTTTTTTTAATGCTTTCGTGAAAAGTTGGTTTTTTGTTGTTTTGTTGACTCGAGGATACAAATCCTGAGCACTAATTTATTTTTTTTGACATATACTAATATTGACCAATGTATAATTGACAAGTGACAAGTGCTACAATTAGGAAAAGGTGAATCTATCAAAATAGTCAGGAAAGCGAGCAGCTCCGACTCCAGGTAGTCGCCGATTTGCAGCTACTCGTTTCATTCGCGCCACTCGGTTTGTGCATTTAAACAATTCTTCAAATATGCCGACAGGCTCCCCTCCTAATCCAGCTGATAAAGCTGTAAGCCTTCAAATATCGCTATCCGATGCACGAAATATGGTCCCAGAATTCGACGGAAAATCTGGAGATCTGCATCGTTGTATTGCATGCTGCGAGTTATTGTTCTCGCAAGCGAAAGGTGCCGCGGATCGAAAAATTTTCCTTATGGTAGTAAAAACAAAGCTAATCAGCGCGGCTTATGATATCTTGAAATACACAGATTTCCAAGATTGGGATGAATTGAAAACCGAGCTGAACGCTCAATTTCAAGATAAGAGACCGCGATTACCTATTTAAGGTGAAATGACGCGTCTCAAACAAGGTCCTCGCGAAGATTTGAACGAGTTTGCGAACAGACTCACAAAAAAGTTGTCCGATTTAAACTCAGCGACTAGTGAAGCTGTCGAATCGTCTTCCCGAACGTACTTGCTTAGTGAGAATGAACAAAACGCTATACGTGTATTTGAGGATGGACTTAGAAAGAAACAGCTTAAGAATATCGTGAAAGCTCGAGGTGAAAAAAATTTACAACAGCTAATCACCTTTGCAGCAGAGCATTCATATAGAATAGAAGAGTGTGATGTAAACAATGTATAAGAAATAAGTACGAAATTAATGTGTAATGTAAATCAGTTTAAGGGGTCGATCGAATATTACAAAACAAGTACACGCAACCTAGATAAATAATGGTCACACAATTATGTTGCCACTAGGAAGCGACTTGTAATGTTTCGATGCCTAATTGTTGAAATCACAAATCAACAAAAATTAATTAAGCAATGCCGTGCCATGAAAGTAGGTGAGTGTACTGATGGGAAAAATCGTTACTTTCCGGTACCTGTAACGATTCGTTACATGGGAAGCATTTACTCGTTACTTTGAAATCGGTACTCGGTACTTTCGTTACTCTCGGTACTGCTCAGAATTTTGATAATAATTTCTGTTCTGCAGCGCCTTAGCTTGTTTTATGTATTTTTTACGTTGGCAGCTTTTATGAAATAGGTAGTATCTATCTATAGGTTAGATACTTACGTTACTAATTCTGCTGTGATTCTATCTTTCGTTTCAGAATTTGATTTTTCATGAACGCTATCTTAATAATTTCTTTTTAAATACAAAAAAGAAAAATGAGGTGTATATATACATATATATGTATTTGCACATAAATAAACAAAAATATATATAAAAAAATAAATAAACTGTACGAAATTCAACGGCAGAAAAAAACGAGATGTTCACACATAAATAATTAAAATATTGAAATAATATACTACATTTAATTCGACCAACCTAAAATAAAAAGAAAAGTTTTGATTAAATAAAAATAAATAGGCTTACCAGCATCTGGGAAGACACAGATGCTAAGGGTCCCACGATGATCTGAAATAAACAAAAAAAGAATTAAAATATGAACTCAAAAGATAAACATTAAGGTAATAAATGAATTTTTACCCAACAAATTGTGTTTACATACATAGTACCTCACCATGCATGCAAACAATAACAACAAACAAAATGCATTAAACTTTATGCTCAGCAACATAGAGTATAAAGGTATCTTAATTACCCACGTACGGGCACATAATAAACCCATTTTCAATGCATTCGTGAATACCTGAGATGAGACTTTTGTAAACAAAAACTCACCTTAACAGGTAAACACGGTATTCGAAAATTTTGGGATTTTCACATGAAAGTATACATAAAAGAAAGAAAATTACATACCAACCTGTAGTAAATGGATTATTCCCTCGCTGAATACTGGTTCACCACACAAAACACTATTTTTTTACGTAAAAATTAACAAAAGGTAACTCGCGCGCGACTGACACTTCGTATATAAACACCGACGTGTACTTTATACTTTCGCTACGTTCAAAATGTCATCCCGGGGTAAAACGAGACGACGAATCCGATGGGCGCGTTCGCGTCGCGATATTTTTCACAAGTTACGGGTAATTCGCGATTTTATGAATGTACCTTTACACCAATGAGTGCGAAAGAGACACAAATGTGTGAAAGGGACACGAACAAAGATGAACGAAAATGAATTCTGAGAGGAATTTAGTAAATTGAACTAAAAGATGGCGTATCGATAAGTTATGGCACAGATTCGGAAAACTTATCATAATTACGTGAAATTAAAACCAATTTCTATGGGAAAGATGTCAAAAAATGCAATTTGTAATTTGGCATCAAATGACTACAATAAATTCACACATTGTAGTCAAATTAAGCTCAAAAATTGTATAATTCATTTTTATGGATATGAAATCGGAACAAAATTTTCTATAAAAAGGGGGTTCATTCTTCATTCTGTCTTCTTATTTTCAACATTGTCAAAGTGCGAGCACATGCAATAGCATTCCTCCCACAATTTGCAAGTTTATATCATAAAGTGTCATCAAAGGGAAATAGAAATTTCAGCAACTTTAACGTATCATTCAACAATAGAAGCAGTAAAGTTTTCAAAGGCAACAGCAACAAAGTTTCAAGTGAATTTATTGGTTAAAAATTTTAATAGCAACAAATTTAAATTAAATTCAAGGTAACTTTGTGAATTAATTATTTATTTTCAATTTGAGTTAAATTTCATTGTGTTCGCATGCCAGGTGTTGGTCATACACACATGTATGAATTTAACAAGAACGATTGAATTTTTTTATTCTTAATTTCTTCCTTTCAGCCAGTTAACTAATTCACTCATCACTAAATCGAAATTTCTAACAATTATTCATCGTGTAAAAATATGCCATTAGGTCATTTTTACACAACATAATAATTGGAAACTAGATCTACCTTGAGTTCTAATTATTATTTACTTTCAGCCATTAGTGAACATAGTAGTTAAGAAACAGAAAGGAAAATTGTTTTTACCTTATATATATATATATGAATTGTAACGTAACATAAAGTTCTATTTTGTCATTATTGAAAGAAAATAGGATAAATTCTAGTAAAACATAGTATCTTTTTGTACATTTAAATTTCCTCTAGTTATTAAATACATATAACAACACAGTGAATCAGTGAATTGCAAGTGAAATTCTAGCTTTTACGTGAGGGAAGTAAATTTTTCATATTAATAGAATTTGTTCGAGTAATTAATTTCTTCATAAGATTAATGTTTGTTTAGTCATTAGTTTGCAATAAATAATTAAGTGAATAATAGAGTGACAAATTTCTTTTTATTTAACCGCTACACTCCACCAGAATATTTATTCCAGCATACAGCATATTCTCGTTTGTAATCATAGTTTGTTTGAAAGTCAATTATTGGAATTGATAAGTTTCATTAAATTGTGTTTTGCGAACGCAGTTGTGTGTAGACGTCAATTATTGGAATTGGCAGTCAGCTGTGATAAAACACATTTAAAAGTAATAAAAAGAGATTAATTAAACAAATCCTTATTGGCATTAAGGAAAACTATCATTTGAACATTCGGTCTTAATCGGCTTCTGCTTTCCGGTATTATGAGCTCAGTTTTTGCAAATATACGTTCACTGGGGACTGAAGTTGGCACAATCCGAAGATTTTTCCTTGCTAATTTAGCTAATCTAGGATAGGTGAGCGCTCGTGTTTTCCACTACAAGAATGGATCATTTTTGCATTCCATAGCTGGCTCTTCAGAAAACTGACGAACCTTAATATGTGCGGCAGATGACGGTGTACTAGCACTTTTTGCAAAGGATGCTCTATTATCAAAGTCCATCCAAATCCAACATCTTTTCAGCACTTATCTCATTTGTAACTTGCTCAAATGGCTTTTAAACTTTTATCAGTTCCCTTAATTCTTTCCATTCCCACAAAGATAAATTTTGGACACTTATTCGCTGAAACATGTAATATGTTGAATTCCAACTGGTTATAATATCATTTAGGACTGACCATCAGGGTTCATTTGGTGTTGCAATGCCTTTAGTTTTGCGGAAGCTACAGTAATGTAGGGTGAAAAATTTCCGCTTTTTTTGTAATTTAGAACGTTGTCTTAATTTTTGCCAAGTCAATATCCTTCAAGTTTCATTGTACCTTTCTTTCGGTATTTGCTGCTCTTTTACTCAAAAGGAAAAAAAGCAGAAATGTAAAAATGCAAGGAAATCGTTAATCGGTGAATTGACAAAGAAAAGCACAAAGTAAAACGAAATAAGAAAGCACCGATTTCTTTGCTGAGTACCGATTCGGTCAATATCTTTCATATTTAATTCTACCTTTCCTTCGGTATTTGCTGCTCTTTTACCCAAAAGGAAAAAAAGCAGAAATGTAAAAATGCAAGGAAATCATTATTCGGTGAAATCAAGAAGAGAATCACAGCATGAAAACAAAGTAACGTAATAAGAAAGTACCGATTTCTTTGATGAGTACCGATTCGTTACTTCGGTATATATCTAATACTCGTTAGTCAAGTAACGAATCAGTACCTTTTGCCCATCTGAGTGCCAGTATCGCGAAATGATTGGGAAGGTTTCGAGACAGCCCGAGCTTGAGGAAATGTCGAGTTTTGAGTAAACCTTCGATAGGTTAAGAACGCGGCGAAATTTTATAAACTAAACATATAGAATAAATAAAGTAGTGCTTTTTACATTATTTCGGTGGTTTGTTTCAATAATTTTATCCCCAAAATAAATATCCATTACAATTGGCGCAGCCGGTATTTTCGACATTAGACTCCCTATTGAACAGTAACTGGAAGGCAAAAGTTAAAGTGCGTGAAAAAGTATATATATGTACATATCATAACAGTTGTGTTCTACAAAAAAAAATTTACAAAAAATATATAAAAAAAAATCAGTATAAAAAATATCTGCTATCAGTTATTACCAAATAGCAATCAAAGTGATAAAATCTTAAGTGAAAATTTGGAAAGTTTCACACTGGTGTAACCCGATATTAAAAAAGAAAAGAAAAAGAGAAGATCCAGAATACACAAAGCCAAGACCGCATAATATACCATAAGGAGGTCAAACCATCAACCTATTTTAAAGAGTGAGTCACAACGGAATTGGTATAGATTTAGGCTTATTATTATATTATGTGTATATATAAATAAATATCCATTACAATTGGCATTACAATTTACAAATTTAGAAGATAAATGTTTGAATGTACACATCATGATGTATGTACACCCTAAAAAAAGAAAAAGAAAATATAATCATTTAATGTACACATGATGTATGTATGTACACATAAACAAAAAAAAATTAAGACGCCAACCGATAAACAAATAGCACAAGCAATTAAGGTGTTATGATTTAATTTAATTAAACTGCTCGTTCAGTATTTTTTTTCTCGTATTATTACTTATGTCATTCAGTTCGAAGATTCAAAATCTAGGTGCACGAAATCGATGTCAGCGTTTTCTTAATACTACTCAAACTCCAGAATTTGCGCGATTTTGTGACAGAATTGATTCCCTAACTATGGAATCCGAATTAGATGAGGTGTTTGAAGCTCCATTAAATCCCGCTAGAAGCGACGACTTACCTAATCAAGTTCAAAGTGACCAAATAACAGTCCCCATTCAGCTCAGTGATTGCAGCTTAAAAACTACAGAAACAATAACACGAGCCCAAACATACCCTGATCTTGTTCAGAAATTAAAGATTTGTATTGATAATATGGCCACTTTGTCACTAGAAAAAATTTCCAAGCTGGTCAATAACATCGTACCTGTATTTCACGGGCAAAGAAATTATAATTCAAATGAATTACTTATTTTTCTCGATTGTTGCAAGCAAGTAGAGAATTCTTTGACCTCCTCCGAAGAAAAAAGCTTGTTGATACCCCTACTGAAAACAAAACTGAGGGGAGAAGCTTATGATCTGGTTAACTACTTAAAAATCGAATCGGTAGATGAGTTAGAGAGCTTACTTTTAACTGTGTTTAAGCCAAGTCACTCAATTAATGACATCATAAGCAATATACGTCGTTGTATTCAAATTCACAACGAAACAGTAGGCTCGTTTGGTACGAAATAAAATATGATGCTTGTTGAATGTAAACGTGCAATAAATTCTAAATATCCGAAAGGAAATGAAGCGCTCTTAAAAGAAGTTGAGGAAGCAGCATGCTACACGTTTAAAACGGGAATTATCAGCCCTATTATTCGTCAAGTGGTATAGGAAAAACGAGTAATTCACTAGATGAATTGATAAAAATGGCTACAGAAGTTGAAAAAATTGAAGATCGTCAAATTCAGAGCCGACAAATAAGTACAAACTGACAGACTTCATCATCTGCATGCCAGCAATTTAACGAAGATGAAGTGAGGCAACTAAGAGGTTTCTTAGAAGCAAATTTTCAGCTCTCACAAGACGCTACCCCAACAAAATAAGGTCACACACCCTTTTCTAAACTTTAATCCCTCTCCAGTCTTAAACACTTCTTCCGTAAATGTATATTCAAAATTATCTGAGCAAGTTCAAAATCTATCACACAATAGGACCAATTTTCATTTTTCATCAGCGAAAACTTCTGAGAAAGAAAGGCATGAACAGATTTCTGTAAAAGATTTGGACATACTTTTTCTGAGTGTCGCACCCGAAGACGCTCACAATTCTGTCACGCTTGGCATGCTTACGGACACTCTCAAGAATCATGTCAATAATATACAACAAATGAAGCAGAAAGAGTTCCCCAAAAATGGAGGACAAACAACCGTACCAAAATGTGATTGGTGTGCTAGATCCTCACATTCCGTAGCTGACTACTACGCAAAAAAATCTTGGGAGGAAAAACACAGCACAAACCAAAATCATTCGGGAAACTAAAGCGGGCTAGCCTATTGCGCCCAATGGCTAACCCTTCTACATATGGGTGCAAAAATATTCATTGTGGAGAATTTGAAAAATTAACCGATAAGTACGAAGTTTCAAATAAAGAAAATAAAACTATTAACAACAGCAAAGAAATTTCAAATTATCCTAACGTTTCTAATACTATAATCTCACTGCAAAATAATGCGCTAACAGTAAATGAAGCAATAATTGAACTTCCCTTGAATATCTCTAGAATAGGTAAGGTTAAGCTTTTGGTTGATACGGGAGCCGAAGTAAGTATTCTAAAAAGAAACAGTTTATCTGACCATACATTTGTGAATCGACAGAAGGTTATTCAATTAAAAGGCTTGTACGGTGGCACTGATCTCACCGTTGGGTCTTGTGAAGGCATTTTTCTGATAGGTAAGGGCTTAAATTGCGAATTTAATATCTACCAGGAAAACATTTCGATCTCTTTTGATGGTATATTAGGACGCAACTTCATATAGGGCAAAGCAAACATTCTCACAGTTGAACGAATGTTGCATTTCCCTGGCAATAGTAACAACTCAACCGAATTAAAAATTTATTTTTTATGTAAAGGTGAAGTTAAATAGTTACGCAATTCATTTAAGGAAACAAGTAATACAAAAGATTGCTTGTCATCTAGCAGAAACGAAGTAGTTTCTAGTACTTTCCATCCACTTCTTACAGCATTAAGCTTGCCAGCCTCTCAGAAGCATAGATTCGTACAGCAATGCGACGCATATCCCTCCGCGATCAGAAATGGTATTAGATATACCTGCAATGAGCTGTGATGATGAAATTTTATGTCCCTCTCAGGAAATTGTACCTGGCATTTTTATAGCTAATAGTTTAATTAGGCCACAGAATGGGAAATTAAGACTTAGTATGATAAATACACCTGAGAAAGAAATTATTTTACCAAATGCGGAACCAAAGGTAGAATCGTTACGAAATTTCAATATTTACAAGTTGGAGAAGAAACATATAAGTGATGTAAAGATATCAGAAAGACAACGTTTTCAGCGACTGGAAAAAGAAATATCATTAGACCAAACACATAATACCCAGGAAAGAAAAGCAGTAAAGGAACTATGTGAAGCATATAGTGATATATTTCATTTAGAAGGAGAACAACTACCATTTTCTAACGATACTTCTCACACCATCCTCATGACGTGTGATCAAGCCCCTATCAATCAGAGACCATGCAGACTGCCAAATATTCATAAAAATGAAATTAACAAACAAATAAAAAATATGTTGGATGAACACATTATTGCCCCAAGTAGCAGCCACTGGAATTCGCCCCTATTGGTAGTTCCTAAGAAACCAGCCCCAAATGGTGAAAAGCGATGGAGAATAGTAGTCGATTTTCGGAAACTGAATGAAAAAACCATCGGAGATGCATTTCCGCTACCCAGAATTGAAGACATATTGGACCAACTGGGAAATTCACGCTATTTTTCAACATTGGACTTAGCTAGCGGATACTATCAAATCCCAATGCACCCTTCAGACCTCGAAAAGACGGCTTTCAGCACGGCATACGAACAGCTCCAGCAACTTTTCAGCGAGCAATGAATCGTGTGCTTACTGGTTTGCAAGGCATAAAGTGTTTTGTTTATCTAGACGATTAAGAGAACATCACTTAAAGCTTCAACCAGGAAAATGTCAATTTCTCTGTGGTCTATTTAGGCCACAAATGCTCCCCTGAAGGTTGTGCTTCAGATAATGAGAAAATTAAATGTGTTCAAGAATTCCCAACACCTACCACCATAAAGCAATTGCAAAGTTTCTTAGGACTAACCAACTACTATAGAAAGTTCATTCTCGGCTTTTCTAAGACCGCAGAGCCGCTAACGAAACTCTTGCGGGGAAAACAAAAATTCATTTGGACATCGGACAGTGAAGCTGCATTCCAACTCTTAAAAAGGTCGCTTACCATGCCGCCAGTCTAAGCAATGAAGCATTGGGTGCAGTATTATCGCAAGGACCTCCCGGCCATGATCAGCCTATAGCTTACGCAAGTCGGACCCTCAACAAAGCGGAAAGGCACTATTCAACAATAGAGAGGGAATTGTTAGGTATAGTATGGGCCGTGAAGAATTTTAGATGTTACCTCCTTGCAAGAAAATTTACAGTCTATGCGGATCACCAGCCATTGATAGTGTTCAACGTTAAAGATCCCACGTCACGCTTAATACGGTTTCATCACAAATTATCGGAGTATAATTATGAGATAAAGTACAAACCAGGCCGAAGAAACTGCAATGCCGATGCTTTAAGCCGAATCCCTCAAGAAGGTACTACAATGTTTGTGACCACAAGGTCGCAAAGTAAAAAACAGCAAACAGAAGACTCATTAAACCCTCAATCTCAAATTCAAGAACAAATACAAGTAAACATTGAAAAAGATTCAAGAGAATTATTTGAAACTGGGGAAAAATACAATTACAACACATCGGAAATAAATGATGGTAATACTCAATATGATATTCTGACTGAAAAAAAGATATTGATGAAATATTAAAAGTCTTTCATACAAACCCACTAGGGGGTCACCAAGGGATTGCAAAAACCTATTACCGAATTCGGAGAAAGTACAGGTGGAAGAATATGTTAAAGGATATAACAAAATTCATTAAATCTTGTCCTAAATGCCAAACAAATAAACATTGTAAACTAATCCGGATGCCAATGGTACTGCCTGATACAGCGAAAAAGCCCTTCGACAAAGTGTACCTGGATATAGTGGGACCACTCCCAGTAACGACCCTTGGAAACAAATATATACTAACATTCGAAGATGATCTAACACGCTTCATGGATGCTTTTGCTCTCCCAGATTGCGAAGCAGCTACGGTTGCAAAAACTTTCTACGAAGAGATTATTACACGGTACAGAAAGCTTCTCTGTTCAAAAGAATTTCAGAATTCAAGTCATAACCCTATTTTTTATCTCGGGAAAATCATTCAACTAAATCATCCCGAAGAAATCGAACAAGTAATCAGAGACTATCACATCACCCCACTAGGCGGACATCAAGGAGAAACGAGGACAATAAAGAAATTAAAAAGAATTTACTTCTGGCAAGGAATGGCTAAGGATATAAAAAATTATATAAAGAAATGTTCTTCGTGTCAGAAACATAAATCTAGTTCAAATCGGAAAATACCTATGAAAATTACATCTACCAGTAGTAAACCATTTGAGAAAATTTTCTTAGATATTGTAGGTCCCTTACCTTCTAGTTATTTAAATAACAAGTACATACTTACCTTCCAAGATGATTTGACTAAGTTTTCGGAGGCAGTTCCCTTACCGGACGCTGAAGCAAAAACTGTCGCCGAACAGTTCGTAACCAATATGGTATGTAGACATGGTTTACCTGAAGCTATTTTAACTGACCAAGGAACTAATTTCTTGAGTTCACTATTTAGCGAAACTTGTAAACTATTGAAAATACACAAGTTACAAACCACCCCCTATCACCCGGAAACAAACGGTGCATTAGAACGGAGCCACCGTACTCTTGCCGAATACCTCAGGCACTACGTATCCACTGATTCACTTACATGGGATACTTGGATCCCCTACGCTATGTTCGCTTACAATAACGCAACCCATTCAAGTACTGGCTACACGCCACACGAACTTTTGTACGGATTTCATGCAGAAATTCCTACCACACTAAAAAGGGACCCCGAAATTTCTTATAATTATGAAAATTATGCTAACGAATTAAAAGCACGCTTACAATACTCGCATAGAATAGCCAGAGAAAACCTTATTGGAAACAAGGAAAAAAGTAAAAGATATTACGATCGAGCTAGTAAACCTAAACCATTGATAAATGGAGACAAGGTCCTTATAAAAAATCATTCGAGAAAAAATAAATTAGCTCCCCTATGGGAAGGTCCCTACGAAGTAATAGATGCAGTCTCCTCAGAAAATTCGATCGTCCGTATAGGAAATAAAAACAAAAAAATCCACAATAATCATCTAAAATTGTTCATAGACTAAAACATAGTCAATTCTTCTACAGGCAAGATGATCAGCCTCATAATAACTCTGACCTTACTTATCGGAATACTAGAAATATCTCCTTCATGCTATATACGAAGCGAAGAATTAGTGATATACAGTCATACAGAGAAATCAAACGTTGTAAACAAATTCTACATACCTTCGGCTAATATCTCAATGATCACTCCGGTTGAACACAAACTACCCCATAGTGATAGTATCCCAAGAACTATCACAATTAAAAACAAAAATCAACAAGCACTTTTCGAGTTAAGTAAAGACATAATAACACTTGAGAATTCTGAAAATTCCAAACTACACGAGGTTACCCCTCATGACGTGCATCAATACGTCTTAATTTACATAATAATAATTATCATCACTTCCTTAATACTTATAAAGGTCACTATAAAATTCATTAAATCTAAACCTGCCCTAGGAAAAAGTCAGGAAAATGAGTCCGATCAAATAGAGGAAAATAACGAAAACAAAAATGTAAAAAGAAATAAAAATCCTCTAACTAAAGCTACACATTAAGATAATCATTAATCCAAAAAAAAAAGAAAATGTAAGGATCTAAAATAAGATATCAATTGAGAAGAAACAAAATAATGTTAGTCAAGAAATCTGCCAAATTTTTTATTTTTTTTTACAGTACTAAGAAATTATTTGTATAAAACAACCTAATGTAACAACTTAGTAAATAGAAACTAAAAATGTTTCAACCAAAGAAAGAGAAATTATTCAAACTGTATATACATTTAATATAGAACCTAGATAGATCATAACCATTATGCACTATACATAACATAAGTCACTCATTAAGTAATGCATACAGATTGATGCAACCAATTATAATTAAAATTTTCTTATATATAAACATAAATCTACCAATTGTAAACTCCTATTTCGATACTCAAAATTTTTCTTCTCTTCAAGAATGCAAAATTTTTTTTCTCAGGGGGAAGGTGTTATGAATCTACGGATCATAACCTTACCCTATATACAATTACTCACCAACCACACGAATTCATTATCGGCTCACCAAATACTTATCGCAACGATAATCAAATTTCTCATACCTACCTTCCTAAAAACAAAACGACAAACTTATGTAGATCTTACATACATAAATTTCAATCACCTTTTTCCTCAGTCACAAAAAAAAAACGACAAACATATGTACATCGCTACATATATACATTTTTCAGGTGCACTTCTTTACGCCACAAAAATGACAAACATATGTACATCGCTACATATATACATTTTTCAGGTGCACTTCTTTACGCCACAAAAATGACAAACATATGTACATCGCTACATATATACATTTGTCAGGTGCACTTCTTTACGCCACAAAAATGACAAACATATGTACATCGCTACATATATACATTTTTCAGGTGCATTTCTTTACGCCACAAAAATGACAAACATATGTACATCGCTACATATATACATTTTTCAGGTGCATTTCTTTACGTCACAATAATTTTATAAATATGTATATTCTTACATATAAATTTCTCGATCGCACCAAACAAAAGATATAATTGGCCACCCGTAAGAAATCAACCTTTGTACTTCTTGACGTGTGTCCAAATATCAAGAATTATTGCATCTCTTGCAATTTGATGCCTATACGGCGCTTGGAATTGCGATCGATTATGATCAAAGTCCATCGTGTGACCCATGGAAATTCCAAATTTCACAAGGCAATAAACTTTGATTTTTATGTGCTTACCTAGGTGGGTACTCAGTTATTGATATTGATCAATAATAGCAAAGAAATGAAAACTAAGCATTTCTGATCAATATCGATTAATTGCAAGCCAAAATATATTACCTTTGCCCCAAATAAATTATTTGCCTACCCTGGGAAAATCGATTTATGTGGAAGGGAGTATCATCCCATGTTAAATTTTTAAATAAAAGACGAGTATCGGGATAGGAAAAATCAGAAGTATTATTCACGTTAGAGAAGTATTATTATATCAGGAGAAGTATTATTATATCAGAAGAAGTATTATTATATCAGAAGAAGTATTATTATATCAGAAGAAGTATTATTATATCAGAAGAAGTATTATTATATCAGAAGAAGTATCTTGACATAAGAGAAGTGTTATCACTTTCAAGAAGTATTTAGAAGTATTCCTGCAAGTAACTAGAGAGTCCCCCTACCAAAGGTAAGGCCTCTAGTGAAAAAACTATAAAGTAAAGTGACAAAAGTTTGTAAACAGTCCTTAAAGCATTCCTAGCTAAGACATTAAGTAGCTAAAATAAATTTGAATAAACAGTTATTTTAAAATTAAAATCTGTGCAAGTGTTTTTAAATACAAGGTCCCGATAAAGACTATCTCCAGAACCCTTGTTGTACAGGCGGTACAACACCTTTGTTAATTCACTAAACCAGCAGTTTGTATCTGGTAACCGAAATTCCACCGGGTTAGAACCATAAGCCAGTCACATTCTTTTTGTTAATCATGAATGAATAAATATTCGCGAGGCGATCAACGTGAGTTTACAAAAATAACTCCCTTTTACTCCGACGAGGTATTCCTTATTCAATCCGACGAGATACCTTTTTTTGAGTCCCGACGGAATACGCTTTACTAGAGTTCTGACAAAATATTTTTATTTAAGTCCGACGAAAATACTTTTTATTAACTTCGACAAAATATTTTTACTTCAATCCGACGAAAATACTTTTTATTAACTTGGCGATAATCTTTTTACGAGGCGATCAGGTCGACGTTACAAAACCAACTCTCATTCGACTTTTAATTTTTCATTAATTAAGTCTCGGCAGTCAGGATAGGAAAATGCTTAATTAGCATTCCTATGCTGAGAAAATATATTATCGTTGGACATGTTTAATCATGCCCACAAAAATTTCTAGCCGGACGGAGGTGAAACCCGATATTTTCATAAATATCGAGCCACCAACCCGTCGTCTTATCGTTTCTTACATTGTTGCGCACTTGAATTCTCGCGTCGCTTATATCTTTTTATTACTTTGTTGCGCGATTGAATTTATATTTTATGCTGACAAATCTTACTGAGGGTAAGATTTGTCATGGAATTCGACTTTATTTGTCGCCTTTTTCAAGTGGGCCATGCAAAGAAATTGCTGATGCAACTTTCTTTGCGTGTGAATAGATAAGCTGGTCACGTTGTTAAGTGTGACTAGCTTATAGGACCCTTTTCATGACTTGATTTTAATTTTCTTTGAATTTCTTTTAAAGTTTTTTAGGTTTTTTAGGTAATTTTGATTGTTTTAGGGCCTGATGTTGTGTATACAACATACCTTCCCCCTGTGAGGAAGAGAGCTATTCTTTGGAGAGGAATAGCTCTCATAAAAATAAAATTTTGTTTCCTCTTTTGTTTTGTGAGCTTAATCTAAATATAATTAAAAAAAATTACAATTAGAAAGTTCCGTGTTTTGATTTCTCTTATCCCGTTCTTATTTTTGCGAGGTGTTAGGTCCGATCTTTGTTTTAATTACTTTGTTGTACCGTATTTTATTTGAAAATGATAGGCAACATTTTTTGGGCTTGGTATGGTTCTAACCCTTAGCGAAAACTTGGTCGTTACAATTACTTATTACCATTCCGTATCTTACATGAACACTTTTTTTTTTGTGTTATTATGTAATAAAAACTAATTTAATAATATGCGTATATAATGTCTAACCTAGTGTTAGTGTTTGTTACGTTTTTGTTTTATACTAGATTAGTGTTTTTAGCCTAGTATATTTTGTAATTACTAATTTTCTAGTGAGAAGGATATCTAAATATATATTTTATGATTATTCTATTTTCTATATGATATATATATATTGTTACGTGCAATAGAAAGAGACAACTGGTGACATCTACTGGCAATAAACAACTTCAGGTTCGGAGAGTAAATGACTTCAGGTTCGGAGAATCGATTATGAAAGTTCAGGAATAGAACAAATAGAATAGTCAAGAAGCTTTTGGAATAGAACACTCCAGATTAATCCGGAGTGTTTCTAGTGTATAAATATAACAGTTGTCATCGCCAAAAAAGAGTCTTGTCTTAGACGTTGCAGTGTTAAGAAGCGAAAGCAATAAAAAAGCGATGGTGTGTAATTAGATTGCGATAATTGGAAGTACAGTGTTAGCGATAATTAGAGTTGAGTTGATTAAATAAATGTTTGTGAACTTTATATGATTTAAGTGTAATAAAGAACTTATATATTAATTATTTAATATTGTGTTTTTAATAACGAACCAAAGGCCACGCTCGCAACAATATATATATGTATTTTGTTTTATACAAATTTATTTTGCTATATGCACGTATGTGGTTTTGACACCATATTTCTAAAATGCTAGGAGTTATACACTGTCCCTATTCTAAGGTTGGTTTTAATTTATCTTACTTACTAATAATAATCATATAATAAAAAATATTAGTTTTTTTTTTTTTTTACAATTTATTATAATTATTTGTTAGTATTTGCTCTGTCTATATTTATTTATTTATTTTGTTTTTCGTTGTTCTTCTTTTTTTCTAGTGGGATTTACATTATATTTTATGTTTTTCCTAACACTAGTGCCTTGTTTCTATCTAATTTAAGTGTCGGCTAGTGGTTGTTAGATAGTGACCTTTTAGAGCGAGTGACCTTACGAAGTGGAAATTTTATACCACTTGCACCGACCTTGTAGGTGGTAGGGTGCGGGTCCTTTTAAGAGGGGTAGGTTCGACTGTTTGGATTTGTTCAATTTGTTCGATTTGTCCCTCCGCCTCTGGGTTTCTTTCAGATTTGCGTAAGCGATAATTTTTAATAAATGGGGCTAGCCATTTGGCGACTAGATATAGCACCATACATGTGGTGGCAACACCAGTTAGGGAAACTGAAGTTGTTGCTAGTACATGTGTAGGGTGGTGACTTAAGTGAGGCGTTATGTTTATTAATTTTTTGTCCAGCTCTTTTAATGACTGGGTACCTTTCAGGATAAGATTATTTGTATCATCTCCTGAATATAGTTCTGTTTTAATATTTTGTATTTTTGACTCATTAGTTATGTTCAGAAATTGGTTCACTATTCTTTCTAAAGAGGCGTATTTGGGAAATAATTAGGCTGTCTGAGACTTAATTTTTGGACATTCTCTGCCTCATAGTGTAGGATTTGCGATCCTACTTGTAATTGGCAGGGATGGTTGATAGTTATTATCCCTTGGCCTTCTATTTTGGAAGTTAGGAATTGTTGGGTACACTGAAGGTGTACAATGGCTGGCTCTATCAACGAGAATATCCAAGAATTTGGTTTACTTAGTTTAATAAGTAGGTCTCTGGGAGGTATTTCTGCTCTGAATTGACACTGAGGCTCTTCCTTTAATGGATTAAATAGCAGCTTCACTACGCATTCCTTAGACATCGTAGCCTTTGTTATGGGGTTGCCCAGCTTAGCGATGATAGTGTCCTCCTTTGAGTTTTGGGTGATCTTTTTAAAGGTCCTAAGAGTTTGTGGTTTTAACAATAGAATATCCTGTGTCTGTACTTGGTGTGCTACGTGCGAATACTCTATTTCAGGTACCAAAGATTGTTTTTTATTAACGTGTATGGGGAAACTGTGTATTCGATACAACTTCATTTGTGGTAGATTGAAAATCGGAAGTTGTATTCGAATGACTGTCTTGGACTAGATGAGCTTTTGTCTCGGCTGTTTGATATAATAGAGATAGACAGTTTTGTGCATCTGGACAAGTAGCATGGGATTTGTGGTATATTTCTAGTAACTTTTTGGGAGACACCACTAGCGGGTGCAGTTGATGATTTTTGCTGGCAACTATTGTATCGAGTAAGGCTTGCTGCCTATACTCGATCTCTACAATTTGCAAAGTGAGGCTAGAGATTATTTCCTGCCTCAGTTGTCTCATCAGCAATTCATCGGTGATATTTTGCATGATATTTCCCTGGTGAGTTATTTGACGCTGTCTTTCCTGTAGTGTAGTTTTGACTACACTGATCTGTTGTCTTTCCAGGTCGGCTAGTGCTTTGGTGTTTGTTTCGAGGTCCTCAAGTCGACTATATACCTCTTGTTCATTAGTGCTGTCCATGGTCCCGAATAGGTAGTGCATTGCATTCCCTATTCCATCGAAGATAGATCTTGTTGATCTTGATAGTGGAACCACTTCCCGAATGACACTTGTTCTTCTCTTGATATTTTCCAAGAGTGAATGAACGTGTTTTTGTTGAACCAGACATAGCTCATCCGTTTGAGAACGATTTGAGCATAGTCGGTATACTAAATGTTCCGCCTGTTCTGCCATAAGCGTTTGGTTGTCCAGTTCCATCAGGTTGATTTCCGTTAAAACATTCCATACGCTGTGGTATACTCGTAGTTCTCCCATATCTTCATACAGTACTCCCGTGTTGTTTAGGGGGCTTATGGAGTAGGGATCCGCTGCTATTTGTCCCATTGTCAGATGAAGACAGCACGTTAACATAAATAAGTGCTTCATGGTCTGCAGAAAATGAAGGATAGGCTTCATTAGTCTGATATAGTATTGCTTAATTCGACGGTTGATAGTTTGTCTATTGGGAGCTTACTTGCTAAAAGGAAGACGAGATAGAACAGAATCAGAGAAACATAAAAATTCATGTTGAATCTCGTAAATATACAGTAGGGTTTTTAGTGTTAAGAGCATTGTTTTAATTCACACTTAACTACCAAAACAAGGTATGGGGAGTGTAAGTTAGAGCATGCTAAATTTCATCAACTTCTCTATGATCTCTTAAATCGATGAGTATTGTACTTTTTCCAAAAAATTTTACTGGTAAAACGTTTAATTTACTCATAGCTACTAAAAAGTAAAAATTTATTTGTTATATGTCCCGATTTATATTTATTTTGTTATAAGTAACAACGTATATATGGGTACTTTTATTTAGCTTATTTTTTATTGATTTAAATAAAATTTAGGTAAGGGTTGACTTCGTGAGTCATAGGGAATAATTCCGAGTGCGGAACCTTTAAGTAGGTAGTTGTTAGTTTAACTGGCGAAATTTTGTTTCAGTGGAACTTATTTTCTAAAGGTGTATGTACCAGTATACTACTCGTAATAGGGTTTCAAACGGTTGTTGTGTACTACAACCTGTCGCTTGCCTATTTTTATGGTAGTGTTTGTTGGACTAGGTACATGGATTACCAGATATGGTCCAACCCAAATTTGAGACAGTTTATGTTTCCTACTCTCACTTTTGAGGAGGACTTTGTGTCCTAAGTGGAAAGTGAGAGGCCTGACTGTTTTGTCGTAATATGCCTTCGAGCGTTGTTTGCTGGCTAGGAGATTTTTACGAGCCGTGGCATATGATTTTTGTAATCTGTACTTTAGCATATGGTAATAACTTTCGTGGTTGTAAACGGGTTCAGGATCCCGTTTACCCATTGGGGTTAATTTAGTACCCTCTTGTACACTGTTATTGTATACGAATGCAGCGGTTCGTAGGAATTGATCCCATGTTTTGGGATTTTCGTCTACGATTGTACGCAGATATTCGATTAGAGGTCTATGTGCACGCTCCAGTGCTCCATTAGACTGTGGATGGTATGCGGAAGTTTGTAACTTCTTTACCTTTAGCAGTTTGCAGACCTTCTTGAATAGCTCACTCAGGAAATTAGTTCCCTGATCGGTGACTATTCTCTTTGGAATGCGATAGCGCGTGACAATCTCATTGAAAAAGATTTGCGCCACCGTTACTGCTTCTCCATTAGGTATGGCGTACCAATCGACAAATTTGGTAAGATTATCTTGAAAAGTTAAGATATATTTATTACCTGATATGGTCTCTTCTAGTGGACCTACTATATCGAGGTAAATCTTGCCGAAAGGTTGTTCTGCGATGTCCGTTATTACCATTGGCATCTTGAATTGTGGAGATGCTTTCATTGTTTGGCACTTAGGGCATTTTTTTATGTATTTCTTTATATCGCTAAGCATGTGTCTCCACCAATACTTGCGTCTTATTTTTTTATAAGTCTTAATGACACCCTGATGGCCGCCGAAAGGAGAGTCGTGATAATCCTTTAGGATTGTTTGGACTTCCTTGGGGCTCGTGATTATCTCACGTGCCTTGACTGGACTTATATCTTGTTCAAGCGTAGCAGGGGGTTGTATTTCCGCCCCTGGGGGTTCATTTTCTTTACGTTCCGCTGCTGTGGGCTGTATTTCAGCGCTGGAGCTAGTATTGGCCTCTTCGGCTCTCTGCCTTTGAGCTCTGGTCACGGCGAAGCAATGAGCGGGTTTCTTGGTTTTCCGTTTATTTGGGGAATTGTTTTCCTCCACATCAGACTCCATAGTGTGGTGGACTTGGGCTTGTACCGTTAAGGTGTTGCCTGTATAGTCTTCGTTTAATACTTGTGGAATGCGGCTTAATGCATCCGCATTGGTATTATACTTCCCTGGTTTGTATTCGATGGTATAATCGAATTCTGATAATTTGTGGTGAAATCTCACCAGACGGGAAGTCGGGTCTTTAACATTAAAGACACCTTTGAGAGGCTTGTGGTCAGTATAGACCGTAAACTTCCTGCCTTGAAGGTAGCATCGGAAATTCCTAGTGGCCCAGACTATAGCCAATAACTCCTTTTCAATTGTGGAGTAATTTATCTCGGCTTTGTTCAGCGTTCGGCTTGCATAGGCGATAGGCTGGTCTTTTCCCACTTCTCCTTGGGAAAGTACAGCTCCTAAAGCTTCGGTACTGGCGTCCGTTGTGAGGTTGAATGCTTTAGAAAAATCTGGATAGATTAAAAGAGGTGGTGAAATTAGATCATTTTTAATGTTTTGGAATGCTTCTTGGCATTTTTCGGTCCAAGTGAATTTTACATCCTTGCGGAGTAAATTCGTAATTGGGCGAACGATTTTTGAGAAGTCCGGGATAAACTTCCTATAGTAATTGGCGAGTCCTAAAAAGGACTGAACTTGCCGTACTGTTCTAGGAACATGGAATGTTTGGACGCAGGCCGTTTTGCTGGGGTCTGGTAATGCACCTTCGCTAGAGCATTTGTGCCCTAGGTAAACAACTTCTCTTCTCAAGAACTGGCACTTCTCTGGCTGTAGCTTGAGGTTGTTTTCTCTCAATTTGTCGAAGACTTTACGAAGTTTATTATTGTGGGCATTTAAGTTTTTTCCATAAATGACGATGTTCACAAGATAAACGAAGCATTCGAGGCCTTGTAGGCCTGTCAGAACGAAGTTCATGAGGCGTTGGAATGTACGGGAGCTCCTTTGAGTCCGAATGGCATACGCTTAAATTCGTAGTGCCCGTAATTAGTGCTAAAAGCGGTTTTATGTCGATCTTTTTTGTCGACTAAGACTTGGTGGTAGCCGTTGGCTAAATCGAGGGTGGTAAAGTACCTGGCATGACCTAGTTGATCAAGAATATCCTCGATTCGGGGTAGCGGAAATGCATCGCCAATTGTCTTTTCGTTTAATTTACGAAAATCGACAACGACGCGCCACCTTTTCTCACCATCTGGTCCCGCCTTTTTGGGGACAACTAATAAGGGTGAATTCCAGTGGCTTTTGCTAGTTTGGACTATCCCGTTATCTAGCATTTCTCGCATTTGCTCATTTATCACCTGTCTCTGAGTCTCTGGTAATCGATAGGCCTTTTGGTTTATTGGGGCCTGATCTTGTATTAATGGAATGTTATGGGTGATAGCATTTGTAAATGTAAGCTTATCACCTTTAAGGTAAAAGATATCATTGCACTCATAACAGAGTTCGGATATTGAAGCTTTTTCTCCCGCGTTTAAAGTTTCATCCAGGTTGAGCTCCTGATCTAACCTGATGAGTCGCGGGATATTTCTGGGATCTTCCTGATCCGCAAACAAGTATCTGACATGTTGTAAAATAGCTGTATTTTCCGAAAAGTTCGTATTTTTCTCCTTGCTGTGTTTATCTTCCTTTTTACTTACACTTCTATTGTCTGATGGCAGGGGATGCGCTTCCTGCTGTTCGAGTGGTGGAGTACTATGTTGTACTGGTATTTTTGTTGGTTTAGAGTACTCGCACGCATTGATACCTTGGTTTATGGGCCGTGAGGAATTGGTATTTTTAACTATATTTGATGGTGGAGCCAACATTGCCTTTAATGAGGTCTTACGGATCTCGCACGCATCTTTTGTAGGATTCTGGGGTCTCATTTGATTCTTAATATTAACTTTTTTAGGTGGTGGAGCCGGCCTTGTCTTTGAACAAGTCTTTTTGATATCACACGCACCTTTACTTGGGCTCTTATGCCTTGTAATTATCTTAAATCTAGGTATATTGGATGGAGGAGTCAGCTGCATTTGGCTTATCGGCTGCTTTACCTCTCCCGCATCCCACATTGGGCTCTGAGGCCTTAACAACTTTTTAAGATTTTCTTTATTGTACGGTGGAGTCTGCCTTGCCCCTGCTCGGGTCTTACTGGGCTCGCACGCGTCACTTATTTCGGTTCCTAGTTGAGACAAGAACTTGTATTTAGGAATTTTAGAACTTGAAGTCTTGTTTGGCTTGGGCTCGGATTCGGGAAGCTCACTGTTGTTTATGTTGCTCGTTTGCGATGCATTCGGCTTGAGAACGTTTTGTATATATGCGGCTTCTCCTACTGGAATGACGGCGTAGTCATGGATAGGTAGCAATTGTACCAATAAACTGGAGATGACTACTTGAGAATTGTTACTGTTGAGTATGGCTACTTGCACTGTTTCTTTCCCAGTGGGGAGTAAACTGTTGGCCGGGAAGACTCCATCGTCTATCTCTTTAGATAGACAGAGCATTTCTTCCTTCACTCGCAACGGGACCGTGGTGATCATTTGTGACCTAGCAGGTATGCATATTGGTTCTTCTAAGGTGACCAAATGTTGCCTCATTTCGCTGGTCTCTTGATCACCCAGACAGCTCTTTTCGTATTCCAGTGGCTCTTGTTGAACCTGGCAGCCAGCATTACACTTTTGAGTTGCCTTGGAGACACTGCAGGTAAATAGCTTAACCTGTTTAGGCTCCATCTTTTCTGCCAGTGATCTCACTTCGACTGCTTTTCTGGAGTACAGCTTGTCCGTTTTATATGACAAGGGCACAGTAAACTCTTCGGAGTTGGTTTCCGTACAAGGAAACTTAAGTGCTTTATTTGGGCCTTCAACATTACAATTGTTTGATAAGAAATCGTTTCCTAATAGGCCGTCATCGGAAAGACCATGGCAAGTTTTGTACTACTTGAAACTTGCAGAGAATTTTATTTTTGAAATTGAAGTTACCCTTGCAATTTCCCAGTGTCTTTCCAGTTCCAAAGGGGGTCTGTAGAGTGCATGCCTCACTTGAATTAATTAGTTTGAGGTCTTTAATCGCTTTCTTCTTTATAATACTGACCTCAGCGCCAGTGTCCACTACTAGTTTTGTTTGGCCGTTAAGGCTTATGTCCAGTGGAAGTTTCACTGTAGGGACACCGGATTCGGGCGCTTGAGGCGACCCTTTTAAATTTGTAGTTGGGTTTATAGTCGAGCCGGGGAGTTTTGGGTCGACTGCATGTCGTTTCCCTGACTCCGGGCTTCCCACTTTTTCTTTTGCCTGCACTTTTCATCTGCGTGTCTACGGCGACCACAAAAATTACACTTGAGTCTTATGTTAAAGACCTGGAGACCTTTTGTGTTATGCTGTTCTGTTGGTGGTCTGCTGGGGAGGCGTTGAGGAACATTTTGTTGAGACTGAGTGAAGTCCTGGTGTGTCTGTCTATTTGTTCTGCAATCACGAACGTCGTGTCCATATTTTTTGCAGTTCGAGCAGAAAGGGGTGTTTTTGCGCTTTAGGCAATCTGTATATGTATGACCCTTTCGGTGAAAGTAGCTACACGTGATGTTACGGATCAGTGCATCTGTGTCCGACCTTTTAGTTTCAGAGTATACAGGTACTCGGTGGCGTGGCTGTGATATTGTGTTATTTGCGTGGCGTGAGAAATGGTTTGGGTTCGGTGCTCGAGGTGATGCGAAAATAGGTGTTGATGGCATTTGATAATACGGGGATCTATAGAACGCTCTCACTCGTAATTCTGGGTCTACTGGAGCCACTGGAGGAACTTCTGCCAGAGGACTCTGGACGAATGTAGCACTTTGCTATAGTTTCTCCATGTCCACGGCTTTTTGTATGAGAGATTCTATATCGCCTTCTCCCTGCGTGAGTAAATATTGACACAAATGTGGATTAGTTACTCCACTTTTGAGAGCATTTTTGGCGAAGTCCATCAGCTGTGTTTTCACAGCCGGGACTGCCTCAGCTCCATACTTTTGTGTCGCAGCCTCATTGCAGATCGTCAACAGCTGCTTCAACCTTGTAGCAAAAGCAGTGAGAGATTCCAATGGGTTCTGTCGTGTGGTGATCAATCTGTTCACCAATTCCTGATACGTCTCACGGGGAAGGTAGGTCCTGTTCAAAGGTTCCTCTACCTCAGTGAATGAAGTAGGGACGTCTGAAGGGAATAGCTTATATGCATCACCTCTTAATCTTGTGGGGAGAACCTGAAGGAAAGCCACCTTTTCTTCATCATTAAGGCACTGCATAGTTTGCTTGCAGCAGCCGATGAAGGTCTGTAGCTCACGTCCCATTTGTGGGGTACTTTCACCCGAAAATAAGGGGACGAGCTGAGCCGTCAATTTTGCAACTTTGGCGTAGTCCACCATGTTTTGTAGCCTTTTGGCTGAATATTTAAATTTAGGTGGACTCATGGGACTACCTTCTGGACTGGTTTCCGTTAAGGATTCTTCCAGCCAATCTATTATAAGGTCCTCTGGTGTAGGGTCTATCACTTCACTAACACAACCACTTTCTTTTGGGTCTTCACTTAAATTATCACTTTTATTTAATTCTAAATTATTCTCACTTTTATTCTTATCTAATTCGAGGGAGCGCTGAGATTCAGTTAGCTTATTTAACTCTTCGCGAAATCGAACTGTATTTTACTTTAAAGCCTGGATTTGTGCAAGCCTATTTTCGCGGGTTTGACTTAATTTTCTACTCAGTGAATCACACTGGGTGATAGCTAGCGTGCCTGAATCTTGCGCTCTCTCATACAATCTATCTAAGAACTTATTAAGACTTACTTGTGTAGTGGGACCTGACAATATAGTTCCACTTCGGAGTCGAGGTCCTGTTGGAGTTGGTGTTGGTTGTTGATCCGCAGCTGATGATGTACCTTTCCGGAGGTGCGTAGTATCGGCACCTGGGGCTGATCCCGCGTCGGCTAAAGGTGGAGGATTTGTCCTCTTTGCTGCTTCTGGTTCCTGTTGGACTCGATTAGAGCTGTTGCCTTCTGACATGTATTGTCGGTTGAAAGGGGGGCTCCGGCCTGCTTATTTCCCTTTGATGTAGTTTGGAGGGGGGTTTCCTTAACCGTCTTCGTATTCCCTCTGAGTACTTTTGTCCGCTGCCGTCTGATTTATTTGCTGCAAGGGGGCCTTGAGCCGTCTTACTTCCCCTGGTGTTAGCTGAAAGGGGGGCTATTAAAGCCGCCTTCGAATTCCCCTTCAACTCTGGATCGAAGTCGTCTAATGAGCGAGCTGACTGCTGTTTTTCTCGGTACTTCGGGATTTCGTATTCGTCCTTCTGGTTGCCTTTTTGTAGTCTTGATTTCCCTCGGTGGTGCTTGTGCACTGACTGGGGTGAACGCGTGCTCGCCTGGAGCAGAGGCGCCTACAGATGAAATCTACCCGAGTGTTGGGGGTGACTTGGCTTGAATAGCGTCGTCAAAGGTTACCCTTTTTGTTCGCAGGATCAAGGAATTTAAGCTTTTGATTGTTTAGCGAGATCAAGCTACCTTGATCCTACCGGCTGCGCCAATTTTGTTGCGTATTTGACGGGGCACCTTCTAACTTCACCACTTTGCCACCGATTTCTGTAGTAGTCACACCTCAAGCCGAGTGCGTATTTTTGTAGTTGCGGGACGAGGGCTTTTCGTAAAATAAAACACACTTCAATAATTCCACACGTGTACCTCTATAGTTTTATTCAGGAATCTTAAATGGTATTCCACTTTTGGTTATTAATCCACAGTGCTCACTTAATCTAAATTTCCTTTGTTAATTCACTAAACCAGCAGTTTGTATCTGGTAACCGAAATTCCACCGGGTTAGAACCATAAGCCAGTCACATTCTTTTTGTTAATCATGAATGAATAAATATTCGCGAGGCGATCAACGCGAGTTTACAAAAATAACTCCCTTTTACTCCGACGAGGTATTCCTTATTCAATCCGACGAGATACCTTTTTTTGAGTCCCGACGGAATACGTTTTACTAGCGTTCTGACAAAATATTTTTATTTAAGTCCGACGAAAATACTTTTTATTAACTTCGACAAAATATTTTTACTTAAATCCGACGAAAATACTTTTTATTAACTTGGCGATAGCCCTTTTTACGAGGCGATCAGGTCGACGTTACAAAACCAACTCTCATTCGACTTTTAATTTTTCATTAATTAAGTCTCGGCAGTCAGGATAGGAAAATGCTTAATTAGCATTCCTATCCTGAGAAAATATATTATCGTTGGACATGTTTAATCATGCCCACAAAAATTTCTAGCCGGACGGAGGTGAAACCCGATGTTTTCATAAATATCTAGCCACCAACCCGTCGTCTTATCGTTTCTTACATTGTTGCGCACTTGAATTCTCGCGTCGCTTTTATCTTTTTATTACTTTGTTGCGCGATTGAATTTATATTTTATGCCGACAAATCTTACTGAGGGTAAGATTTGTCACGAAATTCGACTTTATTTGTCGCCTTTTTCAAGTGGGCCATGCAAAGAAATTGCTGATGCAACTTTTTTTGCGTGTGAATAGATAAGCTGGTCACGTTGTTAAGTGTGACTAGCTTATAGGACCCTTTTCATGACTTGATTTTAATTTTCTTTGAATTTCTTTTAAAGTTTTTTAGGTTTTTTAGGTAATTTTGACTGTTTTAGGGCCTGATGTTGTATATACAACACCACGAACCTTAAACGCAAACCAGAGCCAATTTATGATCATGAAAATTATTTTTATATCCTAAGAAATAAAATCCAACAAGCCCATAATATTGCCAGGAAAAATATAATTAAAAGCAAGGAAATAACGAAAAAATATTATGACAGAACCCTTCGGGAAGAGTTATTCAAAACTGGTGACTTAGTCCTTTTAAAAAACGAAGGCAAAAATAATAAGTTATCACCTATTTGGATCGGACCATATGAAGTAAACGAAGTAACCACCCCTGTGAATTTAAAAATTCAGATAGGTCGAAAGGTGAAAGTGGTTCATTCGAACAGATTAAAGAAATTCCACGCTTAAGTATTATTATATATTTTTTTCATTTAGTTGAAATACCTATATTATATTATCACCCGCCTTTTAGTTATTTTATTATATTTAGATCTCTCCTACCAGGTATTAATATAAATAGAAAAGGTATACTAAATCTAGAATCCAAATTGTCAAACGAGAATTGGCAATGTTCTACTCACAACTACCAACACCATTGTGCAGAATATCTCTGTCGAACAAATCGAGCTAATATCTAAACCAAACTTTGAATTACAAATAAATGAAATGCCACAACTACAAACAGGGATTTTACCAAACAAATGACAGTTAATTGACCACCAAAATCACAAAATACATTTCGACGAACAGAAACTCAGCCTTAAAAACTTTTTACATAAAATCGAAAAAGTGAAAACCGACCGAGAGTCAAAAACCCATAGCCACTATAATAGGAACCACACAATTATTCTGAGTGTTTTAGTCTGCCTTATTGCGATAATTTTAATAGGAACAATAGTAAAATTTAAAGAGTTGAGCAAAAAACACATATTTTCAAAAGCGATTTCCTACTATCCACCGGAAAACGTCCAACATAAAAGGTCAATTTGAAATGCAGGAAACTGATAACGCAAAAGTCAGAAGTGTTAATATGGAAATCCAGCGTGATCTAATCCGTGAAACTGTTTTCAGTGACGCACACACAAGTAACATTAGTAAACCAACGATCCCTCTAACAACCCCCACAGTAAAATTTTTTCGTCCAGAAGAAAAACCTAGCAAGACAAACGTAAGCGATTTTGAAATTGTTTAAACATTCTTTTTTAGTACCTACTGAAAAATTTTGAACTTTCTGAATAGAACACATTTCTATTAATATCTCGAGGTAATAATATACAAACAAAAACAAAAATCTTTAGCATGGTTGCTTGTGTTACTGCTTTGAAACGAACTCGGTAAACTTTGGCTATATTTCTCAATATATGTATAATATAATTATGTACGTATTTTACAGAAAAATGTCCTATAGATAATTTAATTTATTAAATAAAAATAGAGCAGTTAAAGATAAGAAAAACCAAAATTTGTACAATACATTCATTGATATAATAAAAAGAAAAGTTATGCTTGGACTGTCTACATATACGTAAGCATATTTCAAACCGATTCAATTTATTATAAATATTATACATCTATGTTTGTGACAATACAGTCAGATACAATTCCTATATACAAGTTATAAAAAAAAGTTATGTTTTAAAATATAAGATACTACATATTTTACAAATAAATTAAACATGTAGGTATAATAAATTAAAATTTAATAGTAGGTATTTAATACAAGCAGCAAACTTTTCCAATAGTAATTTTCTAGTTAAAAACATGTATACATATGTATCTATTATAATTTTAAAGATTGTTTAATTTCACCTAGCAATAATTTTTACAGATATGTCAAACTAAAATAACAAAATGTTTTCTAATTAAAAATTTTAGGCATTCACTAGCTTGGGCTCTCCCGAAATCTCATTTCATTCATTTCCTTTCACAAGGCACTTAAAGTTTTCCAGGAAAAAGTTGCACAAAGAATGTACAAAAAATTTCAAAAGGCACAGCCTCCACTTCAAAGGGGGAGGAATGTGATGTAAACAATGTATTAGAAATAAGTACGAAATTAATGTGTAATGTAAATCAGTTTAAGAGGTCGATCGAATATTACAAACCAAGTACACGCAACCTAGATAAATAATGGTCACACAATTATGTTGCCACTAGGACTTGTAATGTATCGATGCCTAATTGTTGAAATCACAAATCAACAAAAATTAATTAAGCAATGCCATGAAAGTAGGTGAGTGCCAGTATCGCGAAATGATTGGGAAGGTTTCGAGAAAGCCTGAGCTTTAGGAAATGTCGAGTTTTGAGTAAACCTTCGATAGGTTAAGAACGCGGCGAAATTTTATAAACTGAACAATATAGAGTAAATAAAGTAGTGGTTTTTACATTATTTCGGTGGTTTGTTTCAATAATTTTATCCCCAAAATAAATATCCATTACAATTGAAGAGGCCCAGCAAACTACACCCCGCTCAAGCCATTCTCCCACTTGCGATCATTGTGGAAAAAAAGGCCACACTAAGGAAACAATAATAATAATAATACTTTATTTGATGCCGTATTGAAGATTACAACATCTTATGTTAGTACTACTCAAGGAAATATGTGGCAAAAGTAACAAAATAAAATAAAATAAAATAAAAAAAAAAAAAAAATAAAAATAAAAAATAAAATAAAAATAAAAATATAGAAAACTTCAATTCAGTTCAATTCTTATATATACTAAACTACTAAACTATCTGTATTAAGATTTAAAGAATACTACACCTATTCTAAAATATGAAGGCCATTTCTAAACTATAAGTCCTCTAATAACTTGGCAAATTCCCTGCTGGACCCAATTCGCTGAACATTGTTTGGAAGAAAGTTCCACTTGCGGATAGTCTGGACAAAGTAAGAACGCTCACCATATCTAGTGGCACACTTCGGAACAAGAAGTTTAAGATTTCTGGCCGACTGCAGGAAGTGCAGTTTCTCATGCAGATACATTGGGGTTTTTCCTATAATTAGCTTATGTAAGAATATTAGTCTACGACGATCAAGATAAGTCTCAATCGAGGTTCCAAGTAGTGATGTTGCGTATTCAGATACATGAGCGTACCGCGGAAACTTGTAAATGTAGCGCACCATATCATTAAAAGCAACTACCAGTTTTCTTCGACATACAGAATCAAGCCCACTGTAAACGAGACTACCACAGGTAAAATGAGGCATAACAAGCGTTTGGGCTAATTTTTTACGAAGGCATGTGGGTAGACAGCTAGAGCTAATCCACAACTGGCGCAGACTGCCATATATTTTCCATAACATTTGAGTGGTTTAGTTACAGCAGCTGAACTTTGAGTTAAATTGAATGCCCAAGTTCTTTATGGAAACCTGTTTTAAAAGAAGACAGTTTCCTACATTCCCTTCTTATCCAAACGTCAAAAAAGGAGTAAATAGGTTAATCTGTGGATATTTTAACAAACCCAATCACAACCTAAATGAATGCCGTACTCGCATATACCATGAGCAATTAAAGCGTTCTCAAGTTCAAAGACACCAACCACAATTTCTACAATCGCAGGTTTTCCAAAAACAAAATTCAAATAATGGGCAACTACGAAATTTTACGAAAGTTAGGTGGTCTGATAAAAGAGACCAGACCCAGAAAAACCATTTTATGCGGGAGGTATCGGACGGCGAACCTTCCCGCCAAGTAACTACTCAAGCTGTCATTCACCATCAATCCCAATAAAGAGTACCAAAATTGTAAGGGTACCAATAAAAAACTTCCTGCATTCACTAACCGTTTCCTTCCAAACAAGTATATCCAAATCAGCTCCAGCGACTTTTATTCTTGATACAGGTACGGAAATAAGCCTGATAAAATCTGAATCCACCCGCGATGATGCACTTGTGAACGAGGATAAACGCTGCTTCATAACTACTCTAGCAGGCGATAGTTTTCCATCATATGGTGTAACCTGTGGCTTAATTCCATTAACCACTCAAAATGAGTTATTACACATGGAACACCCATTCCATATAGCTCCAGAAAAAAGTACACGGAAGCTATTCCTTTACAAAATGCCGAATCTCGAACTGTAGCTGAAGCTTTTGTAACCAATATAATTTGTAGGCACGGTATCCCAGAGTCCATATTAACGGACCAAGGCTCGAACTTTTTGAGCGAGATGTTTTTACAAATGTGCAAGTTACTACATATCAAGAAATTACAGACGACGCCGTACCATCCTCAAACGAATGGCGCTTTAGAAAGCAGTCATCGCACACTGGCTGAGTACTTGCGTCATTATGTAAATCGAGATCCACTAACATGGGATTCATGGATCCCGTATGTAATGTATGTATACAACACCAATATCCATAGTAGTACTAACTATCCGCCGTATGAATTATTGTATGGTTACCCGCCAAGGATTCCTTCATTAATGAAAAGAAACCCAAGTGTTAGTTACAATTATGACAATTGTTGTAACGAATTGAGAGCCCGAATGCAACACAGTTATATAATTGCAAAGGAAAACTTGTTAAAAAATAAGCGTAAATCGAAAGCCTTATATGATAGAGCTACTAAAGAAAAAAATGTCTGTCTCAGAGATAAGGTCCTGTTAAAGAACCTCACGCGGAGAAACAAGTTGTCACCGCTGTGAACAGGACCATATGAAATAGAAAAAATAAACTCAACAGAAAATTCAACAATTAGAACAGGCAACAAGCTCAAGACTGTACACAACAACAATCTAAAACTCTTTCGAGACTAACACTAATTTTAAATTCCGTAACCGTAGGAAGTTGTTCCTGGTTGCTGCCTTCATATTGTGGGCCAATACATTAGAAGTCACCTGCAACCTGATGATTACCCCCATTAACCTCTAACTCGGGAATCTATTTCGAGGAGGTGGGCCGTGTTGGGTTGTATAGCAACGAATGGCAGGTAATAGAATACTATCATATCACAGAATTTAATTTTGAACTAGATAAGCTTACAAATTGAACAGAAACTGCACAAAAACTTTGTGATTCAATAAAATACCACCATAATAAACTCCCGCTCTGTGACGATATTACGTACCAATTACATATCCTCATACGTCTACTGAAACAAAACTCAGAAATACTGAAAGAGACAGGAAATGGGTATAAAAGAGGACTATTCAATGCTGTGGGTACGGTTAGTAAAACACTTTTCGGAACCTTAGATGAGGATGATGCATTGCAGCTGAATAACCACATAGACAGCCTTAAAACTAACCAAGACCATTTGTTGAATTTAATAAGAAATCAAACACTAATAGTTGATACCACCGTTAACATCTTTAACAAAACTCGGTACGCCATAAAAGAACAGTTTATTCATTTAGACAAAAAGTTAGAATCTCTAATCATTGTGAGTAATCGGCTCACTGTAGAGAACCTTAAACAAAATATTACCATAGAATTAGAGACTATGGTATCCCTGACCACTTTGATGATGATAAGATACCAGACTACTCAAAACTTTCTCATTGACTTGATAACACATGTACGTCACGGTAAACCTCACCCTTCCATTATAACACCCCAACAAATGAAGAACGTACTAGAAACCATCCAGAAAGAAATTCCCAACTCCCTAACCTTACCAATCAATAAGGACAAGAACAACCTCTTGCAAATTTACCAAATCAGCAATGTCCGCACAGCAGTAATAGATAATAAAATAATTTTCCTCCTAAAGATTCCCCTACCGTTTAAAGAAAATTATCAGTTGATGAAAGTATATCCACTTCCTATACCACACCAAGACAGAATATCCTACATCAAACCATCCCTAGAGTATCTAGTAATAGACTACAATCGAGAGCACTATTACTCACTGAACAATTTCGAACTGCAAAACTGTGGAACTACTGATCTAATTAATTACTTGTGCCGAGTAGTGCACTCAGTAAATAAGCTGTGCGAAATAGACCTATTAAAATACTCTAACACCGTTCCTCCTCAGTGCGAAATCCAAATAGTACCAAAACTAGATTTCTGGATTCAATTGTCACAACCGAACAAGTGGTTGTTTTCTATGAAAGAGCCTGTGATAATCGATACTGTGTGCAAAGACAAAATAATTCCGCACAAACTTAACGCTACTGGAATATTGGAGCTCTCGTAGGCTGTTATCTAAGAACGAAAGATCTTATCATCCAGGCCCACAATGGAAATCAAATTGAATTATCATTATCTACCCACAATCAACCTCACGTATACCTTTCGCGCATACCCACAGCAGCAAAACTTAGTCAACCCTAAAGTCCACGTCATAAAGTTTCATGACCAACAAGAGCTACAAAACCGCAATATCGCGATTCAATCACAAAAACTAGAAGAAAAGCTAAAAAACACTGACCTATCCCCACATATTATTCACCATTATTTCTTGCTCTACTTGCTGATCGCAGCACTACTAATCACGGTCACGGTCATTTGTTTTAAAAAGCTCAAAAGGACCTTGAAGAAACAAGTAAACGTAAACAATGCAGATGAAATACGAGATGCAACGACCGACTACCGTTTAACCGTACAAACCTAAAAAAAAAAGAAAAAAAAACAAAAGAAAAAAAAACAAGATACTCAAAGCAGATTCTAAAAAAAAAATAGTATTTGTGGAATGTTAAGCTTAAATGTTCACAATCACGATCCAATTTCTCTTTCAATTAAGTCTTGTGAAGTTTTTTTCTAAAAAAAAAGTAATAGCTATTTGAAGCAAAGAGAATGTACGATTTACGGAAGAATTTTATATATACATATATAACACATGTTATAATATAATAGTTAAGTAGGTAAATGTAAAAAAAAAATACATAATAATAACAAAAAAAAAGAAGAAGAAAACCAAGGAAGTCAGGGAATATTGCCTTTTTTGCTTTGTTCCCTGTTGAATTTAATATAATACAACATTTTATAATTTTATAACTTGTCTTAGGAAAAAATAAGAGAGTTTTATTTTATACCTCCAAATATTTTAGTTTTTAGTATATTAGTATAAATAATCTATTATAATATTTTACATTATAACATATACATATGTATATAAGTTGTGGCGACTTGACGACGTCAGGCGCGGCGTTTCCGACCTGGCGCAGCCAAATTAAATCTGTTTGCTTTTCGTGAAATTCAACGAAGGCCACTTTGATAAGTAGAAAACGGTAGGTGTAAGTAGGCTGTGAGATAGGAAAACAAAAGTACTAAAGAATTATTGTTCCGTCAGAAGTTAATCAAAAAGGATCAATATATTGTATAGATTTGAATTTTGATAAATATAAAAGAAAACTAAAGGCTAAAGATCGGAGGAATTTCCCCGACAATAAACCGCATCCTAATCAAATAAAGAAGTTTCAATAGATGTCTGGACTTTAATTGATGCCCGCATTTGTATCAACAAATATACTTTTCTTCCAGCGTCTGTCTTTTTCAGGTTCCACTGACAGGTCTAAACCGAGGAACTCCCTGAGACCTCACAGGCCTTCAAGAGGAGAGGAATCAAACCCTGAACTGCTAGTGCTGGACGTGGTACAGTCCTGTCAACGAGTCGGCCTATCGGTATAATACCAGATATATCTATCTGCTTATTGTGTTCCTGATGTGATACAGTTTGGTCAACAACTGGAATCAAATCTTGAACTGCTAGCACTGGACGTGATACAGTTCCGTCAACGACTCGGCCTATCGATATAATATCAAATATATCGATCTGCTTATTGTGTTCCTGATGCGATACAGTTTGGTCAACAAACGTCGGCCTGCGATATAACATCAAATATATCTATCTGCTTATTGTGTACGTGCCACCTCATAACGAACTGCACTGGCTACTATCCGTAGAGACTCTAGTCCCCACGAGGATACCACTCAGTATGTCATAGGGACAACCTGTAGTTTTTATCACCCCAACAATATCGATAGAAAGAAGCTCATCTTCTTCTACGGAAGTGCTCTACGGGCTGTCATTGGGACAGTCCATACTGCCTTCACGCCACTTCTACTTCTAAAGTAGTTCTCATCTTACTTTCAGATCGAGAGGACTTTAGATCTCCACACAAGCTCGAGCTTAGGATTCAATCCTAAGATCCCGTGTCAGGAATATTTCAAGAGGCTATCGACGCGCGTCGGTCTCAACTGGAGACACTAGCTACTACGGTTAAGGATACACCCTTGACGCACTTGGCTGACCTGCTACACAAACTGGTGACCCCGACGTTATCCTTTTGGTAGGAGAACTCATTAATTAACTACAACCAAGTTACAAGTCATTCATCAAATAAGAACTAAAATCAAGCAACAAGAATTCATCAAGAGTCAAGCACATTAACGTGTGACAAGACTCGGGGCTTTCACAATCGATCTCCACAACTGCAAGAGCGAAAAGGTTTGCTAGTTTTTAAGTTCTTCTAAGTTCAATATTACATACACATTTGTATATTGCGTTAGTATTGCTCTAGGTTCTTACACAAATTATTATAAACGTACAGGTGTAAACCTTTTCTACTTACCAAATTGTTCCTTCTTTTAATCGTGTGTGGTCAATTAAGGCTTGTCTCGTCGTAGATTCTGCTGATTGCATTTTCATTTTCAGCCTTCATAGCTCACCCGTCAAAATGCCTGACCTCTGGTCTTTTACTGAAGATCTTTCTAACGTCACTTCTGATCAGAACAGTGCCCCGCCAGGGACCTCTGGTAATATTCCGGCGAATATACTACCCGAACCTTCCGTTAATGCTGTCTCAGTTAAAAGTATGCCATTCTGGAGAAGCGATCCGGAATTGTGGCTTATTCAGTTGGAGGCACAGTTTGCTATTGCACGCATCTCACAGCAGAAGACTATGTTTTATCACGCAATAGCAGGTCTTGACGAAAAATCATACAAATTATTAGCGACATCGCTGTCAACCCTCTAGAAGGGGCCGAATACTATAAGTTGACGGAAACGTTGATCTCAAGACTCACAGGTAGCGAAACACGACGATTGAAACAGCTGTTGTCTGACTTACCATTAGGTGATACACATCCATCGCATCTATTAAGAGAAATGCGAAAATTAAATAATAATAAATTGCCTGAGGAAGTCCTCAGATCACTCCGGCTTCAGCGATTGCCTACCCACATGCAGGCAATTCTCGCTTGCAACAAAGAAGACCTACATTCGTTGGCATCATGCACCGATACAATCGCTGAAGTTAATGTTAATCCGCATGTGTATACCGTCTCGACGACTGCTGAAAGCCATAACTCTGCACTTTCTTTGTTAGCCGAGGAGGTTCGGAGTTTGGCAAAACTAGTCGCTGACTCATTAATTTTTCGCAAAAATCCACAAGGTCCTAATAACTTCCAGACTAGAAGTAAGTCCAGACAGCGATCACCATCACCCCGCTTCCAGTCTGAACAAAAACATAATGTTTGCTGGTATCACAGGAAGTACGCACATGATGCAAAGAAATGCATACCTCCCTGTGCTTTCAAAACTCCAAAGTCTAATGCCAATTCGGTAAATTCTTCTTCAACAAACTAAACGGCCCTCCGCCATTGACGACGGGTGGAAGTGGTCGACTAAATAGTCGTCTTTATCTGTTTGACAAAACAACAAAAAAGAAATTTTTAATCGACACCGGAGCTGACGTTTCGGTCATTCCGGCTAAACCAACAGATCACCATGCAAAATCAGATTTATGTTTGGTCGCGGCAAACTCTTCTGTGATCCACACGTTTGGTAAGAAGGTCCTCACTTTGGATTTAGGACTCCGGCGTGCCTTTCCGTGGCAATTCATTATTGCTAACATACCTAGACCCATCTTAAGAGCAGATTTTCTAGGTCACTATGGTCTATTGGTCAACGTCATAGAGAAATCACTTATTGATCCCTTGACCTCTTTGAGATCTTCTGGTCAACGAGTTACATGCCAAAGCTCAACACTTTCGGTGCTCATAAACCCAGAGGTGGAAATCGAGATCCAGAATCTTTTACGTGAGCATCATGCCATAAATGTGGAATCAGATTTTACCAAGCAAGTGACACATAAAGTTACACACCGCATTATTACTAATGGGCCATCCATCGCGTCCAAGGTACGTCGTCTCTCTCCCGAGAAACTGGCCACGCCCAGAAAAGAATTTGACTTTCTATTAAAGCAAGACATTTGCAGGCCTTCCAGTAGCAGTTGGTCCTCGCCCTTACATCTGGTTAAAAAGAAAAATGGTGACTGGAGACCTTGTGGAGACTACAGGTTGTTAAATGCTCGGACCATTCCCGACCGCTATCCAATTCCGCTAATGCACGATTTCGCTACCATCTACAAGACTGCAAATATTTTTCAACTCTAGATCTGGCTAAAGCATACCACCAAATTCCCACTGAACCCGAGGACGTTGCAAAAACTGCTATTTGCACACCATTTGGACTCTTTGAGTTTACACGCATGACCTTTGGTCTATGCAATGCGGCACAAACCTTTCAGAGGTTCATTCACACTGTGCTCCAGGAATTTACATTCTGTTTCGTCTACCTCGACGACATTTTAATCGCCTCCCGGTCTAAAGCAGAACATTTCATCCATTTAAAAAAAAATTACACGGCTAACTGAATTTGGTCTAATAATAAATGTCGACAAGTGTACGTTCCTACAATCCCAAGTCCAATTCTTAGGTCACCTTGTTACATCTGAGGGAATTAAGCCTTCACCAGAACGCGTGGCAGTCATTACAAATTTTAAAACGCCTAAAACCGTGAAAGACCTACGTCGTTTTCTAGGCATGATAAATTTTTATCGCAGATTCCTCCCACATGCAGCCAGTCATCAGGCCATTCTCAACAATTATCTGACCGGTCCTAAGAAGAAAGAAATTCAAATCATCAACTGGTCTGAGGAGGCCATCAAAGCTTTTGATGAAGTAAGATCCCAGTTGTCTCAAGCAACTCTTCTAGCTTTTCCCATCCTTTCACCTGATTTGGCGGTATACGTCGACGCATCAGATTCAGCCATAGGAGCCGCGCTCCACCAAAAAGTCGAAAGCTATTAGCAACCACTAGGTTTTTATTCAACCAAATTAAACAACGCTCAGCGTAATTATAGTGCTTACGACAGGGAACTATTAGCCGCATACCAAGGCATCAAATATTTTCGATACCACCTAGAGGGAAGAATTTTCATTCGCATTTAGGTAAAAATCCAGATAAAGCTTCCCCCAGACAATTACGGCATCTAGATTTCGTAGGCCAGTTCACTACGGATATAAGGCACATTGCAGGCAAAGTTAATATCGTCGCCGACACACTTTCACGTTTAGATGAGATTCATCTACCCAGCGTTATAGATTTTGGAGCTATCGCAGACACCCAAATTTCGGACGATGAGTTAGACAAGCTAATAAAACATTCCCAATATAAATTCGAGAAGTTGCCAATTTTCTCCACAAATAAGCAATTGTATTTTGAGGTTTCCCCTATAGGGACCAGACCTTTTATCCCACTCAAATTTAGAAAGCAGGTGTTCGATTCAGTACATAACCTCGCTCACCCTGGCATTCGCACGGCAAACAAAATGGTTACATCCCGTAATTTTTGGCCGTCCATAAATAAAGATGTAAACTCCTGGGCTCGCGCTTGTTTGGCCTGCCAGCAGAGCAAAGTATCAAGGCATATCAAGATCGCTCCAGGCTCTTTTCCTTCATCTTCACATCGCTTCCAAAACGTACACATCGACATCATAGGTCCTATGGCTTCATCTAAAGGTTTTAGATACTGTCTTACGATCATTGACAGATTCACCAGATGGCCTGAAGCCATTCCCCTCGAATGTATCGATGCTGAAACAGTAGCGGAAGCTCTTTGTCAGAACTGGATATCGCGTTTCGGAGTTTTCAGAACGATAGTCACAGACCAGGGATCTCAATTCGAGTCATCACTCTTTGCTGAACTTTCCAAGCTATTGGGCTTCGAGCTTAACCGAACCACAGCCTACCATCCCCAATCCAATGGTTTTCTCGAACGCTGGCACCGAACACTAAAAGCAACAATAATGGCTTACAAGGACAAATCCTGGTCAAAAATTTTGCCTTTGGTGTTACTAGGACTCAGGACAGCTTTTAGAGAGGAGTTGCAAGCCACCCCAGCAGAACTAGTATACGGTGAAAACTTACGACTTCCAGGGGATTTCCTTCACTCCTCATCAAGACTTTCACAGAACGACTTCATAATCTCTCTACGAAACATCTTTTCGGACAAGACCCGTTCAGGCCTCAAACCATTCTCGGCATTTTTTTTTTAAATTCAGAAACCTGGATAATTGCTCCCATGCTTTCATTCGAACAGACTCGGTTCGAGCATCTCTCCAACCTCCTTACGAGGGTCCTTATGAAATCATCGTCAGAAAAGTTAAATGCTTATACTATGAAAGTAAAAAACAAAGAGGTCAACGTTTCCCTAGACAGATTAAAGCCTTACTTTATTGATACAAACATCGAGTTTCATCAAGATCAGCAAAACTTGAACTGTGACTCACCATTAATACACTCACCACCAAGAGTTGAACAGCCTGTTCAGCCAGTGTCTGAAGCAATACTAAAAAGTATATATCAAGTAAAAAGAAGTAAAATGGTAAGCTTGAAATTACGCAATGTAATTACCAATCAATTTTAGCAGATGTAATATTATACTTAATTAAATAGGACAAGTAGGTTAATGTAATAGTGGGGTAGATATCTCTAAAAGAAAAAGAAAAACAAGAAATTTATAATTTTAGAGAAATTCTGAACTTATATACAAATGTAAGATGGTAACGATAGTGTACGTATATCAAACATATAACCTGCGTACCTTCTGACTTGACAAAAACTAAATTATGTGCTTCACTTGTTTTTAGCGAAAATCCACATGTGGATTTTCTTTCCAAAGGGGGATGGTGTAATGAGTCGCTGGATGCACTCATTACTTTCATAAAGACTCATATGGCTTCTGGGGCAAAGACCTCACTCATTCTCTATGAACGCAATAAATTATATGTTTTTCATTATTGAAAATTGCAAAAGCAAATTGCCAGCTTATTGCAATCAATAATTGCTGTCGCATTATTCATTGACCCCATCAAATTACATATATGAAATAGGCTTAATCAGCAGCCGGGTCTTTTACACTTGAGGCGAATGCTCTTCGCTTGTACATAAGACGTTTCCCCTACATTACTATGTATGAATGATGCGCCAATCACTTTAAGCGATATTCAGCAATGATAGGTAATTAGGGGGTGTTATCGCTGAGATATCGATTTATGCGAAATAAAGAAAGTGATACACAGGATTGGCGGGGCAGTCAGGCAGTTTAGGTCAAGTCTTGAAGCCGGGTAGGAAAAAAAGATAAATTATCCAACTTAGAAATTTTAGAAAATTTTGTGATTCTTGACTAGGAATTGTTGTACCATAATATAATTTGAATTTATATATATATTAAATTATTGTGCCTCTGGTTTTTTTAATAAACATCGAAATAAGTGCGAGAAGCAAATTGTGTTTTGAGTTAAATTTTGAAGTGAATGTGCCATTGAAACCATTGAAAACAATACGGGGCTGGTGATCTTCTCATTTAGTTGAAAGCACTCCCAAGTCCTGTTGCGGATGACGTCCAATACGCATCAGCCGTAACACTACACGGCCATTTCCCCTTAATTAAACTCCAAAATTTTTTGTTAAAACCATAGTATCTCACAACATAATAAAAATTCGTAGCAAGACCTATCGGGCTGTCCTGCTACGTAGACCAGCAATTCCCCATAAGGATGGCAGTAAGACCCTAACAAAACTAACAAACTAAAAAGGACATGTAACTGCATGAAACACATCACATAAAAACACGAACACATCATCTACACCATTTAATGGAAGGTTTTTCTAGTACCTCACTTAAGCACTACGGTGGCTAAACTAAGTGACTTACGGCGCTGGACAAGTGGTGCCCCACCTGCCGTACAACGTTTCGTCATGCTGCTCCACGAATGCTTCATGGACACAGATGACATAAAGACCAGCACTTGCATTTTTTTGAAAAATTTAATATAAAATAAAGATTTGTGATCAAAAGAATAAAAAATAAAGATTTGTGCCCAAAAGAATATAAAATAAAGATTTGTGATCAAAAGAATAAAGATAAAGAATTGTGCCCAAAAGAATATAAAATAAAGATTTGTGACCAAAAGAATAAAAAATAAAGATTTGTGCCCAAAAGAATATAAAATAAAGATGTGTGATCAAAAGAATAAAATAAAGATTTGTGCTAAAAAAAAAGGCAATTGAGTTTAGTGAAATCCCTCAACTAAAGTTTTTCTTGGGAAATACACCAGTCAAGTAGAATAAGGGAGTATTCTTTAAATAAGAATAAGTAGTGCTCTTCTACCGAAGCACTGCACACGCGCACAACATTTTTGGTGGCAGCGGTAACCGGTATCGAAACAAAAAATCAGTCCTAAAATTTTCTATTTAAAAATAATTAATATTCGCCACACGATATAACAAACTAATGGCAGCGGTATTGGTTTCAAGAAATCAGTACCTAATAGAATGTCTATATAAAATAATAATAGAATAAAATTGTGACAGTTATAACAAACTGGTACGTCAGAAAATTAGTGCTTTAATTAATCAAAAGTGAATTTATTTGATATAAGCGTAATAAAATCTGCTACACAATAAAAATAAACAACAAAAATAAGGAAAAACAAAATAATCAAACAAATACATAAGTTGAAAAAAAATAAGCCTGGGTACCCAGGAGGTACTTAGAGGAGTGAAAAGTTTAAGCGCCAGAGCGCTCAACGTAGAACCGAAGGAGGCTTCATCCCTGCCTCAAAAAAGACGAATATCCACAGAAGGACGACTACAAGAAATCGTCGTCCAGGACGCGCGACGTACCACTCTACAACAACATCATCAACTATCAATACACCATACTTCAGACTACACCTTCATCAACATCAACTATTAATAAAACATATTGCAGCCTGCAACCAATAACAGCCTATATCAAAATACTATATTGGATAAAGTAGAAGGTACCGTAAAAGTTGTTTTTTTCCTTCATAATTTAGATTCACTTTGATGCATATATACTATATACAGGGTGATTCAGATCAAGATACCTTCCGGTATACCACGCGATTCCTTGAGGTAAGCTGATCAAAAAATTGTTCCACCCCATCCTCTCACATGATGGCCTGCTTGGTCATGACTTTTTATCTCGATACAATGCTAGTATCAATTATAAAAATAAATGCATTTCTTTAGAAATAAACGATTCAAATAAATCTTATCCGTACGAAGAATATTATTCCAATTATCCATACGTTTATTTGAAGAGCGAAGACCCAGAAAAGAGCTCTCAAACAAAAAGTCTTTTATATACGGAGATAACATTCTCCGATATAAATACTAATACAAATCTATCGTCATCAATTGCTTTGAAAAGCAATGCAAATCTATCGCCAGCCAATGCTTCACAAGAAATGAAGCATAAAGGTAAAAATCTATCTCCATCTATAGCCAGCAAAAAGGCTGAATTAAATAAAAATCAATCTCCATCCAAAGCTTCACAAGATATGAAGCAAGAACATAAATGTAAAACTCCATCAATAGCCGCACAAGGAGGCTGTAGCTAGTAAAGTTCTATCTCCTTCATCAATAAATTCACAAAAAGTGAATTCCAGAAATAAATCAGAAAAGAATGCAAAGAATTTCAATAAAGTTTTCTCTTCTTCAAATTCTATCGAGTCGGAATCATCGTATAACTCCTTCCAAATTCCACAAAAGTTGGAATCATATCTCCTTCCTATTAAAAATCCGAATGAATTGGATCTATTATATAAAATTAAAATTCCGGCTCGATCAGAGTTCATCTTTGAAATTCCAACTCCTTCTATTCAACATCAATCGGTCTGTTTTAAGAAGGAAATAAGGCCAGGTCTGTTTCTTGGAAATTCGATAGTGAAACCAGTCAATGGTATGGCAAAAGTCCTAATCCTCAATACAAATGAGGAGGACGCTGATGTGGGCCCTTACGAGGTGAACCCAGCTTACCAAGACTTGGACGACTTTGTGGTAATCTCCACGGACTCTGAAAGAGATCCAATTAAGGGTAGAATAAATAAACTGCAAAACCTTATCAAATTGGATCACTGTAATTCAGAGGAATCTGAGAGTATTCGCAATATCTGTAGGGAATTCAACGATCTCTTCTTCATAGAAGGGGATTTCCTTTCATATACAGATGCGATTACCCACAAAATCGAGACCCTCCAAGACAAAACGCCAATTTATACCAAGCCTTATAGACTTCCTGAAGCAAGCCGAACTGAAATAAATAGGCAAAATGGTTCCTAAAAAACCAGATGAGAATGGAAATAAAAAGTGGCCAGTAGTGGTAGACTTTCGTCGTGTTAACGACATTACTATTGGCGATGCATACCCACTGCCTAATATCACTGGTATATTAGTGTATTCAATCGGGGAGTATTTGGGCACTTGGTGGAACATGATCATATTATGTAAACCGAAAGCAAAACACTTGTATGTAAATATTCCACAGATATATTTCTTTAAGTTTTAACAAATTTAAAACTACGTTATAAACTACTAATACAAAATCCCGACGCGTTTCGCCTTATTGGGGCATTATCAAGGGCTGGCTACTGACTGCAAATTATAAAAATAGGCCTGGTTTAAGTAGCGGACTTCTATCTGAAAAATCTATTTGGTCATTCACGAATACATTGCCATTAGCTGGAGCTCGTCTAATTTCGAAAATTTCATATTTGTCAAGTATAGGACCATTGCTTAAATTATATTGTACTATGATTTTCTATAGCAAGATGTTTTGAGAGACCCGATTTAGACTTCATGTGTTTAGCTCCTGCGATATGTTCAGAAAATCTAGTTTTTATTTTTAGTTTTGTTTTGCCAATATATTCCGCGGAGCAGTCATCACACTTAATTTTGTTTTGTCTAAATTTGAAACTTTATTTTTTATTTTGTTGTTAACCAAAATTCTCTTTAAATTATTATTGTTAACAAAGGCTGGCTTAATGTTGTATTTCAGTAGAACATTTTTAAGGCTATTAGTTGTACCCTTAATATATGGGACTTTTCGCCATTGAAAATTATTGTTGCAATTGACAACCGGAAAAATTAAATTTATGCAGCATTTCTATTTTTTGGTATAAAAGTTTGTAAACTATTTTTTTCGTGTAACCGTTATTTGTAGCAATGTCGATTATCATGTTAACTCTTTTTTAAAATTTATTGGACTTAAGGGAACTTGGATAAGTCTGTTAAGCATACTATGGAAGGCTGCCATTTTTGTGGACCAAGGATGATTGGAGTTAAAACGTATCACAGCATCAGAATATGTATCCTTTCTATATATGTCAAAACTTAAGGAATTGTCAGTAATTAAAATGTTAATATCTAAGAAATTTAAGCTATTATTACCAATGTCTACTGTAAACTTTATACAGTTGTCAAGGCTGTTTAAAATGTTATTAACAAAGTTGGTAAGCTGACACTGCGTACCAGGCTTCAAGGCTTCGTATACATGGACGATATCGTAGTCCATGGATACAACCTCAAAGATAACAATTCCAGACTCACAGCAGTATTTAACAGTCTCCGCAATTTTAATTTAAAACTCCAAGCCATTTCTTAAGGAAAGAAATTATGTATTTAGGGCACATAATTACAGAAAATGGAGTCAAACCACACCCTGCAAAATTAAAATCAGTTCAGTCATATTCCAGACCCAAAAAGGACAAAGATATCAAAGCTTTCTTTGGTTTCGTCGACTGCTATCGCCGCTTTATACCAAATTTTTCGAAGATAGCCAAACCACTCACAAATCTTTTGAAAAAAGATACGCCTTTCAAATTCGACGCAATCTGCGACGAGGCATTAAATTAATTTCAACACCAATTCTATCTTATCCTGATTTCGGCAAAGAATTTTTTGTCACCTCCGATGCCAGTGACTACACCATCGGGGCTGTCTTTTCACAAGTTAATGATCACGGAGATCACCCAATCGCCTATGTGAGTCGAGTTCTCAATGGTCCAGAGACTCGTTGCTCAACAATAGAAAAAGACCTCTTAGCCATCGTTTTCGTAGTTGAGCAATTCAGACCATACGTTTATTGTAGACAGTTTATAATTATAACTGACCATAAACCATTAGTATGGCTCATGAATCTTAAAGACCACTCCTCAAGACTGATGAGACGGAGAATACGTCTTGAGGAATATGACTTCAAAATAGTCCATAAATCAGGTAAGCTCAACACAAATGCAGACGCTCTCAATAGAGCTATTCCAGCGAAAATTTCGCAGAATCTACCACCTGCGTAAATGTGGTAACAAGGAATCAAGCTAGAGCTCAGGCAAATCTGAATATTCCCGACACGAGTATTATTACTCCAAGCCCCATCGTCATCAAACAATTCCTCAGTCATAATAACTGAGACTAATTTCCCTCTTTTACTGACTAAAAGTGCGAATCCTAAATTTTCCATCTTGCCAATGCAAGATACAGAATGTGTTGGATTCGAAACTAAAATTTTCAGATAAATCCCCAGTTTCAGAAACTGAACTGAACTTCTTCAAGAAAAAAGACTCTTCAATAATTATATCAAAAATTAATTTACCTTGCCGATCCCAAAGAGATAGATCAAACCTCGAAAAGATTTTATCTGAAATCTGCTCATACACAGAAGCAAATCAGTTAAAACAAATAAATATCTCCTTCCCTATATTAGATCCACAGAATCTAATGATAATACAAAACGTTTTTACACAGATCTTCGCTAATAAAAAAATAAACATAAAGCTCCACCAAGATTCGATTAAATATTTATCCGACATTAATGACATCGAACAAGTTTTAAAAGCTTTTCATTCACTACCGACGGGAGGCCATCAAGGAGATTCCGGTACTATTAAAAGAATTAAAAAGCAATTCTACTGGCCTGGCATGTCAGACGATATTATCAAATACGTAAGGAAATGTAAACTTTGTCAGGTGAACAAAGTATCCAGGAACCCTAAAATTCTAATGAAAATCTCGAGCATTAGCTCCAAACCTTTCGAAAGAGTGTACCTAGATGTAGTAGGACCTCTCCCAATTTCTCATTCTGGAAACAAATACATCCTTACATTTCAAGACGACCTCTCAAAATTTTCCGAGGCTGTTCCCATAGTCAACACCGAGTCTAACACATTAGCGGAAGCCTTCACGACAACAATAGTTTGTCGACATGGTATTCCAGAAAGTATCCTCACAGATCAGGGTTCTAACCTCATAAGTGGCATGTTCGCCGAGGTATCTAAATTGCAGAGAATAAAACGACTTAAAACTGCTCCATATAACCCTCAAACGAATGGTGCGTTGGAAAGAAGTCACAGAAACTTAGCAGAATATCTCCGATCTTATGTAGCAAAAGATCCACAAGACTGGGATACATGGATTCCTTATGCCATGTTTGTATATAATACAATCCCTCGTATCCCAAATAATTTAAAATCTTCTCGAACCGTTTGCTATAATTATGACAATTATGCAAACGAGTTAAAAGCGCGTCTACAGCATAGCTTCAGAATAGCTAAGGACATAGCCATGGCCAATAAAGAAAAATCAAAATTGCAATACGACAAAAGCTCCGTCCAAAAATATTTTATGGTAGGCGATAAAGTCCTACTTAAGAGCAGAGTTCATGAGAACAAATTCTCACCATTATGGTGAGGTCCATTTGAGATAATGGAGGTTAGATCCCTCGAAAATTTAACTATTAACGACTTCATCATCTTCAAACATCATCCAGAGATATTAACATAATGTCATCTTCAAGGTTTCCAAAATGATGCATATAGCATTCATTCTAATTTTCATCCCCTTAATCTACGGCTCAGGAATAGAGGTAAAGCAGCTAAATGCTACTGCAGGCATTTACTTCGAAGAAATTGGCAGAGCAATTAGTGACATTCTACGACCTGGAAAATTTCAAATCAAAATTCAGGAATATCCCGTTCATCGCACAGCAAATAACAGCAACTTGCTAGGAACTCAATAGCAATTCAGCTATGGCCCACACCTGCAATGGTACGTTGCTGCAAATTAATCTTATATTAGTAAATATAGAATATAAAAATATGCTCCTAGTAACACAAAGTAGGAAACAAAGAGCCTTACTTATTGCGATAGGCTCAATCTCCAAAGCTCTCTTCGGTACATTAGACGAAGATGACGCCAAAGTTTATGATGAGCAAATCCGTAATCTCACCTTAAATCAAGACTCCCTCCTATCCCTTATGAAAAGCCAAACTGCGATAGTCGAAGCAACCGCAAATGGTTTCAAAAAAACTAAAGCCGCAATTGAAAAGGAATTTATGATCATGCATAAAAAACTAATTTCAATACAAATAGCTACATCATTAATGGAAAACAGAACATTGGATAACAAACTATTCATTAAACCTGAATCTCTTATTTCCCTAGTTTCGTTAATGGCATTCAGATACCAAAATACCCAGTCGGAATTAATAGACATTCTAACAGATTCAAGACACGGTAAATTTCACCCTACTCTTATATCACCTAAACAATTAGAGGAACTTTTATTAAACATCGGGCAAGAATTGCCGAATTCAATGATGTTTCCTATAAATTCTAGAGACAATAGCAGCGAATATTTTCAATAATAAAATAATTATCGAGCTCCGAATTCAACTTCCATTCTAGGAACCATACCAAATATTCAAAGCAATGCCAGTCATTACCCACACTCCTTAACGGATCATTCGTATATATTGAACCAGCAAAGGAATATATACTAATAGACTACTATCGTGAGCACTAGTTGCTAGTTCAATAGCATTACATGATATCCATAATTGCGCAACGTTGGATCATATGCATTTCTATTGCAGGATATCATCACCGATCCTTAACGCAAATACAAAAACAAACCAATGCGAAGTAAATCTGATAAAAAAGGAACCAATTACATCAAAATGTAAAATCCTAACATTAAAACAAGATTATTTTGGGCCAAATTAACGCAGCAGAACGCCTGGCTTTTCTCCTTAAAAGAATCCCTAGACATATGTAGATATAATTTGTGAAAATTCGAACAGGAATAATGTATATCTATCCCTGATATGTACGAAGCAAAGAATTCATCTTGCATGGACATAGCGTAAAAGTTTCTAAATTTAATTCTTATTTTATCCCAACAATAAACATTTTCAGTATAATATCGAACATGACGCCGTCCCCAATAGGATCGCATATGAAAATACATACTTTAAATATTACGAACAATATGGATCTAGATAAAATTCTAGAATCCGTTTTTTTCCAAAAACATCAAGAATTAATTCCTCTCAATCGCACTGTCAAATTTAACAATGTCTTTGATCGTATCTATTCTCTGCATATATCTATACATGAGATATAAATCAAGGGCCCGCAAAGCTAAAAATATTCCGCCGGAACATAAATTAGAAGATGTGCCTAAATCCGCACCTTGAAAGTTAAATTTCAAGATAACTCCTGCACCTAAAAAGAAAACCCCAGAAAACGTTTGACATATTTAAGTTTAACAGTTACAATACGGGGAGACAAGACAAAAACAAACAAAAAACCCGAACGACGGCAACACCTTCCTTCATTCCATAAGCTTCCCTTATTGAAAGAAAAAATAATATATTCTTGTTTTAAATCTTTACCATAAATCCACAACTATTTAAGATGTCGAAAAATAAAGTGAAAAAAAAAATTCTTTTTATGTAGGGCATATGTATATACATATATATATATATATGTATATATATATGTATATATATATATATATAAGAAGCCAATGTTGTGGCTAAATTATAATACAATAATCAATATAATATTTAAGAAACAAATTTCTTCAAAAAACTATAAATTATAGGTGTACATCAGATAAGATTAAAAACAAGAAATTTATAATAATGTCTATTACATGTTTACTTTCCTTTTTTTATCATAATACATAGAATTTTAGAACTCTATCCCAAATAAAAACTTAATAAGTTTTGTAGAAAATCTAGAAATAAGTATAGATCTCCTTCTATTTAAAAGAAAATAATTTTTTTTTCTTTGTACATAGTGCATAGTTATTGATAGGCAATTTTATTTTTCACATATATATATACTTCAATGTATAAAATGTATTTTACGTTATTTCTATAGTTTTATGTAATTATGTATATGTACCTATATTCAATTAATTTTATAATACATATAATTAAGATAGATATTACTCTATAGGATTTTTTACCGGGTTAAACTTATATTTGCTGAAGAAGGAACTTTTTTTGGATTCTCCGGTATATAGCAAAAGCTAAAAAATGTTTTTAATTTGTTATTTCATTACACAACTCGTTACTTTGGGTGACAAGTTTCAAGTCTTGGTTTGACTCATCAACAGGTCCCAAATAGCCAAATTGAGTGACTTGAAAAACAAATGAAAAATTAGAACAAAGAAAAGAAATGAAAAAATGAAAAAATTGAGAGCAATAGAAGAAAACAAATTTTTTATTAAAATTTTTTTTAAAAATTTAAAAAAAAAAGCAGATTCATTCGATACGAATCGAACCTGTTTCGCCCGCAGTGGGCTGAAAAAGAAGAAAAATTAAAAGGAAGATGAAGCGCTTCGTGTTAGCAGAAAACCTTCCACTCATCGGTGCAGCTTTGTTTGCTGCCTGCTGCAGACGCTTGAAACAGATCAAATTGATCTCCTCTCATATAAACTCTGAATAAATTCTGGGTGTGAATTAGATGAGGCAAAAAACACTCCTATTTATACCAAGGAGGAAGAAATTAAGATAGAGATTACTCTATAGGATTTTTTACCGGGTTAAACTTATATTTGCTGAAGAAGGAACTTTTTTGGATTCTCCGGTATATAGCAAAAGCTAAAAAATGTTTTTAATTTGTTATTTCAGTACACAACTCGTTATACTTTGGGTGACAAGTTTCAAGTCTTAGTTTGACTCATCAACAGGTCCCAAATAGCGAAATTGAGTGACTTGAAAAACAAATGAAAAATTAGAACAAAGAAAAGAAATGAAAAAATGAAATAGAAGAAAACAAATTTTTTATTAAAAAAATTTTAAAAAATTAAAAAAAGCAGATTCATTCGATACGAATCGAATCTGTATTCGCCCGCAGTGGGCTGAAAAAGAAGAAAAATTAAAAGGAAGAAAAAGCGTTTCGTGTTAGCAGAAAACCTTCCACTCATCGGTGCAGCTTTGTTTTCTGCCTGCTGCAGACGCTTGAAACAGATCAAATTGATCTCCTTCTATCTCTTCTATCTCCTGAGAATAATTTTATAATATTTTGTTGCACTTTATTATAATCCCTATCTTCTACCTCTAAATATATAACCTATATGTCCCGTTTTCACAAACCTTTTTAATATGTCTGTAATAATTTCTTCCGTATTCTGCGGGTTAATCTGTATTATTCTTCTCTTATGTGTTAGCTCAATGTCTTGATTTTTATTATAAGTCAATATTATCTGGGTTTTGTATTTATTTATTATTTCCTCTTTTATACCAATATGATCCAATGGTTGCTCCTCTGCCGAATGTAATGTACCAGACAGGTCCATGTTGGATTCACTGCTGTTATTTCCATTGATTTGTGGACTATTTTCTAGTCTACTCAGAAAATCGGCTACTTTATTTTTTGTACCCTGAAGGTACTAGATGTCAAAATTATACTCTTGGAGTTTTAAAATCCACCTTTGATTTCTTTGAGAGAATTCTTTACCTTTATATTTAGCATTTAGGTATTTTATTGGGGCATGATCGGTAACGATTTTAAATTTTCTTCCATGCAAGTAGGGCCTAAAATAATTCACAGAATACACGATAGCAAAAAATTCTTTGTCTGTTACACTGTAATTTTTTTCGTGATTATTTAAAGTCCTTGAAACATAGCACACTGGGTGGCCTTCTTGAGAAAGAACGGCTCCAATGGCATAATTACTCGCATCAGTGGTAACAACGAACTCTTTTTTGTAATCTGGGAATTTTAGAATGGGATGTGATGCTGTTAGCAATTTTAATTTTTCAAAAGCTTCTATATACTGAGGGTCGTTGGTATTGATTTTGGCATCTTTTTTTCAAATATCTAATCAAAGGGTGAGCAGCCTTGGCATAGTCTTTAATGGATTTGCGGTAAAACCCTGTCATACCTAAGAAGCTTTTCAATTGTTTTTCTGTTTTTGGTAGTTTCACTCTCTGGATATCTTCCACTTTGCTTGGATTTGAATTTATTCCCTCTTTTGTTAGGACATGTCCTAAGAACTCGGTCTCTCTGTTCATAAAGCTGCACTTATCGGCTTGTATTTTCAGATTGTGCTCGGTTAACGTTTGGAATATTTTTTTTAATGAATTCAGATGTTCCTCTAGAGTGGTGGGGAAAATGAAGATATCATCTAAATATACTACGCATATTCTATTTATGTAGTCCCTTAATATTTCATTGGAATGTGGCAGGTGCGTTCTTCAAACGGAAGGGCATCCTGACGTATTCATATAGACCTGCTGGCGTTACAAATGCCGTTTTCTCTATATCCTGATTAGCCACTAGAATCTGGTGAAATGCCTTGGCTATATCTAGTGAACTGAAATATTGGGCTTTTCCCAGTTTGTCAAGGATACTATCAATGTTTGGTAACGGGTACTTATCGTCGACCGTTACTTGGTTAAACTTCCGATAATCTACTACTATTCTATGTTTTTGAATACCTGATTTATCCCGTTTTTTGGGTATAACTATAATGGGAGAACTGTATTTACTATTGCTTTTTCTTATGATACCTTGAGCTTCCATTTCAATCATTTGTTTCCTAACCTCAGCCTCATGTTGAGGTGGATATCTATATAACTTGGAATTAATTTGGTCGTTCGTAGTAGTCTTAATCTCATGTACAATACTATTGGTACTAGTTAACTTGTCCCCTTCCTTATAAAACAACCTCTAGTATTTTTCTAACAGTTTTGTTATTCCTACCTTCTCTTCATCATTCAAGTAATCTAAATTTATATTACCCAGCTCACTCTCTTCCAACATATTTACCTCTTCGTGAATGGCTTTATTTAAGAATGGTAATTTCGCATCATTGTTCAATATAATTTCCTGATCTTCTATATCAATTCTTTTTACATTCTTTTCTACCCAATCCACACCTATTAAGAAATCGTATGTTTTATCTATATAAATTTAATCCTTTCCCTATCTATCCCTTAATCCTTTCCCTATCTCCTTCCTGCCACGCTATGCTTTGCATCATAGGGTATCCCCTGAGCTTGGCTTAATAATATAAAAAAAAATATATATATAAATTTTAACGCACCGCATCCTAGCATTAGTAGGTTGTTGAAACTCTGCAGGACATTTTGTTTTGACGTATTCCGTGTTTTTCCTAACTTCTCCTTCAATGGTATTAATTTGAACTATTTCTCCTGATATTTGTTCATAAATTTTATTCGTAACATTTTTAGAATTTAGTAAGCTTATTGTGGACCCAGTATCTATCATAGCACTATACTTATGGTTATCTATTGTTATAACGATAAAGATTTTTTTCGTTTCCGAGGCTAATTTATAAAAAACTCGGATTCTCCTAACTGCTTTATTTCCCGTCTAGTATTAATTGTGTTCACATCAACGGCCATTGGTTGGACTTGGTTGCCGTTATTATTATTTTGTGGATGATTTCTTGATTGTGCACTACTATTAGAATTTCCTCGATTCTAAAATTATTGTTTTGCGACTAATAAAAATTGTTAGGAGGTCTATAATTTCGAGACTGACTGTTATTATTATAGGAACTGTTATATCGAAATTGACCTGAATTGGAATTACCTTGTTGGGTTTGGGTCTGATTATTAGGGTTTCGTCTAAAGTTCTGATTCGGTTTTTGTACGTATTGTCATACTTACTTACTTGTGTGTCATTACGTTTTCCCTAATTCTCCAACCATGTTAGTGAATTGGGAATGGAGAATTAGGGAATCAGGAATTCTAAGAAAACAAAATTCTAATCTCTCAAATTCTCCGTGTTACAGAATCCGGCCCCAGGACCGTTTTATGGAACGCGTATTGCATAAGAATCTGCAGCAGTTCCCGTCGCCCGTCCGCCGCTCTCGTCGTCGTAATTGACGTAATTGCCGACGGCGACGGCAACTGAAGATTCCTATGTAATACACGCCCCCATAAAACGTTCCTGGAGAAAATTATTCCTATTACTGCAATAGTCTGCCGTTTGCCGTCGCCATCGCAATTGTGCTTAGGCCTTAAGCCTAGAACAGAATGTGTCACGCGTAGCTGTAAGATTAGTTGTAGTGCAACAGCAATATCGGCGGCCATAATGCATAAGCCAATGGTTATACGCGTCGGTGTGAAGGTGTAAAATCTAATTTGAATACGAAAAGACCATTCCACTCCCAGCCGGTTGTACACCTGAATTTGTAAGCGTTTTTTTTTTATAACTTCACGGGGATTTAATGATTAACACTTCTTTTTTTTTAAGTAATGAAAAACATAATTTTTTTTCTCTAATTTCTACTGCCTATGCCTAGTAACTTTCACTAAGATACAAATATAAAAGTAAATGGCAACATATAAAATAAATCTTAGTTTTCTTGTTCGCCATTATATTATATATTGCCTTCCATTATCTCCTCACTAAAATCCCTTCCATAACTGGTCCAGTCTCGATTCCACGCGCTCGTTCCTTCTTAACCGGCTTGTTGTTACCCGGGGGTTACACCTGCAAGTACAGCTTGCATGCAATCTGCACTGCCATACCTCTTGCACGTGTAACCTCTACTGCCACGCTGGCAGCTCAGCTTTCAGCGAACTTGCATGATGAAAAACCATGGCAGCTGAGGTGATAGTAATTTGATATTATACAGTTTTCAAGATGGCGAAAAAGAAATGCTTTAGAGAAATTGATAAATTTATACTGGTAAAATGGGATTTTCTGCGCTCATTTGCATTGCATCATTTACCAACAGCTTCCTCTTCATTTTTTCTTGGGTTTTTATCAGCCTGATACTTCCTTTGTTGCTATAATTTTCCAATATACGGAAGACTTTACCCCTCAATGCCATTTTTTAAATGAACTTGCATGCAAAATGATAAGAAATCAATCGAACTGCCTTCTGCTGTCAAGTTAAAAATCGCGTTGGAAGGGAGGCTTGCATGCAAGCTGTACTATCTCATGTAATCCCGGGGTTAGTGAAGCTCAGTTGTAACTTCACAAAGTTCGACATTGATCACTGTGTGCTTTGATTTTATACACCAGTCCCTGGCTCATCTTCCAATAAGATGCAAAAAAAATCAATACAGAAGGAAGTTTTCGTGGCTAAAGCCTAGTACTGAGTTCCCAGCGAAGCAAAATTTTTCGGCGATCTCCAAAATTGCAAGGTAAATGCTAGTGAAAATCTGACAAAACGAATTTCGTAGACTTTCGTGTAGAATTTCTCTGTAAGTAGTGTCCGTCTTTTGTCAATTTATAATGGATTCAATCAAACTAGATATTGACTAGTTGTTAACAGATGCTGCTCACGGATATTCGGATATCCACAACTGTGCTTTCGTGAAATTTTGATCTTTCGTGCTATAAAAGCGAGAGAACGGAGCTGAAGACCAGTCAGTTTTCCTCTGACCATCCAACCAGCAAGCCTAGGAAGTTGACCTAGACTTTACACATCTCACAAATACTGATTCGGGAATCTCACTCGTAATATAAGACTAAGGCATTTCTACGCTATAGTTGAGAAGAGTGCTCTCGCTTTTCGTAGGCCTAATTCACTAACACAATTAAACGGTAGTATCTTTTTTCGTATTAATTCAGCTCCACCCAGACAGGTCAAGGAGGTCAAGGGAGAGCCAATTGCCAAAGGAGAGGACTCCATTCTTTATTTGCTTTTATTTTTAGATAAACGTTATTCTTATTGAATTATATTTATTAAATTTCTTGTCAGTTATCATAAGCCTTGAATTGGAAATATTTATTTTGAATAAAACATAATATTGAATTTTGCTTGGTGTTATCCATCCGGCAACCTATTTCTTTTTTATGTGTTTAATATACGCTCTCATCACAAAACCAACAATATTGCTTTTTCATTACAAATTTAAATTCAGTGCTTTAATCGATAATCATGTCAATATTATCACATAATTCGCATTTAAAAAATATCAAAGATACGCATCACATAATTCACATTGTGCGTTCTGTGCGCAGAAGGGGGGCATACCGGTTATGAAAAAGCCCAATTCAACGCAATTAAATTTTATTTTGTTCTCGAAGAATTCATTTAACGATTTAAAATATCACAGTTCAATAGAAATTCAACGAAATACTAACCTAACTCGTCAATTCAATTCCTTGTTATAATAAAACTTAAATAGATATATTAATTTAATTAAAATTCGAAGAATAAAAGATTCTATAATAACAATTCAACATCAGTATTCAGTGACTCGCAACAAGTTAAAAGTTCAGTTTACTATTCTGCTTCCAAGGGTTTCCTCGTTTGTTAGTGTTGAGTCGTATACGAAATTACAAATTAAAACACAAAAACATAAATTCATAATTTAAGTCTGTGAATTCTCAAATATAGTAGAACAGTAGGTTTTTTTTATCAGTCTTATTTGCTAGTACGAGTATATACATATATGTCCAGTACCTGGAAGCAGCAAATTGTAACTACATTTTTTATATCCAGATAATATACTACGTACATACATGCATATATATTTAATCAGCAGATTGTACATTACAAGAGAATTAGGTCCAGTTGTCGTTGTGAGCTGACAAGAAAATAAAATTGTCTTGCTAGGGATCAGTTAGTTTGATTTGTGCAGATTTGCTGAAGATCAACAATAATATTAGAATCTTCATTCGGATAGCAGACAAAAGGAGTTTGTGCAATTACATGAATTTAATAAAAATTTTAAGTTTTTAATATATTATAACTCGTGTTTTCATTTGCAATAGTCCACTACATTACATTTTGGTCCTTCGAGCCGGATATTTCGGACATTGGTTGGCACTGGACTCGGTTCACGTAGACTTTGGTGCATTTTTTTGAGTGAAATTGTGCTATTTTTTGTGATAGCGAAACATAATCGATCGTTGTTTTGTATAATCACTGAAATTCCGTCAAGATAAATATCGTTTTGTCATAATGGCAAATACCATCATCAGTAGTATCGCATGGCGCGTGTGGTGTGCCTTGAAGATTTATAAGTCTCGATCAGTAGTGCTTTCGCATCGGTCGTAATAATTAAACTCGGTAACGTATCGAATCTTATCTCGCGTAAAATGAATCACCTTAGTGAAGTGATGGTATACATAGCAATACCAATAACTATAAAGATTTTTGCAAACTGAAAGTTTTTTTATTTTCAAAAGTATTTTTCGTTCGTTGTAACTGAATTCAATAAACAGTTAATCGTGTGTAGTTTGTGAATAGGCTGGTTGCGATTTTGATGAACAGTTATTGTGGTATATGAAATATTTTGTGAATAAAGGACTGAATTGTCGCTGCACTAGGAATTACAGCGTTTTTTTTAAATACAGGTTATAAGATAGCATTGAATCACGTGCTAAATCTAGGTAAAATTGTTTCAATTTCATTCTTACAATTAATAGAGCAATGTCGGATTTAGCTAAACGGCGATCAATGCTACAAGGATCCACAAACAAAAATAAAAAAAAATCTTGAAGCAAATAGCGGTCAATTAAACGTATATCAGTTACAATGTCGACTAAGTCTATTAGAATCGTATTTTGAGGAAGCCATGTCAATTCAAAGGGAAATTGAAAAGGATGATTCAGAAACAGATTTAACAAGATCGAATGTTCTTGAAGACTCCTATTGTACGACCAAGGCTAATATTTTGGAGCTAATTGATCAACATTCGAAGCTTTTGACACCTACTAGTATCAATACTCAAACTTCATTTTCCACCACGCCATGTTATTCAGCTAAAGTGCCAAAGTTAAGACTTCCAGAGTTTTCTGGTAGGTACACGGAGTGGACAGATTTCATTAATGCTTTCACTACGTTAGTTGATGAAAGCAGTGAATTGTCGGCCATCGAAAAATTTGCATATTTACGGTCATGCCTAAGTGAACGCCCGTTAAAGGTAATAAAGGCCCTTGAAACCTCTCCTGCCAATTATCAAACTGCATTAAAGCTCTTGAAGTCGCGCTGTGACAATAAACACATAATTCTCCAGACTCACATTAGAGAAATTTTGAGCTGCCTACTGTTTCAAAAGGCTCCGGTACGCAAATAAGAAATATTGTAGACTCAGCAAATGCTCATTTAAGTACATTACAGTCACTAGGTAAGACAGAAAATTTTTATGCAACAGAAGTACTGTTCTTGAAAGCTCAGGCATTAGCTCGAGACCTAGCTCTTTCAGTAATTCATCAAATAAACGTTTTTCGCCTGTTCCATCGTCTTCGAAGGCACATTCATCTTTAGTGTCCTCGTCTAGTTCAAGGCAATGTCTTTGCTGTAACAGTGGCGAACACAGCATCCTCCAATGCTCAATATTTGAAAAGATGTCACCAGTAGAAAGATATTATGAAGCAAAACGGCTTAGGTTATGTCTAACTTGTTTGTTTCGTGGGCACCCGGTAAAAAAGTGCTCTGAAAAAAACCACTCATCTTGCGGTGGCATGCATCATATATTGCTCCATCGTCCGACAGTTCGTCCAACTAGTGAAAGCTTTGCTAATTCAAGCGCTGCCTTGTCAGCACAGAGCTCCTCGGCATCTAATGAAAACAAAGTTGAGTCATCTTCATCAATTAATAATGTCAGTTCACTGAAGGTTTCACTTCGTTCAAACTCAGATTCCCTTGAAAGGAGCAATTCTGTGGGGCAGATGACCCAAATCCTTTTAGCTACCGCTACCGTCCTTGTCAGGGACAATTGTGGCACATTTTTGCCTTGTAGAGCTCTTCTTGACTCGGCCTCTCAGGTAAATTTCATAACCGAACGGTTAGTTCAGCGGTTGCAGTTAAAACGATTGAAAGTATTCGGTGATATCAGCGGTATCGGAGATACAAGTGCACGTGTAAGGTATAAGGTGGCGACATCTATTAGATCAAGGGTCTCGGATTTTTCTGTGGATTTGGAATTTTGGACACTGTCAACCATTACTGATCTACACACAAGGTTACGTTTGAAAAAGGTTGACATTCTACTTGGAGCTGAGGTATTTTTGAACTTCTTGAGTCGGGTCATAAAGCTTGGAAGTAACTCCCCTATCCTTCAAGACACTAAATTGGGATGGATTGTGTCTGGTGTTTGCAATTGTCTTTTCGTAAGGATCCTTCGTGCCTAGGATTATCTTCTCGCATCGCTTATAAAAAATTTCATAACTTGGAAAAGAGATTAGAAAGGATGCCAGATATTAAGTCTCAATATTCAGAATTTATGTTAGAATACGAAAAATTGGACCACATGGAAGAAGCGAAAGATTCTATTCTTTCCTCTCCTCACTACATCATGCCACATCACTGCGTCCTCCGGCCAGAAAGCTCCACCACTAAGCTTAGAGTAGTTTTGACGCATCTTGTCGTACAAACAATAACGTGTCCCTCAACGAAATTATGATGGTCGGTCCGTCTGTACAGCCTGAGTTGCTCGAGATTGTTTTCAGATTTCGTCTTAAGAAATATTCATTGACAGCAGACGTTTCCAAAATGTACCGCCAGATCCTATTTACTTCAGATGATCGGAACTTTCAGTGCTTCTATTGGAGAAACAATCCTCAGGATCCTTTAAGAATATATCTTTGAAAACAGTAACATATGGTACAGCAGCAGCTCCATATTTAGCTACTAGATGTCTGAATTACTTAGCAGACTCTGAAAATGCGGTCAAACCTACTGGGACAAAGGTAATAAAATCTGATTTTTACGTAGATGATATACAGGAGCAAACACAATTGAAGAAACGTAACGAATCATGACTGAAGTCACCTCCATTCTCGCTTGCGGAAAACTAGAATTGAGGAAGTGGTGTTCGAATGAGCCAAGGTTGTTGGAAGGCATTTCGGAAGAAAACAGAGAAAAGATGTTGAGAAAAGATGCTCAGATTAAATAATTCGGATTTCACGAAGGCATAGGGGATTGCTTGTAATCCCATTGATGATATTTTTCAATTATTTGTTTCGGATATTAAAATTTCATCTCCTGTAACCAAAAGCCAGGTGTTGTCCATCATAGCCCGTATCTTCGATCCTCTTGGCCTTATCAATCCAATCACGGCCTTAGCTTAAGTATTTATGCAAGAGCTTTGGATCTTAAGAACAGATTGGGATCAGGCACTTCCTCAACACAAACATACGAAATTCGAAGAATTCTGTCATCAATTGCACTTCATCAATCAATTTAAAATTCCCCGATTTGTATCATTTGACAAAGACATCGTTAGTATGCAGCTGCATGGATTTTGTGATGCATCGGAGAGAGCATATGGTTGCTGTATTTATCTTCGCATAGTGAATTGTTCAGGACAGACTTTAGTAAAACTGTTATGTGCCAAATCACGCGTAGCGCCGATCAAGACAATTTCTTTACCTCGCTTGGAGCTTTGTGGAGCGCAATTGCTGGCTTAACCTCTTCATCGAATCGAAATTTCGGATCGAAGGTTAGTAAAACTGTTTGTTGGACAGATTCGAAAATCGTTCTGGAGTGGCTGGCTGAGCACCCGTCACAGTGGACCACTTCTTGTTCTTTCGGAATCGAATTGGCCAAAGGCAACATTCCTCAAGACTGTCACTTCGGAAAAAAGGAATAGGAAGTCCTGTTTAGTTATTTCAAGTGTACATCCTGTTGAAGATATCATCAAGAATATAAAGTATGTGAACTCGTTTAAAACTCTTCAAATAACAATAGATAGCGTTCGAGCTGCGATTTATCAACAATTAAAAAAAAAGCAAAGGATCAGCGTATTACTGGCGAGCTGACAACTGGAGAACTAGAAGATTCTCTGAGAACAATGATTTTGGAATTTGCAGCAAATAGAATTCGAGGAGGATTATCTTCAATTACAGCGAAATTTATCCGTCAGTCCGAAGAGCCCCATCAAAAGTTTAAATGCTTTCCTCGATGAATGTTCGAAAAAGAGACTGATTAGAGTAGGAGGGCGACTGCAGAAAGCAGATCACCTACCTGTTGCTACGAAATATTCCATTCTTCTTCCGAAAAAACATCCTTTTACGTCCTCGCTTATCGCTTACTTGCACCTTAAAAATTTCCACGCAGAGCCGCCAGCACTAGTAGCAATTATCAGGCAGAGGTTTTGGATCGTGCATGCTTGAGATGTTGTTCGGAAAGAAGTGCATCGTTGTTTACGCTGTTTTCGCTCCAAACCACTAGTGATGAATCAACTTTTTGGTAAGTTACAAGCGCATCGCATTGAACCTGCTAGACCATTTATTAATGCAGGATACATTTTAAGGTTCGTGGAAAGCACCCCGAAAAGGCATATGTCTCTCTTTTTGTTTGCTTCAGTACGAAGGCCATACATCTCGAAATTTAACGGCAGAAGCATTTATAGCGGCACTTAAAAGGTTTATCGCTCGACGTGGACGTTGCCAAACGCTCTATTGCGATAACGCCACTAACTTTATTGGTGCGAATCGTCAGTTAAAAGACCTGCATAAGATGTTCAATTTGCAACAGAATCAAGATCTGATACGAAGGATGTGTGCAGAAGATGGCATAACTTTTCGACCGATTCTACCCAGATCGCCTCATTTTGGTGGCCTTTGGTAAGCTGCGATCAAATCTGCTAAGTCTCACCTCTACAAAACTGTCAATAGTTCCTCGCTAACGTTTGAAGAATTAGCAACAGTAGCAGCCCAAATTGAAGCTATTTTAAATTCGCGGCTCATTACAGCGTTGTATAGCGACCCGACCGACTTAGAAGCTCTTACTCCGCGCCACTTTTTAATAGGGGAACCTTTAACGTCAATCGTAGAGCCGCACATTACAAATCTGACTTTATCTCGGCTGTCTCGATGGCAGCGCATTTGCGCTTTGAGTCAACAGTTCTGGAAGCGTTGGTCCAGCGAATATGTGGTGCAACTTAAAACAACGAGCAAAATGGAAATTTAGTGCTCCCAATGTTGCTATTAATACTTTGGTTCTAATCGGAGATGATGATTTGCCTCCGCAAAAATGGTTGGTAGGAAGAATCGTTGAAGTATTCAAAGGACCTAATGGAAAAGTTCGAGTGGTATCAATCAAAACAAAAAATGGGATTTTCAAGCTAGCTATACACCGCATCTGTCCTCTTCCTATTGAGACTCAAGGCCAATAGTGATTGAAGGCAGACTCTTCAAGGTGGGCGGAATGTTGAGTCGTATACGAAATTACATTAAAATTAAAACACAAAAACATAAATTCATAATTTAAGTTTGTGAATTCTCAAATATAGTAGAACAATAGGTTTTTTTTATCAGTCTTATTTGCTAGTACGAGTATATACATATATGTCCAGTACCTGGAAGCAGCAAATTGTAACTACATTTTTTATATCCAGATAATATACTACGTACATACATACATATATATTTAATCAGTAGATTGTACATTACAAGAGAATTAGGTCCAGTTGTCGTTGTGGGCAGACAAGAAAATAAAATTGTCTTGCTAGGGATGCTAGGGATTAGTTAGCTCAATTTGTGCATTTGCTGAAGACCAACAATAATATTAGAATCTGCATTCGGATAGCAGACAAAATAAGGGAGTTTGTGCAATTACATGAATTTAATAAAATGTTTAAAGTTTTTAATAAATTATAACTCGTGTTTTCATTTGCAATAGTCCACTACATTACAGTTAGTTTATTATTGCTGAAATAAGTAGAAGACTGTATTTTATTCATTGGAAACAGAATTAAACTTCCGTCTGTGCTATAATAGCAGCAGAATTATACTTCTGCTACGGTCTGTACCGCATGGGTAGCAGAATTAAACTTCTGCTTCAGTATTTTGAGGTAGACTTCGAGGCAGAACTAGACTTCTGAATAAAGATTTAAGCAGAATTAAGCTTCGGTATAAAGTATTTAACAGAATTAGAATTCTGTATTAGAGGATTTATAGATAGAATGAAACGTCTAAACGTAAACAAAATTCGAATTTTGTATAAAGCATGGGATTAGACTCTGCTGGAAGATGCTTACAGATTAACCTCTGGAACGAGAATTTTAAAGCCACCGCAGCCAGTTATGTTCTCTGTTCCATGATTCATCAGTTTCATTCGTTCGAGATCTGATTGTGGCGAAAATAGCTGTCTGACGTAATGTCACTTGATGACATTACAAAAATGTAAATACGTAAGATTAGGTAATTGAATAAATTACTAATAAGTAAGAGGGGTTTCCTGCGAATATAGTGTACGAGATTAGACAATTCAACGACAGTCAAACCCAAAGAGCGCGGGGAAAAATGACAAGAGGGCTGGTCGCTTGATTTCTGACATTTCATTATGACAATTACTTTAAATTATCATAGGCAACGCCAAGAAATATTATCTGAAAATAACGAGGCGCTAAAAATGTGTTTATTTTACCTACCAATTTGGATTATAAAAAATGTCCCCCTTCAAAATTTCACGGTTTCAGTACTGCGATGACGAAACGAATACAAACACAGCACAGTAACACATTTCGCCGAGTGGCTTAGGTTTTCACCCGATATGCCGTTTCCTTATTAGTTATTTATTCAATAGATTAGGTTAATGAATGGTAAGTTTTGTAATATTCTTGGTGTATTTGTCGATTATTAATAAGTTTTTTAGTTTCTTTCAGATGTAATAATGCTCAGGACGACTTAAGGCAGTGATTGCTCTGTAGGATTTATCACAATTAGGTAAGTGTTGTGTTGTGTTTAGTTTTATTTAAAGAACGATACTTTGTTTTTCTCTCCCTTTGCATTTTGTTATGTATAACGAGTATGTAACAAATTATATGTATTAAATTATTAATCGTACTGTACTATTGTGCGGTAGTGTACTTGATTCGGACAGACGAACGGAGTCGGGCTTCACTTTTGTTCTGACTTTCGCACCAAGCATTACATCCAATTATAATATCGAGTAATTAGAATAACTTAAGTATAAGTACGGGAGTCGTTTTATTCCCCATCCTTAATCCCTGTAACGAATACAATAAGTGGCGACGAGGAAAATTAAAATCGGCAAAATTTAATTAAAGTAAATAGTATACACACACGTGGTCATAAAACTCTAACATAAAAAGCGTGCTTAGTGGATTCTAAAAATTTGTGGAAGTGCAGTGAAAAAAAAAATAAAGAAATAAAATGTCCAGATTATTGGGAAATATTGAGCCGTTTCTTCCAGGCGCAATTTTAAAGCTTACGAAGATAGATTGAGGCAATTCTACTCAAAATAAATGATATTCAGGATGAAGGTAAGACGGCATTATTTATAACGGCAATGGGTGCTGAAGTATATGAGATATTGATGTCGCCAACAGTACCAGATTTACCCAGCACAAAAAAGTTTGAACATTACTTCGAAACCATTTTGCTCCCAGGAAAATAAAAGAGCAGAGAGGTATAAAACTTATAAAGCGCATCAAGAAGAAGGTGAAGCTCTAAATGAGTACATAGTTCGACTCAAATCCTTAGCACAAACATATCGCTTTGGGGATTTCTTAGACGAAGAAGAAAATAAATCGTCCGCAAATTCCACATCGCAAATTAGCTCAGTTGCGAAATATAAAGCGAAAGTCCTAGAGGAAGCCCTAGTCGATCGGTTTATCATTGGGTTATGCAGCACGAAAATTCAAGAAATTTTGTTAAACGAAGATTCTTTAAATTTCGAGCAAATGTGTCAAAAAGCTCCAAATATCGAAGCGTCAGAGAAGGCTTCGAGGTATATGCAGCCATCACTGCAACATGCTATCGTTAGTCGGAGTCGCCTTCAGCACACGTGCAAGAAAAACCAGTCAAGTCAAAATGGTCAGAACAGAAGTCAGGGTCAAAGTCTAAGTCAAAATCATAGCCCTAATCATAGCAGTAATCAAGAAGGGCAAAAAAAACAACAAGTTACAAAAGTAATTCAAGCAACTCACAAAATTCCAGTAAACAATATACACACCAACAACAGCGATGCAATAGATGCGGTCGAAATCATCAAGAAAAAAATTGCCCTGCTAGAAATTGGGAATGCTTCTATTGCCAGAAAAAGGGTCATACATCAGTGGTATGCTGAGCGAGGAAACAGATAAGACCCATTCAGATTGTTAAAGGTAGTAATCAGTCAGCTGAGTGCATCATTAAAATTCAAGGTCAGCAGATTCGCATGGAGATAGATTCAGGAGCATCGGAATCTGTAATCAGTGAAAGAGAGTATCGCAATATATAAAAATATTAAATTGAAGTAATTGGTACATTAGGGGCGGAAGTCGAATTTGGAGGTAGACGAATGGTATTGGATTTGATCGTGATTGAAGGAGATAAACCATCAAAAGCTATTATGGGACGTACTTGGTTAGATGTTATTTTTCCAAATTGGATGAAGAGTTTTTTAATCAAACAAAACAGAGACGCAGTAAGTCAAATTTATCAAATTGATAGCATAGTCGAGAAAATTAGAAAAAAAAATCCTAAAGTAGTAAATGAACAGTTAAATTCGCCAATAATTGGTTATGAAGCGGAGATTGTTTTAAGGGATAGTCAAGATCCAATTTTTCATGCTGCCTACAGCGTACCATACACATTACGGGAAAAAGTAGAGCTCGAATTAGATCGTCTAGTGAAGGAAGGCATCATTATACCAGTCAAGTATAGTCGCTGGGCCAGCCCAATCGTGGTTGTACCTAAGAAAAATGGAAATATACGAATCTGTGTTGACTGTAAGGTTACAATAAATAAATGCATTCAAACTGAGCATTATCCATTACCGCGCATGCAAAATATTTTTGCTCGCTTATCCGGTTGTAAATATATTTGCGTTCTTGATTTGACGGGAGCATATCAACAGCTATCAGTTAGTAAGTCTTCACAAGAAATTTTAGTGATAAATACCCATAAGGGACTTTTTGCTTTTACACTACTAGTGTTTGGCGTGAAAAGCGCCCCTTCGATATTTCAGTCCATTATGGATGAAATCCTAATAGGGTTAAAGAATGTATTTTGTTATTTGGACGATATAATTTTTGGAGGTAACGATATTGAAGAGTGTACGCAAAGATTATATGAAGTATTAGAGAGACTAAATCGTCACAACGTCAGAATAAATTTACAAAAGATCATCTTTTTTAAAAACCTCGGTGAAGTATTTAGGTCATAAGGTTTCCGAGAGAGGGTTAGCCTCAAACGAGGAAAAAGTGCGTGCTATTGTAGACGCACCAGCACCAACAAAAGTGTCAGAGCTACAATCGTATCTAGGTCTGCTATATTTTTACAGCTCATTTCTACCAAATCTAGCAGCTACATTTTACCCATTGTATAAATTACTTAGGAAGGGGGTGAAATTCAATTGGGATAAGTTTTGTCAGTTGTCTTTTATTAAAAGCAAAAAACTTCTAACTGAAAATAGCTTACTAGAATTGTATGATCCAAAAAGACATCATCTGCAACATGATGAGGTGCTAAGAAAGGTACATAGGGCTCTCTTAGCGTCGTGGCCTATAGAAATAAACGAAAATATGCGCCCATATTATCAAAATAGAAGAAGCTTATCCACTGAAGGTATATATGTCTACTACGGAAACAGATTAGTCATTCCGACATGTCTAAGGTCTAAAATATTAAATTGGTTACATGAAAATCATTCCGGAATTGTAAATATGAAACGTCTTGCCAGATCATATGTATGGTGGCCATCCTGTGATAAGGATATTGAAAAGTTTATCAAATCATGTGAGAGTTGTGAAATAACGCAAAATGTAAAAAAAAAGGAATATCAAGTAAATGGCCAAATTGTAGCCATGTATTCGAGCGCATTCATCTAGATTTTTTCTTTTTTCAAGGGAAATCATTTTTAATTTTGGTAGATGCGTTTAGTAAATATGTTGAAATAAACTAGTTTTCTCTTATACACCTAGGATAGCTTTTAATATTCTTAGAAATAAAAATCATAATAATATACAAGAAAATTTAATAAATGATGAAAAGAGTAAAATTAAAAACAAACAAAATGAATTAAATAGTCATTGTATTAAAAATTACAAAAAAAAATGTAAGATAAATAATACAAGTAAATATAGTTTAAGTGAGGAAGTTATGTACCGAAATCATTTTCAACAATTTGTTCGTTGGATTCCTGCAAAAATCTTAAAACAAATAAGTAAACTGACATATTTAGCAGAAGTAAAAGGACGGGTTAGACTTGTCCACGAAAACCAATTAAGAAAAAAAGGATTGCTGTTGTGACTCAGGTGCCCAATGCCGCGAATCAGAACCATAATACCGATAACCATTAATTGACCCTGAAATTGAAAAATTATTTCATTTTTAAATCTCATTCAAAATTTAAAATGCATTTAGAAATGCATTCCCATATTATAACAAAATGCAATTTAGCATAAATTGCATTTTGTTATCAGACACACATTCCACTCACACGGTGTGCACACTTCCCTACATACAGTGTCTTCTTACTTTTTTTCCGTATGTACTATGTACATACGTACATGACCTACTTAACCTAATCTAATTGCATGTACATACATACATACAATTATCAAAATTATTCGCTCCCTCTTAAAATTAATATTTCAAGACAGGCGCATAAGTGCATATCGGATTACAGTTTCCATTGATGCATATAGCTCGCATCAAAAAACTATTTTCTCACGTACGTTTTTTCAACGTCGTGAGGAAACAATAAAAAATAAAAGAGCTTTTGAAGATATCGTGGGTACCTGGGTGCAATTTGCCCAAACCTCGGGGAGTGCTTTTTCCATCCCGTCGAGGTGAGACTTTAATTATAGAATATTAACGGAAAATTAAATCGGAGTTAAAGATGTTAAATCAGAAAATAGTGAAAAAAATATATATATATTAAAGGAATTTAAGTCTAAAAAATGTGAAAAATCAAAGAAAAATTGTGGAAAAATATAGGGGAAATTATATAAAATTAAAAAAAATTGTGAAGAATACAGAAGAAAGTTTAGTTAAGAGGTGTGTTTTAATTCTTACAGATCTTGGTGTTTGCTCACTCCACAGGAGCACGGAGCAAACAAGAAAAATACAACATTGCAAGACAAATGGTTTTTAGCTGATATTAAATCAAATTGTTTTGTTGAAAAGGATTTTGGTGCAACAGCTAATGTTAAACTAAATTATGAAAGAGAAGGAAAAGTAAGTCAAAAAAAAAAGACTCAAAAAATGAATTGAACAATAAGGTGGCAAATAAACATACTAGAATTAAAAGTAATAAGGAAAGAAAAGATAACACAGACCTTAGAAGGTCTACTAGAATTAGAAAGCCAACAAGGCTATTTAAATCTTCAAGTTAAAGAAAATAATTAAATGTAAAGCAAAAAATTATAGCGAGGGTTAAAACAGAAGGGGAAAGTTGTTATGTATAACGAGTATGTAACAAATTATATGTATTAAATTATTAATGGCACTGTACTATTGTGCGGTAGTATACTTGATTCGGACAGACGAACGGAGTCGGGCTTCACTTCTGTTCTGACTTTCGCACCAAGCATTACATCCAATTATAATATCGAGTAATTAGAATAACTTAAGTATAAGTACAGGAGTCGTTTTATTCCGCATCCTTAATCCCATTAACGAATTCAATACATTCAAGGAAATATTTCATTGTGGGATGCCGATAATATGCGGATGTATATTGCAGGAGGAAATGAAGGTGGCTATGGGGGAAATGTAGATGGACTGAACACACATAATTATGTATTACACGAAAAAAAGATAAAATATTTAATAAAAAAAAATAATTTCACATTACCTTTGCTAATATGAACATGGTTACTTAAACTTTTCCGCTTGTAATTCCGATTTAATATTAGAAAAAATACAAGCTTTTACTTGCAATTCCAATTTATTCAATTTACGAAACCGCTTCACAAAAACCCAACCTTTCCACACTAATTAACTTCGCAACGGCTCCCATTGACATTTTACACCGAGCTCTTCAAACTGTAGAAGTGTCCCACTCAGTTAATCTGTAATAAAAAACTCCTTCCCCTGCAGCCGCCGCGATTTGTAAATAATAAATAAAAAGAAGAATTTACTGAGCAATTATTTAATGCGTCATCGGCGACCACCAACTGTAGTGTTAAGGTTTTACACCAGCCCTATTTGCCAACAACAGGTAAAATCAGCCCATCACTATGCGAAGTGATGTGCCCAGTATTATCCATTGCGTCATTGCTACCTGCAGCTGTTGTGTAATCATTTAAAGAATCATGCAAAGGTCAATATTTCACTATGCGAAAATAACATTCTGGGCGGTTACTTATTGCCCAATTAATTAATTAAAAAATTATAATATTATATTAAAATTATACAATTATTGAGGTATTTAAAAATTGTTCATGAATCGTTGAATAGGTAATAATGATTGCGTATCTTGACATAGAAATTGATTTGGAATTGACGAATGTTTACGGTGCTGAATACTATAAAATTGACATGAACTATTTTTTCTTACGTAATTTAAAACAAGTAAAAGTTTTCTTTTCCGTTGAATTAAATTAATTGATAATAAAGTTTTTACATAATTATAGTAAGTACCTATATAAACAAATAGATTACCTAAACAATTCTATCATAATGTTTGGTTGAACCCAGAGATCATGAAAAGAAGGATTGTATAAAATAAAACTCAAAATCGTCATAAATTAAATTTGTTAAATGCTTTTAAATTATTCTTTCCAATCAATTTGCAGTAAGAATTAGACATTTGTTTCCTAATGGAGGATTTAACTTTTGTTAAATTTTTCTTTGTATAAAATAAACCATTAACACAACCACTTAAGTAATTTTAGTAACATGAAAATTCTTATATAAGTACAAAAAAGTACAGTGATATGTATTTGATAATTAATTAGTTCAGATAAAATGTAGAAATATAATTTTTATTAGAAGATATTAGTAGATAAATTGAACATCAAGTTTAGTTAACAATTTTGCTTTTTTACAATTACGATTTCACATAATTGAACAAGGCATGGCACAACATAGCGGCAAACAGACTGGAACTACAGCTGCTCCAGATCGACTTTTGCTTTTGGATTTTGACTCCGCCTCGTATTCGTATCGTCCTGAAGCTCGCGCATACCCTCCCTGTAAAACATATGTAATTTAGGGTTGCTGAAAAGCTTATATAAAGAAAAACAAAAATACATGAGCTCTGTATGCTGCTGCGCTTTCTTCTTTACTTGAAAGTACTTCGTGTCCTGGCGGATAGTATACCGGGGGTCCAGCTATGTTTTTTGAGGGTATTTTTGGCTCACCTGATGTTGCTACAGAAGTGTTGACCTCCTTTCTTCGGGAAATGGTTTCACTTGGAGGAACTGCAGCATTCCCCTGGAAAAATAAGTTAATTAAAAAAAATTTCTCTATTCTAATATATCAGTTGCCTTCATATTATTTCTATACATAAGAAAACAACTAATTTTAAAATTTTCCTTAAGATTAAATGAAGCTCTCTTCTCAGAGTTTCCAAAATTGTGACTATCTAGTAGTAGCGTGAGCTTTCGTTCTAATAACATTAGCAATACCCACCAATAATGCCTATAAAGTACTATTCAAAGTTATGCATCAAATACAAAACCGAGTATTTGCTTGAACTACTAGTTCCCGTCGTCACCACGCAAAGCTTTTAAGATTTAAAATGAATAAATCATTCACGTATTTATCATTGATTTTTATAAAAGAAGCTACTCACGGGATTTATCCGGACTACTGAATAAAATTACCTCAATCTTCATTCTTATATTGTGTCAGTAAATCTATAGCAATAAATTTTATTTAATAATAACATGAAAAATGTTAACAAATTTGGACAAACAGCTCCGGTAGCATTTATAAATATGTTTGGAAAACCAATGTACGAAAAATATTGGTGTGTACATGAAAAAGTGCTTCGGGGTGGGAAAAAAAAGACAACTGTTTTTTGAGGATTTTGATTTACAAAAAGCAAAAATCAACATCTTCAAAAATCTAAGTCCGGTAGCATTTGAACTGAAGAGTTTCTATTATTTTTCCGAAGGTTTCAAATCAATATCATAAAAATTGTGGAAAATAAAAAGGGTTAACGAAATTCTTACAAATTTATTCAGTATTAATAATAACCTTTGTGCAAAGAGCTTACCACCCGCATGACTATCTGTCTCACTCTCAGTTCATGTAATGACTCTCCGTCTCACTCAAAGCGTGATCACCTTCTTTGCAAAAGAAAGAGCAACGTTGAATTTCATTTGCAAAGAAGGTGATCACGCTTAGTGATCCACAATTTCATAAAGCAAACTATGACAAAATACGCACAATACTAGCCTCAAACCATTATCCCACGCACACAATACATAACATTATCAAAAATATCAAACATTCACTAAACAACAACAGAATGGATAATCGAGAAGACAATCATCCTACACAAATTACTCGATATAAAAAGCTAACATATGTACCACCAATAAGTGACAAAACCATCCCTTTCCTAAAAAGCAACAATATGTCAAACATTTCTCTAGGACTACAACCGCAAAATAAACTAGGGCAGACAATATATACAAACACCAAAACCAAAATTGGAAAACCTACAATAGGTGCAATATACGAGATAAAATGCAAGACAGAAAATTGCAATAAGATCTACATCGGGGAAACGGGAAGAGATATTAAAACACGAATGCGGGAACACATAAATGATTTCAACCGAGCAACAAAACTTACTATAAATGACAATGACACACAAAGGCATGAACGGAATTACAATACAGCATGCCTGGCACATGCTATCAAAAACAAACACAATTTCAATTATGACAATCCAACTATTCTTCACAAAGAGCATTCCTGGACAAAGCGGAAAAACATAGAAGGTCTATACATACATGCAAATAAGCCCAACACCACGAATTTCAAAGTAGACACACAATATATTAGTTCCCAGTATAAGAGTATAATAGATGTACATAGACAACACAGTAATTATCATTTACCTTAACCATAAGAAGTAGTGTAGTCCAAGTGTTTTATATATATTTAATTTATTGCTTAGATGTTTTTACTCGTTTTTTGTATAATTCATTTCAAGTGACTGTCCAGTTTTTCTTTTTATTTTTAACTTTTTTAATATTTTAATTTTAATTAAACGACGAAAGGCTAAGGATAGCCTTGACACACTAAAAGCACTATGATACGATAATCTTAAGGTAAATAACTTTTATTACAATAGAATGGCTGCATAATTATTGTTATTGTTATATTCATATTGTAGCTCCTTGAGAATGGTCACAACCAATGACCGAAATATATCGGATACCTAAAATTATCAAGTGTTTAAATCACACAACCCGGGTCATATAATCCCAAAAATCCAATGCTTGATATCCACAAAAGACCCAATATAAAACAACTTTATTAAATAGGCGTTTTTTTAAAACATGCTTAGGGACGTTAACAACGAAATTCTCAGCCATATTATTGAGAGTAATACACATTCGATTAATAGGTTCATACATGCTAAAGTTAGACCTTGAGGAGTTAACATGCAACAGAGGTAGTCTTCTCAAATTGTGGCTACTATCACGGAAAGAGATTTTGTTACGTAACAATAGAGAATCAATATTCGCGTTTAAGAGTTGATGCACAAATGTTACATCGGCAACCAAGCGATGTTTCTCAAGCGAGTGCATATTCAAAAGCTTCAAGCGATCCTCGTAGGGTGGAAGAATTAAAGAATTATTCCAGGGTATGTAGATGCCTGAGAGCAAATCGTAGGAAGTTCCGCTGAACAGACTCGATACGGTCGATGTGTGTACCGTAAAATGGAGACCAGACCTGGCTAGCATACTCAAGAAGTGGTCTCACAAAGCAAGTGTACAAACGCAATGTTATGGTAGGATCTGAAAACTTTCGGGACCAACGTTTAATAAAGCCCAGCATAGAACTACTCTTTGAAACCATGTAGTTTACATGGGAGATAAAATTCAATCTGTGGTCACATTTGGCACCCAAGTCACAGACAGAGTCCACACGGCGAATCGAGGAATCCGAGAACTCATAATCATAAGAGATTGGTTTCTGATTCCTGTGGAAAGTCATAACCTCACATTTGTTGATATTTAGTACCAAATTATTGCTCTTGCACCAATTGTAAAATTTTTGAAGGTCACCCTGTACCTGTTCACAATCGTTAACAGATTTAATCTGAGCGAAAAGCTTAATATCGTCAGCATAAATCAAGACCTTACAGTACCTCACAACAGAGACAATGTCGTCAATAGACAGAATAAAGAACAACGGGCCCAAGTGACTCCCTTCTGGTACGCCAGACGAAGCCTTCAATACTCTAGCGATGGAATGGCGGAATAAGATTTGGTATGTTCTGTTATCTAAATAAGACTCCGTCCATTTTAGAAATATTGGGGGAAACCCATATTTTTCCATTTTAAACAGTATCACGGAGTGAGATAACTTGTCGAACGCCTTACTAAAGTCTGTATAAATGCAATCTGTCTGATAGCCTTTTGCAAACCCGCAAATGGTATCCGAGACAAATTGCAACAAATTAGTGGTTGTAGACCTGCCCGAAATAAACCCATGCTGGTTTGAAGAGAGCAAATTCTTACAGGAAGATGATAGTTGAGAGTAAATGATAGATTCGAATAATTTGGGCATGCAAGATAATTTTGCAATAGGTCTATAGTTAGAAATTTCTTTTTTACTACCTTTTTTGTGGATAGGTATGATAAAGGAGTTTTTCCATAGCTGCGGGAAACAACCACTATCGAGCGATTTTTGGAAGATAATTCTTAGCGGAGCCACCAGGGCGAGGCAGCATGACTTAAAAAAGGCCGGAGGGATCCCATCAGGACCAGTTGTGAAGTCATTTGGAAGCCCATTAATATGATCGAGTATATCCTCTTCTGAAATTGAAGGGATAGTGAATGAAACGTTATGGGAATCGTTCATATGACTGAAGTTGCTATTTTGAGATTGAAAATTTGACGAGACAAAGGCATTGTCAAAAAATGAAGCAAACATATCGCAAATTTCAGATGAATCATCACTAGCAGAATCCTTGTACCTCATGGTATTGGGGTAGTTGTCCGTTTTTTTCTTCATATTAATAAACTTAAAAAACATGCGTGGGTCACTAAATAATTTCGTACGCATCCTTTGAACATACTCACCATAAAGTGCAGAAGAAAGTTCTCTGAACTCATTATATGATGTGAGGAAGTTGCTGTGACTTATAATGTCCTTGTCCCTCATATAACTTTTCCAGAGTTTATTATTCCTATTTTTAAGACGTTTCAGTTCTTTATTGAACCATGGCGGTGATGTTTTATTCAACCGCTGACGCTCGCGGGGAATATAAGAAGAAAATAAATCGAAAAGAATTATGTAAAACTTAGAAACGTCTTCATCAACACTATTGCAAACAGAAATGTGTAGAAATCAATAGAGGTAACTCTACTGGAAAGTTCTGAAAAGTCAGCCTTTCTAAAATTGAAAAAGTATTGCGCTTCGTCACAATATGTGAGGTTTTCGGTTACATAGCAATGTGTAATTTGAAGAGGGGGTGGTATTTGTCAAGAGTAGACATTATAACTGGGCTAGGTTCAACTAATAAGTTACCCGCGTCAGTAGAAAATACCAGGTCTAACTGCCTACCCATGTCATTCTTAACATTACTGATTTGGCTGAGACCAAGAGATGAAATAGTGTCAAGGAAAAGTGATTCCCTTGTTGTCAAGTTAAGTGGAAGATAGTCATCGTCATCATCATTAAGTACCCATTGTGTATTAGGTAGGTTAAAATCACCAATAAGTAGTAATTCGTCAAGAGGTTCCATCTTACCATGGATAAAATTAGATGTTAAAATAAGTAGGTCATAAATATTTTGACCTTTGTCGTCGACGATATTTATGGAGTCTGGAGGAATATAGCAACAAAGTATGTATATAAGTCATATTTTAAAGAGACATCTTAAGAACTATAAGTTCAATATCGAGAGTGTTGGAGAAACTGGGGAGCTCAACTTGGCTGCAATTTAAGTGGTTTTTACAGGCGAGGAGTACGCCACCACCACGAGCTTCAGAATCAGTATGCCTATCTCTTCTAAAAATTTGATAAGAATTGTCAAATCGCGAAAACCATGATGCAGCCAGGTTTCAGTGAAAGCAACTATATCAAAACAATTTGCAACAGAGGATTTAAAGATTTCTGCAGTTTTTGTCCGAATCCCCCTTACGTTTTTATAGTAAAGGGAAAGCGATTTGAGTTTTTTGAGATATCGCTGCTTATTTTAGCTGTACGTGTATGTTGGTGCCCAGAAGGTACAGCAGCAACAATTAAAAGCAATAACTGCAGTACACATTTGGGATTTTCAACGCTCGATGATTATTTTGCGACCAGATAAAAATTGAATTTTAAGCCCCCCAAGTAACAAGAGCGCAAACAAATGAACAATGAGGAAACAATAGCAGAGGAAACAATCAAAATCTAAGCTGCAAAGTGGACTTAACAACAATGATAGCTAAGTTTTAGATAAGTAGTTTCAATTAACAGATTACTTGCATTATCAAATTTATTTTAGTTGATTTATAAAAAAAACGAAATAAAGAAGAAACTAAGACTAAGATCGAATGGTAACAGCATTTGTAATATTGGTTCATTGGTGAGTACTTCAATTCATAAAACAAATTAAAACCATATCAACCAACAATATCATTGATTGGGAGAACATCATTGATTACTAGATAGGTAGAAGATCATTGATTACTAACGAATGGTCCACTGAAAATTTATAACAATATATATATTTAAACACATTTGTTTATTTATATCATATATATTTATATTACTTTTTGTTGCATAAATTTGGCAAAACATAATGACAGAAGACACGAAAAATGCACCAACAAACACGAATCAGCCTATCGTGGTAGTAATGCTCAAGGTAGTACTGATAGCTCCGAAGCTTCGCACGATTCAAATTTATTATTAGCTTCATTAAAAATTCCACCTTTTTGGAATAATAGACCAGATTTATGGTTTCTAACAATTGAATCCCAATTTCGTATGAGAAATATAACCACGTCAAATACGAAATATGATTATATTGTATCCTCTTTGCCTCCAGAAACGATGGAAATCGTTGCGGATATTTTGTTAAATCCACCTCCGACGAACAAATATGAAAATTTAAAAACAAATCTTTTATCACGATGTAGAGATACCGAAGAGCGTAGTTTAGATGCGCTTTTCAACAAAATGGAATTAGGTGACGCTAAGCCGTCAGAGCTTTTCCGACAAATGGAATCTCTGGCCCAGGGTAATAGCCTTATTAATAAATCGCTCTTACGCAAACTGTGGTTAAACAAACTTCCAAGCTCCATTCAAGCATGCGTAATTGCCATCGAAGGCTCGCAAACTCCGGAGGAAGTTTTCTCAATTGCTGATCGCATTCATGACTCCGAATTTCCAAATCTCACAGAAACTTTTCCAGAATTCGTTCCAATCCTCAACACAGAGATGCAAGCAAAAGCCGACATTCCCCCAATAAAATATGCTGGTACCATCGAAAATTTGGTAATAAGGCTAAGAAATGTATACCACCTTGTGAAGATAAAAAAAAAACTAATTGAAGCAACTTCGTTCGCGGCAACGAAGACCTGCCCTTTCTCACGCCGCTTATACATTTTAGGTAAAAAAACTAACTAACTACGTCGCAACTTTGAGTACCCTTTTATAATAGCTGCAGTGGATTACGCAATTATAGGTGCGGACTTCCTCTACCAGTTTGATTTGGTTGTCGACCTTAGAGAAAGAACACTGATAGACAAGAAAACATCCCTCAAAGTGGCATGTATTCACGTATGTCTACCTCTTGCTCACCTAAGCTTTATCCTTTGGAAGGCGAATATGGATGCATTTTAAACGAAATTCCGTCACTCAAAGCACCACCCAACTTCAATTCTGAAGTCGGTCACAACATAGTACATCATATCTATACTGAAGGACCTCTTCCCTCTGCATGAGCTCGGAGATTAAATCCCGAAAAATATAAAATAGCTAAAGAAGAATTTCAAACGATGATCAGATTAGGAATATGCCAACCTTTCTCTTCCGTTGTCGCTTCCCCTCTCCATATGGTCCCTAAGAAAGGATCCACCGATTGGAGACCATACGGGGACTACAGACAGTTAAACACTACTACTATTTTCGACAAATATTCTTTGCCGAATAGTCAGGATTGTACAATTAATCTTCACGCTTGTACAATATTTTCCAAAGTCGACCTTATAAGAGAATATCATCAAATCCCGGTTGCACCAGAAGATATTTGTAAAACTGCCGTCATAACGCCATTTGGACTTTTTGAATTTTTGCGGATGCCCTTTGGTGTCAAAAATGGTGCGCAAACTTTTCAACGTTTTATAAATGAAGTTCTCAGTGATCTAGACTTCGTTTTCACATACGTTGATGATATTTTAATTGGTAGTAAAGACTCGATGGAGCACAAACAAAAGCTCCGCTTACTATTCTCTAGACTTCAGAAATATGGTATAAATGTAAACTCAACGAAATGCATCCTTGGCGTCTCGGAAATCGAATTTCTCGGACATCTGATTTCAAAGAATGTAATCGCCCCATCCCCAACCAGAGTTCAAGCAATTCAAAAATTTCCCACATCCAAGACTTTCAAACAGCTTCAACGATTTCTCGGAATGGTGAATTTCTACAATCGTTTTCTTCTCCATATAGCTGAAGCTGCAGCTCCACTATACGAGCTTTTAAAAACAAACAAACAAGCAAATAAATGCGCCAAAGCAAAATTCTTCTGGTAGCAGGAACATGGCAGTGCTTTACTAAAAATAAAGTCTGATCTGAAAAATTACATGTTATTAGTACATCCTGTCCCCTTCGCGAAAGTTGGCATATGGGTTGACGCTTCGAGCGCCGCAGTAGGCGCCGTTTTACAGCTAAAAAATGACAGCAATTGGCAACCATTAAGCTTCTTCTCAAAAAAGCTGAAGCCAGCGGAAAAGAAATATTCAACTTTCGACCGAGAGCTACTAAGCATCTATTTAGCTATAAAGCGTTTTAGATATTTTGTGGAAGGTAAAAATTTCACGTATTTACTGATCATAAACCATTGACCAATGCTATATCTTCAAAAATCGAAAAGACACCAAGGCAAACCAACTAACTAGACTATATAGCTCAGTTTACGAACGATATACGCTATATTAAAGGTAGCCAAAATATAGTTGCAGACACTTTGTCGAGATCAAACAGAGCCACTATAAACGATAAAAAAATTGATTTTGACATACTTGCCAAAGAACAAGCCGAAGACGATGAATTACAAAATCTTCTAATTAAGAATGAGCATGATCAAAAATCATTTTCTTTCACTTTGAAGAAAATTCACATACACTTAGAAAATCTTGATATCTGGTGTGAGACTTCGACCACGGTCAATAGGCCTTACGTTCCTGAAACGCTCCGTCGCATTACTTTCAACATAATCCATGATCTTTCTCATCCAAGTATTAGAGTCACACGAAGACTCATTGTTTTAAAGTACTTTTGGCCCGCAATGAATAAGAATATAAACCTGTGGACGAAAACTTGCATTCCTTGCCAGAAGGCAAAGATTAATCGTCATACGATATCGCCTCACGGAGAATTTAAAACACCGACTGGCAGATTTGAGCATATACATCTTGACCTGGTGGGCCTAATGCCACAGTCAAATGGGTATACCAACTTATCGACAATAAAAGATCGCTTTTCTTACTGGCCCGAAGCTATTCCCTTGAGAAGTATAACCACATCCGTTATTGCCTATGCTTTGGTACATAATTGGATATCAAGATTTGGCGTTCCAAGGACAATTACCACAGATCAAGGACCACAGTTTGAATCATTACTGTTCTTTGAATAGAATACCACCACGTATCACCCACAATCGAATGGTTTTATAGAACGCTTCCACAGGCAACTAAAGGCAGCCATTCGAGCATCGCATGATCCAAGAAATTGGTATAATTCTTTACCCTGGATCCTTCTTGGCATCCGGTCCTCCATCGTCGAAGATTTGAACATAGCACCCGCTCAATTGCTATATTGACAACCATTACGTCTCCCTGGCGAACTTGTAGTCTCTAATACTTTACCTGATCAGAGCATTACAACCACTTACGCGAAGGATCTTCAAAAATCGCTATCGACGATACGACCTACAACAAACAAAACTCGAAGACAAACTAAAATATTTGTCCCACAAGATCTTAAAAATTGTTGTCATGTATTTGTGAGAGAAGAAATTTATAAAGGTACTTTAAATCACCCTTACAGTGGACCATACAAAGTAATCAATAAGGCAGATAAATTCTTTAAACTTCTAATGAATGAAAAAGAATGCACAATTTCCATTGATAGACTCAAAGCTGCTTTCTTATTAAATCCAGAAGTACTCACCAATGATAGAATAACTAGAAATAGTTCAAAATCCAAAGTTTTATTTAAAATATAAAAGAATCCATTTGTAATCTAGTTTAATAATAATTACATAAAGTAGTAATGAAATGAATTAACAATTTAACTAAACATATTGAATTTTGCTAATTACATATATAGTATAAAACACTGCCACCTCACACATCACACAAGCTGCTACCTTTGGATGAACAGTTTTTGGTGAATTTAAGACATATTATAAACACTGAACTAGTAGTGAACTAGTAGAAAAAGATCTACAAGAAGCATCGTCACCAATTGTTTCAACATCGCTGAAGCTAGAAATAGTTTTCCTCGTGGCAATTCGACGGTTTCCAAAGGCTGCACCGAGGAAAGGCATTAATATAGGTCGCCGAAAAATATGAAAGGATTCTTACCTATATACCTGAGAAGGCTGAATTGGAACTTGCAGGGATGAATGGAAAGAAAACTACTCAACCAAGAGCTAAAAAATCTGCAAAGCGTAAAGCTCTACATAAATATATCGACGTCCTCAGAGAAATTGAGTATATTTCATCAAAACCATGTACATAAATGAGTGCATAGAATCGCATAGGAGATAGCAAAAACATTTATTGCAAATAAAACGGAAACGGAGATTTTGAAGGCGATGACAGCAATAGCTATTCTGTTTCCAGTCTACCCTTAGCAGCTAATAATAAAATTTAATTTTTTCTACCTATATATATATGTATATTATATTTCATTTAATATGTATGGTACGTATATGAAAACTTATTTTCTTATTGTTTCTTTTTTTTATAATTTATTTCGTAGGACCAAGGTACATATCATGATGTACCAAGATACGAGACAGAATTGTACCTTGGTCCGACAAAAGCATATGGACAAAATCTATGGTAAATCAAAAATAGTAAACGCTAGTAGAACAATAAATAATAAATTTTGTAATAGACATTTCAGACATTATGAATTACAGCATGATTTCTGAAATTTGGATCGACGAACAATACTTTCCCCTTATTGAAAACTAAAATATAGTCGGCGCTGTACCTAGAGAAAAAACTGTCACTTCTCACGTTCTACGTAACATAATGTAAAACAAGTAAAATAGCTCGAATTGATCTAAGACCAATTCTTATGATACCCTAGATGAATGCCCGTATGAAATTTCGTATGGTCTCCCATCTGTGCAAGTTTGATTTTTAAAGTAGTTTTTCGCATATATTTCTAGAATAGCTCGTCGGACAGAAAAAATGGTTATAACGAATTTTATAGGATTTCGCATTCTGAAGAGTTCTTCTTAGTACAATAAAAGTGTCTAGGACTGATCGTTTTCACAGTATCCTTAAATATCCTAAATTTGTATATGGTAACACCAAGAAGGGGTTGTCTGCTTTAGTCCATTTTTGAAATTTTATTTGCTATTACTACGAAAACACCACGTACCAAATTTCAGCTCTCTATGTCGACGTGTTCTCAGGCAGTGTCCAAATATATAGTGGAAAACGAAATTTTTGTATGGCAACCCCACGAAGGAATTGCCCGATTTGTCTGATTTTTGAACTTTATTTTACTTTTTATTTTAAGTCCGGGTCAAAATTTCAACACTCTAAGTATACACGTTCTCGAATTGTCGTGCGCACACACAGACAGAAGGACGGACGAACAGACCGACATGCAAAAATCAAAATAACTTTTAATATTATGCGTGGGTGTTCAATCCATTTTGATCTACCATCATTATTTCGAGGTGTTACAAACGGAATGACAAACTTAGTATACCCTATAGATTTAATGTAGGGTATAAAAAGTAAAATGAGCAACTTCGTCGAAATGCGTTTAAATATCACAAACATTTTTATTAATTATTTACTTTATTTATTTCTTTGCTTTTAATAAACACGCTTTACAAAATTCTCAATACTTAGGGCATTGCTTCTTGGAAAATTTATGAAAATGGCGAAGGAGAGTAAGCGCTCCACAGGAACTGACGATTTAAGACATGTACTATATTTTAGGAAAAGCTTTTCACCATAGGACTGTCATGTATCATACTTATGTTCATTCTTCTGACCTCTAAATAATTGTAAAAAATTCAAAGATAAATTGAAAAATATTTTGGTGTAGACAAAAGTTGCAGTTTTGTCGCAAACTCTTTTCGTAAGATTATTCGGCTTCATTACATTTGCTTGAAATGTAAGTGCAATGAACAAATTTATTTTGTGTTAAATTTTTTTTAATGCATGGTAATACAAAACTGCATAAAACACAACAAAAAATAAGCTGGGCAAGAGATTCTGTTTGCTTTTATACCCTAGACGAAATCAAGGTTGTCGTTCCGTTTCTAACGCATTAAAATAACTTTCGTACAGCAAAATGGGCTGGTCCCCATGCCTATTTTTTACAGTTATTTTGATTCTTGTATTTCCGTTTGTCCAGTTGTCCGTCCGACTGTCTGTCCGTCTGTCTATTCTTCCGTCCGTTGTCGTGATAACTCGACGACGCATTCACTTAAAGAACTGAAATTTTACACACGGCCTTTTTAAAAATAAAAAGTAAATTTAAGTTCGAAAATGGGACAAATCGGGGAACTCCTTCGTAGGCATGCCATATAAAAACTTCGTTTTCACTGTGTATTTGGACATTGCCTGAGAACGTATCGAGGTAGAGAGCTGAAAGTTGGTACAAGGTGTTTTCATAGCAATGGTGTTGCGATTCAAAACTTTGGATTTTCACTATATATTTGAAAACTGCCCCAGAACGCGTCGATGTGGAAAGCTCAAATTTTGTACACTGCGATTTCATGAAAATTACAAATACAAGCTCAAAAATGGATCAAATCGGGCAATCGTTTCTTGGTGTTGCCATGTAAAACTTTGATTTTTCACTATATATTTGGACACTGCCTGAGAACACGGCGACGTAGAGAGCTGAAATTATGAACACAGCGTTCTCATAAAAATAGTAAATAGAACTTTTAAAATGAACTTATTCGGGTAACCCTTTCTTAGTATTGCCATGCAAGAACTTTGGATTTTCACTTTATTTAACTTTTATGTTAATTTAGGGTATAATATTATTGGTATTAGACCAATTATAATAACTAATAACTGTAATAACTTTTTCTTTATAAATACTTAAAAAAACATCTTTGTACTTAAGTACAAAACTAAGTCTTAAGTCTTAATTAAATGGAAACAACTACTTACATTGAAGTACTAAGTAGAGAATTTCCGAAGCAATACTTAGAACTTTTTTACTTAAGTATTTATTTTAAAAAAATATGCAGGCATAGGTTAGATAAAAGTGGATCAATATATCTGATAGAGAGGTAGTTCAGGAAACACTGACCTTCTAAATAGAAAGAATATTCCTTATATAGTCTGAGCAAGATGTCTGCAAATATAGATTCTTCTATTTCAAAAGCAGATACCATAGTATAAAGTTTTCAAATGTAATTTATTATTAGATTGAAAAGTAAATAACGTTAACGCTGGAGGAAGAATTTCTTTTTATTTCAAATTTTTTATGAGATGTTGAATAGAGTTTACTTGCTATATTTACAAACAATTAAGATCATTGCGTTAATTGTACTCTGTTAAGAAAAAAGTACATAATTATTTAGTCGAAAATCGCACACCGACTGAAATAAGCTTCCGAATGATATGATCACATCATGATATTATATATACATATACTATTCCGAGTGAATATATAATATAAATATAAATTGACAATTTTCTGCAACAACATTAAAGTTGGAATTAATTTTATCTGAACGGAATGAATTTTTGTTCTTCTTAAAGAATCTAAAAGCATGCTCTTTTAGCCAAGATTCGGAATTTCTATTTAGTTTTCTAACTTTAAAAAAAAATATGAACAACTACTTCCCTGTTAAGCGTTTGTATTATTCGGTTATATAGTGCCTGCCACTTTCGGTTTTGTTGAAAATCGCTAATTCCCTAGCTGGAATGATTTTTCCACATTTATATCATTATCTCAGCTATTCTACAGGCAATCGATCACATTGGAATCCAATCATTTCGAATTTGGATGAGAATTTCGCATTTGTACGAAATATAAAAATAACTCACCCGTATTTTTTTTTACCCCTTACACGTCCAACGTCACGCAACTATTATTAACGGGCATATATAATAATAATAACATAAAGCATTAAGCTTTATTTGCCATTTGAATAAAAAAAAATCGGTTCCATCATTCTCCAGATATGATTTTTTTGAAAAGTAAAATCACGGAATTTCTAACCTCCCTAGCTTGCTTTCATATTATGGAATGGGTAATATTCAATAAAATTTAAGTTTATTCTGTCATTGAACTTACTAAAAATATCGGAAATTTGCATTTGTAAAATTTTGTAAGCGCTGAACGATTTAAAATGCTCACAAAGAACTTTGTTTGTTAGTGTGAAAAAAATTATAATGCTAAAAATATATCTATCATTCAATTTTTCATGTCCTCAAAATATGTTGGAGAGTTGAAAATCACTTGCAATGTTAATATGTAAATATGTATGTATCTTTGTAAAATTTCAACTTACATTAAAATTGGCCATAAGGTCATCCAAACGTTTTGGAGGACTCCCGCTAGTTTTCGAATTATCCACATAATCTGTAGGAAATGGTGCTGGTTGCAATAATGGTTCCCTCTCGCTGGGAAGTCCTTGTGAGTTTGAAGTGTGTGAAGAATATTTGTAAGTCACAATTGTTGAGTCATTTGGCTCAGCAAGATAAGGATAAGGTATATTATCGTTTGTTTGCGTAGAATAAATTAATGGCTCCTGCGGCGAATAGGGTGCACCTTCAGATGGATGACCATAGACTGTATTCTTAGTATTGGATGCTTCGTGTTTGTAGAAATATGTCGTTTTAGGCCCAGCTTGGGTAGGTAGATTAGGAGATGTTTGATTTCTTGCATAGCGTTGTTCCCAAGTAGGTTCGGAAGGTGTTAAATTACTATTTGATATATTTGATTTATTTGTCACATTCTTAAAAGTAATGGTTGGTGGTGGACTTCTTATTTTTGAGTATGTAGTTTCCGATGGAGGATAGACATTTCTATTCGTGTCTGTTATATCTCTTTCATGAATTACAGTTTTGGTACTGCTCTGTATTGGAGAATAAGTCGCTGGAGGTATTCCGCTAGTTCTGTCCGAATTGTTGTAACTTTCCGTATTAAAAACCACGCTCGGTGGGATATTACGTTCAGGGTAGGCTAAACTGTTATTATTATAAGACTCATTTTTGTAGAGAAGAGTTTTATTTGTAGATGTCACGTCTCCTGGGATTTCATATGTATATGTTCGAACTGTTGTTGTAACTTTTGTACCCGGCACTGGCAAGATATCGTCCGATAATGTTACAGTTTTTAGTTCGGATAAAACACCAGTGCTCAAAGGGACAGTATTTTTTTCAGATGCAGAGGACTGGACATCAAATGAACTTCCTACAATAATGGAAGGTTTTGTTTTTATGATATAGATTATATAGATTTTAATGAGCTATGATACCTGGTTCATAAGTTACATCTTTGATAGTCTTTGTTTCTACACTCTTCATGTATTTGGGGCTTCCATTTTCGGAGCTTACTTGTACCAAATTGTCATCCAAAGCATCAAAACCTAATTTTCTTTGCACGCTGGGCTTATTTCCTTTTAATGCCATCTTGTAAATTTGAGTTGATTTTGAAATACTAGAAGCAGGCTCTCTAATAGAAAAAAAGTTATCGTATCTTTTATTGAGGCATTTGCGAATCTTACAGCAATCCGGGATCTATTCCTGAGCTGCTTATGTGGCTGTAGTCTATCGATAGAAAAGTATGAATATCGTTTTCTTTATACATATTTTATTCGTGGTATTTTACCCCTTTCTCGAGTAATGTCTCTTTCAGTTTTTAAATCTTGAAGAAGAGTATCTAGCTGGTCCACATTTCCTTGTGGATTTAAAGGCTCATTAGTACTAGATGAATAATGAACTGTCGCCGTTTTAAATACTCGGTTTTCTTCCTTAAATAAAGAAAATATCACATTAACAGTTTTGTTTAATATACTCATATTTATAATTTACCGATCCTGGACTAATAGAGCGTTCCCGTATAATTTTTGTAGAATTTGCCGGAGAAAGGTACTGTACATCTCTACTAGAAGACTTATAACTTCCTGGAGAAACACTAGATTGAAGGTCTTCCAATAGGTAATCTGAAAATAATGTATTCTGAATTCACAAGTGTACATACATGTATATTTGACATATATAGTAACATAATAATATAAATACTAATACCATATGATATACTAAAAAGAAAGAAAATAAAAAAAAAGCTGTAGAGTAACTTCTACTTAAATTTCATAATTATCTAAGTTAAGTTTACATATTGTAACTAAGGCTTGATTTGGATATGTATAAAAATATAAGGTCGTACTTTTTATGGGTGATTTGCAACATCCCATTTGTTCTTGCTTATATGTTATAAAGATTAATTAGCCATTGATCGAAGGTCACAGAAATTCATCGCAGATCACTAACAGTTATTGTTATCATCAGGACAACTAGCAACTAGCCTTGAAATAAGATCGATGCTGATTAGACAGCTACATTCGAGTAGCCAAAAGCAATAATTTATGTTATCTGGGTCAAATAAAGTTGTTGAATTGTAAGTGAACGTTTTATTCGTATATATATCTCTATGTCCGCTTGTGAATAAAGGAAAATAAAGAAAAATGTTGGTCCTTTAAATCCAGATTATTAATAAGCGTGAGAAGTGTAGAGCATATTCGGGTAAAGGCGTTGGAAGGTTTGTTTCAATTGAAAATATTATTCGTGGGGTAAAACAAATATTTAAAGAAACAATTATAACTCGCAATTGGAGAAATTCGGTGAAACTCCGCAACGGCAAGCAAATCATTATAAATTGTTACAGTCAGTAATTACATTTAAAACAAGAGTTTTATTTTGGAATAAAAATGTTTTATGTCGGCTACTGCAATATTCCATCGCAATGTAAATGTGCCAATGATCTCAGTCAAAGTGCAGTTATTTTAGCCATTTACATTGAAGAGAGCATTTATTCTTCCGCTGATCCTGTCACTCCTAGGATACTCAAAATTTCCAAAGCTTCATGTAAGAATACAGGCCATAGGGAATCAATATCGAAATTGGCAGCCAGATTACGGAAGTAATTTTTTTTTAAAGGCAGGGGGACGAGAGATACAAAGCACGGAGGGCACAGCAACCCATTGTGCTGCCCTGGAAGCGATATCACCAAAACTTTGCTGTCCGCTTAATTAAGCGCATCAGGTCTTGGTAAGGTAGGTTTCTTAACTCCTATACAGATACGAGAGTAAAATATAGTGTATCTAGTCTGCTTTGGGCGAAGGCCGGACAAGCACAAAAAAAGTGTTCGACTGTCTCCGGCTCTCCTTCTAGACAGGACAGATACTCAGGGCTGTCAACAACTTGTTAGATTAGCGTTAAGCGAGGTATGGTTGGTCATGATGCCAACCACAGCTCTAGATAGTTTCCTTTCGGGATTCATAAGAAAACCAGAGATATTCCTATTGGACCCATCAAGAAAAGGTTTTGTGCACCTGCAAGTACTCAGGTTCGCCCATCTCTTCCTATGAACATCCGCTCTGATGAAAGACCCGATCTCGAGGTAGCAATGCCTACGGTGTGTTCTAGTCAGTCAGAATCAGAGCCAGCCCTTTCATTCCCCATGGAAGGGTAATCTTGCTATGGATACAGAACTTATCCATAGACACCCTGCAGACCCGCAGAAACTTAGATGTTATCCGAGGGCAGTCTTTCTTCACAACTCGTGGGACTCAATATGGTTCTTTTAGATAATAAGAAATCCATTTCTAGTAAGTGCGTAACGAAACCACGAATGTCTGAAAAATCGGAGAATTTTATCCCTGAGATCTCGACATCTATGGAAAATCTCCTTCTGCAGGGAAGCTCGACTTATTATTATTATTATTTTTTTATTTGCTCTACACAATTAAGCCCAATGGTCTTATAACTATATGTTGCATAGGTGTAAAGACTGTTAAAACAAAAATAGCTTAATCTAACTTAGATACATTCTACAACTAATAATATAATATAAAAACAATAAGTAAGTAAAATTATAAAGAGGAAAAAAATAAATAAAAAATACATTTAAAGTTAACTACTAAGCAACGACATACATATATGGATACATTAAAAAGAAAATAAATTTTAAAGAATGAAAGAGAAAATAAAACTTATATTTAAGAGTAAAAGAAATAACAAATTTAAGAAGAAAAAAACAAAAACAATTAGCTAGTACGAAAATGTTCAAATAATACACTCTTGAGCCTCATAGCAACGCCTCTTTCTCTTCGCAACATCAAAGGTGACCTATTCCAATTTCTGACAGTCCGAGCAAAATACTGCTTCTTAGTGACTGAGAAGTTAGCACCAGATACAGATAGACTTACGCTACGTGAATATTGGGAGAAGCGCACTTTTTCAAATAAGTAAGATGGTCTGCCCGAAGAGATAAAACCATTAAAAAAAAGCAACTCTTTAAACAGAAGATATGATTGCAGGTTACATCCAAGGATAGTCTTAGCAAAGTCAGAAACATGATCAAAACGTCTTAAATTATACATATACCGAGCAACGGAGTTAAATGCAATATTTAACTTACGTAAGGAAACAGAATCACATTTGGGCCAGATTTCGCTTGCATAAGTAAAAAGTGGTATTATTAGTGACTTAGCCAGCATCATCCTAGTGGAAAGTGGAGTATAGGAGGCCGAAACAGAGAGCTTACGCAGAGAACCATACACCTTAGAGATAACATTAGATACCCGATTAGACCAAGAAAGTGTATTGTTTGTTAATGATTCCCAGATTCAATACTTTTTCGCGATAAGGTAAGCTGATATTATTGAGCACAATACGAGGCATTGACGAAGTATCCAGTCTATACCTTCAGATTAAAATTGCATTAGATTTGATAGGATTCAAATGAAGCTTATTCGGTATACACCACTCGTGTATTGAGCAAAGGTCGTTGTTAAGGCGACCGACAGCATCTTCAATTAAGCCAACTGGCCTTGATATGTAAATTTGTAAGTCATCAGCATATAGATGATATTGAGCATTGATAATAGCATTCGGCAAATCATTTATAAATAGCGAAAATAATAGTGGACCCAGTATCGAGCCTTCAGGTACCCCACAAGTGTTTGGTAAAAAGGTTGAGGAATTTCCATTATAAGTGACCTGCTGACTGCGACCAAAAAGATATGACTGAATGAGATTGGATGCCGAACTTGAAAAACGAAAATTAGTTATTAATTTGTTGATAAACAAAGAGTGATCTATAGAATCAAATGCCTTTGAAAAATCCAATAGAACGAGAACAGTTATCATGTCACTATCTAATGCCAAACGAAAGTCATCAGTGATCTTCAGTAAAGCAGTTGTACAGCTGTGTTTGCACCGGAAACTAGACTGAAACTTATTCAAATAGTTATGACGTTCACAATAATCCACAATTTGTAAACGAAGGAGTTTTTCGAGAACCTTGGACAAAAACGGTAGTATCGCAATAGGTCGGTATTCGGTGGCGCTCGATTGGGACTTTTTTGGGATGGGAATAACCTTAGCCAACTTCCAGCAGGAGGGAAAATAGGAACGAAAAATAACATTATTTAGAATATGCGTTAAAGATGGCAAAATTATTGGTATAAGCAATTTTACAAACTTAGGATGTATGTCACCAATACCTAATGAGTTTGATTTTATTGAGAAAACTGCGTTAAACACTTCCTCCTGCGTGACGCAAGCAAAAGAAAATGTATTATTGGTAGCTGCCGTGGGGCTATATCTCACGACGGAAGGTGCAGATGATGGAACCGAACTACAGCTGACAAAGTATGAATTTAATTCATTAGGGTCAACGCAATTCTTACATTCCGAAGTTAGTCCAGCTCCAATCACTCTGAAATTGCGCCAAAGCTCCTTTGAATGTAGCTTTATGTTGAATTTCGATCGAAAGTAGAACTTCTTAGATTTTCGTATTTCACTAGTCACAAAATTTCGTAGATTACGAAAATTGTGTCAAGTTTCAGAAGTTCTAAATCGCTTCCATCTACGATACGCATTATTCCGCATTGAAATCAATGTATGAATCCGTGCGGTGAACCATTGGCTACCCAAAGTTAGAGTACTTTTCGTTCTAAGAGGAACATGTGTCTCAAAAAGATATTGCAGTAAGTACAAGAAGTAATTAATCTGTTCATCAACACTTCTCATAGAATAGATCATTTCCCAATCACAGGCATAAGCATCACTAAATAGGGCATCAATGTAAATAGCTTTAAAATCTCCGAAGCTGAAGGTAGAGATATGAGGATCGCGCGTTGGTGCAAAATCATGCATTAGGAATATCAGGTGATGTTTGGAAAATGCCGGAAAAGATATTTGATCATTAAAAAGAACCATTTCATTGTTTGCAGTCAAAAACATATCTATTAAGGTCGCGGAAGTATCTGTAAAATGAGTAGGGTAAAGCCTATTTATAATAGATAAGCCGAATGTATCAATTAAACTGAGGAATTGGCTAGATGGGCTATTATGTACAAGCAAATTTGAATCCACGCAATCACCATATGCTGATACGGCTGACTAACGTGAAGCAGGTGAGGTTCAAATGAATTAAAATTTGATATATGGGGCGGCTTGTAGACAACACCAACCAGACACTTCTCAGAGCCATTGCAGATTTCCACAAAAATAAACTCTACCGCAGCATTATTTGCTGATTGCGAAACGAGACGGGCATGGATAGAACTACGAATGTACAACGCTTACCCCCGCACGAGAAGCGCGATCATTTATATACACAGTATAGTCAGGAAGAGATAATATTTGGTCGCTGACGCATGTCTTTAACCATGTTTCCGATAAGCATATCACATCTAAAGATAGACCGCAGAAGATTTGTGGGAACTCGTCGATCTTAGGCAAGATACTCTGGGCATTAAAATCACAAATTCTTAAACTATCGTGTCTATTACAGATAATATTAAGCATATCTCGGGAATTGTTCAAACTATCAGATATATAGGTTGCATTATTCAGAGACAAAAACAAAATAAACCAAAGAAATACTCTGGCAAGACGCAAGGCATAAGGCTGGAGAATGTATGCAATCATTATTAACATCAATATCAATAGAACGAACCGCAAAATAAAAAAAAAATAAAAAAGTTCATATTACTACTAGAAGCATATTCAGAGATCATAGGTTCATAAAACTCAATCCTAAAAGTAAACTCAGACTAATCCAAAAAAAATTCAAGAATTAAACTTAAACTAAAAATAGCAAAATACCTTAGACCTAGCATACTAATATAATATGTCGTGACCATAAGTTGAAATGCGGCAAAACAAGTGGATGGGCGCTGTCGCCAAATATTGAGAAAGGTTATGGTTTCGATTGCAGTTGATCATCTTTCATTGCATCCGCAAGGTCAGTAAGAGAGGTAATAAGCCAGGCTCTGTCTCCAATATTGCGTCGAACGTGGATGCATCCATTGGTAGTAAAAACAGATGACAAATGTTTGAGCCGTTTCAGCTTAAGCGCTTCACGATATATCCGACAGTTGTATTTGTCATGTATATAGAACCTTTTATCAGAGTTGAAACCAATACCATGAAGTGTTAGTGGCTGTTGTGATTGCTTAATTTTAGCAGCAACGGATTTCAACAGTAGGTTTTATGCAATTTAACAACAATGGATCCATCATTTGATTTAATTGGAGCAGAATTGCTAGTGTTAGTGTTGTTTTTGTTACCGACAATTTTCCTCTTGACACGAAAAATTTCTCTAGCTGAGATCGGGGGCACATTCACGGAAGTGCAAATTTTATTAAAAACACAACTAAAATCTTCATTATCCACTTCAGGTACTAAGTCAATAATTATATCACTTGCAAGAGATTGACGCTCAAGAGTGAGGGCGGTGTGACTCCCATGCAGAACATTCATGCTTCTCATAGATCAGGGCAACTTAACCCGGGTGGGCTAGCTGAAGTTGTAACCTCAGAGTGGACTTCGAATAGTCAGGCAGCCTTGATCGCTTTGAATGGCTCTCGGATAACATCTCATTTACTGGGGGATTGCAGGTCATATGAGGATAAGTTTTCTATCCACAACAAGGTGTCCCTTCATTGTGTTCCTGGTCACATGCGGATCATGCGGAATGAAAGGGCTGAACCTTTAACTAGGGCGATTCTCAGTTCCTCGGAACGAAACCCGCCGTAGGCGTTGTTACTTCGAGTATCGGGTCTCTAATCAGAGCGGATGTTCATGGGAAGTATCAGCAGAGATGGGAGAACCTGAGTACAAAATTGTTTCTTGATGGGCCCATACGAATATAATTGTTCAAATCACCCGTGCTACTGCTTTTTAACCTTTTTACGAGCATCTTATGCGATTATTTGTCGTATTCCAGTAGCCAATTTTTCACCTAAAACCTTTTTTTAAATTTTGTCGGTTTTTTGTTTAATAAAAACAATATAATATACAAAAAGCACAACTTCTTTTCGTTGCAACAGCCATTTTATCGCTTTGAAATATGAAGTTGGACTGTAAGGCGAACTGATAGTGTGTGGTGAAACTGGAGCTTGCCTGCAGGCCACGGCCTGAAAGACTTTGTCTGCAGGTTTGGATTGTCGGTTAAACTGAATAATGTCTAGCCTACATCAGTTCTCATCTGCAGTCCAGATCTAACAGCCCACGGTCTCCAGGCGGACTGTAAGTGAATGGGTACCATAAGGATTGGTATAGCCTAGTGGAGATGATAAATTTAGCCCCATACGCAACATCTAAAAGTTAAAAAGTCCTCTGCTACTTCGTACAAGCCACTTGAATAAAGAGGAATTAAAAGCCTTCAACAAAGTCTGTAAAGAATAAAAAGATATATTTTTCAAAAAGCCCAAAAACTGACCACGAATACAGAAAAACACAAAATTTGAGCTACGGATGAAATCTCAATCTATACAAATTTTATAGACAGCCGTATGTTCACAAAGAGGAGGTCCGAAGCCAAATAAATGATATGGTTAGTCAAAGCATAATCCGTCTCCGCTCTCCTGTCTGGATCGTCCCCAAAAAGGAAGACGCCAGTGGCAAAAAGAAGTGAGTACTGGTCATAGATTATCGAAAATTATGTAAACGAGAAAACTATCATCGATCGTTAACCAATTTCCAAAATTACAAAAAATTCTAAACAAATTTAGCATGAGCATGTACTTTTCCACATTAAATTTGGCAAGTGGATTCCATCAGATAGAGATGGATCCACAGTGTATCCAAAGACAGCTATCACGGTCGAGGGAGGTTACATCGAATATATACGAATGCCTTTCGGGCTTAAGAATGCCTCTAGTACCTTCCAAAGAGTCATGGACAATGTATTAAAAGAATTACAAGGCACAATATCTGTCGTGTACCTCGACGACATAATCGTGTATTCTACCTCATTACAAGAGCATATTGAAAGCCTAAGGAAAGTTTTCCAAAAACTACAGGAAGCTAAGCTTAAAGTCCAACTTGATAAGTCCGAATTTCTACATAAAGGATAGCCTTTCTAGGACATGTTTTAACAACAGAAGGTATAAAACCGAACCCAGGAAAGATAGATGCCATCAAACATTACTCTATACCGAAAACACAAAAGGAAATAAAATCTTTACTAGGCCTTCGTTAGATGGACTAAACCTCTTACAGAATGCCTCAAAAAGGTAAAGCTATTGTGTTTAGCGACCAATACGTCAAAGCGTTCGAAACGTGTAAAGATCTTCTGACGAACGATCCCATAGGTACTACAATATCTCGATGTTTCGAGACCCTTTGTTCTAACAATGGATGTCAGCAGCTATGCAATCTGAGCTGTGCTTCATCAAGGTCTTATCGGAAATGAATAGTCCCTGTGTTACGCAAGTAGGATACTTATTAATTCTGAGGTCAATTATTCCACACTTGAAAAAGAGCTGTTAGTCATAGTATGGGCTACAAAATATTTTCGACCCTATCTGTTCGGGAGAAAATTTACGATCATATACTACTGACATGGAATTTGAGCCTAAAGACCCCAAATCGAAATTAGTTCGCTGACTATGATATAGTTTATAAAAAGAGTACTACAAATGCCAACGCGGACGCTTTCAGCAGAATTAAGTTCAAACCTTGTCATAACTATTTATTTTTCCCGCGGACGGGAATCGAACCTACACTTGTTAGAATCGGTCAATGATGGAGAAATAAGAATTTTAAGAACTTTTATTTTTAATGATTCTAAATCAAATTTATAAATACAAGAAGAAAAAAAAACAACCGCCTCGTCCGGGATTTGAAACCGGGACCTTCCGCTTGCCGGGCGACTGCTCTTACCACTGAGCTAACGAGACAGATGATTTTCCTTCTTGCATTTATCAAATTTGTAACTAGCCTACTAAGCCACGTTTTGCTTTCAGCTGGCATTAACCAGTAACGATGAAAGCGCACAAATAAATTGTAAATTCAATTTTATTTATTTTTCCCGCGGACGGGAATCGAACCTACACTTGTTAGAATCGGTCAATGATGGAGAAATAAGAATTTTAAGAACTTTTATTTTTAATGATTCTAAATCAAATTTATAAATACAAGAAGAAAAAACAACCGCCTCGTCCGGGATTTAAAACCGGGACCTTCCGCTTGCCGGGCGACTGCTCTTACCACTGAGCTAACGAGACAGATGATTTTCCTTCTTGCATTTATCAAATTTGTAACTAGCCTACTAAGCCACGTTTTGCTTTCAGCTGGCATTAACCAGTAACGATGAAAGCGCACAAATAAATTGTAAATTCAATTTTATTTATTTTTCCCGCGGACGGGAATCGAACCTACACTTGTTAGAATCGGTCAATGATGGAGAAATAAGAATTTTAAGAACTTTTATTTTTAATGATTCTAAATCAAATTTATAAATACAAGAAGAAAAAACAACCGCCTCGTCTGGGATTTGAAACCGGGACCTTCCGCTTGCCGGGCGACTGCTCTTACCACTGAGCTAACGAGACAGATGATTTTCCTTCTTGCATTTATCAAATTTGTAACTAGCCTACTAAGCCACGTTTTGCTTTCAGCTGGCATTAACCAGTAACGATGAAAGCGCACAAATAAATTGTAAATTCAATTTTATTTATTTTTCCCGCGGATGGGAATCGAACCTACACTTGTTAGAATCGGTCAATGATGGAGAAATAAGAATTTTAAGAACTTTTATTTTTAATGATTCTAAATCAAATTTATAAATACAAGAAGAAAAAACAACCGCCTCGTCCGGGATTTTTTTTGTCATAACACTGAAATATACTTAACTGAAAATGAAAGGAGAAATACTAACACCTCTCTACAAAGAGTTAACGGTACAACTATCCATTCTGCCGCAGAAAACATGGATTACAGCTTCCAATTTCTGAGAGACCTCTAATCAAATTTACACTTGAACTCATCATAGAAAAATCGAATAGAAGTGCTGAAGAAACAGTAGAAATGCCATTTAAAAACAAACAAAGAAGAACTGTTCATATAACTAATAACTCAGAGTCAACATTAGTAGAAGTCTAACCGCAGTATATACCAACGACGAAATACCTTACAAAATGCCTATTCAAAAATTTTTTCCCAATCTAAATTGTTCAAACTGATTAGATGCACAGAAATGCTAGAAGATGTTATAGATACCGACGACCAGGATAAAATCATCACAAATTCTCACAAAAGGAATAATCATAGAGGCATTAATGAAACGCTTTCTCATCTTAGAAGAACATTTTACTTCCCATTCATTTGGAAAATTATAAGCAATTTTGATACCTGCCAACGATCCTTCCAAAGTACAATATATCGTACCTGAAACACCAACAAAATTACTTAATATCCTACACATAGATATCTACACTATAAGAAATCAGCAGATCCTAACCATTCTGGACAAATTCTCTAAGTTTGTAGTCGGTTACACCTCACCTGATAGAAATAGCCTCTCAATTATAAAATCCCTAAAATACTACATAAGCCAACATGGAATTCCCAAGAAAATAGTTTCAGATTCAGGTCCAGAGTTCACGGGTTCTATATTCAAAGATTTAAGCAAACAATATTGTATTAAACTTCATACTACCTCGCTCCACCAAAGCACCTTTAGAGAGACTGCACTCAATACTGACAGAGATTTATAGAATAATCCACAGTAGGCATAAGGATAGCGATCATGTTGAGATTCCCAGCGAACTCTTATTACATACAATAATATACAACATATATATAAATTTGATAAGTTTCAGCATCAAAGTGTTCATGATTATTTGCATAAGTTACACGCATTTCAAAAACAAATATACCCTACTATCAAAACCAGGTTAGAACAAAATACATCGAAAAATTTTGAGAAATTAAACGAAAACAGGGACCCTCCAATACAATTCCAAGAAGGTTGTTCGGAAATCTTTAAAAAAGAGAACAGAAGTAATAAATTGATCCGTAGGTTCACCAAACATAGAGAATGGGAACGTAACTTTTTTAACCTTACAAAACTAGAAACTCCATAAATCAAAAATAAAGAAAAAACCTAAATTTAAGGATCATTCCACTCGTATTGGGACAAAAAATAGAAATACAAGATCTGACGAACAGCAAGAGAATTGTCCCCCATGCAACTAGGGACCTCTAGAACAATGTAAGGATTCAATAAAGTGGGTGTCACAGCGAGAGCGACGCGACGCGGCGCGGCATTTTTCCGTGGCCTCTTGCAGTAACTCTAAGTCTCGCGGTAGATCTGCCAGTCCTCCTCCGAGCCAGTCTTCCTGGCCTTATTAAAAAAACCTTCTGCAAGCCTTACGGGGTATACTAAGAAAACCGCTCCACCACGCAGAGAATTCCTTCCTACGTCCGTCCCAATGGGACAGGAAGTTTCGAAAGCCTCAGGCACTGCAAACTGCAGATTTCCCACTGCCTTTTCCATCACCAAGGCGGCAACACTCCTGATTCTTCCAGCCAGAGAGGTGAGTGTGGAAGCTAGTTCCCTATGTTATCTCCCCCAATCAGTCCGCTTTGGATTCCTGTATGGTTCCAGCTAAATGAGGTCAGCACCCATACAGAACTCAATGTAGTGGTGATCAAAGAGAGACTCCCGCCGCGATACCTTCAAGCCGGAGAACAGATGAAAAGCGCCAAGGACGCAAAAGTAACATAAATGAGTTTTTGTCCTCGATTGGTAGCGAAGGTTGGTTTCTTTTTATGTACATAGTTACTCAAAAAAAACATTTTTTTTCACAACCACATTTCTCTAACTTCAAGTTACTTAACCTTTAACAGGTGACTTACATTCATTTTGACGTCGCGAGTATTTTAACACATAAATATGCTTTGAACAGAGAGGTCACGTTCGGTAGCAGCCCGAACCAAATGGCAGTAGTTGGTCGACCAGCCCGGCATACAAATCAATTATTTTCCGGGCATAGTCTGTGAGTTGCGCAGTGTACGGTGTCAAACTGACGTCACATCACCGATAGTATCTTCGCTTTCTGTGAAGGTCTGACTGATACTTATAAAAAGTGACGCAGGAGACTATAATTTTTACATACATGTTAACGCAAGCCAAAATTCTTACCTGAATAATATAAAGAATGAAGGTCTTATTTTTGTTAGAAAATCTGAATAACTTGTTTTATTTAAAAGAATTAACACATAAAAACTAAAAAAAAACATTTTCACAATGCACATAAACCGAATTTGGGGTGTGTCATGAAAATAAGTTGAATAAATCCGTAAAGAAAAATTATTTTTCAAAATAACACCTTTGGGCGTCTATTCACTATTTCCAGTGATTCTGAAAGCTCTGGTAGGCTTCCTGGAACACGTTGAGGGGAATTTCCTTCAGACAACTCGTCGCGGTGGCTTTGATCGCATCTACCGTCCCATAATGATAAGCCATTAAGCTTCTCTTTTTTCGAGGAAGCGAAAAGAAATCCACTGGTGGCAGATCGGGACTGTATTGTGGATGGGGCAGGGTTGCCACACCGTACCTGGCCCTTAAAGGTCTTTCAAGTAAAATTGGCTGTTGACAGTTTGTCCCTGTGGTACACTTCCGTGTGTGGCACTTTCCGCACATTCTCGTCTACACGAGACGTTGTTACACTCTCGAAAACTGGTGGTGATGGTTTCGTTTGTGATGTTCAATTGCCGTATAAAAGTGTTGACTCTGCTCCGATCTCCAATTTCAGAACAAAACATTTCAGCAGTCAAAAAGTCAGAAGGAGGAAAGGGAAGACAAAATATCGAAGCAGCCAAGAATGCAGAATATGGAAAAATATGGAAAATAAAAAAGAAAACTCTCCTGCGTTGGTTGAGGCGCGGCAACGCGGTAAAGGAGTTCGGCAAAAATCCTTTGGAACACAAGCCAAAGCAACAAACTAGAATAATACATCAGTGACTAAAAGAATCGCAAGATTAGCAAGATTGGTATAACCTATTGTAAACACTGGTATTCTCAATCTCGTTTTGTAAACATATATATATATATACAAATCTATTACCGAAGCCGTAAAATCATAGCATGTCAATTTCTAGTAAATTCTCCTTATGAGATGATAACCTGATACGTAGGTGGAAAAATAGGTAAAGGAGAAGAAAATTTGTGTATTACATTATTTTCCGTAAACCTGGACCAATAGTTAAGTAATTAGTTAAGTCAAATAATAGGAAGCTGTAATCGCAGAGTCATCTACGCGTATATATATATATGTATATATAAGAAAAGGAAAAAAATTGAGTACAGGAAGCTGAAAACAGTTGGTGCGAACCTCTTTATAAAATATAATGTCATAAGGCAATCAGACAAAATACACAATAAAGAATTTGTGCTAATACTTTCTAAAAAAAAAACAATATAACAACAGCATAACAATTCCATAAAATGGTATAAAATAATAGTTCAGTCAGATAAATAATAACTAACAATAATAATAAAGGGTGTAAACCCAAACAATTAAAATTATTAACAAACCGTGTACCAAAACCTAGAAAAACAATGTGCACTCCAGTTCAGAAATAAATAGTCGCGCCAAATTAGCCAAAGTGTCTTCAGCGACAAAGCACCGATCAACTGAGCGGACTAACAGCGCGAAAGGGAGAGACATGAGATTTGAAATGAGTGGTTGGATAAGCAAAAAAGGGGACGTTGATCGGCAGTAAGGAATCGAATAACATCATGAGGCTGAGCAATAAAATATACAGTTCCCAATAAATACAAAGAGTTAATAAGTATGAAGTTTTAAAAACCTAGAGTCCTAGTGAGCATACGAGTAAAGTCTCAATAATCATCAAGTCGTAATCGATATAAAGTCACGAGGAATCCGTGGAAAACCAGAAGGGATTAATATAAAGTAGCGAAAAAAGATACAAAAAAAAGAAAGGTAGCAAGGAGTCTGGAAACGGATTATGTTTGGAATTTTTAAGAGGAAAAATTTTTATCGAAAAGGCGAAAGTCGGCCATTCCAGAAACTAGAGGTTCCACGCGAGGTAAGTATTCTTAAATTGTGGATTTCCTCTATTTTTATTTACAACTGGTAGTGCTCATACGAAGAGGTATATCTTGCGATACGCAAACTAGGATATTTACCTACAAATCCCAGGCTCCTGGTATCGAGAGATAATCGCTCCGGTACGAAACGCACGGCTAGTTGGTGACGGCGAAAATGTTGTGTTTCGTTTTGAGGGCAAATTTTAAAGTATAATTATTATTCAAATTTAGTTGATGAGTGCTGAGACCACGAGGTCGTATAGTTAAATTGTTTTGGGCATTGTAATGCCATATCTTGTGGTAACTCTGAAGTCTTAGTAATAAAGAGAGTACCAGTAATAGCATTTTCTTTCATAATTGTGGTATCCTCTCCACAGGTTTCGTGATTTAACCTTCGCAGACTCTGTATACATATACAAGGAGTTATTGTCGTCAAAGCTAAAATTTTCGGATATTATTACCTTTTTTACTTTGAGCTCTATTTTGTTTACAAAAAGGTCATTAACATAAGTTTTTTTTTATAAAAACTGTACACTTTAAACTCTCCACTTTAATTTAATCTAGTTCATCCTATGTGCTATTTGTAACTGTTGAAGTGTTATTAGCTCTTAACCTATTCTCAAAGCTATTTTGAAACCTATTTTCAAAGCTAATTTTCCATTTAAAAAAAATATGAGCACCTGAATAGGTTGTGAGCTAATAACTCTTTAACGCAGCAGTGATAGCACATAGGGTGATAGGTCACATTAGAGAAGAGAGTCTACAGTTTACAGTTTTTATAAAAAAATTTATGTTACTGACTTTTAGTAAAATAAATATTTGTCAAAGTAAAAATTTTTAGTTTAGGCCAGAATAACTCACGTAGGGAGAGCGGTACGAGCCTGGCCATGAAGTTCTGCATACAATGAGTTCCTACTGTGACCGCATGCCTTGTAGCTGACTCTCTCCGTGGACCATGTGTCAATGGTCAATGGCTCAATTCACAATTGGGTTTAGGTTCGGGTCTGTCCAACTAAGACCCAAGGGTGGAACAGTAAAGGCTGTGTCGGAGGCTGGAGATGGCCCAAGTCAGATTAAAACTCTGGCTGACGGTCCACAGCCTTCAACATCAGGAGTCAGCAGGCCTAAACCTCTGGTCAAGGCAAAGGCGGGCCCTGGTAAAGCAGCAGGAACTGCAGAACCCAAGTCGGGGACTTCCGAAAAGAAGTCTATAAAAACTAAGAATAAGCCCCCTCCTGTCCGTGCCAAGCCGGGCAACAGCAAAGGTCCTAAGGGATCCACCACCAAGGCTGACAGCGGCCATAAAAAGCCATCTTAGTCATGGCCAATGAACACCTAAGTTGCCTTCAGATAAATCTCCATCATGCTAAAGCGGCATCAGACGTGCTTAGCAGGAGATTTATCTCGGAGAAACTTAGTCTTTCGCTCATTCAGGAGCCCTGGGTACATCAAGGCCACATCAAAGGACTTCCCACAAAATCATGTAAGTTAATATATAGTAATGAACATGAATATCCTAGGGCAGCACTACTGCTCAACACTAAACTAAACTTTATTCCTCTTTCACAGTTCATCTCGAGGGACGTGGTTACAGCAGTTGTCGAGTTACCAACTTCAGGAGGTAGCCACGAGGTAGTAGTTACCTCAGCCTACTTTCCTGGAGAAGCGGATTCATTATCTCCCCCAGAGCTAAAACGGCTCATCAACTACTGTAAACGCAGAGGAAAGCATTTCATCATTGGATGCGATGCAAATGCACATCATACGCTATGGGGCAAAACGGATACCAATGCCAGGGGTGAGTACCTCTACGATTTTATATTGTCTAACAACTTAGAGATACTAAATCGAGGTAATAAGCTAACCTTTATGAACATCATTAGACAAGAGGTTTTGGACCTAACACTTGCCAGTATGTTCATAAGTACAAAAATAAGCAGGTGGCATGTATCGAACGAGATTTCCATGTCGGATGACAGACACATCAGGTTCGATATAGATGCCACACTCAACACATGTCAGGAGTACCGAATCCCTAAATTAACTAACTGGGAACTCTATCGACAACACCTTAAGGCTGTAGTTCCGGCGGTAGCATTAGCACGACCGAGGAGCTAGACTCAGCCACTACGCAGCTTCAAACGGCTTTAATGACTTCATTCGAACACAGTTGCCCTATGAAACAAAGGACTTGCAATCGGCAGGTACCATGGTGGAATAGGGAACTGAGTTTGAAAAGAAAAGAAGTCAGGAAACTATTCAACAGAGCTAAGCTCTCTGGCATCTGGGGGGAATATAAAAAGACTCTAACGGAATATAACACGGAACTAAGGAGATCCAAAAGAAGAACCTGGGGGACCTTCTGCAATGGCATAGATCAAATGCCCGCAGCTATCAGGCTCCATAAGGTACTTTCGAAGGATCACACGAATGGTATATGCACACTTCAAAAGGAAGATGGGAACTACACCGAGAGTTGCGAGGAAACAGTCAGGCTCTTACTAGAAACTTATTTTCCCGACTCTCTTACTCCCGATCAAGGAATAATAGCTCCAGACCCGATTGAGGTGGACAAGCACGGAGTCTCTAACAGGAGCAAAAGCCTTGCGGGAAGAATCTTCACTCCTAACAAGGTTAGATGGGCCATTGGCACAGTTAAGCCCTTTAAATCTGCTGGGGAAGACGGCATTTTTCCCGCCTTACTACAACAAGGTGTTGAAGAAATACTCTTTCCACTGCAAAATATTTTTCGAGCCAGTTACCCTCTAGGGTACGTTCCCCAATGTTGGAGAGACGTCAGGGTGGTATTTATACCTAAAGCAGGAAAAACAGATAGTTCTCTAGCTAAATCGTTCCGACCCATCAACCTCTCTTCATTCTTGCTTAAGTCCATGGAAAAAATCCTAGACCTACACATTCGAAGTGAAATTCTGATTAAATCACCACTTCATTCTAAGCAGTTCGCTTATCAAGCTGGCAAGTCTACGGAGACTGCCATTCACACACTAGTCAAAGATCTCGAAAAAGCGCTCGAAGCAAAAGAGGTGGCTTTATGTGCATTTGCGGACATAGAAGGAGCCTTCGATAATACCTCCTTCGATGCAATTAAGTCAGCTGCCGAGGATAAAGGCTTTGAGCCCTCCACGGTAAACTGGATAGACTCCATGTTTAGAAGCAGGAGGATAACCACATCTCTAGGGAGATCACCGCAGCAAAAGGCTGCCCACAAGGAGAAGTTCTGTCTCCACTCTTATGGTCGATCGTGATTGATGATCTGCTAGAGAAGTTGACCAGTTCGGGTTTTAATGTTCAAGGCTACGCGGATGACCTAGTAGTTACAATACGGGGCAAACATGATCAAGTCATATCTGACCTCATGCAAATAGCCCTCTCCAAAGTCCGCACGTAGTGTTTAAACAAAGGCCAATGCATAAACCCCAACAAAACGGTAATCGTTCCGTTCACAAGAAGATCAAAGCTTTCACTAACGGCTCCTCTTCTTGATAATACGGAATTCATATTTTCAGACGAAGTCAAATATCTGGGGATAACCCTAGATAAGAAACTTACCTGGAAATCGTATCTGTCCAGAGTGACGGATAGAGCGATGCGATCTCTCTACACGTGTCATCGCTTCATTGGCAGAACATGGGGTCTGAAGCCAAAAAAGATGTACGGGACGTACACCACGGTTGTTAGACGCATGGTCACCTATGCGGCCCTCGCATGGTGGCCAAAAACTAATCAAAAGACGGCTGAGGCTCTGCTTCAAAAAACCCAGCGGCTTGCCTGTCTAGGAATAACTGGTGCCATGAGAACCTGCCTACAGCAGCCATGGAAGCCTTATTAAACCTTGCACCCCTACATTTGCAGGTGAAAAAGGAAGCGATCTCCAGTGCTATAAGAGTACAAACGGAGAAACAGTTAAAGCCAGGCGATCTGGTTGGTCATTTAAGTATCTTAAAACAGATATGCTTCGAGGAAGTGACGACAATATCTGATATAATCACACCCAGAGTGGATTTTGTAAGACCATTCCAAGTGGTTCTTGGAGACCGACAACAATGGCGCCCCACTAAACCGTCCTTCCAACAAGGATCGATGGTGTGGTATACAGACGGCTCAAAAACAAACAGTGGGGTCGGATTGGGTGTATACGGCCCCAGATGCCATATATCAAAGGCTCTAGGCTCTACCCCTACCATATTCCAAGCCGAGGTATTGGCCATAGAAGAATGCGCCAATACCTGCATTAAAAGAGCCATAAATGGTTCAACCATTAATATCCTCTCGGACAGTCAAGCTGCCCTCAAGGCCTTAAAGTCCTACACTGTCAAGTCAGGGATAGTCTGGGAATGTCTACAAACTCTCAAAAATCTATCAAGGAGAAACAAAGTTATCCTCATGTGGGTACCTGGACATGAGGGCCACAAAGGCAATGAAATTGCGGATGGCCTAGCCAAAAGAGGAGCGGAAACTAAGTTTGTCGGACCAGAGCCATTTTGTGGCACTTCAAAGTGTTACCTCAAAGCTACCCAAAATAACTGGGAGAATAAACAAAAATTCCTGTATTGGGAAAGGCTAGAAGGACTTCGTCAGACAAAAAAGTTTATCGACACCTCTTGCGGAAAAACTAAAGAACTCCTACTCCTTAGAAGAACAGAGCTCAAAATGATCACTGAGCTCTTCTCAGGCCATTGCCCCTTGAGGTATCACCTAAACAAGCTGGGTTTGGCTGAGACTTCATCCTGCCGCTTCTGTCAGGATGCTCACGAAACCTCGGAGCACTTGCTCTGCAACTGCGAAACATTGGCCAGGCGGAGATTACTCCACCTTAAACATGCTTTTCCTCCAACAAGTTACGTATGGAACCTCAAGCCCAGAATGGTTCTAGACTTTGTTAACAGTCTAAACTTATAAATGGAGCAAATTCAACGGGGACTCACAATAGATCTTTCAGGTCGCAGTGATTCCGAGGCTAACGCCTATACACCCCTTCACAAATCTAATCTAATCTAATCCATAATAAATTACAATAATAAATTTAGCAAAAACTTCCAGGGCTATTTCAATTTTATTTTCACTTGACGAAACGAATTTTGATGAATTTATGTGTTTTACAATGATTAAATACTGCAATTTTTGAAAACTTACTCCTTTTTTATCATTTATGTGTAGGCATGGGCTCTACAAAAAACTGTAATGCTTTATTAGGTATATTTCTTAATACATGACGCGGCAAACTTCATAACAAAACTTTCAACAAACTGTATTTAATCTGTCAATATTATAAAATTGTTCTATATTTTTTATCACTATTTTGTAAAATAGACCTCAATATGAGTTTGAGATAAGTATTATATTTTACGTTACTTTAACTTTAACAAGTAAAAAAGCTAGAATTGGTCTAAGACCAATTCCTATGAGAGTCTAAATGAATGCCCGTATAAAATATCGTATGGTCACCGATCTATGCAAGTTTAATTTTTGATATGGTTTTTCGCATATATTTCTAGAGCGGTTCGTCGGACAGAAAAAATGATTATAACCAAATTTATAGGATTTCGTATTCTAGTACAATAGAAATGTGTAGGACTGATCGTTTTCACAGTATATGTAAAAAACCTAATTTGTATATGGCAACATCAAGAAGGGGTTCTCCGGTTTAGTCCATTTTCAAAATTTTATTTGCTATTATGAAAACACCATGTACCAAATTTGAGCTCTCTACGTTGATCCATTCTCAGGCAGTGTCCAAATATATAGTGGAAAACGAAAGTTTTGTATGGCAACGCTACAAAGGAGTTGCCCGATTTGTATCATTTTCTAACTTAATTTTACTTTTTGCTAAAGTGCGTGTGCAAAATTTCAGCTCTCTAAGCTCTCAATTTTCTCTGATTAGAAAATTTAGAAACACAAATTCTTTGAAACGAACGGTAGACTTTACATGTATGAAACTAAGTACGTGTGTAATATAACGTACATATGTTAAATTGTAGTCCAGTCCTTTTGATCGATGTGAATTGCACTTGCACCTGTCCTAAGATATACCTAATCTCTTTGAATTTTCGGGTTAGGCTTGTTATTGAACTTACGGCTTAACTGGCTTTATGGTGGACTGAGCGATTGAACTATGGCAATCCAGTTTATATTGTACAAAGAAAGTACCACTACTAAAATGTGCCGCTAGTCGACCATTAGTCTGTCTAACTCTCCTCGGCGAGGTTTCCTCCACTTTTCAGGTCATTTTTGGACACACAAAATTTGATGTCCGCAATATCACAAGATGAAAGGAGATGTGGCATCGGAAGACGGTAACTACAAAGGTGTAAAGGTCCCTTCAGGACCGCGTGTGTGTTGCGTTTTTGTAAGGTATCTTTTGTGTATATATATGGTGTGTGACAGTGGCAGGTTTTGGGTTACCCAACCCACAGCTATCCCGCAACAGACGAGGTGTTAGTGTGCCGCCCTCTGTTCAACGCTGCTCACAGAGTGAGGTATCAGCTTCGGCTGATAACCTGGACTTAACGTCCAAGCCACTCACATACCTGCTACCATAACAAAATGGCGCCCAACGTGGGGCACCTCCGTTAGACTTCGATGGCCTAACGTTTACTGGGGACTGGGACTATAGTGATATGATCATCTGCTAGTGATCGATCTCAAGTCTCATATCCATGGGAAGCTACATGCAGACCTGAGCCTAACTGATTTGAAGATCTACAGTTTTGTCGTTTAAAGTTTTTAAAGTTGAAAATTTTTCCAGTTAGAGTTTCAATTTCAGAGTTTAAATTTTCCAATTTTGGTAAAGTTTTCGATTTTTTCTAGTTCTAGTTAAAATTGGAATTCAAGTTTAACTCTAGATTAGTAAATTTGTTGAGTTTTTGTAAATTTTGTTGAGTTTTTAAAGTTTCGTTCTGAATTTGTGATCTTCTCTCTGACCTTCAGCCATGGAAATGGTAGGTGGCCTCACGGAAATTTTTTTTTGACTTCTCAGGGAGGCATATCATCCATCAGGCTGTCCTTCTGGCTGGACAGAGCTAAACATCTGTGAGATGACTTTTTACTGCTCTGCTGACTAGTCAACTAGATTCAAGATTTTTCCCAACTGCCTGGTTGAAGAATCTCTAGCAATGTTCCCGGTCTTTGACATCACTAACCCGACTTTTCTAAGATTTCCTTAAGCTAATTTTTTTAAAGTTTTTCATGCACACATCCACACCACTTGACTGTTTAGAGCCTGATGGTGGAAGAGTTGAACCGGAATAGCTTTGCCTTTGAGGTACTTTCGGAGAAACAGAGGGAAGAACACTATGAACTTTTTGATTTTTGAGTTGCGGTTAAGTCGCATTAATTTCTGTTACGACTCTAGTATAGTAACTTTTTCAGTATCTTATTTGCTTTGTTTGAGCAAAATATCGGTAACAATTTCGGTTTTGAGTATTTAAAACTAGTTTGAACGGATTTTATTCCGCCCTAGTCTGAGGGATTTCTATCCTGATGTCTATCGTTATTAATTATTTCTTTGAATTTCTGTAGAAAATTGTATCTTATATGTTAAGCTACCAAGCTGTGAGCTTGGAATATATCCTGGTACGATTCTCTGGTAACACGGAAGTTGCCCATTCACATTTCGAGCAGCAGCTTGTCGGATAGGGAAATTTTTAGGAATTTTGTAATAGTTAATTTTCTGGGCTCGAATGCGCGACAACATTGGAATTCTCACATTCGTAAACTTGTCTTATCAGCACGTCCAGCACAGACAGCACGGCGTAGACCATAACTAGTATCTGCCTGATTTCAATCCAATTTTACGTCTACGCAGCCTTGTTTTATTCTTCGTACTGCTCAGTGCACTTTAGTGCCATGACGGAGACTGGTCCGGTAAAATAAAGCCAGTAGCGACCATATGTGGACATGTTTTTCACAAGGCTTGTCTACAAACTTGGATAACGGAGCAAGCCAACCGCCCTAACTGCAGATGCGCTCGCACACAGAAAGACTTCTCAGCATACAACTTTAGAAGTATGGACGACATAGTCTTAGCTTTGGAGCTTCGAGTAGACGACCTCTATCTATCGTGCGAGTATGCAGCTGATCCTGCAATGAATTTGAAGCCAGAGTTCTCTCGAGGGAACTCCTGGGTTGAAAGCAGGATAGCCTGATGATGGGCCTCAATTCCTGACTGTCCCTTGTGATCTGGTGTTTGAATGTCTCCTCGTCGTCGTGCCGCCAGTTGGCCGAGTAGACACGATATCGCCACATCGGGTTAAATGTGAACAACTTTCGAGTTAAGCACTACATCTTGACAGTCCACAATATAGATGTATTGGAGATTAAATAACTATCGGGTCTGCACGATATCGCTGTACCGGAAGAAAGAAAGTCCAGTCGTTTGAGGATGGGGGCACCATAAGGTGTCTGAAGTAAACAGGGCGTCAAAATAGCCTAGAACGGCTTGCTGATCCTATCTGATAAACTGTGAAATAATTTTATATTTTCCACAAAAATATGAAGATGCAAAGTCCCATTTTCGTTCTAAGTCTTGTAAGATTTTTCAACTTTATTATATTTTTATTACTTTACATATAACATAAATGACGCCTACTGACACTGAATTGAATAATTTAATTATTTTTTATCTAACATAAAAATCAACGCCTACCGACAGAACCTTTTCAAATCTTCCAATTGAATCTCGATGGGAATGTTAAACACTACTACAAATTCATTAGAAAGTGCCTAAGGGCGCTGCTAACGTGTAGGTCACTCCTGTGTCGCCACAACACTTCCCCGCCAGCGAAACCACTGGTTTAGCGATAGCAATACTTGCGCGGAAGTTGAGTGGTTCAGCTAGATCTGGTAGTTTGCTGGTGGAAAACTGTGTTTCCAACTAGCAGAAATCTAACATTTCGCAACGTCCGAGTGGTAGGTGGTGTGGTAGATAGTATATCTGGTTGCGCTTGATGAGGTGAGCCTTCGGTTTCTGGAATCGTATGAGTGATCAGTGTTGTCGAAATTGGTGGTTGTATTTTTAGGCACTGTGTGAACTGGCTCTGTAATATGTGTAGATGGATGTGCAAATGTTGTGTCGTTATTTTGATAATGCTGGTCTTGATGAATTTCGTGATCAGTTTCTTTAAAACGAGGTTTTAATCTCTCCAACGAAACATTGGTCTCCCTATTAAGAACTTTAAACTTAAAGAAATTTGTCATTTCTGGCCATAATTTGTAAAAATAATTGATGCCTTAGTTGACACTTGATGGAACTAGTTAATAGTATTAAACATGTATTGTTATGTTTATGATGTGCTCTGTACATGGACGGGCTTTGAGTGACAACTTAATGTATTTTAAATAAATTAGATGACACTATTAAACTTACACTAGAATATGGAGGTACAAAATTAAACTTTCTAGATATCACAATATCAATAAAAATTTAAAAATTTGAATATGAAATATATCGCAAACCAACTTTTACTGACAGTGTAATTCCATTTTCTTCTAATCACCCTCTTAATATTAAGAGTTCTGGATTCCATTATATGATTAACATATTAGTTAAAATTCCTTTAAGTGTGATCAACTTTAAAAAAGAACTTAATTTGATTTTTAAAATAGCAACCTGTAATGGTTATTCCAAAAGTTTCATTTACAAGAAATTAAAACAAAAATCTAGAACATCTGCTCTTAGATTAGCATTCCCTATGATCCAAATCAAAAGTAGTATGATTTGGAAACAGATCCCTTATGTTGGAGGGGTTTCTGATAAAGTACACGGAACGCTATCAAATCATAATGTTCAACCGGCTTATTTCACTCGTACAACACTGGGTAAATTATTAATAAATAACAAAATATAGCCTACAGATATTGAAAATGTTGGGTACATCGTATAAGTTGCAACGATTGTGATGTGATCTACACAGTAATAAATAATTCCCTAAAGTCAGTGGCAACATTTTGTGCCACAGAGGTTAGGCATTTGTCGATAAGGTTAGGGAAAGCTCCACCTTGGAAAACTAAGATTATGTTTTTATCCCTAAAATGTAGCTAGGTTTTTCTCCCTCAAATGTAGGGAATTTTGGTTTTTCCCCCAAAAATTTAGGGAATATTCCCTAAAATGTAGGGAATTTTTTTTATGTTTTTCCCTACATTTTAGGGATTATTCCCTAACAAATAGGGAATTTTAAATTGTTGTTTTGTTTTTTTCTCTAAAATGTAAGGACTATTCCCTCAAATTTAGAGAGAATTCCCTAAAATGTAGGGAATAGGTGATACCACTGCACCACTCTCCGCCATAGGGAAAGATGATAGAAGCCCATACCTTTTAAAAAACATAAGAATGAGCTGAATAGCTCATTTTTTATGGTCCGTACTACTAAGTAGTATGGTAGTTATATTGGTGCACTGGGCACGCTTAAAAAAACATTAAAAGACAATATATGACTTGTTTTCAAGAGTAATGTGTGAATTATATAAACGAAAATTTATTTCCATAAAAAATGTAACATAATACCATTGATTTTATACATATAGATATGCCACCAAATCTGTTACCTCTTCTCGACAGATGGCCTTACATGTACCAAATTAGAAAACAGAGGCGACATTTTTACCGAATGACTGAAATCATGTTTACAAATGGCGCCATCTATTAGAAAAAATTGTAAAATATATATTAAGTTATCTTCGATAACAAATGTTTTTTCTTCTTCCTTATCTAACAATGTCTAGAAATATGGAAAAAATGTAATAAAGGAATTCAAAGGAATTTCAGATTTTTTCTTAATAAATTTCCTTGTTATGAGATATATATATAGAGAAGTACTTCGTAAGAGATTTTTTTGTTGAATAATGTATTCCTTCTGTTCTACAAGAAATTATTATTTAAATTAATGCATATGTAATAATATGTAATAAATGTGTAAGAGTACGGCCGACAAGACGTTGGTTTTTAACAAAAAAAACGTCTAGAACGGTGCCAGCAATGAGGAAACTGTCTGGAAATAGTAAATTTAAATTGTTTGATGCTCATGAAAATAGATGAAAAAAATCGAACTAAAATCATTTTAAAACTACTTTTTCCACCTGTGTAACGGAAAGGGCGCAGGTAAACGCAACCCCTCTCATCAGGCAGCGTAACTGAAGGCTATTACCTATAGGAATTCCATTTCGGATCCTTTCCTGGCTAATTGGACCCCTAACCCGTTGCCTACGATATTGCAGTGTAAAGTCTCCCATATTTGTGCAAATAAATCAGAGTGCGTTAACTTAATTAACTCCAGCAGGCAGTCCCAAATCAGTTTGGAGTTGAATCTATTTGATTGAAGAGCCAGTAATGCAGCTCTGCAGTCAGAAAAGATATTATAGATATTTTCGTTCCTGTGGGTTTTCTTGATATTTTTCCTAATTTATAGCTCAATTAGATATATGTCGACCCGAGGTCTTGAGCCATATGCTCCTGCCCCATCTTCCTCATTTGTTTTGGAGCCATCTGTAAATCAAAAGAATATTCTATCTAGGCTCAGGCGTTGCAAGCACCCGAATAAATTCAACTTTATTAGATCGTTCTTGGCAACCAATATTGCATAAGAATTCTGAAGACAAATTTCCAGTAATTTATAAGAAAGAAGTAAAAATGCTAGAATTGGTCTAATACCAATTCTTATGATACCCTAGATGAATGCTCGTTTGTAATTTCGTATAGTCACCCTTCTGCGCAAGTTTGAGTTTTAAACAGGTTTTTGAATACTATATATCTCTAGAACGGCTCGTCGAACAGCAAATATGATTATAACCAACTTTATAGGATTTCATATTCTGAAGAACTTTCCAGTACCTACATTAAAACTGTATAGGAGTGATCGTTTTCACAGGATACGTAAAAATCCTAAATGTTATATGGCAACACCAAGAAGGAGTTGCCCGATTTGGTCTGTTTTTGAAATTGTATTTACTCGTTTTATGAAAACATTATGTACAAAATTGCAATGCTATACGTTGACGCGTTCTCAGGCAATGTCCAAATATGTAGTGAAAATGAAAATTTTGTACGGCAACCGTACGAAGGAGTGACCCGATTTGCCCCATTTTCAGACCAAATTTTGCTTCTTTTTTTTAAAGCCCATGTTCAGCTTTTTAAGTACACGCGTTCTCGAGTTATCGTGAGGACGGACAGACAGACGGACATGCAAAAATCAAAATAACTTTTAATTTTATGCATGGGTCCAACCAAAACCCTCGAGAATACTTCCCAAGCCATGAAACAGAAATCTATATGTGTGCGTTCGGAGTCCGTACTCTAAAATGCTCTATATTGATGCTTATGGAAAAGTGCAAAACATTGACTTTAGATATGCTATAGAGCCTAAACTACTATTCATACAGGAAAATAGCCTTCTAGTAATTTACAGCTTGGTTGCTTACCTTTCCAAAGGCTACACTTCCTATATACCTTACTTAACAAAATATTAAAATAGTTTTGATTACAAAGTAACCTTACCATTTTACGCTCAATACCTCTCAGCTGAGTAACAAATGCATGTGTGTATGTGCAGCCATAGTCCGAATCTGTAGGCAGCTACATTCGATATCATCAACCCACGGCATGCCATGACGGCACAGCGACTTTACAATGATTACTCAGCTGAGAATTTTTGTTTGAGGAATCGTAGTCATTTTGTTAAGATACATTTTTTAAAATAATTTTGTTAGGAAAGGTATGAAAATTTTATTACGTTTCGGAAGATAAGAAAGCAATCTTAAGATTAACACAACGCCATTTTTCTGTATGAATAGTAGTTTAGGGCGGAGGAGCTATTCAAATCAAACTTTTGTCAATTTTACATAAGAACACTGCAAATATTTTAGAATGTAAGGACTACGCTGGGCCTCGCATGTGGTAGGGAGGGAGTCTGTTTCATGGCTTGTGAAGTATTCTCGAGGGTTTTGGTCCAACCCATTTTGCTCTAGCATCATTATTTCTATGTGTTACAAACGGAATGACAATCTTAGTATACCCTTTAGATTTCATCTAGGGTATAAAAAAAAAATGCGCGCGCTCATAAGATATTCCTTTCTGTATGCCCCGATCCGAACCAAAAATTCTAAGAAATTTCATCAAATGAGACAAATTGGCGGAAAATATTTCAAACTATTCACGAAAAATCAATGTACCAGTCAACAACTACATGTGAAAAGGCATATCGCAGAAATTCTATCGAAAATCCGACCGAAAAATTTCTTAGAAACCCGCAGTGCCTAGATAAGAGTTTTGTCTATTCTGCAACTTTCTGGTACGAGAGCGAAGTATGAAATACTTTTCACTTAAATCACGTATCATACACATTTGCCAAATCTTTCAAATCATATTGATACTAATCAAGATATGCCCTTAAATTTTTTTATTACGGATTTTTTCCATATTTCTACACGGAAAGACGGAAAAAAGGAAAACACAAAATTAGATTAGATTCTTTGCTGTGATATGGCGCTATTTATAGATCATGCGCGCTCTTTTTTTTCCGCCAGGAGGGCAGCACCTCTGAAGTTAGGATATATTTTGACATTTCCCAAGAGTGACCAGAAAATCTGGAAGGCAAGCAAAGAATACAATTATAAAATAGAATGGAGCTAAGCACTACCAACGGTATAAATAACAATTCAAGATTTAGTGATTATTAAATTACTTATATTGAAATTAACAGATTCCCTGCGGACAGACTTAAGAAAGAGAGGTGCGAAAACTAGTGTCCAAAAAAATACTCGCCAAACGGTAAGTTATTGTGATTAAATAAACTTCAATGAAATATAACTCTTCAAAATTAATTTAGACTGTTTCTTTGGGATCGGTATAAATTAAATCGCAAACTATATACTGTCCCAAAAGTAAATAATACACAATTTCCTTTCGTTTGGAATGGTGAATGGTACGACATAAAAAAACAGAAGCGTCAAAAATTCAATTATCACTTAAAAACATTGAAGAATGGTTTATCCGTTTTAAGGCCACGAGCAGCTTTAAAAGAGGGAGATCAATGGGATTAAATGGCTTTGTGTTATTTATTAAGAGGAAGGAAAATCAAAGCGGTGAAAAATGTTTTCGATGGAGATTTAAAGTCGAAATAAAGAAAAATGTTATATATTCCTGTTATGCTTACCAAAAGGACTGTGATATTGTAGCAACACAATGTGAATGCGTAGCTGGCGCTAATCCGTTGGCTGCCTGTAAGCATATAGCTGCAGGTTTGATAGTCATAGAACATTACTCAGAAACAGGTAAAGTAGACAATATTTTTCTTTATTATACTAAGTAGTCAACACAAATATTTTAGGAATTTATTTAGACTACGTATCACCGACATCCTTGCAGGAAACATAGCATCGCCCTATAAATAAGGAATCGCTAAGTGATAAAAGTTTTAATGAATTCTTAGGCTACAATAAACCCCACTTAAATAACCTAAAAACTGATGTTATTGAGACAGACCGAATGGTTAATTCATTTATCAACTATAGAATACCATCAAGTTTAACTAAGCATAGAACTGTTAATTCGATTGGATACTTTCATGACCACTGTTATGTGAAATATGAAGGTTATAACTTAATCAAAAATATAAATTATGTTTCTCCAACGGAAATAATTGAATTAGAGAACAAAACTAGAGACCAATGTAAGAGCGCACTATGGAGAAATCTTCGGCGTAGTAGGATCACTGCTTCGTTTGCTCGGGAAATAATAAAAACTGTGAAATCAGGTAAACTTAGCCATAGTATATGTGAAAGGATTATTAATCTAAAAAAAAAAAAGCAATATACCTGCGGTTAGACATGGCTCTAAAACTGAAGCGTAGCTTTCAGTCAGTATGTTCAAATTACCGGGCTCAATGTACAAAAATGTGGTATATTCATAGATACAGAAAAACCTTACATAGCTGCTTCGCCTGATGGAATTTGTAATAAGAAAACTTTCATATTAGAAATAAAATGTCCTTTTATGGCAGTCAACGTGAATTCATTGTCATATATCAAGAATGAAAAATTTTGTAGAAAGCATAAGCAAATTCAAATACAAATTTATGTAACAAAAGTATCAATGTGTCATTTTATAGTATATTAAGATATTAAAGGTTTTCTCCATATTGAGACTATATTTTATGATAAAGAATTTGCTGAAGAGTGCATCAAATGTATAACAATTTATTTTAAAAATATTTTCTGTCAAGAATATTTAAAAATAAAATGGCTTTTAGGGAGTCAGTGAGGCTATGTACATCAAGGATGTCAAACTCAAAGGCTAAGTTGGGCCAAGCAAACAAGTTTTATCTTTAGGTGGGCCGCAAAAGAAAAATCAATATTCAGAAAAACGTAGGTTTATTTTGAATAATACATTATAATAAACATATATATAAAAAAAAAAACAAGAAAAATTTAATGTTTACCCTGACACTTGACATCTCTTCTCTGCTACTATCTTTCCTATTTCGGGAGAAATTTTGTTCGCAGTTATTACTTTCAACACAGACCCAAGATGGGCGTCATTAATACTGTTTCTAACAGGAGACTTATTTCCTTTCATAACTGAAAATAACTGCTCGCACCGATAAGTACTTCCAAACATGGAAATAATTTCATATACGAATTTTCAAGTATTTTCAAATCTGGCTGGTAAATATTTGTAAAATTCAGGCACACCGACTTCAATAAATTTTGCCGTCAAATTTGAGTCGCACTGAATCTCGATCACCTCCATTTGCATATCACTGGGTACTTAGTCTATATTTATTGAGAAAATCGAAGAAAGCAAACAAAATTTGTCTTCCAAAAAATTAAAATCTTTAAATCTTGTTTCAAACTCAGTTCTAAGATTTGAAATTTTTTCTGCGTATTTTTGATACAATGCAGTATCATCTAAATTTGATTTGTTCATGTTGCGCGTCGGGAAGTGCGATAAATCTTCATTTTCAGTTGCTTTTCCCAAAGAACTAGCTTACATTTGAATGCTTTAATTATGTCAAATATGTTCGTAATAATCTGATCTTTTCCTTGTAACGATAAATTAAAATCGGTTAAGTGTTTGGTTATATCAACTATGAAAGATAAATCTTGCAACCATATTGGATCGGAAAACAAGCTTGCGTCTTGATTTTTAGTTTTTAAAAACGGACATACTTCTACTTTCAAATCCCAGAATTGTTTGACAAAACATTCTCCATGTTTATTACCTTCGTGCATAGTACTTTTTGATGTATAATACAATGCGTATGATGAATTTTTGAATTAAATATATCTTGTCCTGTAGTAGTACCACGCATCGGTATTAGTTTCACTAATTCCTCAAAAATGTTCAAATCGGTGTCGCAAGCACGAAGAAACACAGCTAATTGAGCTATGTCACCAATGTCCGTACTCTCGTCACAGGCAATGGAAAAACTTTTAGATGATTTTGCTTTGATCTGATCACTTAAATTGGCGGCCAAGTCAGTAACTCTCTCCGGAACTGTATTTCGAGACAAAGAAATTGTTTGAAAAGCCTTCAAATTTACAGGACAAACAATTTCTCCAGCTTTAATGAGGCATTTCTTGTGAAATCACCTTCAGTAAAAGGCTTCGAGTGTTTAGCTATCAACTCGGACAAGACGTAGCTTGCATGTACCGCCGGCCGCTTCACTTTCTTGCAATACTTTACTAAACATTAGCTGTTGTTTTTTCAGACCTAAGCTCTCTTTATGAGAGTAAAATCTGACAACTCCACTTTTCATTTATTTACGGAAATGAGTCATTTTCCATTCTGTTTCTTTGCATGTAATCTGCGCTTTCACAGTTTTTATTTATTATATATTATTGTGTGCCGATATATTGGCCGGGCCGCAAAAGTTTTCATTGCGGGCCGCGAGTTTGACACCCCTGATGTACATAGTTATACAATTTTTTAGTCGAAGAAGAAAGTTTGTTTGTTTTTTTTTTTTTCACTAAAATTCTGAAAAAAAAAAATTTATTAATTGTTTTTAACAAAATAAATGACAAGTTTTTTTAAATCTCTTTTATTACTCTATCTTTAAAGTTACAGAGCATATTAGCATTATATATTATTTCGTTTATTTGCGGCCAAATTAAAGCAGGTATAGTATGCGAGAGAATTTTGTTCTTTTTTGATAAATTAATAACACGTTCAATATGTATTCTTCTGTTTGCTATAATTCTAGTTTCTAGCACTTCTTCTGGGCGAAAATGCATACTCGTTTTAAAGGGAGGTATATTTAATGCAACTTTTTTTTCTTCAAGGATATCAGATATATTAAATCCTCTATCCGCCAAGATAATTTCACCCGGTTTCAAAAACTCTAAAAACTTACTGTGTACAAATATGAATCTATCTGACTTAGAACCACCGTACACTTTTGAGCAAAATGTTATTAAGCCTTTTTCATCTATTGCAATAAGATATTTAAAAGTATTGTGATTTTTAAAGTTGGAAAATAATTCTTGATTTATATTGGCATCAAAACTACTACGTTCCGTAACGATTTCGGTACAGTCAGCTACAGCTGTGTAAGAATATAAATGTTTGTAAAGAAAACTCCAAAAATCTATCTTTTTCGGATATATGTAGATTTTTTCCGTCCAAAATGAGAAGATGCTGGAAACTATTTTTCTATTAAGGCCGAATAATTTGCCAATTAAAATGAAGTCTAAACCTTGTCAGTATTTAATTAATGTTAGAGCTAGCTGATTCTTACAGTTCATATAAGTTTCAAACATTGATGAATGTACATTTAAATATTTGTAGAGGAGTAAAAATCATTGTTTATCGAATCCTGTGAAGTGTCTGAACTCCACTTCAGTCAATATCTGAAACGTCATGTCAAGATGTATGGTGCTACTCACTTCCTCTGTTTGTGATGCTTTGTCATCTGTTCTTTGTAATGGCTCATTCATTACTTCAGTGCCGGAAAAAAGTACATTTTAAGAAAAATATATATGTATAAACTAATTATTATAAGAGACGTGTAAAAGCTTACTTCCAAATCGTACTTTTCTTGTATAATCTTTTATTGTAGTATTCGACGCCTGCGAGGACTTTTGTCATGAGTTCTCTTTGGCAAATTTTTCATCGGTATAGTCAATGTATTTAAAACTTTAGTGAGGCCTATTAAAGAAAACTAATTAGAAATGATTATGGAATTATACATAAATCGAACTACTCAACCGACTGAGATTCTTTGTAGTTAGCATGTACAAAATGGTTGCTGCAAACAACAGCATTCTTACTGGGTTTTTTACCACTTTTTATTGCAACTATCCATTTTGATCTCAGCATCTTATTGCGGGGAAACTTGTGCCATTTTTTTCCATCACCTTTTCTGTGTTTATTTTTACACTGTGGCACGCAGCAATATGTTACCATTTTTTAACATGTAATCTCAATCGCGTCAAAACAGAAGTTATCCTAACTTCGGAGGTGCTGCCGCTCTAGCTTATTTTCGCTGACCATGATCTATTATCGAAGAAAACTTATTATCCTCATATTCGCCAAGTTTTGCTAACAGATGGCGGACCGTTTTGTGAGCAGATGATAAAGTACTACAGTGGCGACTCAGTGAGAAGAGGTAATAACACATTGTGCGAGGCGGTGGCATATCTATATGTATAAAATTAATGATAATACCTAATTCGTTGAATGTACTCTTCCTTATATCCCAGAGAGCTTAATATTTCGCGAATTATACGTATTTTAGAGGTTTTCTGGCGCCAGATACCTAAATTCATTGAATGTTCCATTGATTTGGGAAAACTAAACTGATTTTCCCTTTCTATCAGAGAAAATTACATTTATTTTTAGGGAAACACGTGTCTTACATTTAGGGAATAGTCCTAATATTTTTTACAGTGTATATAGCAAAAACTAAGAGGTCACTAAAACCAAACTTTCTGAACACGTTTCTGCAGTGAGAAATAATAGGGCAACTTCTGGTCTATGTAGACACTTAATCGACCTAGGTCACACTACATCAATTGACAATGTAAAATTATTACGTAATTCATGTGGGGATAAAGTCTTAGGTTAGTGTGAGATATTAGAAATTAAAAAAGAGAAATTTTGTTTTTCCCGGACGGGAATCGAACCTACACTTGTTAAAATCGGTCAATGATGGAGAGCAGAAAAATTGTTAAGAACTTTTTATTTTTAACGATTCTAAATCAAATCGTAAATACAAGAAGAAAGAACGAGGCGGTTGTTTTTCTTCGTGTATTTATGATTTGACTTAGAATCGTTAAAAAGAAAAAGTTCTTAAAAATTCTTCTGCTCTCCATCATTGACGGATTCTAACAAGTGTAGGTTCGATTCCCGTCCAGGAAAAATAAAATAAAAATTGAATTTACAATAACGTTCATCGTTACTGGTTAATGCCAGCTGAAAGCAAACGTGGCTTAGTAGGCTAGTTACAAATTAATAACTGCAAGAGGGAAAAGTATCTGTCTCGTTAGCTCAGTGGTAATATCAGTCGACCGGCAAGCGAAAGGTCTCGGTTTCAACCCCCGGTATTTATGATTTGATTTAGAATCGTTAAAAATAAAAAGTTCTTAAAAATTCTTGTGCTCTACCTCAAAAAAGAGAAAGATAAAGGCTCATTTTTGGTTAATGATCAGCTAGATATCCGTAACAACAGCACTTTATTAAAACAAATTTTATAACGAAATAAAAATTACGATACTTATACTAACTTAAAATGATATTGAAATACCAGTTATGTATGTATGGATATGTGTATAAACCATACCTTTTAGTTTTAATTTTAATTTATATTGAGTCAGTCATATAATTTTTGCAAGTGCTTGAGGATGCCTAAATAGGGCGAAACGCGTCGAAAAACTTAATTATTAAAATTAAAATTTTTTTTTGTGGAATTGAAACAAGTGTTTCATTTTTTAACATGTTTAATACTAATAATTTGTAAGCACATAAGGAGGCTGAAGTGAGGCTCTCACTGCAGCTGTTCGTATAAAAGCTGTAGAATGTAGCCAGTAAAAATGCAATCACACAATCACTTTTTATGTGTTTATTATTATTTTTAAACTACTCTACAAACTACAAATAATATGTTTAATTATAAAACGTGTGGACGGCGTAGTAAGGAAAAGTGAGCTGTACTAGGTCTCGTTAACTCCAAGAGACTGCCAAATCTCCCAGTAACAGAGATGCTCAAACCAGTGTTGTTATTTTGTGGTTGGTAATATTTTGTGGGTTACGTTCGTGTCATCCGTTGTAAGTGCATATTTAGTACCGCCACAGTACTATTTACATTTCAAATTAATTCATTTTTTATAATTCAATGTCTATCTTTGTTAACTTACCTAATCTTGCAAACTAACTTAAGTCAAATTTTATATATAGTAAATATAATGTAGGTAATTATTATGAATTGAACTGTACATAATTGTTGAACAGTATTACAAACGTTTTGTTATTTATCGCAACTCTTATTTAATTACTTCACTAGTATTTAAATTACAAGTGTTTTTTTGTTTTTGAAAAAAAAAAATATTATTAAATTAAATTAAATATTAAACATTATTTTGGCTTTTGACTCTGATCGTGTCTGTCTACATAAAGAATTTTCATTGGGACCTAATACATACGCTGGTTTCAATCTATCTATGTTTACAAGTTCGTCTTTGTTATTTACCAATATTTTAAAAAATTTGTTGTGCTTAGATATAACTTCATGGAGTCCAGTATAAGGTGTGTTAAGAGTACTTTTTTGAACAAATTCTTTAATGAATACGTGTGAACAATCGGATAATGTTTGAGGGATAAAAATATTGTGTTGCGTGCGGCGCCTACGATTATTTGGGCTTATGTTGACTATGATATTTTGTATTTCTTTGGCAGCAGAAGATGTTAATGCATATTCTGGTTGTGTACTTTCACAGATTAACTCTCCTGGTATACGTAGTGACTGACCAAACAATAATTGGGAGGGAGATACACCCAAATTATCAATAAGGGCGGAACGGATACCTAAAAGAATCCAGGGTATACTGCTAAACCAATTTTTAGGGTTATTCGTTGCTCTTATTGAAGTTTTTAATTGACGGTGAAAGCGTGCTATAGACCCATTTGATTGCGGGTGATACGTCGTTGTACGTATGCTGTTAGTGCCTAGTATGGCGGAAAATTCTTTAATTAGGAGGGACTCGAACTGAGTACCCTGATCAGTGGTTATTGTTGCTGGTACTCCATATAAGGCAACCCAATTGCGTAAGAAAGCATTAGCTACGGAAGATGCAGTTATGTTCTTTATTGGTATTGCCTCTGGCCAGTGGGTTAGACGATCCTTAAAAGTTAGAATGTAAGTATAAGGTGGTAATGGTCCTACTATGTCCATGTGTACGTGCTGAAGTCGACCTGAAGGATTTTTGAAAATTCCATGAGGAAAGGATGTGTGGCGTTGGATTTTTGCTTTTTGGCTTGAAATGCATGCTTTACTCCATGTATTGATATCTTTATTAATGCTTGGCCAAAAATAACGCGCCGTAATCAATTTTTTAGTAGCACGTATTCCTGGGTGAGACAAACTGTGTAGATTTTCAAATATTTTTCGCCTTAAAATATTGGGCACGTAGGGCCTATTAATACCTGTACTAGATTCACACCATATACTAAGATTTCCGGCCGGTTCAACCACATTTTCGACTTTGAATGAGGTCGGAGAATTTTTAGCCTTGTTTAAAATGTTTTTCAATTCTTCATCTTTGGACTGTTCGTCCGATAAAATAGTCGAGTTCAGTAGACTTGATGAATCGATTGGTTCGATGTGTGCTCTCGACATGTATCTGAGACCACATTTTGTTTTCCTTTAACATATCTTATGTCCTGAGTGAATTGTGAGATATAGTTAAGTTGGTTGGTTTGTCTAGGACTTTTGTCAGATTTTGAAAATATAGCATTAGTTAACGGCTTATGATCTGTATATATAATGAACTGTTTGCCTTCTAGGTAATAGCGGAAATGTTTAACGGCTAGGAAAATGGCTAATAGTTCTCTATCAAAAGTAGAGTACTTTTTTTCTGGCACCTGCAGCCGTTTGGAAAAAAATCCTAAAGGCTTCCATTTATTATATTCGCTTTGTTGCAATACAGCCCCTACTGCGTCGCTTGATGCGTCTACGTAAAGGCTTATCGCAGCTTGTGAATTTGGATGAACTAGTATGGTGTAATTTTGTAATTTGTTCTTAATATCCTGAAATGAATCTTCGTGCGATTTGGTCCATTGTAATGGAGTCTTACACTTCCCTTTTGGGTTTATCTTTTTAAGATAGTCATATAAAGGAGCACAGAGTTTTGTGGCTTCGGGAATGAAGCGATGATAAAAATTAATCATTCCCAAGAACCGTTGAAGCTTCTTGAATGATTCAGGGGAAGGAAATTCTTGAATTGCTGTGATTCGACTTTCTGAAGGGGCAATTCCATCAGATGAAATTGAATGACCCAAAAAATCTAACTTTTTGACTCCAAAAAGACATTTAAAAAGATTTATATTAATGCCATATGTATGTAAAGGAGAGAAGAGGGTTCGAAGATGTCCTTTGTGCTCTTGTGAGGACTTGCTAGCGCCAAGTATGTCATCGACGTAGACAAAAATGTAATCCAGATCAAAAAGAGCTTCTTTAATGAAACGCTGAAAAGTTTGCGCTCCATTTCGAACGCCGAAAGGCATACGTAAGAACTCAAAAAGTCCAAATGGAGTAGTAAAGGCCGTGTTGTAAATGTCTTCAGTGGCTACTGGAATTTGGTGGTAGGCTCGTATGAGGTATATTTTCGAGAAAATAGTGCAACCACCTACGTTGGCCGAGAAGTCTTGAATGTTAGGCAAGGGATATCTATCATGAATTGTGACAGCGTTTAATTGCCTGTGGTCCCCGCACGGTCTCCAGTCTGGGGAGTCCTTTTTGTGAACTAGATGTAGGGGTGAGTCCACTGGTGATGATGAGGGTCTGCATATGCCTAAGTTAATCATCATTTCAAACTCTGCTTTGGCAGTTTTACATTTTTCAGGATTAAGACGTCTGGGACGTGCACAAGGTAAGCTTCCATTTGTGTTTATACGGTGGACAACATTGTGGTTTACTGGTTGATTGAAATTGGGAGGTGCTTTTAAAGCGGGAAAATCATTTAAAATGGATCCGAACTCATCTTGAAAAGAGTAAAGTTTGGGAGACGCTAACTGAGTGGTGCGCGATATGCAATCTATTGAAAGAGTTGTTGTTTTACCTATGATCTTTCTGTGTCGCATATCAACTAAAAGGTTGAATTTGAATAAGAAGTCTGCGCCGATAATGACTATCGGCGATAATGAAAAAATGATTGAAATTGCGTCGCAGGGCAAGATCTAAACATAAATGTTTAATACCGTAAGTCTTAATAATGTACCATTAGCAGATATAAGGTTGTAATTGGATTGCTCAAATTGTTTGGGACGAAATTTCTTAGGAATTGTGGATGGAGACTTCTGCACCTGTGTCTATTAAAAAATGCGACTTTGTGTTTTTTTCATAAACAAATAGGCGACGAGAAAACTTGTCTAACTTCGATGCCGCTTTCGAAGAAGTGACTCCTAGTTTTTTGGATTACTTTTATCTGTGCTAATCCTGAATTCGCATGGTTGAACACATTTCCGGGCCCTCTGCTTAAATTTTCTGTGAAACCAGCAAAATTTATTATGAGACGGTGTTCTACCATTAGATTTCGATCGGAATCTTCTTTGAGAATGCGATCTATTATTTTGTCTTGACTGACGAAATTCCAAACGGTTAATGCGTTCAGAAAGCTCACTGATTTGAATTGAAAAGTTACTACTGGACGAGTGCTTGTTTGAGCTAATGGATGCAATTCTTGATGAAGTTGTTGAGTCATGAATTCTATCCGCGATAGTAAATATTTCTTCCAATGTATTCGACCCTTCTATGGCTATTATACAGGCTTGAACTGAGTTAGGTAACTTGTTTACCCATAGTTTTTTGAGCAGCGAAGGGTTCACTAAACTATTGCCACCCGCTAGGTATTCCATGTATCGGTAGAGTTCCGAGGGTTTGTAATTCCCTACCTCGGGTTTATGCAAAAGTGCATCTAGTCTACGTTCTTGCGAATCTCGACTTCTGTTAAGAAGGAGGGTTTTTAAATTGTCATACCTGTTTTGACTTGGTGGATTTAAGAGGGCATCCGCCACTATTTCCATGGTTTCGGAAGGTAAAGAAGCCACTAGGTGGTCATACTTTGTATTAGAGGCTGTTATACCTTTTAATCTAAATTGTGTTACTACTTGTAGAAACCACAAATCGGGTCGGCTACTCCAGAAGGGCGGAATTTTTAAAGAAGCAACCAAATTTGGAAAAATTGCATCGCCGCTTGATGATGTAATTGACTGTGAAGTGTTATCAATTTCCGATTGTTCACCCGTATTTGGTTTGTCTTTATTAGTTTCCGTCATTTTGAATTCATAAGAAGAATTTTAGAAATTTGAATTTGTGAGAAGAAAAAAAAATATTAAAAGAAAATTTTTTTAGAATTTAAATCAAGTTGTGAGCGAAATTGACCACAGAAGTTATAGCTTGGATTTTGTAATTATTTTATTCGTTTCTATGTTAAAATATTGTTTCCTAATATATATATAAATTCGAATGATTGTTTCGTAATGTGTATGTATGTATATAAATTCGAATGAATGGTCTTAATTTATGCGATTTGGTATTTATAGATACATAGATATTTAATCCACTACTTACATACAACCAGCGTGTAATTTCATTGTATCTCTTTGTGACTGACACCTCTTTGTATTAAGTCCCAATTGCTTTGACATATATGTATGTCATATAATAAATAGATCTTTCTTCTTAATTTTAGTTTTGTTGCACTGAAAGATAAGACAAAATATGATTCTAGATCTGAATATGGATATATTACAAAGATAGCTCTTAATCCATGAAAAAAAAACTTTTGTAAAGTTTCGGGGAAGTATTACTGTTTGCGCTCTGCGGTGATGCTGATAACAAAATTAGGCCCTTTTGCGAGGCTGACGGTAATGATGATGAAAATGATCACGCTGTGCAAGTACAGCTGCATGAATATATAATCCAATATTATCATCAGGAACTGTGTATCATCCAAAGAAAATATTATCGATGATTCGTTTCGTGTGGTTTTATGTGCTTACAGCTGTGCAATTTTTGCGATATACTTATATGTATGTAATATATATTTTTTTGTGAGCACGATAATATGTAGGACTTCGAAATTTTCTTTGAATATATGTACGTCAATTTTTGATGTGATTTTACCAATTAACCAATGAAACTCTTCTTTTGTTTAATCCTTGTGGAGATTAGGTTAATTTATTTAGCACTGAACACACGAGCACGTGGATGATATTTGATTCCCGATCAGGTCGGAGTCACCATTTATGTAGCATGTAGCCAGTAAAAATGCAATCACTTTTTATGTGTTTATTATTATTTTTAAACTACTCTACAAACTACAAATAATATGTTTAATTATAAAACATGTGGACGGCGTAGTAAGGAAAACTCAGCTGTACTAGGTCTCGTTAACTCCAAGAGACTGCCAAATCTCCCAGGTAGTATTTTGTGGGTTACGTTCGTGTCATCCATTGCAAGTGCTAGTACATATTTAGTACCGCCACAAGCATGATAGCAATTATCGATATTTTTGAATTTGAGAGAATACTTTGAAGCTTGCATGGGTCTAAAGTCCGCTCAAAATGTTTCGAAGAGAAGTGACGCTGACGAATTCGCGTTGTGAATGATTTTCTGAATTTTGGAGAAAGTCGCCTGGCAGTCGTAAGTTTTCGCCGTAGAATGTCTCTGCTGGAGTTGCCTGAAATTCCTCTCTGAAGGCTGTTCTGAGTTCGATTAGAGCTAAGCGATTTATTCTTGTATGCCATTATTTTGCCATATAGTGTTCTATGCCAGCGCTCGAGAAAACCATAGGATTAAGGATGGTAAGCCATGGTTCGATTACGTTCGAAGCCCAACAATCGGGAAAGTTCAGCAAAGAGGAATTGAGGTCCTTGGTCGGTGACGATTGTTCTGGGTACTCCGAAATGTGATATTCAATTCTGGCAGTGCGCCTCGGCTACTATTTCAGCATTGATACTGTCAAAAGGAATGAAATGGGCTCCGGTCATCCAATGTACCTGTCAATGATCGTAAGAGAGTACCTGAAACCTTTCGAGGGAGGCATAGGACCAATAATGTCGACGTGTATGTCTTGAAAGCGGCGTGAAGATACTGGAAATGAGCCTGGAGTGGTCCTGGCATGCTTTGAAACTGAATTATATTTTTATTACTTTACATATAACATAATATACGTCTATTTGACTAAGCGGTTGACAAAGAATTAAATAATTTTTTTTTTAACTTTAACACAAAAATCGATGCTTACAGAACCTTTTCCAATCCTCAAAATGACCCTCGATGGGAATATGAAACACTACAAGGGTGCTGTTCCCAGAAGATACCCGACTCGGCATGGCAATGCAGCTCAAGCGATACCAACGTTATCAATACCTAGTCTTACAGTACCACTGTTGTCACAGCAATTGCGCACATCTGTTTCACCGAGCATACCCCCACCTAATGTCTCTGCCGTAAGTTTCCAAGCTAACAGTCCAGCAAGTAATGCTCACACTTAAGGTCTCGTATCTACTGAGGCATACAATTGCCGGATCTTGTGCGAGCGAGGTTGGAACAAAGCAACGGGGTGTTACGCTCTAAAATTGCTGACAACATCCAACAGTAAGTCGCCTAGATTTTACCACGAGTGGATGTAACACGGCCGCCTCAAATTATTGGTGAACCGTTACCACAACCTATTAATATGGATTTTCCTCAAATGCCACGCTTCATAAGCTCAAGTTTATGGTTTTACTAATAATAGTGATACGCCTAATAGGCCCAGCGTCAGTCGAGCCCAATCTTGTTCATGGCAGCGACGTTTAGTCAGCTCTATTAGAAGGTGGAGTATTTCTTATAGTGGAGACAGTTTGCGGCTCTCCATCAATGAATTTGTTGTTCGAGTGGAAGCATGGACCTATTCCGCTTTAGAAGGAGACTTCTACCTGCTAGTAAGGAATATGAGTTCGTTGTTGTCCGATCCTGCCATGAACTGGTACTAGATTCTTTTGAGATATAGTTCCACGCCTACGTGGGAATACGTAAAAACTACTCTGTTAGCAGAATGAGGAGTGCCGAACGACGATCGAAATGTGCGACATAGTTGGTTAATAAGGCACGATAGCTTTTGTTAAATGGTCCGTGCCAGCGGCAGATTTTTGTGGAACTCACCACACACTCTCCGCCATTAGCTGAAGCGAACTAGTGTGCCGCCCTGCATTCAACGATGTTCACAGAGTGAGCTATCAACTTCGGCTGTTAGTAAGTATTTTTCTTTATTTTCCGAAAAGAAGCCCCAAAAAACTTGACACAGGGTGCACTCAGTACTAACTGCGACATTAAGTATAATATGTATAATAAAACTATTAACTTTTAATAATATTTCAATTTAAAAATTATTTACATTAACAAAAATTATAAAAGTTTTAATTTAATGTGATCGGTTTCTATTTCGTTACTCCTGTACTGCGTTTTTTCCGAATGCACTCCACTTTGTCACTAAATGATACCTATTAATTGAGAAGAATTTTTTCATGCAGAAGGCGGAATAATTTTCACTTTATTTTTGTAATTTTACAACATAAAATTGAAAAGCAAAACATTGTCTTACCATAATATGAACATTACCCATGCTGGTGTTCCTATTGGTTTGATTGTGGAAATTCTTCTCTTCCAGTTTTTCTTCAAAGTCCATCTATCTTGTCCAAAGTGTAATCTATTGTACGAATGATGAAATTCATCGAAATAACTTCCATCAGAATGTTTTTCGTTTTTGAAACTTAAAAATAAAACGCAAGAATTCGTTCAAATTCGTATTAATTACTGTAAAATCAAAGAGCCGGTTTTAATTTTTATTTATGAGCATTATCCGCTTCTTCACTCTCATTTAGCATGGAACTGAAATTTTCAATCACTGGCTGGAGCATCACTCTTGGCAAAGCGTTGATTTCGTCTCTGATTCTTTGCTTTAAAATATTCAAGTTGGATGGTACAGGGTTGAAAGCTTTGCTTTTTAACTAGCCCTATATGGAGAAATCAGCAGGCATCAAAACTGGACTCTGCGGTGGCCAGTTGATGTTTCCTCGGCAATTAATTACTCTTACAGGAAATAAATCGTGGAGTGCAGCTAACGAGTCATTTGTGACGTGGGAAGTTGCTCTATCTTGCTAAAAAAACTTTTTCCTATAGCCAATCTGATTTTGCATTTCTGGAACCAAAACAGTCCGGATCATTTTGCAATATCGATCGAAGTTAACGGCCTGAGCACTACCACGGTTATCCTCGATACTTAATTCTTCCACCTATCGCTTGAGAAACGTCTCATGGTAGCCAATGTCACTTTTGTTCATCAGCTCTTAGGCAGGCCGAACACTGCACAATCACCGACTCTAATCGGTGACGTAAAATCCAGTTGACTTTGCTCGTTACACGTAATAGCGTTCGGTACCGCAAACTGCTCTATCATACGTCAGTCAGCAACCAGCAAATCAGAATGGCGTTGAAGACTGGCAATTGACTGAATCGAACCGACTGGTGTGCTCAGTCTGTATCAGCAACGTTAATATCAATCGGGTGATTGCTGCTGATCGCAACAGCAGAAAGTATGTTTTGTTTAATGTTTGTTGACTATTTTTGCTAATAGAAATGGTGGTAAGCAAAGTTGTTTCAGTCTAGCTAACTGTTTTTAAGAACACTGCGAGTTTTTAATGCAAATTGAAACACAATTCAACGCCTTTGACTCGATTACTAATCTGAGAGAAGCCGATGCAATATGCGCACATGCAACGATAGTCAATCAGCAACGATTAAAAATCAATCCATCGGTGACAGGTCAACAGGCAAGTCGCTGACTGGACAATCAATTGACTTAGCAGTGTGCGGTCTCCTTTAAAAGCGAATGTTGATTCTCCGTTGTTACTTAACAAAATCTTTTTTCATGATATTAAGCACAATATGATAAGCCCACCCCTGTTGCATGTTAACTCCTCGAGGTCTAACTTTGGTCTATCTATACGAACATATTAATCGCATGTGCATTACTGTTAATAATATGGCTTAAGGCTAAAACACAATGTGAAAAACCGCCGTAGGTACAAAACGTCCGTTGAAATACAATGGGAGCGACAAATTTATTATGTTATTTGTGTTCTAAATGAAAAATAGAAAAAAATTCAACGAATAAATTCAAAAAGATTATTAAAGTAGCTTGTGTGGCCGTTTTGGCTAATAAAGATAAAAAAGAGAATCAACATAGAAGAAGATGGTGTGTCCTAGAGTTATATAAAACTCAAGTACGGTGACATTTTACCACGCCAATAAACTTTTCTTTCATTTTTTATTCAACCAACTTTGACATTTCCCATGGCATTGTTATTTGCTGATATATTTAATCTATCAAGTCATAAATATAATTGCAATGAACGTATAACAATACATATCAACGCAACCCAAAATCATAATTTGCTAAACGCACACTGTACGTGCGACAAATTTCAATTTTCATTTACCCACGGATTACACGAGATAGAGCTTGCATGCAATCCTCCCTTCCAACGCGATTTTTAACTTGACAGCAGAAGGCAGTTCGGTTGATGTCTTATCATCTTAGATGCAAGTTCATTTAAAAAATGGGGTTGAGACGTAAAGTCTTGCGTATATTGTAAAGAAAGTAATTATTCCACAAATTCATGACCTAGTCTTGGCAAAAGGAAATGTAATTAAATTGCAAGCCTGGCATATTTAGTGTTCATTCACATTTATTTGCATTGCAGTTGAATTGCGACCCGTATAAACAAAAATTATTAATTAATTGCAAAAATTATCGCGGAAATCGAATAATGGGCAGAATTAATTATTGCGAAAAATCTAAACAGTGACCATCAATACGACATTTTAGAATGGGGCAAGATAAGCAGTACGGTTTGGAGTAAAAGCGAAGTAAGTAGTTAAAAAAGGAAGTTACGGACGGGTCGTGAATTTGTGTGGAAGTTCGGTGTGTTGTAAAAAGTTTAAAAGAATTATTAAAAAAGAATATGAAATAGTGCAAGTTTAAAAATGGTGTTACTGAACTATTATAATGTATTTATAGTGCTAAATATCTAAGAAGAATAATTATATATAGTAATAAGTATATACATACATACTTCTACAACAAAGAGGTGTTACTGAACTTTTATAATGTATTTATAGTGCTAAATATCTAAGAAGAATAAGTTATAATAGAATAAGAATAGTTTTCTTAAAACTTTAAACGCGTTTTTCTCGAAACACGGGTTTTCAAAATGGCACGCAGCATAACTCGAACAATTTTCATATTTTCGACTTGAAATTTTGACCAGATGTGAACATTAACATTATCTAGAGAATGCCGTACGGGATTTTGAATAACTTTATTTGTTGATTTTTTATTAACAAAAAACCTGCCGTTTTTTTTCGTCAAAAATCAAACTTTTTGTTCAAACGCGCGCCAAATCTACAAAAAGTAATATTTTTAAAAATCCGTACGGCATTCTCTAGCTATAAGTCACTAGATTAATGGTGTTTTTTGTTTTGGTCTAGATTCAAATGTGCACCAGTGGTGCTGCGTGCCGCGGAGCCCTGGAAGCAAAACATGTCCCGGGAAGATGGCTGTGGAGCCGCCATTTTGTTTTTTTTCACTGTCAAAAAATTTACGAATAAAGTTCAATGTATGCCCGATAATGCTCTTAAAAGTTTTTTTTTCAAACACCCTAAATTTCGCGAGAAAAAAATTCGTGAAAAAACCTTTTTTTTACCCGTTACAGTGGCGTTACCCCTTAATTACATTTACTTTTGCCAAGACTAAGTAATGAATTTGTGGAATAATTACTTTCCTTTCAATATTGGAAAATTATAGTAATAAAGGAAGTAGCAGAATGATAAAAACCAAAGAAAAAATGAAGAGGAAGATGTTGGTAAATGATTTAATGCAAATGATCCCAGAAAATCTCATTTTCCCAGTATAAATTCATCAATTTCTCTCAAACTTTTCTTTTCCGCCATCTTGAAAACTGTAAATGTCAAATTACTATCACCTCAACTGCCATGGTTTTTCATCATGCAAGTTCGCTGAAAGCTGAGTGGCCAGCATGGCAGTAGAGGTTACACGTGCAAGAAGTATGACATGCAAGCTGTACTATTACGTCCAACCCTAAGGCTAAGTTCGACAACAACGTCAAACAGCGTTTTTTACGGCGTTTTGCCGTGTCGCTCACAGTGTGTCTTAGCCTTTATTATTAGACCAATTCTAGTTTTTTTACTTATTTTATTCAACTCCCCCACTGACATGTAGGTAAAAATGAATTGCTCGTCGAACCAAAACTGCTTGAAAGCAAATGGCAGCACTTTTATAATTTTGTCTCTTTCCGTTAGATCATACTTTTCCAGTGAATTGTTATGACTGGTTACGAGAAATTGCTTAAGATTTAGCGGTATTTAAGAAACTGGCGGTAATCAAACCTTTACTACCAAATCTTATTCGGTAATTCAAATTGACATGTGTATAAGTAAATCCGAAAATAATTTAAATATGGCGGCAGTTATGACAGTAACAGCATTGACAGTGAGAGTATGCTTTCTGAAATCAAAATTGGTGCCACTTGAAAGATCAGTTCAGTCAATTTATTTATATATCATACATATATATATATGCCACTGGGCTTCCCTAAGGTGATCCACAAAATTTTAGTTTTCTCAAAATATTACCATTGTACCTTATCCAAGAAAAAACAGTCGGGTGAGGCATATCGATGGTATACTACGCTGCTATGTTAATTTTATTTGGGGATTTTATTTGAAAATCATATTTATCATAGTTCAAACTGAAATTTATTAATAATTTCATTAGTTAAGGTATAATTTGTCTCGAGTAAAAGTAACCGATCTTGATGTTTACTGTACGAAATTTTCACGGTTAAATATATGGAAACCAAATTGTTATTATTAAACTTAAAAAAAGAAATTTATTTAATTTGAATATAATTTTATATTACCTAAATTATTATCTATACTGCATATGTGCTGATGAGGTGAATGAGGTTGTACTGGATGTAACACCCGTATGACATTGGATGAATACTCCTCTCGTTTCTCGTGTGTTGCTGCCATTCTGCAAAATTGTATTCATGCCAGGTATATACAGAAAGTATAATAAAATATAATAATAATATAGTTTCATTTTATAATGTGAGTAAAATTTGAAGATTTGTGTTGAATAAACAGATTTTTCGATTTTCCATTGCTTCTGAGCTTAATTATATTTTTTGCTGTTTAAAAAATTATCCTTTGCGAAACGAAATAATTATAATTTATTGATAGTGTGTGGTCATAACTTATTGTACAAACAAACCTCCAACAGAATGAAGTAAAAAAGGATAATAATTTTCCAGAAGAAATAAAAGTGATAATTGGGTTGGTTTTTCACCTTGGTGGATATAAAAAAAAAAAACAAAGAAATCCGGGAATAATAAAGTGCCAAAAGTTGTTTTGTTCTTGTATCAATATGGCCACAACGAGGTGTCATTTCATTCTAGAACAGTTCACTGAACAATACAATACTATTCAAAATTTTATAGATCTCAAGATTCTGAAAACCCGTTTGTCCAGTATAGTTACGTGAAAGATCTAGAAATTATTGTGCGGCATTTACGAAGAAGTTTCCCAATTTCCCACACTTGTGAACTTCGATGTACATACACTACGAGAAAATTTCAGCTCTCTTGCTCTACACCTTCTCATGCAATACACCTTATCCTGTTTTTACACGGTACATACGTTCCAGAGAATATCGTATAAAAAAATCGTGTAAAAAAGGACTAGAAAATATTAGATTGGTTCAACAACCTCAAGAGGCCTACAAAAATTAACAATTCGGCAAAACAAACACAAATTTTGTTCTTCAGTAAACCATGTCCATTTTATAATTTTCAAGAAATAAAAAGAAAATTGAAAAATAAGAAAATTCACATCTTAGATTTAGCTTCAGTATGCGGTCTCCTGAAGCATTACTGAAGAACAGAAACTAATTCTACCTTTTGCTACCTTAAAGCAACTTGCGCTTTTTTCGTATTTTGCTAAGTTCGGCTTGGCATTCTTTTCCAGAAAAGGTCGGTCTCATCCGCGTTAAAACTAGGTCACTATTGTATCCACCTTCTTCAATTAATTTGGCCAGCTGCGAAGGGAATACTTTGGCAACTGCAATATTTCCAGAAGCTATTTCATCTTTGATCTTGCCATTCTTAAAAATACTTGCAACTATCCGTTATTAGCAACCAATTTATTTTTATTGTCGTCGGTAGCTTTCGAAGACGTTGACGGTTCAAGATTTTTTTATTTGGTCATAAGTTCTTAAAATCTTCTGCTTAATGGTATTGATATCACCTGGTATACGTTTTTGGGTGTAATGTTGACATGGATAAAATAGAACCTTTTCCATTTTTTCCATTACTATATTTTTCGTATACGAAGAGTATTTAGCACTCAACTTTGTACCAGAAGTTACGGTTTGTGTAATCGCATTTTAATTTTTTTTTTTTTAATTATGCAGGTTGTCGCTTCGTTTAAATTCAAAGATTTTCTAACACATCTGCTACCTTCACCATTTTCAAGTCGGTCCAGAATTTGTATCTTTCTTTCCAAAGAAATAGTGGTTCGTTTTTGCTTTTTCATGGCTGAATTAAAAAATTTAAAATTTTTAAATAAATTAGGCTTTATGGAAAGCTTTAACTTACTTTATAAAATTAAAAAAAAAACACAAATTGTTCAGTTTCAATACATAAACAGCACCACAAAATTAAAAAATTTTCTAAAAACTTAGAATTGGTCTAAGACCCATTCTTATCATACCCTAGATGAATGCTCGTTTGTAATTTCGAATGGTTACCCATCTGCACAATACAATAAAACTGTATAGGACTGATCGTTTTCAGAGGGTACGTTATAATCCTAAAATGTTATATGGCAACACCAAGAAGGGGTTGCCCGATTTAGTCCATTTTTGAAATTATATTTACTATTTTTATGAAAACACTATGTACAAAATTTCAACGCTATAAGTTGACGTATTCTCAGGCAGTGTCTAAATATGTAGTAACAAATTAAATTTTTGTATGGCAACCCTACGAAGGAGTTACCCGATTTGTCCCATTTTCGAACTTAATTTTACTTTTTTTTTTAAAGCACATGTGCTGTTTCAGCTCTTTAAGTACACGCGTTCTCAAGTTATAATGAGGACGAACAGACAGACGGACGCACGGACGGACATGCAAAATTAAAATAACATTTAATTTTAGGCATGGGTGTCCAATCCATTTTGCTCTACCATCATTGTTTCTAGGTGTTACAAACGGAATGGCAAACTTAGTATGCCCTATAGATTTCATCTAGGGTATAAAAGTATTACTTCAATATATTTATCACTAAATATAACTTTTTACACCTTTCACGTTCAAAACTCCATAGAAAATAAAAAAATGAAAAAGAATTGTGTAAATATTAAATCCCCTAACTATATATAGAGTCACAAATCTGATAATTAAAAATGAAATACAGATTTGCGTTTTGTTGAAACTACACCGTGATATTTTAAATTAAAGTAATAAAGTCTCCTAATACAGAAGAAATAACTTATTCCAGAATAAAAAGTCACACATTTTCGGATTTTTATATGTTTACGTTTCCATAGTTTTTTTTTACAAAAAGGGATACGAAAGCGCAAAAAAAATTGCAATTTTTACTCTCTCAGAAATATTTAGAAACCTTGGCTTCGAAAATTGGGTGTTATATGCAGTCACTAACAGAATATAGAATCAAAGAGACTATGTGGAAAGCTATCATGTAAGACACCCTGAGATGAAAGCTCTCATAAAATGAATTCGACTTTCTTCGCAACTCTGCTCATGCAGATGCAGATGCAGAAAAAATAGGTACTTGTAAAAGTTAGAGCAGGCGTAATACTGAAGACATTAGAACTACACGAGCGTATTCACTTTCCTCTGCCCTCAAATTTCTGCAAAGCTTTTTTACTTGCTTTTACTAATAGGGATCTATGTAAATCCATAATCTTTTCCTCATTTTTAGGATCAATTCAGTATTTTACTATGATTTTCAACAATAAATAAATTTGTCCATGCATCTCCCAAAAACAGAAGCTCTATCCAATATATGTTCAGGTTAATGAAATGGTTTAGGACCATAATTTATGGCATTTTGAGTAAAGTATAAATACGGGACTTTTTACCGCCAGGAGGCCGTCTTATCTCAGACCGTGAGGCGAACGTAGTAAACAGACCAAAGTGTTCTAATTTAATTGCGAATATTTGAAGTATAATACAAGCGATAATAGGAATAGTTGAGTAGTGATTGTTTGTGTGAATTTATTAAACAGAAAACAGTGGACGCCCGTAATAATATTATAAAGGTTTTTACGAAACTTTCGTATATATGCTGTTTGAACTGTTATACTGTATACAAATTAAGAAAATTCAGAAAATAATGTATTATTATAATACAAGTTTTGTGAGATCTGCTCTCAACGTAAGTCAAAAGATAGCTCAGCTTGAGTTTAAATATAAATTTTTTAGTAAATGTAATAATTCATCTGTATTACTTAAATCTAATATCACAGTGTTAATTCAAGTCCTAATTCAAGAAGTAATTCAGAAATTAAATTGTTAAATTACTACAAAAAGTTCAATGTTTAATTTAATACAATTTGATAAATTGAACGAAAAAATTCGAAACCAGAAAATTAATTTTTAGGCGCGTTTAATCTTTCTTCTCTAGATGGTAATCTGGATGTAAAAAAAGAAGAAGAATACAACATTAAACTTTCGTTAATGGAATGAGAAAGCAGTTTTATATTCCTTCAGAATGTGAGGAGACAAAATTAGACTTCTGTGGGATTTGTATAAAATCAGAATTAAACTTCCGTCAGTTATATATGATGGCATGCATTATTAAAGAAAATGTGAGGGAGATAGTTTATTGAAATTGAAATGCTCTCCTCTAGTTTTTATGGTAAAAATTGCAGCTAAATTATTAAATTGGAATATCTATTTCGAAATCATCTCTAATGAATTTCTGGACGATGGACAACCTCCGAAATAATTTCAATGCTTTCACAAACAAGTATTGAAAATCTTTCAATTGCGAAATATTTACTTACATATTAAAAACGTACTTTTATTTTTTTCTGTTTTGACAGGTAGATAATTTAATAAATATTTGCTATAAACTCATAGTAAAACGTGTTGCTAGTATTAAAAATTGATGGATTAGGGCTGTCAGTACTAATGTGTTAGTTTCAGTAACTATAAAATCTTACTATGCTTGAGCACTTTTAATGGCTCCGGACACGAACACATTGATAAATCGAGGTCTGGAAAAAATGTAGAACGCGTTTGCTTCTCTTGTCACTCATAAATAAATTTCCGTATACGATGTATGTAGGTACTATTCCCCTCACAATTTCTGTAAAAAATACGTGCCATCATAATGTAAATCCTCCTTAATACTCCTGCAATTTGATTACCCGAGGGTTACACGATATAGTACCGCTTGCATGCAACTTGCGCTGCCATATGAAAAATCATGGTAGCTGATAGTGATAGTAACTTGACATTACGCAGTTTTCAAGATGGCGGAAAAGAATGCTTGAAAGAAATTGATAAATTTATACTGGCAAAATGAGATTTTCTGGGATCAATTGTATTACATCATTTACCAACATTTACCAACCTCTTCATTTTTCTTGGATTTTTATCATTTTTCTATAGTTTTCCAATACACGTAAGACTTTACGTCTCAATGCCATTTTTATACCCTAGATGAAATCTAAGGGGTATACTAAGTTTGTCATTCCGTTTGTAACACCTCGAAATAATGATGGTAGAACAAAATGGATTGGACACCCATTCATAATATTAAAAGTTATTTTGATTTTTGCATGTCCGTCTGTCCGTCCGTCCGTCCGTCCTGTGCACGATAACTCGAGAACGCGTATACTTAGAGAGCTGAAATTTTGTACGTGGACTTTAAAAAAAAAAGTAAAATTAAGTTCGAAAATGAGACAAATCGGGCAACTCCTTCGTAGGGTTGCCATATAAAAATTTCGTTTTCCGCTATATATTTGGACACTGCCTGAGAACACGTCGACGAAGAGAGCTGAAATTTCGTACGTGATGTTTCTACTACATTAGCAATTAAAATGTCTGAAATGGACTAAATCGGGCAACTCCTTCTTGGGGTTGCCATATAAAAATTTAGGTTTTTTACGTATACTTTGAAAACGATAAGTCCAAGACATTTTTATTGTACTAAAAACCTCTGCAGAATACGAAATCCTATAAAATTGATTATAATCATTTTTTCTGTGCGACAAACCGTTCTAGAAATATATGCGAAAAACAACTTCAAAATCAAACTTGAATAGATCGGTGACCATACGAAATTTAATACGGGCATTCATCTAGGGTATCATAAGAATTGGTCTTAGACCAATTCTAGCTTTTTTACTTGTTTAAATGAACTTGCATGCAAGATGATAAAACATCAACCGAACTGCCTTCTACTGTCAAGTTTAAAATCGTGTTGGAAGGGAGACTTGCATGCAAGCTGTATTATATCGTGTAACCCCCGAGTTTGGAGGAAGAATTAAACCATTTTTAAAAGGTAAGTTAGTTTGAAAATTTTCATTACAAGTTAATTATTAGACGAAAGTGATGTCTAGTTGTTGAAATAATAGAATTTAGAATGTCTGATAGTAAACAAGAACAGTCATTCCAAGCATCACAATCAGAATATGAACCATGGTTGTTTTCATCAGAAAATTCTACAGAATCGCAATTAAAGCCTATTATCGAGTTCAAGTAAAATGTGACATTTCCATACAATACTGATAATTTTACTAGTGCAGTACGGAGCTCACTAGTAAAAAGTGAAAGTTTATCTATTTTAAGATAGATAGTGCTTTATATGTCTCCAGTCCCAACTTATTATTATTGCGCGGAGCATTAAAATGCTGGTAACATTTTGACATTTCCTGTTTCTATGACAATTTTCAGATTGTTTTTTCTTTTTTCTTTTTTTTTTATTTCTTGACAATTTTCAGATTTTTTTGTTAATTTATTGAAGGATTTGATTTCTCTTGATAATTTTCAGATTAATTAAGTCCATTTTTAATTGTAAATTGTAAAAATATTTATCTAACCTTCATAAACCATTTGAAGTTTTTCAGCGATAACATTTTTAAAAATCTGTCACCTTGTTTTCTACAAATTAACATACGTCAACATTTTACCAGCGATTTTAGTGTGATATATTTGGAGACCACGATAAATTTTACTTTGCCCGATACTCGATACTAAGCTTTACATCACACAGTGTTCCGCAAGGACTGCAAGCCGGGCCATCACATTTGCCGTGTTAACTTTCTAGAGTAGAAGCTAATGAAAATGAAGAAAATAAGGAAACGAATTTGTAATGAAGCAATATGGCCAAGAAGTATTAAAACGAGGATAGAGCGTTTCTTCAAACAAATTGTGCAAGTTTCCGATGGCCGCGTAATATGTGCATTAGAATACAAAAGCAATCAAAGCTCCCTTACAACACCAAAATTGGACAAACGAGGTAAACATGAGGCACACAATAAAACCAGTGCCGACAGAATTGAACTGGTAAAGTCATTCATTGAAAAGTTTCCTATATATATTCACACTTAAAATTTATTTTAAATATGAGGTCAGAACCAAACCGTACTGACGATTATATGGCTCCTGCTGATATGAAACGCCCTCTTTTTGCAATGAAATTTCTTTTTTCAAAGATTTTATCGTTTGCATAAAGGGTTTATTCTACTCAATTATCGAGCTGCAGACTTAGCAGCAAACTGAGTTAATTTCAGATTGACTTATTTCGCTATGAATTTTCATAGCAAAGCTCTCCATGAAATGCTAGTCCCGCGTAGGACTAAATCTTGCTAGGCATTCAAGTAAATACGTAGTATTTCGCCACTTAAAATTTATTTTAAGTCTATATATGAGGTCAGCTTGGCTGTTTGCTTTGGCGTATAAGGCAGGCAGGAACCAAGCCCGTAAAAACGATTATACGGTACCTGCTTATATGAAACGCTCTCTTTTTGCAATGAAATTTCTTTTTTCAAAGATTTTTCGTTTGCATAAAGAATTTTTTCTACTCAATTTTTGAGCTGCAGACTTAGTAGCAAAGTGAGTCAATTTCAGATTGACTTATTTCGATATTAGTTCTCATAGCAAAACTCTCTATGAAATACTAGTCATTTTTTTCTACCCTGCAACCGAGATTTAGAGATACTTGAAATAGAAAAGCGTTTTTACAAAGATATTTTCACACATTCAGACTGGCAACGTGTAATATTATCCGCAAGGGGAAAAAACATTTAATTTGCCAAAAATGTCGCTAGAAGACATTAAAAGTATTACACCTCCAGAAAAATTAATTACTAATAGAAAAATGTCAACAAACAAATCAAAAGTACAATGACTGAACAATAAATAGTCACGATATGACGGAAAAATTCTTTTAAAATTCAAATATTCAAATAGTGAAGAGGCCCAGTGTGAAGAATTTGATATCGCAAAAAGAAACGTATACAAAACAATGGCAATGGATTTACGACCACTTTATCCAAAAGGAAGAGAAATTGAACTCCAAAAATATAAGGATTTGCTAAAACTTAAACAATACATCCCACCAGTATTTCAAACATTTTATAATGAGCTTAAAAATAGTGCGAAAGCTATCGATAATAAGATCACAGAGGAGGAAGAAGTTGAATGAATTATTTTTCAATATTCTCTCTATATAATTTGTTGCCACTAAAATTACATTTTTTGTTTTAGAATAATCTGTGCCTAACCATCTTTGGATTACATAAAATGTTCGTCCATGCAAAAATGACCTAAGCAACATTTTTGGATATAAAACTTCACCTCTTTTTTTGCGAGAGTGAACATCTGGTTAGAAATGCCAAGTTGCTCACATAGGAAAATGTAAACATACAGCTGTATGAAGGTTTTTGGTGCGTTTGATATTTATTTGGTTTATTACTTGATTATTTATGAGTTTTTATACTAAGTTTCACATTCCGTTTGTAACGTCTCGAAATAATGATGGTAAAGCAAAGTGGATTGGACGGACACCCACGATTTTTGCATGTTCGTCCGTCTGTCCGTGCGCACGATTACTCGAGAACGCGTTCACTTAGAAAGGTGAAATTTTGTACGCGGACTTTAACAGAAAAAGTAAAATTAAATTCGAACATGAGATAAATCGGGCAACTCATTTGTGGGGTTGCCAAACAAAAATTTCGGTCTCCACTATATATTTAGACACTGCCTGAGAACGTGTCGACATAGAGTGCTGAAATTTGGTACATAATGTTTTTACAGTAATAGCAAATAAAATTTCAAAAATGGACTAAATCGGGAAACATCTTCTTGGTGTTGCCATATAACAATTTAGGTTTTTTACGGATACTGTGAAAACGATCAGTCCTAGACATTTTAATTGTACTAAAAACTTCTTCAGAATACGAAATCCTATAAAATTGGTAGTTATAATAAATGTTTCTGTCCGACGAACCGTTCTAGAAATATATGCGAAAAACCACTTCAACCCACTTATATAGATCGGTGACCATACGAAATTTTGTACGGACATTCATGTAGGGTATCATAAGAATTTGTCTTAGACCAATTGTAGCTTTTTTACGTGTTTTATATTTATTTTCAGATAAATTGAAGTCCGGACGCGGTGGTTGGATTGAGGTCTGAATTCGATTAGCCCTCAAATAAGTGTGTAATGTGTTATTTTTTTATTTGAAACATGATACTTTGTGTTCCATTTGTTTTATTTTTAAGAAATATTTGTCTCAATAAAGGATTGGACTAGATAAAATCGAAGGAGATCCATCGAGGGGAAAATTAACATGTAGGTAGACTGAACATATTTATATTATTAATATCAAGGTTTAAAATTGTATCCACACAGTATACAAGGTTTCTATTGATTTGCTTCAAACAGTATGTGTTTATTAGTCGTAGGATTGAATCGGATTGTAATTTAGAGAAAGTTTAGCATTAAACAAAAAATGTATAAGTGAGTTAAGCTTTTGAGTAGCTCTACCTATATATTTGCTTAGAACCAATTCTGCATGGTCGCATTTTATTCTGAAGTAGTCAGAAGCCTAGTAAACATTCCCGATAAAGCATCAGAATGGCCACGCAGATTTGATGTGTGTGTTGTGAAAAGTTCAACCCCAAGGCATTCAGAACGATGATTTACGGAAATTTTAGCTCTTAAATCCTAAGTCAATCTGTTATGATTTTAATATTGCTACTCGGCCTACCTTACTTTACTTATTGAAGATGTGGGAGCCAACATATTGTATCTTTTAAAAGAAAGTGTAGGAAAATTTTAAAGAAAGTGTGCCCATGTGTGTATCAATTATGTGTCTAAAGAGAGTGGTGTTCGATGATAATAAACGTCAAGGATTTTAATGAAGTCCTATTTCACCACAGTGATTGACTACTCTGAGGGGTCATCGAGTCAAAGTCCACTGTACAGTAATCCCCCGAGATATGTAATTAATGCGGACCGTAGACTTTTGCGTAACTGGAATTTTACGTAAGTCAAATTTGAAAATTGAAATAAGTAATATGTAGATACCATACCTATATGTATATTAATCATTATCTTTTTATAAAGGACCAAAAGAAATATCATCTATAAGAAGTTTCTGTAGTATTTAGTGATATTCACGCAAGCACGGTTGGCAACAAACTAGTAAGAAAATTTATTTGTTCCCTGACGGGAATCGAACCTACACCGTAAAAAATATCTATTGAAAATTCCGCTACTATAATAGGCAACAAATTGCCAACAATGGTAGCGGAAATTTACACAACTTTATGCGCACTGCATAACCTTATGTAAAGCAATTTCGCACTGTATGTAATTTTACATTACTTATGCATTTTTCAATTTCCGATGTAAAATGCGATATGTAAATTTACATCATGCTGTGGAACTAAGTTACATAAGTGGTGTGTAATTTTACAATTTTGCGCATTTTTCAATTCCCGATGTAAAATGCGATATGTAAATTTACGCCATGCTGTGGAACTAAGTTACATAAGTTGTATGTAATTTTATATTATTTATGAATTCTTTAATTCCGTATGTAAAGTACACAATATGTACATTCACCAATAGTTATGAAATTTATTTCAGTTGCCATTATAGTTATGTAAAGTTACGTACGGACATTAATAAATTACATAGAAAAACAAGTAAAAAAATCTAGATTTGGTCTAAGACCAATTCATTGCACTAATAAGTATAGATTTACAATCAACACGTAAAAGAAGTAATACTAGCTTCGATGCTATCAGCTACCTTAAAAATCAATAAATATTTGTAGGTATGCAGTATTTCTATGATTGAGTTTTTTTGAGTGAAATTCAATTATAAAAATACTTCGTACCAAAAAATGTATTTTGATTTTTAAAACTGTTTGGATTGAAACTATTAATATTTCTTTACATGTTTTATGATTATTATTCTATACTTATTAATGCCATGGTTTTCTGCTTTATTTTATTCATACTATACCTGCGACCGCCTTCTGAGATAAATGCAAACGTCATTACTTATGTTTTATTGAAATTTCCTTTTTAAATATGGGGAATTCAATGCAAATTACAGTACCTACACTGACATGTATATAAATGGACTGCTTGTTGAACCAAAAATGCAAGAAAGCAAATGGCACCACTTTCATATTCCTGTCTCTTTCCGTGAGAGCATACTTTCCCACTGAACTGTAACGATTAGGAACGAGAAATTACTTGTAAAAATCCTTGTAAAAAACATTTTCTTCGACTCATAATTAAAATTTAAGGATACAAATAGTCCCAAATACTTTTGTGGTAAATTCGGTAAATCCCACGGCCATGCATATAAGTAAATTCGCAAATAATTTAAATATAGCGCCAATTTACGACAGTTGGTAGCATTGACAGTGAGAGCATACTTTCTGAAATCAAAATTGGTGCCACATGAAACAGGAAATCAAGCAGTCCATTTATATTGTTACGTGCCACAAATTGAATCAAGCGACATCTGTTGGGAATGGAAGCAACTTTAGGTTAGTGTCATCTTAGTAAACTTTGGGTTCGGAGAACGGAATATTCAGGAAGGTTCTAGGATAATTCATAGAGTATAAATACGGCGCTCTGACAGCTAGGAGGCGGAGTATTATTTCAGACAGCGAAGTGAACGAAGTAAACTATTTGGATTGCGATAATTAGAAGTACAGTACTAGCGGTAAATAAAGAGTTGATTTGATAATTATTTGTGAATTTGTGAGAGTAAACAGTAGAGTTAAATAAAGAAAGAACTTTTGAATTATATCTGAAATATTGTGTTTTAAATAACGAATTAAGGCCACGCTCGTAACAACTGGTGTCAGAAGTAAAATAAAATCGCGAAATAAAGTGGTGGCATTTGACTTTGAAATTCAAAGAGTGATTAATTTTGTGAAATCGCGCAAGAATGGGACGCAAACTAGAGGAGCTTCGCATACAGGAATTGAAAGTGGAGTTGGGAAAGCGGTCCATTGCAAACGACAGGTCTAAAGAATGTTCTAGTCGAGCGACTTAGACAAGCGTTGATAGAGGAAGAAAAGAATCCTGATACATACGTTTTCGAGGAAGAACCAGAAACTGAAGAAGAGCCTGCGATGAACATAGAACAGCTTTTGGGTACTTTAATGACCAAAATGGAGCTTTCAACCCTGCAAGTGAAAAATGCTCTTGAGGAACAAAAGAATTCTCTAGAAGCCCATTTGGACGATCAAAAGAATGCCCTTGAGGAACAAAAGAATGCTTTTGAGGAACAAAAGAATGCTTTTGAGGATCAAAAGAATACTCTAGAAGCGCGTTTGGATGAACAAAAGAATTCTCTGGAATCCCGTCTAGATGAACAAAAGAATTCTCTAGAAGCCCGTTTGGACGATCAAAAGAATGCCCTTGAGGAACAAAGGAATGCTTTTGAGGAACAAAAGAATGCTTTTGAGGAACAAAAGAATTCTCTGGAATCTCGTCTAGATGAACAAAAGAATTATCTAGAAGCCCGTTGGGATGAACAAAAGTGTTCTTTGCAGAATTGTCTAGAAACCTGTTTGGAGGAACAGAAGACTTTTCTTAAAAATTCATTAGACGAGCAAAATGTAAAAATTGAAGGAATCCAGCAGGAAGTGCTGGAAGTTCAACAGCAAGTGTCGGAAGTGCAACAAAATGTTACGGAGAAGCTTGACAACTTTAAAGCAGATTTGGACAGAATGAAGTATCGACAATCTCGGCACGAAGGAACTGAAATATCCGGTGCAGGCAGAATGAAACCTCCAATATTTGATGGACGAAATTCGTGGCATATTTTCAAGAGACAGTTTGAGGCAGCTTCCGAAGTAAATGGATGGAATGACGCAGACAAAGCTACAGCTCTGGTATTAGCCCTTCGAGGTCCTGCGTCAGAGTTATTACAAACTATTCAGATTGAAAAGCAACGTGATTACATTTCACTAGTACAGGCGATAGAATTACGTTATGGAGATGAACACATGCAGCAAGTATATCGCCTGCAGTTACGCAACAGGACTCAAAAGCATGGCGAGTCACTACAACAACTGCAGGCTGATGTGGAAAGATTAGCTTATCTTTCGTACTCTAGCGTAAATGCGGATTTCCTTAGTGAAGTGGCAACAAAAGCATTTGTGAACGCCATTGCAGATCAAAATTTACAACAAGCGTTAAGGCTAGCAGGAAAGAAAACAACAGCAGAAGCACTAGCGTATGCATTAGCGTATGAATCTGCCAGGCGAGCTTCTCGAAGTGCAGTACGAGTGAGAGAAATTTCGGTGGTGGAATGTACTTGTAATAGAATGCAGCCATCACATAGCAATTCTTCACGCGGTATTCTGCGATTCTGGAATTGTAATAGACCAGGACACCTCCAAAGGGACTGCAGAAAACGCCGACGAATGGAAGCGCTAGAAGAAGGGCAGAGATATCGAGCTGGGCAGCAGACTCACAGCAGAATACCGTCATCAGAGACCACTCCTTCGCGTGGTGTCATTCGATGCTGGAAATGTAGTAGACTGGGACACCTGCAAAACGACTGTAGGAAACGAGGACGAATGCAAACAACAGAAGAAGAAGGGAGAAGATGGCGAGCTAGAGAGCAAGCTTTCCGTGGAGAGACTAGACTGCAACCTCACGACTTTGAAATCCCATACCGCAAAGGACGTATCCACGGATATGCAGAAGCTTTTTCAGAACGTCCATGCAATCCTGAATGGAATCATTGCGGACGGATGGAAGAAAAAGATGACGATGACTACAATGATGATAACGAAAGTCGAAAGAAGAAAGGAAAGAAGTCAAAAGATGATGATGATGATTACGGTGATAAAAGTAAAAAGAAGAAAGGAAAGAAATCCAAAGATGACGATGACTACAATGATGATAACGAAAGTCGAAAGAAGAAAGGAAAGAAATCAAAAGATGATGATGATTACGGTGATAAAAGTAAAAAGAAGAAAGGAAAGAAATCCAAGAGCGAGGACAATGAAAGAAAGAAAAAGACGAAAAGTAAAGGGTCTAAAGATGCTGATAATGACGATGATAAGGGTATAATGAAGGTCGGAAACGGTAAAGAAAAGGTTCTGACGATGATGATAATAAGAAGCGCAAAGGCGGTAATGAAAGGATGACAACGGCAATCAAAAGGGCAAGAAATTTGAGGACAAAGGAATCAAAGATAAAAAACGAAAGAAAAATCAAAGCATGGAAGAGTGTTTCAACAGAACATTAATCAAACATCTCAGGAAGGTCTTCAACTATAATCAGCGCGATTGGGTTCGACATATTCCTATATTTCTAATGGCTTATATATCAGCTGTTTACAATATGACCAGACAAAGCCCATCTAAGGTCGTTTTCGGAAAGGAAATGCGCTTACCTAGCGACCTCAAGTTTGGTATACCCAAAGGCGAACAAAAGTTACCAGAAGACTACGTAACAAAGCTCAGACAACGATTAGCTGATGTGCACGAGGCCACGAGACGTTCTCCAAAGTTATCACAACACTGAGAGGGACCGTATGCAGTTAAAACTAAAATTAATAACATGCCATACAAGAATCAGCGCGGTACAAGATGCAAAAGAAAAATCGTTCATCTAGATCGCTTGGGTCAATACGGAGAGAACCAAGACCGTGGACCATCTGTTGTTCGGGACGAACAAATTTTAAGAAGGGGGCAGTGTTACGTGCCACAAAGTGAATCAAGCGACATCTGTTGGGAATGGAAGCAACTTTAGGTTAGTGTCATCTTAGTAAACTTTGGGTTCGGAGAACGGAATATTCAGGAAGGTTCTAGGATAATTCATAGAGTATAAATACGGCGCTCTGACAGCTAGGAGGCGGAGTATTATTTCAGACAGCGAAGTGAACGAAGTAAACTATTTGGATTGCGATAATTAGAAGTACAGTACTAGCGATAAATAAAGAGTTGATTTGATAATTATTTGTGAATTTGTGAGAGTAAACAGTAAAGTTAAATAAAGAAAGAACTTTTGAATTATATCTGAAATATTGTGTTTTAAATAACGAATTAAGACCACGCTCGTAACAATATATATGTAGAAGAATAGAGAAGTTTTTATGTATTATTAAAAATATTTTATAATATATGTACAATTCGTTTTAATTAAAAATAGCCCATACTAAGCAATTGCTTCTTCAAACTTTTAACTGCGCTATTAAAAATATGACATTTGACTGCATGATAGTTCAATCAGCTGATATCGAAATTAAATTTATTTAAGAGAGGGTAAGGCCTCACTTAAAATTAAATTAAAATTAAATCGACTCGGTAAGTGTGGTTGGTGAATAGCTTTCATTCAATTTTTTTTTAACTTTGCTTGGTGAATATGGCCCTAAATGTAAAATCACATTACTGTATGGAATTTTACGCAAATTTACAGTACGATCCAAAATGTTTGTGTAATTACATATAAAATTACCGTACTGCATGGAATTTTACACAAATTTACAGTACGATACAAAATGTTTATGTAATTAAATGTAAAATCACATAAATTATATAAAAAATTACTTCTTTACTCATTTTTACAATTAAAAGTAGGAAGTTTTTAGATTACGTCAAAAGTACTTAATTTCTTATTGATTATGTGTGTATACATACATTTTAAGCGCTAGTGACTATTTTAACTATAGCAATTTTCCACAAAGTTAGTTCATGATTTTTTACGGTGTACATACACTTGTTAGAATCGGTCAATGATGGAGAATAAAAGAAATTTAAGAGCTTTTATTTTTAACGATTCTAAATCAAATCATAAATGCAATAGAATCAACAGCCTCGTCTGGGATTTGAAACCCGGAACTTCCGGTTGCCGGGCGACTGCTCTTACCACTGAGCTAACGAGACAGATTATTTTCCCTCTTGTATTTCTTAATTTGTAACTAAGCCTACTAAGCCACGTTTGCTTTCAGCTGTCATTAACCAGTAACGATGAAAGCGCACAAATAAATTGTAAATTCAATTTTATTTATTTTTTCCCTGATAGGAATCGAACCTACACTTGTTAGAATCGGTCAATGATGGAGAATTGAAGAATTTTAAGAACTTTTATTTTTAATGATTCTAAATCAATTCATAAGTAAGACTAGTAAGAGAGCGTGTGTGTTTGTTTGTTACAAGGAGAGATAGAAAGTGAATAGTTTATGTTTTGATGCAGTCATTACAAGATATAGTATGCTTGAGATAAAAAATAATTCTTTGTAAAATTGTATGTTACTCTGGTCAAAAATTTTCCAAATTTATGAATTCTCATTTTACGTAACTGCGAATTTATGTAAGACGCGTGTTACGTATCTCGGGGGAGTACTGTACACGCTCTTAGGTTGAACTTCTTTTAACCTATTCATCAAAAGGGGTCTGAGTAGCTATTGTTGGGGGTGTAACAAATCTGCGTTAATTTTGTAAACCGAGTTATCTTCTTTTATTAATATATGATAGATAGACATTGAAATTGGAGATATCTAAGGTCATGCCATCTATTGGAATAGAATTATAATGATGATGATATTTACGTGATCTTGGTATTTGGGAAAGAAGAATCTTAAACTGATAACGCTGTGAGAATGGCGGAAGAGAAACAGGGGATGAAAAATATTGTCAGGGAAGGAACTGGAACTGGCTGGAGGCATACTTAGGAAAAGTGATGAGCGGTTCGGATGCTATGTTGCAACCCAGAAAATTAGTTTTCTCTTTGTTTCATTCTTTTCAATTATATATTATATAATGCAATATTATAACAATAACTACTCTTCCATATCTTATCGTACAGTTACCTGAACTTTCAATTGAGACCTGTCTGTCATCAATTCGTTGATCGATTTCTGTTTCTGGCTTTATAAGATCTGTTTCAGGTTCATAGGCAGTTTGACCAAACTCAGAAGTTTTTCTTTTGGTGTATGGTTTGAACTTTTGAGATGCATGAGGTTTCTGCGGATAATTCGATTATCTTCACTTCTTAACACATAAGATCTGGGATTATTATATGCATTAATAATAGTAGCAGGCTCCCATATATTACCTTTTTGATAAACTACATTATTATTTGTAGTGAAATTTGACGTACGAGTTCTTTGAGTATTTCTATCATGGTAGCGTTTATATCACGCCTACTTAATTGTCAATAACTTTCTATCAACTTGCAGATCCCTGACTCAGAAAGTTTGTGTCTGAGGGCCTGAACGTCTGAGCGCCTCAGAATGCCATTCGTGACGAAAGAGTCTTAGGGTAGTAAACGTGAATGGATATACATGGGATTTTTTGATTTAAAATGGGTGAATGGGGAGTTTTCCGATGGGGTAAAATGTTTTTACGTGGTGGGTGAGGTAACTACAACCCTTTGACGATGCCGTTCGTGACGAAAGAGGGCAGTAAACGTGGATGTATTCACATGGGGTTCTTGTTTTAGAATGAGTGAATGGGGAGCTTTCCAATGGGATAAATGTTCTTACGTGTTGGTGGTTTTGGGGTGGGCGTGGTAACTACCACCCTTGGCGCTGAGTCGAGCTTCGAGAATCGTATTTCGAGTTTCGAGAGTCGATTTTCGAGAATCGAGTTTCCAGTCTCGAATTCCGAGTGGTTTTGCGAGAGGCGAGGTTCGAGAGTCGATTTTCGAAAGTCGAGTTTCAAGAGTCGAGATTCTAGAGCCAAGTTTCGAGAGTCAAGAATCGAGAGTAGGACTAAAAATTAGAAAATAAAATATATCAAAAAACTTTTAAAATAAATAACTTTTGTAAATAAAATGCTCTAAAAAGTAAAAAATAATTTTTTTCTTTCTCAGTGATATAAACCAGAAAAGTTTAATGCAAAATAAGTAATGCTACAACATCTCCAAAATCCTTTATTCATAATAATGTACATCGGGCCACACTATCCCATACAGCACAAAATTATGCAGGGACATCCCATTCTTGTCCCACAGATCCCATAACTATCCCGAGATATACAGATATTCCCTGGGATATCCCCCACCTACTTTAGATGGGAACATTTGCAAAATCTTAATTCGAACGAAATATTCTCAGCATTTAACGGGCAAATACACACGGGATGTATAGGAAAATTTTGGGACAAACATAGGAAAGCCATTTTTCATCCGGCCAGAAGCTTCTAAAATATTAATTATTTTCATTATGTTCTCGGATTCTCGTGGTTTTCTAGTGAAAGGGGTACTGTGTCGCTTGCTGTGCTTCCGTGTATCGTTTTTGGAGACCGAAAACAAAGCAACAAAATATGTATTGAAAGAATCCATATACGGCCTGCGCTGCGCTGCTTAAGACTGCTATGTATGTGCATTGTACATACATGCGCTCAATTATAACTATTGTCGATTCTTTAAGCACTTAAGAGCTGAATTGGAATATTATAGCTATAGGAGTTATTATAAGCCCGCACCACTGACTTATAACAATGGACTGAGCGATTTGCTATTTCATGTGGCACAAAAAAATATTGTAATTCTGTATATCACCGTTAGAGCACCCTTTAAACCGATTACATAAAAAACATGTAAAAATCAACCAATCAGATGAAATTTTACACCCGTAAATCGAATTTAATTAAAAAAATATATTTTCTTGTGCCCAAGTGATATTTTAATCGCTTATAAGGAATTAAACTCATTCCGACTTTAATTTTCAAAAGATCTTCTTAACTGAATCCTGCTTAAGGGCAAGAGAGAAGGAGCATGGTGAACACTATCTTTACCTTATTTTCTTCTGACGTGTTGCATCTCTAGCCAGCATAAAAACATCAAATGGCATAAGCGAACGTTCCAGAATGCAATATTTGTGTTGGTAGCGCCAACTCTGCCATAGCGCGAAAGAGAGAACTATAAAACTTGTGCCATGCTTTCCTATAGGAAAATGACAATACCCTCACTCCATTTTTACAAATAACTAAAAGAAGGGACACAGAAGAGTGTCCCATTATTTTTCATTTAAATGTACACGCCCAGAAAAGGAGGGAAAGAAGAAAAAAAACATCAAACCCTCTTTGAACATTTTACGAATAAGACAAAAAATGTGAAAACGAAGATTACATGCAACGAAATGGAATGGCAAATGATTTATTTTCGTAAATATGAGAGAATGAGCGGAGTTTTCCGATTTTACGGTCATAAAATGTTCCCGCGTTTTTATGAAAACAGGTTTTTCTGAAATTGTCCCAATGTTTTTCGCAGGAATTCATATGTTTGTTGGTGTAATCACATGATATGTGAACAGCACATTTTTCTGTTTACATTTGTTTTGCTCGAAAGAGATTAAGGGCCATATTCACAAAGCAAAATTAAAAAAAAATTTAATTAAAGCTATTCACCAACCACACTTACCGAGTCGATTTAATGAAAATTTAATTTTAATTTAATTTTAAGTGAGGCCTTACCCTCTCTTAAATAAATTTAATTTCGATATCAGCTGATTGAAGAGTCATGCAGTCAAATGTCATATTTTTAATAGCGCAGTTAAAATTTTGAGGAAACAATTGCTTAATATGGGCTATTTTTAATTAAAACGAATTGTACATATATTATAAAATATTTTTTCTCTATTTAAATAATACATAAAAACTTCTCTTAATTTTTTAAATAATATTTAAATTACATGAACTCTCACGCGAACTGTCACTTGCCAAATTCGGAAATATTGCAGCTGAAAGTCCGAAATGTCCGAAATTATTTATTTTATTAAGGTTGGTGAATAGCTACAAAAATTTAATTGTGGTCCCTCAATAAAAATTAAATTAAAATTAAATTTGTATTAAATGGCTTGGTGAATACGGCTCTAAGTGTGGGAATCTCATGCTGGATTCGGGGAATTTTATTTGACAGAAATTTTACATCTCCTTTTAGTGCCTTGTTCATTGCGAAATTTATCTTTTTCTTGCCAAATGGAGGTAGGGTTACTCAATGTACATTATCATGAATAGTTTGATAGGATTTTTAGGGATTCAATAAGATTTTGTCTTTCAGGTAATCATACGTTCTCTCGATTTTTGTTTTTAACTTGTTGTCTCAGTTGCACTACAATAATGCATAGCCAAGTTCTTTTCCCCCATTCATGCAAAAGACGAAAGTATATGAGATTAGCTGTTTCGGTCTAAAAAACACGAAAAATTTCCTATTAAGTTCGCCTCTGTCTCTACTTATCCTTATTTATATTTTCGTTACAAGTCAGTGCACAGCTTCGTTGGTTTCAAGTCGTTTTAAAATTGCGAAACCAATGCGTCTGCGGGTGGAGGGTGCTTTGTATGCGTATATAATTATAGTATGAATATGTATTAGATCAAAACCCTCGAGAATACTTCCCAAGCCATGAAACACAAATCTATATGTGTGCGTGCTTGGACCGTTTTCTAAAATGTTCTATATTGATACTTATGGAAAAGTGCTAAACATTGGCTTTATATATGTTATAGAGCCTAAACTACGATCCATAAAGGAAAATAGTCTTGTTTTAATTTAAAGCTTGGTTCCTTACGTTCCCAAAGGCTACACTTCCTATATACCTTACTAAACAAAATAATAAAATAGTTCTGATTACAAAGTAACCTTACCATTTTACGCTCAATACCTCTCAGCTGAGTGATAATTGCATGTGTATATGTGCAGCCGTATCATCAGCCCACGCAAAACCCTCGAGAATACTTCACAAGCCATGAAACAGACTCCCTCCCTACCACATGCGAGGCCCATCCGAGTCCTTACATTCTAAAATATTTGCAGTGTTCTTATGTAAAACTGACAAAAGTTTGATTTGAATAGCTCCTCCGCCCTAAACTATTATCCATACAGAAAAATGGTGTAAGGATAATATTAAGCTTGCTTTCTTATCTTCCGAACCGTAATAAAATTTTCATACCTTTCCTAACAAAATTATTTAAAAAAATTTATGTTAACCAAACGACTACGATTTCTCAAACAAACATTCTCAGCTGAGTAATCATTGCAATGTTGCTGTGCTGTCATGGCATGCCGTGGGCTGATGATATCGAATGTAGCTGCCTACAGATTCGGACTCCGGCTGCACATACACACATGCAATTATCACTCAGCAGAGAGGTGTTGAGCGTAAAATCGTAAGGTTACTTTGTAATCAAAACTATTTTATTATTTTGTTAAGTAAGGTATATAGTAAGTGTAGCCTTTGGGAAGGTAAGGGACCATGCTTTAAATTACTAGAAGTCTATTTTCCTGTATGGATACTAGTTTAGGCTCTATGGCATATATAAAGTCAATGTTTGGCACTTTTCCATAAGCATCAATATAGAACATTTTAGAGAACAGACTCCGAACGCACACATATAGATTTCTGTTTCATGGCTTGGGAAGTATTCTCGAGGGTTTTGCATCAGCCCACGGCATGCCATGACGGCACAGCGACATTACAATGATTACTCGGCTGAGAATTTTTGTTTGAGGAATTGTAGTCATTTGGTTAAGATAAATTTTTTTAAATAATTTTGTTAGGAAAGGTATGAAAATTTTATTACGGTTCGGAAGATAAGAAAGCAAGCTTGAGATTAACAGAACGCCATTTTTCTGTATGAATAGTAGTTTAGGGCGGAGGAGCTATTTAAATTAAACTTTTGTCACTTACATAAGAACACTGCAAATATTTTAGAATGTAAGGACTACGTTGGGCCTCGCATGTGGTAGGGAGGGAGTCTGTTTCATGGCTTGTGAAGTATTCTCGAGGGTTTTCAGTCCTTACATTCTAAAATATTTGCAGTGTTCATATGTAAAAGTGACAAAAGTTTGATTTGAATAGCTCCTCCGCCCTAAACTACTATTCATACAGAAAAATGGCATTCTGTTAATCTTAAGCTTGTTTTCTCATCTTCCGAACCATAATAAAATTTTCATACCTTTCCTAACAAAATTATTTTAACCAAATGACTACGATTCCTCAAACAAAAATTCTCAGCTGAGTAATCATTGTAATGTCGCTGCGCCGTCATGACATGCCGTGGGCCAAAACCCTCGAGAATACTTTCCAAGCCATGAAACAGAAATCTATATGTGTGCGTTCGGAGTCTGTTCTCTAAAATGTTCTATATTGATGCTTATGGAAAAGTGCCAAACATTGACTTTATATATGCCATAGAGCCTAAACTAGTATCCATACAGGAAAATAGACTTCTAGTAATTTAAAGCATGGTCCCTTACCTTCCCAAAGGCTACACTTACTATATACCTTACTTAACAAAATAATAAAATAGTTTTGATTCCAAAGTAACCTTACGATTTTACGCTCAATTCATCTTAGCTAAGTGATAATTGCATGTGTGTATGTGCAGCCGGAGTTCGAATCTGTAGGCAGCTACATTCGATATCATCAGCCCACGGCATGCCATGACGGCACAGCGACATTGCAATGATTACTCAGCTGAGAATGTTTGTTTGAGAAATCGTAGTCATTTGGTTAACATAAATTTTTTTTAAATAATTTTGTTAGGAAAGGTATGAACATTTTATTACGGTTCGGAAGATAAGAAAGCAAGCTTAACATTATCCTTACACCATTTTTCTGTATGGATAATAGTTTAGGGCGGAGGAGCTATTCAAATCAAACTTTTGTCAGTTTTACATAAGAACACTGCAAATATTTTAGAATGTAAGGACTCCGATGGGCCTCGCATGTGGTAGGGAGGGTGTCTGTTTCATGGCTTGTGAAGTATTCTCGAGGGTTTTTGCTGATGATATCGAATGTAGCTGCCTACAGATTCGGACTACGGCGGCACATACACACATGCAATTATCACTCAGCAGAGAGGTGTTGAGCGTAAAATCGTAAGGTTACTTTGTAATCAAAACTATTTTAATATTTTGTTAAGTAAGGTATATAGGAAGTGTAGCCTTTGGGAAGGTAAGCAACCAAGCTGTAAATTACTAGAAGACTATTTTCCTGTATGGATAGTAGTATAGGCTCTATGGCATATATAAAGCCAATGTTTAGAACTTTTCCATCAGTATCAATATAGAACATTTTAGGAAACGGACTAAGCACGCACACATATAGATTTCTGTTTCATGGCTTGGGAAGTATTCTCGAGGGTTTTGAAGGACTACGTTGTGCCTCGCATGTGGTAGGGAGGGAGTCTGTTTCATGGCTTGTGAAGTATTCTCGAGGGTTTTGATTAGATGCATTCGCTTCTACAATTCATTCTGTTTTTTTCTCAGAGTTTGTCGGGTGTAGTTTTTAGGACGTGATTTTGTGAGTTTCCAGTAAGAATACCTACATTTGCGAGTGTAAAGATTTGTGTTTAGCGTGTGTTTAATGTGAAATAAACTTAATATTTATTATTGCTAAATTACTTCGGCTTGATTGAACATTTTGTGGACATTTAAAAGAATAATTTGTTAGAAAGCAAGGATTACCGAAGTATCTTCGTCTTGTATTATTACAGGTAAGCTATTTTTTATTTTCTTTGTTAAACTTATACCTTCTACGTGCAGGGCCTGAGAGAAGATATTGGGGGCCCCGGCCCCTGCCTTAATAACTGGACTGAGGAGTGAAAGGAAATAAATTACTTTAAAAATGCCTTTCGCGTTTTTCTTTCTGAGAACTCCTTTATAATAGTTGAAAAGTCCATTGTCCGCGCAATGTCAAAATTTATATGATGCATTGCTAATCCGTTTAACCTTTCTTCAGAAATTGTAGATGTGTTATAATTCTTCACTCTTTTTAAAACGCTAAATCTCCTTTCTGCGGAAGCAATGGAAGCTGGTAGGTTCAAAAATATTCTGAGTGCTACAAACAAATTTGGAAACAATTCAATTAAATTTGTTTCTAGTATGTTCTGTAGCAAATTTACTGGAGTTAATTCTGAATTAAAGTTTCTGCAAAAATTATGAGAAAAATATATTTTTATTTCAGTTGTATTTAGCATGGATTTAGGGGGCCCTCCGTGGCCTTGGGGCCCGTGCCATATGGCCCTCATGCCCCCCCCCCCCCCCCCTCTATCTGGCCCTGTACGTTTGCATGCACTTTATTATTCGATGGTAATACTCAAGTACATAATTCAAAATTTTCTCTAAAATTGCTTTGAGGAAGATATATTCTTTTATCTTAAAGCTAATTAGCTATCAAGGATCGACGTGAGCAGAAAGTAATTACAAGTTCTATATTCGAAAATGTTCTACGTTATATAACCAGCCCTAAAAATGTATAAAGACTATGCGAATACTAACCAGTAAAAAAAAAAATTCGTCGTATGTTACCATGTTTGAGCCCTTTGAGATTCGAACATCTCTCAATACCTAGGTTTGAGCTTTTATTATTTTACAATGGCATACTATTTAAAGGCATATTAAAAACTTTTTTCGGAATAGAAAGAATTATGAAAGTTTTTGAGGAAGACCTCATAATTTCTTTAAAAATTAAAAATAGTTTTCAAACGAACGTGTTTCCTAAGCTTGTCTATAACAAATAGCAAATTCTGAACTGTGTCAGTTCCATTTATTAATAAAATCGGCCACTATGCATACAAAGAAAAGGTAACGGTTATGTTTTTTCGTTATTTACTTCGGAAAGCACAAAAATGCCAAAGAGGAAGTCGATTTTGGATATAAGCGCGCGTCATCTTCGAAGACTTATTCAAAACAAAACATTATCTATACCGACTGAAAGCAAAAGTAATTATATTACAGGAAGTAAGAGCCACAATGAAATTTGTGAAGGAAACATAGAAACTCTATATTCAAGATTCTGATGAATCTTGTATATTGAAATCTGATTGTACTGAGAACTGTGAACGGAATATATTCGATAATACCTTTGAAAGGGTTTCAAGTATAAATGAATCTTGTTTATCTTTTGAAAATGAATGTGAGACCGCCGAAAGTTTTACGTTTGAAAAAGATAAAGTTAATGAACTACCTACCACTGGGGATTCTTCAAATGTGGGCCCTAGCCTTGCAGAATAGGCAGTTGCCTTTAACATAAAGAATAACGCATTGTTTGCTTTATATCCACCTAAAAGCAATTTTTTTTCTTTTGGGGCTTTTTATTTTTCGTTTTAAACAAATAGTTTCACAGAATTTTTTTTTTATTTTATACCACAATATCAATAAATTATAAAAAATTTAAAATTTTGTCAAAAAAGTTAATCCATTGGGGTTGGTGCGCACTTCTGTTGACCATAGTCATCGAAGAAAGCTTTTTCGGTGGCACGAAATTTTCTTATTTTCTTTCAATCGATTTTGCTGAAATTTTGTACATTGGTTGAAAGCTATATTATTTAGTACTTGTCGTAGCCGTTTTTCAAAATAATAGGTTCTAGGAAAATGGTAGCTATTCAAAAATGAAAAACCGATATTCGGCCAAAATTTTATATATTTTTATTAAAATAAATATTCTCAATTACATGATATTAAAACCGCTTATGACAAGTACTAAATAATATAGTTTTTAACCAATGTGCAAAATTTGAGCGAAATGCAATAAATGCTGGTTCAACGAAAAACTTAATTTTCTGTTGCATCTACGGGATGACGTCATAGTATATTTATACGATATATGCATTATGATACTAACACTGTTCCAATATATTGCTTCTGATCTGACCCTTCTGGAACCCGTTGAGAACTGTTTAACGAATTTTACGTTTACCATCAATAGCAAGGGAGCTGCTTTTCTACAAAAGAGTAACCCGTTAGTTAGTTTTATCATAGGCAACATTGAAACCGAACGGATCCTGATAAGATTACGGCTATAGTATTTATATTATTCCCCTTCAAACATAATCAATCAGGTTAAACTCCTACTAAGGAAAGCAGAATGGTACCAGAGGTTTCCACAAAATATGCCGATCTAACAGCATCGATCATAGATACTTTGAAGAATTCTAAGAAGTTTCAGTGAACTTTAAAGAGTTCTACTCGAAGAGCGGATAATAAAGGAAATGAAAGATCAATTGCCTATATAATACATATTATTATAAAGCGCAACTACACTGCTACTGATTTAGCCAACATAGTTACTGGCGGGACCCAAAATTGACCTTGTGACTCATTGAAGTGCGAAGAAGTAAGGCAATGATAAAATTTCGAATAGATTGACAAATTTATTCGATAGTGAGGGGCTTACTTTCCTTGTACATTTCAAAGTTTAACTCCATATCATAAGAGAAGAGTAGAATAATCCAATGTTAAGAGACAACCAACGCAACAAAATCCCCTGTCCGTTTTTAAAACGTATATCTATACCCAGAAAACAATTTAGTGAATGTCCACAACATCCAAACTTAAGCGACAATAGAGCTGTACAATGCTAAACATGCGACAAAGCCAACAATTATTTATGTTTTCCTAGCGATATAAAAGCGAAACGAACGCGAATTTAACTTCTGTTCTCTTTTATTTATCTTACATAAACACATGCATGTGCACCGTTTTGTGTCCGAACTTCTGAAAATCTTGCAGTTTCAAGATTTTCGGTCCTTTTTCCATTCTTGCAGTTTCAAGATTTTCGGTCCTATTTTTCCATTCAGCATTAAAAGATCATAAATTTGTCGTATTCATGTTACTATCAGTGAATTGTCAAAGACGAGCAATCCAAATTACATTTAATTAACATTAAGGGTAAAATGAGAAGCTACCCTTTTAAGAAGACTGGATTAGATAGGCAGGTACCTACAAGCATAAGTGAATAAATTATATTCATACGTAGAGGGGTCCCACGCTGATATCGCTAATGATTGAGAAAGAATTTCATTTCGGAATCTCTAAAGTTATCGTTACCACAGCAGATTAATATTCACTTTGGATACATTTAGTTTACCACATTTTGTAGAAAAAGAAAGTCAAAGTGAATCCCGAGTGACATCAGCAATGTGATACAATGCTCTGTCAACATTGGCTCCCGCTCGAGGTGTCGCTTCCATATCTCATTTGAATTCACTAGCGAAATCTATGTTCCACTTGTGATATTTTTCCGATTCGAAATGGCTTCGCAATGGCTGCTGGGTATACACAAATGTATGTACATACATTTATGTGGGGATGGTGACGTAATATACTCTATTGCTGTATATCTATTAATATGCGAAAATTATTTTATTGTATTCCTGAACGATGTTGTGGCGGCCACGAGCGTCATTACCAACAATTTAAAACAAACATTAATATTACTAAAACATAATATTAATATTGTCAATAACTACCATAATCTAAATTTTGAACATCCCGCCTCATAATTCACCACGATCAGAAAGACAACATATACGAGTCAAAACACTCAACGTAACTTTTAGTCATAAAAGACCCAATCTGTAGATCATCACCAGTTTTGAAATAGCCATAACCGCTATCATTCCACTGGCTTTGAAACAACCAAGAAGTTTATAATAAAGTTAAGTTAGTATTTATATATTGATGTCTGTTTCAATTATTCATTGCCACAGATGTATAAATATGGAATTATGCCTCCCTCTGTACATCCACGGCGATTCCTGTTAAATAAGGACAAAATAATAGGTATTCAAACATTGTTCAAAACTACTGAAATAATTTCTCATTGTTATAAATAGAAACTCATATGAAACATCGTTACACACTTATCATACCTGATCGTAATCAACTTGCTTAATAAATTTACATCCACTAGAATATTCACAGCATTTCTCTCTATCAATTTAAATTGAAAATTTTCAAATTTCATTCAATGCAATGCTTAAACTTATTATGAGATAGAATTTGAATCTTTCAAGGTAATGACGTAAGCCGTATATAGTGATTCAACGAATAATGTAAACACTGATCGGCTGACGGTTATAGTTACCTCCGATTAACTCGACTTATTAGAGCGTAGGTAGGATGCGGCCAATATTTTGTAACCAAATGAGTAAAATATTTAATAAATTACGTCAGCGTACAAAGTATTTATGATTATTTTCGAAGCGATTACTGACATAGGATGCATTCACATCTTCAATTAGAGTATCGTTACAAAAACGCTGACCGTCGCCCTCGTAAATACCAGAAAACCAGAAAATCAAATTATTGTTCTTTGCGTATATACACATCACTGGCGGGGCGTGGACTTTGTGCGAGGGGAATCAATTAGATTATAATTTTACAAGATCATTAAATAACCGTGCATTCAAAAGCAATTGTAATAAATTCTCTATACCCCTGCTGCTTCTTAAGCACCCTGGAGTTATTTTTTGAAGGAAATAGGCAACCACGATATACAGAATAAGAAGGTATGATCAACCGGGCTGTCAAGTGCTTGTGACGTTACACAAACCGACTCTTAAAACTGGAAAAATAAAGTGATAATATTTATGTAAATTTATTCCACTGGATCCATTGAAAATGTTGCAATAAATATAATGTTAGTTTTTTTTCATAAATATACATTGAATTCGTTAGTTTAAACCTCATTTCAGGGAAATCAGTTCGGATCAAAATATAGTGCCACGAAAGTTTTATCGATAAAAAAATGCAAAATAAGACTGAAATACCTACAATTTGCATTCTTAATTGATTATTTAAGATCTTTTTATTATTTCTATGGTGAAATTAATTAGTGGTAATGGTAATTTGCTAAAATATAGAAGGAAAATTTGCAATGCATCAGAACGAAGTGTAATAGTGAGGTTAGTGGCAAATTAAAATGTGGAATACATAGTCCAGTCAAATAAGCCGAAAAAAGCTAAAGATCGCATTTAATTTGTTTCAGGCTGCAATTTTGAGGGTTGGTGTAGGGTGCTCCTGGGAGTATTGTCGCAAAAATGCAACCTCGCAGGGCCAGAAAAGGGGGTGAAAGAAAATAAAAACACCCCCGAACGCGTGACAATCTATTTGCCGTGCGAGTGGTTTGGAAAAATGCTATATTATTCAGAATATGATATTAAATAAAAAAGTCTGTGGTGGCCAACACCTATCTCGTAAGGGCGCAACAGGAAAACCGAAAGAAGCTAAGAGTGGACATATCGCTATATCCACTAACATGTGTCCTATTACTTTAATTTGCTGTGGTGACGTACTTGGAACATTCTTAGAATTTTGGCTGGTTGTGCAAAGCGAGACGAGATATGATGATTTTTACTTTGAATTTTTTCATTTTAATTCAATATGGCTGCAGTTTTGCGCATTCGATGGTTTTTAAGGTTTTAGGTGACTGCTGTTGCGTAAGCGTGGGAAGACAATAATGTTATATGATTGTGGGCATTTGTTGTTTGTTTTTAATTGTTGTAAAGGGTAGGATATGGGATATAATAAATTAATGGTATAGACTAGATGGGTGGGTTCTGGGATGGTTAGATGGTTAAAAATAGAAGCGTTACCTTATTTAAAAATTTATTACTGACAAATCATAGTTATATAAAATTTGCAGGTGCTTTCTTTTTTTAAATTTAATTAAACAAAGGTTTACTAATTCCCAATATGATATAGTGCAATAATTGTCTCTTGCAATTTTCAAATCAAAAAATCAAATCAAATTAAAAAGGATTTAGTTCAAGTACAAGCCATTTTTTAGCTATAGCTATATGTACAACGTTGGGCAATATAAGACTAAAGAGCATAATTATAGATTAACAAATCAGAAAAATTAACAATAAAGTCATTATATTCATTATCTTGACAGGTTTGAAACCAGACCAGACACTTACTTATAAGTAATCGTAAGAGTAATACTAGAATACATATCGCTACTAAAGAGAAAATAAGATAATAGTAAGTGCAATTTTAGATTATGCAAGTAATCCTTACATATTTACTTCTGGTAATTTGCGGTTCTCAGTAATATATGGACCACGGTAGTGTTATTATTAGTAGTAGTGAAATTATAACTTTATCCTTTTTATCTCATTTCACTTTATATCTTTAATTAGTTGTAATTTTTTCAGAAATTTTACCTCTTCCAAACCGCACGCACGGCAAATAGATTGTCACGCGTTCGGGGGTGTTTTTTTTGCCCTGCGAGGCTGCATTTTTGCGACAATACTCCCAGGAGCACCCTACACCAATCCTCAAAATTGCAGCCTGAAACAAATTAAATGCGATCTTTAAGGCAATTTCACATCAAACACAACAATCGAAAAAATTTAAACCGAAAAACTCAATTTATTCCACTTTAAAACAAGATTTTTGCTCCAATGATTAATAAAATCATGGGAAATAGGATAAACTAATAATTTTACTAATAAAATAGTATATTTATCTTAGAATTTTTAAGGAAACACAACTTTAATGATTTATCGGACGGATTTTTCCGCCGAAAAAGTTTTTCGGCCGATAAAACATAAAAGTTGTTTTTTCTTAAAAAATCTGAAATATTTTCTCAGTGAAATTCTTAGTTTATCCTATTTCCCTGGATTCTATTAATCATTGGAGCAACAATCTTGTTTTCAAGTGGAATAAATTGAGTTTTTCGGTTTACATATTTCTGTTCTTGTTGTTGATGTGAAAGTGCCTTTAGCATTTTTTCGGCTTATTTGACTGGGCTAACATTTCTAATAATCTTCATTCAATATATCTTTATGTTTAGAAAGTCAAATAGTACATACCCTTCTTTAAGATGTTAATGGATTCACTAGAATAAATTTACATAAATATTAAACTGTAAATTTATCACTTTTTAAGAAACGCGTCATGCGAATCGACTAACACAGAAAATGGTGAATCTATGGTGCCGAATATTCATTACTCGTTTTTTGTATACTGTGTAGGCAACTGCAACAGCGAATTGTGTCGACTGTGCGAAGAGAAAAATGAAACCTCGAGCAATATCATATTTGAGTGCTCCGCCCCTCACGGGTAAATGAGCAGTTGAAAATTTCGTGTACGCTTTCTTCTTTTGCTTTACTCACTCATAAGTAATGAGCAGTGGTGTTTTTTAGAATGAAACAAGTAATTTTATATACTTTCGTCTTTTGCATGAATGGGGGAAAAGATCTTGTCGATGCACTATTGTAGTGCAACTGAGACAACGAGTTAAAAACAAAAATCGAGAGAACGTAGGATTACCCGAACGACAAAATCTTATTAAATCCCGCAAAATCCTTTCAACCTATTCATAATAATGTACTTCGGGCCACACTACCCCCCATTTTTAAGAAAAAGTTAAATTTCGGTTTGGCCCAGATGCTGAAAGGAGATGTAAAATTCCTCTCAAATAAAATTCTCATTATTCCCGAAATTATCAGAGAATCCAGCATGAGTTCTCCCACTTAATCTCTTCATAGCAAAACGTATGTAAACAGAAACACGTGCTGTTCAAATATCATAGGATTACAACAACAACATGTGTCCTTTTAGACCTTTTACAACAACTAACATTATCAATATTTTATGAAAACTGGTTTTCACAAAAGCGCGGGAGCAGTTTATGAGAGTAAAACGAGAAAACTCCGCCCCTTCTCATTTATTTACGAATTGCCATTCTGTTTCGGTGCATGCAACTTGCGCTTTCACATTTTTTATCTTTATTCATAAAATTTTTAAAGAGAGTTTGATTTTTTTTTCGATTTTTTTTCTTTCTTTCTTCCTTTTCTTGCCGTGTGCATTTTAAATGTAAAACACTCGGATATCTCACCAGCTTCTTAACTTATTATTAGGTAAACTTTGGCCAAGGTATATAGAAGACAAGATGTTCTCACTAAATTTCTAACACATTTCAGTTGATGTGCCGTGACGTCCCTCTATTCTTAAAATGTACTCTATATACAGGGTGTTTCACAAGTGGTGGATAATAATGAAGGAGGCGATAGGTCATGTCGAGAAATGAAAAAAAAAATGTACGGCATTCTCGACCCTTTCCGAGATAATCGGGAATAAAGGACTAAAGGTACGTGAAACGTAGGTTTGTACTAAAACAGTTATATCTCCTAAACGACAAAGAGTAGAAAGATGGTCGGTTGTTTTCATTTTGTACCTTTCACCGTTTGTGAGTTATGACACAAAAATTATTCCACTACATGTAGAAGAAAATTGGGATTAGTATTATAAAATCATAAAATACACGCCTCTCATTTTGAATACAAAGTAGAAAGTATGACGAATCGTCATTTTTTACCTGCTGGCATCTCTTTTGGTTGGATATCTGCGTAAATTTGTAATAAAGGATGGCTTACCTTACATCCTTTTAAAGAAACAAGCAATTTATTACCTGCAACTCATCTTATAACGGAGTTAATTTCTTATTGTAAGCCTTCCGAGATTCGTGTGGATTTTCTGTAGCCCCGTGCTGTAAATTGTGTAAATTTGTTACCCCAGTTTTTGTAAATTGGGATTCATCGGTCCACAGGATTTCCAATGACGAATACGCGGAGATAGTGTACTGTTACGGTTACAGCGACGGAAATTTCCTTGAGGCTCAACGCGAATATCATCGAAGATTTCCGGCAAGAAGGCTTCCATCCGTACGTGTTTTTCAAAGAACCTACCAAAGAATTAAAGAAACTGGCAACTTTGGAAATGTGTCGAGCTAAACCTTCAATCCTTTAAGGACTACAGTTGATGCAGAGGAGAGGGTCTTAGAAATTGCAAGGAATGATCCTGTTATAGGAACTAGGCGCTTAGCTTTTCACTTAGGAATGTCTGTGTCAACTGTTTCGAGAATTCTAAAAAAAGGAAGGCATGTATCCTTATCACGTTACTCCGGTGTAGGAGCTACTACCAGGAGATCAGCCGCTACGCACCGAATTTTTCAGTTGGCTCTTAGAGATAGATTTTGACGACTACACGTTTTTGGACAATATCCTGTCGACCGATGAATCCCAATTTACAAAAACTGGGATAACAAATTTACACAATTTACACCACTGGGCTACAGAACATCCACACGTATCTCGGAAGGCTTCCAATAAGGAATTAACTCCGTTATAAGATGAGTTGCAGGTAACAAATTGCTTGTTTCTTTAAAAGGATGTAAGGTAAGCCATCCTTTATTACAAATTTACGCAGATATCCAACCAAAAGAGATGCCAGCAGATAAAAAATGACGATTCGTCATACTTTCTACTTTGTATTGAAAATGAGAGGCGTGTATTTTATGATTTTATAATACTAATCCCAATTTTCTTCTACATGTAGTGGAATAATTTTTGTGTCATAACTCACAAACGGTGAAAGGTACAAAGTTTTAAAGAAAACAATCTTAGCTTCAAACTGGAGTAAGACAGAAAAAAATGATAAGGTTTTAATTTCAGTTTTTTTGCTTCAAACACAAAAAATGAGGTACAGAAGCTGAAACTTGAAGTTTGGCAGACCGTTTCTTCTAAACTACATATTGTAGAAGAAGCACTGACACATTGAATTAAAGGGCAGGAGGTTCTCTATAAATTAGCACCCCGACCATCTTTCTACTCTTTGTCGTTTAGGAGATATAACTGCTTTAGTACAAACCTACGTTTCACGTACCCTTAGTCCTTTAACCCCGATTATCTCGGAAAGGGTTGAGAATGCCGTACATTTTTTTTCATTTCTCGACATGACCTATCGCCTCCTTCATTATTATCCACCACTTGTGAAACACCTTGTATACAAAAATATGTATTAAATTAAGAAATCTTTGATATCTTAATAAATTTGGCAACAAATTACTGGAATTGTGTATAAAATGAAAGTTTTGAATATTTTAGATGTTTTTTAATGTTCAATAAGGTAAAAAGATGTACCTACTTTCAAGTTCTAGTGAAAATGTAAACAGAGACAATAGTATGCTTTTTATGCAATAAATGTATTAACATAATAATTATTTTTTAGCAGTAAAATATTTAATTAATGCATAATTAATCTTTTTGTGTTCTTTTTTTACAGCATTTAAATTAGTTTTCATGCTATAAAGTAAAATTCAGTACGAATAGCCACAACGTACCTATGTGAGGTGATTTCACTTACCAGGATGCTATATTGTGCCAGAAGAACGTTCATAAACTAGTCATCGTCAGGTATTTGCATGTTACTTAGTTACGTAAACCCATTTTTAAATAAAATTCACAGGTATGCAAATGTTCAACATTCAAATTGTCTTCAATTATACTGAATACATTCGCCTTTCATACCTACTCATATCCAAATACCTGACGATGACTAGTTTATGAACGTTCTTCTAGCACAAGTTAGTATCCTGGTAAGTGAAATCACTTCACATAGGTACGTTGTGGCTATTCGTACTGAATTTTACTTTATAGCATGAAAACTAATTTAAAAGCAGTAAAAAAACACACAAAAAGATTAATTATGCATTAATTAAATATTTTACTTCTAAAAAGTTATTATTATGTTAATACATTTATGGCATAAAAAAACTATTTTTGTTTCTGTTTGAACTGTTGAACTTGAAACTACATATTTTTAACTTACTGAAATTAATTATGGTAAAAGCTTTATAAAAAAACATCTAAAATATTCAAAACTTTCAATTTATAAACAATTCCAGGAATTTGTTGCGAAATTTATTAAGATATCAAAAATTTTCTTAATTTCCTATACCGATATTTTTCTATATATAGAGTACATTTTAAGAACAGAGGGACGTCACCACAATTTTCTCTCCAGACGAAATAGTGGAACGTGGGTCGTACCGAGAATACCTTGTCTTCTATATATCTTGCAGCGCAGCCATGAGTCGTAAATTACTCATGAGCAAATCCCTCGAGAAATACCTCCCAAGCCATGAAACAGACTCGCTCACTACCACATGAGAGCCTCAACTGAGTCCTAACATTCTAAATATTTATTTGCAGTGTTCTTATGTAAAACTGACAAAAGTTTGATTTGAATAGATCCTGAGCCTTAAACTACTGTTCATACAGAAAAATGGTGTTGCGATAATCTTTAGCTTGCTTCCGAAAAGAAATAAAATTTTTATACCTTTCCCAACAAGATTATTTAAAAAAACTTTATCTTAACGAAATGACTACGATTCCTCAAACAAAAACTCTTAGCTGAGTAATAAATGTATATGCCGCTGTGCCGTGGTGCCGTGATAAAATCGAATCAGTCTGCCTACAGATTCGGACTACGGCTTCATATACACTATTGCAACTATTACTCAGCTGAGAGTTATTAAGAGTAAATTCGTAAGGTTAAGTTTTAATCGAAACTATTTTAATATTTTGCTAAGTAAGGTATATAGTAAGGGTAGCCTTTGGGAAGGTAAGAAGCCAGGCTTAAAATTACTGCCCGAAGCGGATAGCCATTCATTAATTTTATTATTTTATTTTATTTTATTATTATTTTTTAAAGTTATAGCAATAGTTACTAGAAGCTTTAGATGATGACGTTACACGATCAAAAAACAAAACTTTATATAGTACCGGATGATGACTTATTTCAGGAACCATAGGAGTCAAACAACGCTTAACGACAATATCTACCATTGGGATCGGACGAAAATACCAGGTCAAGAGATTTCCCAGAGCCATTACTCACGCCACTAGACTGAATTAGGCACGAAGAAATAATGTTTTCAATAAAAGATATGGCATGTTGAGGAGTCACCGAAAATGAAGACAGCAAGCTAACATCGTCCAGAGAGTAGTCCCAGTTCACATTAGGCAAGCTAAAATCACCAAAAAGCAATAATTCGTTGGCAGACAGCAAAACTACAGAAAGCCTATCGATACATGAAGCCAACAAGTCAAATATTTCAGCTGATGGGCAGGGAGGGATATAAACTGTTGCAATATATACGGTTTTGTGTCAAAGCCTGAGAGCCTCACATATAAACTTCAGATCACCGGAATCAACAAAGTCGACCAACATGCATGGAAGCTCGAGACAAACAGCGCAAACCAGTCCACCTCCAATAGCAGCATCCAGAGATAGACGATGGCGGTCACGGTAAAACAACAAGAACTCGGGAGCAAAAAGCTTTTCATCTGTGATCTTCCCACACAACCATGTCTCGGTCAAACAGGCCACGTCGAAACAGGAATTCGTCGAACCTGTAAAAAGGCGACTCGTCTTGGATTACGTTGGCGTAGTAGACGGAGATTTCGCTAACAAGCTTTTTGCCATAATAGAAGATCCGGAACGTCCCTTAGGAATAAATTCACGCACAACGGAATTAGAGGGCCATATATCAGGGGAAAGTACCGCCTGAAACAGATTTTCCGGAATTAGAATCCTAAAGGACGCAGAAAATGAGCGTTTCTCATGAGCATATCGAGTAGATAAGATTTTAAGGCCATCGAAGAGCTCGGAGTGCCGAGACGTGATGAAATGTGTTTAATAATCTCGTCTTCAGTGGTGTCAGGATGTACGAAAACACATTTAAGAAGCCTGGCTGGGCGCAACGCAACAACATCTCCAACTATAGGTCATGTGTATATAGCCATTCCCCCCGAAGACGATAATTTTGGACTTATTTTTGGCACGAGCATATACGATTTGGATGAAAGGCCTGTTTTAATTATCTCTATAAGTTAGATAGTGTAACGAGGAGAAATTGGGAAAATCCAATTAGTGAATCAATAAAAGCTCTGAAATATAAGACATTTCTTACATTTTTAGATGATATACTACGAACTCTTGAAACTTGAAACTAGCAGAAAGAACCAACCTCAACAAAATCGAAATTCGTTCATCACTCTGTGTAAAAAAGATAGTCCGACAAAATCTAAATGCATTTTAGGTGGAAAAAAGTATTTGCTACTGTTTTGTCCCATCTTCAGGAATAAATCCATCGAGCAACGCCAAACGTTCATTCAAAGAGATCAATTATGTTTTAATTGCCAAAGAAGTGGAAGCAGAAAATTTAGACCATACGTACAAACTCAGACAAGTAAAAGTTTATCTAAACACCAAGCCGAATCATCATTTACTGATTCAAGAAAAGGGTTTTAACGTCTAACCCTGTTCTGCTAGCTACCGCTCAAAACGTCATACGTGTACGAAATGGAAATGTAGTCCGTTCTAGTGCAATCTTAGATCAGGGCTCGGAATCAAGTTTTATATCGATTTCGTTATCTCAACATCTTCAGCTACCTTGACTAGAAGTTAATATTTTCGTAGAATTGGCGGGAGTAGAGCATGGTAGGCGATCAGACATAACCATACCGATGAGAACTCTCTGATCGCTGGGTCGAAAAGTTCAATCATTCGCTTTATATTTTATTTTTGCACTTAAATGCATTTTGTAAATTTATTGAAATTATTTTCAATAAATTTCAGTGTGTTAGATGAGAAATCTTCTTTGTAGAGTAATGCAGCATGCTCATCATTTCTGGTTCAACAATTGATCAATTGATTATTTCGACTGATTTTAAATTAAACTAAATTTTCATTTTATAGTTCTTTCAAAGTTAACAAATCTTCTCCCGGCGCAACAGATAATTACTACAGAATGGGAACATATCAATGATCTAAAGTCAGCTGACCCGAATTCTACATTCCTTTTCGAGTAGATCTCGTACTAGGACCCGATGTGCATGCAAGAGTCCTTTTAAATGGTTTTCGTCGTTGGAAAGCAGGATATCCTCCAGCTCAACAGACAACCCTTGGTTGCATCCATTTTATCGGTCGCTACCACTACTAGCTTGAACACATCTGTCAATACTAACTTATTTGAAATACTCTGGAAATTTTTAGAAATAGAGAATGTTGCTGAAAATATTCATCTCACACCTGAGTAACAGAACTGTGAAACACATTTTCGCAGTATGCACTATATCGACACAACGAAGGACGATACGTAACTAGGTTGCCACTGAAAACTCCAGAGTTTAACTTGGGTAATTCTCGTAGCACTGCTGAAAATTAATTACGACCTGACAGACATGGCCTGCAGGTTTGTCAGTTAAACTGAATAATGTGTAGCCTACATCAGTTCTCATCTGCAATCCAGATCTAACAGTCTACGACCTGTAGGCGGACTGTAAGTAAATGGTTACCAATCATCATGAAAATTCCGGCAAAATGTGAATGAGAAATTATTTTTGCACAATACTGTACACACATACCTATATATTATATGCTATACTAATTATAATATAATATGTGATGTTTGTGATTCCGTTTGTAACATATAGAAATAAGGATGGTAGTGCAAAATGGATTGAACACCAGAGCGTAATATTAAAATTTATTTTGATTTTTGCATGTCCGACTATCTGTCCGTCCGTCCGTTCGTCTGTCTATCTGTCCGCCCTTGTTTTGTCTGACGAAAACTCAGGAGCGCCTGTAGTTAGAGAGCTGAAATTTTGCATACTGGCTTTAAAAAAAAAGTAAATTTAAATTCGGAAATGGGACCAATCGGGCAACTCATTCGTAGGGTTCCCACACAACTGAAATTTTGTACACCGCGTTTTCATAAAAATAGTAAATAAAATTTCAAATATGAACTACATTGGCCAACCCCTTCTTTGTGTTGCCACATAAAAATTTAGGATTTTTACGCCTACTGTGAAAACGGTCAATTATAAATATATTATTATCAGAATATTAAATGCTATGAAATTAGTTATAATCAGCTTTACTGTCCGGCGAACAATTTTAGAAATATGTATATGCGAAAAACCACTTCAAAAATGAAAATTGCACAAATGGGGGATCATAATTCAGTAATTTTATAATTATATAAACTTTCCAATAGTTTTGTGTGTAGTGTTTTAGTATATTTAATCTTATGGAAATCCATTAATCAAGTAATAAGTACATATCTACTAATTTTTGTGATACGTTTATAAGAGCAAAGGTATGTACAAACTTTATACATTAGGACAAATCATATAAAAGCACCATTATATTTTTCTACTATGAACATTAAAGCTTTGTATATTGTTGCTGTAGACATATATCTTAATCGATAAGCTTTGTTTTAAGAGCTGAAGAAGTTATCATTGTACATTTTTTGAGCAGTCACCAGTTTAAATGGTCGCAACTGCTGTAAAACTCAGTGGATTGTTGTACTCTTTTTCTTAAATAAAAGCGTAAGATCTACGTATCCTTGAAACCTACCCATTCCGTACTCGGCAAAATTAAAAAGATAACATCAGTATAAATCAGTATACAAATATCTAGTATACAAATTTCGGTTAAGAGAGATGGTTTCTATTGGAATTTCAGTTCGAAATCTTTAACAAAGTTTTGTTGATTTTTCTTTTTATTATAAATTTGGTTTTTGGAAGTATTACAACAGAGGTAATTGTACATTTATTGGAAGTCTTAGGCAGCTTACTACCAGTACAAATGAATGTCGTCTTCACAGAATATACTCGTATAACAGGAAATTTTCATGGTGTTAGGCCTTGTATTGCTGTGAATGATTCAATGAATGGTGTAAAACTACGGGACTTTATTTGGAGAGGCGATGACATTTTATTTGCCAAATGCATTTTGAAAACCGATGTTACTACTACTATTATTTTATTCATCTTATCCTTCCTTCATTATTTTTAACGGACGATCTTGATTTCGGATACTACCTTTAGAAGTAAGCAAGTCAGGACGTCGCACATATGGAAAGTGGTTTCCAAATAATAAAAGCAAATGATTCGGAAATGGCGGATGGAACCCTGCTAAGGAGGAATTTACAATATTTAAAATGCCTGAAGGAACAAGAAAGTTTCAGCGGAAAATTTTTATTCTCCTGTACACATTGAAAGAGCTTGTGCATCCTATATGAAGAAAGACAGAATGAATACCCTTTGAAAATGAAGGTAGAAGAAATTGTTAAAAAACCGAAAAAAGGTTGTTAATTTAAATAAAAATGCAAGTAAATGGGAAAGGTTAACCTTAAAAAGACTGATAATATAGTAAGTAAGATTAAAGCATGTTTATAGTAAACCAAAAACTTTTTAAGGATTTTCCGAAGAATAGCCTCATGACCGGAAAAAAGTGTTTATTTTTCTGCTAAAAATATTTTTCTTGGGATTTATATACTAATACAAAAAAGAAGCCCAATATTTGGTTTAAGCGTCTGCTGGACCTGCTACGGGGGAAGAAAAAGATTTTATATTAAAAATTTTATCTGAATGTAAAATGCGCAACATACACGTGAAAGCTACAGGTTGTGATTAAGGCTCTAATAACAGAAATTGTTTTAATTCACTTGGAGATACTAAGGTACTACAATGATGGAGGTCACACAAATTGCCCATATACATAAATACTTTTTTTAAAAAAAAAAGTAAGTGTGAATTATATAGTAGCAAGATTACTCATTGCAATTTTCAAGAATTTGCAAGAAGAAATTATATAAGGAAGATTTCTCGTCTGAAAGACTGAAATTTATTGACAAAATTTCAATAAATTCGCAAATTGCATTTAAGTGCAAAAAATGATTTAACTTTTTGACCCAGCGGTCTCATCAGTATGGTTATCTCTGATCGCCTACCATAGATGTTCAATAATGAAAGTCACACCAATTGCCCATATAAATACTTTTTAAAAAAGTAATTGTGAACTATATGGTAGCAAGATTACTCATAACAATTTTCAACAATCACCCAGTCACTTCAGTCATTACAAGAAAAAAAGCATGACAATAATATTCTCATTAGCATGAAACGTTATTCAAATACATTTTCATTTAAACGATACAAGCATACATGTTTTGTATGAAGTATTTCTCTATAAAATACTAAATAACTCTCAAAACTTGATCTAAGAATTCATGCAAGTGCATAGGGAACTAAGAAATGGGCAGCCAGATGACGGTAATCATGATAAGCAAGAGTATAGTGTCTAAATTGCGGCACTGTTAAATTCGGCTCTTTGGGATAATAAATGTGAGAATTTCCGACATATATTTTCGGACTGTATAAATTTCTTTACTCAATGACCAAGAAGAATTTCCATTTACTTTACATGTAAAACGTAAGTAATTAAAAAAATTGCACTATTATTTCATAACAGAGTAACCCTTATTTGAATTAATCAATGTTTATTCCATTTTTGTAAGTGAGAATAATTTTCAAACACCGTTTTTTTGTTTTTTTGTACTTTGTAAAGTACGAAATGCTTATTACACTTACGGGAGTTTTATATGTAAACATCTGTTTTAAACTACTTTATTGTAACACAATACACGAAGAATTTTTAAATTCTGTCATAACAAACCGAATATTGAATGTGGATCTTTGCCGTGAGGCATCATTGATTACTTCAAGAGTGTTCATACTGCTTTCAAATCAAAATAACTTTGGCCTTGTCCCAAAATAAACTTTGAGTCAGTCTGCTCTGACTGATAGACTCACCAGCCACCACCCTGTTTCTTTCAGCTTATATTTTATCATTAATTTAGCAAATTATAATTGGCAAAAATGCCTCGCATTCATTAGAAATAGAAAAGCCGACTTCGCCTAAAGTTTTCTATGCACTCAAGAATACGTGATCAACATAAACTTGTGAATTAGTATTGCGACCCCTTCATGTTTACAGACATTATGTGTTTATGCATGATCATCATCAGATTAACGAATACACGAGAGATGTTAAAAAGTACAAAATGAGGAATCCCCTTTTAAAATAAATGCTTCACTTTTTGTACATATGATCGCTTCATGGAGATTTTTAACTATATGGCTCACAAACGCAATGGTATCGCTGATAATGTATATTTTACTTAGTACTAATTATTACGTAATTATAAAATACAAAACAAAAAAGCACCTTCACTTGCTAGATAGATCACTCGATGAATTTTTCACTTACTTTTTTCAGTAACTATCGCGCGCGAGCTTCTGTGACGCAGACGAGGTGAGAACTCAGACTGTTTCGAATTTTGTAAGATCGCTCTGAGTTAATTTTCTTATGTATCGCACACTTTCTTAGGCATATGATGCGATCACTGTTTGACTTGATCAGTTCGGGTTAAGAGCGATTTCCTATTTAACAAGTGGCGTAGGTCGATTACTGTAGAAATGTAATACCCACACAAACCAGCTTTTCATACACGCAGCCTTTTCATTGATTTCGGTTTGCGTGTGGGTGCATGGCTCCAATTTAGAAGACGGGTTTTGTTTACCAATTACCAAACCCAATCATATTATGATATTGTAATAGGAACTATTTTAAGGCATTTATACGAAATTTACAGCATATAAAATTGGGCTAGTTTATTTGTTTGCTTTAAATATGTTACTCAAAAAGCTATTTACTGATTTTAATAATAATGGTAATTGGGCTGATGAAGAGGAATAAAATACATTTCAATTAGGAATTTTGATTATAACTTAATTATTTAAAAAGTGTTTTATGTAAGACGCGGTTTGAAATAGTATATGTATGATTCAAATTCAATTGTAATTTTATTTATTCTTACCCTACCAGACTTATTATGCCGTTTGTATATTTTTATATTGTAGGAGAACCCGCTGACATAGAGAATTCCAAATGTTGGATGGAGTAATTATTACATTAAAATCGCAGGTCTAGACTCAAGCTGGCAACACATAATTAGGACTGCCATAAATAAACTCAGATTTTTCACGTTTACTTAAGAAACATTGATTTCCAGATGTTTATAACCTAGATGAAATCTAAAGAGAATAGGTACTAAGTTTATTGTTCCGTTTGTAGAACCTCGAAATAATGATCGTAGAGCAAAATGGACTGGACACCCACGCATAATATTAAAAGTTGTTTTGAATTTTGCATGTCCGTCCGCCTGTGCGCACGATAGCTCGAGAATGCGTATACTTAGAGAGCTGAAATTTTGTACACAGACTTTAAAAAAAAAGGAAAATTAAGTTCAAAAACAAGACAAATCGGGTAACTCCTTCGTGGGGTTGGTATACAAAAATTTCGTTTTCCACTACATATTTGGACATTGCCTGAGAACACGTCGACGTAGAGAGCTGAAATTTGGTACATGGTGTTTTCATTGTACTAACAAATAAAATTTCAAAAGTGGACTAAATCGGGCAACTCCTTCTTGGTGTTGCCATATAAAAATATAGGTTTTTTACGAATACTGTGAAAACGATCAGTCCAAGACATTTTTATTGTACTAACAACTTCTTCAGAATACGAAATCCTATAAAATTGGTTATAATCATTTTTTCAAACCGTTCTGGAAATATATGCAAGAAACCACTTCAAAAATCAAACTTGCATAGATCGGTGACCATACGAAATTTTATACGGGCATTCATCTCATAGGAATTGGTGACCAATTCTAGCTTTTTTACGTGTTTTAATGTACCTATGTATGTATTCTGAAGAGTATACTTCAGAATATAAAACATGTAAATTTATGAGAAGTTTCATATAGTCCACGCCACGAAAACTGATCTCTCAAGCTCAGGGAAATTTCAGTTTAGGGTGCCGCTTTACCAACTAAGCTTGAGCAAAATTTTGTAATTTTTCCATTTAAATTAAGTTATTTTATCGATTTTCTACAAAGGCAGATAAATTTCATCCTCGCAAACATGTTTTACATGTGTCGTGGCACTTAAGTTATAGAGTTTATTTACAAACAAATTTTATTATTGTAATCAGTTATATGCCTATATTTTTACTGTACATCTAGATATGCTACAGTTATTCCTTGGTCTGGTGTTTGATTACAAAAAATCCCTGATTAAACGTTGTCTTCTATTCTACACCTTGGGATTTTATTGATGAAGCTTGTTGATTAAAAATTTGTTTTTGAGAAAATCATTAAGATTTCACTTTAAAATATTTGTCTATGTTATTAAGAAACTACAGAAATAATAGAAGTATTTGATAAACATAAATATATATAAAAATTTTCATTCTTAAAATAAATGCTTTCCAATAAAGCGAAAGTATTTTTGTTTAGACACAAGCCATTTTTTTTTGTCAGTAAATTCTCTTTACTTGCTGACAAATTCTTGTATTGGACGTTTTATGGTATCGAATCTTTTCACTGACATATAATAAGAATGGACTGAGCGTTCTTGCTTCAAAAATGGCACAAATATTGAACAGGCTGTGAAAACCCTTTATTTCGTACAATTGCACACCGATTCATAATTTATTATTATTTGTCGATTGGAAACACTAAAGTTGTTATAAAATAGTATTGCATTAAAATAAAATTATTTAGAAAGTTAAACTTGTTTTAATTAACCCAAAAACACTTTTGTAATATTACTGAAAAATGTGCTCCTCTGCAGATTTTTTGTCGAATTTCCTTGAGCTTGTAAGAGATAGACGTATAAAAACAATATATTTGTCTGAATTTTTATGTCAATTCCAATGCATTCCAATTAATATAGCCGTGCTGTTTCCAAAATTGTTTACAGTTCAGTGTACATTTTGAGCTTGAAAGAGACAAATAGTTTTTTGCTAAAATTTGTGCCATTTTTGACTATAGGAATTAGATAGGATGGCTCAGTCCATTCTTATTATATGTCAGTGAATCTTTTACAACTAAATTCTTGAAAATGGTTGTTATTTATTCTCCCGGTTAGTTATTTAGCTTGTTTGGCTTGTCTCAGAGAAATAATATATCGTCATAGTACCCCATTTTGGCTTTTTAAAGAAACCTCGGACGCAAGCGGCAAGAGTGATCTCAAAAGATTTGCCTTTTAAGTTAACACAAAAAATTTTTTTTTTAGCAACAATGAGACTGACGAAAAAAGCGGCAGTTTTCCTGTTATATATGACTAACCCTGATAATATAAAAATCTTAGCTTCAGAAATCTATAAATATATGCGCAAGAGTGGTCTAAAAACAGGAAAAGTTCCGTATAATCTGAAAATAATTTTATAATTATATAATTTTTCAGAGAGAATTTTTGTGGGAATCGTACGAAATACTCAGAAATATTTTTTGTTTTATCTTAGATGAAATCATAGGGTATACTAAATATGTTCGGTTTGTAGTGGCGGCTCCAGCGGGTAGGGCCGTGCCTACCCAACTTTTTTATATTTATATGTTAAAATCCTTGTTAATTGTGTATTTATATACGTGCAACATTTTCATTTAACGCTCATAAAAATTGTTGTCGCCCTCCAAAAGTGCGTATAAATTCTAAGGAAACAATTTCTAGTAAATTTCTAAGAAAAAATTGCCGCCTTCCTTAGATCAGGTCGAGGCATCATTGATAGATTTTATATTGGAGCAAGGCACTGCTCTCGGCCCGGCCAATGCATAAAAATTCGATGGAAGAATTTTCCAGTAAATTTCTAAGAAAAACTGGTGGGCTTTTTTTCATCGGGTCGAGGCAACGGTGATTTTGTATGGAGCGAGGCATTGGTGGTTACCCTTTGGACACGTCATCAAGTGCCAATTCGAGGAATCGTTAATTTTATATTCTCTAAAAGCGTTAACTTTGTTTGTTATTAGTTTGTCTATGGTTTAGTTCTTTTATAAATTAGTGCAAAGTTCTGTGCCATGGAAAAGTTTTTAGTGAAATTTAAAAAGGCTCCTTCAAAGAGGAACAATGAGCAATTAAATACATGTGGTAATGGTGAGTCTTCCAGTAGTTCCAGTGTTGATAACTCTAACTTAGAAGACAGTAATACTCGTAAAAAGCTAAAAGTAGATGAACCTTCCACTACAAATCAACTGAAGCGACCACTTGATCTTAGCGCATGTGCTAATGATGGACCAAAACAACCTAAGCTTAATTTTCCTAGGCAAAATATTGGAGGAAAGCAACGGTCTTTCCAGAGTAACTGGTATGATAAATATTCTTGGATAGAATACTCGAATGGAAAACTGGAAATGACGCTATATTTTGTTTCTTCTGCCGGCATTTCACTGTCACAGAAAAGCAGGAAACCCTTACTACTGCCGGATTTAATGACTGGAAGAATATAAGTAAAATGGCAGACAAACACGAAAATTCCAACTCTCACAAACTTTGCTTCTCCAAGTACAAGGGATGGTTGGATTCTCAGAAAACTGGTGCTGTGTCGATTAAAATCAACGAACATATGGCCCAAACAATAGAAAAAAATAGAGAAACATTGAAGACACTTATAAGAATCGTGTTATTTTGTGCCCGCCAAGACATTGCTTTGAGAGGACACAGGGAGGTTTAATTTCATAACGTAGATCAAGAAATGCCAAGTATACATCTAAAGATATACAAAATGACCTTTTAGATGCAGCTTCAAACTTAGTTACTCGTGGCATAGTTGATGAAATAAAAACTAGCAATATACACAGCATTATAGTTGATGAAGCTCGAGATGAAGGACGAAAAGAGCAAATGAGTACCTGTTGCCGTTACATTCATCAGTCTAAGATAGAAGAAAGGTTTCTTGGGTTTATTGAATTGCAAGAACTCACCGCTGAATCTTTCGCTGTCAAGATAAAATATTTTTTGGAATCAATTAGTCTATAAATTAAGAATTGTGTAAGCCAGTCGTTTGATGGGGCGTCTGTTATGTCGGGAAGATTTAATGGGTTGCAGTCATTAATCAGAGGAATGGCTAATAATCTTTGCCAGTACGTGCATTGTCATGCTCATAGACTGAACTTGGCGTTGGTTGATGTAGCTAAGAATGCACAAATAGTTGGGGAAACTATGGGTCTTTTAGAAGCAATTTATGCTTGCCATGAACTGTTCATTTTTTCCAAAGAGACTAAAACGGGGAGAAATGTCATCACAGTACCTCAACACAGCGATACTAGATGGGTAGCAAAGTATAAAGGGATACAGTTCTTTAAGAACCAACTTGGTTCTGTAATAAATTCTCTGCAAAAATGTGCGCAAAGTTCAAAGCTGTTGTGACTCAGGTACCCAATGCCCCGAATCACAACCATAAGGGCAATACATCAATATATTGTCCTATACAATATATTGATGTATCTTAAGTTGACCCTGAAAACCAAAAATTATTTAATTCATTTCCATTTAATTTAAATTTGGCTAAAAACCATTCTCCCTTGTTATAATAAAATTCAATTATGCATAAATTGCCTTTTATTATCAGACACACATTCCATTCTCACGATATGTATCCATACCTACCTACCTACAGTGTCATCTTTTTATTTTTTCGTATGTACACTGTACATACGTATATCACCTAATTCTTTAAATCTAATTGCACGTACATACATACATATGTACATGCAATTATTCTTGCCGCCTTGAAATTATCATTTTGAGGGCGCGCACAAGTGCATATCAGATTACAGTTTTGCATTGCTGCATTTGCGGTGCATCTAAACTTTTTGCATTTTCTCACGTACGTTTTTTTTAACGTCGTGAGAAAGCAATAAAACAAAAAGGAAGCTTTTAAAAAGGTGATCGTGGGTACCTGGGGCGATCAAGCCCAAACCTCGGGGAGTCGTTTCTTTCATCCCGTCTGGATTACTAGTCGAAGTTTTTAGTGAAGAATATTAAAGCAAATTAAGTTGGAAAATATAATAAGCAGTGAAGAATATTAAAGGAAATTTATTTAAAAAATATAATAAAAAGCTTACTTGAAAATTATAGAAAGAAGTTCTTAGTGAAAAAATATTAAAAGAAATCTACTGGATAAATGTAAAAGAAGTCCTATTAAAGGAAATATAATAAAAGGAATCCAATCAGAAGAAGTTGTGTGAAATTATTTACGAAAACCCTACGCTTACTCTCTCCCAAAGAGCACGGAGTTCGCGCCCACGCATAACATATTGGTGGCAGCGGTGTACCTAACGAAAATCAGTGCCTTTTGAATTAATAAAATCCAACGAAAGAAAAAAAAATAATAACAACTGGTGTGACTGTGTTCTTTCCTCCTTCTTCGAAAGTCAGTGCCAAATTAATTAAATAAAAATTAAAAAGAAAAAAAGTTCAAAAATAAACATAAAAATAATAAAAAAAAAGAAAAAAAGAAGAGCCCGGGTACCTTAAACAGGGTACTTGGAGGAAAAAAAATAAGTATAATAAAAGTTTAAGCGCCAGAGCGCTCACCGTGGGACCCAAGGAGGCTTTATCCCTGCCTCACTAAGACGATTCCCAGAAGGAAGACTACAAGAAATCGTCGTCCCGGACGCGCGACGTATCTTCACTTTCATTTAGCAACAACGAAGACGCTGTAAAGGAATTTAAATCCTACACATCCAGCAACGTCGTCAAGATTCTCCAGCAACTACAAGCCAATAGTGGATAATAAATAATTTAGAAAAATAGAATATTGTAATACTATCAACCACATTATATTATTGGTATTGAGCAATAGTAACAACAATTATTTTGCCTATCTTTTTTAACTATCTACATTTTTTCCTAAAAAACAAAAATGATTAACATTTTTTTTTAACTATTTGCATTACTCCTGAGAACAATTAACTTTACAACTAACTATTGCATTTCCAACTATTTGCATCTTTCCAAATTATTATCAATTTTACATATTTTCCAAATACTTACTTGCATTATTCCTGAATATCTATATATTTGCATATTTTCTTTTTTTTATCCCCTGGTTACTTACACATTTACATTTTCGGATTATCTACATATTTTTATATTTCAAAACGTGAAAAAGAATTATTTTCAATCTTCATTAATTTTCGTTTAATTTGAGAAAATTTTGATTCTAAATATAAAAATTGAAATCTCCTTTACCACGAAGCGACCTCTGCGGTAAGACCTTGTGAGCTTGCTGGCCAGAGGACTTCAGAAAAATCAATAATCGATCCCCTACGATAGAGCTCCACAAGCCTATGGATCAGAGTAAAGATTTTGGTGGGAAAAAGCGAATTTAAATTGCATCCTTTATTTATCAAATAAATTTCCCATGTTCCCAAAATATTTTCTGCATAGAAATATTTGATTTGTAAGTTAACATCTTTTCCTTTTATCGATTTCAAACTCATTATTTGGTTTCATTAACAAAGAATTTGCGAGACGATTTAAAATTGCTTACGATTTTGTAGAATCACGCTCTAGGCTCAGAAATTTTAAACTTTTATTACGGCAAATTCTCAATTGTAATTAGCCAATGAAACTGGTTTTCTAATCAGAAAAAAATCGTCCGCAATATAATTTCCGCAATTTAATTTCTTTTATAATCAATGAAACCATGTTTCTATGATAATTTCCTGCCAGTATAATAAAAGAATCTTAAAACCCCACTCCATAGTTTCCTCCAATCACATTCGATCTGCAGTTATTCGTATTGGTCAAAGACTCATATCATCGCCAAAAATTTATACTCGCTTAAACAATCGAACCAACCCTTATCCTTTTTACTATTTTACTTTAAACAAACATGACTGAAGAAAACATATCTTTGACGAGCTTTGCTTGTCACAAATACAAAAAAACAAAGAAATCAGAAAAATATTAAAGGAATACCACAGTACTAACAAAAAATACAGAACTCCAGAATTAGTTTCCGAAAAGATCAAAAAAGTAGAAGAGTACTGGACAGATTTTGAAGAAACAGAATCCATTATCCAAAGACATGAAGATTTCGACGAAACTCATGAATATTTTAAACAATCATGCTCTGATAAGACAGAGGATTGGTACAACCTAATCAAAGCAACACTGTCTGATAGATTGAAATTAATTTCTAGCCATGCGGATAACGAAAACAACCCATTTATTTCCCTGCTCCTAAAATTTCACAAAAGAGTACCAATACTGAAGCTATGCAGGAATGTGGAGACAAGGATCAGTCTAATGCAATACGATTTAGACTGCAAGAAGATAGAAAAAAATCTATAACACATATTATCCAGTCTATCAATCTTAATTCGCTACCAACTGCAAGCCAGGCATATTTAACTCAAAAAGTATATTCGCTGCACGAGTATTGGGATGATTTCAAAACAACTCATACTGAAATAATTTCAAATGCTGGCCCTAAGGACAAAGGCAGCGATTACTTCAAGAAATATGTCTATATAAATATGGAAACATCATATTCAAATACTATAATTGCGGTAGAAGAACAGTTGGACTCTCGATTCCAAGATGTATCAAACAATACTACAAATAATTCCACAGAGCATCACCATAATGTCTCTTTTAGAGACCAGTCGCATTTCTCCTTATCAGACGCAAGGTCATTAATTCCAAATTTTAGCTTAATAAGGAGTAAATTATCTGCAGAGGCGTATGATGTATATAGGTACAATCAAATATCAGATTGGTCTGAATTAAAATCTGTGTTAACTGAAACCTTCGAAATCAAAACCTCTAGATCCACACTACAATCTCAATTGACTAACTCCAGACAAAGAAGAGAGGAAAGTGTAAAAGAATTTTTGCAGAGATTAAATACAACACTGTCCAAGCTAAATGAGGCAGCACATTCCTATACTACAGACAAGGTGCTCCTACGGTCTTTGTTAAAAGATAATGACTGTCAAGCTGTGAGAGCAATTGAAGATGGGTTATCCAATACACAATTACAGACCTTAGCAAAAGTGCATTCCGATAAATCCTTTTCTGCATTAAAATCACATATTTTAGATCATGCATCACGTTTGGAGCTAAAGCAAGTTATCTTCCAAACGAATTACAAGACAAATCCAGTCCCTTTCAGACAAAATACGAGTCATAATTTACAATGCCTCAAATGTAATAGACTGGGGCATGCTGCTACAAAATGCCCAGGCATACAACTATCTATGGAAAATTTTAACACCATCCAAAGGACACATTCACAATTACAACGTCCTCCAGATTTTAGGAATGCTACATCTCCGTCACAGGTCCCTAGTTGTCCATATTGCCATCGGATGGGCCATTCTGTTGAAGTATGCAGGACAAGAGCTGCAAATAATTCCCGATTTAACGACAATCAAGGAAATCGAAATAATTTCCAAAAAGTAAACACAGCTCCGCAAACAAGCACGGCTGATAGACAGTCACAAAACAGGAACTGGCAGCAGCCAGTAATCCGAGAAAGTCGAACGTCACCGCCGAGATATAATAATGCCAATATCTCTGCAAGATCACCTCCTCCAAATAGGAAGAATAATCGAACTTCATCGGCATCCAGGCAGGGAAACTGAATCAAGCGGGGGGTCGTTTTCGGCGCAAGTTCATCACAATCCCGAGACAATATCGACGAAAAACTAAACAGCAAAAAATTAATTCGTATTGTATTAATAAAAATTCACTAACGCTTTCTTTGCCTGTTGATATATGCTCTGCTCCAAAACTTACCTTTTTGATTGATACTGGAGCAGAGATCAGCTTAATTAAACTCCATCCATTAAAGCCAGATAGCATCTGCTACAGAGGTGCTGTCTGCAATATAAACACATTATTCACAGAGTCCACTTCTACGGAAGGGCTCATCTTTGCTAAGTTGAATTTAGAATCTTCGAATAATAATAACTCCATCCTAGAACACCCATTTCAAATTGTGGGAAATAACTCCATCCTCTCATTCGATGGCCTACTTGGTCATGACTTTTTATCTCGATACAATGCTAGTATCAATTACAAAAATAAATATATTTCTTTAGAAATAAACGACTCAAATGAATCTTATCCTTACGAAGAATACTACACTAATTACCCATATGTTTATTTGAAAAGCGAAGACCCAGAAAGGAGGTCTCATACTGAAAGTTTACTGTATACGGAGATAGCATTCTCCAGTAGTAAAAATTATAAAAATTCTTCTCCATCAATTGCTTTACAAAGCAATAACAATCGATCTCTATCCAATACTTCATGAGAGGTGAAGACCAAAAATAATGAAAATGTATCTCCATCAATGGCCACACGAAAGGCTAAACTAAATAAAATTCAATCTCCTTCAACAATAGATTCACAAAAGGTGAAGTCTATGAGTAAATATAAAAAAAGATCAAAGAATTTCAATGAATTTTTAACTCCTTCTAATTCTATCGAGTCGGAATTATCGAATAACTCCTTCCAAATTCCACAAAAGTTGGAATCATATCTCCATCCTTTTAAAAATCCAAAAGAATCGGATAAATTAAATGAAATTAAAACTCCGGCTCGATCAGAATTCATCATTGAAATTCCAACTCCTTCTATTCAAAATGAATCGGTCTATTTCAAGAAGGAAATAAGGCCAGGTTTGTTTCTTGGAAATTCGATAGTCGAACCAGTCAACGGTATGGCAAACGTCCTAATCCTCAACACAAATGAGGAGGTCGCCGATCTGGCACCTTACGAGGTGAACCCAGTTTACCAAGACTTGGACGACTTTGTGGTCATCTCCACAGACTCTGAACGAGATCCAATTAAGGGCAGAATAATTAATCTGCAAAACCTTATAATATTGGATCACTGTAACTCAGAGGAATCTGAGAGTATCCGCAATATCTGTAGGGAATTCAACGATCTCTTCTTCATAGAAGGGGACTTCCTTTCGTACACAGATGCGATTACCCACAAGATCGAGACACCCCAAGACAAACCGGCCATCTATACCAAGCCGTATAGACTTCCTGAGGCAAGCCGAACAGAAATAAATAGGCAAATACAAGAAATGCTTGGTCAGACATCATCAGACCTTCTCATAGTCCCTGGAATTCTCCACTTCTCCTGGTTCCTAAAAAACCAGATGAGAATGGAAACAAAAAGTGGCGAGTAGTAGTAGACTTTCGTCGTATTAACGACATTACCATTGGCGATTCGTACCCACTTCCTAATATCACTGATATATTAGACCAGTTGGGGAAGTCGCAATATTTTACCACACTCGACTTAGCCAGTGGATTTCACCACTACGAATACAATCGTATGCCATTTGGTTTAAAAGGAGCCCCTGCTACTTTTCAACGAGCCTTGAACAATGTTTTATCTGGACTTCAAGGCATCTATTGTTTCGTATACATGGACGATATTGTAGTCCATGGATACAATCTCAAAGACCACAATTCCAGACTCACAGCAATATTCAGCCGCCTCCACAATTTCAACCTCAAACTTCAACCCGACAAGTGCCATTTCCTAAGAAAGGAAATTATTTATTTAGGGCACATTATACAGAAAATGGAGTCAAACCAGACCCAGCGAAGATTAAGTCAGTTCAAGTTCAGTCCTATCCCAGACCGAAGAAGGAAAAAGATATAAAGGCCTTCCTTGGTTTCGTCGGCTACTATCGTCGCTTTATACCAAACTTTTCAAAAATAGCTAAACCACTTACAAATCTTTTAAAGAAAGATATCCCTTTCAAGTTCGACGCAATTTGTGTCGAAGCATTTTGCGAATTATCCAATAAACTTATTTCAGCACCAATTCTATCTTATCCTGATTTCGGCAAAGAATTGTTTGTCACCTCCGATGCCAGTGACTACGCCATCGAGGCTGTCCTTTCACAAGTTGATGATCACGGAGATCACCCAATCGCCTACGTAAGTCGAGTTCTCAATGGCGCAGAGACTCGTTACTCAACTATAGAGAAAGAGCTCTTAGCTATCGTTTTCGCAGTTGAGCAATTCAGACCATACGTTTATGGCAGACAGTTTACAATTATAACTGACCATAAACCATTAGTATGGCTAATGAATCTGAAAGACCACTCCTCAAGACTGATGAGATGGAGAATACGTCTTGAGGAATATGACTACAAGATAGTCCATAAATCAGGTAAGCTCAACACAAATGCAGACGCTCTCAGTAGAGCTATCCCAGAATATTCCAAACATTTTGCAGAACCTTCAACCTGCGTGAATGTTGTAACTAGGAATTAAGCCAGAGCTCAGGCCAATTCGGATAATCCCAATGCAAGCATTACTCCAAACTCAACTCCATCGTCATCGAACAATTCCTCAGTCATATTAACTGAAACTAATTTTCCTCTTTTACTGACTAAAAATGCGAATCCTTAAGTCCTCATCTTGCCAATGCAAGATACAGAGCTTGAAAAAGTGTTGGCTTTGAAACTAAAACTTTCAGATAAATCTCCACTTTTAGCAAATGAACTGAACTTCTTCACAAAAAAGGACTCCACAATAATCATATCAAAAATTAATTTACCTTGTCGATCGCAAAGAGATAGATCAGACCCCGAAAAGATTTTAACTGAAATCTGCTCATACACAGAAGCAAATCAGTTAAAACAAATAAATATCTCCTTCCCCATATTAGATCCGCAGAATCTAATAATTATTAAAAACATTTTTACCAAGGTCTTCACTGCTAAACAAATAAACATTAAACTCCATTTTCATTCATTGCCAACGGGAGGCCATCAAGGCGTTTCCCGTACAATTAAAAGAATCAAAAAGGTATTCTATTGGCCAGGCATGTCAGACGACATCGTAAAGCATGTAAGGAAATGTAAACTTTGTCAGGTGAACAAAGTATCCAGGAACCCAAAAATTCCTATGAAAATCTCGAGTATTAGCTCCAAACCTTTCGAAAGAGTGTACCTAGATGTTGTAGGACCTCTCCCAACTTCTCATTCTGGAAACAAATATCTCCTTACATTCCACGACGACCTCTCAAAATTTTCTCAGGCTATTCCCATAGTCGACACCGAGTCTAAGACAACAATAGTTTGTCGACATGGTATTCCAGAAAGTATGCTCACAGATCAAGGTTCTAACCTAATAAGTGGCATGCTCGCCGAGGTATCTAAATTACTAAGAATAAAACGACTTAAAACTACCCCATATCACCCTCAAACAATTGGTGCATTGAAAAGAAGCCACACAACCTTAGCAGAATATCTCCGATCTTATGTAGCAAAAGATCCACAAGGCTGGGATACATGGATTCCTTATGCCATGTTTGTATATAATACAACCCCTCATTCGAGTACTAACTATACTCCACGCGAACTCCTATACGGATTCCCAGCCGAAATCCCGAATATATTAAGATCTTCTCCAACCGTTTGCTATAATTATGACAATTATGCAAACGAATTAAAAGCTCGTCTACAGCATAGCTTCAAAATAGCTAAAGACATAGCCATGGCCAATAAAGGAAAATCAAAATTGCAATACGACAAAAGCGCCGTCCAAAAATCTTTTATGGTACGCGATAAAGTCTTACTTAAGAGCAGAGTTCGAGAAAATAAACTTTCACCACTATGATCCGTATGAGATAATGGAGATTAATTCCTCCGAAAATTCCACTATTAAAATTAATAATAAAAATAAGAGAGTCCATAATAATGACTTAAAACTTTTCAAAGAGTAATATTATTGTCAACAGCTTCATCCTCTTCATTCCAAGTGAATAACGCAATATCATCTTCCAGGTTTTCAAAATGATGCAAATAGCATTAATTTTAATTTTCATCCCTTTCATCCACGGCTCAGGAATAGAGGTAAACCACCTAAATGCCAGTGCGAGCATTTACTTTTGGTGTCCTCTGTAATTGTTACCCACAAAGGACTGGGAGTGCTTCTGACTTCGCCAGGAAGTTGCACCAGCCCCGTTGATATTAAGCCTTAGTAATCGGCTACGCTCAACTTTAAAGAGAATTCGTATGTCCGAAGTTACTCGTTAATTAGTCAACCTTTATTTGAATTTATTCTTGAATGGAATTATTAAATCAACACAATTAATCGAGTAGTTTTATAGATAGTCTCTATTTGAATTTATTCCTTTAATGAATAACTAATCAGCACTATTAATAAAGAACTTTTGTAGATAACTTTATTTGAATTTATTCTTTAACAGAATGGATAAATCAACACAATTAATAAAAACTTTTTTATATAACTTTATTTGAATTTATTATTTAATAGAATGATTAAATCGCCACAATTAATAAAGAACTTTTATAGATAACTGTATTTGAATTTATTATTTAATAGAATGATTAAATTAACACGATTAATAAAGAACTTTTATAGATAGTCTCTATTTGAATTTGTTCTTTAACAGAATGGATAAATCAACACAATTAATAAAGAACTTTTGTATATAACTTAATTTAATTTATTCTTTAATAGAATGATCAAATCGACACAATTAATAAATAACTAGAATGATCAAATCGACACAATTAATAAATAACTTTTATAGGTAACTTTATTTGAATTTATTTTTCATAGAATGATTAAATCGCCACAATTAATGAGGAACTTTTATAGATAACTTTATTTAATTTATTCTTTAATAGAATGATCAAATCGACACAATTAATAAATAACTTTTGTAGATAACTTTATTTGAATTTATTTTTCATAGAATGATTAAATCGCCACAATTAATAAGGAACTTTTGTAGATAACTTTATTTGAAGTTATTATTTAATAGAATGATTAAATTAACACGATTAATAAAGAACTTTTATAGATAGTCTCTATTTGAATTAATTCTTTGGCAGAATGGATAAATAAACACAATTAATAAAGAACTTTTATATATAACTTTATTTAATTTATTCTTTAATATAATGATCAAATCGACACAATTAATAAATAACTTTTCTGGACAACTTTATTTGAATTTATTCTTCATAGAATGATTAAATCGCCACAATTAATAAGGAACTTTTCTAGATAACTTTATTTGAATTTACCGAACCCAAAAGCACGACGGTTCTCGTCTCGCCACACATATCTCTAGCTACCAACGCCGTTTTTTCGTTTCTTTTTGCTGATTAAGCGACTTCGAGATAAAATTGTTCGGAGGAAGTATCCTCTAGCAAGAAATATTGTATTTCTTATCGCTTGCGGACAATAACGCACACCGTCAGCACTTCTGTTCGTGAAAAAGACAAAGTGTACCAATTGTACACTTTGTATGACAGGAAATGAAAAGATTTTTATCACAGGGCGTGCATATTTGCACGTAAATGCTTATGCCCGTAAGGGATACGTGTAAGTAAGGCGTTATGAGTGCAAACTCATAACACCATCCCCCATAGAAAAAGAAAATTCGTACGACTGGGAAGGAGCAAGGATTTTCGCCATGCATCCCGCAAAAAAAACATCATTTAATTTGCGCCGCCGAGAGATATGTGGGAACACAGGAGCCCGCCGTTTCCCTTTTGTTTTTATATTATTTTGCAATTACAATTGACAGTCGGAGGTCTATGATCACAACCATCTCTGGACATATTCTGTCTAATTTATTCTAACTCTCTTTTACTTGGTTCCTTACTTCGTCTTAACTTAGCTAACTTATAAAAGTTATTTATATATATACTCTTGTTGTTGTACTTTATCTTATATCTCATACACTTAATTAAAACTTACATAATGCCCTTACATAGCGGGCTCGGCCCATCCTCTTTAGGGATTACATTTATACTTCACTCGTGGGCTGTTACGCTAGTAGTGTTGTCTGGTTTAGAGAATTTTCTTCTTCGCTTTGCGAAATATAGGTACCCGACAACAAAAATCAAAACAAGGACAATGATAGTGGCATATGAAATAGAGTAGTGGTGGATATCGTGAGCGTTCAGGCCCTGGTCTTCGATTTGCTTTACCTCTTTTATAGAGGAACTTAACCGTTGCAGGTCGTTATCGGAGGAAAATTTAAAAAGGTGAGTTTTGGTGGTGTTAAGAATTGGGAATCTACTAATGTTAGGAAATTTCAAGACTGTAGATAAATTTAAGCTGGGGACGTAGTAGTTGCGCAATTCCATATTTTTGGACGAATGTGGTTGGATAGTTAGTATGTCACCTCGCAGGTAACACCTGTCCGAGAGTTCCAGTATTCTAGTACCCAGTAAGGATTGCGGGATAATTTTATTAGTACAGACCTCGTCTAGTGTAGTGTTCTTGGTTAGAACAAAAAGCCATTTGTTCGCCTGGGAAAGCTGAATCCAGAGGTTACCAGGGGAGGTCTTCCGTAGGTGGCAACTCGGGCAGTTTAGTGACGTGCTTTAAAAGCTCAATTGCACAGATATTGTTTTCTGGATGCACGCTAAATATTGGGTGCATCAGTCGACAAAGATAATGGAAAGCGTCACGAGTAAGGCAGTCTTGAAAATCGAAATTATTAAGGGTGTAGTAGTGTTTACGGTTGTAGTCGACTACTAAATGGTCAACGGATGGCTGGATGTAGACGAATTTGTTTTCATAGGTGGTTGGCAGTGGGGTTACTTTATATAGTTGGTATGGCGTTCGATAAGGTAAAGGTATTTTGAATTCGATTATTATTTTTTTTGCACTTCTAGCTGTGCTTGTCCGACTCAACGCGTATATGCCGAACAAATCTTGTAAGCCGCGGGAAATTGGGAGTCTCAGGTAATCAGAGAGCTCCTGCTGTATGACTAATAGAGAGTTCCTTAATTGATTGGGCGTCATAATGGCTGGGTGCGGCCTGCCATGTTTCACATATGGGCTTAATCATAAAAGGGGCAGGTGCCGGTTTTGAAATGATAAGACAGAAGATCTTTCAAATATCAGAGTTCACTGCTTTATTGTCACTTCAAATGCGCCTTAATAACTAGTCAGTTCAGTACTTAAATCTATGGTAATTCAAAATTCACTTACGCTACTTTAATACATTTACACTTATTACTACCTTAAAATACCGAGCCTCCACTGGCGAATTTCTATTCCTTATCTGTAATAGAAAAGAGACTATTATTAATCAAATCAAATAACAAGGGGTTGGGTTTTAGTTTGAGCAGAGTGAGCGTCAAATAACTGCTCTGTAAAATTGCTGGGATCAAAAACTCCCGATGTAGGGTGCTGAAAAAATATATATATGTTAAACTGGTTAGTAACAAAGGGTTTCATGTACTTCCCTTGATTCAATGGGTTAAGCACGACTTCAGTGGCTTCAATGTACTGCCGATCTGTCTCGATGCTCAGTCAGAACTTGAGTGATTTGCTACTTTCAGTAGCTCGCTATTTATAGGCAGAAACACAATAGAAATTGTGTCTGCCGGTGGCGTTGCCAATGACGCCCGCGTCTTTGTGTGAACTTTTATGTATTTGGTCCTCAAATGTCATCATCGTGTGATGTTTCATGCATTTGGTCCAAAAATGGTGGCACCATAGTTTTAATCGGAATATGTACTGACAGCTGCCATATTGATTTTGTCAAAGTAGTTCATGGCAGCTGTTTTGGTTGGAGTTGAAGGTAATATATGATTTAAATATTTATTTATAAATAATAAATGATTTTGTATTTTTAGAACTGTGAGGTGAATTCCTGTGGCTGAAAGTGGATGGATTCTACGAGTGTAAGTATGGTTTTATAGATTACTTTAGAATTAAAATACTGAGACTGTTAACTATTTGTTGATTTGATGACTTGTATTTCCTTTTTTATTTTTTAGCTGCTGGAAAAAATGTTTGAAGACTGACGCAGCGTGGGAAGTAACTTTTGTTTGAGAGGAAAGTTTTTTTTTTGTTTTAATTAAAAAAGTCTCAGACTAAGAAATGATCTGAGACTTCCTTTTTATTTGCATCTTTTAGTGATGCTTTTGATTTGTTTGCTTTTAGCTCACAACGTTCGAGGCCATGTCTTCGCGGGGTATTACATTACCTTCGTGGGAAATTTTAGTATTAGTATGTGAGTATTTAGTATATATAATTTTATTTTATTTTAGGATTGTTCCGCGACGGAACATCCTCCCGCCTCCAGAAATGGAGCAACTAACATGTTTTGTTTTTACGTTAATAAATAAAAATTTTATATGACTTACTTGACTGTTTAATTTGCAAGCGAACCCTTATTTGTCCGTTGCGCAATCTGAGAAACCGAAGTGTATCTCCGTCCTCGGTAGTTATTCGATATCCCTTTCTTGCTGAGAAAACCCTTAGCCATGGGATTGGTTGGGATTGGATTTGATCCCAGAGCCGAGTTTCCACTATCAAATTGGGTGGAGGTCTCCTCGTAGGTCGTGCTGCTGACGAATCGGGACGTTGATGTACAGCCCTCTGCACTGGATTGTTGCTTACCGCTGACGCTTCGTGTGATGCTGCACAGGAAGCCGTCATAGCTGGCTTTCTAGTTGATGTGTGATATGGCCTTGCGGCTGAAGTTGAAGCCGTCGGAGCCGGCCTTCTGACTAATGCGTCAAATGGTTTCGCGGCTGATGTTGAGGCCGCCGGAGTCGGCCTCCTGACTGATGCGTCATATGGTTTGACGGCTGAGGTTGAAGCCGTCGGAGCCGGCCTTCTGACTGATGCGTCGTATGGTTTGGCGGCTGATGTTGAAGGCGTCGGAGCCGGTCTTTGAGTTGACGCATTGTGAGTCGTGGAAGAAGCCTTCAACGCTGGCTTTGTAATATTCTGCGAGTAAGCCTTCAAAGCTGGCTTTGTATATTCGCTTGCCTTTGACAGTTCTGGGGTTTTTTTGGCCCCTGTAGGAGGTCTAGATGGCCTCGTTGGCTTTCTAGTTGTAATTTCTTTGGCTATTTGCTTTAGCCTTTCCGTTGCTAGTACCGCCTCGAAGGGTGGTATGTAGGTTCTGGGGCACCGTGGCATGTCTGTGGTCCGGAGCTTGTCCTTTGTAGGAACCTCTAGCTGAGGAACATCATCTATGAACAAGTAATCATCGAGACTTGGTGGTGAGTCCATTCTAATTTTCAAGCTGCATACAAAATAATAATAAAAAATAATAAGAAAAATAATAATAAATTTCAAAATAAATGCAGAGCGTGCTTACAGAAAATCAAACGAAAAATAATAAAGAAATAATAATTAGAAACAAAAAGAAATAAAAAAACAATAAAGTTAAAGAATCCACCAGTTGTCTATATGTAGCGAGGTTACTTTTCCATGTGTTTTGCTGTTGGTCCAATGACAGATTTGCCTTTTGGCGGATTTAAGTCCAAGTAAAGTTGGTTTTAATTTGGTTTTGTCCTGCATTACCTGCCTTTTAATGGTCTAATGTTACCTCTTTATTTTATGAGATGGCGTTACTGTCCGTGCTGCAGAGTGTGGGTAGTAGAATATTTTGAGAAAACGTATTATTCTGCTTATTATTTGTTGCTTTTATATTTTTGGACTCGGTTGATGGTATTCTTGCGTTGTTATTTTGCAAGTGTTTCTGACATTTATAATGACTAGTGTAATTTTTTGCTGACTAGTCAGTTGATCGAACGTACAGCGTTTGTAGTAGGTGTGATTGTTCGCTGCTTTGATTTGTGGAGGATTTTATACTACTCCTGCTGGTTGAGATTTTGTTGTTTTTCTTCGATTGGTAGTTTAAACAATTTTGTTATTGGTCGACAGTATTCTTGCTGCGCTGTTTTAACTGTCGCTACTCTGACTTTGTTGTCCGTTCCAAAATGAATTTTAATTATTCTGCCGAGTAACCATTTTGTGGGAGGACAATTTTTGTTGTGGATTAAGACCATGTCATTAGGTTTTAGATTATTTTCAGAATTTCTCCACTTTGTGCGTGGTTGCAAGCTGTGTATATATTCCGCAGACCATTTTCTCCAAAATTGTTCTGTTAAATACTGCGCGTATTGCCATCGCTTGAGTAATGTATCATTCTGAGGTGTAGATGGCTCTGGAATTGCTTTAATGTTTCTGCCTGTTAAAAAGTGGCCTGGTGTCAAAACGTTGTAATCTTTTGGATCGTTTGACAGTGGAGTTAGCGGGCGTGAATTAATGCAAGCTTCAATTTGGCACATGACAGTCAAAAGTTCCTCATACGTTAGTATAGCGTTTTGTATTGTTCGTTTTAAATGTGTTTTCAATGACTTTACCCCGGCTTCCCATAATCCACCAAAGTGTGGCGCGGCTGGTGGATTAAAGTGCCATGTAATTCCTGCCAACATAATGTCTGTAGCGATGTCCTGTGGAAGTTGGTTTAACATGTTTTTTAACTGACATGATAGTTCCTTGTTAGCTCCGATAAAGTTCGTACCGCAGTCAGAATATAGATGTCGGCATAAACCTCTTCGACCAGTAAAACGCTTGAGCGCGGCAAGGAATGCTGTCGTTGTGAGTTCGGTCACTATTTCAATATGGACTGCTTTTGTGGCCATGCATATGAATATACTGAAGTATGCCTTCATAATTTGGCATTTCGTATTTTTGAAGTTTTTATATCGATTGGGCCGGCGTAGTCTACTCCGGTATGTTCGAACACCATGGATGGTGTTGCTCTTGACGGCGGTAGATTTCCCATTATTTGATTTGTGGGTTTCGGCTTGGTTCGAAAGCATGGTATGCAGTGGTGGATTCGATGTCGGATAGTATTTCTGGCGTTTATTAGCCAATACTTGTTCCTTAGTGTATTGAGAACTAGTTGTGTGCCTCCATGGAATGTATACTGATGAATGTAATCGATGATTATTTTTGACACATGATGCTTGTTGGGTAAAATCATCGGATGTTTTTGGTTGTATGTTAACATGGTGTTTTCGAGTCTGCCACCTACTCGAATCGTTTTGTTTTCATCCAAATATGGATTTAAGCTCAATATTTGGCTTTTGCTTGAGATTGTCCCTTTTTTCCGGAGGCATTCATATTCATCAGGAAATGCTTCATGTTGTATGATCCCTATGATTCTGTTTTCTGCTTGATTTAATTCATTAGATGTCAAATAGCCGGTTTTACGTTTTATTGGTGGTGTTTGACAATTGGCATAAAATCTTCTGCAATAGGCGATGATGCGAATTAGTTTAGTGAATGATGAATACTTTTCTAGCCATGCAACTTTGTCATCAGTGCAAATCAAAACTTTGACCTTTCGTGATTCAAGTTCAAAACTCTTGTTACTGACAGGTTGCTGTGGCCAGCTATTTTCATGTTGTTGAAGCCATGGTGGACCCTCCCACCAGAGGTTGTGATTGCGTAGTTCGGTGGGGTATAATCCTCGAGTGGCGCAGTCCGCAGGATTGTCCTTTGATGGGACAAAATGCCAAAACCTTTTTGCCCGTAGATTCTGAGCTGCCAGTGGAGAAAGGTGTTGCTCATCATTAGCTAGTTGTTGGAGTGTTCGAATAGCCAGATATGGAGTTGCTGCTGTGCCGAATGTGACCGTGGTTAAACGGAAATCTTTTATCGGCTCCTCGGGACTATTTCTCCATAAAATTCTTTGGAAGTCTTGATGATCTGGATGCATGTGTATCATCCTGTACATTTTTTCGATGTCGGCTGTTAGTGCATACTTGTACAGACGCCATTGTAAGATTAGGGCCCATAGTGTTTGCTGAATTGTTGGGCCGACTAACATTTGCTCATTTAATGACTGGCCATTGGTGGAACGAGCTGATGCATTGAATACGACTCTCGTTTTGGTCGTAGAACTCTCTTTTGTGACTGCATGATGTGGTAAATAGTAATGTCGGATTGGCTTTGATCCGACTTTGTTTTGTTCTGTTTCAAGTTGACTTGATGGAATCTCAGTCATGTGTCCCAGCTGTTGGTACTCCTGCATACACGTTTTATACTGAGTAAGCCATTTCTGGTTGCTTTTCCAGACGTTTCTCAAGTTGGAGAAATTGTTTTAACGCCATAAACCTCGTCTGACCAAGTTCTGGTCCACCTTTCCCCCTGAAGGGTAGTTTTACTTGGTATGGTCCATGGCTTAAACGTTGATGTGTGTCTTTGTATATTTTTTCACATAACTCATCATCGGGGTGGGCTATTTTTCGTGGGATTTCTTCTAATTCCCAGAATCGTTTTAGTTGAAGATCTAATTTGTCATCTTCAGTTACTTGGACTGTGAGTGTTTTGATGTGATTAGCTTCGTCCCTTTGTTCTGTTTTGCCCATTAAAATCCAGCCCAGTTGAGTGTATTGTGCTGTGGGTTCTCCTGGGGCACCTTTGATGATTCCGTTTTCGATGATGTCTGCGTAAATGTCAGCTCCTAATAAAACGTCAATTGGACCAGGTTGGTAGAACTTTGGATCTGCTAGGTGTAGATCCTGTAGATAGTGTAATATTTTGACGTTTAATGTATCGGCTGGGACGAAATCTGTGATTTTGTGTAGAATGAGGGCGCTCATGTTTGTTTCAAACTGTGTTTGGAGTGATTTTAGTTTAAATTACGCCTGGAACCTTATGGAAGCTGTCTGAATTTTACCTAGTCCAGTTACTTTAACATTTGCAGGTTGTTTTTGCATTTTTAATCGTTTTATTGCGCTTTCCGTAATAAACGAAACTTGAGAGCCTGAATCTATCAGCGCTCTCACTTGATGATTTTGTCCGTTTGGACCTTGAATATGGACTACCGCTGTTGACAATAATGCTCGGTTGACATTTGAGAATAATGATGTAGTGTTTGGCTCATTGCTGCCACTAGGCTTCATGTCTGTTTGCCTCTGGTCATTATTTGTCACCTCGTTTTTTGCTTCGAGAGGTTGATTTACGTGTAGTAATGTGTTGTGCCGTTTTTGACACAGGAAGCAGGTTTTTTGGCTGGGACAACTATTGATGTTGTGTCCTGATGTGAGACAATTTTTACAAAGCTTGAATTTTTGCACGAATTGTAATTTGAAGCTGGCGTTAATTTTTTAAATGCCGCGCAATGAAAAAGCGTGTGATTTTGTTTGCACTTAATGCAAGTATATGTTTTGCTCATGAAGGCATGAGCACCCTTGTGTGCATGGTTAGATGACGGCATGTTATTTGAGTTCGTGGGTCTATAGCTGCGCCGTAACTCTTGGGTATGTGGAGACCTGGTTTGTCGTCCATGTTCTGCTGAGTTCAAGTTTTGTATTGATTCTAGAGTACGGAAGCGTGATTCTAGAAACGCTGACAGATCAGTGTATGTTGGCAATTCGGACTTACTGCCTTGCTCTTGCTCCCATAGTTGATGAGTCTCTGATGGGAGGCGTTGAACAAGGTTGTAGATTAAAATTGCATCCCAATGTTCTATTGGTAGCTCTAAATATTTTAGCTCGTGGAGACTCTCTTCTGTCTAATCTAGAAGAGTGCGGATGGCGTGGGCTGACTCCGTTTTGATTGGTGTCTGGTTTAGTAAGGCTTTTAAGTGTGTCTTAACTTGAGCCCGCTTGTTATTGTATCGTTTTTGTAGTAGTTCCCACGCCTTAATGTAATTTGCTTCTGTCACTTCGAACTGACGTAGTAAGCGTTCTGCTTCGCCAGTGACGCTGAGCTTGAGGTAGTGAAGTTTTTGGACCTTGGATATATTTAGGTCTGTGTGAATTAATGAATTGAACAAATCATGGAATGTCCGCCATGATTTGTAATTACCGTCGAATGTCGGTATACGGATTGGTGGAAGCCGTGTTTCAGGCTTTGAGGGTCATACTGACTGAACTCTGGGCTCATTTGTGTTAGGAGGGAGTGCTGGAAATGACTCCTCTAATTCCTCTAAGAGAGAGGATAGGAGATTTATATATATGAGTTCGGTTTCCTCATATAGTTCTCCTTTGGCGCAGTCGCTTTGCGCGCCTTCTTTGGTCGTCCAGATTGCTATATGCAGATCTGTGAAAGATTTCCAGAGTTTTTCTAGAGAGTCTATGCGTGCCGCATAGTATTTTTTGCCTGCCTTTGTATCACTATTAGCTTTGGTGTGATTTATGGCGGCTTTTTTTATCAGATCGTTCATCGCGACTAGTGATAAGGTCAAGTTAGCGATCTCTGTCATTTTGGAAATCCTCCTGTCTTATCCGGCTTTGAAGGACCAATGTTAAATCCCAATATGGGCTTAATCATAAAAGGGGCAGGTGCCGGTTTTGAAATGATAAGACAGAAGATCTTTCAAATATCAGAGTTCACTGCTTTATTGTCACTTCAAATGCGCCTTAATAACTAGTCAGTTCAGTACTTAAATCTATGGTAATTCAAAATTCACTTACGCTACTTTAATACATTTACACTTATTACTACCTTAAAATACCGAGCCTCCACTGGCGAATTTCTATTCCTTATCTGTAATAGAAAAAAGACTATTATTAATCAAATCAAATAACAAGGGGTTGGGTTTTAGTTTGAGCAGAGTGAGCGTCAAATAACTGCTCTGTAAAATTGCTGGGATCAAAAACTCCCGATGTAGGGTGCTGAAAAAATATATATATATATGTTAAACTGGTTAGTAACAAAGGGTTTCATGTACTTCCCTTGATTCAATGGGTTAAGCAAGACTTCAGTGGCTTCAATGTACTGCCGATCTGTCTCGATGCTCAGTCAGAACTTGAGTGATTTGCTACTTTCAGTAGCTCGCTATTTATAGGCAGAAACACAATAGAAATTGTGTCTGCCGGTGGCGTTGCCAATGACGCCCGCGTCTTTGTGTGAACTTTTATGTATTTGGTCCTCAAATGTCGTCATCGTGTGATGTTTCATGCATTTGGTCCAAAAATGGTGGCACCATAGTTTTAATCGGAATATTTACTGACAGCTGCCATATTGATTTTGTCAAAGTAGTTCATGGCAGCTGTTTTGGTTGGAGTTGAAGGTAATATATGATTTAAATATTTATTTATAAATAATAAATGATTTTGTATTTTTAGAACTGTGAGGTGAATTCCTGTGGCTGAAAGTGGATGGATTCTACGAGTGTAAGTATGGTTTTATAGATTACTTTAGACTTCAAATACTGAGACTGTTAACTATTTGTTGACTTGATGACTTGTATTTCCTTTTTTATTTTTTAGCTGCTGGAAAAAATGTTTGAAGACTGACGCAGCGTGGGAAGTAACTTTTGTTTGAGAGGAAAGTTTTTTTTTGTTTTAATTAAAAAAGTCTCAGACTAAGAAATGATCTGAGACTTCCTTTTTATTTGCATCTTTTAGTGATGCTTTTGATTTGTTTGCTTTTAGCTCACAACGTTCGAGGCCATGTCTTCGCGGGGTATTACATTACCTTCGTGGGAAATTTTAGTATTAGTGTGTGAGTATTTAGTATATATAATTTTATTTTATTTTAGGATTGTTCCGCGACGGAACACTCTATTTGAAGAGTTATGTTGAACTGGGATTCAGCGACAAGCGTTGTATTCAGTAGTAGTTCTAGTCCCTTGATCTTCTCATCCAAAAATAAAAAATTCGTCCTGATTTCGTGCTGGCTCTTATTGAAGATATTTACCGTCGTGTCTATTATTGACGTATGGTGTTTTAACAGGTCGAGGATGCGCCTTTTGTCGGTTTTCACGCTGTCAATCAGGTGGTCATATTTAATGGCGTCCTCCTCGTCTAAGGTCCCGAGGAGCATTTTGCTCAGGGAACCCACTGCGTTAAAGGGGCTACTTTTTTGTCGGACATTAAGGGGGGACAATAAACTGTCCTTATCCTTAATGTTTTCAAAGATACTGAAAAGCTGTTTTAAAGAGGATTGGCAGAGAAGGGGGTTGGCTGCATAAGGGATCAGACGCTGACAAAGACCTTTGATTACGCTTATGTTATCCTCCATTTGCCTAAACTCGTAATTCAGACATCTCAGGTCGAAGTAAACGATGATGTTCCACTCGTGGCTAAAAAGTCCCACTCTACCTGCTTCCTCGAAGTAAATTCCTGAACTACCCTCCAAATAGGTGACGTTCAGCCCAGTCGCGGGGCCCCATAGATTTAACAGTTGTATATACAGGAGAAGTTTACCCATGTTCGATATCCTGAAAAGGAAAAAACCTGGCTTATTCGACGTACAATTTTAGATCATTATTATGTATAATCTTAATCTTGTTTCCCACCTTAATGGTGGTGTTCTCGGGAGAATTTTTTTCTATGACGTCATACGGTCCGAGCCAAAGCGGCGAGAGTTTGGTCCTTTTTGCATGGCTTTTAAGAAAAACCTTATCTCCGAGATTAAAGGAATGCTCCACCGATTTTTGTCATAATAATGCTTCGATTTCTGTTTATATCTCAGAATGGTTTGACGCGCCATTTCAAATCCATGCTGAAGTCGAGCCCTTAATTCATTAGAGTAATTTTCATAGTTGTAACTGGTTTCCGGCTCAAGTTTCAGAGAAGTGGGGATTCTAGCTGGGAATCCATAGACAAGCTCGTGCGGGGTAAATCCGGTACTTGAATGGGGGGTTGAACTAAACACAAAAATAGCATACGGCATCCAGGAATCCCAAGAAAGCGGATCTTTGTTAACGTAATGGCGGAGGTATTCGGCCAGTGTCCTTTGGCTACGCTCCAGCGCGCCATAAGTCTGGGGATGATACGGGGTGGATTGTAGCTTATGAATTTTGAGCAGTTTACAGACCTCAGTAAACAGTCGGCTAAGGAAATTGGTGCCCTGATCAGTCAAGATACACCTGGGAATTCCGTGGCGGCATATCATTTTAGTGGTTAGCTCCCTAAGCGACGGTATCCGCTTCGGCATCGGGCAGAGGAATGCCTTCCGAGAATTTCCTAAGGTCGTCTTGGAACGTTAAAATGAATCTGTTACCATTGTAACTAGTGGGAAGTGGCCCAACAATGTCGAGAAAAACTTTTTCAAAAGGTCTTCTGCTTGTAGTAGTTATTTTCATTGGGATCGTTTTGTTCCTATTGAGTTTATTAGCTTGGCAGGAGGGACACTTTTTTATGAAACTTATGATATCTTTGTTCATATTCTGCCAATTATAGGCCATCTTTATCCGTTTTAAAGTTCTGTGGATGCCAGTGTGGCCCCCTAGGGGTGAGGTATGGTAATCGCGTATCACCTGCTGTATATGGTCTTTGTCACTCAATTCTCTCACCTCGTTGAGGAAAATATGGACAGGTAGTTTTGCCGTTGAAAAAATAAAAGTGCACATAGATTTCAGCTCTAATAAATTAGCGTGGTCTATGGCACTAAAGGAGAGTAGTATCATTGCGAGTTTCGATGATTTTGCATACTCGAGATATTCGCTTAAAGTGACAAGAGTAGTCCTCTTGTCTGAGGGACTTGATAATGGGAAGGGAAGCTCGACGATTAGGATTTTGGTCTTTCCGGTTTCGCATGTTTTTAGCTTTCCAGGAAGAATATCTAGTTTTAGACCTGTGTATAACTCGAGACTTTTCTACATTTTGTCATCGTTTGGGGTTAGTATGAAGAATTTTGGAATGGGGGTTTTAAATCTTATTAACGAACCTTTTTTTTCATGAATGAGTGAATAGTCGGGTACGCCGTTGTTTAAGTGGTCAGCGTAGGCCTCGTAAATGTCGGTTGTAAGGGGGGTGGAATTAGCAGTGGCGTCAGGGTTGGGTGTCTCGGTACGAGTTTCTCCTTGACGTGCCTGTTGCCGTGTTACGGCGGTTATAGTACCACAGGAGGTATGCGACTTAAAGCGTCGGCATACGAATTTAGCTTTCCCGATTTGTAGATTATACAGTAGTCGTATTCTTCCAACCGGATACGACATCTCATTAGTCTGGAGGTAGGGTTTTTTAAGTTCATGAGCCACGTTAGTGGCTGGTGATCTGTTATTATAGTAAATCGTCGACCATATAGGTAGGGCCGGATTTGTTCGACTGCGAACACAATGGCGAGGAGCTCCTTCTCTATGGTAGAGTATTTAACTGCGGCTGAATTAAGGGTTCGGCTAACGTAAGAGACAGGCCTATCCTTGCCTACCTCACCCTGCGAAAGCACCACGCCAATGAGATAAGTTTAGATTTCAGTGTTCGAAAAGCTTCATCACAGAAGGCGTCCCATGCAAAGGTTACGTCCTTCTTCGTGATGTTAGTAAGGGGTTTTGCGATCTTCGCAAAATTTTCGATGAATCTGTGATAATATCCTACGAATCCTAAGAATGATTTAATATCCTTGACCCGTTTTGGGGTTGGATGGGTCCTTACGACTTTAATTTTTTCCGGGTCGGAGTGAATACCTTCCTCGTCTATTACATGCCCTAAATAAGTGATTTGCCTCCCGAGAAAATTGCATTTGTCAGGTTGCAATTTTAATTGATGATACCTCAAGCGGTCGAAAACTTTGATGAGCTTGGCGTTATAGTCCCTAAGGCTGCAGCCATGAACAACTATATCGTCCATATACACAAAGCATTCTATGCCTTGTAATCCCGAGAGGACGTTGTTCATTAACCTCTGAAATGTAGAGGGGGCGTTTTTCAGCCCAAAAGGCATCCTATTGAAATGGAAGTGGCCGTAGGAAGTGCTGAAAGCAGTCTCCTCTTTGTCGCCTTCATCCACACGGATTTGGTTGAATCCATTTGCTAAGTCAAGGGAGGACAAATATTGTGACCTACCCAATTGGTCTAAAATATCCGTGATGTTGGGCAGGGGAAAGGAGTCTCCGACAGTTATATCGTTCACTCGTCGGAAATCCACTACCACTCGCCAGCGCTTGTTTCCTGCTGAATCGGGTTTCTTGGCAACAAGCAACAAGGGGGAGTTCCAGGGGCTTGTGCTGGGGCTAATGATCTCCTGTTTCAACATTTGAGATATCTGGTTGCTAATCTCTGTCCGTTGGGATTCCGGTAATCGGTAGGGCTTAACATTCACAGGGGCTTTATTGGGAAAAGTTTGGATTTTGTGACGAACTGAGTCAGTCACTGTAAGGAAGTCACCCTCTAAGTGGAATATGTCGATATAATTCCGACAGATTTGTAATATACTTTCTGCCTCCTCTGTGTTACAATGCTCCAAATTGAGTTTTTTCTGTAACTGTTTAAGGCGTTTCTCGACTTTATTTTTCATGTATAGGCTTGGGACTATAGAATAGTCCTCTAAGGTTTCAGTTTCAATTTTTAGGGTATTCAGGTTTACGGAAACGTCCTCGTCTTTTACGTTTAATAGTATTAGTTTAGCATGACCGTTTTGAGGGCTGGAAATAGAGTTACCCAAGTACACGTCGGGTGTAGGCTCGCGTCTGGTTACCAGAAAGTCTTCTGTTTGTTCAGTGGATACTTGTACTTGTTCTTGATCTTGGAGGCAGTATTATAGAGTTCGAATCCAATTCTTTGGTTGTAGCACTTTGTTTATTAGTATCGCTAGTTTTAGGTGCTTTGTGTTTACATTAGAGATAAGGTTATCTGCTCTTGGAGTTGTATTCCATTTATCATCATTTGTAGAGACTTCTATTGTTCCACAGTGGTTCGAGTGAGGAGTGCAGACACCTGTACAGGTCGTTAAGTCCCCACATTGCGAAATCTCTGTTACCTTAGAGTTGAATTTATCAGAGCCTGGAAGCTCTTCCAGCTTATCACCATTGATGGAACCTTCTATCAGCCCAGAGTGGTCTGAATGAGGAGTGCAGACACCTGTACAGGTCGTTAAGTCCTCATCTAACGAGGCCTCAGCTAGCTCTGACTGAAGATTCCCTTGAAAATTATATGTTTTACATTTGACTATTGCCTTTTCATAGTTAATGCTACATGCGTGTTCACGTAGAAAGTCGTGCCCAAGGATTCCGTCGTATTTCAGGTTTACATTATTGTTGAGTATATGAAATGGGTGTTCGATTAAGATACCAAAATCGAGGACGCCAAAAGCTAGTCCTAAAGTAGAAACTTTGCCACTGGAAATAGTTGTGACATTCGTTTTCTGTGAAGGGTATACCAAACAGTTACCTTTAGCTAGGTTGGCTTTATAGAGGCTTATTTCAGCTCCTGTATCTATCAGGAATGTACCGTGTCCACTTTCAGAAAGGGAAAACGGTATTGTAAGAGTGAGGGAGTTTTGGGTTAAATTTAATTTAGCGCCTGCGATGGTTCCCTGTGTATCTCGGCTTGAGTGGTTATTTGATTTAGGCGTGCTGGGGTGCAGAGTTTCTTCAGCCGCCAAGACGAGTTTTCCGGGCGTGGAGCTTGTACATCGGAGGAGGGCCTGCTTTGCTCATTCGAAAAACGGGCCGGCCTATTGCGTCGATTAATGAATTCTCGTGAAGCGGGCACTCTATTGACAGTGTATAATTGGCCTTGTCTTTTAGGCGTTTGGTCGGCCTTCCTCGCATTATAGTATTCACGGGCTCTACATTCCTCGATGCGGTGACCCGGTTTCTTACAGTATGCACAATGAGTCCCATGATCTTCTCTTTTGATTTGGCTAGGATGCGATAGCTATGCTCCTTTATTTAGGAAGCACTGTTCGAGGGTATGTCCACTACGCCTGCAGTAGGGACAGTAGCGGCTGATGCCAGATCTAAGATTAGGCAGATACATGTGCTGTCCTTCAGGCTTTACTGCTGCGGAGCAAAATTTGTATTGGGTGCAGAGGGTGAACTTTTCTCAATACGAGATGCTTGTTCGTTAGCATAGTCAACTGCTTCACGCAACTCGGTCTTTGCGCTGCCTTGGTGAGGATACGAAGCTGATCTCCTCGTATTCCGTCCTCAAAGGGTTGTAAGGTGAGTTTTTTGTTCTCGCCAAGGGGTAGTTTCTGCAGAGTAACATCGGTAACCGAAGTAATTGTAGCACTATTTAAGAGGGCTAACTGCTTCTTAACTCTTTGGGCGTATTCTTTTACATCTTCCTTATATAGCTGGCGAATTTTCATTAATTCGTTCTGTAGAGTGGTACGAGGTAAGACCTCAAGAAATTAGTCCTGAAGTTCGCTCTTTAGGTCACCCCATCGATGATGGGTTCCGTACTGGATCGACTCATAAGCGCGCCCAATGAGCTTTGTCTTTATTATACTCAAGAGGACAGCTTTTTCGCCTTCGTTACGTAATAGATCACAACAATAGAGAAAACGTTGAAGGTCACGAGGGTTTCCGTCGAATTCGGGGATTATTAGTTTCGCGTCAGAAAATGATAAGTGCACACTATTAGGTGCCGAAATAGAGACACTCCTTCCTGAAGGGGGAGGAGGAGGAGGAGGAGGAGTAGCCGGGTCCGCTGGCATCCTGAGTCCCTTTTGGACAATACGGCCGCTACGTAGGATAAATATTTGAGTTTGAATATCAAGGTATTGCTAGTGAAAAATTGTTAAATATATATATATATATACAGTGAAGTAAGATGACATAAAAAGGTAGGTATCTCACCTCAGTCAAGACCCCGTTTCTTACTTTGGTGTTCACAGTAGTCATATAGCTGAATAGGTACATGTAATTTGGAGATATGTTCTCAGTTCAGTAAGTCCGTGCCGGCATACATATATATATTTGTAAGTAAGGGAACGTAGGCAAACGGGCACAGGCGTATGTTACTTATAACAAAAATTGATACGAGGCGTTCCAACAGCCGAATCGAATAACAAGCAGACAAAAAAAAGTCATGCATCCACTAATTGCAAGCCGCTCAAAAGAGAATGCTCCATAAATACAAACAGTCATCTCCCAATTAGCACTTATCGCTCATCATCCACTTTGCAGTAATTTGTGGGAATTTGTCGCGCAGCCCTGAGGGAAATTCTCTTTTTCACAATATATGGGTACTCTTTTATGTGATAATATACATATATAAGATATAAAAAAAAGAAACACACGGCACAAATTTACATGCTAAAAAAAAATATTATTTCTCCTTTTTTTTTTAAAAAAAAGCGACTAGGGAACACCTCCTTTTTGCTATCTAGTAAAATTATTGCAGAATATTGGCTTACTTGGGATTTGCCTGCGCATTTTCTGACTACCGGTGCTCTGGTCCATTGTGTCCTGAAACTGCATCCATCCAATGGTCCAATGTATGTGCCTTGCCTGGAGGTCCTTTCCTTCCAGGTCTTTTTGAAAAAACAATATCTGCACCGCTGCCACCAGAAATTTATGTGGTGTCCTCTGTAATTGTTACCCACAAAGGACTGGGAGTGCTTCTGACTTCGCCAGGAAGTTGCACCAGCCCCGTTGATATTAAGCCTTAGTAATAGGCTATGCTCAACTTTAAAGAGAATTCGTATGTCCGAAGTTACTCGTTAATTAGTCAACCTTTATTTGAATTTATTCTTGAATGGAATTCTTAAATCAACACAATTAATCGAGTAGTTTTATAGATAGTCTCTATTTGAATTTATTCTTTTAATGAACGACTAAATTAGCACTCTTAATAAAGAACATTTATAGATAACTTTATTTGGATCTATTGTTTAATAGAATGATTAAATTAACTCAATTAATAGAGATAGTTTTATAGATAATCTCCATTTGAATTTATTCTTTAACAGAATGGATAAATCAACACAATTAATAAGGAACTTTTATATATAACTTTATTTGAATTTATTATTTAATAGAATGATAAAATCGCCACAATTAATAAAGAACTTTTATAGATAACTTTATTTGAATTTATTATTTAATAGAATGATTAAATTAACACGATTAATAAAGAACTTTTATAGATAGTCTCTATTTGAATTTGTTCTTTAACAGAATGGATAAATCAACACAATTAATAAAGAACTTTTATATATAACTTAATTTAATTTATTCTTTAATAGAATGATCAAATCGACACAATTAATAAATAACTTTTATAGATAACTTTATTTAATTTATTCTTTAATAGAATGATCAAATCGACACAATTAATAAATAACTTTTATAGATAACTTTATTTAATTTATTCTTTAATAGAATAATCAAATCGACACAATTAATAAAGAACTTTTATATATAACTTTATTTGAATTTACTATTTAATAGAATGATAAAATCGCCACAATTAATAAAGAACTTTTATAGATAACTTTATTTGAATTTATTATTTAATAGAATGATTAAATTAACACGATTAATAAAGAACTTTTATAGATAGTCTCTATTTGAATTTGTTCTTTGGCAGTATGGATAAATCAACACAATTAATGAAGAACTTTTATATATAACTTTATTTAATTTATTTATTATTATTTTTAATAGAATGATCAAATCGACACAATTAATAAATAACTTTTCTAGACAACTTTATTTGAATGTATTCTTCATTGAATGATTAAATCGCCACAATTAATGAGGAACTTTTCTAGATAACTTTATTTGAATTTATCTTCATAGAATTATTAAATCGCCACAATTAATAAGTAACTTTTATAGATAACTTTATTTGAATTTACCGAACCCAAAAGCTTTTTTTAAAAAGTCGCCCGCCGGTTCTTGATAGACTGCCACGACGGTTCTCGTCTCGCCACACATATCTCTAGATACCAGCGCCGTTTCTTCGTTTCTTTTTGCTGATTATGCGACTTCGCGATAAAATTGGCCAGAGAAAAATAGTCGCGCGCCGATTTAATAATTAAAAATTGTTCGGAGGAAGTATCCTCTAGCAAGAAATATTGTATTTCTTATCGATGGCGGACAATAACGCACACCGTCAGCACTTCTGTTCGTGAGAAAGACAAAGTGTACAAATTGTACACTTTGTATGACAGGAAATGAAAAGATTTTTTTCACAGGGCGTGCATATTTGCACGTAAATGCTTATGCCCGTAAGGGATACGTGTAAGTAAGGCGTTATGAGTGCAAACTCATAACAACTTCGAGGAAATTGGCAGAGCCAATTTCTACGCCAACGAATGGAAAATCGTCACCTATTACAACCTAGCGAATTTTAAATCAGAGTTCAACAACATCCAGTTCATAGCCCAACAAATTACAGCGACCTGCCAGAAACTGGACAAACCTTGAACCACACTTGTAATGGTACATTGCTACGAATAAATCTTATTATAGCAAACATAGAGTATAGGAATATGTTACTGGTAACCCAAAATAGACAAAAAGAGCATTTATCAATGATATAGGCTCAATTTCAAAAGCTCTTTTCGGGACATTAAACGAGGATGATGCCAAGCTTTATGATGAACAGATTCAGAGCCTTACTTTAAACCAAAACTCCCTCCTATCCCTTATGAAAAGCCAAACTGCGATAGTCGAAACAACCGCAAACATTTTCAACAAAACTCAAGCCGCAATTGAAAAGGAATTTCTGGTTATGCATAAAAAGTTGATATCAATAGAGATAGCCTCTTCATCAATGGAAAATAGGACACTTGACAACAAAATATCAATCGAACTTGAATCACTTATTTCCCTAGTTTCGCTAATGGCATTCAGATACCAAAATACGCAATCGGAATTAATAGATATTCTAACAGATTCAAGACACGGAAAATTTCATCCTACACTTGTATCACCTAAACAAATAGAGGAACTTTTACTGAACATCAGACAAGAACTGCCAAATTCAATGACACTTCCCGTAAACTCTAGAGACAATATCTTATCACAAATTTACAAATTAAGCACAATTTCTGCGAATATCTTCAACAATAAAATAATCATAGAACTCAGAATCCTCATTCCTTTCAAAGAAGTATATCAAATCTTTAAAACAATGCCATTGCCTACAATACTTAACGGATCGCTCATATATATTGAACCATCAAACGAATATATATTAATAGACTACAATCGCGAACACTATCTGGAACTAGCAGTCCAGGATATCCACAATTGCGCAACGTTGGACCATATGCATTTTTACTGCAGGTTATCATCCCCCATCCCTAACACAAATGCAAAAACAAATCAATGCGAAATAAATCTAATAATGTGATTAATTGTATTCACTGTTGGCACTTGGTGGAAGTATTTTATGATAGACATATTGGATTTTTGAAGAAAACACTTGTTTATCTACTCCACTGAACGTTTAATTATGTAAAAACAAAAATTAAAACTAATTACATACTAGAGTTCGGCCTTTGATAATGTCCTAGTCAGACGAAACGCGTCGGCCTCTTTATGTAATTAGTTTTAATTTTTGTTTTTACATAATTAAACGTTCAGTGGAGTAGATAAACAAGTGTTTTCTTCAAAAATCCAATATGTCTATCAAATCTAATAAAGAAGGAACCAATTATATCGAAATGTAAAATCCAAACATTAGAACAGGATTATTATTGGACGCATGTATCACAGCAGGACGCTTGGCTTTTCTCCCTTAAAGAATCCCTCCATATAGATGTCATCTGTGAAGATTCGATTAGTTCACAAACCCTACAAGGAACAGGAACAATGTATATCTACCCCGGTTGTTATGTGCGAAGCAAGAAATTCATCTTGCAGGGACATGACGTAAAAGTATCCAAATTTAATTCCCATTTTATCCCCACAATAAACATCTCCAATATAATATGGAATATGACGTTTTCCCCTATGGAAACGCATATAAAAACAAACCACTTAAATAATACCAACAGCATGGATCTAGAAAAACTTCTAGAATCCATTCGTTTCCAAAAAGATCAAGAATAAATTCCTTTAAATCCAATAAATAATCATCATATTCACCACTATGCAATATCATATCTAACGATTGCATTAGTCGCCTCTATTCTATGTATTTATGCGCCAAACATAAATCAAAAGACCATAAAACCGAAGATATAATCCCTGAACAAAAGCTAGAAAATGTGCCAACTCTGGCACCAAAAAAATTAAGATTTAATATAACTCCTGCACCTAAAAGGAAAACGCAGGCAAACATTCAACACATCTAACTTTCACAACAAGAAAACTTAACAGAAAACTATCAAACTATCAACAGTGACCATTTCCCGTCCTTATATTTCTCCACTCTACTAACTCCATACCCTTCCCAAAAGAAAAAAAGGAAATGAAATAAAAGTCAAGATAACTTGGAAAAAATCGGAATTACTTAGAATACCACAATGAAAAGATACAGAAGAAAATGAGAAGAAATAAATATACATTAAATATACTATTAATGAACAAATACGGGAAATAATCCTATATATTTAAAAAAAAAGGGTAAGAAAAAAAATGTAATTGATGTTCACAAATGAGGAATGAAACAATAATTAGTAAACTTCATTATATAGAATAACTATCGTATGTAAAATGCATTATACTATTCAACAATATTAATAATAATGCAATAACTTTTGACCTCCCTGTACTTTAATAGCATTTAATAATATAAAGTAGTTAATATTAGATCTTCGAAAAAATTTTAATTCTTTGTAAATAATAATAAATAATTAAATAAGTAGGATAATATGTACACAAAACGGAAAGTTATAAACAAACTAACTCCTTCCAAATCAGTAAAAAATATGCTTTAAATGTAGTATTTACTGTAATTAGTAATAGATAAAATATACATATTAGAACATGTGCAGACATTACTTTTACTATATTTTATTATTTGTAGTCCTTTAAAGCTAACTACAATTCCTTTTTTTCCCTCTCTCTCCCCCATCTCTAAGTATATAAATTTTAGCGATCTCAAGAGAGAAACAACACCAACCCCCATCAAGAAAACAAAACAAAAATGTCACCGTTGGTGATTGTAAAACAAATCACCACCCCTACCTATACCCCAGCGCCTATAAAAACAAATTTTTATAAAATCTTAATTCTAAAGAAATTTAAAACTACACATCCCAAACCTATTCAAATCAAGCAAAAAAAAAAGAGAGGACAACGGATAGGGTGAAAAAATACATTAAATACAACACATCTTTTTTTTGGTTTTTAATATGTTTCATTTATTAAAAAAAAGGAAAGTTTGATATAAAACAAAGAAAATATTATAAATTTAAATACAAATAGGTGAAAATAAAGAAACAAAAAAAAGGAATAATTACTCCCAGCAAAATTATACGCCCTCAGCTGGGCCCATTAATGGCTGGTGGTGATCCAAGCTCGTTGGGTTGGGTCAGTGATAAGATCTGCCAATCAGAACGAGGTTCGCTCCAATATATACATATGTATGCGAAGAAAAAGGAAAAAATAAAGGTGATTACAATTTTTTTTTTGTAATGGATAAATTACAAAATCTTACCTAATGCCGCCACCGACGTTTCATATTGCGGCCACAGCGAAAATCTAACCGAGTGATAGCCTCCAGCACGGGGCTCGTTTCCCCAAAACGTCATGGGTTCTCTACCCGGGCAAAGAAAATTCATGCGAATTGGCCCCCTCCAATCGGGCCAAATTGACTCAACGTAAGCGCCATCAATTAGAATAACATACTCTGCTGGAGCCCTGTAGGGGCGTCTCGATATTAACTCCATGAAAATCATTTTGCAAGTGACCACAAACGTCTAACAAAATTCTTCACGTATAACTACCGTAACAAAGAAAATTGCAGCCAAAGCAATTTCTGTCCAAAAAATATATGCAACAAAAAAAATAATAAATAAACCCAAATATATCCACGCGATGTCAACACTGTATAACACATCTTTATCGCAGCATTTATTTTTTTGTTTTTTTTTCTTCCTCTCCCTCTCACTTCCCTAATTTCCTCCTACCTCACTTACTATAAGAAAACATCAAGTTGCGATATGATAGAGATAGATTTATTTAATAGAGGTAACACATTTGTGTAAAATAAACCCATAAGATAAAACACTTGTAAATATAGAGATTAGGAGTACCTACTATATTCAATAAGAAAAAAATTATACAACTAGGTTACACAGCATAACTTACCTGTAAAAAAAAAAAAAAAATTCTGCATTATATAGAATCTAGCAAAAAAAAAATAGAAAATTAAAATGAAGAAAGTTTTCTTCTTAGAATAAAACTTTCTTTTCCGCAGGGGGGAGGGATGTTGTGACTCAGGTGCCCAATGCCCCGAATCACAACCATAAGGGCAATATATCAATATATTGTCCTATACAATATATTGATGTATCTTAAGTTGACCCTGAAAACCAAAAATTATTTCATGCATTACCATTTAATTTAAATTCTCCCTTGATATAATAAAATACAATTATGCATAAATTGCATTTTATTATCAGACACACATTCCATTCTCACGATATGCATACATACCTACCTACCTACAGTGTCATCTTCTTCTTTTTTCGTATGTACACTGTACATACGTATATCAGCTAATTCTTTAAATCTAATTGCACGTACATACATACATATGTACAAGCAATTATTCTTGCCGCCTTAAAATTATCATTTTGAGGGCGCGCGCAAGTGCATATCAGATTACAGTTTTTCATTGCTGCATTTGCGGTGCATCTAAACTTTTTGCATTTTCTCACGTATGTTTTTTTTAACGTCGTGAGAAAGCAATAAAACAAAAATGAAGCTTTTAAAAAGGTGATCGTGGGTACCTGGGGCGATCAAGCCCAAACCTCGGGGAGTCGTTTCTTTCATCCCGTCTGGATTACTAGTCGAAGTTTTTAGTGAAGAATATTAAAGCAAATTAAGTTGGAAAATCTAATAAGCAGTGAAGAATATTAAAGGAAATTTTTTTAAAAAATATAATAAAAAGCTTACTTGAAAATTATAGAAAGAAGTTCTTAGTGAAAAAATATTAAAGGAAATCTACTGGATAAATGTAAAAGAAGTCCTATTAAAGGAAATATAATAAAAGGAATCCAATCAGAAGAAGTTGTGTGAAATTATTTACGAAAACCCTACGCTCACTCTCTCCCAAAGAGCACGGAGTGCGCGCCCACATATAGCAAAGCCAAGAGATGCTGCTGAGGCTAGAAGCCTTTTGACGCAAATCAAATCTTTTAACGTGACTTTCACTTAAGCCTAGAGGGTATCTACAGATTGTTAATATCCTATCAAAACAACTGCAGTCCTCTACCATAGATGTAGGCAAATGTCTTAAGCTCGTAAGAACAACAATAGATAAATTTGATCAGTTACGAACGGATACAAAATTTGACTAGTTTATCCAAAAAACAATACAATTATACAAAAACTGTGAGATTGATCAAGAAAGAAGCACTGGCCGCTGGAAACAAAAGTCAACGGCAAGCCTTGATGATTATTTCGTCATGGAGACTACTGGCAAGGAAAGATCTGATTCAGGGAGTAAGAGTGATCACCAGACAGAATTGAAAGTAGGATATTTTAATGTTCTCGATAACATATTATGTGAAATGGACAAAAGGTTTACCGATAATGACATCCAAATGGCTTGTATCTCAGCCTGTGACCCAAAATCAAAAGATTTCTTAAATCCAGAAGTTTTGCGTCATTTTGACGAACTTAATGGCAAGGATAGTGACTTTACATCTACCTTAAAAGTGCAGTGTGGTTTAGGTAATCCAATGTTTAGCGACTCTAAAAGTACTATGGATATGTTGAAAGATTTAGCCGATTTCCCATCATTTCAAGAATTACGACATATTATGACAATTCTATTGACAATGCCTGTCTCTACAGCGACTGTTGAAAGGACATTCTCTACAATGAGGAGGATAAAATCAAACTTGAGGGCTACAATGACTGGGAAGAGGCTGAATAGTGTGGGAGTATTATCCATTGAAAAAGAAGCAAGCTATGAACTTCTCAACCACCTTGATCCTGTCGCTGATGAATTCGTTTCCCAGAAGGGCAGAAGATTGCAGTATGTCATGAAATAAACTGTTCATTTCAACTATCATACGTGTACATATTACTGAATTAAGTTGTATTACTGAGTTTGATTTATTTTGATTTAAATATTATTTCTTAAAAACTAATTTTGTGACACGTATAGGCAATAAAATATATTTTTTTCAAATAAAAAAAGATTTTGTAATTGTCATAGAGTGAGCCTGGCTCCATACTTTTAAAACTAACAATGTGATATGCTTTTATGTTGCTCAATAATTTAGAAGGATAAATGTTGCATATCTAAAATGAAATTAAATGTTCATATGCTCAAAATATTACAAAGAATTTTAGAATGCGCGCCAAGCAACACTGCAATATCAAATAATTACTCTTTTGTTTAGCTTATTATACCTATTTGGCTCGAGTAAAAATGCCCTCAAAAAGCCTTAAAACTCACTCGGCGAGAAAAATTAAAATTCACAATAAACACACGCTGCGTTTAAAATGCATATTCGATTAGATTCGTTTCATTCAACTACTTTTCTATCAAATCAGACATTCTTCTACCACAAGTCCTGCGGGCCGTTTCGTTGAACTCTTCTGTGAATCATTTAATTTACAACAGCTAGTGGATGCACCAACGCGAATTCCCGACACAGCTGGAGATAAAGCTAATTTACTCGACTTGTTTCTAACATCTCATCCGGACAAATATTCCATCTCAGTCGGTTTCCCTCTCGGAAATTCAGACCATTGCTTAATCACGGCTCAATTTACCACCTCAAACCTGTGCCGCCCAACTGCTTCTTTGGCACTATAAGAATGCTGATTGGGAAAGTCTCAATAAGTATCTTAGAGAAATTGATTGGTCGGTCTGTTTTGCTTCGAGGGATGTTGATGAATGCATATTAGAATTTAGTAACATACTAAATCTTGGCATGCGTGAATACATTCCGTATTCTTACAGCAGATCTCAACAACAGCATGATCGCTCCTGGTTTAACGATAAGTGCAACCAAGCTATAAAAGCGAAAGAGTCTGCTTTTCGCGCCTATCAACTGCATCCATGTCCGGAAATGAAACAAGTCTACAAGACTGCACGGAACACCTGCAAGTCTATTATCCAAAGAGAAAAATTTCTTTTTGACCAGAATATTAGACAAAGAATCTTGGCAAGCCGCAAAGGTAGCAAAGGCTTCTGGTCCCTGGTCAAAGCTATCAGGAACAACTTCACCAGTTCCTCTATACCTTCACTAATTAATTATGGTGAAGTGATTGTTGACTCCCTGGATAAAGCTAATATTTTAGCTGCTAGATTCGCTTCAAATTCTTGTCTTCCACCCACTTCACAAACACCTGTTTTGCATCGCCCGTGTGAATGTGTACAAGAGCCAATACACATTCGTACGAGGGATGTGTTCAGGGTCCTTAAGGGGATCAACGTGTCCAAAGCCGCAGGTCCTGATCGTTTTTCGCCCCTGTTAATTAAAAGCTGTGCCTCATCCTTGGCTAAACCTCTGCGCAAACTATTCTACTTGTCTTATTCGACAGGAAAATTTCCAACTGCTTGGAAGCTAGCTCACGTTCAGCCTATTCCCAAGAAAGGAGAGGGTAGCGATCCCTCAAATTATCGACCAATTGGGATCACTTCGATTCTTTCAAAGGTTTTTGAATCTATCATTAACTCAAAATTAACGAAGTATCTAGAAACTAATCATCTCATCAACGATCGCCAATATGGCTTCCGAGCTGGACGCTCATCTGGAGACCTGCTGACCTTTCTCACGGAACGTTGGAACCGTAGTCTTCACAATTTTGGTGAGTCTAAAATCGTTGCCCTAGATATTTCAAAAGCCTTTGATAGAGTCTGGCATCCAGCCCTTTTAGCCAAACTTAAAGTACTTGGTCTCTCCGCTCCTCTTCTATTATGGATTGAAAGTTTCCTATCTAGTCGCAAAATACGTGTTGTATTAGATGGCGTTACATCTGAACCGCATCCCATAAATGCCGGTGTGCCTCAAGGCTCTGTTATCTCTCCAACTCTCTTTTTAATTTTCATTAATGATCTTCTTTCCCTTACTTTCAATCCCATCCATAGTTTCGCAGATGACAGTACTCTTGGTTTCGCTTACTCCTTTGACAGTCTTGCGGAATCCAGGGGGAATGCCGCATGTGTTAAACGAGATTGCATGACTAGATCATTGAATAACGATCTTAACAGTATGCTCGCTTGGGGCAAAGCGCATCGCGTCGAATTCAATGCATCTAAGACTCAAAGCTGTCTCATCTCATTAAAACAAGATCATAACTTAACCACACCTGTTTCTTTTGATGCAGCATTAATTTCCGATTCATCGTCACTAAGCATTCTGGGCATTAATATTTCCAGTAAGTTAAACTGGACAGATCACATCTTCTCTGTTGCCAAAGAAGCATCGAAATGTCTTGGATTTCTGAAAAGGAGTAAGAAATATTTCAGCCCGTCAAATCTAGCGCTCCTCTACAAGTCCTACATTAGACCTAGAATGGAATACAACTCCCATATATAGGCCGGGGCTGGTCGCACAGCCTTAGCTTCATTGGATATTGTCCAAAAGAGAGCCTTCAAGCTCATTGGCGATTTGGCAATAACTTGTCATATCGACTCACTCGAGCACCGCCGCAATGTTGGATGCCTTTCGCTCCTTTATCGCTATATGCATGGTCAATGTTCTGATGAAATATCTAGTCTAATCCCTTGTAGAATGATTCCCGCACGCAATACTCGTGCTGCAAACCGCGCACATCCTCTAACTCTTCAAATTACTTTCGGCCGTACAGTAAAATTCCGTGATGCATTTTTATCCCGAACAGTGCGAATGTGGAACAGCTTACCATCTTCCGTTTTTCTTCCGGCATACAATCTGCGGAAGTTTAAGGGCGACATACATCGGCACCTCCGCCACTATCCTCATATCCCCTAATCCTTTCCCTATCTCCTTACTGCCATGCTGCGCTTTGCATCATAGGGTATCCCCTGAGCTTGGCTTAATATATAAAAAAAAAAAAAAAAAAAAATCAAACGAAAGCATATTTAAATTGAAAGGTTTTCCAAAAACGCGTAAACGTCTACACGTTTAATAAAACCTTTCAATTCAACAATTCACTTTGAAATGCGAAAATTACTCATATTGAATACTTTGACGTTCAGTATGTCGGCTAAAGGCTGAATTACAATGGACGCAGTAAAACGGACGTCGAGGTTAGCTGCTTACAATGGACGCATGATTAATTCAAAGTGACAGTGACGTTTGACCCTAAATTTATAAACAAATATGTATAAAATCAAAAAACTGTTTTCATTCTATTTCCTCTCTGCAGCACAGTTTCACTTGACGGAACAAAATAAACAATCCCAAAGCTAATTTGAGGTTATGTTTATCCGTTCAGTTGCGTTAATTTCAGATTTTATTAAACTTGTTGCGTACGACTGCGTTTTCGTCCGTCTACTGTGCGCAACTCCATTTGAAAAGCATACAAAGAAAACCGGTTTGACATTTCTCTCCGTTCAGTTTCGTTCCATTGCGTCCGTTGTAATGCCGCCTTAAATACATTCGGGTTTTCATTAACTGGTCTGTTGTTCGTTTTAAAAGCAAAACGCCTTCGATTTGATCGTCAACAGAGTTCAATTTAGTATTATTTTTGTAGCTTTGTTTCAGATCGTTCACATTTCGAGTCTGGAAGCTGCTTTTCGTAACTTAAAGGTTTTCGTTTAACTCTGGTATTTCGCCTACGTTCACTCATTTGAATAGCCTTCTAGAAGCTGAATTTAGCATAGAGGTAGTAGAGTACATTAACGAAGCACATACTGTTTGATATTTTTCCCGGTTATCATTAATAAAAATTATAGCAAAATTTCAGGCAAAATTGAAATTGTGACAGAAACAAAATTTGGTTCAGTTGTGCGTATGTGACTTCTTTGAACTTTAATATTTTAAGTATTATTGTGTATTTCTTCATCAAAATACTACAGCCGGATGTTCGAACTGATGATACAGGGTCTCTGCCATTAGTTGGTTTAACCAGTTACCATCAACTCCTTCGTCAGAAATAGTTTTAGTGAAAGACTTATACAGAAGTATATAATTGTACATAGTTCGATAAGTGAAATTCTATCATGAATAAACAAGTTTTCAATTAGAACTCAAAAATTTTCAATTTTTGTAACAGTTTATTTTTATATTGTTCAACTCAAGGTTGTTTAATGGGAATATTTTCAAGCGTTTCAATTTTGAACGTATATGAAATTCAATTTGCATGAGAAAAATGTTCCATTTCTTGAACATTTTATATGGTTGAAATGAACGCAAGGTTGTTTGATGTGAATATTGTTACAATCAGGATACATGCGTTCAATATGAACGTTTCCTGATTGTTAAGACAATTGTTACGCGCCATTAGCGCCGTTTTAAGCTCGAAATCGTTTGGTTTAAGCAATGATTTCGTTCAATGTGACATATTCATTTTTATCCGTGCACCATTTTGCATTTTTATTTCAACAAATTTCCTGGGGAGGACCCCTGACCAACCTTTTTACTGGGGGGTATTCCCGGTAGTCACGACTCCCCTAAACTGTGCCCACCCACCCAAAAAATAAATCCTGGAGGTGCCCTACGTTTGTAACGTACAGAAATGATTCTGGTAGATTAAAATGGGTCGGGAGCCATAATATTAAGTTATTTTTATTGTTTTCGTGCCCGTCTGCCCTCACGATAACTTGATAACGCATTCACTTATAGGTATATAGAGCAGAAATTTTGCGCACGGCCATTAAAAAAAAGTTGCCATACAAAAATCTCGTCTTTCACAATATATTTGAGCGCTGGCCTAAGAACGCGTCAACGTAAAGAGCTATAGTAAATCAAATTAAAAAAACGACTAAATAGGGCGACCCCTTCTTGGTGTTGCCATACAAAAATTTTGTTTTTCACTATATAACGCGTCGATTTTGAAAAAATTCTGTACACATTTTTTCGTTGCCATATAAAAATTTACGGTTTTTACTTTTATTAAAGAATTTAATAAAACATATTTAAAAAAAAAGTCAAACGCTGACAAATACATTATTCATGAGAATATGTAGACCAATCACAGTAGAGTATTAACTTTGGATGAGTAACGACTACTGACACAACATCATCGTGATATATAATTACCTATATAATAAAACAAGTAATATTGGTCTGAGACCAATTCTATGATGCCCGTATGAAATTTCGTATGAGCACCCATTTGAGCGATTTTGATTTTTACAGTGGTTTTCGGATATATTTCTAGAACGGTTCGTCGAACAGAAAAAATGATTATAACCAATTTTATAGGACTTCATATTCTGACGAAGTTTTTAGCACAATAGAAATGTTTAGGACTGATCGTTTTCACACTAACTATCCGTAAGAAAACTAAATTTTGATATAGATACACCAAGAATGGGTTGCCTGATTTATTCCATTTTTAAATTTTTTTTTTTGTATTACCACAGACAAGAAATACCCAGATATCGACGGTAGTACTAAAAAAGTGATGTATGGAAGAGCTCATAGCAAACCTCAATAACTCACTGATCTCGGCTAAATATATCATGGGTACGAACCAAAAATGTTTTTCAATATAGGCAAAAATTCATTTCTTTCATAGAACTTAAATCGACCATATTTCTTCAGAAATAGTGGCTGAATGAAGTCGATTCGAATAAGTTGTGTCTGGACGGTCTCGGCTTCGTAGAAGTTGGATTGATTTGGTTGCTTGGACTTGTGGGATAAAAATTTTTATGAGCATAGATCTAGGTATATCAGCGCGGATTTTTCTGAGACGCCTTTATTTATAAATTGTTTTCAATGTAGGACAGACTGAATTTGTTCGGACCGTCTACAGCCACCAAACGAAATCTGAAGAAATATAGTCGATTTAAATTCTAAGAAATAAATCAATTCTATCCTACATTGAAATCAATTTGTAAAGGCCTGAGTTGTGAAAGTTCTTATGACACAAGTTAGCATCCTGGTAAGTGAAATCACCTCATGTAGGGACTTTGTTATTATTCGTACTGAATTTTACTTTATAGCATGAAAACTAATTTAAATGAAGTTAAAAAGAAAAAAAAACGCGAAAAGATTAATTATATATTAATTAAATATTTTACTGCTACAGAATCATTATTATGTTAATACATTTATGGCAGAAACACATACTTTTGTTTCTGTTTACATTTTCACTTGAACTTGAAAGTAGGTACATCTTTTTACATTATTGAACTTAATTATGGTAAAAGCTTTATAAAAAAAACATCTAAAATATTCAAAACTTTCATTTTATACACAATTTCAGTAATTTATTGCCAAATTCATTAAGATGTCAAAGATTTTCTTATTTTTCTACATATAGAATAGAGTACATATTAGACACAGAGTGGCGACCCCACAATTCTGGAGAGAAAATGGTGGAACGTGGTTCGTACCGAGAATACCTTGTATTCTATATACCTTGGGGTATCACAAGAATTGGTCTTACACCAAATTCTAGCTTTTTACTTGTTTTTACTTTTGCATAAAATTTCACAAGCCGTCAATTTACTGGCGCCGCAGTAAAGTTAATATATGTAAGAGTAACTCAGGAAACAAGAAGAGATTTCCTTGTTTTTCATTTGACTGTTAATAGGTAGAAAAGGCAAGAAGAAGAAAAAAAATAATAATAATAATAACTACATATACGTGGAACCTCTGATATATGGACAGCAACGGTGCAGAAAAATTTGTCCTTTCAGGAGAGGTATCCTTTAATAAGAGGTATGGTAAGAAAACTCACTTTTAACGAGAACCCCAAAACTTTCTTAGGTACTATGAACTTCAAATTGTTGTTTGTTAAACTTTTTGAAAGTAATCTACTATATTACTTTGTCGCATATGCTTACCGGAAGAAATTATATTTTCGTAATGTAATTTTTTCTTAGATACAATGGTGAACGCATTACTGTCACCAGTTTTAAGAGAAAAATTTTGCAGTTGCTGGCACATAGTGTAGGCTTCTCTGAATGTGATTATAGTACCCTCCTCATTATTTTCCGATAAATTGTCGTTAGAATTGATGTCTGGTTCATCCTCAGAAATCTCATGTTGTTGTTCAGTTTGGAAATTGTTTTCATCTTCGGTAACAATATTTTCATCACAAGTTGCAAAAGCAATAGGATCTAGAACCTGATAACGCGAAAAAATATCCATTTGTAATTCTTTTTCTCTAATTTAATAAACTCCAATCTTGTATGGATTCTAACAAAATTACCTGAGTGCATCCAGAGGATTTAATCAATGAAGAAAGTTCACGGATAGTCGACAAAGGTATGTCATCCTCAACGTCGAAACCAAAGTCTTCTGTTGGAACTCTAGCATTACGAATGAAACCAGCTTTCGTGAAACAGTTTGTGATTGTTTCCTTTGAAACTTGATTCCAAGCCGCTTCTGCCCATATTACGGCATCCAGAACACTAACTGACTTACACAATTCTGTTATAGAAGATACTGTATCTAGTTTAGTTATCATGTGTTTCAAGAACAGCTTCCTGTAATAAACTTTAAAAGTTTTTATAACACCCTGGTCGAGAGGTTGACAAACAGATGTCGTGTTTGGGGGAAGAAATTCTACGCGGACATTACTCAGTTTCAGCTGCAAATGAGATTGTGCATAATCTACAAAAAGTAAGATTTTTCTTTTATCCTTCTTCATTCTCTTATTTAGATCTTCTAGCCACTCTGTCATAATTTTTTGAGTCATCCACGCTTTTTTATTAAACTTCCATTCGACAGGTATTTCTATCAAATTCAACCCTTTGAAACATCTTGGCCGAGCTGCTTTTCCTATCACCAACAATTTTTCTTTCTCTCCTGTCATACTGGCGCACTGTAAAATAGTTATGCGTTCCTTCGACGCTTTTCCACCACAACAAGTTTCACCCTTGAAGCAGTAAGTTTTGTTCGGTGGAACTCTAAAAAACAACCCAGTTTCTTCTGCGTTCTAAACATCCTTTTTTTTTAAATTGCGGCAAATATGCCTTAATCGCTCTTTCCAGCATTCGACCGTTTCCGGATTTACATCTGCAGCCTCACAAGAAATTGATCGAAAAGAAATGTTGTGTCTCTTTACGAAACGCTGTAACCAACCATTTGAAGCTTTAAAGTCACTAATGCTATAATTCTTCGCAATTTCCAGTGCTTTTTGTTGGATAAGGGCTCCAGATAGCGGAAGAGATTTTGCGCGAACTCGTCTGAACCAAACTAATGTCCCTTCATCAATACGTTGTGTTTTTTCATGTTCTGGTTATAGCCTCTATGCCAAGCTTCCACGTATTTCTTCTTTTTCTTCAATATGTCGGCTACACACGACTTTCCGATATTAATTTTTTTTCCAAAGTTTGTACAGTACACTCCTTTTTATCCGCACAGTTTTCTACAAATTTTATAATTTCTATTTTCTGCTTTAAAGTTAAAAGCTTTCTAACAGGTGCCATATTTTGACTGCAAATTGAATTATACTTTTACCGCAGAAAATACAACTCACAGCTTGCGCTCTCATGTTAATTAAACTTCTTAGTTTATTCGCACTGTAGCTATGATCAATACAACAATTCTTAGAAACAAAAAAACAAATAATTCTGGATATCGTTAATTTCTGGAATCGCTACATAAATTCAGTCGTTTAGTAGGAGTACTACTACATATTCATATTACGTCCATACGAATGTAGGGGGGAAAAGGAAAGAAAAAGCAACCATTTTATTCCCATTTTATGTAGTTGTGAGGTAGGTACGTATAGGATTGTGTCCGCCAATGAGCGCTGCTGGTTTATTTTTATTCGATACCTTTTTTTCAGAAACGGTTGCTGTTATTTTATTTTTTTACTAGATACCTTTTTCAGAGAAACGTCCGTTTATAAGAGGTAATGGAAACAAAATTACGACGAAAAGTGAGTGTCCGTCCGGTTACGAGAGTGTCCATGTTAGAGAGGGAAAACGTATATTCGCGACAATAGAAACCAGCCGTACTAAGAAAAAGTGTAGGGGTGTCCTTTAGTGAGAGGTGTCCACTAAGAGAGGTTTCATTGTATATTTGTTTAATTTTGTTAATAATTTTGAAATCATTCATGTTATCGTAAACAAATGTATAGTAATTAGTGTGTAAACCTAACCTCAAAATTCCAGCACAGAATCAGTGAAGACTGATTCTGTATGCTGATTTTGCTTGGGGATTATAAAATATGGATTTTAAATTTAGGGGTTTCGATCTTTGGGTATTTTTATCATTGTTGATTTTTGTTTAAAGATTTTGATTTTAGTAAGATATTCTGAAAGAAAAGGGTGGTAATCGAAAACTGCATCCCGTAAAGAAAAATTTGGAATAATAGTGCTAAAAAAATTATGTAAGTAGATATATTTAAAAATCTGAGAAGATTTTCATATCGCATATTTCGTTCGTATATTTTATTATATTTATTCCCTAGATGAAATCATAGGGTATAGTAAGTTCTTCATTCCGTTTGTAATACCTAGAAATAATGATCGTATAGTAAAATGGATTGGACACCCATCAAGGGCGGGCCCTCATTGGAAGCTTCCCTTGACAAAATGGAAAATCCAAACATAAAAGGCAAATCATTTTGCATTAAAATATTCTTAGAATATTTAAAAAAAATTTATAAAATTCAAACAAGTTTACTCCTGTGGCATCACTAGATACAAACTGAAATATTTTATAAGTAACGCCCAGTTTTCCCCTACAAACAAAGAACATACCACCCAACCCAAAGCCATTATAACGCTACTAATATACTGTATGGTACGCTAACCAAAACGTAGAGTATGACCCACCCAGCATCATTCCACCCAACACCAGATCTACAACTACATAATATTAGCGTGGTATGGATGGAATGGCATTAGAATCAAACAGCGTTGCCACTGACATCTCAGTGACGCTGAAAACTCTACAGCGTGCTTGCAACAACAAAGCCAGTAAAAAGTTAAATACATTTAACTTTTGGGACTCATATTCACTCAAGAGTTTGCATACGTACATTACTACGGTAGCTGAACGCAGCGTAGCGTTTGACAATTGACTTACACCCCCTCATAGTAACTTTCATTGATATATTCTGAATTATATGCTAGCGCGGGTGCGTGACGGACTTGATCTTGATTTATTTAAATGTTGCCAGAAGTTAAAAAATTCGTAGCTGTTTTTAAATAACTTTTATGCGACCTTCGTGACGTAAATTGTTAAAATTTTAGGAATAGTTTTAGAATAGTAAACGTGGATGGATTTACATGGGATTTTTTGTTTTAGAATTAGTCAGTGGGCTTAATTTTTTACGTTTTTGGAACTATTGGGGGAGTGTAGTAGCTACACCCTTGGAGTTGTCCAATTTTGGCCGTGCGTAATACCAAATTGAAGTTTTTGCAGAGATTTATTAAATGGCATATTTTTTTTTCTGTCAGAAACTTTATAACCAACTTTTTTCCCCCGAATATCTTTAAAATGCGTGATTTTCGAATTTGTGAACAAAGGGGGTGTAAGTTCTTCTGGGTGGCTGATTTTTCTTTTAAACGCTTCAGCATAATGTTTTACATGTGAACATTTAAATTTTATATGTTTAACCGATGGGTTTTGATGTGAAATAAATTTATCCAGTTTTTGTGTAAAACTTTTTTACATGAAAGTACTTACATTAAAGTGCGATAATCTTCTAAACTATACTACCGTAGAGGAAAAAAAATTACATCACAACATTCGCAAGAGAACGTAGATACGAGTTAATATGTATAGCATATATTGGATAGATTATGTACTGTTATATGAGTTTTTAGCGAAAATATAATGATTAGAAAATAAAATATTTTAAAAAAACTTTTAAAATAAATAACTTTCATAAGTAAATTATAGGTACCTACTAAGAAAAAAATAATCTTTTTTTTCCCCCAAGAAAAGTTCCATTGCAAAACTGAGTCTACCCAATAACAATATATTAATATTATATTATCTCGTTTGACTTTAAATGTTTGAATGTTTTTTATTTTAAAAGTTTTTTTAAGATATTTTATTCATGTGCAAAACTAAGATAATGACTATATATAATATTATGCACGTTTCTGTTTAATTGCGAGAGAATGTAGAATTCTTGATTTTATTTGAGGATTCCGGCGGACGAGTATACCTATGTACAATAATAATGGTAATTGAATTGAAAAGAATGAATTAGATGATTCGATTTTTTGCGTACGTTTCTTACGTTGTGAAAGGGGATATTGAGTGAAATTTTTGTCTTTGCTTAATTATGGGGCAAGAAGTATTTGCTGTGAATGGATTAAATGGAAGATATGATTACATCGCTGATTTATTTAACGTTGATAATGGCTTCCTTCTCTTGCAAGAGCAAGAATAAATATGAATATTTATATTGGGTATTACTGACATCATTCACTTTGATACTGGTATAATTACTTATACATAGTAGCAAATGAAATAGTCTGAAAAGCGGAGCTATAATTTACACAAAATATATTGCTTCCCTTCTTCTGAATCCCACGAACCGCCACTGACACCCATGCATAACCGTCCGTCCTTCCGTCCATCTGTCCGTCCTCATGATAACTCGAGAACGCATGTACTTAAGGAGCTGAAAATTTGCACATGGGCTTTTAAAAAAAAGAAAAATTAAGCTTAAAATAGGGCAAATCGGGGAATTTCTTCGTAGGATTGCTATACAAAAATTTCGTTTTTCATTACATATTTGGACACTACCTGGGAACGCATGAGCGCAGAGCGTTGAAATTTTGAGCATAGTGTTTTCATAAAATTAGTAAATATAATTTCAAAAATGGACTAAATCGGGTAACCCATTCTTCGTGTTGCCATATAAAAATTTAAGGTTTTTACGTATCCTGTGAAAACGATCAGTCATATTTGAATGTAACTGAAGCTCTTCAAAATATGAAATCCTATAAAATTGGTTATAAATATAATCATGTTTTCTGTCCCACGAACCGTTATAGGATTATGTGCAAAAAACTACTTCAAAAATCAAACTTGCTCAGATGGATGACCATATGACATGACATACGAGTACCTATTCATTTAGGGTATCATAAGATGTTAGACCAATTCTAGCTGTTTTAACTGTTTTATTTACTATGTATAAGCACAAATAGAGGATATTTCAGATTTCTCTCTACGGTTGCAGTTTTCAATCACTAGCATTTTCTTTCATAATGTTTCACTAGCTCAGATATCGATTTCGTATGAGGAATGCGAAATAGCGAAACCTCGTAAAATTCATCTTAAAAGATAGCGATAGGTACATCAAACTTAGAGGTGAGGTAAAAATGATTTCAATTTAACTAAAAACTAGGAAGGTAAGTAAGTAGGATTGGCTGGTATAAGGGGGAGGGCGTATAAAGGGGCTACTGGGGCCGGGCTTGGAAAGTACATAAGAAAAGAAACTCCAAATAATTCCCACATTTGAAAAAACACAAGTAAGCCCACAATTCTGAAATTGATGTTAACTTGGAGACCGAACACCGCACGATTGCTAGCTAGTGCATAGACATGACGTCATACCCTCATATTGCATTGCATTACGAGCTACCAGCAGTCGGAGTTAATGCAACTAAACATTTATAGTCCAGTCAAACAAGCCGCAAAATGTTTAAGATCGTATTTAATTTGCTTCATGTTGCAATTTGGAGGGTTGGTTTTGAGTGGTCCTAGGAGTATTGCCGCAAAAGTGTACCGTCCCAGAGCCAAAACAAAGGGGCGAAAGACAATAAAAACACCCCCGAACGTGTTACAATATGTTTTCAATGCGTGCCGATCGGAAGTTATAAAATTTTTAAAAGATTTAAGAACCCTATTTTATTCAAAATATGATTCTAATCTAATGGTGGACACATTGCTATATCCACTAACATGTGTCCGATTATTTCAATTCTGCAACACTTTGGTTTAGAACTAGCAACCAAACAGGGTGAGTGAAGACAGTTATCCGACTATATGTTGCGCTCATGGTTTCTGTGGTAATGTTTCTTCGAACATTTTTGATTTTTATACCCTAGATGAAATCTATAGGGGTATACTAAGTTTGTCATTCCGTTTGTAACACCTCGAAATAATGATGGTAGAGCAAAATGAATTGGACACCCAGGCATAATATTAAAAGTTATTTTGATTTTTGCATGTCCGTCCGTCCGTCTGTGCGCACGATAACTCGAGAACGCGTTAGCCTAGAAAGCTGAAATTTTAAACACGGACATTAAAAAAACAGTAAAATTAAGTTCGAAAATGAGACAAATCGGGCAACTCCTTCGTGGGGTTGCCATACAAAAATTTCGTTTTCCACGATATATTTGGACACTACCTGAGAACACGTCGACATAGAAATCTGAAATTTGGTACACTGTGTTTTCATACTAATAGGAAAAAAATTTTCAAAAATGGGCTAAATCGGGCAACCCCTTCTTGGTGTTGCCATATAATTTTTTTTGGGTTTTTACATATACTTTGAAAACGATCAGTCCTAGACAGTTTATTGTACCAAAAACTTCTTCAGAATAAGAAATCCTATAAAATTGGTTATAATCATTTTTTCTGTCCGACGAGCCGTTCTAGAAATATATGCGAGAAACCAATGCAAAAACTCAAAATTGGGATCTTTTTTTTTGTGAACGATAACAACAGGAAAACTTATTTAAAAATTTATTGATTATTCAATTTCTTTTAATCAATTTAGTTTATATAAATTAATTTAAATTTAATTTTCAATTCAAACACTAAATTACTGCAAAACTTTTAATCTAATTTTAAATTATATTTGGCAATCATTATTCACGTGAAGCTATGAAGATTGAGACTTATGTACTTTAAACAAATTAATTCTTAGGAAAAATTGATAGAAATTATAAAGGAAGTAAAGAAGAAGTAAAAAAGCTAGAATTGGTGTAAGAACAATTCTTATGATACCCTAGATGAATGCCCGTATGAAATTTCGTATGATCACCGATCTCTGAAAGTCTGATTTTTGAAGTGGTTTTTCGCATATATTTCTAGAACGGTTCGTCAGACAGAAAAAATGTTAATTACCAATTCTATAGGATTTCGTATTCTGAAAAAGATTTTAGTACAATAAAAGTGCATAGAAATGATCGTTTTACAGTATATGCATAAAACCTAAATTTTTATATGACAACACTAAGATTTGGTTACCCGATTAAGTCCATTTTTGAAATTTTATTTGCTGCTACTATAAAAATACCATGTACCAAATGTCAGCTCTCTATGTCGACGCGTTCTCAGGCAGTGTCCAAATATATAGCGGAAAACGAAATTTTAGTATGACAACCCCACGAAGGAGTTGCCCGTTTTGTTTATTCTCGAACTTAATTTTACTTTTTTTTTAAAGTCCGTGAACAAAATTTAAAATTTTTAAGTTCACGCGTTCACGGACAGACGGACGGACATGCGAAAATCAAAATAACTTGTAATATTATGCGTGAGTGTCCAATCCGTTTTGCTTTACCATCATTATTTCTGTGCGTTACAAACGGAATGACAAACTTAGTATATACCTTTTAGATTTCATGTAGTGTATAAAAAGAAAAAAATAATTTGATTTAACAAAAATAAAAGGAAAGTAAACTGAACCTAAAAAAAAATATTCCATCAATTGGAACAGCAGTAAATTTTGCCACATGACATGTATATTTCACCGCAATTTTCCAACACTATTGCTGTACCGTTTATATGACATATGTCCAGAAGAAACTTTAAAAAAAAATATATAATTCAAATATTATTCCTAACTTGACCCTTTGAAATACTGCAACAATTAAAGAGACATTAACCTTTGTTTCGCGTTTTTATACCCTAGATGAAAAATGTAAAGCGTATACTAAGTTTGTCATTCCGTTTGTAACGCGTAGACATAATGCTGCTAGATCAAAATCTATTGAACACCCAGGCATAATATTAAAAGTTATTTTGATGTTTGCATGTCCGTCCGTCCGTCTGTCTGTCTGTGCACACGGTAAATCGAGAGCTCGTGCACGTAAAGAGCTATGGACGCGGGCTATTAAAAAGAAAAGTAAGATCGGGTAACTCTTTCGTAGGGTTTCCGTACAAAAATTTCACTTTTCACTACATATTTGGACACTGGCTGTGAACAAGAACAAGTCCACGAAGAGAGCTGAAATTAGGTACATGGTGTTTTCATAGCAATAGTAAAAGAATTTAGAAAATGAACTAAATCGGGAAACCAAGTAGGGGTGTTGCCATATAAAAATTTGGGATTTTTACGTATACTGAGAAAGCGATCAGTCCCAGACAGTTTTAATGTACTGAAAAGTTCTTCAGAATGTGAAATCGTAGCAGGGGAAATTTTGCAACATGGTTGCTAATTTCAACAGACGACAGACAAGGTGATTAGAAAAAATGTGGATTCCATACCCAAAATCTCTTTTTATTCAATTTTTTAATTTTTTACACGTGGAAACGCGGTTTTCATATTAATTTTACTTTTACAATTTATTCATAGTGTGTTTGTTTCTTTTTCCGAAAAATTTTATTACTTCTTGTGTGTTTAGTTACCGTTTTAATTTTTAGTATAATTTGCTTATTTTACGCTATTATGGTAGGTACTCCTAATTTTGTGTGCAATCTTAATTTACCAATAATTTTCTGGTTTTAACTTTGCCTCTCTTTCCCACTCACAGGTTGTTCTTACCAAAGAAAAATTCGCGATTATTTTCTTGATCGCTTAATTAATTAACGAAACTTCACTTAAACGCGCCACGTTGAATTACGTCGAACGAATATCTCCGTCGCGACAGAAGTGAAAGTGGCAGTAGAAATCGGGTTTTTGAATCTACGAGTAGGAAACTAAAGAAGAGGACTATCATCCACAATTTTCGGGCCAATCTCAGAGATGTGTAAGTTTATACGCACACTATAAAACCTTCGCATTCAGGCGAATGGAAAAAAGGCTTATGCAAGGGATTTTGGCACGGTTTTTGAAAATATGAGCCAAATTGTTTACTATTAGAAGCATAGTGAGCGCTAGTAATATAATAAAACAACATTTTCAGATACCTGTTTCGCCAGGAAGCCTTTTTCCATCTTTGATTGTCTAATAATTTGCCTTAAAATTTCATTTTTGTTAAATCTATACCTAAATTACAAACATTTACCAATAATCGAGTTCCCAGCGTATTAATAAAAAAAGATAATATTGGATTAGATACTAAATTTTTTGTGTTAAGGTATATTTCCTTGCAGATCATAAACAAAAGTGACATCTAGGGTACATGTGGATAGAGATGGAACCTAACAGTGAGAAAAATCATCATGTTCGCCACACAAAAATGGCATATATATACACGTAATGGCCTCTCCTTTAGTTTCTTACTCGTAGGTTTGAATCAAGTGCGCGACACGTGACTTTCACCTGTGTTTTTCGAGTGTTTTTTGTGTTTCTTTGCAGGTAAATTACCCTTTCATTAATAATTTCATCCTGAATATTGGATTTCAGTGAAATCGTTAGAAAATTTACAACAAAAGTCAGCGATCAATCGCATGTCTTTGCAGGTGAGAATTACTTATTTACTTTCTAATGTAATGTCGAACTCGAAATATTATAAATTACCTATTTTTTAATGCTATTTTACTTTGCGAATGTTTTTAACTAGTTTTTTAATTGTTTGCGTACTTTGTTTACTTATTTTGTTTTCCTGTAACTTGTTTTTAGTTGTAAAATATTTTATATTGGACCTCTTTCTTCTATTCGAAGTTACCATGCTTTGATGTGATACCTATAAATGCTATAATTTTTCTTCTTTCTTTTGTAGATAACAACTAATTTAATTCATAGAGGTAGCCCCTGCTTTGTGGGAATGTTTTGGATCGCATCGCACCACAGCGATGATAATGCCAAATCTACAACGCATGGTAAAACCACGTCGTCCAAATGACATGGATTTTTTTTGTTTGCTTCCCACTCTTCCATCTGAAAATTCATGCTTGCAAAAATGTCTTTTCTCTTTCATTCATTTGACGACATGAACACGAGCTTATGTGAAGTATTTAATCCGCAAAATGATGTAGGGGAATTTAGAACAAACAGCGGGAAACTGGAACCTGTAACTACTTTCAGTCTTGAAAGAAATATTTGATTTATTCGAGTTATCCCAAAGAATTTCTTAGCTTACTAAGTTTACTATATTATAGTATAAATGATTGAGACCAAATACTTCCTTTGATGTAATACTGCAATGAAATCGAGAAAGCAGTTACAATTATGATAATTGACAGGTCAACAACTGTTTAATTTGGAAGCTTACCACTGCTTACATAATTCGTGTATTTATAAGCATCCTTGCATTGTAGATTAGGCATAATTTCTGTTTTTATTTGTACATATGACATCCTAGTTTGTTTTATTTTACTTTTGAGGCAGTATGCGAGAGCACGAGCTGCTAGAACAGACTAGGTGGGAAGCGTTACATTATTTAAAAATTTATGATTGACAAATCAAAATTATATAAAATTTGCAGATGTTTTCTTTTTTAAAAATTAAAAAAATAAAAAGCGTTATATTATTCCCAATAAGATTTGCTGTAATAATTGCCTCTTTCTATTTTCAAATCAAAACAAATCAAATCGAATTAAAAAGCATTTATTTCATTCAGGTACCACCCATGTTTCAGCTGCGTACAACAACAAAATTCAAAAAATTGCCGAGTTTTTACTAATTTGAACGATTTTTCCGCCAAAATGCATAACTGTAACACTTTCTTGTAATATTTGGAAACCCCAGAGTATTACAGTATCACATGTACCTACCTATAATTGCTGCCTGAAGGAGGTGGGAAGTGATTGAACATTTATTGGAAATCTTGGACGGTTTACTTTCATCTGAGGTGAAAGGCATTTTAATATGATATATTGTCCAGAAGTTATAGTCTAATTCAGGAATGCCCAACCCGTAGCTCGCGAGCCACGTGTGGCTCGCGGCAACTTTTGATGTGGCTCATTTTATCAACTCGGGCATAAATGTCTAAAAAATTATTTGCTCTATAAAATACACTACCGCTGTTAATGGTCATAGCACAGACAAAATAATACCCAGCTATGCAAGGCCCATAGTAAAATGTGATGCCACTCAGTTCATATTAACCGACAAGACAAGATTAACTGACAAGTCTTGGCTAACTTTAGCGAAGCTCCGAGCAATGAAATGAACCGACAAAACTATTTCATTGACAGCAGAGCACAGGAATCGTTTGGATGGTTTTCAACGATTGCACAGCAAAGGAAGATATACTGTCAGTTTTGTCATTAAAAGGGAATACACGTGGGAACGACATATACCAAGTTATTAAAAATCATGTAATCTTCCGGTTCAAAAACCTGTATCCATAACAACAGATGGCGCATCTGCCATGATTGGTTCTGCTGTTGGCTTCATCACGTTTTGTAAAAACGATGCAGAGTTTCCAAATTTTTTTCACTACCACTGTATCATACATCAACAGGTATTATGTGCCAAAGTCTTGCATTATGAACACGTAATGAGAGTTGTTCTAAAAATTGTCAATTCTATTCGTGCCAGACCACTTCAGTGCAAAAAACTGACCGATGAACTTGATGCTGAGTGTTACATTCTGAAATTATGTGGCTTAGTAATGGAAAAGTCCTACAACGATTTTTAGAGCTTCTTCCAGAGATAAAACAGTTTGTAGAGTCTAGAAACGAAAATTATGTAGAACTTACTGATCATAGATGGTTATGTGATTTAGCCTTTCTTACAGACATAACAACTAAAATGAATGTACTCAATCTTGAACTTCAGGGAAAAAGAAAAACTATTATTGAATTAATAGGAAGTATCAACGCATTTAAATCAAAATTAAATTTGTGGATGGCCCAAATAAAGGGATGTAACTTTGGTCATTTTACAAATTTGGAGTACTACGTTAAGAAATATGAGAAAATTGAAACAAATAAATATTTTGAATCTCTCACTGAGCTCAAAAATGATTTTCAAATTAGATTTTCTGATTTTCGTAAAATTGAGCCAATTGCTTCATTCATTTTAAATCTATTTGTTAATACTAATATTTCTGAAATATCAAATCTAATATGATAAATAAAAAAGCTACTAATTTAGAGATGGAAATAATAGATTTTCAATCTGATCTACAACTGAAAACAAGAATATCACAAACAGATTTTTGGATACTCGTAGATGAGAAAAAATATCCACTTTTAAAAGAAACTTTTCAAAGGCTACACTCCTGCTTTGGATCAACTTACCTGTGCGAAAGTGGTTTTTCAACAATGAACTTGTTAAAATCAAAGGTGAGATCCAGGATAACTAATGAACATCTGAATGACTGCATGAATTTAGCTATAACATCGTATGTACCAGAGTACAAAAAACTAGCAGAAGTAATGCAGTGTCAGGTTTCACATTAATGTTTTTCTTATATTTAATTTGTAATTGAATTCTTAATAAAGTACGCATTTTCTTTGATATATTAGAATTTTTTGTGCATTACCAATATATATTAATTTATTATTATGTGGTTCACCAAAAAAATTTAAATACTTAATTTGCTCAAGCCAGGTTAAATGGCTAATTCATAAGATTTGAAGAAAAAAACTTTATCTCACTCCTCTTCCAAAGCTTTAGGATTTACCGCCCCCTTGCAAACAACTTTTTGCTTTTCTGACTGGGTAGTGTTATTATTAGTAGAAGTGATAGTTATAGCCTTATCCTTACTATCTCATTTCACTTTATATCTTTGATTAGTATGCTTAGTCCAAGATTGCACTTACTATAATCTTATATGCTCTTTATCATATGTATATATTCCAGTAGCCTATTACACTACTTACAAGGACATGTCAGGTCTGGTTTCCAACCGTTCATGATAATCTATGTAATGCCTTTATTGTGTATTATTCTGATTTGTTAATCTATAATTATGCTCCTTAGTCTCATAGTGCAGAAAGTTTTACGTAGCTAAAACATGGGTGGTACATGAACTAAATACTTTTTAATTTGATTTGATTTGAAAATTGCAAAACACAATTATCGTATCTGCAAATTTTACTTAATATTGATTTGTCAATAATAAGTTTTTAAATAATGTAACGCTTCTATTTATAACTATTTCATAATCCCAGATAGCACCCATCTAGTCTATACCATTAATTTAATACATCCCATTCTTACCATGTAGCCGGTAATCCCATATCCTACCATGAAACATTACGGCAATTAAAAACAAACAAAAGGTGCACACAAACCCATCTGCTTATTTTTTCCCACGCTTAAATCCCAAAAACCATCGAGTGTGCAAGACTGCAGCTAAGCTATAATGAACTAAAAGGAAAAAATCATCATATCTCTTTTCGCTTTGCACAACCTCCCGAAACTTCTAAGAAAAAATCAAAAATGCTTCAAGAAACATCACCAGCAACCAGAGGAAAACATGAGCGCAAATATTACGCAACATGTAGTTCGATAACTGTCTTCGCTCCCCCCGTTTTCACATTCCTTCCACGACAAATTCACGCTTCTTTTGGTTGCTAGTTCTTAAATCAAAATGTTGCAGAATTGAAATAATAATGTGTCCACCCTTACCTCCTTTCGCTTTAGGGGTTGATCACTAAAGTTTTTTTTTATTTAGAATCATATTTTGAACAAAATAGGATTTTTATATTTTTTAAAAATTTTACCACTTCCGATCTGCACGCATTTCAAATAGATAGCGTTCGGTGGTGTTTTATTGTCTTTCAGCCCTATGTTTTAGCTCTGACACTGTGCATTTTTGCGACAATACTCCCAGGACCACCCTAAACCAACTCTCAAAATTGCAGCCTGAAAAAAATTAAATACGATCTTTAGCATTTTTTCGTCTATTTGAGTGGATTATTATGCCTACAAGCATACTGTGTGATGATGGTGGCGTCGTGCTCTAGAGCTTGCTGTGCTGGGCCAGATGAAACTGGACCCCAGAAAACAGAATTTTTATGAGAAAGCTAAGAGAAAGTGAGTACAAAATTTCTCGTTTTCTTGTAGAAAAGAAATTGATTTTCTGCCATATGTGGCCCTTGATAGGATTATTGCTCTGTGCTGTAGTACAGTGGCATATAAAAAACTTAACTCGAAAAGTTTAGAGTTATGAAAATTTATAAAATTCTTGTTGTATGGTTTTTCAGAAAGATGTGTTTTTGAAGAAATTGAATCATGCGGGTTTAAACAGTATTTGATCTGCGAATTCAAAAGCCTTTAGACAGGAGCAAAAAATTGGAAGCAATTCTCTTTGTGTAAAGCAAATAATTTCATTCCTTATTTTTGTGAATTTTGGAAGATGGATGATAAATTTTGTTTTAGGAAGGAATATAATTTGGATTTCCTGTGAGTTAATATATTCGAAATGGTTAATGCTAGTGCTAGTTACGTACATACATACATGTATCTAATTGTGTTAATATTAAGTGTTTAAAATACTCGCGTTTTTTTTATTTGAACAAATTATTCGCCATGAATAAAGTGGACATGTTCAAAGTACTAAATTCTCTTTGCTAAAGTTAGAAGAAAAACTAGAGATAAAGCGTCTTGGTCCATATCAGCCGATGGTACTTAGTTTTTCTCAGAGAGATGGAAAAAAAACCGAAAATTTTCCAACAGCTGGTCCAAAAAAACCATGGTTAATATTAAATGATAAAAAATGTTTGTTTTTTGTTTTCATTGCTTACTTTATGGTGGGGAAAGTGTATGGACAAAAGACGGTTGCAAATATCTGAAAAATTTATTGGAATGATTCCAAAAACATGAATGTAGTTCTACGCACATAAAATGCTGTAAAATATAAAACTTTAGGTACTGGTAATATATTGTATCTAATAAGTGAGTGTTATAGTTCGGCCCTTAAAGGGCATGACGAACTTGTTGACAAGAACAGACCTATATTTAATAGAGTAATTGATTGTGTAAGATTCTGTGGTGTTCACGCAGAGCTTGGACTTGACGAAACATATCAATAACATAATCGGAGAGTATTTTGAGATCTAATATCTGACACAGCACGTTTCGATAAATTGTGTTACCATATCAAGAAATAGTTCTAACACAATACAAACTGATCTTTTATATCTTATTTATCCAGGGTACATACTCAGAAAATCTAGAAACTCAGATAAAAGTATTTATTTTGTCTCTGTTCAGGCAGACGAAACAACTTATGTATCCTGTGCACCAGTTGAATGATTCTTAACTTTTGTTGTTGTGAAAGGTAAGATTGTTAATTCTGTTCTTTTAACCTAGCTGAATAAATTTAATCTCAAAGATAAACTCATATCGCAAGCGTATGATGGAGCAGCTCTTATGGGTGGCTTAAGAAAAGGTGTGCACATTAGCACATTATGAGTATTTCTATGCGCACATAATAAACATAGTACTTAAAAACGTATGTTCCATTATTAAAAGAGTGATAATTTTCTTTGCAAACATTAGTCGAATAAGCTGTTTTAGGGTTTCGTACACAAATGGTAACAATAGGAACCCTATTACTAAGACTTCGCTGTCCGTCCGTCCGTCACCAGGTTGTATCTCATGAACCGTAATAGGTAGACAATTGAAATGTTCACAAACTATGTATTTCTATTGACGATATAACAACAAATAATAAAAATTAAATTAAATTAAAAATTAAAGGGGCCCCCATACAAGAAAAGTGACTTTTACGAAGTTTTTCATTCTTATTATTATCTGTCTGTCACCGGGGTGTATCTCATTTACAGTAACAGGTAGACACTTGAAATTTTCACAGAGTGTGTATTTCTATTGCCGCTATAACAGAAAATAATAAAAGTAAAATTACAAAAGGTGCCCCCGTACAAGAAACGTGTTTTTTCCTAGTTTTATTCTCATTCATTATTATTATCTTTGTTCAAGAAGGAACTTTTTTGAATTCTCCGGTATATAGCAAAAGCTAAAAAATGTTTTTAATTTGTTATTTCATCACACATTTTAGGTGACAAGTTTCAAGTCTTGGTTTGACTCATCAACAGGTCCCAAATAGCGAAATTGAGTGACTGGAAAAACAAATCAAAATATAGAACAAAGAAAAGAAATTAAAAAATTAACAACATTGAGAAAAATAGAAAAAAAAATTTTTTTAATAAAATTAAATGAAACAAGTGAAAAAGCTAAAGTTGGTCTAAGACCAATTCTTATGATACTCTAGATGAATGCCCGTATGAAATTTCGTATGGGTATCCATATGAGCAATTTTGATTTTTGCAGTGGTTTTTCGCATATATTTCTAGAACGGTTCGTCGGACAGAAAAAATGATTATAACCAATTTTATTGGATTTCATATCCTGAAGAAGTTTTTAGTACAATAAAAATGTCTTGGACTGATCGCTTTCACAGTATACATAAAAAACCTAATTTTTTATATGGCAACACCAAGAATGGGTTGCCCGATTTAGTCTATTTTTGAAATTTTATTTGCTAGTACAATGAAAATACCACGTACCAAATTTCAGCTCTCTACGGCAACTCGTTCTCAGGCAGTGTTCAAATATATAACGGAAAACGAAATTTTTGTATGGCAACCCCACGAAGGAGTTGCCTGATTTGTCTCATTTTCGAACTTAATTTTACTTTTTTTTTTTAAAGTCCGTGTACAAAATTGCAGCTCTCTAAGTGTACGCGTTCTCGCGTTATCGTGCGCACGGACGGACGGACGGACGGACGGACATGCAAAAATCAAAATAACTTTTAATATTATGCGTGGGTGTCCAATCCATTTTGCTCTACCATCATTATTTCGAGGTGTTGCAAACGGAATGACAAACTTAGTATACCCCTTTAGATTTCATCTAGGGTATAACAAGATTACTGTTTTGGACTTTTTACCGGGTTTAACTTAATTTTGTTCAAGAAAGAATTTTTTGGGATTCTCCGGTATATAGCAAAAGCTAAAAAATGTTCTAATTTGTTATTTCATCACACAACTCATTAGTTTTTGGTGACAAGTTTCAAGTCTTGGTTTGACTCATCAACAGGTCCCAAATAGCGAAATTGGGTGATTTGAAAAACAAATGAAAAAATGAAAAAAAGAAGAAAGAAATGAAAAGTTTGAGAAAATAGAAAAAACAATTTTTTTATTTATTAAAAAAATGTAAAAAAATTTTTTTAAAGAAGCAGATTCATTCGAAGCGAATCGAACCTGTATACGGCACGCAGTGGGCTGAAAAGTAAAGAAGAAAAGGAAGAAGAAGAAGCGTTTCGTGTCAGCAGAAAACCTTCCACTCATCGTTGCAGCTTGGTTTTCTGCCTGCTGCAGACGCTTGAAAATAGATCAAACTGATCTCTTCTCATATAAACTCAGAATAAATTCTGGGTTTGAAGTATATGAGGAAAAAACACTCCTATACGAGCCCAGGAGGAAAAATTAATAAAAAGATTACTCTTTTGGACTTTTTAGCGGGTTAAACTTAATTTTGTTCAAGAAAGAATTTTTTGGGATTCTGCGGTATATAGCAAAAGCTATTTTTCTCAAACTTTTCATTTCTTTCTTCTTTTTTTCATTTTTTCATTTGTTTTTCAAATCACCCAATTTCGCTATTTGGGACCTGTTGATGAGTCAAACCAAGACTTGAGACTTGTCACCAAAAATTAATGAGTTGTGTGATGAAATAACAAATTAGAACAATTTTTAGCTTTTGCTATATACCGAAGAATCCCAAAAAATTCTTTCTTGGACAAAATTAAATTTAACCTGATAAAAAGTCCAAAAGAGTAATCTTTTTATTTATTTTTCCTCCTGGGCTCGTATAGGAGTGTTTTTTCCTCATATAATTCACACCCAGAATTTATTCTGTGTTTATATGAGAAGAGATCAGTTTGATCTATTTTCAAGCGTCTGCAGCAGGCAGAAAACCAAGCTGCACCGATGAGTGGAAGGATTTCTGCTGACACGAAACGCTTCTTCTTCTTCCTTTTCTTCTTTACTTTTCAGCCCACTGCGTGGCGTATACAGGTTCGATTCGCTTCGAATGAATCTGCTTCTTTAAAATTTTTTTTTTTACATTTTTTTAATAAATAAAAAAATTGTTTTTTCTATTTTTCTCAAACTTTTCATTTTTTTCTTCTTTTTTTCATTTTTTCATTTGTTTTTCAAATCACCTAATTTCGCTGTTGATGAGTCAAACCAAGACTTGAAACTTGTCACCAAAAATTAATGACTTGTGTGATGAAATAACAAATTAGAACATTTTTTAGCTTTTGCTATATACCGGAGAATCCCAAAAAAATCTTTCTTGAACAACAATAAAAACATTAAAAAAACAAGTGAAAAAGCTAGAATTGGTCTAAGACCAATTCTTATGATACCCTAGATGAATGCCCGTATGAAATTTCGTATGGGTACCCATTTGAGCAATTTTGATTTTTGCAGTGGTTTTTCGCATATATTTCTACAACAGAAAAAATGATTATAACCAATTTTATAGGATTTCATATTCTGAAGAAGTTTTTAGTACAATAAAAATGTCTTGGACTGATCGTTTTCACAGTATACATAAAAAACCTAATTTTTTATATGGCAACACCAAGAATGGGTTGCCCGATTTAGTCCATTTTTGAAATTTTATTTGCTAGTATAATGAAAACACCATGTACCAAATTTCAGCTCTCTACGGCAGTGTTCAAATATATAACGGAAAACGAAATTTTTGTATGGCAACCCCACGAAGGAGTTGGCCGATTTGTCTCATTTTCGAAGTTAATTTTACTTTTTTTTTCAAAGTCCGTGTACAAAATTTCAGCTCTCTAAGTGTACGCGTTCTCGAGTTATCGTGCGCACGGACGGACGGACAGACGGATGGACGGACGGACGGACGGACGGACATGCAAAAATCAAAATAACTTTTAATATTATGCGTGGGTGTCCAATCCATTTTGCTCTACCATCATTATTTCGAGGTGTTATAAACGGAATGACAAACTTAGTATACCCCTTTAGATTTCATCTAGGGTATAAAAACTAGATTCATTCGAAACGAATCGAACCTGTACTCGCCCGCAATGGGCTGAAAAATAAAAAGGAGTAATCTCTATCTTTATTATTATTATCAAAAGTAGGTTTTTTTTCAAATGACAGCATTATTATTATTTTTTCAAATGACAGCATTATTTTTTCACATGACGCCTACTCTCATTTGAAAAAACCCTTAATGCGCGAGTCCGACTCGCACTTGGCTGGTTATTTTTTACATTATCGCCGAAAAGAAATTATTTTCTCAGAGGGATTTGTACCATTAGCATGTCAAACAAAATGGAATTATCACTCCAAAATAGTAAATTGCATTACAAAAAACAAAGGAAAGCACCTAGAATGCTTTCAGAGGATCCAAAATGAGGATCATTGGGATGACAAAAGTATTTGAATACCATTTCTTTTATTTATTAGAGATGCAGCTGGTTTTGAACGATTGCTGAAAGATAAGGAATTTATTTTGCTAACAAGATTTTTCTATAAAGTTTAAAAACACGTAGATAGTATTATTCATGCCCTGCAAAATTTTGAATGGGCGATTGCTGACATTGGAAATAATACACAAAACTTTAAGGTTAATTTGGAAGAAAACTGGGATGTATTAACTTCAAAACGACATGGGCTAGAGCTAGACATCCCTATGGAAATGGTGATGAAGGGAGTATGTGATATGATAAATAATCAAATTGAAGAACGTTTTGAGAAAAGTGAAATGTTTCAGTATTCTGTCTTGTGGATCAGAAAGAATTTAGCAACTTTAAAGAAAATTTTCCCGATATACAAATAAATCCATTAATAAACAAGTAAAAACGCTAAAATTGGTCTAAGACCAATTCTTATGATACCGTAAATGAATGCCCGGATGTAATTATGTATGGTGACAATAGGCAACTTTGATTTTTGAAGGGATTTTTCATATATATTTCTAGAATGGTTCGTCGGACAGGAATTATGATTATAAAAAATTTCATATTTGGAAGAACTTTTAAATGCAATAAAAACGTCTAGGACTGATCGTTTTCCTAGTATACGTAAAAACCAAAAGTTTTATGTGACAACACCAAGAAGGGGTTGCCTGATTTAGTCCAAACCAAACCGAAGATATTCTTTTTCAATGTTGACCATACCAAAAGATAGCCCGGCTTATGATGGGTAGATTTTGGTATTAGCACTTCGATGATATCTGTGTGCATTTTCGAGAAAAATGGCAAAGGAAAACGTTGCATAGAGTACCTACAATTTGAGGGCTTATATCTCGATAATAAAGAGTTAAACTGGAATTTTCAATATAACACTTTCGTATTAGTTTTATTCGCGGAATTCAAAAATGTAATCTAAATGTATCCTTAATGAGGACAAAGAGGAAATTTTTTAAATATATCCTTTTCCAAGTCCTTTTTCAAGGACTTTGGCTATGTCAGAGGATACCTTGACTAAACATGCGTAACTTTTATTATTAGGACTTTTTCGATATCTCTGCACATTTTCGAGAAAAATGCCCAGGGAACACGATACGTGGGACACCCTGTATAATAACAACACCTTTAATGGCTTCTCAACTTGTCGCATTTTATGAAATTTCCACAGAACAATGATTTAGTTAATATTTTTTCGGAAGTATTGAAATTAATTGAAGTAGCTTTAACAACTGTTGAGGCAGAGCGATGTTTCAATACTTTAAAAAGAATAAAGACATTTTTAAGAAATACGCTGGGGCAAGAAAGATTAACTGCACTTGCAGTGTTATCTACCTAAAAGAAAAGTATCACCGAAATATCAGATTTCAATCAAAAAGTTTTTGATAAATTTGCTGCTAAAAAAAATTGATGAGCAGAATATTTATATAAATAAGGTAACTGAATCTATTTATGAGTATTGATTCTGGTTATAACCTAGTGAGAAAACCGTTTAACAAACATTTTAACAAAGATTTAATATTTCAATGCGAATGCAACATATATTTTATTTGCATTTGACATGGAAATTTTATTTCTGGCTGGCGAGTATTGCGTTCTATAATACTGGGGTGCCAGGCCAGACACGTTACCTACATATATTATTGAAGTGGATAACAAAGCAGGTGACTACTATTGCTATTATATAAGGTGTGTGTCTGAGCATAGATGGCATAAGAACTAGATGTCGAATAGAGTACCAGTAAAAGTATACAGATTTTAAATCGCTGGTCCATTCCGGAATAGACCACAACATGTTTCAGAGGTGCTGAGAACAAATGTTCCTTTAACAGCAGTTTTGTACACATTTGGTCTTAGAAATTTACTAGAATATTTGTTGCTTATTGCTTGGCTACGCGTCTACGCTCATAGCAATTTTTGTCGCCCTCCAAAAGTGCGTATAAATTCTAGGGAAAAATTTTCCATTACATTTCTAAGAAAAAACTGCGGCCTCGGCCAATGCATGAAAATTCGAAGGAAGAAGTTTCCAGTAAATTTATAAAAAAAATTGTGGCCTTCCCTTCATCGGGTTGTGGTAATGGTCAATAGAGCAGGAGGTGATAGTCCTCACTTAGTCAAACAAAAAATTGGCAGGCAGTTGGGGGGGGGGGGGGGGTGGAAATATCAACCGTTTCCGAGTTTTGGAGTTGCAGGTTGATTAAAAAACAAAGTTAGTTTTTCACAAAACTCAATGTATCTCAAAAAGTACAGGGCATAATGTCACACTTAAGAGCTCAGTATATGTAGAACTTCTAGGCCTTTCCAACGACTGCTCAACTGGCTCCGTACCGCTCTCTCCAAGGAAGTTATGGTTGTCTAAACTAAAACTGATTTTTTTACCTTTGTTTTACTCTGACATCTTTTTGTTTTTAAATTTTTAAAAATAGGTAGTTAACATACGTTTTTTTACAAAAAATGTAAACTGGGGACTCTCCTCTTTAATTTGACTGTGCTATCTGTAGCCGTTAAAGAGTTATTAGCTCTTAACCTATTCTCTCAGTGACTCAAAATCGTAATTTGCAACAAAAATCGTCTAATTTGGGTATGACTTGAATTAAAGCGGAGATACCTCAGTTTTCAGTTTTTGTAAAGGAAGTTATGTTACTTATTTCTAAAAAAAACAAAAAATTCAAAGTAAAACAAAACTTCAGAAAATCCGAAATTTTTAGTTAAGATAACAATAACTCCATATGGGGTAAGGGAAACGGCAAAAAATAAATCTTGTTATTAGGTAGTAAATTTATTTACATGTTTCTAAAATGTTTCTACGGGCCCCCACTTGTATATTTTATCACAAGCCGTCACTTTAATTAGGTAAACTATATTTAAAACAAGTGAAAAAGCTAGAATTGAAGGAAATGAATGTTCGTTTGTAATTTCCTGGGTGACCATCTGCACAAGTTTTATTTCTGAAGTGGTTTTTCGCAAACTGATTATAAGCAATTTTATAGGATTTCATATTGTCAAGAAACTTTCAGTACAATAAAACCTTCTAGGATTGATCGTTTTTACAGTATATGTAAGGAACCAAAATTTGTATACGACAACACCAAGAAAGTGTTGCCCAATTTACTTCATTTTTCAAACTTTATTTACTATTGCTATGAAAACACGATGTACCAAATTTCAGCTATCAATGTCGACACCTCATTATGTTCTCAGGCAGTGTAAAAAAGCAACATTTTTGTATGGCAACCCGAAGGAGTTGGTCGATTCGGCTACTTTGTGCTTTTTTTTTAAAGTCCTCAAACTGAACGCATTCTCGAGTTATCGTGCTGTTGAATATACAAAACCCTTATAGTATATACAGCATCACAAAAAATAAAAGAAAAAGATCTGAAAGGAAATCGAAATTAAATTTTCATAGGCTAACCATGCCCAAAAACACGGTTGGCTTATCTCTTGCGCTTATGAAGAAAGTTGCGTCAGCAATTTCCCGTGATTACAGAAATAATCAACAGACCCAACAGATTGTTCTTCCACGCCTCACTAATAGAACTTCACAAGATCAACATAACACGAAAAGTCCTCAAGTCTTCAATATAAGACTCAAGTGCACCTTTCGTGGTCACCGAGGATACGCAGATGAAAACGGCAGACAGAAAAAGAGATGGGAAGCGCGGAGTCAGGAAAACCACATGCGGTCGACCCAAAACTTCTCGGCTCGGCTATAAACCCATAAATAAACTCAAAAGGTCACCTCAAGCGCCCGTATCTTGTGGACCTACTGTGAAACTTAACGGCTAAACAAAACTGGTAATGGACACCGGGGCTAAGGTTAGTATTATTAAGAAAAGAGCAATTAAAAACCTCAATATTATTAATTCAAACGGGGCATGCACTTTACAGATCCATTTTGGAACCGGAAATACATAAGGAAATTGCAAGGGCAACTTTAAATTTAAAAAATAAAATTCTCTGCAAATTTCAGGTGGTACGAAACCTGCCAGGTCTTTCCGATGACGTGTTTTAGCAAACGATTTGCTATCAAATCATTGTAATGTTGAGGGCACAATAGCCCTATACAAGACGCGTGCGAGCTCAGTATGACCCGAGCAGAAGCAACAATGACTCATCTGCCCAACAAGCTAAATTATAAAAGCTTTAATGGCCCGGAGCAAAATAAGAAATGCGAGCGATGATTGCGAGTAGATGACTCCTCCATCCGGTATTTCTAGATTAAATATAAGGCATAAGAGCCCATTTATAGGCGCGTGCGAGCACAGTAACATCTGTTCAAAAGTAAAATTGACTCCACCAAGCAAAAAAGTTAGTATTACGAATCAATCGTGCCCCAGAGCCCCATAGGAAATTCGTGCAAGCTCAGTAAGACCTATTCAAAGGCATAGTCGACTTCACTACCCTGCAAAATTAGTAAAAAAAGTAAATATGGCGCAAGAGCCCCATAAAAGACGCATGAGAGATTCGTAAGACCTTAATAAATCAAAAATTGGCCCCTCCGTCAAGTAGCATTAAGAAAACAAATTATTCACGGCCCATAAGCCAAAATACGAATGCGTGCGAGTACTCGGACCAATGTAAAGTACCCACAAAACAAGGTACTGCATCAACCCAGCAGCAGGAAGCACATATTCTGCGATTTAATAAAATAGGTGTAAGTAAAGATAAGGCTACAAAGTACAATAAAACAAGGTTTTCGGAAAACACAGCTATCTTATAAGACGTAAGATACCTATTTCCCGATCAAGAAGATCATAACAAATAGCCCGGAACTCACCTGGTTAGAGCAAGAGTTCAACGCGAAAGAAAAATCTTCGATATCCAAACTATGTTACGAGTACAACGATATCTTTTATCTGAAAGGTGACAAGCTAACATACACAAATGCTATCACCTATAATATCCCTTTAATACAAGATCAAGCGCCCATAAACCAAAAGGCCCACAGATTACCATTAACTCAGAGACAGTTAATCAACGAAAAATGCGAGAAAAGCTAGATAACGGGATAGTCCAAACTAGCAAAAGCCTTTGGAATTCACCCTTTTTTGTTACCCCAATAAAGCGGCACCCAACGGTGAGAAAAAGTGGCGCATCGTTGTCTATTTTCGTAAATTAAACGAAAAGATAATAGGCGACGCATTTCCGCTACCCCGAATCGAGGATATTCTTGACCAACTAGGTCATGTCAGGTATTTTACCACTCTCGATTTGGCCAACTGCTGTCACCAAGTCTTAGTCGATAAGAAAGACCCACATAGGACCGCTCTAAACACTAGTTACGGCACTACGAATTCAAGCGTATGCCATTCGGACTCAAAAGAGCTCCCGCTACATTCCAACGACTCATGAACTTCATTCTGACAGTCCAGCAAGGCTTCGAATGTTTCGTTTATCTTGACGACGTCGTCATTTAAGGAAAAAACTTAAATGACCACAAAACTGAGAAAAGTTTTCAAAAAATTGAGAGAAAATCACCTCAAATTGCAGCCAGAGAAGTGCCATCTTTTGAGACGAGAAGTTGTTTACCTAGGGCATAAATGCTCTAGAGAAGGTGCATTATCAGACCCCCGGCAAAATGGCCTGTGTCCATACATTTCCTCTTACCAGAACATTAAGGCAATTACAATTATTTTTGGGACTTGCCAATTACTACTAGTACTCGCACGTAGCGCATCAGCTGCAGACACAGGATATTCTATTATTAAAATCGCTAGATCTCAAAACCTTCAAAAAGGTCACCCATTATTCCAAAGTGGACACTTACGTCACTATGTTAGGCCTTCCTGTAACAATGGCAACAATGTCTAAGGAAGCCGTAGTGAAGTTGCTCTTCAAGCTATTAAACGAAGAGCCCCAATGCCCAATCAGAGGACAAGTACTTCCCACAGACTTACTTATCAAATTAAGTAAACCCAATTCGTGGATATTCTCGTTAATAGAACCAACAGTTGTTCACCTCCAGTGTAATCAACAATTGTTGACCTCAAAAATTGAAGGCCAAGAAATAATAACGATGCACCATTCCTGTCAACCACAAGTGGAATCGCAAATCCTACACTATGAGGCAGAAAATATCCATTCATTGAGTCTCAAGTAACCCAATTACCGTCCATTAGAGCAAATGGTAGAAAAATACCTCAATGAAACCCACCAAGAAGTACAATCCGAGAGTATTAGTACAAAACTATGCTCAGGAGGTGATACTAATAGCCTTATCTTAAAAGGTACCTGGACGAACAATTAGCAAAAATGAGTGCTCACATAAGTCGTGCCGGACCTAGGGGTCAATCTCTGAGTCACCGCAATTAACAACGCCTACTTCGGGAAGGGAAGGTGTGGCAGTAAGCTCCCTCGCCAAACTCGTCGCCGGAGAATCAAAAACATCGTGACAACACGTGCATAGTCCGCGAATAGCGACGAGAAAAACGCCGCCTAAAATAGAGAGAAATCAAAAACAAGTAAGGACTGGCGGAAAAAAGGGAGGTGTGAACAAAATATTCTTACCTGAGGCCACCAGAGATTGGCCCCTGTGAAGAAACGAGGGCAGCTACAACCTGTGGTAGGTTCCAGCTACGGTCTGGGCGCCCCATACAGTACTGCGACTCGGGGCTACACGCAACTCGTACAAAGAGTAATCCGTGGAGGATAACCCCACGAGAATGCGCCAGGGCTCCTTTTTCAGTTTCACGGTTAACAACATCCCGTAAACTTTTTTTCGGTGAATCGACGCAGATAAGACAATACTAGACTGTCCTCACTGAAGGATAATATGTCTGTGTATTCTGCCGAGCCCTGTAGAGATCTCCACCAACAAAAGTACCAAACCCATAATCAAGCGAAATTTAATAGGCACAAATAAGGAATTTCAAACCAGAAGTGGCTTACGCTTTCAATCCTTTTTCTGTCACCTTTCCCTGCGAGTTATTCCTCTTCCAAGAATAACTCTCTTTTTCATAGGGGGAAGGCATGTTGTATATTCAAATTCTATATATATACAGCACAAAAAAAAATAAAAAAAAAAGATTCATGGTAGAAAACTTTTGAATAGGTCGAAATTAAGGGATCAATTAGGGCTACTTTAATGCCACTTCCCAGAATATAATGCCCTAGTATTTTATTTAAAAAATCTATGGATTACTCAGCTTTATTAAAAGTTAAGACCACCACTACTGAAAATAAGTTAAATAGTATTCTCCCAACAGTGTTCACTGCATAATATTTTGGGGCTCAATTAGGGATAATTTAATGCAGAGAGTTTTGTTATGAAAATTCATAGCGAAATAAGTCAATTGAAATTGACTCAGTTTGCTGCTAAGTCTACAGCTCGAGAAATGAGTGGAAAAAACTCTTTATGCAAACGAAAAATCATTTTTTTTTTAAAAAGAAATTTCATTGCAAAAAGAGGGCATTTCATATAAGCAGGAACCGTGTAATCGTCAGTACGGCTTGGTTCCTGCCTGCTGTATATGCCAAAAAAAACAGCCAAGCTGACCTCATAAATAGACTTAAAATAAATTTTAAGTGTGAATTATATGAGGCGAAATACTACGTATTTACTTGAATCCCTAGCAAGATTTAACCCTATGCGGGACTAGCATTTCATAGAGAGCTTTGCTATGAAAATTCATAGCGAAATAAGTCAATTGAAATTGACTCAGTTTGCTGCTAAGTCTACAGCTCGAGAATTGAGTGGAAAAAACTCTTTATGCAAACGAAAAATCTTTTTTTTTTTTTTGAAAAAAGAAATTTCATTGCAAAAAGAGGGCATTTCATATAAGCAGGAACCGTATAATCGTCAGTACGGCTTGGTTTTGATTTTTCATAGGAAAACTCTCCATGAAATTTTAGTGCCGCAAATACGCAGTATTTCGCCTCATATAATTCACACTTATAATTTATTTTAAGTCTATTTATGAGGTCAGCTTGGCTGTTTGCTTTGGCATATACGGCAGGCAGGAACCAAACCGTACTGTCGATTATACGGTTTCAGCTTATATGAAATGCCCTCTTTTTGCAATAAATTAAAAATTGTTTGTTATGTGTCACAGGAATACATCTTTCCTTTTTTTGTATTAAATTTGCCACTATTTTGCTACTATTAGTATTTTAATAAATCAAATGATACTTTTGGTAAACTTCAAGTAAGTGGCAAAGTGGTAAATTACTTTTGTGTGTTTGTTTTACAGGTGATCATTTTCTTCACGGCAGCTATCAACAGGTACATTTAAATTCACGATTATGGCAACATGATTACATGTACATATTATGGTAAAAAAAATAATTGTGTTGTAAATTATTGATCAATTGTTTATATGATTAAATTAATGTATATTTATTAATATCTTGCTTTCTTTTTTACAGATTTCAACGTGGGATCGTGAGACCTGACACTTTTCTCAGGTACACCCTGATACATACTGATTTTAATACACGTTTTTTCCTTGCAGGTGTAGCTAAACAGGGCTAATTGAGTGCCATAACACCGAATTCAATAGTCTAGTCTATTTTTAAAAAATCCGTGGTTAACCCAACTTTATTAAAAGTTAGGACCACCACTACTGAAAATAGGTTAAATAGTATTCTCCCAACAGTGTTCACTGCACAATATTTTAGTGCTCAATTAGGGATAACTTAATGCCACATCCCCGAATTTAATGCTCCATGGAAAACCCAACTTTATTAAATGTTAGGACCACCACTACTGAAAATAAGTTAAATAGTAATCTCACAAGTGTGTTCACCGCATAATATTTTAGGGCCTAATTAGGGCTAATTTAATGCCACATGCCCGAATTTAATGCTTTAGCGTTTTTTTAAAAAATCCATGGATAACCCAACTTTATCAAAAGCTAGGACCATGGTAAATAGGTTAAATAGCATTCTCACAACAGTGTCCACTGCATGATATTTTAGGACCCCAATAGGACTAATTGATTGAACTACAGGAAAGACTAGATGAACAGTCCATAACGTGTAGCAACAGCATGAATGTAAGCTTCCTAAGATAGCTCTTCCCAACTTCGATGGGACGAATACACAATGGAAACCATTTATGGATCTTTTCACTGAGCTAACACATCGTCAGTCTATAATTGCAGCAGGAAACATGTATTAACTGAAAGCTCATCTTACCGGTGAACCAAGGCGGTTGATAAGCCATCTACAAGCCACGGATCAAAACTACACCGTGGCTGGGAATATACTGACAAACAGACACAATAACTCAAGAAGCATAATTACTGCACTTTTAAATGAACTGCTGTCACAAAGTACGTTGATAGTTGAATCTGGAACTGGAATAAAGCGGATCCATGATGTCAGTATAGAATGCCTTCTATCACTATAGAACATGGGGGTTAAGATCGAGGAATGGAATGCCATATTGATCCACATATTACTTCAGAGGCTAGACAAAGAATCCCGGAAAATGTACGAACCATCTCTCCAGCGCCCTCGTGAAATGCAAAACGTAGATGACTTCTACTAGTTCCTAGAATCCAGATTTCAGATGCTGGAGGCAATAAAATTTACAGATGCAACAAGTTCCTGAATTCATCTCTTGACAATTAGTTCCAGCTGGTGAAGCAATTCAAGCTTTGCAACTGCCTGAAACCTGGATATCAGATTCAAGGATGCACTTCAGGAAATTGCTCATATTTCAGGGTCCGACACAACAGTCTGTTCCACAAATTATGCCGTGACAAGCAAGAGACCGCCAGGCCCTTTCATACAATACGACAGAATAACACAACACTGCAGTCAATTACTCCTTCAAAATTAATACAGCAAACTTCGAACAAAGCTACCACCAGTCTTAAGGCATCAGCCAAATCATAAGTCTTACTGGCAACATCTGTAGTGGACATTTTCAATGCAACAGGAGCTCTGGTTCCATGTCGAATACAGCTTGATTCAGCGTCTCAATTACATTTTATCCGGGACAGTTTTGTTCAACTTCTGGGTTCAAAGAGACACAAAATTAGCATTCCGATTATTGGCATCGGTGGACATGAAACCATTGCCAAACAGGAGCCTAAATTAGCCTTACACTCTAGAGCAAATGATTTTACAAATACACTTACAGCTGTTGTACTGCCGAAGATCAGCGACTATCAGCCAGCAACATATGTGTGTACCTCAAGATGGAAAAACCAGCGAACATCCAGTTGGCAGATCCCGATTTCTATCAGCCTCCAGCAATCGACATGCTGATATGAGCTAACTTGTACTATGATCTCTTACAAGGTGGCCAGATTCAAGTATCCAACAATCTGCCTCTCCTACAAAACCCTCGCTTGGGCTGGATTGTAGCAGGGAGAATTCCAAATTCGTCGCCCATCAGTCGCTTTCAATGCAGTATTGCAACTCAGCCTCCAGTAGCAGCTCTGGAGAAACAATTACTCAAATCTTGGGAATTAGACCAACATGATGCACCATCAAACAGGATAACAAAGGAAGAATACGAATGCAAGCAGCACTTTCAAGAGACATTTCAACGTTCTCCATCAGTTCAGCTATTGACCAGCTACCATTTCGCGATCACCACACAAAGCTAAAACGACAATAACAGGCCTTCATGCGAGAATACGAGCACCTGGGTCACATGCAAACAATACACGAGGAACTCAACCCATCCGGGAATTATTACTTACCACATCACTGCGTTGTTAAACCTGAGAGTTCGAGCACGAAACTCCGTGTAGTGTTCAATGCGTCAACCAAGACTACAACTAGAAAATCTCTGAACGCCATCCTCAAGATTGGACCAACTGTACAATCAGACTTGTTTTCCATTCTAATAAGATTTAGAATGCACAAATATGTGATGACCGCAGATATATGCAAGATGTATCGGCAAATCCAAGTGGATCCCGAGCAGAAAAAATATCAACTTATTCTCTGGCGCGAGTATAAAGACAGGCATCTTCATACATACCAACTCAAAACAGTAAAATATGGCATGGCTTCAGCACCTTTTCTAGCTACAAGGTGTCTTAATCAATTAGCGCTTTTGGAAGTCGACACCTTTCCTCGGGCAGGTAAGGTCATACGAACTGATACTTATGTTGATGACATCCTAACTGGAACAGACTCCATTGATGATATCATCAAACTAAGAGGGGAGTTAGTGGCATTTCTAAAAAGTGGAAATTTCGAACTAAGGAAGTTCTGTTCAAATCACCCAGATATATTGCGTACCTTTCCATTCCAAGGAGACGAAGTCGTGAAAACCCTAGGAATTATTTGGCAACTAAGGGATGATGTCTTTCAATTCAAAACAACACACCATGTGTCAGACAAGACTACCAAGCAAACAGTTCGGTCGGACATCACTCGTATTTTTGACCCACTTGGACTAGTTGCACTTGTGACAGTTCTTGGCAAACCATTTGTATAGGATCTATGGAAATCAAACATTTCGTGGGATGAAGAACTTCCAATACAGTTAAAAAAAAGGTGGGAACTCTTTCAATGCCCATTGAAAGAGCTCAGTTGTTTCAAAATCTCAAGACACGTATCATTCACCGATCCAGTGGAGCTTCAGTTGCACGTCTTTTCTGATAGCAGTGCATCTGCATATGGAACATATCAGGCCGGTAGATAACTTCGCCAAATATGAGTTCAATTGTTGTGTTCAAGATTAGCACCCCTAAAATCAACAACGCTAGCAAGACTAGATCTGTGCGCTGCTGTCAATGGCTACCGAAGAATTTATCAAAGGTTTACTACTAAATGGATTGAACAATCGTTCTTTCATGGATTGCTGCACCTGTCGTGTCCCTAATTAAATTAGGTAATTATTGAATTAAAGGTGAAATTCAATTGGGGGCCAGCATGTGAGGACTCTTTTAAAACCATTAAATAGTCGCTCGCTTCCTCTCCCGTGCTAGGTTATCCATACTTCAATAAGGAATTCACGCGTATCACAGATGCTAGCGGAGAATCATTATGTGGCGTATTAGAACAGGATGGGAAGCCAATTAGCTATGCCAGCCGCATGCTTAATCCTGCTGAGAGAAATTACTCCACCACGGAGCGGGAAATGCTTGCTATTATTTGGGCGGTACGAAATTATAAATGTTACCTTCTGGGCAGGCATTTTAAAATTAAAACAGATCATCAGCCGCTCCGAGGGATTTTTAAGGTAAGGGATACCACGTCACGCATGGTGCGATTCCATCAGAAATTGTCTGAGTACGATTTCGAGATTATCTACCAGAAGGGAAAGGAGAACGGTAATGCGGATGCCCTGAGCAGCATACCCCAGCCAGTAGAAGGCACCAGTAAAGAGAAAGAATCCCGCTGTCTTGCGGTTACACGAGCACAAGCCAAGAAACAGGATTCAGAGGTTGAAGAAAAAAAAACCCAGAGCCCGAGAGTGAATGGGAAGATATTGAAGAGGCCAAGAGAATGGTAGGAAGAGCGCTAGACAGTCAAACACCCCAACATGTGACCGAACCGGAGGATATTCTGGTAATACTGAAGGATTATCATGATTCCCGATTTGGAGGACATTTCGGCGGAAACAAAACATTAAACTGGGTGAAACGCTTCTATCGCTGGAAAGGAATGAAGAATTATATAGTGAAATATATTCGCAAATGTAGGCAATGTCAAAGAAATAAGCATTCTAGAGCCATTAAAATGCCATTTGTCATAACAGAAGTATCGGAAAAGCCGTTCGATAAGGTATACGTTGACTTCATGGGGCCATTACCTACAAGCCATAATGGCAACAAATGTATACTGTATATGACGGATGACCTGACGCGTTTTGTGGATTTCGTGGCGGTACCCTATCAGGAAGCAAACACGGTAGCCCGAGCACTATTTGACCAAATACTGTAATAAACGATACATTATTCTAGTATATTGTTCATGAATTCTAGTACTTATTGAAGTTTCTATTATATGTAAGTTAGTTAGACAGTCGCACTTGAACTCTTGAACTGTAACCTTAGTACGTAGATTTAATAAATTTGTAAAACCACATTTTCCATTTTATCTTAATTGCCTCCCAACACAACAAACTGGCGACGAGGATTATTTTTTTTTTAAAATAAAACAAGGAATAATGGATGACATCTCGAAAGCACTTAACGCGATAGCGGCTCAACAACAAAAGTGGATGGAGGATTTTTTAAAGAAGCAAGATGAAATGATGAAGGCCCACATTCAACAAGTAAAGGCAGCCCCAACAATCGTAAGTAGACACGTACCACCATTCCCAGAATTTGATAAAGAAAAACATGGTTGGGGAACATTCCTGATACAATTGGATCAGCATTATGCTGCATACAAAATCACCGAAGATGATGAAAAAAGAGCTTTCTTTTTGTCGTGGATGGGAGCCAGTCTATTTGAATTAACTCAAAAATTATTCGGAGGACAAGAAATAAGTAAGATCACATATAAAGCATTAACAGAAAAGATTACAGAGCATTTCAGATCAAAAACGCATGTGCTAGCACCGAGATATAAATTTAACCAGGCAAAAATGGCGGAGGAACAAACATATTCAGAGTGGGTTGCAGAGCTACGCGGAATAGCAAGAGATTGCCTCTTTGTGTGCGAAAAAGATGGTTGTGAACAGTCTATGGTGGATAGTTTAATTCGAGATATGGTCGTCTTACATACACCTCATGACGTTGTCCGTGTAGCTGCTTTACAAAAAGCAAATCCATCTCTTGCAGAAGTATTGACAATCGCGGAGACTCTTGAGTCCACACAAAAATCAGTACAAACGATAAAAGGGGAACAAACATCTGCAGCTACATATACTATATATGAAAAAGTCTACACTACACAAACCATCACAAGGGGAACACAGACAAAACTCACAAACGTCAGGGAAGAGACACATTGACATGAAATCTTGCCCAAACTGCGGAAAAAGTCATAATCGCTCTCACTGTTTTTACAAAGACTCTGTGTGCAGTAATTGTGGAATAATGGGACACTTAGAAAAGTAAACAAACATTTAGAGTTCGCGTAATTGAAAAAAGTTTTAAAACTGGAAGTAGCCATCAAGTTTTCTCTTCAAGTGCACAAGAAAATTTAAGGAACTCAATAGTCTGCAGTGGATTTCCTCAGGATTCATCAGATAAGATAATAATCAATCTCAGTGTAAACAATAAAAACATAGCTTTTTTAGTTGATACAGGCGGTACGTGCACTATGATTAGTGCTGAAACGTTCAAAAATTTGGGAGTTCCAGTGTGTGACGAAGTCAACTTTAACCTCAAATCATACGGAGGCGTAGAAATCCCAATTAAAGGTACATCAAATGTCAACGTGGCTTGGAGAGGAAAACTTTTTAAATTAAAATTGATAGTGACAGATGTAAAGGATGGCAAAAACGTACTAGGCATGGATTGGTTCAGCATTTTGGGGTTAGAAATTACCCAACAACAGGTATTTGCAATTGAAAAGCAAATAGATGTAGATGATTTAAAAATAAAAGTAAGTAGCCTTTGTAGAAAATACAGTGAAATTTTTGATGCCAAACTAGGATACTTTAATTTAACTAAAGCTCATTTGTCGTTAAATTCTGACGCCATTCCAAAGTTCTATAGACCAAGAACGACTCCTTTTGCACAAAAGCAACAGGTTCAAGAGGAAATAAATCGGCTGGTTCAAGAGGGCATCCTAATGCCAATAAAAAGCAGTGAATGGGCAGCCCCAATTGTAATAGTGCCGAAACCAAATGGGAAAATTAGAATTTGCGGTGACTTCAAAATAACCGTGAATCAGCAACTAGCAACGGATACATACCCAATACCGCAGATGGAAGAATTATTCCAAAAACTACATAAGGGAAAAATATTTTCGAAGGTTGATTTAACCGACGCCTATTTCCAAATAGAGCTTGATGAAGAATCAAAGAAGCTCGCTGTTATTAATACACCTTTTGGCCTGTACAGATATGAAAGATTACCTTTTGGGATAGCATCAGCTCCCGCAATTTTCCAAAAAATCGTGGATCAGGTTATAAGCGGGATGGATAATTGTGCTGCATATTTTGATGATTTTGTTGTTACTGGTAGTAGTAATGAGGAGCATATTGCAACCCTAGAAGAATTTTTTAAGCGTTTCAAAGAGGCTGGACTTAAATGTAACATTAATAAGTGTAAATTTTTTGAGAATAGCGTTGAATATCTTGGACATAGTTTATCTAGCAAAGGAGTAGAACCCACAAATTCAAAGCTAGAGGCGATTTCAAACATTCCAAGGCCACAAAATATCAAAGAAGTCGAAGCTTTCATTGGTAAGGTAAATTATTATAGAAAATTTATAAAAAAAATTTCCGACATAGCTGCTCCGCTAAATTTTCTGAGAAGAAAGAATGTAAAGTTTACCTGGGGTACATCTCAAGAAAAATCTTTTCAGAATCTCAAACAACAGATAATTGATACTACAAACCTCGTACATTTTACAGACAAATATCCCCTGATACTAGCAACAGATGCATCCTCTATTGGAATTGGGGCTGTGTTACTTCACAGATATCCTGATGGAAGAGAGCGCTCTATAGCACATGCGTCGAAAACACTGACGCAGCAGCAGCGTAATTACAGTCAAAGAGAGAAAGAAGCTCTATCCATAATTTTTGGTGTTCGCCGTTTCTATCAATACTTATATGGACGTAAATTTGAGCTATTAACTGACCACAAACCGCTCATTTCACTCTTTCATCCACACAAGCAGTTACCAACAATGACAGCCCAAAGACTGCAACGATGGGCTATAACGCTCATGGCATACGATTACGTTATTAGGTACAAACCCACTAATCGCCATGGGAATACAGATGGGTTATCTAGACTACCAGTGGGACCCGATATAAATTTCGACGATACAGAAGAAACTTGTCTCGAAACAACTATCCAATTTGACGAAAAAGTAGAAGAATTCCCTATAAACCATGAAGTAGTTGCAAAGTTCACCGGGGAAGATCTAGTATTGCAACAAGTTCAAAAATTTCTCAAGTATGGCTGGCCGAGTACTAATAAAAACCTTAGCAAAGATATTAAGCAATATTGTCAACGGAAGTTATCAATTTGCACGCATAAAGGAGTTCTATTGCTACAGACCGATTATAACCGAGTAATTCTTCCATCAAGACTAAGACGAACAGTTCTTCAGATGATACATAAAGGACATTGGGGTATTGTGCGAAGCAAGCAAATAGCTCGTAGATATTGTTGGTGGCCTGGAATCGACCGTGACATAGAGATGTTAGTTAAAAGCTGTAAGAATTGCCAAGAAAACTCGGATAATCCTCCACAGACTTTCAGTAGCTGGCCTGAATCATCAAGACCGTGGCAGCGAGTCCATATAGATTTTGCTGGACCTTTCAAGTCAAAGATGTTTTTGATTTGTGTAGATTCTTTTTCAAAATATCCGTTCGTTATAACCATGACATCAATCACGACAGAAGCAACGATAAGAGCATTGGCTCACATTTTTTCCACTGAGGGTTTACCAGAAGTTATTGTGTCGGACAATGGAACTCAATTTTCGTCATTTGAATCCCAGGCATATTGTAAACGAAATGGAATAAATCACATCACGTCTGCGCCTTTCCATCCAGCTTCAAATGGGGAAGCTGAGAGATTTGTGAGAACTTTTAACAAGGCTGTTCTTAAAATAAGTCAAAGCAACAAGGATTTGGACAGTTCCATTCTTGAATATCTCATAACTTATCGCTCAACTCAAACAAACAAGGGTAAAACACCAGCAGAATTACTTCATGGCCGGCAGCCACGTACATTATTATCATTACTTACAACACCAAAGGACAATATAATCGTCAGTTCAACAGAACGGAAGTTCTTATTAAATCAACCAGTACTATTTCGAAACTTTTCAACACATGGACCAAAATGGATGTCGGGGAAGGTGACACAAAGTATTGGATACCGCATGTACGTCATTGAAAATGCGGGACGTTGTTATAGACGCCACCAAAACCAAATGAGACCAGCTATAAATCCTCAGGATTATGTGGTTGCAAATCGACTCGCAGATGTCAGTTCACAAAGAAATCAAAATCAATTGGAAGAAAGATTAACAGACCTTTCAACATCCTGTACAAGGGGTCAGCAGCATGGATATACAAATCAAGACACCCAAAGCACAAATGAAGAAGTACTCCGCAGGTCAATGCGATCGCGTAAGCCAATCATAGCATTGTACAACCCCGAGCCTTTGAGAATCAGGGCACGGAAGAAATAAACCAGCGTTAGATGAATGTAATAAACGATACATTATTCTAGTATATTGTTCATGAATTCTAGTACTTATTGAAGTTTCTATTATATGTAAGTTAGTTAGACAGTCGCACTTGAACTCTTGAACTGTAACCTTAGTACGTAGATTTAATAAATTTGTAAAACCACATTTTCCGTTTTATCTTAATTGCCTCCCAACACAACAAATACTGAGTCGATATACGATTCACAAGCAAGTAGTGACTGAGCAAGGGACTAGTTTTACGGGTGAGGTCATGAAATGCTTATGCAAATTGTTAAAGATCAAGAAATTGCAGACTACCGCCTACTACCCGCAGTCAAACGCAGTAGAGTGACAGCATTCGACCTTGGCTAATTATCTAAAGAGTTTTGTGGATGCAGAGCCCAGGAACTGGGATGAATTTCTAAGAACTGCGGCGCACGCGTACAACAACACCGTACATACATTAAGCTTACGCCCATGGAGACTCTGTTTGGGTTTTGTGTCAGAAATCCCAAGCAATTTAATGCGTAAATCAGAACCACTTTATAACGCCGACAAGACAAATATCATTCTGTGCTGCGATTCAAGTTACAGAAGTCTTTTGAATTAGCACGGAATAATTTACAGCAAAATAAGGAGAAGTCGAAAAAGTACTACGATAAGTCGTCGAGAGGTCAACTTTTTCATGTGGGTGATAAGGTTCTGGTTAGGGACTTAGCTAGGGTGGCGAAATTGTCAGCTTTTTTTAAGGGACCCTACGAAGTCATATACATACACAACCCTGAAAACCTAACAATACTGCAAGGGCGGAACTTAAAGAGAATTCATGTTAATAGGCTAAAGAAGTTTGAACAATGACTGATTCACAGTTCGGACATGTAGTTACATAGATACTGATCTTCTCGAATTTCCCAATGACCAACTTCACGCTTAAAATTCTTTGCAAACTGTTCAGACCTTACATTTTCCTGCCAAGTCGAGGTACTAATCGTTCTAGCATTTCAGAAAAAAATATTAAAACCAGAAGAAGGATGCAGAAACCGCGAGCCGTGGAAGAAGCTTACTGGAAAGAGAGGAGGGAGGAAAGATAGACGTTTCATTTCTGTGAAAGGGTAAGATAATAAGGTAAAAAAAGGAATTAAAAGAAGAGTAGAAGGAAGAGAAAAAAGAGTATATGTAAAAAAAATATATATAAAAAATTAAAGAAAGATAGAAGGAGGAGAATAAAGAAAGAAAAGAAAAAATAATAATAAAAAATCAAAAGAAAGATAGAAGGAAGATAATTAAGAGTATAGGTAAAAAAGGAAGAATTACAAGAAAGATAGAGGAAAGATAATAAAGAGTATAGGTTAAAAAGAAGAAAAAATAAACAAATAATTAAATAAAAGAGAAAAAATTTGAGAAAAAAGTAAGTGTTTAAAGCTACTATAAGTATAGGAAGGTTGCCCGTTTAAAATAGGGTAGTTAAGTATACGGAAGTGCAACGATAGTGCTGGTAGTCCTGGTAGTAAGATCGGCGCTAGGCGTAGAACAGAGCGACTATAGTATGAAGGAGATAGCAGAGTCTGGAGTTCTTTTCGAATACCTGGGAAAGACACACTTCTACACCCGGCATTGGACTATCCTGTCTACGTTGCAGATGCCAGACATATCAGATAGCTTGAAGTTCGCCGTCAATTGCAGCAGCCTGATGGCAGGTCTTTAAACGAGGAGTTTCAGGATTTCCGGTTATTAGTTCAGATTGCTAAAGTGAAGGCCATCTTGACTAACCAACGCATCCTGGTCAGAGTAGACATTCCCCAACCCCAGAGGACTTCGTTCGACTCCCACAAAATCTACACCATCCTCGCAGCAGTAGATGAAGCCGGCTACCATATGTACGACCTAGACGTGGAATTTATTTCAGCCAACAACCACGAGAGGCAATATGTCTTACTAGACGACCACCAGTACCAGAGGTGTCAGCAGCTGATCAACATGTCGGCTCATACCCATTTACTGCGCCCACATTTGAGCCCAATAATTACGGCCATTGGCGATATTTGCGTTGTTTCGCAGTTTCAGTGTCAAGACTAGGGCTTGTAAGGAGAAAGTCATCCCGAAATGTAGCGCTCTATCGCGAATGATGACCAGAAATCACTTGCTGTTTGTGGTGGCCGAAAAAACAAAGCTGGAGGTCAACTGCTGCAATTCACCGACCAAAATAGGAGAGCTCTCATCGATAGGAGTATTGGACATAAAGGAACGCTGTCATCTGCAGATTGGAGATCTACTTATAACCTCCGAAGACGACGCTAACCGAAATGTAACTCTCTTTCAACCCGCACCTTCAGAATTACCTAAATCTGAAACCATAGTGACACCAACAGGTCCAAGGAATCCCGAACATCCAAAGGGACAAACAGGAGACATACAACTTCTAGCGGCAGGTAATTTCAATCAAGCCTGGAAAGATCATGCTGAGAGGATAGCCAAGGTTCAGGGCGCCATCAAGACTGAAGAAGTTCACAGGCAGCAGAATACCCGCACCAGATCTATTTAGCAGCCACGAGTTGATAATAAAGTAGAACTAGCGATAGGAAATTAATTGTTATTATTATGATTACATATGAAAGAAATAAAAAAAAAAATAATTAAGTATGAGAAGAAAATAAAAAAGAGATTGAAGGTGAAAATAAAATGAAAAGAGAAATTATATGTGAAATAAAAGATGTAAAATGACGTAAAAGAATGTAAACCGAACCATAGTTATAAAAACTGTTTAGTTGCTAGGGAAAATTGTACATTAGTTTTTGTATAAATTAGTTAAGTAAGATATTGTAACCTAACTGAGCACCCCGATCTGATTCCACTTGGGAATCAGTTTTTCTCAGGGGGGAGGAATGTCGTGACCATATTCAATTGGTGAAGTTTTGACATCACGACTCGAGCTAGCAGCAGGTGTACAGGTAATTAAACCATTTGAAATAACTACGCATTTCACTTCGCACAGTGTAATGCCTGGCGATTGCGAATTGTTTTCTTGAAAACTGTCACATTCACTGCTGTATGTAACTGGGCATTGAGTCATGGTTAAGTAATTCACTTCGCATAGTGAAATACTCAGCTGGGTTCACTGTTTGTTTACATGCAGTATTGGGGGCTACTTTGTAATTATGATTGCAAGGTATTGCGCTGGTCACTGGGTCAAAGTCGCTTCCGGCTGGTTGAATGGAGGTGAGCACGGTCGTTTCGATAGATCGGGTTGCGTAGTTAGAATTTGGTTTTATTAAAGATAGCGGTTTGGTATCAGTTTAGTTAGTTGTAATTCGAGAGTATAATCAGAAGTATCGATCACGGGTGATACTCCATTTAATTTATATCGTAATAGAATTTAACTTAACTAAAGAAATAAAGTTTGTTTTACAATTGAATTACGCGAGTGTTTTTAGTGGATTGCTTTGGGACACGACACACCGTCCTACACTTGGAGCACCTCTGTAGCAAATAGGGTGGAGCAAATCCAACCGTTAATTGAACATCCAATAGGATTCGGTACGGATTTCTACATACATAACTTTCCGTGGAGGGGGAGTAGAGCAATGCGGTTGTTTCATTCGTATTTGTGATTATCGGAAGAAGAAGAGAAATGAAAAACTTTGGTTGTCCGGTGAGGGAGTGAGAGGTAGTACTGCCCCTGTCCGCCCACAGGGGCCGCGCAAAATGGGGTGTGTGTCAAATTAATGGGGGTGGAAAGTATAATCTAGTGGCGGGCTTATTTTTTGATCCTGTAAACTTCATACGCATATTTTAACGTTAAAAAAGGTTTCTTGGTACTTGGGTCAAATAAACCCCCTTTCCTTCATTTTGCATATATTTTGCTCGTTCTCTCTTTCATAGTGGTCTTTTGTGAACGGTTTTTGTTAAGGTGGCAAATTTCCCGCACGTGACGGTTTTTCGCAAACATGAGAATAAATTAAAACCATTTTATCACTAAAAAAACTGCCATTTGCCAGTTTAAAAAGAATTGGTTTATTTCGAGCTATCTCCGAAACTAATTATCAGCTGGAAAAACTGATTAGATATTTGATGTAGATCATACCACAAACATGCCTCAACGTTTATATTCAATCATTTTATAACATATCTTCTGCGTGGAAGCCGACCAAATTGAGCTTTTTAAAATTAAAATGTAAAAAAATGTACACCCCCATTGGACGTCACCTGGTGACGGCCAATTAAACCGTGTAGAAAATTGGTTGCTTATTATTCTTCAAATTTGCTGATGAAAATAATATATATACGTTTTCTGCTCTATCGTTAAAGTGCTTCGTAAAACGCTGTATGAAAATATGCTTGGCAGGTAGGAGCTATGAAGCTCTCTGTTGACCAATCGACTAGTCCAGTTATGAGCTATAGAGCTCACTATTAGGATAGCAAGGAAAAATTACCAGACCTATAAAAGGGGCTAGATCTGAAGAGCTGAATTACCTTGAAGCGTAACCATGTCGGAGCTAAGGGAGCTCTCAATTTGGTTCGAAATGACAAACACTTCTTGAGTCCAAAATTAGGTCTGCTTTCTTTATTCCAGTTGCTCTGTATTTATACATTTTGATTTATGCTGACCTCATTTTCTATATTTCTGATCAACGATATGGCATTCGGACATTGATCTATTCTATATTAATCATAATTCCTGCGCTTGCAATTGTACTCCCTATTTATCGTCTAACTGTTTTGACAGCGAATTTCCAGCAGCTGTCCACCATCGGAAAATCAGATAGGTAAAAACAATTATGATGGCTAACCAATTTTTTAGAAACAATAACACTTTTTAAGCTTTTTAATCGGCGTAACAAAAATATAAAAGGAGCTTTATAGCTGCGCTGCTAAGCATTTTGAAACTCATTACCACATTCCACTTATTAGTTAAAAATGGGATCATTTTAATTGTGAAGACAACCAATTTTCCTTAAAATGATTCACATATAGATTTTTAAATAAATCTATATATATCCACCAGCATCTTATTGGCATCTGAGCTCACTTTAGTGTAGACAGTTTCAGAGTTCATTGCTGTCCTGATGAGATCGCCCTGTTACTGCTGATCGAATCACTTACACACAGTACCTATAATCTCAAAAATATCTTTGTGGAATTTTTGATTTTCGGCTTTAGGCCAGAAACTGTGGGCGTGTATCTTTATTCTGCTCAGAGTACTCCGAGCGCTCTGAACACCGATTTCGTGTATCTTTAATTACTTTCAGAGTACTCTGACCGCTCTGAACGTGTATCTTTATTACTACTCAGAGTGCTCTAACTAATCGTATATAAACCTCGGAGCATTTGGAGGAATCCGTCAGTAATACCAATAGAGCGCAAAAAAATCCTATTGAAAATGTGAATGCTTTTTTAAATTCCATATTTCCTTCCTTTCATACCCCTTATTTATTTGTATAACTTTATTATTATTATTTAATTATTTTTATGAAGAATTTTGCATTATAAATAGATATTTTACAAATAATAAGTGTTGCCAATATAAAAAAAAACTACCAGAACACTCAGAGCACTTCGGATTTGTATCTTTTTTCCAGAGTGCTCTGAACGTTCTAAAAAATCTGTTCGATCTACGGAGCGGAAAAAAGATACACACCCTGACAGTACTTCGGTACTTGTCTGTTAATTTCCTCTGCTCATATGCAGTAGGTGGAGAATTGCCTGTAGACTCGTATATTGTACAGGACTCGAAAGAATAAAAAACTCATTACCACTTTCCACGATTTAAGATCTTGCCTAACCTGGCACATTTTTATATTCTTATCACGCTGTAGCATACCTACTACAACATAAAATTCGAAGAGTTTACTTAACTACTTCGAACTATATTACAGTGAACTCGTGTAAGACTTTTCCCAGTATAAACGAGGCACGTTTTTTTCATACGGTGCCATACTATAATTTAAAATTTAAAGATTTTGCTTGGCTACTTCGAGGTATATTACAATAAACTAGTGTAAAAAATTTCCCAGCATAATGAGGCGCATGTTTTTCACGCGGTAGCATACTATAATTTGAAATTGGAAGATTTCCCTTGGCTACCTCGAATTATATTAAAATTAACTAGTGCAAGACTTTTCGCAGTCTAACGAGGAACATTTTTGTCGCGCTGCAGCATACTGCAACATAAAATTCGAAGATTTTACCTAATTACATCGAACTATATTCCAGTGAACTAGTGCAAGAGTTTTCGCAGCCAAACGAGGCCCATTTTTACCACGCTGTACCATACTACAATACAAAATTCGAAGATTTTACTTAGCTAGTACAGTGAACTATGTAGTGTAAGACTATTCGCAGCCTAACAGGGCACATTTGAATCACGCTGCTGCATACTATAATTTAAGATGAGAATATTTTGCTTAGCTACACCGAACTATATTACAATTATATTATGTAAGACTTTGCGCATCTGTTTGCCAATTCCATCATCCTATACTAGTCAGTTGAGGCGTATTAATAGTCCTAAGGCTTAACTTTATATAGGAGTAATCTAATTTTTAGTTAGTTTTTGAAAGAACCTTTCACAGTCTAGCGCGAGTCTCAGAGATAGAATTAAAGGAGTGTAAACATCCCTAATTTTTAAACAAATTTTTACAATGAATATGTGAAAGCAACCCCAAAGGTAGTGGACCCCGCTACGCGTCTTGTGTTTCTTTTCAGTTTCAATCACTCCCGGAAGCCTTCTTGAGTAGCTCCGAAAGTCACATGAACGAGTAAGTAACAAGAAAAAAGTCCCGTCCTGTACTTTCCACGGGTTGGACTTCTCCCTCCGAGTAGGTCAAGACAGGATGAAAGAATTGATTAAGAAATCATTGATTAGTATACGGAGTACTTAGACTATACGTCCGTTAACCTTGCCATTGACATTGGTCATTGAAATAAGAGAACTATACCAGCTTAAGTTCAAATAACTTTCCCCGTGGGTCAACAAATCCTCCGGCTTACTACCGTGATCAAAGCTATGGGGGTTATTAAGAGTAAAAATAAGTAACCCTTTTTATTTTGTACTAGATAGCCCTTGGACGTGAATAATAAAGCTACGGAGGTGATTGTAAGGAAAAAATAAAATATTGTGTATTACCTACGTTTTATGAATTAGTACGAACAATAAAATTTTAATAGTGATGTGATAAATCGTTGAGTCTCTTTCTCTCGCGCGGATTCCCTTTCCTCCAACAGTTTCACAAGGGACATCAGACAAAATTGCCATCTGGTGTCAACGGGAGGATGAAGCGCAGCTTTTAAGGACTGCTACAGCTCCTATGGCTGTACATAAAAAATAAGTAATAAACTGAAATTGTAATTGTGGAATAATAAAGTAGGTAATCCGCTGATTAAAAGATCAACCTGCTTTTAATACGTTTATTGTGTATTCTTACAAACTAACAATATTTCTACAAATTAATAAATATTAAAATAATAATTGAATTCAAACAAAATCAAAACGAAAAAAAAATTAATTCAAAAAAAGTTAACTTCTACTTATTGCTAATTATCTCCAATAAGAGAAAGGAATCAAATTAATAATGCGCAAAAAAATTTGATAGCAATTCAAATTTTATGAAAAGTTCAATATAATTAAACGTTGATTAATATCCTTGAGAAAAAAAAGAAAAAAGGGTTAGTAAGTTTTATACTTATCAACTCCCTGAAGGATAATCAACCCTGAATGGTTGATGTAGCTAATCCCTGTGCCTGTTTCTGACCTAAATCTGGACTATGGATTGAACCCCTGGAAATCCCCCAAAAGGTTCAATGCCAATTTGTGTTCGCTACCTGTTCCTGGATCCAAAGCAAAATCAGCAACAAAGCCCTGAAAATATCCCAAAAAGTTCACTGCTGATCTAGTTTAGACATCACCTGGGATTTCTATATAGTATGGAAATCACCCTGCCAATCTGTTTGAACAGAGTTCTCCACCACATTCACTTGGATATACTCCGAAATGAAAATGTTAGGTGAACCCTTACTTCAATTTCAGTTAATTCGATATTTCCCAAATTAACTTGTAGTAAAAAAGAAGAGGAGACAAACAAAACTTGAGACTACAGAATTTTATTCTTAGATTGGTAATATCCCAAAACTGCGAATTAATTCTCCAATCTCAGTATATAGAAAAATTTAAATGTTAAATTGAATGCAGAAATTTTTCCTTTTTTTATATGAAGAAAGAAGATCCGAAATCATAAAAGTTTATTCTCAATTTGGTAATATCCCAAAATCTTGAATTTATTCTAAGCTTCAGAACATATTTAAAGTACAGAAAATTTTGAGGTAATATCCCAAAAAAATGTCAAGTGTTATCTACCTGTGATTGAGGAAATACTGTGGGAATAACCCTACAATAACTTTAAGAATAAAGTGGGAAAAAATGCTAGTGGCAATGTTGCAGCTAGCTGACCTTTACTGGTGAAATACCGAGCAACAAGTGATTTTTCTTCTGAAATTGTCCCCTTTTTATATAGTCGAGGCCAGCTGCCGTCTACTGATCTGTGGATTCGCTTAGTTGCTGGCTATTGTTCTCGACTTTGGGTAAGTTCACCACGGCGCTGTATATTTTATGATTTTGAGATGACGGGGTCGCCACTATTTAAATGTCGTGGTTTGACATTTGTCATTAATTTTATTTTTGTGGTGATTTGTTTTCTAGTGAAAGTTTATATTTATATTATTGTATGAAAAATACAAGTAAGTTATAAATAAAATTTATAAAAACGAATGTTTATTTATTTGTGAGGAGATATACGTCCTGCACTGGATATTGCAGATGATAAGATAAGTTGTTTAATAGTTTTTATAAAAACTGTTGTGATTGTGATTTTGTTCGCTTTTATTTTCAGCTGTGTTTGCGAAATTGTGTTCTAGTCCTTGTAAGGACAGAACTGGATCTATTTATTAGTTAAAAGAATACATTCTATTTCACCTTGTGTTCCTTCAAAGGTCATCTTTTTGAAATCTTGCAGTAGATTTCAATAAGACTGGTGCATTTATGAATCCTACTATATTGAAAAGTATAGTAAAACCTGGAACACCTTACATCTTTATGGGGAATGTTGGGAATGTTAAGCAACCTGGCTGCCGTATGTGTCTTTTTTATACTTGTCAGTAAAAACTGGAAAAGTGGCACAGACTTCCGTCCACTGGAGGTATGTATATGTTGCCTAGTATTTTTTTTTATATATTTTTAAAAATTATATGTATTCCATTTTTTTTTATATTTACAAACTATATTGCTTGTATTTGTTTTTATTTATGATATATTTTCGGTTGATGATCGCAACAACGTCCGGTCCCGTTGATGCACTATTTGTGCATCAACCAAATGACGGGATCATATTTTTGTGTTTCCGCTGGTGGTTGTGCCTTGGGTGCTAATGACGGGCTTAGATTTTTTATGTCCCTTATCACCTTGTCGATGTGTTCGGGACTGCTGGACCTTGGTTGCTTCGGAGGCACAGGCATCTTAAACTGGAACTCTGCCACTCTAAGCGGCGTGTTGAGGTCTGGCATACTTGGCAGCGGTGGTGTCGGGGGCAGTGGGGATACTGCCCGTTCAATTGCAGTAGTGCCTGACATCTCTGCCCATGCCTGCTCAAATTCATCCATTAGGCTGTCGTACATAATGTCGAGGACGTCTTCCATTTTCTATTTTGACCTATGTTAATTCTTGAACAAATGTTATGTATTATTTATCTAATATGTAAAAATAGAAATATATGGCCAGGACCCATACATGCATCAAACTTGACGTATACAAACATTTACGAACATCACAACTTACTTCCTTTACACCTTTATTGCAAATTGACTGGTAAGGGGAAAATTTTTTGAATGGGTCTCTGTAAAATATTGGTTGATGTTTTTACAGACACCACTCTAACTCCGCCGTCCTTACCAGGGTGTAGCTCTTCAATGAGCCCCAACACCCATTTCGTTGGTGGTTGATTTTCATCTTTAATGATGACAACTTGACAAATATTAATATTGTTTAATGGCGTATTCCACTTTTGCCTTTTCTGCATTTCGGTCAAATACTCTGTTGACCATATTTTGCAGAATTGTTGACGTAATTGCTGAATCAGCTTCCATCGTCTTAGAAGGTGCAGATTTGGCTCTTCTTGAGTGGGTTCTGGTACAGCTCGTAGCGGTCTTCCAATTAGGAGGTGACCTGGGGTAAGAATTTCCAGTTGTTCTGGATCTGCAGTGATAGCGAGCAGCGGTCTGGAATTGCGACGTGCTTCTATTTGAATGACTAATGTATTTAGTTCTTCTATTGTTAATTTTGTTGAACCAAGAATTGACGCAAATGGTGTTTATACTTTTTACACCTGCCTCCCAAAGTCCACCTTGATGTGGAGCTGCAGGAGGTATGAAATGCCATTTGATCCCCCATGGCGGTAGTATTGTGAGCTGCTAGTTTCATTTGCTTCAGCGATCGCTTTTTTGTATTCTCGCTGAAGAATTTTGTTTGCCCCAATAAAGTTTGTTCCATTATCGGAATATATATTAGCACATAAACCTCGTCTTGCAACAAATCTTTTAAATGCTGCGAGAAAGGTTTCAGACGTTAAGTCGGAGTGTCGATGTGTATGGCTTTTGTTGCCAATATAAACAAATAAACACAGGTATCCTTTGTAAGTTTTGGATCCCTGATATTTTGTCGTTCTGACATCAATAGGGCAAGCATAGTCTAACCCTGTATTTTCAAATGGGTGTGCCTGTGACACTCGAGGACTGGGTAGACTGCCCAAAAGTTGCTGTTGTATTGCAGCACGATGTCTAACACATATTACGCAGAGATGGATCCTATTTTTAACATTGTGTAGGCCATTAATGATCCAAAACTGGCTTCGTATTGTGTTTAAGACTAATTGTGGCCCACCATGCAAAGTTTCTTTATGATAATGATCAGTAACTAAGTCAGTGAAGTGATGATATTTAGGTAATATAGCTGGGTGGCGTGTTGAGATTTGCAGGTTTGAAGTCTGCAACCTGCCACCTACTCTTAAGACTTATTCTTTGTCTAAAAATGGGTAAAGCCCTATAATTCTGCTATTTTTTGATAAGTTTTCTCCAGCTTTTAACTGCTTGAATTCATTTTCGAATTCTTGGTGTTGTACTTGCTGAAGTACTCTTATTTTGGCTGTTTCTATGTCAGCCGGTGTCAATCTGTCAATGTTCCTTTCATCTCTATGCCTTTAGTTATGGACGAATCGGAGACATTGTACATGACATGCAATAATCGTTTGTATGACGAGAATCGCTCAATTATTCTTTCGAGCCCTTCGCTTTTTTGCAATGCAAGAGCTTTTATTGTCTTTAATTCATAGGAAGTCTCTCTGCTAAGGCTTTTATCTTGTGGCCAGTCTTGGCTTGGATGCCTTAACCAACTGGGTTCTGTCCACCATGGCTCACAGTCTTGAATGCTCATTGGCATTAGACCTCGTGATGCCATATCGGCAGGATTATGCTTTGTAGGTACATATCCCCACGTATTATTTAGGTTACTTTCTTGTATCTCAGTAACTCTGTTTGCCACATAAGTTTTCCATCTATTTGGATGACCGGATATCCAGGCCAATAAGATTTTTGAATCGCACCATGAAAAGCTGCTGACATTACTTATATGCATGTTAGTTCGAGCTTGACTTAGTAGTCTAGTTAACAACACTGCTCCGCTTAACTCAAGTTTTGCTAGAGTAATTGGCTTTGCGGGAGCCACTCGAGTTTTTGCTATGATCAATGTTGTTTTTATTGTGCCGTCATTGTCTTGAGCTCTCATGTAGACGACAGCTGCGTACGCTGAATTTGATGCGTCGCAAAACTCATGCAATTGACAGATGCTTCTGTCTTGCTTGGTGTGTATCCAGCGAGGAATTTTTATTTCAATATGTGAGGCAGCTGTGTCTTGAACTGCCTCCATTCCTCACTGAATTCTTCTGGGACTATTTCATCCCAGGTACATCCATGCATCCATAATTTTTGGATAATAATTTTTGCCAAGATTACACAGGGAGATATCCAACCTAAAGGGTCGAACAGCTTTGCTACTTGCGATAAAATATTTCTTTTGGTGTTGGCCTCTGCTTCAAATTCTGAAGCCTTAAAGGCAAACATAAAATTGTCGGTGGCTGAATGCCACTGGATTCCTAGAGCTTTGATTTAGTTGTCATCTTCGAAGTTTAATGGCAACTCTACCTCTATTTGATCCTTAGCTAACCAATCAAGCATTTCATCATGATTAGCTGCCCATTTGCGGAGGTTAAATCCTCCTAGTTTTAATAGCTTTATCAGCTCTTTTTGGGTTTGTTTGACTTCTGCTATAGTATATCCGCCTGTTAGCAAATCGTCAGCACAAAAATCCTGCATTGCAATTTCTGACGCCTTAGGATACCTTTGTTTGTCATCCTTGGCTTATTGCTGCAGTGTTTTTATTGCTAGATATGGTGCTGAAGTAGTGCCGAATGTTACGGTGTTGAGTTCGTATTCTTCTACTGGCTCAACTTCACTACTTCGCCAAAGTATTGTCTGATACTTTTGGTCTTCCTTATGTATATTTATCATTCGATACATCTGCTCGATATCGGCAGTCACTGCATATCTATGAACACGCCTTTTAGCAATGTTGAATACAATTTTGGTTGTAATTTGGGACCTGTCAACATTTGTTCGTTGAGGCTTTCCCGTTTGATGACTTTACCGAAGCATCAAATACTACTCTTAATTTGGTAGTAGTGCTGTCTCTAAGAACAACATGGTGAGGTAAATAATACTTCTGGGTATTCGCATTTTGTGTGGTTTTATTTACCTTACACATATGCCCCAGGTTTAAATATTCTTGAATACATTTATGATATTCTGCTCGTAGGTCGGCAGGTCGCTCGAGTTTTTCTCGAGTTGAACGAATCTTTTTAACGCCATTATCTTTGATTCCCCAAGCTCGGGAACCTTGCCTTATTTGAATGACAGCTTCACTTCATAACTGCAATTATCGAGGCGTTTATGATTCTAAGAAAAGAATTGCTTACATTGCTCTTCTTCTTTTATGAGCTTGCGTTTTGGGTTGAGCTCTTTCCATTCCCAAAACTTCCGCACGTGACTATTTAGCTGTGTTAAGTCATCAGCACTACTTGTGGTGAATGCAGAAACAATTTTACTTTTATCCACTTGATTTTGTGGTGCTGGTGTTTCTCCGAAAAGAATCCACCGTAGCCTTGTATTCTGCGCCCTGGGAGTCCCTTCAAGCCCACTCCTAATTCCCTTGTATAAAATCTTTGCATAGGTATTCACACCCAACAACAGGTCTATTTTTCCTGCCTTTAGGAACTCTGGGTATGCTAATGGCAGACCCTTTATATGAGGTGGTTGATCTCACATGGAAAGACAATTCTTTGTTTGCCTTTGCCACTTGTGTAGATCCCAATCCTGTAATTTGTAGTGACGTTGAAATGCCTTTCAGTTGCAAGGACTGATAAGTGGCTTCGAAAATGAACGAACTTTGTGATCCTAAATCAATCAAAGCTCGCAAGGGAATTGTTATCCCGCTTCTGTCCTTTACATGCACTATAGCCGTAGCTAATAGTGCTTGTGTGGCTTTCTGCTGATTTGAACAGGCATTGGACGAAGTTGATGGGACAGAATTGTCTGACTGTTTCGATTGTATGGTCTCAACATCCTTTGACTATGTTGAAGACATATTTTTGTCTTCATGTAGCCATGTGTGGTGACGTTTGTCACACTTGAAGCATCCGTTTTTATTCGGACATGGTTTTTTATTATGAGATTTTAAACAATTTGTGCAAAGCTGGTTCTTCATCACAAGTTCTCGTTTTGCATTAAAACCCTTTTGTTTAAATTGTGTGCATTTGTGGATTGTGTGTTCTCCTTTGCACACCGGGCACCTTTTACTCAATGTACAAGATGTGTGGGTTTTTCCTTAATAAGGATTGCAGAAAAAATCGTCTTTTTCTAGAGTTTTTACGCTTTTCCTTTACGATTTCAGGTTTCAGATTTCAGATTTGTTTGTTAGAGATTTTTCAAGTTAAGGCAAAACCAACAAGCACTCTTTGCAAAGGAAATGGTAACTCGCCACTATATATCCGCCAGATTCTAACCAACGATTTCGGGGTGATAGTCCGAGCTTCTTCCCACTGCACCAATTTTTTTCGTTGTTGGTTTATCGTAACGTGTCAATAAAACCACCATTAATCCCAGGAGATTGATTATAAGATGAAATTAAACGAAAGAATACAGATTTTTTCTTTAAACGAAATTGCCTCTAAACAAAAAGGATGCCATTCATCTGTCAGAAAAAATATACATTGTTTTTGTTTTATTTTACATGATTTCTTTGTTCCCGAAAATTTCGACGGCTTTCTATGGTTTATATCCTTTTTGTTGATTATCCAAAGGATTTCTTGATACATCTGATTTTCAACCAACAAAGATTTTGTTCGTCGTGATGTAGAGACTTTCTTCCAAATTTGGGTACTTATCTTTGCTGGATGCGATTTGCGCTGCAACATGCACCCCGCCTTGAAACGATAGGTTTCAATGAATCTCCGAAAATTGTCAGAAATGTTCATATACCTATTGTAGCGAAGAGCGCGCCCATTGTCAGCCCTACCTACAACCATCTTGCAATGCATGCAGATAGGCGCTGCAATTGACACCTCTTGCTGCAAAATTCATCTCGGGATTAGTGTAGGTGGCCGCACAGCGTATTGCCGCTAGCGGTCAGCTGGCTTGGGGTGGTTCTTGCCACCCACATCCCTGGATGCTTGAAAAGCTGTGCGAAATGAGTAATAAAAAAAAAACTGAATCATCTTTGTCAGACTTCAGACGGACGGACAGACAAAAAAAAAACCTTCCCACGTCTCATGATGCTTCGCCTCCATTGGTAGCACCTGTAAGTAAATACCTGAAAGTGATGTAATTTAAATAGTGGCAGCGATGCGAGGTGCTGAAATAAAACAAAATGAAATAGCAACGCCGTACAAATGCTCAACCACCCGGAGAGAGTCGAACGCCGAGAGGAAGAGAGAGAGAGATAACGTGGACTCCTGATGTATGCGGAGTCCTGACTGGACTCTGGTTGGGCCCATCGCCCCCATCCACCCTGGCTAAGTCGTCGCAGTCAGTGTAAGATTCTTAGCCCCATTTAGTGTGTGTGTGAACGAGCAGTACCCGCTTAACGACCCGCCATCCCCTCACCTGTATTATTCACTCACTCATGTGGTCCCGCCAACGGTTTGGAAGACATTATATGGCGAAATTTATTACTGTAAGCTATAGAAAAGAGGGGAAAAAAATTTGGTGGTGACCACGAGAGAAAGAAAGCAATATCTGTTCGTACTTTAGATGCTAAATCCTATATTTACTGATTCTTAATACCATGTGAGACCTTCAGCCATTTAAATCCTTCACATACCTCTGTACATGAAATTTTATCCATTACTAATAGTAAACTTAACCTAGACCTAGTCCCTACTAACTGCTCGTAAAACTACTCGTAAGATCTAAAGGTACAGTGTAGTACAGGAAAACAAAAAAAATATTATATATATCATATGTAGGCGAATAACCACAAGAGGAAGCAAAGAAAAACTTGTTATAAAAAAATATTAAAGAAACTTTAACCGAAACTGGAGCTTCCACACGGAAGGGTAGAAGCTGGCCGTGAAACGTCCCTCGCTGGTATGCTGGTAGGGTGCACCCTTTTGAGGAACTCGAACTACTGCTGTCACTGGTGGGCTCATTGGCCTCTTTTTTTCACTTTCTTTTTCGCTTTGTTATTTAATTTATATGTTGTTATTTATCTTTGTTTTTTAATTTATATATTATTATTTATCTTTTTTTTTTCTTATATTTAATTTTTTATTTGTTTATTTTATACATATATATACACTTTTACGGGGTTCACCTGTAACTGGCCCTTTCGCTTAAGGAATGAACGGCCTGGTAGATCTCACAGGTGGGCGACCTTACTATTTTGTCGACTTAGCAAAAAAAACAATAAACGTTACAACAAATTTTTTTCCTCTTTCCTTCGGCAGGATGAGCTGCTTTGCAAAAAAAAAACGTAGATATTTCTAATTGTTCACTTGGTACTTGAATGTTTAATGAACACTATTTATTGATTAAATCTAATGATAATTCCTTTTTGAATTCGTATGTAAACTGCTTGTGCAGTGAGAACTACTTCACTATGAAGAAATGCGCAGGTGATTTTTAATTCATCTTATCACCAACAACAGTAATTTACTAAAAAATAATTCCTTTTCTCAGAAGGGTCCTGATAAATCGTCGCACAGGTAAATAATTAATGAAAATTCATTTTAAATAGATCTTAAACTCACACAAATTTTCCTTCTTAGGATGTTCCTGCTAGCTCGTCGCACAGGTAATTAATTAATGAAAATTCTTTTTAAATCGAACTTAAACTCACACAAATTTTCTTTCTTAGAATGTTCCTGCTAACTCGTCGCGCAGGTGAGTAATTAATGAAAACTATTTTTAAATAGAAATTTAAATCTACACAACTTTTACTTTTTGAATGTTCCTGCTGAATCATCGCGCAGGTAATTAATTCATAGAAATTATTTTTAAATCGCACTTAAAATTCACACAAATTTTCTTCTTGGCATATTCCTGCTGAATCGTCGGGCAGGTAAATAATTCATACAAATTCTTTTAAATCGAACTTAAAATGCACACTAATTTTCTTCTTAAAATGTTTCTGCTGAATCGTCGCGCAGGTAATTAATTAATGAAAATTCTTTTTAAATGGATCTTAAACTCACACAAATTTTCCTTCTTAGGATGTTCCTGCTAACTCGTCGCGCAGGTGAGTAATTAATGAAAACTATTTTTAAATAGAAATTTAAATCTACATAACTTTTACTTTTTTAATGTTCCTGCTGAATCATCGCGCAGGTAATTAATTAATAGAAATTTCTTTTTAAATGGATCTTAAACTCACACAAATTTTCCTTCTTTCCGCAGATTCCTGGCTAATACGGGCACAGGTGAGTCACTAATATAACTAATGATCATAATCCATGGTAAGAACGAATTCAAAACTTTACAGGAATAATTCCTTTCTTTGCACAGAGTTCAAATTAATAAGCGCACAGGTGAGTCACTAGTATAATTACTGATCATAATTAATTATAAAAACGAAGTTAGAATTTTACAGGAATGATCCTTTTCCTTTTTACATATTTTAAACCAATACGCGCACAGGTGAGTCACTAATATAACTAATAATCGTAATCCATTGTAAAAACGAATTTCAAATTTTTACAGGAATAATCCCTTTCTTTGCGCAGGATTCAAATTAATACACGCACAGTTGAGTCACTAATATAATTACCAATGATAATGAATTCTAAAAACGAAGTTAAAATTTTACAGGAATAATCCCTTTCTTTGCACAGAGTTAAAATTAATAAGCGCACAGGTGAGTCACTGGTATAATTACTGATCATAATTAATTATAAAAACGAAGTTAGAATTTTACAGGAATGATCCTTTTCCTTTTTACATATTTTAAACCAATACGCGCACAGGTGAGTCACTAATATAACTAATAATCATAATCCATTGTAAAAACGAATTCAAAACTTTACAGGAATAATTCCTTTCTTTGCGCAGGATTCAAATTAATACACGCACAGGTGAGTCACTACTATAACTAATAATCATAATCCATTCAAAATTTTACAGGAATAATTCCTTTCTTTGCACATATTTTAAACCAATACGCGCACAGGTGAGTCACTAATATAACTAATAATCATAATCCATTGTAAAAACGAATTCAAAACTTTACAGGAATAATTCCTTTCTTTGCGCAGGATTCAAATTAATATACGCACAGGTGAGTCACTACTATAACTAATAATCATAATCCATTCAAAAGTTTACAGGAATAATTCCTTTCTTTGCACATATTTTAAACCAATATGCGCACAGGTGAGTCACGAATATAACTAATAATCATAATCAATTATATATAAAAAAAAAATCAAAATTACACAGGAGTACCACGGACGTTCCCTCAATACTTTTATGCCGCGGCTATTCACGTTGCTTGACCAAACTTGACTGCCTTGTCTGCCTACATTACAACCGTTCCCCCGTTCAACCAACCGACTGACGAACAATCTTCTTGTTTTTCGGCCGAACGAAAAATCAAGAGGTTTAAGCCTGAATTACAATTACGACTGAACTGTCGGCTGAAACTTGATTTTAAGTCGAAGTCGACGCTGAGGTAAAATTTGTAATTAAATTAAAGCTTCAACTGCTTGAACAAACCAGAAGTCCCGACTTCTGTGATTAAACTGAAGTTGGCCGCAGCCAACACCAACTTTGCACTTTGAGCAAAGTTTAGTTTCAGTCGGAGTCGCAGTCGAAGACGAAGTTGCAATTGTAACTTGCCACATGCATTTACCATTTGGGCAAAGTCGTAGTCGACTGCTCAGTCGTAATTGTAATTCACGCTTTAATAACGGCGACTGCACTGCTGACTATATGCGCGGCTGTGTGTGTATCCCTCCTAGGTAGAACGAATCTTTTCGTTTTTGAGCAAAATTTTCTTGGAATTTTTGCATTTTACGGGCCTGCTGCAATACATTGCATGATGGTATCATAGGCGAATTACCGTTATCGTCGTCTCGATGTGGATGACTAGTGGTAAGATTCAACCGAAAAATTGCGCATTTTAGAATTTTTCGACTGAAATTATTCTGCAGCTGTTGTTATTTCTTTTTGATCTGGACTTGTATGCGGGTGTGTATAAATATGGCTTTATCTTTCCAGGGTTTTTTTTGTTTTTTCTAATATGAAGTAGTAGCATAGGGCTACTTCTTCAAAATATATAAATTTTATCTTTTTCAGGAATTTTCTAATATGAAGAAGTAGCATAGGGCTACTTCTTGAAAATAAATAAATTTTATCTTTTCAGGAATTTTCTAATATGAAGAAGTAGCATCGGGCTACTTCTTGAAAATAAATAAACTTTAACTTTTCAGGAATTTTCTAATATGAAGAAGTAGCATAGGGCTACTTCTTGAAAATAAATAAATTTTAACTTTTCAGGAATTTTTTCATATGGAGAAGTAGCATAGGGCTATTTCTCGGAAATAGCTAAATATTTTTTTTTCCGGAAACTCTGGGAAATCATGGGGTTTCTCTACAAACGTAGAGAAGCCAAACAAAAGTACCGTAAGGGGGTTTACGCTACACTATATGTATGTGAATACAGTAACGGATGTTTCAGGACGTGCATTAATTGGATTGGATGACAGTTTCAATGGGAAGCAGGCAAATTTTTGTTGTAGGTCCTTTCATAATAGTATTTTGAGTTTTATGGTTACAACTCGTACTAAGCTGTCTCTCCCTGGATGTGTTTTAATAATTGTTCCCATCAGCCATCGTGACGGGGGGAGTCTATCATCTTTGACTAGCACTAAGTCATTCACTCTCTGGTTGATTTTTTTAGTCAGCCATTTCGGCCTTTGTTGAAGACGCTGCAAATATTCGCTGCTCCACCGTGTCCAGAATGATTGAAAAAGTTTTTTAACATACTGATAACGGTCAAGGTGGTGGATGTTCGTGTCCAGGAGTGTTGGTTCTGGTGGTGCGAGCAAAGTTCCTCCTATTAAAAAGTGCCCTGGTGTTAATGCTGATGTGTCGTTCGGGTCTTGAGACATTTCTTACAGAGGTCTAGAATTCAAAGAAGCATCGATCTGCGTTATCAACGTACTAAATTCCTCATAAGTAAGCATAACGTTTCCAAGTATTCTTTTTAGATGAGTTTTAACAGATTTTTTTCCGCTTTCCCATAATCCGCCGAAATGAGGTGCAGATGGCGATATAAAGTGCCAATTGATTTCTTCATTTTCGACGGCTTGTAAAATTTCGTTTTCTATTTGCTGTATCATGTCAAATTTATAGCGCGTGAGTCACTATACATGGTGCACAAGCCGCGACGAGACACAAATCTTCACATTGTATTGTATGTATTTGTGATTATATGAACGGATTACGTTTTTAGCATTCAATATCCAGTATTTTCGTCGAAGCAAAGAGAGCATTAGCTGAGCGCCTCCATGAATCGTTGTTTTATGAATATTGTATACTATAGCTTTGTCAGATGACTCCTTTCAGGTAGTATAACAGGATGTCATTCCGAATACGTAAGTGTGGAGTTTTGAAGGCGACTACCAACTTTGATGAGACCATCAACATGGAGAAACGGATTTAATTAATTACTTTAATAATTATAATATCCAGATAAATTGTGAAAAATTACTGGAACTATGGAGCAATCCTGATAGATGAGATTGCACGAATTATGCGCTGGTCCTCGACGTTTTTTCGCATATATGGCAGCAAGTATTTTCCATATGTGAGCGCCGTTCCTCTTTAGTGAGGGGTTGCATTGGTCTGATGTTCAGCTTTTCCTGTACAGCTATGGATGCAATTTTTTGCAATTCTAATGCAAACCATTGTTGGCAATTCTTTCCTCAATATGCTCGGTAATATGAGAGCTTAGCATCAGGTTTGCAGTAGAAATAGAACCCTATGCTATGAACTTCATGCTCGTTGATTTGCTGTGTATTTTGATCGTTTCCCTGAATCGGCTTCAATATTGACTCAAGATTTGCATACACAAAACGGGACTGGATTCTTATGGCTATAATTCTTAAATTCCTGCCATTTCTTTTCCTCTGAGGGAAACATAATCCTGCAATCATTTTGATTCTCGCATTCAGGAGTGTGTGATGCTAATTTTTCTTCAGAGTAAAAGTAGAGCAAATATCTGTCGCATATGTACACTCTAGACTTATGTTTTGAAGTTTGTCCCGATACAAGTCGCAAAAGTTCTTTAATCCAGCAGAAATGATATCTGCCAGCATCATCATCATCATCGTCATCATCATCATCATCATCATCCATATGATCATCATCCTGGTCATAGTCATCTTGTAGCATTAAGAGATTTACATGTCGCTCCATCCTGTGTTTCGTAAGTCTAACTGGAACTGTGGTGAAGAAACGCTAATTTTCTAGGATGAATACGTTTATTGATAAATCGTTCTGGTCTTCAAATTGTGCAATTTGCTTAAGCGTCATGGGAAATGTTATTCTAGTTAAATTAAGTACAGTAGAATAATGTGGATATGATGAGGTCCTATCGGAGCTGACAGTTGTAGAATATAGCGCTGATGTTACTGCCACGCGAAGCATGCTTCATCATTATTTTTTAAATTAATGCAGCTTTCTTTGATGCAATCTCCTTCGGCAGAGGTATATAAAATGATCCCCGATCCGGTTCAAACTTGTTGATATGTACCGCTAAATGTATTACAGAATGCAGTGCCCAACCGCTGGCTTTCTCTTGAAATTCTTCTAGCTGAGTGAGTATTGGTTTGTATATATTTAATTTATACCACTCATTAAAATTATCCTCCACATTGATTGGGGCAGTTCTTGCTTGGAAATACTTAATGTCTTTAATAACTTCATTATCACCAGTTTCTTTAATAAACTCACCACAAAACGTTGTAACAACTTTAATATGATATTGTTGTTTTAATGTCTTCTTAATGCGGCGAGCAAGAAATTTAGAGGCATCTTGCATAAATAGCTTCGGATCTAGGTGGCTTATATTCACGATAACACCTGCCCTAATTCTACCTACGAGTGCTGTTTTTATTTCTTCCCACTTAACAAAATCACTTCTTATTACTCGTTGATTAATTCCTCCACCTCGATAGGGAGCTTTGATTAACACTCTCAACGATTTAATTTGAGCAATACAGCTGTCCAAATGTCGTTTCATAGCATTCTTATTACACATCCGAAATGCTGCATGATATTTACGAATGTTTCTGTGGCACTCTTTAATAATATTGTTTTTATTCACAAAATTTGCATCACTTAAACACTTCAACACATCTTCTCGCAATTTCTTAATTAATGAAAAACTTTCATTTACTACTGTGATAGACATTTTTAATTTTTTTTATTAGACACGAACACTGAGATTCACTTATATTGACTGGTGCTCCCCAAGAGTTTGCTTGCGCTTTTATAGCAACGGTTTGTAAACATGAATGATCTTGCTGCTACAATAAACAATGCACAGGATGAATTCCAACGAATTTGCTTGCAGGCTGAGATGATATCGAATTACACGATAAAAAAATCATTCAAATTAATTTGATTACTTTATTCTGCTGGTCGAATTTGCAAATGAGATTGTTTACATTCAAGAAAGTGTTAAAATTTGTTTACTTTATGTGAATTCCAATGAAACGTTTCGATCGGTAAAATTCTTGGAACAATAACATTTTTGGCTGCCTACAGGAAATTACATGAAAAGAATAAACATGAATCATTTGCTGATATTGCTTGAATTTGTTTACAACAGGATGTGAAAATTTGTTTACGAATTCCAATGAAACGTTTCGATCAGTAAAATTCTTGGAATTGGGCTGCTTATAGTGTGGTATCAAATTACATGAAAAGAATAAACGTGCTGATATTGCTCAAATTTGTTTACAACAGGATGTGAAAATTTGTTTACGAATTCCAATGAAACGTTTCTATCAGCAAAATTCTTGGAATTGGGCTGTTTGTGGTATCAAATTACAAGAATCATTCAGCTTAATGTGCTGATATTATATTTAAGCAGGATTAAACTTGTTTTGGAGTCATGACTATAAATTGAGGAGCTTAATCAGATTTGCAATCAGTTTCATTTTGGAGTTCAAACGATAAACAACCAAGGAGAAAGTAATCTGAAATTGTAAACTCAATAGAGGAACTGAAGAAGCTTGAGCAGTACCCACCTTCTCTAAAGACATCTGAAATGGAAATTAATAAGGAATACAAGATTCTGGGTGCCAGAAGGTGTAAGACTGCATTTGGATCTCGCATCATCCTGGACTTGGAGGACTGTCAACTTTTCCTTCCTGCACGGCACAGCACAATTACTGATGATACTATAGAGGAGATATATTCGATATAGTTGCTTTCACTGAAATTTGGCTGCATCATGGTATTCGCGATGCTGAAATCCTTGATAATTCTTATCAAACTTTTAGAAGAGATAGACATACTGTTTCGGAGGCTCGGCTTGTGACGAATCACAATACTTTTTCAATTTTAGAAAAGCTGACTTTTCGAAACTTTCTCGTAGACTTACCTCTATTGATTTCAACACATTGCTGTCTTGCAATAGTGTTGATGAAGATGTTTCTAAGTTTTACATAATTCTTTTCGATTTATTCGCTTCTCATGTTCCCCGTGAGCGTCAGCGGATCTCTAAAACATCACCACCATGGTTCAATAAAGAGCTGAAACGCCTTAAAAATAGAAAGAATAAACTGTGGAAAGGATATTTGCGCGACAAGGACATTATAAGTCACAGCAACTTCCTCACATCCTATAATGAGTTCAACGAACTTTCCTCTTCACTCTATGATGAGTATATTCAAAGTATGCATGTGAAATTATTTAGTGACCCACGTAACTTTTTTAGGTTTATTAATATGAAAAAAAACCGACAACTACCCCAATACCATGAGGTACAAACATTCTGCTAGTGACGTTTCGTTTGAAATTTGCAATATGTTTGCTTCATTTTTTGAAAATGCATTTTCCTCTTCAAATTTCCAACCTCGTAATAGCAACTTTAATTATATGAACGACTCTCATAAAGTTTCATTCACTATCCCTACAATTACACATGAGGATATACTGGATCATATTAATGGGCTTGCAAATGACTTCACAACGGGTCCCGATGGGATTTCTCCAGCCTTTCTGAAGTCATGTTGCCTCTCCCTAGTAGCCCCGCTGAGAATTATTTTCCAAAAATCGCTCGATAGTGGTTGTTTTCCGCAGCTATGGAAAAATTCTTTCATCATACCTATCCACAAAACAGGTAGTAAAAATGATATTTCTAACTATAGGCCTATTGCGAAATTATCATGCATGCCCAAATTATTTGAATCAATCATTTACTCTCAGCTATCATTTTCCTGTAAGAATTTGCTTTCTTCAAACCAACATGGGTTTATTTCGGGCAGGTCTACAACCACCAACTTATTAGAATTCATCTCGGATACTAATGGCGGGTTTGCAAAAGGCTTCCAAACAGATTGTATCTATACTGACTTTAGTAAAGCTTTCGACAAGTTATCTCACTCCGTGATATTGTTTAAAATGGAAAAGTATGGGTTTCCCCTAACATTCCAAAAATGGACGGAGTCATATTTAGATAACAGAACATACCAAATCAATTTCCGCCATTCCTTCTCTAGAGTCTTGAAAGCTTCGTCCGGCGTACCTCAAGGGAGTCCCCTGGGCCCGTTGCTCTTTATTCTATCTATTGACGACATTGTCTCTGTTGTGAGGTACTGTAAGGTCTTGATTTATGCTGACGATATTAAACTTTTCGCTCAGATTAAATCTTTTAACGATTTTGAACTTGTACAGAGTGACCTCCACAAATTTTACGACTGGTGCAAAAGCAATAATTTGGTACTCAATATCGACAAATGTGAGGTTATGACTTTCCACAGGAATCTGAAACCAATCACTTATGATTATGAATTCTCGAATTCCTCGATTCGCCGTGTTAGTTCTGTTTGTGACTTGGGTGTCAAATGTGACCAAAGATTGAATTTCGTCTCCCATATAAACTTCATGGTATCAAAGAGTAGTTCTATGTTGGGCTTTATAAAACGTTGGTCTCGAGAGTTCTCGAATCCCACCATTACATTGCATTTGTACACTTGCTTTGTGAGACCCCTTCTTGAATACGCTAGCCAGGTCTGGTCTCCATTTTACGGTATACACATCGACCGTATCGAGTCTATTCAGCGGAACTTCTTACGATTTGCTCTCAGGCACCTACCCTGGAATAATTCATTAATTCTTCCACCCTATAAGGATCGCTTGAAGCTTTTAAATATGCACTCGCTAGAGAAACGTCGTATGGTTGCCGATATAACGTTTGTGCATCAACTCTTAAACGGGAATATTAATTCTCCATTTTTAATTAATAAAATCTCTTTCCGTGATTTAAGAAGGCTACCTTTGTTGCATATTAACTCCTCAAGGTCTAACTTTAGCAAGTATGAACCTGTTAATCGCATGTGTATTACTGTTAATAATATGGCTGAGCATTTTGTTCTCAATGTTGAATATAGAACATAGGGAAAAAGTTTATAACTTAAGATTTAGATATAAATAATTAATTTGATGTGAATAAATATTGAAATTTAATTTGGTTTGGCAACATTATTTTCAGAAAAAGAAATTGTATCTATACACCTTCACAGCAAACATATTTTTACATTTAACTTGAAGTTTTCTATTAAATATTTACAGCAAGTGTTGATATTACTTAAATTTGTTTATTTTAAGAGAAATACGCTTCACACCGCATTACTAATTGCCAATTAGCTAATTACCAACCAAGCTGCTAATTGCCAATTAGCTAATTGTTTGAACAAATGTCGCTAATATCTCGAAAACCAAACCCCGTAGAGGATTTCTGATGAAAACTTCGTTCCCCCTCCCACCCCACACCGCCAAGTAACCATTTCCATGAGCAAAAATAACTTGAATTATTAATACGCCAATATCTCGAAAACCAGAGCCCGTAGAGGATTTCTGATGAAAATTTCATTACCCCCCCCCCCCCCCCCCCCTTCCTTCCTATTTTTATTATCCGCCCACATACCACCCATCTAGAATCCATTGACATGAACAAAAATGTCCTACTATTAACTTTAATTATTAGTTCAAAACCAAAAGCCTACATTTAGGCGCAACACTTGAAAACAACAAAAGCCCACACACACATCCAAGAAAACCGTAGCATTTTACTGCTACGTGTGGGCACAACTGAAGTACAAAACTTCACACGTCCAAAAAAAACCGTAGCATGCTGCTAGGTGTGGGCACAGAAAACCGTACATGCTACCACGTGTGGGCAAAAGTGAACCAAAAAACTTCACATATCTAAGAGAACCACCGTACCACACATCCAAGAAAGCCGTAGTACCGGAGTATGCTGGTACTATCGGCTAATGTCGCTAGGGCCAGCCAAGGCTCAATGTGTATCCAAGGCGTAAGCCAGTCAAGGCTCAATGGTGTATCCATGGCATAAACCAACCAAGACCCAATGGTGCATCTAAGACATAAACCAATACAGTCAAGACACAAACCCGCATTTCGTGTGGACTCAAACCACCTAGCGCCGGCGGCGCCATCTGTGGCGAAATCCTGGAAGCTAAAACTGCGCCAGAATCCGCATAGCGTAACTACTTATAATAACTCCATTTGGGAGCTGGCAGATGCGCCATGCGCAGTAGGCTATAAAATTGAAGACTATATTCAGCTCGAAGAAGAAGAAGTGCAGCAACAGCAAGTAAGTCTCGCTGCTAAAAGCGCAAGGTTTTGTGCAACACAAGAGGCTGCAACATCCACATCAGCCAACACTACAGTAAAGCTTCCACAAATATCACTTCCCAAGTTTGATGGAAACACTTTAAAATGGCGTCAGTTTGCAGATCTGTTTACTGAAATGGTACACAAGCAGCAGATGGCTAATGTACAGAAAATGTGGTACCTGAAAATGAATTTGGTTGGTGAAGCTGAAAGACTCATTAGACACTTGAGTTTATCTGAAGACAATTACGCAGCTGCGTGGAAGATGCTGCATGACAGATATGAAAATCGCAGACTGCTCGTATCTGCCCTGGTAAACAAACTGTTATCACAACCAAGTCATGCTACTGACGCTGCATGTGCGAACAATATAAAGAATTTGCATAATACAACGCAAGAGTGTCTCATGGCGTTTGAGAACCTGCAAATCTCAACTGCTGACGGGGGCCCCCTATTATTGTTGCATATCTTGATAAAAAGGCTAGATAGAGCCACTCATACCTTGTATGGACAATCATTGACCAACCCAAGGGAGATACAGTCCATGAAAGAATTCTTGAAATTTCTACAAGCAAGATTTCAATCACTGGAAGCCCTGGGTAACAAACTAAGGCATACAAAGGACATTAAGAGAAAATCCAACATTGCCAAATCGTTGTCCTCAGTTGTAAACACCAACTCATCAATCAGGCAAACTGCTTGCGTAGTATGCAAAGGAAATCACCCGTTATTCGCATGCAAGGACTTCTTGAAATTAACACCAGCAGCTAGATTAAATCTGCTCCGCAAACACGAATTGTGTCTCAATTGTCTAAGGTCAGGACACAATGCCACAAGCTGCAATGCTCGAGGATGCACAAAGTGTAAGAAATGGCATAACACCTTAGTGCATCTAACTACACCAGATCATTCATTAACAACAGAAGTTATAGATTCCAATACATTCCACACACAGGTATCTAGGAGGCCATCTGTATCAACAAGGTTGCTGTAGAACCATTACTAATCAGGGTAAAAGGAAATATACTCGGCTTAGTACAGCCGTAATAAAATTGAATAACAATCAAGGCAAATGTGTGGAAGGTCGAGCTGTACTAGATTCCGGTTCTCAAGTTAATCTAATTACTGACAGATTAGTCAAGAATTTAAACTTAAATATATCACTTGATTCAATGTGTATACAAGGCATTGGTGACAAGAAACAGCGAACACAGAAAAGAATAAGTATGCAACTACAATCCCCATTAAATGGCTTCTCTGGGAGATTGGAGGCATTCGTCCTTCCACATATGATCGCATCTCAGCCGACACAATTTATTAACACGTCAAAGTGGTCTATTCCACACAATATTCAGTTAGCAGACCCGCCTTACAACCAGCCAGAACGTATCGATATCTTACTAGGTGCTGAATTCTATCTCCAAGCTACTGTCAATTGGGCAAACAAGATTGAAGAATGATGGACCAATCCTGCAAATGGGATGGATAGTTTCAGGAAAGATCAATGTAACAAGGCCAGCTACAGCAACATGTAAAATTGCTTCGCGAAGGAGGCTTTACTTTGAGAAAATGGTGCGCCAACTATACTAGAGTCATTCAAAACGTCAAACCAGAAGATCAAGAAGTGCAATTAGATTTCACAAATGAAACTGAAGAGCGGACCAAAACTGTAGATGTGATATGGCTACCAAAGACCGACAATTTTTGTATAAAGGTCAATGAAGCCAATAAACAAAGAGTATCAAAGCGAATAGTTGCTTCCGACATAGTAAAGTTGTTTGATCCTCGCAGAATGATGGCTCCTGTTATTATCACCGCCAAATTCATTGTGCAAGAGTTATTGTATCTTCGTCTTGATTGGGATAGGGCCCTACGTCAAGAATCGCACACCAAAGGATGAAATTTCATTACGACCTAAGGCATCTAAAAACATACAGGTTCCTAGACATGTTTTTGGCCATGAAACATCCAAACATATGCAGATTCACACGTTTACCGATGCCTCCGAAAAAGCGTATGGTGCAGCGATCTACGTGCGATCCATCAACCAAAGGGGATCAATTATAGTCCGCCTATTGCGCGCCAAATCCAGGGTAACTCCACTAAAGAAGGCAACAATCCCACCTCTAGAACTATGTGCTGTTAACCTAGCTGCACAGCCTACCAACCGACTAACGGAAATTCTAGGAGTCAAAGACATACCCACATACTACTGGACAGATTCCTCCCAGCTGGCAGAGTTCAACCTGCTCGGCCATTTGTCAACTCTGGTGTTGATTTTTGTGGACCAATAACAATCCATTATCATTTAAGAGGGAAAATACCCCACAAGGGATACGTTGCAGTATTCTGCTGTTTCGCTACAAAGGCCGTCCATCTCGGGGTAGTTAGTGATCTAACCATAGATGCCTTCATCGCTGGACTAAAACGCTATGTAGGCAGAAGAGGTCATTGTCTCAATTTTTAATGCGACAACGCAACGAACTTCGTGGGCGCGGAAAATCAACTACAAGAACTTAAAGAAATCATCTATTCAGATCAGTCAAAGGAAAGAATTTCTACCAGTTGCAGTACAAGAGGTATCGACTTCCATTTTGTACCACAAAGGGCCCTTCATTTCGGTGGACTTTGGGAAGCCGCAGTCAAATCTGCTAAACATCTATTACATAGAAGCATTGCACCAACGTCGTTAACCTATGAGAAGTTAGAAACTGTAATGATAGAGATAGAGGCGATATTGAATTCTATGCCACTTACGTCGATGTCTAATGATCCGAATGACTTGACCGCCATAACACCGGGTCACTTTCTTATTGGAGAGCCTCTAACATCCACAATTGATGCAAATATACAGAACAGGTGGAAAATGATCACACACCTAAAACAAGAATTCTGGATGCGTTGGTCAAAGGAATACCTCAACGAAGTGCAATACCGCCTCAAATGGAATCGAATCTGTCACAATGTTAAACCAGGAAGCATAGCGATCTTGAAGGAAGATAATCTACCCGTCATGATATGGCGCTAGGCCGAATCTTAAAAACTTACCAAGTCAACGATGGATGTATCAGAGTAGCAGACGTAAAGACTGCGACTGGAATTCTCTGGCGACCTATACATAGGGTCTCTATGCGAAGAAGAGTCATCAGACAGCGAACCAACACCATCTGTACCGCACAAAGAAGATAACCAATCCCATGAAAGTCATAAACGTCAGCACGAATCATCTGAAATGGAGACGAATACAATCAACCAATCGAACGATATTACACCATCCAATCAAGACTGTAGACACGTTAGAGAAGCTCCAAGGAAGAAAATGCGTCCTTTAATTGGATATGCATTAATAAGTTTACTTTTAACTTGCTTGATTCTTCCAATCACTGAAGCAAGTCCAATCGAAAACACAAGGTTTCATAATCGCCCGGGTATCCGGTTTGACAAATTTGGAACACAAGCTTAGTGTCATCGGAATGGGATCTGGTGGTAGACTATGATCTTAAGTCATATTGGCTTGAATATGCGGCATTAATCAAGAGTACCTCTGCAGTGCAGCATCTCTGTAACCAGGTCGACACTTACAGTGGTTGCACTCAGATACTTAAACACCTAGAACACATTAAGAATAAGATAGATAGTGACAATGAGCTGCTTTCGGCAGTTTCATCAGTCCTTAGACAAAAACGGGGAGCACTCAATTTCATGGGAAACGTAGCTAACTCGTTATTCGGAGTTCTTGACAACGAATACGCGGAGAAAATGTCTCAAGTTATTCAGGATATCAAGGAAGATGAAAATCACTTGCAAATTCAGACCTCCATAGTTCCACCATTAATATAATGAAACGAGATAAACAATCAGTTGATTCAACTAAGCAACCAGATCGACACTACTGAAAAGGAAGTCTATCAACAAAAAGTACAGCACCTTGTGATGTCATTATCCCTCCAGTTAATGTTGATTATCACAAGTGTACAAAGAATTCAGTCATCTCTCATAGACACGTTAACCGACATCCGATACAGAAAAATCAGTCCACTGCCGCTTGCACCCCAGAAACTAAGCAATAGCAATCATAAAAATGAACTTACAATCAAGAGATCTTACATCTATACCAACTAATGATAGTGAAAGGACGGGTAGTTGACAAACTCGCAATCTTCCAAATTATACTACCAATAATAAATGCAGAAGAGTTTGAGTTATTGAAAGTACTTCCAATACCATTCCTAACAAATGGAGCACTAATGCGCATAAGACCTTATTCCACCTATTTAGCTATCAGCTCGCATCGAGACAACTATTACCCACTGTTCGTTCAAGAAATTTAGTCATGCGTGGCTACTGGATATGAGGAACATTATCTATGCAATCAGCATCATCCAACATACAACAGAGGGTCTCATATCAGCAAGTGTGAGATCACTTTCTTAAATGACGCACCCACTCCAAAGGAGTTAAAAGAAATAAGAGACAACTCAGTATGGATGCAGACTCTCCATAAAAACAAATGGATATATGCACTTACGGAGGCCATAAAAATCAACGCGGTGTGTGAAAATAAGGCCTTTACTACTACACTGCAATGATCTGGCCTCCTAACCACCCAACCCAACTGCATACTTAAGCATGACTCAGTTACTATTGAAGGGCAACATGAATATCCGAGCAATATCACAACATCATATGAGAAGCTGATTAATGATTTCAACACGTCAGTTTCATGGTCAACGGTCCCAGCCTTGGTAGATGGATCCACTTACCACGCACAATGGAAGAAACTGAGCCTCTTACAGTAGCAACTATCATCTCAAAATCTAGAGCTGCCGAAATTAATACACGAACGGACATCTCACATTACCGTGATTGGATATATCAGCATCTGTGTTACAATCATTATCTCCATATCACTAATTGCAAAAGTGACGTTGTCAAAAAGACGTAAGCTGCAGCCTGCAGGACCAATACCTAAGCCTAGCAATCATAAGGATCTGGACTTTAGCGTCAACATAGACTGAACATTCGTTCAATGCGGGGGAGAATGTTTGCACTCGGCAAAAAGGGCAACGGTCTAATATAGAAACGACGAGTGCGTGCTCTATAAGCGGGTGCTTGACCCCAAAACAATAACGCTAATTCTAGCGAATAATTCTTGCATTTAATGTGTCATTGCAAATAATTTTATGAATATGACACCCAGTCAAAGGTGCAATAGAAGAATTCAAGAATTACTCGCCTGATTGTAATTTAAGTAGGTAAGCATTTCACATTTAAGTTATTTCATTATTCGTTTTTGTTTTTGTTATCGCTTTGTAGGTAGAAATATATAAAGATTTGCTTAGATAAGTGCAATTTTAGTATAAATTGAATATGGCTTATAATAAACGTTCAGTCTTATTTTCAATCGCAACCAAGTTTTTAATTAATCAAAAGCTTCCCTTTCAGCATTGTAATTTTGGTGTAGTGGTATAAGAGCCGCTGCATTCTCAGCAAAATCCAAGGTGTAACACCCTGACTTATTAGAGAGAACAAAATATTTCTGGAATAGGGGTTGAATTGAAGAATGACAACAACTCGAACTAGATCAATAGTCAGCTCTTCAACATTATTTTATCCTTTATTGTTGATCTACTATACCCAATGTGCTATCTGAAGCCCTTTAAGAGTTATTAGTTCTAAACTTATTCACAAACCTATTTTCAAACCTATTCTCAACAATAATTTGTTCCCTTAGCACGCCATTTTAAAAGATATCGTCTAATTTCGGTCTGACCGGAATAGGTGATGAGTTAATAACTGTTTAACGGCTACTGTTAACACACAGGGTGTCATAGGTCAAATTAAAGAGGAGAGTCTATAGTTTACAGTTTTTATAAAAAAAAATTAAGTTAACGACCTTTTTTTCAAAAATAATAGAGGTCAAATTAAAAAAAAGGTAGGAAAATCCGAAATTTTTAGTTTAGACAATGATAATTCTTGATGGGAGTCGTGCTGATTGAGCAGTCGTTGGAAATGCCATGAAGTTCTGCATACAATGAGCTCCTAACTGTGACCGTACACCCTGTAGTTTTTAAGATACAGGGTATTTTGTCAAAAACTAGCGTTTTTATTAATCACCCTGTAACTCCTAAACGGTTGATATGGCCCCCTCCCTTGCCATACAATTTTTGGTTCGTCTAGGTGAGTACTATCACCTCCCGCTCTATTGATCTCCTAGTGGGAAACACCGTGTATGTTAGAGTCAAAACACGAAATCCGTCAAAACGCGATTTTACTAGGAAATTCTAGTTCTAACTAAGCTGTTTACACGACTTTGAAATCTTTACACGATTGTAACATTTGTATAGTTTAAACTTGTAAATTAAATCTAGCAGAATTAGTTATCTTAGTTTTGTACGACACTATTAAAATATTTCTCTCTTGAATTACTTGTATGTCATAGTAGTCGTAATAGCTTATTCAATATTGTATAACAATAGAATCCGTTAAGCACAGGCAACAGGCAACAGGCCTATTGCATTATCAGAAAATTAGAATTTTGTGAACTCTTCTTGTACAAGTGCTCAACCAGATCAGTTGTGGAAATATATTCTATATGAGTGAATAAAAAGTTTTCTTTAATTTAAATACCTAAGTGCTGGTTATATTCCATCATAGTCAATCAGTCCCTAAGTGCTGGGTTCATTCCTACGGATTAAGAAACTTGATTCACTACAAAGGTCGAGCGCAGCTTATTGAACACAGGGAGCTAGGAGCTGAAATTAGTCAGGAGTTCATTTCAAAGCGCTCTCGGTAATTCTAGTTTTAACTAATATAACACAGTTAAAACTAGAATTAACGAAAGCGCTTTGTTAGAACTAGTATTAACTAAAGAATATTTAGTTAATTCTGGTTGTGGCTGAATTTTCGCGTAGCTCTTAGCTATATATAGAACTGACTGGTTGCTATTAGTAAATTTGCGTTACAATTGAATTCTCTCGCCATTAATAGTTTAGTTTAGATTTAACTAAGAGCTAAGCGAGAATTCAGCCACAACCAGAATTAACTAAATATTCTTTAGTTAATACTAGTTCTAACAAAGCGCTCTCGTTAATTCTAGTTTTAACTGTGTTATATTAGTTAAAACTAGAATTACCGAGAGCGCTTTGTTAGAACTAGAATTTCCTAGTAAAATCGGGTTTTGACGGATTACGTGTTTTGACTGTAAAATATATATGCGGAACCGGAACTCCCAATTTTTTGACTTCGTGTAAAGTTTTTTCTAAGAAAAAGTTGCGCGAAATACGTTTACCGCCGAGTAATTTAATAAAAAAAAAATAAAATTTAAATTTAAAGAAGCTTTGATTTTTAATTAATATTTATTTCAACCGAACTTTACAAGAATTGCCTAAAGACTGAATATATGCTGTGCGTCTTTAATAATTGGAACTTACGTTTTAATCATTATGCTGATTCTGTGTCTGGGTTGTTGGTGAGAAAGTGCAATGTTATCCGGTTCACAGGTTGATGGCCAGGTGCTCTATTTTATGCTTATTCCCGTAAATATGCAAGGTGGCTCATTTATGTGCGGTGGCAGGTAATAATATGATGATGGGAAGGTGTTGGTTGATGGGAACGTAACTCACGCGTGTATATTTTTTCTGCTATATCGTAATTAATCGATTATCTTTCTAGGGATCATGTAGTGTATAAATTGAAAAAAATCGACTTTGTACCAGTGACATCTGTTGCTTAAAATTTTTTTTTTTAATCCTTTTTTATATAAGACGGATATTGACGAATATTTACTCGATTCAATATATATTTCAGTCAAAAGCAACTTGTTTTTTATAAATGTTTTAATTGAGCTCATTGCACAAAAATTATTCTTTGTCTTACAGAATAGTAAAATACTTAACTGGAATCTAACAATGATTTTAAATATATACATTAGATATACATGTTGTTTTTCATTTATGTATTTAAATCTTTTAAGTATACTACTACTGTTTTACTTTTATTGTTCATTTTTTTATTCCTTGCAAAATTATATAATCAACAATTTTTTCACACTAATTGCTGAGACAACTTACAACTAGATGTGGAAAACTCCATGTAAACCCGGAACACTTTTTGAAAGCTCTTTAACTTTTTATTCAGCCAAAGAAAGCTATCATTGCGAAGAGAGAGAGAGAATGTGTAGAGCTTTCTATTAGAGGGCCATTAGCTCGTTTTAGTTGGACCGCATTTTTGTGAGATTCTGCACATCTAGATGTAAGTTCTCTCAGCTAATTGTTTCAAATTCTAGCACTACTTTAGATGTGAACATACGAGAAATCGATGCACTTTTCTCTTTGCTTTAATGCTAGCTTACACAAACATAATGTGTTACCCTCAGAATCTTCCAGTTACATTAAATCCGACTATGCTAATCTTGTTGCATTACGTTCCTTGAAACATGCACAATTTTATGCGAAGAAAATTGAGGAATTAGATAGAGATAAAAAACTAGAATTACCGAGAGCGCCTTGTTAGAACTAGGCTTTCCTAGTAAAATCGGGTTTTGACGAATTTCGTGTTTAGACTGTAACATATACACTAAATTGAATTGGAAAATCTACCAGACATAGCTCAACCTGAAAACTGCGTTGTTGGTAAATTCAATTCTCACTCTCTAAAGTAGTTCTTTAGTTATCTATGTAGTTAATAAAACGTTAAAACTGACATAGTGTGAACATTGCCAAAATTATATGATGAATTACAACTCAGAATTCTCGGAAGAGTTTTATTTGATGACCGGGTTCACAAAAAATTTTGCCCAAGCATAAATGGTGCCAGACAAATTACAAGGAAAGTGCACAGAGAGCATACATTTTGTTCGGCCCTTGCCTGCTGTTCCATTTCGGAACAAAAAAAAAATTATAAATTTAAAAAACTTACTAACTAAAAATTACACAAATATTCCTAGAACGCTCCTCCAAGTCGATCAAAATAAAATTCTGCAGAACTCATTTTATATACATGCTAAAAAACAAAATAAAAAACAGTATTACCTTTTTACAAACAAATTGTGAAATCTCAGACCATTGCCATCTGAGACTTAAACTTTAAACAAAACTTACAAAGTAAAGTAATTTTCCCACGTAAGCCAGATCAAAAGCCAGATCAAAAATCTGAAAAAGGAACAACAAATAAATAGTAATCAACAACAAAATATCACCTTAATTTCAAATGTCACACAAAAATATTTTGACAGCAACACTGACATATAATAAGAATGAACTGAGCCATCCTATCTTTATCCTGTAGTAAAAAGTGGCAGAAATTTTGGCTAAAATCTATTTGTCTCGTTCAAGCTCAAAATGTACACTGAACTGTAACCAGTTTTGGAAACAGTACGGCTGTATTAATTGGAATACATCGGAATTGACATAAAAATGCAGACAAATATATTATTTATATACGTCTATCTCTTACAAGCTCAAGCATATTTCACATCAAATCTGCAGATGAACACATTTTTCAGTAATATTAAAAATTAATTTTTGTGTTAATTAAAACGAGTATAACTTCCTAAATAATTTTCATTTAATGCAATACTATTTTACAACATCTTTAGTGTTTCCAATCGACAAATAATAACTAATTATAAATCGGTGTGCAGGTGTGCAATTGTACGAAATAAAGTGTTTTCACAGCCTGTTCAATATTTGTGCCATTTTTGAAACAAGAACGCTCAGTCCATTGTTATGTCAGTGAACATCAACGACAGCAAACAAAAATCTTCAGCTGCAAGTCTGACAATCACTGTCATGGCAACCATATGCTGCTACATAGCTCCATTGTTAAAGCCACTGCCTGACGCACGACTTCCATTGTTCTCTGGGCTATAAATATTGAACTTCGAGAACAAGAAATTCACTCCAGTTCCGAATGAGCCACAAGACAGATCAAGCAGTTCTATGACGCTATATTGAAGTCTTGATTAAAAAAAACCAAAGGAAGTATTTCTGACTCCCATTTTTACTAACATTTTGTTAAAATTAATAATTTTATAAAAAATATTTTCTATTTCAGCATCCCATTGGGAGCTTTTTGAACACAACCATTTCCAACATGAGTAGTTCTATGACGCTCAGTATCTCGACTTAACCTTACCCCCCCCCCCCCCCTTCCTTTTCTGACTTTTATTAATACTTATCTTTTCTGAATTACAGATTAAGAAAGTAAAAACGCCATATAATAATTAAACATTTGGACTCCGACATAGTACAAATTTGAATATACTTAGAGGTAATAGTAATGAATTTCATTTTGGAGAGAGAATTAGTAGTCGTAAAATTAAAGTAGAGTGAATTAATTATATATTTTATAAGAGAGTACCTGAATTGCTTAGTCTATAAGAAATATTTGGTGATAAAATAAATTACTGAACTTTTAACATTTTGAAAATCAACCTGTCTTGTCATTTCTAAAACCGGCACCTACCCCTTCTTTATGCTAAGCCCACATTGGGACTTAACATTGGTGCTTCGAGCCGGATAATATAGGAAAAGTTTCAAAATGACAGATGTCGCTGGTTTAACATTGGCACTATTAGCTCTACACGAGCAAATCAAGAAAGCCGCCATAAATCACTCCAAGGCAAGCAGTGAGACGAAACATGGCAGGAAATACTATGCAGCACGCATAGAATCTCTAAAAAGCTCTGGAAATCATTCACAGATCTGTATGTAGCCATCTGACGTTTACCCAATATCGTATAAATCATCAGAGGTGCACCAGGACAACCCACAGCTCAACACACGCAGCTGGGTTGGATTTTAATGGGGAAAACTCAAAAGCAGTAACGAAATCACTACACTCACTGCACAAATAAGCAGTAACAGAAAACCAAACCAACGAAGAAGACGAAGAAACGTGCATCCCAGTGAGAAAATCCAGAAAACCTCACACCAACGCCAAAGCCAAGGCACAAATCAGGGCAAAGTACCATATATACATGACAGTAAAACTGTCTGGGCAATTCCAATACCGTGTCAAAGCACATAGAGAAAAGGATTATTATGTGTAATTTCAAACAAATTGTAATTAGCGGTATAAACAATAACTAAGGCATAAATCCACAAATACCAACTGGCACATCAAAAAAAAAAAAAAACAAAAAAAAACAACTGAAGCCTCAACATCATTTCAGCAAATCGTCATAAACTAAGTCGGCCAAAAAAGGTGACAATTCACACAAGGAAGCAGCCAATTAATTTTTTTTACCTTTTTACTTTTTGCTGAGCCCACAAGTTTTTGGTTTTTTCGTTTAGGGTTTCTCATTCATTTCCAACTTTTTGTTTATTTTATTATTATTTGCACAAGTAGTGAGTTCTTATCATTTGTATCGTTTCCTTCTTATTTATCTATTATTTTTCACAACAAAAAAAGGGGGAAATGGATTCGTTGCCGTTCGAATTAACGATGTTCCGGGACTAGAGGTGAATATTCTTAAGGACAAACTCAGGACCAAGGAAATACCCAGACGGCCTAAAGCTTTCATACGGCCTCTTCCTGCAACAGCCGAAACAAAAAAATTAGTAGATTTAGCTACCAAAAGAAGATCTACACGACCACCCAGGCCACCTTGCGGGACAAGAAAGCCTGCGATTCAGCCAACTTTGACGGCTCCCAAAACAACGCCGCACGTCGCGTTAATCAAGAAGCCACCTTTGACGTCTTCATCAATGCACAACGCGTCAGACATAAGACCAACATCGACGGCTCCCAAAACAACGATCAAAAGCTAACATCAACGGCTTCGAAAATCACCGCCCGGCGATAATAAGGCCTTCAAAAAAGCCTCCAGTCAATCTAATCGTCGACCCTCAGTTATGGGAAAAGATTCAAGAAGCGTTTCTTCTTCCTTTTTCTTTTTTCTTTTTTCAGCCCACTGCAGGCGTATACAGGTTCGATTCGTTTCGAATGAATCTGGATTTTTTTAATTTTTTAATAATTATTTTTTTCTATATTTCTCAATTTTTTCATTTTTTCATTTCTTTTTTTTATTTTATTTTTTCATTTGTTTTTCAAGTCACTCAATTTCGCTATTTGGGACTTGTTGATGAGTCAAACCAAGACTTGAAACTTGTCACCCAAAATATATGTGTGATGAAATAACAAATTAAAATCATTTTTTAGCTTTTGCTATATACCGGAGAATCCAAATAAATTCCTTCTTGAACAAATATAAGTTTACCCCGGTAAAAAATCCTAAAGAGTAATCTCTACTTTTATTAAGTTTTATGTAATACCAGATAATTCGATTGGGCATGGTTGTGTTCTAGGGAGAGATTTTATGAATAAACCGTTTATTAATTTAAAATTTTTAGAAAATGGCAAATTTGAAATTGCATTACAGAATTGTGAAAATCGTAGTGAGATTTGAAATATTGATGTTAGTGAAGACAGTAAAAACAGTCTTAACGGAGATCTAGATATTGAACAATCGACTGATGTAAATGTCAAATATAAAATTAGAGAAATGTTTGAAAAGTATAAACTTTTATTGGGTACATGCCCAGAGAATTATCCGGAATTCGAGATGTCAATCAGCACAACAGATGACCAACTATTCTATTTCAAACCAGGAAGATTTTCCTATAGTGAGAAGATAGACGTTAAAAGTGTTATAGAATAGTGGTTGAGAAAAGGTATAATTTGGCATAGCAATGCTAAATACGGCAGCCCCATAGTTTTAATAAGACAAAAACAGGTAACTTGCGTGTTTGCATTGACTATCGGGCACTTAATAAGACAACTGTTAAAGATCATTACCCGTTACCTCTGATCGAGGTTCAAATTGACTCCTTGGCGAACAAAAAATATTTCACGAGTCTTGATCTCAAAAGCGCCTTCCAACATGTGAAGGTTTCAGATAAATCTATCAAATATACTTCATTCGTAACCCCTTTCGGAAAATATGAGTTTTTAATGATGCCATTTGGGTTAGCTAATGCCCGTTCGGTAATCCAACGATACATTAATCATAATTTTAGACAACTTTTGGATAAAACTTTGATATTGATTTATTTATTTTTGTCGCCACTGAAACAATTGACGAGCAAATAGAAATTTTGGAGGAAATTTTTCTAATTTTGGGAGAAAATAATTTAGAGCTTAGATTGGATAAACGCTTTTTTTTTTAAAGGAAATTTGTTATTTGGGAAATGTTATCAATTCAAAAGGAAAATAAAACCTAATCCAAAAACTATTGAAAGCGTAGTAAACTTTCCTATACCCAAAAATTGTAAGGAAGTGTATAGCTTTTTGGGATTATGTTCCTATTTTCGCAAGTTTGTCCCAAATTTCTATATTTTAGCTAGTCCATTGTATAATTCATTAGGAAAATGTGGAATTTACATTTTGTGATGATCATTTACAGTGTTTCGAGGAACTTAAATCAAAATTGATTTCTGCTCCTGCTTCTCCGCAGGAAGCAAAGTATACCAATTTTGAACTTGAGCTCTTAGCTTTCATTTATTGAGTGAAAAGGTTTCGTATTTATTTGCAGGGCATTCCATTTACTATTGTGACTGACTATAATCCTATCACATTAGCTTTGAAAAAAAAAGATATCAATCCACGGATAACTAGATAGAGCTTGAGAATTATAGTTACAAAATATAATATCGTCCCAATGAGAGAATGCGTCATGTTGATGCATTGGTAACGTTGGTGAAAAGTGAGACCAACCGTGTGTATATCACCGATTCAATAATACAGTCAGAAATTTTACACAAATACTTTATTCAGTTATTGTTGTTAACCTTGACTTTACATTAAATACACTGCTCAAAAGTGTATAAGCAAAATGTGGTTTGTGGTTTGAATTGTAAAAATTGGGTTTTGTCCCATTATAATTATATAATACATGTTTTTACCGTTATTCCAGTTATTCCTAAGTATCTATATTCTGGAATAACGGTAAAAACAGGTATTATATAATTGTAATGGGACAAAAACCAATTTTTACAATTCAAACCACAAACCACATTTTGCTTATACACTTTTGAGCAGTGTATTATTACATATAGGTATATCATATGTATATCAAATTATATAATATTACTTATTAAATCTGCTACACTGATTAATGCGGTTACTTATGTATATCAAATAAAAACACTTCCGTTTTTATTTCCCCACGTATTTTTCAGCTTTTCTGCTATTACTTACTACTACAACTACGAATTTTAAAATCATGCTTGCTATCCCAACTCAACTCACTAACTACTTGCTAATTCAAAAAACTCAGCTGCACCATTCTACACATATATCATAAAAAAATTCTTATTCTACAAAAATAAACAAATTGCTACACATCGTCATCATCTCATTAATTCATTTTGTAATTAATTATCATTCTCCATATATCACTTTGAACCATTTGATCCGACTTACATTCTGCAAAGTTATTAATGCAGGTTAGATTTATTATGTCACAACAAGTGAAATGGTGTTACATGGTTTCGTGATGTTGTGATGATGACCATGTGAATCAAGACCGTAACAATATCTCCCCCTTTAAAAAAAATGTGTGTTATTCTTTGAAGAGGAATAACATCCCAGTGTGCAAAAGTTCTCGATTTCGTTACGAAAATGAGAAGATTTTATCGGTTTAGCGATGAAATGATATCGCAATGATATCTTCAGCGTTAAGTTATCGGACTGCCTAACGTATGAAAAGGCTTACAAGTTGACGATATTTCCTCTCACATCGCATCGCAGAAGCGATAAAAAAGTGACACGTTTACATGCCAATAAAAACCTCGAAAACATCGTTTTTTGATCTCTTTCTTACCGAAAAATCCAAATCAAAAATATTATCCATTTCGTATCGTTAATGGTAGTGACATCCGGATTTGAATTAATTAGCGTTGCTTTTTAAAATCTATCTGGATAAGAATTAGACATATCTGTTTATTTTTGTACGTTTTTTATGTAATGACATTATATTTATATTATAATTTAAGTTGAGCTCAGATCTGATTTCTCCATATTTGGTGGTGATTTGCTTGTTCCAGATTTGTTTATTGACGTCAAAGTATCCTTTTTATATTGTTTTGCAAACCTGTCCTTGGCGTAATTAAAATATTTTTTTAATGTGCCGTCCATATCCACGTCGGATGTATGAAATCTGCTGTAACATACTCCTGCAAGTCAATACAAAATATATTTATTAAGCGCTGTTACTTGCGAGACCGAAGGTACCTTTCAATAGTTTTATAATTGTGAATGATTTTATTCTTATATTGTTATGGTATTTAAACCATGAAAAGTGGATGGCTACGTCATCTACTATTAAGTTCCTCAGTTTGCTTTTAAGGAAATGAGTAGCATCTATTCCCCCAGTTTTTCGGAAAAAGTCATTCTGAAATATACATATGCTCACATTATGGCTGAATCAAAATATAGCTTAGGCGATTAAAATTGTACTTACCCATTGATTTGCAGCACTCTCTTCATTATTTACTCATTCCTCTAATTGAAGAAATAGTTGCTTTTCCTTAATTGGAAATTGTGGTAGTAGCTCAAAATCATGTGCAACATTACGATTACTTCAGAAATCGACAAAACCTCAATCCCGTTTTTTTCCAAGAATATACCACGCGCGGAGATTCGATGACATTTTATCGCTCAAACGATAAAATTTTCTCACTTTCGGAAAGTTTTCGGAACGAAAACGAGAACCTTTGTAGTCTTTACTCCTACTCTCTTGTTTTTATTTAAAATTCCGTTTTTTTGTCATCAAGCGTTAAGAAAACCGATTTAGGTAACGATAAATGAGATTTCTTGCACACACAGCATAAACAAGTAAATGTACTTAGTAATATTTCTAAATACATTAGTTAATACATAGTGAATGATACCTATTATACAGATAGATATGTATATTCCTAATTTCAATTCATTTACTATATAATTCCCATACTTACTTATTTTTCATTTTTTGTGGGAACATTTAAAGGGGAAGGTGATCTTAACCGTTTGAGTTGGATGTTAATATAATAGCATTTTCAGATGGTAAGGCTGGTGGAGGAGGTGTTTGAATTGTTGCAATTGAGTCGCATGTGTTTCAATTTCCGCAATTGGGGTTGGTGACTCAACGTCCTGTAGTTTGGTTTTTGTCAGTATGGATGGTTTGGATTTTTTATTCAATGCCTTTTTCTCAACTTGAGGTACTATTTCTACGTTTTTACCAGGTGTACGATCTCTCTTTCCTTTTACTAACTTGATTACCTATTTCATCCCTATTATAGTAAATTATAAGATAGCCAAGGAGCTCAAGCTTCGCGAACTTAGTTGAATGACTTGTGTTTTATTTCTTTCACGACGTTGGGTCTCTATATTGTATATTTCTTGCTCTTATTCATCTAGGGAGTAGGTGTTCTCGCTTAGAAATTGGTTAGAGCTTTCACCCCGTAGTAAGATAGTTCGGTTGGAGCTACTCGAGTTACTCCATTTTTTCGGAAAGCTCAGAACGGTTTCATTTAAATTCAAAGTTTGGGGTTGTATGTGTTCTGGTTTTGATAATTTTATGTCATGATGATCTTCATCATCACAAAATATCACTTGATCGTCAATTTGAAATTGACACGGTTCATTGAGTATTAGTACTCCGTGATCGTTGAGACTAGAACTATGCAGTCCGCTTTTGCAGGACATTGTGATCTTTTGTTGGGAAGAGAAAGAGAATAACCAAAGCATCTTTTGGGTTAATTTTACCAGAAGTTGTGGTGCAAAAGCTTGAGCCAAATACTCGCAATGATTCGACTCATTGAAGGGGTTAAATATGAAGTTTATGGGGCATTCTTTTACAGTTTGACCCGTAATAAGTGCATTTAGTAAAGGACCAGCGTACATGTTTTGATGGGGATTACACTCTAAATTCTGCTTGTCGAAGTTATACAAATTCTTGGGTGGTTAGGTGATTAGCTAGGTAGGAGTGTTCCAAATTCAGAAGTAATGAGCGGTTGTTAGGTATCTTGATGGGGACTAGATGTATTTGCTGGAGCTTGAAAGCCGGAAGATTGAGAATGGAAAATTTAATTCTTATTACAAGATTACCCTTTACGACCTGTGATTTTACTCCTAACGTTTCGGATAATAACACCAAATCCTTTTGTTCGCTAGGCTCTTTTGGGTTTGCCTTGTAAAAGGCTTCTAGCAGAGTAGATGGAGATATTAGCAAGGGGTGGATTTGATTATTTTTTACAGTTGTTGATATTTCAAGTAGTGTTTGTTGTCTTAACTCTATGTCTATAATATGCAAACTGATTGTTGTCATTACCTCCTTACTTATCTCCTCTGTCACCTTCTCGAGCAGCTCGCTTACAGTTCTTACGATTTCGCGTTGATTCGACTCCAGATTATGTACAGACTTCTTTCGTTGCTCGTACGTTTATTTGAAAAGCGTAATCTGATTTTCTGCAAGTCAATTAATGCGTTTGTGTCCGTTTCGAGGTTGGAAATCCTATTCCATCAGCCAGCGATCTACTCTGACGTCGGGTTGTTGTTAGTTCCTTGATAACAGCGGCACGCTTTTTAATCGCTTCTATTATGTTGTGGATTTGACTATTCTGTTCGGTGAAAACAGTTGTATTTTTATGCTTTTCGCACAGTTAGCTTACGAAAAATTCTGTATGCTCCACCAACTTGGTTTCCGTCTCAAGGTTAATTATATTGATTTAGGTAAATAGATTCCATGTGTCGTGGAAAAACAAAATCTCTCCCAACCCTAGTAATAATCCGTGCCATGCCTGGGGAAATATTTATATACATATTTTGTTTTACACTTTATTCATATAAAGGTTTTAATCTATTATTATGGACTACGACTTTCATTTTACCAATTTGGATTTCAGAATTCACTGAACTGAGATGAGAACTTCAATCACCTGGGGCCGGATTCACTAACTGGGAGAGTTGTGGAGTTGTGGAGATAAGAGTTCTTTTGTCACTTAACTCTCCACTCGGAATTCTGTAACTAGTGGAATTTGTATTGAGATTTGCCAAACTCTCTATTCCAGTAGAAGTAAGAAAAATACTTCTCAACTGACAGTATTGTCTACTTTTATTGTCATTTGTGAAGGCACCAATGTACCTACGATTTTCAAATTGAATTATGAATTCAATGCATATCCTGGCTATGTTTACAAAAACAAATTATGGAAATCCTTACAATACTTACAGAGAAATTAGGTTTTTGGAATATCAAGGTACCTGCTAAATATTCTAATTCACGCGAAAATGGTCAATTTGGTCGTCTTCCAGTACAGAAGAGATGCAATAAAAATTTTAAATATGCACGTTAAAGTTTGTATGTAGGATTAAATCGCATCTACATTTTGTTCCCTAAGGAGATATGTAGTTCGTTTTTGAGTCCGATAAATGGTTTTGGAGATAACTGCAAAATAAGTGAATCAGTCCTTCTTAAGATGAAAAAATGGCCTTTTTTTGGTACAAAAATGGATATATTTTCAACTCATCATTATGTAGAAATGATAAGTCATGGAAATTCCCTTTTCAGGAGAAAAATGTTCGCAACAGAGTACTAATGAATGTGAAACAAAGAACGGAAGAAATATATGCAAAATATAGGAGCTGGGGTGTATATGACCCAAGAGAAAAAAATCGTCTTTCGGTGGTAAAAAGTCAGCTATGAAGTTAAAACAATCAAAAACAGAACTATACCACTCGATTACCCGCTTCTCCCTCTTTAATTTGATACCAAATATGACGTATTTTGGACAACCCCCAAGGGGGGGGGGGGGGGGGTGGTATGACCCCCAATCCCCAAAGGCCCCTACCCCTGATATTTTTCATCTATATTTTTGTACTCTACACCCTAAATCCGATGGAAAAAACCCCATGCTGTACGACCCTCCCACAAAGAGTTAGCTGTCCTTCAATATTGCGATACTTCTCACGTTTTCCCTAACTCCGCAAGTATTTTAGAGAATGGCGAAATGAGGGTTAGGGAGTTTTAATCTGGGCAAACGAAAATTCTCATCTCCCAAACTCTCAAACTCTCCGAGTTACAGAATCCGGCCCCTGATATGGTCCTAGCCATACCTGGGAGAGTTTGTGTTTTTTGGCTGCGTTTTTCAGTAATACTTTATTCCGACATGAAAAGTTATTGGCCGTGAATTCTTATCATAAAGTTCTTTGGAGGGATTTTTGCTACATAAGAGGTTTTTGCGAGCAAAGGCATATGTCTTCTGTAGTTTGTATTTTAGAAGATGGTAATAACTTTGATAATTGTATGCAGGCTCCGGTTCTCTTTTCAAATTGGAGGCAACATTAGCTGTGAAGCCGAATAAAGAATCTATTGGAGTAAGTTTGCTACTATAGTGTGCGCTTTTATTATATACAAAGGCTGCAGTTCTTAAAAACTGATCCCAAGCCTTTGGATTCTCATCTACAATGGTCCTAAGATTCTCTACTAATGGTCTATGAGTTCTTTCTAAGGAGCCATTTGATTGAGGGTGGTACGCGGATGTCTGCAGCTTATTTATTGAGAAGTTTACAGACCTTCGTAAATAATTCGCTAAAGAAATTGAAGCCCTGGTCGGTAACCAAATTTTTGGGTATGCGGTAGCGGGTAATGATTTCATCGAAGAATTTTCGCGCTACAGTCTCCGCCTCTGCGTTTGGTATAGCATACCAATCAACAAACTTTGTTAGGTTGTCTTGGAATGTTAGAATGTATTTGTTTCCAGCATGCGTCTCTTCTAGAGGCCCCACGATTTCTAGGTAGATTTTCTCGAAGGGCATTTGCCTGTATCTGTAATAGTCATTGGCATACATGCTTCTGTGCTGGACTTCATTTTCTGATACTTAGGACATCTCTAAACGTATTTTTTTATGTCTCTCAACATGTTTTTCCATCGAAATTTCTTTTTGATTCGTTTATACGTTTTCATAACACCCTGATGTCCACCAAAAACAGAATCGTGGTAGTCTTTTATTACCACTCGAATATCTGTGATTTGATTACAATGCTCATTTTGTTTTCCATAAGAAATATTACCTTGAGATTGTGGGTCAGAATTAACTGAAAAATCTGATGGTGCCCTTATTTGGCTTGTCATTTCGCGTGAGTCATTCGTCTCACGGGTACGCTGCGGCTGGACACGGGTGATTGCAAGGCAGTGAACTGCAGCTGTGTTTGATTCCTGTAAGTCTGGTGTAGTATGGACTTGCGCTTGTATAGTGATTTTTGAGAAATTATGTTGATCCTGCTCTGAATTATAAAACTTCTACTAAGGGCTTCCGCGTTTGTATTGTATTTCCCTGACTTATACTCGATGGAATAGTCGAACTCAGAAAGCTTGTGATGAAATCGAACTAATCTTGAAGTGGTGTCATTGGTGCTAAAGACACCTTTCAGGGGGTTTTGGTCAGTATATACTGTCAATTTGCGCCCTTGAAATTAACAGCGAAAATTTCGTGTAGCCCAAACAATTGCTAGTAATTCTCTCTCAATTTTCGAGTAATTCCTTTCTGCCTTATTTAGAGTCCGAACCGCGTAAGCTATAGGGTGATCTTTACCAATTTCGTCCTAAGATAGGACAGCTCCTAGAGCTTCCTGATCGGAGAGTAAAATCTGGATATATAAGAAGTGGCGGTGAAGTGAGATTTCTTTTAATCCTGTTTAAAGAATTCTAGCAATTTGCAGTCCACGAAAATTTCACATCTTTTCGCAATAAATTAGTCATAGGACGAACAATCTGGGAGAAATCGGAGATAAATTTCCGGTAGAAGTGCTAAGCCGAGAAAAGATTGAACTTGTCTAACAGTACCCGCGACGGCAAAGTTGTGTGGCTCCCTCACTGGAGCATTTGTGTCCCAGATATATGAGATCGCACCTTAGGAATTGGCATTTCTCTGGCTGTAATTTTTAATTATTTTCTCGTAATCGATCACAAACTTTTATCAGCTTACTGTTATGATCTTCAAGGTTTTTCCCATATAGATAACTATGTCATCTAGGTAAACGAAACATTCTAGGCATTGAAGACGTGTGAGAACATCATTCATCAACCGTTGGAATGAAGCTGGTGCTTCTTTCAATTCGAAAGGCATGCGTTAGTGAATTTGCGGTTCACTTTTGAATATAGATTAGAGCCGCCATCGCTACATGGCTGCAAGTGGTAGGTAGAGTAATTACTATTGGGCTCCAGTGTAAGTGTGAGTTTTTTTAATGTAATACTATGACTAATAACGTTAAGTACACCAATTAAGTTCGCTTTGTTTTCGAAGCTTAGCAAGCTATTAGCTAAAAAAAACTCCTTGACAAAACATTTCTTGCTCTAGTGCTACGGGCGCTTTAACTTGTAGTGTATTCCCCTACGCTACTCTTTTCCTTCCCCTGATCGTTCTTTTTTTTGTTTGTTCGTCTTCACTACTGTCTGTAGAGAAACCCCCTTATTTTCCCAGGGCACCTGAAAAGGGGTGAAAAATAAACATTCATATTTTTGAGAAGTAGCCCTATGCTACTTCTCCATACAAATAAAAACCCTGAAAAGAAAAGTTATACATTTTTTTAGAAGTAGCCCTATGCTACTTCTCCAGACTTTATCAATCCTGCAAAGAAAAGAAAACCCAGAAGAAAACATGTCTGTATATATACCCGTATATCTTGTCCGAGCTAAAAACAACAACAAAAATTAAGAACATTCAAAAGTGGAAAAATGACAATTCGTGCAAAATACGCACAAATTACATTTTTATCACATTAAACTTACCGCTAGTCAGTCAGCATTCCAGACCCTAAACGGTAATTCGCCTAGCCGTTAAACATCATGCGATCTTATCACATGATGTATTAATACAGGCCCGCCGAGAATTCTTAGAATATTCTCGCTCACATCACCGATTCTGCTTCTACCAAAGTACAGGCGAATGATACATACACATCCGCACTTCGGCAGTAGCACAGATGGCAGCGACCATCCGAAATTCGAGGAAAGACAAAAAAATGCTCGCCTAGCGGTGGGCACAAAAATCACGAATACGAACTGGAGCCGAAAATCGATGCGCAGGTAGCTTGGGTCGGACGAGTTGAGCGCGATGATGAAAGCGATGGTGTGAGGGAGTTGAGGTTGTTCTGAGCTGCGCGCAAGTACGGTGTTCGGTCCCAGCCTTTTTACTGCAAAATATTTCTGTGAACATATTTTATTAAAAAAAAAAAATCAAAATTAATCAAGTGCATATCTACCAGCCGTCGCAGTGACATTCCACCGTTTTCTTTTCGATTTTGGTGCTTATCTTCTGGAATAAACTAAAAAGAAAAACTTTTACTGGATATTTTATTAATTAAAATCAAAAGTGGAAGTGCTAGTTACCTGCCGTCGCAGTGACATTCCACCGTTTTCTTTTCGATTTGTCTACACATTTCCTGGAATAAAAAGGAAAACTTTTTTTAGTGAATATTTTATTAATTAAAATCAAAAATGGATGTGCATGGTTACCTGCCGTCGCAGTGCCATTCCACCGTTTTCTTTTCGATTTTGGTGCATATTTTCTGGGATACAAAGGAAAAACTTTTGGTGGATATTTTATTAATTAAAATCAGAAGTGGAAGTGCATAGTTACCTACCGTCGCAGTGACATTCCACCGTTTTTTTGTACATATTTCCTGGAATAAAGAGGAAAACTTTCTTAGTGGATATTTTATTAATTAAAAAAAACAAAAGTAGTTAAGTGCATATCTACCTACCGACGCAGTGACATTCCACCGTTGGCTTCTCGCATTTTGTTAATGTTTTCTGGAATAAACTAAAAAAGAAAACTTTCATTTGATTAATTAAAATTAATAATAATTAAGTCGTGCATACATACCTTCAATTTTGTGCTTATTTCCTACAATAAACATGCAAAACTTTTTTTAGTAAATGTTATATTCATTAAGCGCATATTCACTTCGCAGTGTCATTTCACAGTTTGCTTTTCGCATTTTGTTAATATTTTCTGCAATAAAGCAAAAGAAAAACTTTAATTTGATTAACTAGAATTAATAATAATTAAGTCGTGCATACATACCTTCGATTTTGTGCATATTTCCTAGAATAAAAAGGAAAATTTTTTTAGTAAATGTTTCATTCAGTAAAATTAGTAGTAGTTAAGCGCATATTTACCTGTGATCGTAGTGACTTTTCATCAGTTTTCCTTTACCATTCGGTGCACATTTCCTAGAATAAAAAAGGAAAGTATTTCAGTGAATATTTTATAGTTAAAAAGTCGAAATTAAATAAGGAAGATTTACCTTTGATCGAAGTGACTTTTCACAGTTTTCTTAGTGTAGTTCGTGCAACTTTTCCCTGAACTGAAAAGGAAAGTATTTTATACTTTAAAAATCCAAAGAGATTAAGTGACTTTTACCTGTCAGCGTAGTGACTTTTCACCAGTTTTCCTTTTTCGTTCGGTGCACATTTCCTGGCATAAAAAAAAGAAGTATTTCAGTGAATATTTTATAGTTTAAAATTCGAAATTAATTAAGGGAGATTTACCTGTGATCGCAGTGACATTTCACAGTTTTCTTCGTGTAGTCCATGTATATTTTTTTCCAGAAATGAAAAGGAAAGCCTTTTATAATTTAAAAAGGCAAATTAATTAAGTGAATATTCACCGGTAGTCGCAATGACCTTGCACAGTTTGCTTCTTGCATTCCGAGCATACTTCCTGGAATAAAAAAGGGAGTATTCTCTGTTCTCTGTGGATATTCGATTAGAAGAAAAGAAAAGAAAAAAAATCAAAGGAAGTTATTGGACCAGAAAACCAGAAGAAGTGAGCGGAGAGTTCCAGATTCGCAGTAAGCGCCCAGGCCATACAGGAGGAAGCTTCGAGTATCTGATTGTCCGAACACATGTAAACCCCAAAAGGGGAACCTAAGGGTAGTCTGAGAATTATTTTGATCATACAGTTGTTTTTTCTTGTAACGAAGTTCATCAACTTAAGTAAGCATAGGGACAGCTTGCATTGTTTTTTTGTTGCTTTGACATATAGTATTCTTGAAATTTATTTTTTTGTTCATATATATATATGTGATTTTCTTTATTATTTGATCCCTACACAGGGAGTTTCGGGCTAGATAAGCTAACAGTTAGTAGAAGCGCTTTTAGGGCTAGTCATAAGCATTGCAATAGGACAGAAAGGTGACTGAAAATTTTGTTATCGAGTTTCCTCCCAGCGTTGAATCTTTTTTATTATGAAAAGCAAAGAATAAATAATCATCTTGTCACATATTAGGTGGGTTATTGATTGATATTTTAACCTTCTAGTTCTCCATTCATCTTCTGAGACGGCCACCAGACGACGGCTTCTTTGGGGCTTCGCCTGCCAGTTTTCTTTGTTCTCTGTTTTTCTTTTCTTTTCAGTTTCTTCTCCCCCTCCCTGTAGGTACAACATGATGCACCAACTCTAGAGTCATTCGGCAGGAATGGACGAGGACATGATTGAGGAGGCTTTCACACAGACACACCCATAGTCATACATCTCGACTTATATGGGGCTAAGCAAATAAACAAGGCTTTGGAGGCTTAGGCAGGGCGGATGGGGGCGACTGGACCCTTGTTCTCCAAAGCCGGAGCTCTACTGTTCGAACCAAATTGCTTCGAATATATATTTTAACCGATAACTTCTGAAAAGAAAATATCCTGAAAACAAAGCATCAAAATTCTTAGCAAAATTAAATCTAATTTGATTTCTCTTAAGCAAAAAACATGTACACAACCCAACATAGCCATGTATTTGTCATCTTCATAGCATATTGCACAAATACAACATAAAAGTATAGCCTCACTGAGCAAATTAAATTAAAATTAGTATCAAAAAGCAATTCCTGAAAAGGGAACATATTACAAGAATACCATGCTGGAATTGAGTTCTGAAAAGAAATCAAATTCAATCTAATTACAATTTTGCCAAAAATAGGTACAACATCTATCAAAAGCATGTGTTGTCATGTAACATACAATGCATGGCACAAATACAATCAGATCAGGCAGATCAATTTGCAACTCTAGCATTATCATCATTATAAGTACCATCGAACCGGAATTTCTTCTCTACGTGATACGAAATAAAATTTTTGCAAATATAATTTAATTTAACACAACAGCATGTGTTGCTCTAAATTTCTTGTTGCTCTGCATTTTTGTTCGTTGCTAGGCAAATTTTATCGCTAGTACCGTAAGAGCGCAGCTGAATTGCCAATTCTTGTAATCATGCGCCGCTGCTACTCTATCAGTGGTGTCGTGTGCAAGCAAGGGCTATATAAACGACAAGCTGACTGATCTCGATCTCTTTTTGTGCTTGGCATCGCTTGGGGTAAGTTGGCTGTGTAGGGACTAACATTTATATCGGGTATCGACTGATATTTCACTTTTAACAATTAACAATCATTTCTGGTCTCGATGGAATAAACGCATCTTATTTCGGGTCTCGACTGAAGATAAGATTTTTACTAGCAATCATTTCTGGTCTCGACGGAAATAAACGCATCTTATTTCGGGTCTGAAGATAAGATAACACTTTAAGCCGGGTCCCGACTGACTTAAAGAATATTATCTCGGGTCTCGACTGAGATAATCTTTTACTAACAATCATTTCTGGTCTCGACGGAAATAAACGCATCTTATTTCGGGTCTCGACTGAAGATAAGGTAACACTTTAAGCCGTGTCTCGACTGAATTAAAGAATATTATCTCGGGTCTCGACTGAGATAGTATCTTACTAACATTAACACTTTATTTCTGGTCTCGACGGGAATAAAGAATTGTTCTAACCAATGGTTAGAACAAAGGGTCTTAACATTAGCCAACCCTCAAGCGTCAAGTTGTAGGTCGGTGAGTACCAGTCATTTGTAACAAATTAATATTTAATCATATATCTATTTTATTATATATTTACTCATATATATATTTACATATTCTACATTTCTTATGCACATTTATTACATATCATATCTTATCTTCATTCTATATTAGTTTTACATATACATATATATATATTTATATGTATTCCGCTCTTGACGATTTTATATTGCAACTACTCTGACAATACGTGTTTTCAGTGTGTTACAAAATTCTCTGACCTAAGACTTATATATTGAGTTTCATCCCAATACAACTTTTCTTGATAATCGCATATTCTAAATCTGTGATAGTAAGTGTTTTCTAGTGTGTGTGGCTTTCTGACTTAATATCTCATTCCATAATCTGATCTTAATATAATTAGTGGGCAATCTTAAGAAATAAGTGTGAAAAGTTATTGAAAGTTAAAACGTAGTGAGCAGTGTTTATTTTGATAAGAGATTCGATCACTGACCTTGATCCAAATTTACCAGTGCATCCATTTCAGTTTCACTAACTTCAAATTTGCGAGTACGTTCTACTAACGGACAGTACACCAAAAATAGAGCTAGCCCTATGCTACTTCTCCATATTTTATCAATCCTGCAAAGAAAAGAAAAACCCAGAAGAAAACATGTCTATATATATACCCGCATATCATGTCCGAGCTAAAAACAGCAACAAAAATTAAGAACATTCAAAAGTGGAAAAATGACAATTCGTGCAAAATACGCACAAATTACATTTTTACCACATTAAACCTACCGCTAGTCAGTCAGCATTCCACACCCCAAACGGTAATTCGCCTAGCCGTAAAACATCATGCGATCTTATCACATGATGTATTAATACAGGCCCGCCGAGAATTCCTAGAAAATTCTCGCTCACATCACCGATTCTGCTGCTACCAAAGTACAGGCGAATGATACATACACACCCGCACTAAGGCAGTAGCACAGATGGCAGCGACCATCTGAAATTCGAGGAAAGACAAAAAAATGCTCGCCTAGCGGTGGGCACAAAACGCACGAATACGAGCTGGAGCCGAGAATCGATGCGCAGGTAGGTTGGGTCGGACGAGTTGAGCGCGATGATGAAAACGATGGTGTGAGGGAATTGAGTTTGTTCTGAGCTGCGCGCAAGTACGGTATTCGGTCCAAGTCTTCTTACTGGAAAATATTTCTGTGAACATAGTTTACTTTAAAAAAAAATTCAAAATTAATCAAGTGAATATCTACCTGCCGTCGAAGTGACATTCCACCGTTTTCTTTTCGATTTTGGTGCATATCTTCTGGAATAATCTAAAAAGAAAAACTTTTAGTGGATATTTTATTAATTAAAATCAAAAGTGGAAGTGCTAGTTACCTGCCGTCGCAGTGACATTCCACCGTTTTCTTTTCGATTTGTGTACATATTTCCTGGAATAAAAAGGAAAAAAAATTTTTGTGGATATTTTATTAATTAAAATGAAAAATGGATGTGCATGGTTACCTGCCGTCGCAGTGCCATTCCACCGTTTTCTTTTTGATTTTGGTGCATATTTTCTGGGATACAAAGGAAAATCTCTCAGTGATATTAATTAAAATCAAAAGTGGAAGTGCATAGTTACCTGCCGTCGCAGTGACATTCCACCGTTTTCTCTTCGATTTTTGTACATATTTCCTGGAATAACGAGGAAAACTTTCTTAGTGGATATTTTATTAATTAAAAAAAAACAAAAGTAGTTAATTGCATATCTACCTGCCGTCTCAGTGACATTCCACCGTTGGCTTCTCGCATTTTGTTCATGTTTTCTGAAAAAAAAATTAATGATAATTAAGTCGTGCATACTGTGGCATACCTACATATAAACATATCTACATATCTACATATAAACGTACCTACTTGCATAAATATCTATCTACATACCTACATATAAATATCTACCTACCAACCTACATATCTACATACATACCTACCTGCATTCATAAGGTTATGACATACTTATTGCACAATGAGTACTCATAACATTAAAATGCTTCCGACACTTGTCATACATAAAGAAATACGAGACTAGGTCACCCTTACCCAATACACAATCGCATCAACATAAATAAACTAAATCTATTAACGCGACCCACTAAAGTAGCGCGCAAATAACAAGCAGTGACGAAATATCGATCACTGACCGCGATTCAACATGAGGGCTTCGATGAGGTAATAATAATAAAGTAAGTAATCATAATAGCAATTATTGTTATCCTAAGCTAATTTTAAGTTGTATAAATAAGCTAAGAAACTTAAAGAAAGCAATCATTATCAAAAGTTCACTCATCGTGTTTTTTTAAACTTAGGTGGAGTTCTGCTATCTAGCTGCTCCCTATATATATATCACTGGAGTTAACGCTCTAATACTTGCTCCTATTAAATCACGTTAAGAGTTAAGCCCATAGGCTGCTCTTCGTGGATTTAAACTTGATAAACCAGGCAAACGAAATTAAAGGTTTATCACATGGCGACCGTGACATCGTAGCTACATAGAATCTGCAATCTTCAAGAAAAGACCGTGATTTGGTAACATTTACGCTTTGACGAATCTACAATCTTCAGGAACAGACCGGGATTTCGTAGTACTTACGCTACATCGAATCTACAACCTCCGAACCACAATTTCTTTGGACCTGTAATATGATGAAAATATATTACATTATAAATTCTTTAGACAAGAAACAATCAAGAACAGCATGGAAAATTATTAGCATCAGTGACAATCAAAGAATAATAAATTGTTCGGACAGCGAACGACAAATTATAACAACTTTGTAAATAATATTTATATCATCGTAGAGATTATAAAAATAAAATTATAAAAAGTGTCATTATCGATGAATAAGAAAACAGTAAAGGATAGCAATTAGAATTTATTTATTTTGCATTCGAACGCGGTACGAAATTTTTTTTTTTTGCCTGTATTTGCCTACTTGATCAAACAATTAATTAGTACATACTTCTGAACTAGAGAACACGTTGGACAAATTAGCAAAAATCGAGGACGAACTAAAAAGAACTCTAGAATATGTCAAGAAATCTATAAATAGGCCGTATACAGAAAAAACATTACAAGAAAAAGAAGAATTAATATACAAACTCCACGAAGAGGCAACGGAAATAGTATCGGTACCAACTGAAGTGGCTATAATATTACAATACAAAGTAATTTATTACAAAATCAAAATATTGGCAGAAGATATTCTAAAACTAGTAAAAGATCAAAAAGGGTACACCATGGCATTCGATATTAAAACTGCAACATCCCTGCTTCAAACCTATGATGGGAAGCACGAGGAAACGGAAACATTAGTTGAATCAATGGAACTGCTAGATGAATTAATGTCAGCAGAACATAAAAATATAATGATCAAGTTCATTAAAACGCGAATAACAGGGAAAGCGAAACTTGCAATAACAGGAGATGTTAACACAGTTGAGGCAATAAAAATACGCCAAAAATTCTCAGTCAAACTTTCATCTGACGCGGTACCGGCTCAATTAAACACATGCCGGCAAGGAAATAGAAAATTAGTAGACTTTACAAACCAAATTGAAACCCTCTCCAGCCAGCTAACAAGAGCACTGATTATTGAAAAAGTGGCGACAGGAGAAGCAGCTGAAAAATTGGCTGACAAATTAGCAATACAGTCCTTCATTAATAATGTGACCAGTCAAGAAACATCGCTTATATTAAAAGCCAGCAATCTATCAACATTGCCGGAAATAACAACAAAAGCGGCGATGGTGGACAAAGAGCAGGCGCATAACATTCTCCACTGTTAATTGTATTATTGAAGACAGGAATAAGGTTAGGTCTAAGATACATAAAAATAGACTAAGAAAAATCAATATATAAGAAAAAAAAATAAGATAGAGTGGGAATTAAATCTAATAATTACAACATCAATAAGGTATTATTGAGTTAATATACAAATAAGAACATAATCAAACAAAAAATGTGTAAAATTTTAAAATGTTCATTACAACCAACACTATGTATATATAAATAACAAGTTTAATGAAACTAATGGCATATTAATGTACCACAAACTGTAAGCGTTATATAATGGAAGCAAACTTTGAAGAAACAGCAAGGGCAACAAAACGAACAAAAATATATAACAAGACATCTTTATATGGAAGACTAATAGCATCGAAAATATGCAGTAATTCTCCTAACAAAAACGTGTAATTCAAAGATTATTGGGTACCTCTTTGAAAACATGCTACAACATCTGTAAGAAGATTACTGCTAAATTTCGATGAAAATAAAGCTCGATAATGGAAAAATGCCAACATCGACCCAGTCTGATCAACTGTGCGTTAAAGACGTACTATCCGGAAAGAAGGCTACTAACTTGCCAGAGCAAAAAATAATAGCTGCAACTGTAAAAGAAGTAAACATAAGAAATGTGCACAAAATAAAGAATAAAAACAGAAGTAAACCAATGAGTAGAACTTGCATTAGAGCAGGAAAATCGAAATATTGGAGCGGTATATAAAAATAGAAGTAAACCAATGAGTAGAACTTGCATTAGAGCAAGAAAATCGAAATATTGGAAGTCAACCAATGAGTAGAACCTGCGCCAGAGCAGGAAAATCGAAAGATTGGAGATTGACTTTAATTAAAAATATCAGACCAAGAGTCTGACGCGCTCTGCAGAAAGCCAAATAAATAATTTAATTAATATAGCCGCATTTAAAGAAAGAAGATAAAAATAAAGAAACATTAAAAGTACAAGAAACAAATATATATATACGAGAAATGAATAAACAACTAACCTAAGGCCATTAAAAATAATGATAAAATAAGGTTAATGGCCACTAATTATTGAAAACTAAAGTTTTGTTCGAAAATAACAAAAGAAATTACGCCCATTACATAACGTAAACGTACATAGTCATAGGAACAGATACGATTAATAAATATTATTAAAAAGAAAATTATATGAATATGAAAATTATAATTAAAAACATTAACGGAAATTATACAAAATGTAACAAAAAAATTTTTTAACACAAATTATACAAAAAAAAAAAAACAATCAACGAAAACAATCAACTCAATTAATTAGAAACGTCAATGAAAATCATCTGTTCGATGTAAAGATAGATATATAAAATATACATATAAATGTAACATATACTGTAAGTAGATTTTAAACAACTAATAATTTAAATGTTCACTATTCCATAATTTAATTCACTTATTCAATAATTAAAAAAAAAAAATTTTTTTAGCTCATTATAAAAACACGAAGGCCTCATGATTGTTTTTAAAATACCAAATTTTTTTTTCTCTTAAGGGGGAGGGTGTGGCATACCTACATACGTACATATAAACATATCTACATATAAACATACCTACATGCATAAATATCTATCTACATACCTACATATAAAAATCTACCTACCTATCTACATATGTACATACCTACCTGCATTCATAATGTTATGACATACTTATTGACCAAGCACAATCAGTACTCATAACATTAAAATGCTTCCGACACTTGTCATGCATAAAGAAATACGAGACTAGGTCACCCTTACCCAATACACAATCGCATCAACATAAATAAACTAAATCTATTAACGCGATCCACTAAAGTAGCGCGCGCAAATAACAAGCAGTGACGAAATATCGATCATTCAACATGAGGGCTTCGATGAGGTAATAATAATAAAGTAAGTAATCATAATAGCAATTATTGTTATCCTAAGCTAATTTTAAGTTGTATAAATAAGCTAAGAAAATTAAAGAAAGCAATCATTATCATAAGTTCACTCATCGTGTTTTTTTAAACTTAGGTGGAGTTCTGCTATCTAGCTGCTCCCCATATATATATCAATGGAGTTAACGCTCTAATAGCTGCTCCTATTAAATCACGTTAAGAGTAAAGCCCATAGGTTGCTCTTCGTGCATTTAAACTTGATAAACCAGGCAAACGAAATTAAAGGTTTATCACAATACATACCTAAGATTTTGTGCATATTTCCTAGAATAAAAAGGAAACTTTTCTTAGTAAATATTTCATTCAGTAAAATTATTAGTAGTTAAGCGCATATTTACTTCGTAGTGACTTTTCATCAGTTTTCCTTTTCCATTCGGTGCACATTTCCTGGAAACAAAAAGGAAAATATTTCAGTGAATATTTTATAGTTTAAAACTCGAAATTAATTAAGGGAGATTTACCTGTGATCGCAGTGACATTTCACAGTTTTCTTCGTGTAGTCCATGTATATTTTTTTCTTGAAATGAAAAGGAAAGCAGTTTATAAATTTAAAAGGCAAACTATTTAAGTGAATATTTACCTGTAATCGCAGTGACTTTCCATAGTGTGCTTTGTGCATGCTATGCACATTTTCTGAAATAAAGAGGAAAGCATTTTATAATTTACAAAGGCAAATTAATTAAGTGAATATTCACCGGTAGTCGCAATGACCTTGCACAGTTTCCTTCTTGCATTCCGTGCATACTTCCTGGAATAAAAAAAGGGAGTATTCTCTGTTCCCTGTGGATATTCGATTAGAAGAAAAAAAAAGAAAAAAACAATCAAAGGATGTTATTGGGCCACCACGCTAGTTTGGCCCGGCCATCTTAATAGCTGCCAAGAAAACCAGAAGAAGTGAGCTGAGAGTTCGAGATTCGCAGTAAGCGCCCAGGCCATACAGGAGGAAGGTTCGAGTATCTGTATGTCCGAACACATGTAAGTCACAAAAGGGGACCCTAAGGTTAGTCTGAGTATTATCTTGATCATACAGTTTTTTTTCTTGTAACGAAGTTCATCAACTTAAATAAGCATCGCATTATTTATTTGTTGCTTTGACATATAGTATTCTTGAAATCAATTTTTTTGTTCATATATATATATGTGTGATATGCTATATTATTAGATCTCTACACAGTGAGCTTAGGGCTAGATAAGCTAAGAGTTAGTAGAAGCGCTTTTAGGGCTATTCATAAGCATTGCAATAGAACAGAAAGGTGACTGAAAATTTTGTAATCGAGTTTCCTCCCAGCGTTGAATTTTTTTTATTATGAAAAGCAAAGAATAAATAATCATCTTGTCACATATTAGGTGGGTTTTTGATTGATATTTTAACCTTCTAGCTACATTCATCCTCGGAGACGGCCACCAGACGGCTTCTTTGGGGCTTCGCCTGCCAGTTTTTTTTGTTATCTGTTTCGGTTTTCTTTTCAGTTTCTTCTCCCCCTCCTTGTAGGTACAACATGATGCACCAACTCTAGAGTCATTCGGCAGGAATGGACGCGGACATGATTGAGGAGGCTTTCACACAGACATATAGTCATAGTCATACATCTCGACTTAAATGGGGCTAACCAAATAAACAAGGCTTTGGAGGCTTAGCCAGAGTGGATAGGGGCGACTGGGCCCATGTTCCCCAAAGCCGGGGCTCTACTGTTACCAAGAGCTCCCCTCGCGCTCTCGCTCTCACTCTCTGTTCAGCTGATGTTTTTCTCTTGGCGTTGACTGTTCTCCGGGTGTTGCATATGGGTACGGTCAAAGAATAACTAAATAAAAGAAAGGACAAATAAGAGTGTTCCGATTGTTTTCCATTTAAATGTACACGGCGAGAAAAAGAAGCACGGAAGAGAAAAAAATCAAAAATAAATCAAACACTCTTTCAACATTTTACGAATAAGACAAAAAATGTGAATGCCAAGATTACATGCAACGAAATGGAATGGCAAATGATTTATTTTCGTAAATAAGAGAGATGGGCGGAGTTTTCTGATTTTACGCTCATAAAATGCTCCCGCTCTTTTATGAAAACACGAATTTCAGGAATTGTCCCAATGTTCTTCGCAGAATTCCAATGTTTGTTAGTGTAATCCTATGATATGTGAACAGCACTTTTTCTGTTTACATTTGTTTTGCTCAAGTGGGGGAATCTCTTGCTGGATTCTGGGAATTTTATTTGACAGAAATTTTACATCTCCTTTTAGTGCGTTGTTCATTGCGAAATTTATCTTTTTCTTGCAAAATGGAGGTAGGGTTACCCAATATACATCATTATGAATAGTTCGAAATAATTTTGAAGGTATTCAAGAAGATTTTATCATTCGGGTAATCCTATGTTTTCTCAACTTTTGTTTTGAACACGTTGTCTTAGTCGCACTACAGTAATGCATACCCAAGTTCTTTTCCCCCATTCATGCAAAAGACAAAAGTATTTGAGATTACCTCTTTCAGTCTAAAAAACACGGAAAATTTCCAATTTTGTTCGCCTCTGTCTCTACTTATTCTTATTTATACTTTGGTACGGTGTCGACAAGGTCTTTTCTCTCTCGCAATTTTCTAAGTTTCAGCAGCTACATTTCTTTTTCAGGTTAAGGGGATGCAGCAAGAAGCAGTCTCGCGCAAATTTGTTTTTGTTTTTTCAGGCCGACCATCTGAGGTCATCATTTAATACTTTTTTTTTTGTCCGCCCGTCCGTCTGCAGTCTACAATTCAGCCGCGTGAAATATTAAACAATCCGTCTGTCTGTCTGTTTTGTTTTGAGTATCTTGCACAGTTAACAAGCATTGAGGAGATGTGGGTGGCAAGAACCACCCCTACCCGGCTGCCCGCTAGCGGCGAATTACTGTGTAGCCACCCACGCGTATCTCCAAAATGATATTTGCAACAAGGGGCCTTAACCGCGATCTATGTCTATTCTTGTCTAGAGTAAGCGTACACATGGTCGATGGAGAGGTGCTCCGTGTTACAAACAATTACGTGCGACCGCGCAGGTATGTGTACTGTCTGTGGAAATTCAATAGTCAACTGCCTGATATTGTCAGTGAGAGAAATTTCCTGAAAATTTGGATTTTTCTTCATACTTTCTTAATGCTTTTTTACTCGTTTGGTGGCACTGTCGTCTACTTGGATTTCGACATAGTGGGTGGTTTGAATAGTTTCCATGGTTTTTTTTGACTCGCTCTTTTCTTACCAGTATAGCAAGCATTTTTCTAATTAATTGCAGGTAAAAGCGGTATTGTGAACTCTGTCGAATTGATTTCCGTGCGAGGAAATCTGAGAATTCGATTAGGGCCCTCGATGTTAAAATTTTTTGAAAGAAAGTCGTTTCCTAGCAACCCGTCGTGCGAGATCGGTGTGCTGGTTTTGCATGAAAAGAAAAAATTGAAAATTTAAAATTGCATGGTATTCGGCATATAAAAAAATTTACCATGGCAATTACCTCGCGTTTTACCTTCACCAAATGAAGTTTTCAACACAGTAGTATCATTCCGGTTGATTGAGTAGCTCGTATTTAAGGCGTTTTGTTTAATTAAGTTGATTTCAGCTCCCATACTAGCCCAACCGAATTATTTTTGCCTATATCTAAAGGTAAGTGAGCCAGGTATATATTCTCGCTGCTACTGGCAGGCGGCGGGGAGTACCCTAATAGTGATTGAGAATGAGATTTTAAAATCGAACCGGGGAATTTTCGGTCACCTGCCCCGACTTTCCCCAAGTTCTGGCTTCCCATCTTTGTTTTTGCATGCACTCAGATATAGAATGTCCTCCTCATCCATAGAAATCGCATTTTAGTTGCACATGATAAACCCTCGGGTTACCTCGGGTTGTGTCATGGGCACGATGCGTTTGTGGATTCTAGGGTGGATAATTATTCCTGTTTCTACAGTTTTTAGTATCATGTCCACCTATTTTGCATTTCACGGAATATGGGGTATTCTTACGCTATAGGCAGTCATCATAAGTACGCCTCTTAAAATTACAATATGAACATGAAACTCTAGACAATGCGGATTTGAGCTGGTCATTATGTCTTTGTGGTAGCTTGTTTGAATGGTTTTTAGGTGAGAATTGATCAGTTAATGAGGCAGCAATAGGTGCACTTTTATCAGTGATGTGAGGTTGATAGCTAGAAATTTCATGATTATTAGACGGAAAATGGTATGTCGACATAAGTGATGTACGTTGCGGAATTGAGGAAAGTATTTGGGGTGTATGCAGTGCACTTGATGCTTGATGGGTTATATGACCAGCTACTGGGATGGAATTAGATGGAGTTTGTGTTAACGAATTCGAAAAATCATCAGTGCGTTGTACTGAGTGGATAACCTTGCATACCCATATATGAACTCGGGAAGTTATATAGATATGGGTGTCCTTGCTACATGTGGGGATTTCCCTGAAGTAATCTTTCCATGTTCAGACATTTGTCTATTAAACTGTTTAAGGTTGCCTCTGTGATGTAAGCAATGTATAAGAAATAAGTACGAAATTAATGTGTAATGTAAATCAGTTTAAGAGGTCGATCGAATATTACAAAACAAGTACACGCAACCTAGATAAATAATGGTCACACAATTATGTTGCCACTAGGAAGCGACTTGTAATGTATCGATGCCTAATTGTTGAAATCACAAATCAACAAAAATTAATTAAGCAATGCCATGAAAGTAGGTGAGTGCCAGTATCGATAGGTTAACAACGCGGCGAATTTTTATAAACTAAACATATAGAGTAAATAAAGTAGTGGTTTTTACATTATTTCGGTGGTTTGTTTCAATAATTTTATCCCCAAAGAAATATCCATTACAATTGGCGCAGCCGGTATTTTCGACATTGGACTCCCTATTGAACAGTAACTGGAAGGCAAGAGTTAAAGTGCGTGAAAAAGTATATATATATACATATCATAACAGCTGTGTTCTACGAAAAGAAAAATTCACTAAAATTATATAAAAAAAATCAGTTTAAAAAATATCTGCTATCAGTTATTACCAAATAGCAATCAATGTGATAAAATCTTAAGTGAAAAGCTTGGAAAGTTTCACACTGGTGTAACCCGATGTTAAAAAAAAAAGAGAAGATCCAGAATACACAAAGGCAAGGCCGCATAATATACCATAAGGAGGTCAAACCATCAACTCATTTCAATGAGTGAGTCACAACGGAATTGGTATAAATTTAGGCTTATTATTATATTATGTGTATATATAAATATATATATATTACAATTTATCCAGAAAATAAGGTATAAATTTAGAAGATAGGTATATTACATATCATTAGAACCAAAAAATTAAATGTTGGAATGTACACATCATGATGTATGTACACGTCTAAAAAAAAAAACAAACAATATAATCATTTAATGTACACATGATGTATGTATGTACACATAAAAAAAAATTAAGACAAAAACCGACAAACAAATAGCACAACCAATTAAGGTGTTATGATTTACTTTAATTAAACTGCTCGTTCAGCATTTTTCTTCTCGTATTATTACTTATGTCATTCAGTTCGAAGATTCAAAATCTAGGTGCACGAAATCGAAGTCAGCGTTTTCTTAATACTACTCAAACTCCAGAACTTGCTCGATTTTGTGACAGAATTGATTCCCTAACTCTGGAATCCGAATTAGACGAGGTGTTTGAAGCTCCATTAAATCCCGCTAGAAGCGAAGACTTTCCTAATAAAATTCAAAATCCGATTCAAAGTGAGCAAACAAAAGCACCCATTGATCTCAGTGATTGCAGCTTAAGTACTGCAAAAACAATAACACGAACTCAAACACACCCTGATCTTGTTCACAAATTAAATATTTGTATTGATAATATGGCCACTTTGTCACTAGAAAAAATTTCCAAGCTGGTCAATAACATCGTACCTGTATTTCATGGGCAAAGAAATTATAACTCAAACGAATTACTTATTTTTCTCGATTGTTGCAAGCAAGTAGAGAATTCTTTGACCTCCTCCGAAGAAAAAAGCTGTTGATACCCCTAATGAAAACAAAACTGAGGGGAGAAGCTTATGATCTGGTTAAGTACTTAAAAATCGAATCGGTAGATGAGTTAGAGAGCTTACTTTTAACTGCGTTTAAGCCAAGTAACTCAATTAATGACACCATAAGCAATATACGTTGTTGTATTCAAATTCACAACGAAACAGTAAGATCGTTTGGTACGAAATTAAATGTGATGCTTGTTGAATGTAAACGTGCAATAAATTCTAAATATCCGAAAGGAAATGAAGCGCTCTTAATAGAAGTTGAGGAAGAAGCATGCTACACGTTTAAAACGGGAATTATCAGCCCTATTATTCGTCAAGTGATAATAGAAAAAACGAGTAATTCACTAGATGAATTAATAAAAATGGCTACAGAAGTTGAAAAAATTGAAGATCGTCAAATTCAGAGCCGACAAATAAGTACAAACTGGCAGACTTCATCATCTGCATGCCAGCAATTTAACGAAGATGAAGTGAGGCAACTAAGAGGTTTCTTAGAAGCAAATTTTCAGCTCTCACAAGACGCTACCCCAAAAAATCTGGTCACACACCCTTTTCTAAACTTTAATCTCTCTCCAGTCTTAAACACTTCTTCCGTAAATGTATATTCAAAATTATCTGAGCAAGTTCAAAATCCATCACACAACAGGACCAATTTTCATTTTTCATCAGCGAAAACTTCTGAGAAAGAAAGGCATGAACAGTTAAAAAAATGTGATTTCTGTAAAAGATTTGCACATACTTTTTCTGAGTGTCGCACCCGAAGACGCTCACAATTCTGTCACGCTTGTCGTGCTTACGGACACTCTCAAGAATCATGCCAATTAATTAATATACAGCAAATGAAACAGAAAGAGTTCTCCAGAAATAGAGGACAAACAACCGTACTAAAATGTGATTGGTGTGATAGATCCTCACATTCCGTACCTGACTGCTACGCAAAAAAATCTTGGGAGGAAAAACACAGTAAAAACTAAAATCATTCGGGAAACTAAAGCGGGCTAGCCTATTGCGCCCAATGGCTAACCCTTCTACATATGGGTGCAAAAATATTCATTGTGGAGAATTTGAAGAATTAGCCGATAAGTACGAAGTTTCAAGTAAAGAAAATAAAACTATTAACAACAACAAAGAAATTTCAAATTATCCTAACGTTGTAACGTATCAATTTTGACACACACAAAATAATTAACAAAAATTGTATATGTACTTACGTGCGTATATTATGTATATGAATACTTGTATAAAACTTTTAAATTCAAATTTAATCTCCAAATCCCACAACCAAATCAACTACCTTATCGACTACAATTTATGGTCGACAAATAAAATGATGGCCGGAGACTTCCGTTTGGAATTCGAGATAGCTACCAGGGAGTGGAGGAATACCAAGTACTTTTTCCGATAAGGGCAACGCCATTTTCTATGTGAAGTAAAATGTGACCTATTATATAGTAGTGTATCGAGTACAGTGATATTTAAAATAAAACAAAAAGAAAAACAATTCTCACAAAGAAACAACTAAATCCGCGAGTGAATCAAGGAAATAAAATTCACGCAACAACAGGACAATTAAACTTTAAAAAGAGTTACTTACATATAACCCTACGGGTAAGGAATATTTTATAGCTGTATACATGTGGGCAAATTCTATAAGTGTTAATTATAATTAAATCCAGGGTTAAAAGTCGTGGCCTAAAGACTTACAAAAAGAGTGCAGGCGCATGCACAGCGTACTCAAGGTCAACACGGATTCAAGCAAGCACGTAGATGGGCACTTTAAGTCGACCTCACACTACACTGGGAGCCCTGTAGAGCGCAGCTAAGTTCCCTTTTATATATTGTATATTAAAATAGGAAGTGATTTCGCCGTATATTGTTTAATTAGTTTATTACATTGTCTAGTTGTAGTATTTATTTATTCTTTGTTATTGCATGCATAGGTTAAGTGTTGATTTATTACATAGGACTCCGGAGGTAGTTAAGCAGAGATGTTTTCTTGAACGTATTTATTAAGAATACAAATATGAAATTATATGGGCTCGTAAAAAAAAAGCATTCTAGTAGTTTGTTAGATTCCAAAGCCCCTTGGTACTGTCGGCGTGTATAAAAAAAAAAAAAATCAGCAAACAGTAGAGAGGTACATGAACCGAATAAAAGAAAGTACATAGGTCAAGCTAAACGTATATATAAAATTCGCATGCATACGTACATATATATATATATATCTGATAACTCGACGCTCAAACGGCCATCGAGAGACCTTAACGGACCCGATTTTCAATTTTGCGGCAGACAGAATCTCTTTTGCTAATAAATGAGGAAAAAGTGTTACAACGTTTCTAATACTATAATCTCACTGCAAAATAATGCGCTAACAGTAAATGAAGCAATAATTGAACTTCGCTTGAATATATCTAGAATAGGTAAGGTTAAGCTTTTGGTTGATACGGGAGCCGAAGTAAGTATTCTAAAAAGAAATTGTTTATCTGACCATACATTTGTGAATCAACAGAAGGTTATTCAATTACAAGGCTTGTACGGTGGAACTGATCTCACCCTTTCTGATAGGTAAGGGCTTAAATTGCGAATTTAATATCTGCCAGGAAAACATTTCGATTCCTTTTGATGGTATATTAGGACGCAACTTCATATGGGGCAAAGCAAACATTCTCACAGTTGAACGAATGTTGCATTTCCCTGGCAATAGTAACAACTCAACCGAATTAAAAATTCCTTTTTTATGTAAAGGTGAAGTTAACCAGTTACACAATTCATTTAACGAAACAAGTAATACAAAATATTGCTTGTCATCTAGCAGAAACGAAGTAGTTTCTAGTACTTTCCATCCACTTCTTACAGCATTAAGCTTGCCAGCCTCTCAGAAGCATAGAGAGACAATCACTCAAGATTCATACAGCAATGCGACGCATATTCCTCCGCGATCAGAAATGGTATTAGAAATACCTGCAATGAGCTGTGATGATGAAATTTTATGTCCCTCTCAGGAAATTATACCTGGCGTTTTTATAGCTAATAGTTTAATTAGGCCACAGAATGGGAAATTAAGACTTAGTATGATAAATACACTTGAGAAAAAAATTATTTTACCAAATGTGGAACCAAGGCTAGAATCGTTACGAAATTTCAATATTTACAAGTTGGAGAAGAAACATATGAGCGATGCAAAGATATCAGAAAGACAACGTTTTCAGCGACTGGAAAAAGAAATATCATTAGACCAAACACATAATACCGAGGAAAGAAAAGCAGTAAAGGAACTGTGTGAAGCATATAGTGATATATGTCATTTAGAAGGAGAGCAACTACCATTTTCTAACGTTACTTCTCACAACATCCCCATGACGTGTGATCAAGCTCCTATCAATCAGAGATCATACAGGCTGCCAAATATTCATAAAAATGAAATTAACAGACAAATAAAGAATATGTTAGATGAACACATTATTGCCCCAAGTAGCAGCCCCTGGAATTCGCCCCTATTGGTAGTTCCTAAGAAACCAGCCCCAAATGGTGAAAAGCGATGGAGAATAGTAGTCGATTTTCGGAAACTGAATGAAAAAACCATCGGAGATGCATTTCCGCTACCCACAATTGAAGACATATTGGACCAACTGGGAAATTCACGCTATTTGTTAACAATGGACTTAGCTAGCGGATACCATCAAATCCCAATGCACCCTTCAGACCGCGAAAAGACGGCTATTAGCACGGCATACGGACATTATGAATTCCTTCGAATGCCTTTTGGATTAAAAACAGCTCCAGCAAGTTTTCAGCGAGCAATGAATCGTGTGCTTACTGGTTTGCAAGTCATAAAGTGTTTTGTTTAGGCCACAAATGCTCCCAGGAAGGTTGTGCTCCAGATAATGAGAAAATTAAATGTGTTCAAGGATTCCCAACACCTACCACCATAACGCAATTGCAAAGTTTCTTAGGACTAGCCAACTACTATAGAAAGTTCATTCCCGGCTTTTCTAAGACCGCAGAGCCGCTAACGAAACTCTTACGGGGAAAACAAAAATTCATTTGGACATCGGACATTGAAGCGCCATTCCAACTCTTAAAAAGGTCACTTACCACGCCGCCAGTCTTAGCTTATCCAGACTTTAAAAAGCCCTTTATCGTTACAACAGATGCCAGCAATGAAGTATTGTGTGCAGTATTATTGCAAGGATCTCCCGGCCATGATCGGCCTATAGCTTACGCAAGTCGGACCCTCAACAAAGCGGAAAGGCACTATTCAACAATAGAGAGAGAATTGTTAGGTATAGTATGGGCCGTGAAAAATTTTAGATGTTACCTCCTTGGAAGAAAATTTACAGTCTATACGGATCACCAGCCATTGATAGGAGTGTTCAACCTTAAAGATCCCACGTCACGCTTAATATGATTTCATCACAAATTATCGGAGTATAATTATGAGATAAAGTACAAACCAGGCCGAAAAAACTGTAATGCCGATGCTTTAAGCCGGATCCCTCAAGAAGGTACTACAATGTTTGTGACCACAAGGTCGCAAAGTAAAAAACAGCAAACAGAAGAATCATTAAACCCTCAATCTCAAATTCAAGAAGAAATACAAGTAAACATTGAAAAAGATTCAAGAGAATTATTTGAAACTGGGGAAAAAAACAACTACAACACATCGGAAATAAATGATGGTAATACTCAATATGATATTCTGACTGAAAAAAAGATATTGATGAGATATTAAAAGTCTTTCATACAAACCCACTAGGGGGCCACCAAGGAATTGCAAAAACCTATCACAGAATTCGGAGAAAGTACAGGTGGAAGAATATGTTAAAGGATATAACAAAATTCATTAAATCTTGTCCTAAATGCCAAACAAATAAACATTGTAAACTAATCCGGATGCCAATGGTACTGCCTGATACAGCGAAAAAGCCCTTCGACAAAGTGTACCTGGATATAGTGGGACCACTCCCAGTCACGACCCTTGGAAACAAATATATACTAACATTCGAAGATGATCTAACACGCTTCATGGATGCTTATGCTCTCCCAGATTGCGAAGCAGCTATGGTTGTAAAAATTTTCTACGAAGAGATTATTACACGGTACAGAATACCGAAAAAACTTATCACAGACCAAGGCACGAATTTTATGGGTGAACTTTTCAAACGCTTGTGTAAATTCCTACGCATACAGAAAATAAATACTACGGCGTACCATCCACAATCGAATGGTGCCCTGGAAAGGTCTCATCGACCACTAACCACTAACCACAATCAAGAAAAAACAAAATTTGCACAATACATTCATTGATATAATAAAAACAAAAGTTATGTTTGGACTGTCTACATATAAATAAGCATATTTCAAACCGATTCAATTTATTATAAATATTATACATCTATGTTTGTGACAATACACAAGTCAGATACAATTCCTATATACAAGTTATAAAAAAAAGTTATTGTTTAAAATATAACATACTACATAATTTACAAATAAATGAAACATGTGGGTATAATAAATTAAAATTTAATAGTAGGTATCTAATACAAACAGCAAACTTTTCCAATAGTAATTTTCTAGTTAAAAATATGTATACATATGTATCTATTATAATTTTAAAGATTGTTTAATTTCACCTAACAATAATTTTTACAGATATAGTGCCAGTATCGCGAAATGATTGGGAAGGTTTCAAGACAGCCTGAACTTGAGGAAATGTCGAGTTTTGAGTAAACCTTCGATAGGTTAAGAACGCGGCGAAATTTTGTAAAGTAAACATATAGAGTAAATAAAGTAGTGGTTTTTACATTATTTCGGTGGTTTGTTTCAATAATTTTATCCCCAAAATAAATATCCATTACACCTCACTTAATGACAGAAGATGTTGCGAGAAGTGGATTCGTTATACCGCATTTTAGGGAATTTATGGCAAAATCTTCTAGTTGTGTAGTCACAGCTTGGAGGCTTGTCGCACTATACTTGTATTCTGCAGCTTGGGTAATGTTTACATGTAATCAGCTTATTTATTAACTCCTGGTATGAATCCCGTGGTAAATAGGATTGAATTAGTAATTGCTGCATCTCTTCAAACTTTGAAAAAGTGCTGGAGGAAACAAGCATGTATGCATTCCCTCGCAATCTTGTTTGGAGAATATGTAGAAATGTAGATTTTTCTTCATCTTCTATGCATTGTTGAACTTGTCTACAACATCAAATGAAAGCCTGCAGCTCTGTGTAATGGATATTTATTTTGGGGATAAAATTATTAAAACAAACCACCGAAATAATGTAAAAACCACTACTTTATTTACTCTATATGTTTACTTTACAAAATTTCGCCGCGTTCTTAACCTATCGAAGGTTTACTCAAAACTCGACATTTCCTCAAGCTCAGGCTGTCTCGAAACCTTCCCAATCATTTCGCGTTACTGGCACTCACCTACTTTCATGGCATTGCTTAATTAATTTTTGTTGATTTGTGATTTCAACAATTAGGCATCGATACATTACAAGTCGCTTCCTAGTGGCAACATAATTGTGTGACCATTATTTATCTAGGTTGCGTGTACTTGTTTTGTAATATTCGATCGACCTCTTAAACTGATTTACATTACACATTAATTTCGTACTTATTTCTTATACATTGTTTACATCACATACTTCCCCCTCTGAAGTGGAGGCTGTGGCTTTTGCAGTTTTTTGTACATTCTTTGTGCAACTTTTTCCTGGAAAACTTTAAGTGCCTTGTGAAAGGAAATGAATGAAATGAGATTCCGGGAGAGCCCGAGCTAGTGAATGCCTACAATTTTTAATTAGAAAACATTTCGTTATCTTAGTTTGACATATCTGTAAAAATTATTGCTATGTGAAATTAAACAATCTTTAAAATTATAATAGATACATATGTATACATGTTTTTAACTAGAAAATTACTATTGGAAAAGTTTGATGCTAGTATTAGATACCTACTATTAAATTTTAATTTATTATACCTACATGTTTCATTTATTTGTAAAATATGTAGTATGTTATATTTTAAGCAATAACTTTTTTTTTTATAACTTGTACATAGTAATTGTGCATTGTCACAAACATAGATGTATAATATTTATAATAAATTGAATCGGCTTGAATTATACTTATGCATATGTAGACAGTCCAAACATAACTTTTTTTTTTATTATATCAATGAATGTATTGTACAAATTTTGTTTTTTCTTATCTTTAACTGCTCTATTTTTATTTAATAATTTAAATTATCTATGGGACATTTTTCTGTAAAATACGTACATAATTATATTATACATATATTGAGAAATACAGCCAAAGTTTACCGACTGCGTTTCAAAGAAATAACACAAGCAACCATGCTAAAGATTTTGTTTTTGTTTGTATATTATTACCTAGAGATATTAATAGAAATGTGTTCTATTCAGAAAGTTCAAAATTTTTCAGTAGGTACTAAAAAAGAATGTTTAAACAATTTCAAAATCGCTTACGTTTGTCTTGCTAGGTTTTTCTTCTGGACGAAAAAATTTTACTGTGGGGGGTTGTTAGAGGGATCGTTGGTTTACTAATGTTAGTTGTGTGTGCATAACTGAAAACAGTTTCAGGGATTATATCACGCTGGATTTCCTTATTAACACTTCTGACTTTTGCGTTATCAGTTTCCTGCATTTCAAATTGACCTTTTATGTTGGGCGTTTTCCGGTGGATAGTAGGAAATCGCTTTTGAAAATATGTGTTTTTTTGCTCAACTGTTTAAATTTTACTATTATTACTATTAAAATTATCGCAATAAGGCAGACTAAAACACTCAGAATAATTGTGTGGTTCCTATTATAGTCGCTATGGGTTTTTGACTCTCGGTCGGTTTTCACTTTTTCGATTTTATGTAAAAAGTTTTTAAGGCTGAGTTTCTGTTCGTCGAAATGTATTTTGTGATTTTGGTGGTCACTTAACTGTAATTTGTTTGATAAAGTCCCTGTTTGTAGTTGTGGCATTTCATTTATTTGTAATTCAAAGTTTAGTTTAGGTATTAGCTCGATTTGTTCGACAGAGATATTCTGCACAATGGTGTTGGTAGTTGTGAGTAGAACATTGCCAATTCTCATTTGACAATTTGGTTTGAGATTTAGTATACCTTTTCCATTCATTTTAATTACTGTTTTGTATTCTGCACACTCAATATTTGTGGTAATTTCCTTTACTAACCAAAACAGCCAAGAGTTTTGTGTCACCATTTTGATAATTGTATTATGCTCTTGAACTAAAGGGGATGTTGAACAAATTTGGTTAGACTCAGGCCAACTCTTATAAAGCAGTAAGAGGAAGTTATCATCTGGCGCAGTATAGAGTGGAAGCATAAGGTGGCAGACTAAAGTTTGTTTTGCGGTATCAAGGGTCACCTTCTTGCAAGGTTTCAATTGAGACTCAGTGAGTGGGATGATCTTATTGGCTCCCACATCTGTAATCAAATAATCATCTGGAATGTCGTAACGTGTTGAAACATTATATTTCCCAAGCATAGGAAGTGGATATGCCTTCTTTAGAGAAAACCATTCCTTCTGAATAAGGGGTATTGTTATCTTACAAAGGATTTGTCCCTGGTTGCAGGTGCTGTCGACTGTGGCTAATTGTTGTAGTAAAAATGGATTTTGAAGAATCTCATTACGTGGATATACTATAGGAAGATTTTTTACTAATTCCACAACTTGTGGGTAGCTAAGAACAAGAGGGTGTAGTTGCCTGTTACTCAAACTACTAAGGATAATATAAAGGTTTTCGATTTAATTTTCAATTTCTTGTAAGCGGATTATCATATTCATTGAGGTTTCGTCCACGGTAAGTTGCCATTTTATATTTTTAGATTCCGAATAAATATTAGCTATCGTTCATTAATAGTATTAAGTACTTGTATAGTTTGATTTTTGGTTTCTTGCAAGTCAGTGTTAAACTTTTCAAGTGCTTCGCTATTGGCTTCGTAATTTGATTTCATTAAACTAACTTGTTCTTTTATTAAATCTAAATTTTGGTTGCTATCAGCCTCTAAGGTATCTAATCTTGAATATATTTCTTTTGCATCATCCTGATCCATGGCTCCGAAAATAAAATTAGAAAACTTGCCTACCCCGTCAAATAATGATCGTCGTGATCGGTCGACTGAATTTATGTCTATTTTGCGTAGTGCTATTTTAATTCTACCTACTATGTATTGTACGTTCTGTATATCTTGCTTGCATGTGTTCTTAAAACCTAAAACTATGTTTTGCTCACTCCAATTTAGGTATTCCTCCCACATATGGACGCGTGACATCTTGATTGTGGTGAATATTGTCCACTGATCTTTGTATAAGACTACCTTGTTAGCTTCCTCGAAAATAATCCCAGGTTTGTCTAGGGGAGTCCATGTATATGGAACTTCTGCTCCGGCAGTGAAGAGCGCTCCCAGGACAACAATGGCTATTCCGTTCATATTAATACCTGATAGGGAAGATCTAAGTTTAATAAAATAACTAAAAGGCGGGTAATAATATAATATATATATATATAACTAAATGAAAAAAATATATAATAATACTTAAGCGTGGAATTTCTTTAATCTGTTCGAATGAACCACTTTCACCTTTCGACCTATCTGAAGTTTTAAATTCACAGCGGAGGTTACTTCCTTTACTTCATATGGTCCGATCCAAATAGGTGATAACTTATTATTTTTGCCTTCGTTTTTTAAAAGGACTAAGTCACCAGTTTTGAATAACTCTTCCCGAATGGTTCTATCGTAATATTTTTTGTTATTTCCTTGCTTTTTATTATATTTTTCCTGGCAATATTATGGGCTTGTTGGATTTTATTTCTTAGTATATAAAAATAATTTTCATGATCATAAATTGGTTCTGGTTTGCGTTTAAGGTTCGTGGGCAGGTCAGTTGTAAAACCAAAAAGACAGTCCATGGGAGTCAGACGTGTTGAAGAGTGTTTGGTGTTATTATGTACATGCACGGCTTGCCGTAACCATTCATCCCAAGAGTGAGGGTTCCCATTCACGAAATTTCGCAAGTATTCGGTTAGTGGTCGATGAGACCTTTCCAGGGCACCATTCCATTGTGGATGGTATGCCGTAGTATTTATTTTCTGTATGCGTAGGAATTTACACAAGCGTTTGAAAAGTTCACCCATAAAATTCGTGCCTTGGTCTGTGATAAGTTTTTTCGGTATTCTGTACCGTGTAATAATCTCTTCGTAGAAAGTTTTTGCAACCGTAGCTGCTTCGCAATCTGGGAGAGCATAAGCATCCATGAAGCGTGTTAGATCATCTTCGAGTGTTAGTATATATTTGTTTCCAAGGGTCGTGACTGGGAGTGGTTCCACTATATCCAGGTACACTTTGTCGAAGGGCTTTTTCGCTGTATCAGGCAGTACCATTGGCATCCGGATTAGTTTACAATGTTTATTTGTTTGGCATTTAGGACAAGATTTAATGAATTTTGTTATATCCTTTAACATATTCTTCCACCTGTACTTTCTCCGAATTCGGTGATAGGTTTTTGCAATCCCTGGTAGCCCCCTAGTGGGTTTGTATGAAAGACTTTTAATATCTCATCAATATCTTTTTTTTCAGTCAGAATATCATATTGAGTATTACCATCATTTATTTCCGATGTGTTGTAATTGTATTTTTCCCCAGTTTCAAATAATTCTCTTGAATATTTTTCAATGTTTACTTGTATTTCTTCTTGAATTTGAGATTGAGGGTTTAATGATTCTTCTGTTTGCTGTTTTTTACTTTGCGACCTTGTGGTCACAAACATTGTAGTACCTTCTTGAGGGATTCGGCTTAAAGCATCGGCATTACAGTTTTTTCGGCCTGGTTTGTACTTTATCTCATAATTATACTCCGATAATTTGTGATGAAATCGTATTAAGCGTGACGTGGGATCTTTAAGGTTGAACACTCCTATCAATGGCTGGTGATCCGTATGGACTGTAAATTTTCTTCCAAGGAGGTAACATCTAAAACTTTTCACGGCCCATACTATACCTAACAATTCTCTCTCTATTGTTGAATAGTGCCTTTCCGCTTTGTTGAGGGTCCGACTTGCATAAGCTATAGGCCGATCATGGCCGGGAGATCCTTGCAATAATATTGCACACAATGCTTCATTGCTGGCATCTATTGTAACGATAAAGGGCTTTTTAAAGTCTGGATAAGCTAAGACTGGCGGCGTGGTAAGTGACCTTTTTAAGAGTTGGAATGCAGCTTCACTGTCCGATGTCCAAATGAATTTTTGTTTTCCCCGTAAGAGTTTCGTGAGCGGCTCTGCGGTCTTAGAAAAGCCGGGAATGAACTTTCTATAGTAGTTGGCTAGTTCTAAGAAACTTTGCAATTGCGTTATGGTGGTAGGTATTGGGAATTCTTGAACTCATTTAATTTTCTCATTATCTGGAGCACAACCTTCCTGGGAGCATTTGTGGCCTAAACAAAACACTTTATGACTTGCAAACCAGTAAGCACACGATTCACACGATGTTGTGAGAAGTAACGTTAGAAAATGGTAGTTGTTCTCCTTCTAAATGAAATATATCACTATATGCTTCACACAGTTCCTTTACTGCTTTTCTTTCCTCGGTATTATGTGTTTGGTCTAATGATATTTCTAATGATTTTTCCAGTCGCTGAAAACGTTATCTTTCTGATATCTTTGCATCACTTATATGTTTCTACTCCAACTTGTAAATATTGAAATTTCGTAACGATTCTAGCTTTGGTTCCACATTTGGTAGAATAATTTCTTTCTCAAGTATATTTATCATACTAAGTCTTAATTTCCCATTCTGTGGCCTAATTAAACTATTAGCTATAAAAACGCCAGGTACAATTTCCTGAGAGGGACATAACATTTCATCATCACAGCTCATTGCAGGTATTTCTAATACCATTTCTGATCGCGGAGGGAATGCTGTATGAATCTTGAGTGATTGTCTCTCTATGCTTCTGAGAGGCTGGCAAGCTTAATGCTGTAAGAAGTGGATGGAAAGTACTAGAAACTACTTCGTTTCTGCTAGATGACAAGCAATCTTATGTATTACATGTTTCGTTAAATGAATTGCGTAACTGGTTAACTTCACCTTTACATAAAAAAGGAATTTTTAATTCGGTTGAGTTGTTACTATTGCCAGGGAAATGCAACATTCGTTCAACTGTGAGAATGTTTGCTTTGCCCCATATGAAGTTGCGTCCTAATATACCATCAACAGGAATCGAAATGTTTTCCTGGCAGATATTAAATTCGCAATTTAAGCCCTTACCTATCAGAAAAATACCTTCACAAGACCCAAGGGTGAGATCAGTGCCACCGTACAAGCCTTGTAATTGAATAACCTTCTGTTGATTCACAAATGTATGGTCAGATAAACTATTTCTTTTTAGAATACTTACTTCGGCTCCCGTATCAACCAAAAGCTTAACTTTACCTATTCTAGATATATTCAAGGGAAGTTGAATTATTGCTTCATTTACTGTTAGCGCATTATTTTGCAGTGAGATTATAGTATTAGAAACGTTAGGATAATTTGAAATTTCTTTGTTGTTGTTAATAGTTTTATTTTCTTTACTTGAAACTTCGTACTTATCGGCTAATTCTTCAAATTCTCCACAATGAATATTTTTGCACCCATATGTAGAAGGGTTAGCCATTGGGCGCAATAGGCTAGCCCGCTTTAGTTTCCCGAATGATTTTGGTTTGTGCTGTGTTTTTCCTCCCAAGATTTTTTTGCGTAGCAGTCAGGTACGGAATGTGAGGATCTAGCACACCAATCACATTTCAGTACGATTGTTTGTCCTCTATTTCTGAAGAACTCTTTCTGTTTCATTTGCTGTATATCAATTAATTGGCATGATTCTTGCGAGTGTCCGTAAGCACGACAAGCGTGACAGAATTGTGAGCGTCTTCGGGTGCAACACTCAGAAAAAGTATGTCCAAATTTTTTACAGAAATCACACTTTTTTAACTGTTCATGCCTTTCTTTCTCAGAAGTGTTCGCTGATGAAAAATGAAAATTGGTCCTATTGAGTGATGGATTTTGGACTTGTTCAGATGTTGTGATCTCCGAGTGGATGCTGCTATCACTAAGTATCGGGTCTAGGTGAGCAGATGTAACACACAGTAAAAGAACACTTCACTTAATCATTTTCAACTTTATTCACGTATACATATCTATCAATTATATATTTATATCCCGTGTATAATAACTATAATTTGATCTCTATCAATTATACATTTATATCTCGTGTATCATAACCATAATTTAATCTCTCGCCGAATCAAAAAAGACTGACTTCTTCAAGCATTTTCAGCCACCATGTCACCGCTGTTCTTCTGTTTTTTATTTATTTTTTATTTGATGAACCAGGTCACCGCTGTGACTAGCCGGAAGTCACCTGCATATTCCGCAGTAACACGCTTTCACAACAAACCCAATAATTCTGAGTTTGTTATGAAATGCGATACACTGCAACTTTTAACAGTGCCACCGTTTGGGCAAGACCTGTTTGCATTTATTGTGTAAGATCTTGCTTTTCGCCACACAACAATGACCTAGTCAAGAAGCGATGTCAACCAATTCTTGTTTCACACAGATTAATTGATTTATTTATTTTGACAACAAGAATTGATTGATCTACTATTCACAACATTCCTCCCCCTTTATGAAGTCGGAATCGAGGAGTTAACGAGATGACGTGGAAGTATGAAACCGCTATTACTGAAGGCAGTCTTTGGTTACATAATTAAACCTTTTTTTTTTTTTTTAAATATTTTACAGAAACGAAAGACTTAAAGCTAAGTGGATAAGTATGGATACCTACTTTAAATTAACAAATTAAGGGCTAAGTAACATTATAATTATTACGTAACACATTTACTATCCTAATAATATTTTCATAAGTCCCTTTGTTTTTTTAACATTTTCTTTTTCAGAACAAAATTAAACATACATTTTGCTGTTGTTAAGTAAAACAGTAACTAAACTTCTCTAAGTTAATATATATATATATATATATATATATATATATGTATATTTTTGTTTTATTATCGATAAAACAGACATATGTATACTAAAGTTTTTTTTTTTTTTTTACATCAACTATCAACTAACATAATATACGTACATAAGAAGTATATTTTATCTAATTTTCTTTGTTGTCTCATTTTTATGTCATATATGTACATACTTCATTAGTTATTTTTAGTTTTTGTAGGCAGCGCGAGAAGTAAGGTCTAGAATGAATGTTTGTTTGCTACAGCTTATACATATATGTATATATACATATACTTATCCCACGTAATTATTTTTTTTTTTTTTTTTATAATTTCTTTGGATCCAGTTATTAAACCTCATATACGATTGGCTTTATTTGATTTGTATTCACAGAACATTAGGGCGATTTTTCGGTAGGAAGTTCTATGGGTGTTGGGATTGGTTCTAACTTTGTGGGTACATCTGCCGTTTTTATTTCAGACAATTTAGTTGATCTTATTGTTTCATTCAGGGCTTTACCTTTACCTTGAGAAGTAGGGTGCAAGATTACGAGATTGGTTCGCGCTAAGGTGGGTTCTTCCCTCTTCAATCGTCGTAAGCATTTTAGGATTATGCATCCGAGAATGATTGTGACAAGAATTGCGATTATTCCAGTATTGGTGTGCGTTTGGATTTGCACTCTCTGTCTTTCCCTTCTTGTCTTCACCAGATCTATTTCCTTTTCCAAATCTTGTAAATCTTGACTTTCGTTAAAAAGTGCTAAATTATGATTTCCGTGTGTGTTTACTTTTAAGCTCACATTACTTTTAGCATCTTGTTTTTGATAGAGATCGGGGTCTATCAATATTTTAGGTACGTTAAAAGGATCGGGTTGGTGTATCGCCGAGTAGTGGCTGAAACTAGTTTCGAATGGTATTTCGTGTTCCGCTAGAGTGTAAGGGTTGTTTGAGAGAAAGAATTCCAGTTCCGTTCAGCGTTCTGTGGCCAAAGTGATTGCTGCAATTCGTAAGCAATATACTTGTTTGAGGGAATACAAACAACCAAGTGTTCTGCCTTACCATTTTTGTAAGTACATTAGGGGTGTTCCCTATGATTCTGTGTCCACAAATGGCCGGTTCAGATAAGGGATTATTGAACAGGTTCGCAATACAGTTTGATCTGTTGACTGTTAATCTTTTGGGTTGTGACTGGAAACAGATGTGTAGGGCACCCTTGGTGGAGGTGGATTTTTTACAGTGCTCTTTGAAGTCTCTATCTGACATTTCTATATATTGATGAGCTTGGGTGTTATTTAGGAAGTAGTCCGATTCAATTTCAAGAATTGCCGACGTTTCGGTTGTAATGGAAGTGGGAAGTATGTAGATCTTATTAAGGGTATACATAATGTTTTCGGGGAGTGGTAGAAGTATCCTAATAAATTGCTTATTTTTCACCTGTATGGAGTCAGTCTGGACTATTTGATTCATAATTTTAAAGTCTACGAGGATATTGGTCAGCCCTTTTTGACTTATCTCTGTGTATGTTTCCGCTATATCTCTTGCCGATAATATGAGGGGATGCAGTGTGTGTTGGTGTAAAGCATTTATTATTGTAAATTCATTTGTTATTCTTTGGTATATTTGTTGAAGTTGGTGTAATATGTAGATTAGCATTGCATTGATGTCTGTCTTAATGTGCACATTTCTTATTTCAGTTTTCGTTATTTTGGTGTAATTTATAAAACTATCCACCAGTTTATTAAATCGCTCCCCTAAATTTTCTTGTTCTATGGTTAGATTCGCGAAAGCATGATGGACTTCATTGAAATTAGATTTTACAATACTTATTTGCTTTTCCATTAAATGAACATTTTTGGAGCTTTGTTTGTCTAAATTATCTAACTTGGTATATATCTCCTGAGCGTCCCTATCGTCCATAGTTCCAAACAGAAATTTACTGGCCCTACCTACTATGTCAGCTAAAGCTCGCTTTTCCCTGGTTTGCATATACAAGTTTATGTCCCATAATCTATTTCTAATCTTTCTTACTTGCTTGGTTAATTCTTCGTCCCAGACACGACACGATTCTACTTCTACAATGGTTTCTAGCTGTTTGCAAAGATCTTTCATTGTTGTCTCGCACTTTTCGATGAAACCCAAGGCTTCGGTTTCTTGAATCATCCGAATTTGCGTGTAAATGGTCCAAGTTTGGGAGTATAGGTATGTTGGTGTCAGAGGTTCGAATACCACGCCAGTGGGCTGGAGTGAGGTCACGTCCACTTGTGCGGTTATTCCAGATATCAGTATGATTATGCACAACCACAGCAGCATCATCTGTAGATAATAATAATTTTAGTTAACGGTCCGCAGTATCAATATTTTTGTTTGTTTGTTTGTTTAGGCTAAAATAATTTTAGCCTATTATTGTGGACTCTTCTTAATTTTCGCCCAATTTGCAGGGTACAGTTTACTTCGCTATCTATTCTTTTGATTTCATACGGTCCTGTCCAGTTTGGCGATAGTTTGTGTTTTTTACTGGGATTTCTTAGCAGAACTTGTCACCTACATGAAATTTAACTATTTTTGCATTCCTGTCGTAATATTGTTTGGACTTTACTTTGCTCTTAAGTAGTTCTTCCCTAACCTTTTGGTGGAGCACTTGCATTCTCCTTTTCCTCTGGCACACGTAATCATCGTAATTGTATAGAGGTTCGGGGTTCCTTTTGAGATTATTAGGGGATGGGTCATAGAAACCCCATAGCGCTTCCATTGGAGTATGCTTACCCCCAACATGTGGTGCAGGTTACATACATGGACTGCTTCTTCAAGCCATTGGTCCCACTCTGTAATGTTTTCATCCACTATGTTTTTTAAGTATTCAATCGAAGGCCCGTGTACTCTTTCCAGTGCTCCGTTTGCCTGAGGATGATATGCAGTTGTCTGAAGCTTCGTAACCCTAAATAGCCTGCATAGCCGCTTGAATAGATCGCTAGTAAAGTTTGCACCCTGATCGGTAACTACTGCTTTTGGGATCTTATATTTCAACATCAGCTTGTAGAATCCGTTGGCTACAGTAGATGCTTCTCCGTTTAGCTGTGGCACGCAGTCAAATATTCGGGTTGTGTCATCCAAAAGTGTGAGAATGTATTTATGGCCATTCTGAGTTTCTGGCAAAGGATCTACAATATCGATATATACTTTGTCAAAGGGTTTCTCGGCGACAGAACTAATTACCATAGGCATTTTTGTATTTTTACTATGTTTATTCCTACTACATTTAACACATTGCTTAATAAACTTATGAATATCCCTTAACATACCTTTCCATTTGTAGCTTTTTCTTATACGTTTATATGTTTTATAAATTCCCAGATGTCCTCCTAGTGGTGCATTACGGTAATCACGAAGAATGGTATCAGTATCATTCCGGTTACCTAAAATTTGCACATTTTCTTCTTCTATCGACTCTGTTGAACTAATGGAATTAGTTTCGGAGTCTCGTTCATTCACAGTTTCCTTTTTAGGGGTTGTGGGAAGTATATCTTCAATTTGGGTTACATTATTATTAGCTTTAGACCTAGATCTAGTTACTGCGAGACATAATTTCTTGTCTTTTTCACTAGTCTCCGAGCCTATTCCACGATGGACTTGCGCTCTTGTAATTATTTTAGTGTTATTAAGTTCTTCGGTTTCGTTATACGCGCTATCTCTATCATTTGTTCCTTTAATAACGTTGTTGTTCACAGGTTGCTCACTATTATCGCTGGGTATTCTGCTTAATGCATCTGCGTTCTTATTGTATCTCCCCGGTTTATATTCGATATTATACTCATACTCTGAGAGCTTATGATGGAATCGGATTAGTCGGGAGGTCGGATCTTTAGTATTAAAGATTCTTTAAGCGGCTTGTGATCTGTATAGATTGTAAATTTTCATCCATATAAATAGCATCGAAAGTTTCTTGTTGCCCAAACTATTGCTAATAGCTCTTTTTCAGTGGTGGAATAATTCCGTTCCGCTTTATTCAATGTCCTACTTGCGTATGCAATAGGTTGGTCCTGGCCAATCTCACCCTGAGATAAAACAGCACCAAGTGCCTCTCCACTAGCATCTGTGGTTAACATAAATGGTTTGTCAAACTCTGGGTATATTAATAAAGTTGGAGTAATTAATGCCTTTTTTAGTTCTGTAAAGGCCTTTTCGCACTCCTCCGACCATTTGAAGGAACTATTTTTACGCAAGAGTTTATTAAGTGGCTCTGCAATTTTAGAAAAATTGGGTATAAACTTTCGGTAATAATTTGCTAATCCCAGGAACGACTGGACTTGTCGCACTGTTTTCGGCCTTGGAAAGTCTTTTACGCAACTCACTTTAGAGGGATCTGGTAGAGCCCCTTTACTCGAGCATTTATGTCCTAAGTAGATCACTTCTTTTCTTAGGAAATTACATTTTTCTATTTTCAGTTTTAGATTGTTCAATTTCAATCTTTCTAATACCTGTCGGAGCTTGTTGTTGTGGTCTAAAAGATTTCTTCCGTATATGACAATGTCGTCTAGGTACACGAAACACTTGAAACCTTGGAGCCCAGTTAAGGCATGGTTTATCAAGCGTTGAAATGTTGCTGGCGCCCTTTTAAGTCCAAACGGCATTCGTTTGAATTCAAAATGTCCATGTGGAGTACTAAAGGCTGTTTTAGATTGATCCTTTTCCTCTACTAAGACTTGATGATATCCACTAGCCAGACCTAAGGTAGTAAAATATCGGGAGTGCCCCAGTTGGTCGAATATATCTTCGATCCTAGGAAGTGGGAATGCATCTCCTATTGTAATAGAATTCAACTTCCGGAAATCGACAACAACACGCCATTGCTTTTCCCCATTTACTCCTTCTTTCTTGGGAATAACAAGGAGGGGTGAATTCCATGAACTAGTGCTCGGAGTTACAATGTCATTTCTTAACATTTCCTCCATCTGGTCTCGTATTATGTTTTTTTGTACCTCTGGTAGTCTGTACATCTTCTGATTAATAGGCGAATGATCTTGTAGAATAGGGATTTCATGTTTAATAGAATTAGTACAGGTTAATTTATCTCCTGGTAATAAGAATATATCGTGGTACTCATGGCATATATCAAGCACCGCTTTTCTTTCTTCCTTGTTCAGGGTATCATCCCATAAAATTTTCTCCTCCAAAATTTTAATTCGCTCCTTCGCCGTGTGTTCATTCGTATTGCTTATGCAGAACGCACCAGCTTTAATTCTCGCATTAACTTTACTTTGTTCACTTGCTTTTATGCGCTTATTACCTTCTTGTTGTGGCGGCTTTGCAAGCTCACGCGTTATAGTTTTCGCGCTAAAATCTTTTAAAGCAATAATGTCATAATCTAAGATTGGTTTTATTTCCATATCTATAACATCTAAACTTTGTTCACTTTCATTAACATTAAGTAGAGCAACTGTTATTTCCTTATCTACAGACTTTGTCAGACAGTTTCCTATAAAGATACCTGGTTGCAATTCTTTTGAGAAGCACACAAATTCACCATCAATTTTTGTAGGGATTTTTACCAGTTTTTCTGAACGTGCAGGTATGTGGATTGCTTTCTTAGTCTCAAACCTTACAAGTCGCTTTCGACTGGCTTGTATGTTCTCGCTCGGTTTGGAAAATTATCCCTTAGTTACCTGATTCAGTAAGTTCATCTCTTTTAGTGGCGCTGTATTTTAGCGATTTTTTGCCAGGTTCTTCTTCCTGACTTATGATCGGTCTAACGCAGTCAGAACCCCTATGGAAACTACTATTTCGCTTCAATTTCTCTAAACGAGCGTGAGAACTGAGTGGTATTGAGAATGGCATCCTGTTCGTGTCCGTTGTTGGAAATTCTAGTGTTCCTTTGGAGCACTTAACATTGCAAGTCTTTGACAGGAAGTTATAGCCCAGTATCCCATCATATGGAACGTTATCCTCATCGCTGTCTTTGACCACATGGAATTCGCATGTCTGTGGATTCTTTAGTAAGAATTTTCCCTCACATGTTCCTGTCGTCTCGCCTTCCCCGAAGGCACAATTGAGGCTTGTTTTATTCCTTTCGTTGATAGGAGTGTTCGATCGCAACGTAGATTTTTTTAAAAGGCTAACGTCAGCGCCTGTGTCGACTAAGAGTTCGACCGTGGATCTAGCTGCTATATCCAACGGCAATTTTACTGAACACTGAGGATTTTGGGCGGGCTGACACCATTTTTCTTCAACGTCTTTTAGGCTTCCGCGGTGTCGACGCAAGCCTATTTTTAGTTTTCCGACCGGTTATTTGTTTGTTTCCGTATTTTACTCTCCCACTCTTGTTTCGCTCGGCAATTATTTAACGTGTGCCCTTTTCTCTGACAAAACTCACATCTATCTGGAGTGTTTGCCGTAGTTACTACCTGTGAATTCGCTTTTTCATTGAATTGCATCGAATTTACTTGAGGTCTTTGGTTAAAGGGTTTTCTCCTGCAATTCTGCACGACGTGTCCATAGTTTTGGCAATTTGTGCAAAACCCTGATTTTTTTCTTTCAAAGCATTCCGCGAATGTGTGATTGGTTCTATTGCAGAAGCTGCACCTTACATTCGGATATCGTCTGTTATTCTCAAACCGGCTGGGAGCTGGATTTCCCTGCCTCCCTTGATATTGATTTCTTGGTTGTGGTTCAATGAAACAACTCGGCATTTTGTGGGATGGGTTAGGAAACATTGAATAGCCGCTTGCAGCTATTGGATTCATTAAACTCATGCCTAAGGGATTATGAACTATTGACATTGCCTGTCTTTCAGCTTCCTCTAATTTTTGAGCCTTTTCAAGTACAGAGGTCAACTCATTACTTTTGTCTTGTAACAGAAACATTTTATGGGTGGGATTTATTATCCCTGTTTTGAATACATAAATCGCAGTCTCTTTTAACTCAGTTTGTACTGCTGTAGCGGCTTCACCATTATATCGTTGAGAAATTTGGGATAGACAGCTTTTGTATAACGCATGGACTTTATTTGCGAAATCTGTCAATGTTTCGCCGGGCATCTGATATAGTACTCGAAGTTCATTTACCAAGGCTACATAGCTTTTTGTGTTCACCAGTTTGCTATGAATCTTGGTTTCTAACTCACTGAAATTCTCGAACTGTGTTCCCTCTAAGGAAGTAGCTGCTCTACCCCTAAAACGTGTGGGCAGTAGAGTTAAAAAGATAGGAATTTCTTCGGCAGTTAAGCAATTCATTACATATTTGCAACAATTGGTGAACACCGTTACCTCTGGTGCGAGGCTTGGGCCTATTTCCCCAGTTAAAATAGGTATACTATTGAAGATTAACTGGTTCACTTTTGAAATATCCACATTTGCCATGTTTGCGTCTTGTGGTATTGCCTCCGGTTGTTCCCGTAATTCTTCAGAACTGTAATGGTCACCCTGTTTTTCACCGTCTTTTCCCAATTCTGATAGGGATTTAGTTCGTCTACGATATACTCGACCTGATCTCAATGGCATAGGAATTTCGGTATGACTTTGAGAGATTCCACTGGCACCTTTTTCGGTCGGTATTGTGTCTGTATCCTCTGAACTATCTGAACTATGGTTTGGACTGGTGTTGTCAAAAGAGAAGGAGTTTATCTTTTTCCAATATCGCTTTTGAGCTGAGCTTAAGACGAAAAACGGGAATTCTCATTTCGGCTTGAAATCAAGGGGAGTCGAACTAGCTTCCGGTTCATTTGATGTATTGTTTAACATTCCACATTAAGGGTTAAGTTTACTATTGTATATTAGCGTATTTAAGTATATTTTTTTGTTTTTTTTTTTATTATTCTTCACTGGTGATTATCAAACCGTCCTACAATTCTACGTGCTTTAATTTACACGTTTATCATGATAACAGTACTTTACTACTTTTAATCTTGGAGAGAAAACTGGAGTTAATATAAATTTTATATTGGAAGTTGGGATAGTTAATATTTAAATGTGTAGTAGTTTGGCCTTTTCGTCTGGGCTGTATGTATCACTGTCCCATGTATGTGGTACTTAATTCAGGGGGTTAAAGGTAACGGGGAAAAATATATTCAACCACAAAGCTGAACAACACTCGTAATTCTGCAAAAATTTAGGAATATTAAGAATAAAGGCCAAAAGTTAACAGTTTTCACTTTATTTTCTAATTAGATAGAATATGCACATGTTTAAGAGTGAGATTGAAATCACCAAAAATTTCCTATTGGCTGGATAAAAGTTTTTTTTCGGCTCATTATGCGGTATTTGTATAACCAGGTAAAGTAAATCGTCAGATTGTTAGGGTGCATAATTAGGTACTTTATCGTTTGTGACAGAGAGAATAAGAACTAGACCCAAAGTATATAACATAACAAAGACGTACTCTGTACGAGATGGATTCCACATAACGTTCACTTCGTGTAATAATTGAATGGCAAGTACGTGTATATATGTATATATATATATATATATTTTTTTATATTTTCAATGGTTTTATGGAGACCTTTCTTCACGGTTTCAGTATTAGCAGAACGTTTTTTTTTTCTTTAAGTTACGCAATATTTTCTTATGTAATTTATACAACTATCTATTTTTACTACTATGCGTGATTCATAAGGCAACAAAAAAAAATAAATACATACATGTTAGGTATATGCGAAATAACACGAAGAAAAAAAAACACTGTAATTTAACACCTTTACGCTCATCAAAACAAAACCAAACAAAAGCACATAAAAAATTTCAAACATGATTTTTTGTAATGCGACTACAAAAGTAAATTTCTCTAAATTTTTCTCCCCATTTCTTTTTATAATTAAAATTTAATGTTTTTCCACTTTTTTGTTTTCTGGAAACTTACTAAAATATATAATTCACTAGGCTAAATTTTAACAGATTAAATATTATTCCCATTTCTGTGTTATTAGTCGTTTGCAATAAAATTTGTTTGTAATCAAATTTTTCTTCCAAACATCCTGCTTGAATCCAATTTCATATAAGACCGCATCCACTTACTTTTCTTTTTGTTTTGATGTTTCCTCTGTTAAAAGTCTTTCTGCATACGCTTTACTCCAGTAAGATGTACGGGAAGAATAAAATTTTGAACTTGAATTAATTGGTGTTTTTTCTTGCTACTCTCTCTCTAGTCTCCACTGGATCCCTCGTTGAAGATCAGTCTCTAGGCAGATTGAATAGCACCCCAAAGTCAGACTCAACTCCGGGTTTAAGGATTGGGGTTTCTTGTCCACACTATTCAATCCTACCGGCTGCGCCATATAATGTTGTGATCTCCGAGTGGATGCTGCTATCACTAAGTATCGGGTCTAGTTGAGCAGATGTAACACACAGTAAAAGAACACTTCACTTAATCATTTTCAACTTTATTCACGTATACATATCTATCAATTATATATTTATATCTCGTGTATCATAACCATAATTTAATCTCTCCCCGAATCCAAAAAGACTGACTTCTTCAAGCATTTTCAGCCACCATGTCACCGCTGTTCTTCTGTTTTTACTTATTTTTTATTTGATGAACCAGGTCACCGCTGTGACTAGCCGGAAGTCACCTGCATATTCCGCAGTAACACGCTTTCACAACAAACCCAATAATTCTGAGTTTGTTATGAAATGCGATACACTGCAACTTTTAACAGTGCCACCGTTTGGGCAAGACCTGTTTGCATTTATTGTGTAAGATCTTGCTTTTCGCCACACAACAATGACCTAGTCAAGAAGCGATGTCAACCAATTCTTGTTTCACACAGATTAATTGATTTATTTATTTTGACAACAAGAATTGATTGATCTTCTATTCACAACACAGATAATTTTGAATATACATTTACGGAAGAAGTGTTTAAGACTGGAGAGGGATTAAAGTTTAGAAAAGGGTGTGTGACCAGATTTTTTGGGGTAGCGTCTTGGGTGAGCGGAAAATTTGCTTCTAAGAAACCTCTTAGTTGCCTCACTTCATCTTCGTTAAATTGCTGGCATGCAGATGATGAAGTCTGCCAATTTGTACTTATTTGTCGGCTCTGAATTTGACGATCTTCAATTTTTTCAACTTCTGTAGCCATTTTTATAAATTCATCTAGTGAATTACTCGTTTTTCCTATTACCACATGACGAATAATAGGGCTGATAATTCCCGTTTTAAACGTGTAGCATGCTTCTTCCTCAACTTCTTTTAAGAGCGCCTCATTTCCTTTCGGATATTTAGAATTTATTGCACGTTTACATTCAACAAGCATCATATTTAATTTCGTACCAAATGAGCCTACTGTTTCGGTGTGAATTTGAATACAACGACGTATATTGCTTATGATGTCATTAATTGAGTTACTTGGCTTAAACGCAGTTAAAAGTAAGCTCTCTAACTCATCTACCGATTCGATTTTTAAGTACTTAACCAGATCATAAGCTTCTCCCCTCAGTTTTGTTTTCATTAGGGGTATCAACAAGCTTTTTTCTTCGGAGGAGGTCAAAGAATTCTCTACTTGCTTGCAACAATCGAGAAAAATAAGTAATTCGTTTGAATTATAATTTCTTTGCCCGTGAAATACAGGTACGATATTATTGACCAGCTTGGAAATTCTTTCTAGTGACAAAGAGGCCATATTATCTATACAAATATTTAATTTCTGTACAAGATCAGGGTTTGTTTGAGTTCGTGTTGTTGTTTTTGCAGTACTTAAGCTGCAATCACTGAGTTCAAGGGGGGCTTTTATTTGGTCACTTTGAACTTGATTAGGTAAATCGTCGCTTCTAACGGGATTTAATGGAGCTTCAAACACCTCGTCTAATTCGGATTCCAGAGTTAGGGAATCAATTCTGTGACAAAATCGAGCAAATTCTGGAGTTTGAGTAGTATTAAGAAAACCCTGACGGCGATTTCGTGCACCTAGATTTTGAATCTTCGAACTGAATGACATAAGTAATAATACGAGAAGAAAAATGCTGAACGAGCAGTTTAATTAAATTAAATCATAACACCTTAATTGCTTGTGCTATTTGTTTATCGGTTGGCGTCTTAATGTTTTTTTTTATGTGTACATACATATATCATGTGTACATTAAATGATTATATTTTCTTTTTCTTATTTTAGACGTGTACATACATCATGATGTGTACATTCAAACATTTATTTTTTTGATTCTAATGATATGTGATATACCTATCTTCTAAATTTGTAAATTGTAATGCCAATTGTAATGGATATATATTTATATATACACATAATATAATAATAAGCCTAAATCTATACCAATTCCGTTGTGACTCACTCTTTAAAATGGATTGATGGTTTGACCTCCTTATGGTAGGTATATTATGCGGCCTTGCCTTTATGTATTCTGGATCTTCTCTTTTTTTTTAATATCGGGTTACACCAGTGTGAAAATTTCCAAACTTTTCACTTAAGATTTTATCACATTGATTGCTATTTGGTAATAACTGATAGCAGATATTTTTTATACTGAATTTTTTTTATATATTTTTTGTAAAAAAATTTTTTGTAGAACACAACTGTTATGATATGTATATATATATATACTTTTTCACGCACTTTAACTTTTGCCTTCCAGTTACTGTTCAATAGGGAGTCTAATGTCGAAAATACCGGCTGCGCCAATTGTAATGGATATTTATTTTGGGGATAAAATTATTAAAACAAACCACCGAAATAATGTAAAAACCACTACTTTATTTACTCTATATGTTTACTTTACAAAATTTCGCCGCGTTCTTAACCCATCGAAGGTTTATTCAAAACTCGACATTTCCTCAAGCTCAGGCTGTCTCGAAACCTTCCCAATCATTTCGCGATACTGGCACTCACCTACTTTCATGGCATTGCTTAATTAATTTTTCTTGATTTGTGGTTTCAACAATTAGGCATCGATACATTACAAGTCGCTTCCTAGTGGCAACATAATTGTGTGACCATTATTTATCTAGGTTGCGTGTACTTGTTTTGTAATATTCGATCTACCTCTTAAACTGATTTACATTACACATTAATTTCGTACTTATTTCTTATACATTGTTTACATCACATCTGTTACAAGTTGAGGACTAGTCTCACCTGAGAATAGGGTTGGGCAGTTAATTTAACTACTTTTTCATAGTTTAGTGGCATTTTTCCGTTGTTTTCCAGAGAGTCTATTACAATTTGTAATGGCAAAATTTTCTGAAACTGACTTAGTTCGAGCCTTTGCGGATACCAAAGTGGGTAAACTACTAGTTTTTGTAAGAAACCGAACCAAACTAACTCGTCGGAAACGTTTACCAGAACGGTGTTCGCAATACCAATTTGTGCATGGTCTGCTACAAGCTGCGAGCTGCCTAGAGGGCTTGTATTTTCGAAAGATAGAGAATTTATTCCGGTTTCAAAATCGGAACAAGAAGAACGTCGAGTAGGCAAAACCATAGAAATTGTTTGGCAATTGTCAATGAAAACAGTTGGCAGCTGAAGAGCAAACAGAGAAGTAATAGTTAACAGCAGAAGATTTTGATACAGTATTACCCACTGCGAAAAACAAAGAGGAGGGAAAAACATAAAAATTATGAAAACAATCCAGTTTTTGAACAAATTTTTGGTTATCAACCACACTTACTTCAGATTTTTATTTGTATGTATTTATAGTAAGGAGAGGGGAAAAATCATCTTTTTTTTAAATATGGTAATATAAATAAATAAATCATTTCACTGATATTATAAAATATAAAATAATATAAAATATATATAAAAAAAATGTTTTCTCTACTCAATTTTAATTATTTAATCAATGGCTTACTTTTACTACTTTTTTTTCTCAATTCTTCTGGGATGTTTCCAGCTCCCAAAACCAGGAATCTCTAGTGTCGTCCGAGAAGGACGATTATTGTAGTGTTGTTTATTTTGTTTATTTCTTTTAGCCGTCTTTCTTCTTCAATTTGGGCAGGAATGAGGCCCTCTAGAATCCCGCGTTGGTGCTTTATAGGGGAACAAAGAGGACGGAAAAACATAAAAATTATGAAAACAATCCAGTTTTTGAACAAATTTTTGGTTATCAACCACACTTACTTCAGATTTTTATTTGTATGTATTTATAGTAAGGAGAGGGGAAAAATCATCTTTTTTTAAATATGGTAATATAAATAAATAAATCATTTCACTGATATTATATAATATAAAATAAAATATATATAAAATATATATAAGAAAAATGTTTTCTCTACTTAATTTTAATTATTTAATCAATGGCTTACTTTTACTACTTTTTTTTTCTCAATTCTTCTGGGATGTTTCCATCTCCCAAAACCAGGAATCTCTAGTGTCGTCCGAGAAGGACGATTATTGTAGTGTTGTTTATTTTGTTTATTTCTTTTAGCCGTCTTCCTTCTTCAATTTGGGCAGGGATGAGGCCCTCTAGAATCCCGCGTTGGTGCTTTGCACGTTGGTGAGGAGGTGGCTACTTGCTTTTATCAGGAGAGGCAGTTACAGTTGACCGTCCTCGAGCGTTGGGGGTAACTTAAACGAACTGGTAGTATCCTTATGACCCCTATTTTCTTGTTTATTTGTGGAAAATCGAGGGTTTTCAAGGTCTTATGTTTATATATATAAACAAAAATTGGCTTCCCCGATCCTGCTGCGACAATGTAACGTTCTCATGGTTGGTCTCACTTTTCACCAATGTGTATAGCACCAATTCAATAATACAGTCAGAAATTTTACACAAATACTTTATTCAGTTATTGTTGTTAACCTTGATTTTATATTAAATATTATTACGTACATATACCATATATCATATGTATATCAAATTATATATTATTTCTTATTAAATCTGCTGTACTGATTAACGCTTTTACTTATCTTTATCATATAAAAAACACTTCCGCTCGTGTTTCCCCACGTATTTTTCAGCTTTTCCACTATTACTTACTACAACTAAAAAAATCTTAAAAATCTTGCTTGCAATTCCAACTCAACTCACTAACTACTTGCTAACTCAAAAAACTCAGCTGCACCATTCTACACATATATCATAAAAAATTCTTATTGAACGAAGCAGGGTTTGTGATAAATTATAGTAAAAATCGTTCAATTAATGAATCGCCTAGTAAAGTCTTGTTTGGAGTCAAGTAAAGAAATGAAGTAATTGATAATTTAAACGAATGGTTTGAGGAAAATGTTCTTAAATTTGAAAAAAGAGATTTGTCAAAAATAAGAAAAATGCTATAGCTAGAAATGTAAGAACTCGAAAGAGAATAAAAATAGATATGAGCTTAGGCATAAAAAGCCCCTTAAATATAAATTTGGTGATTTACTTATGATTAAAAATGTAGATACATCTATAGGAGTAAATAAGAAATTAATACCGAAATTTAGAGGACCGTTTGTTATCAATAACATTTTGTCAAATCATAGGTATGTAATTCTCGATACTGATGGATTTCAAAATACTCAAAGACCTTTCACAGGAGCTATTGCTTCATGTAATATAAGGCCTTATGCAAAAATTTAGTAGTTTTGTTTAAGAAAACCAGGTCATAAATTTTTGATATGATTTGTCATGTGAATATTTGTTTTGTTTAATTGCATGTAAGTCGAGGTCGACTTATTGTCACATTGGCCGAATTGTGGGCCTTTTTCATATGTGATTTACTACATTTTTGTGAATGCATTTATTACTTGTTCATCGTAAAGAAATTTGTTATTCATTCGAGAATAAACTGTTGACAGAAGAAGACGTCTTTTAGTTTTGGAATTTTTGGGCGGACCTGGCGTTGTGTTTTGTGTTGGTTTGGTTTAGTTTTGGATAAATTTTGGGAAGCAGGTCTACAGTATATACATAGGTAGTGATTTGTTTCAATTTTTAAATTGAATACTTTTATGCGTTTGTGTTCCATTGTGATTTTGAGAATAGAAATCGTGAGTTTTATTTTGGTGGTAACACCCCTTAATGATTTTTTTTACAAAACTGTGACTGTCCACTTAAAATCTATAGAATTGCTCAAACCATATCTTATAAGGTTATTAAATTAAGAATTTATGTATCTAAACCTACTATATTTATGTACCTTTTTTCCACAAGAGCACTTTAGGTGATTATTGCACATAATGCCAGCTGTTTATCAATTTGGAAGTTAGCGACTTCCATTTCACACTATGTCACCATACAGCTCGAGATGTAAAACATAAAAAACTTTTAATTTCGCAATAACACTCTTAATTCTTTATTGGTTTTATTGGCTCTTTTGGCCACCTATTACATGGGTGCTTTTTAACCTAAGCACCTACTATATTGGACAGACTGTCTTTTGCTCATGGTAGAAAAATATAAAAAGCCGCGAAAAATGACGCTACTAAGAATATTACATATTTTGTGTTCTTACTTTTTTACATACAGGTCGGGACATCACTAGGGAATTACAATTCGCTGGGCTGGGCGCTAAATTTAATATTGCCCTCTAACTTCGGTGGTGGTTGCCACATATACATATGTTTAATGATGAATGTATAATTCTTGCCTTAAATTATCCTGATTATTAAATAATACACTCTCCATTATAAGAGTGAGATCGTCGTCGTTCCTTCAATACACAAAACTCAAGCTATTCTGTCAATCCTATAAAGTGATAACTTTGAAACTGATTTCTACCCATAGAATTATCACGATAAATGGTTCAAGTTGACTGATAACTTGTATTATAGGCCTGTTAAGAAGATCATGCGATTACCAAAATCTTCTGCAGTAGAAACAATGTCCTTACACTGCAGCTGCTTGTTTTGGATTAATATTATCATCAATATCGGTTTCTCAAGGCCAATTTAACAAATATGATCTATTCATTTGAATGAAATACTTAGAACTTCGTTCGTGTACTGAAAATTTCTACAAAAAAATGTTTTTTTCCACTTGCATGAAAGAGAAATGATTCTGCAAAGCCAATCTAATTATCACTGTACACACCTTACAACAATAACCAATAATACCACTGATAGCACATCTACGTTGTTTTTGTTTCTTTTGTTTTCCCTCGGGCCCCACGTTGGCAAAGATAACCTAATAAGAAGATAAGAAGCAGCCGAACAAAATTGAAAAATTTTCGTGTTTTTTAGAATGAAACAAATAATGTCATATACTTTCGTCTTTTGCATAAGTGGCGGAAAAGAACTTGGCTATGCATTATTGTAGTACGATTGAGACAACGAGTTAAAAACAAAAATCGAGAGAACGTAGGATTACCCGAACGACAAAATCTTATTAAATACCTCAAAATCCTTCCAAACTATCCATAATAATGTACTTCGGCTCACACTACTTCATTTTTTTAAGAAAAAGGTAAATTTCGCTTCGGCCAAGGTGCTGAAAGGAATTAAATTCTATTTTCCCCGAAAATATAAAAGAATCCAGCAAGAGTTTCTCCCGCATAATCTCTTCAGAGCAAAGCGAATGTAAACAGAAACACGTGCTGTTCGAATATCATAGGATTACAGCAACAACATGTGTCCTTTACAGCAACAACATGCGACCAAACTCTGTCAATATTTCGGAAAAATCTGTTTTCACAAAAGCGCGGGAACATTTTATAAGAGTAAAATTAAAAACTCCGCCCCTTCTCGTTTATTTACTAAAATAAATCATTTGCCATTCTGTTTCGTAGCATGTAATATACTCTTTCACATTTTTTATCTTTATTCATAAAAGTTTTAAAGAGAGTTTGAGTTTTTTCTTATGTTTTCTTATTCTCCCTTTCCTTTTTTACCCGTGTGCATTTTAAATGTAAAACTTTCTTTTTTTGTTTCCTTATTTTCTTTTTTTTCTTTTATTTTAATCAAAGCTCTTTCACTTTACTTGCTTGAAGCCTGCTGCTTGATCGACTGGAAAACAAGTCGCACCGCAAAAAAAAAAACAGAGGAAGCCGTGCATGACATCTTTCGGACTTGGCCGAATATTAGTGGTGCTTAACAATGCAATTTTCGGAGCCCAGCTCCAAGACTTAGTGCATGATGGGATCATTCGAAGCATAGAATCGTTGCGAGCTGATATCGCAGATAGCGTATGATAGCAAGTCTTTGCTGTCGTCAACCAAGTGGATGTTTCTCGTCCCTGTAGCATCATCCACGCAGTGTTATCAGAGACCTTCAACCTAGACCACCTTGTCCACTGATTGCGACAACCGCTTATGCCGCGCAGGGACCAGCATTCTTCGTCAATAACACGATTGAGCCATCCAACAGATCTAGTTCCACACATCGAGCACAAGTCAGTCCTTGGCACAGGCGCTTAGGTAGTCCCATCAGACGGTTGAATATAGCGGACACAGTTCTCGGCTCTCTGTCGATGAATTCGTGTTTCGAGTTGAAGCACTAACTTATTCTGCTCTGGAAGGAGACTTCGACCTGCTTGTCAGAGACATGAGCTCATTGTTATCCGGTCCGGCCATGGACTGGTACTGGTCCCTTTTGAGATTCAACTCCACACTTACGTGTGGGGATCTCTATTAGGTAAATGGGGGGTGCCAAAGATGACCTTAAAGTCAAAGTTCAGCTGATGTCTAGGAAAAGAACACCACCACCAAAATCAATTACACCTGCGTGACCAGTTACAAAAGCCCTTGAAAGATGTAGAATTTCTTGAAATAGTAAACGTAAACCTTCTGCCAGACATTCAACAGAAAATTTGTCTACATCCTACAAACACAATAGCTCAATTGCGATCTCTCGTAGCTCAAATAAGGCTACACAGCAGCGAATTGCGACCGCGTACAGCTGGAACACCTACCGAAGCTCAAGAGTTAGCGAGAACAATGATTATCAGGTAACGACTTTTTTTTTCACCTGAGCACAATGAGGGAACAGCAGTCGTATCTGCTATTTCAACGCTACAAACAGCTGTCTGTTGGAATTGTGACCAGCAGGGGCGTTTTTATAAGGACAGTACCCAAGAACGACAAGGAAAATTTGTTACGGATGTGGGCGGAAAGACATCTTCAAGCCTGATTGTCGATACTGTCAGCAGAGAAATGCCAAGCTCGAATGCCAACAGCTCCGACTATCCCCTACTCTTACCAGAGAAGACAGTCTACCCAAACAGCAAACCTCATCGCACCATCATAAGACTGTCCGTTGATATCATTTAGTGACTCAGGTGATCTCAACAAGCTATCTGACTGCCAAATGATTTTTAATAATCTTTTAGCAGAGGCAGAGAACCTGATTAATTTCTCTGCAGGTTTCCAAGCTTCCATTTCCACCAGTAGGGAGCCAAAGACACTTTTAATAGACACTGCCTTAGATTAGAAGAGTCTCTAATTTTCGACGTTCTGTTAAAGCAGATCATGGCTACTCCGGCCGATGTTGCTGAGCAGGAAGTTCGGTCTCTTGACTATTCAATATTAAGACGGGCCCCAAGCTCTGGGTAACGAGTGGGCGTGAGCCTGTTTTGTATCAGTTCACGCCGTATCATACGCGTCTACAAAATTACAACAAGGCGCCCGGCCGCTTTTGCTCTTCAGTGGCACAGCTGGCGTGAAATATGATCCCAGATCTGGACTTATGTAAAAGAAAGAAGCGATCAACTGAGACTGGTTTGCTTGATAGTGTTGCCACTGTTAGCATCGGGAGGTATCACAAACAGGTGGCTAATGGTACCATGACTAATGTCCTTGATCATGTGGGCTTGGATGCCACTTTTCGTGGGGAGAACAAGAACGTACGTTTTTATGTCGTTCCTGAGATCACTCAAGCATTGTATCTTGGCATAGACTTCTGATGTCTATTTAGGTTGGCTCCACATGCTCTAGGTATAGTTGCGGAAGTGAAACCAGGTCTATTAGCTGCTAACGACACTGACTACCATGTTCTTTCGGTTCAGGAAAATCAACGTCTAGAAGTCGCTAAACAGTTTTTCCCTTCTTTCGCCTCTATGGGCTTAAGAAAAACATCCTTGTTCACACACAAGATCAAAACAGAGGTTTTATCCAATTTCACCAGCAGTGCAGAGTTTGATGGATGCCGAATTACAGCGAATGCTATCACTGGGTGCAGAGCTGGGCAGTACTTAAGTAAAAAAGGACTTAAGTACTACTTAAAGTACATATTCGTTACTTAAGACTTCGTACTGAGTGCTTTTTGAAATGCCGTACTTAGCACTTGAACATAAGTACTTACTTCGATTTACTTGTACTTAAGACTTAGTTTTGTACTTAAGTACCAAGATATTTCTGAGTCTATTAAGTACCTACATACAAAAAAATATCTAACTCGTAAAACAGCAAGCACAATCTCTTGCGCAGTTCCTTTTTGTTGAGTTTTAAAGAACGCAAAGAACTCTCTAAGCATGTGCCCGCAACTGCGTGTCAAAGCAGAACACTAGACAAACTATAAAATATAAGCAAGACTGGGCAAGTATGTAGAACCAAACCCAGTAAACTCCTCGCTCGAATATAAAATCAACAATGTTTCGACTTGATGATGTAGCCAAGGGTAAGCCAGCAATGCATCCTCCAACATAAAATCAACGATTCGTCGACCTGATGTATGGAAGGCCTCAAATTTTTCTTAGAAATTTACTGGAAATTTTTTCTTTACAATTTTTTTACATTATTGGAGGCGGCAATGGGTACTTGGGCTCTAACAGTTTTTATGAGCGTAGTATTCATTTCTTCTTAGAAATTTACAGAAATGTTTTGGAAGCATTTTTATTCACTTTGGTGGCCAACTGGAGTTATATTTTCAAATACAATACTTTCATGTGTGCTATTGTCGGCCTCCACACATAACAATAAATATTCTAAAGAAAAAAAATCCAATAAATTTCTATGAAAAAATTGAGTGCTTCTCCACATGCATCTTGTGGAGGCATCTTTGATTTTATATTCGAGCAAGGCTTTACTGGTTTTGTTTTACTTGCCCACCCTTTGTATGGTGTTGGTTTGGCAATGGCAGAACATTGCTCGACAGAACAACAAAACTCAATAAAATATAAGCTGTGCAACAGATTCTGTTTGCTTTCTTATGATTAAGGAAAGGTTAAAAGTAGCCTTTGCTTAGTTTGGGCTTGGAAGTGCAGCAACTTAGTCCAGTTTAGTATAGTCTAGCCTGAACTGTTAGCTTTTGCGAGTTTTTTTGTAGTGAGTTAGTAAGGTTGGCGGTTGTGTATTTTTTTGTTAGTGAATAGTTTTTAGTATGCAGAGAAGACCACTGGAATATTTTCACGTGAAAAAAGGTTTAAAACACAAATTAGTAAGTAGGTAATATCTTATAGCGATACCGAAAATTGTTTTGAGGTAATTCCTTTTAAACTTCAGATAATGAGTACTAACACCGACTCGATAGAACTCGATAATCCATTTGTTACTGATTCAGAGGAGGACTTTGAATACACACGATCTAAGCAAAAAAAAACTAAAACCAAAGACTTTTGTGGATTACATGCAAGCACAAAAAAGTCATTCAATACTCAAAACATTCCATCTACTTCCACTGGCACTACACATGCTAAAAGTAACAGGAGCGGGAGGGTGTCGGAATTATCAACAGATGGTGATGAGGAAGAGTCAAGTAAATATCCAGAAATTTAAAATGGTACGTATTTTAAAGTTCAGACTTGCCGCAATGACAAAGTGGAAGCTCAGTGTATGATATGTATTCCTGCTGGCAAATTTATAAAACGAGCGCTTAATGTCACTACTAATTTTGTGAAACATTTAAAAAAAACAGCATCCGAACGATTATGAAAAATATTTGGCAATAAAAAAGGTTGGTCATTGTTTAAAAAGAAAGAGTTGCAACCCTTTACCGGATTTTGCAAAAAAGAAGGATAAGCAGCAAACTGATATCAGGTTATGTGCTTTTTTATCGCAGGAATCTTTTGATCGCAAAGTTCTAGTTTTTATAACAGATACTATGTCGCCGATTAATATTATTGAAAATAGTAATTTTAAATCTTTATTCGAAGGGACAAAATACACCATAATGAGCAGACGAACTGCATCTCGTAAGCTAAATCAAGCATTTACAGAAAATGTATACATTATAAGAAAACTTTTGTCCGAAGCAGAATTTGTTTGTACAACCGCTGATATATGGTCTGCGAAACGTCGCAGTTTTCTTGGTGTTACATTTCATTACATAGATAAAGACCTTAAGGGGAATTCAGTGGCATTATCCTGCAAACGTTTTGCAGGAACGCATTCTTACGAAAATATTGCATTATTGCTAACTGATATTCATTCTCAATATAAACTGGAAAACAATAAAAATGTACCGACTGTGACTGACAACGGATCGAACTTCGTAAAATGTTTTAAGGAATTTGGGGTTCAATGTCGGTTTATTGATGCTGATAACGAAATTTATGAGTCAGAAGATGAATTAGCCTGTTTTGATGAACTGCCATGTGGTGTTCCAGAAATTTCAACATATTCTTTACCCCGCCACGTAAGGTGGTTTCGCATACTTTGAACCTTATTCCTACAACAGACATAAACAAGGCTGTCAATGCAAATTCTATTTAGCGATCATGCCACACCAATATTATGGCGAAATGCAATGAACTTTGGAATAAGGCACGCAAACCTAAAAGCGCGGAAATCATTCAAAAAATAGTTTTTTATTGAATGCTTGTATTGAAGGACTTAATCAGCGGTTTCTTTTCTATTATAAACTTTCATCCGAAGTCAATGAAGCCATAATTGGATAATTGGACGGAAGAGTGAGCATAACTATGCTAAACGACTATCCTATGGTGAAAAGGCTTTTCATAAAATATAACACTTGTCTTCCATCGTCAGCTCCTGTGGAACGGTTGTTCTCTTTCGATACTATCATAAACTCTCCAAGAAGAAATGCGCTAAGTGATAAAAACTTTGAAAATCTTGTAGTATTAAAAGTAAATAAAGTATTTTTGAAATAATTAACTGTTTAATATTTTTTAAATGAATTCCGATGAAGTTGCATATTTAGTATTTTTTATATTATGTTCTATAGAAAAAGAGAAGTGAAAGTCTTAATCTACGCGAAGCGCCGGTGGCTAATAATAAGTAAATACCTTTTGAAAACTATAATATAATACCTACTAGTTACTACATTATAGTTTTCAAAATATATTTATTTATGAATACAAACTAAACTCTATAAACTTAATTATATTACTGCCAACGTACAAATATTGTAAAAAAATACTTAAAAAAGTACTCAGTACTTTTTATAAACTTAGTACTTAGTTACAAGTACTTTTCATACGTGCAGTACTTGTACTTACGCAGAAGTACTCAGGTCTTCGGTACTTGTACTTGTACTTAAGTACTTTTTCTTTGGTACTTGCCCAGCTCTGACTGGGTGTGATAGAGGATAGCCAGAGTCCTAGGGGATCTCCAGTTGTTCTAGTGAGGAAGCCACCGGGAAACGTTTGGCTTTGTTTTGACGCCAGTAGGGTCTGCTGTCGCAGATAGACGCACTTCTGAGTCGGCTTCCTTCGGCAAACTACATAACAAGCCTGGACCTGAAAGATGCTTTCTCGTATATCCCACTAGAGGCTGATTCCAGAGAGAGGACCGATTTCACTGTACCTGGTCACCCTCTCTATCAGTACACAGTGATGCTATTCGGCCTCTGCAATGCTCTACAAACTATGTGCCGCCTTATGGATAAGGTCATTCAGTTCACGCTTCGTGAGAATGTTCTCGTCTATTTAGGTTTAGACTTTGACTCTCATCTCATTTTACTATTCCGTGTAGCGGATTGTTTGAGGAAAGCTGGCCTCACTATCAATGTAGAGAAAAGTAAGATCTGCATTATAGAGACCAAATACTTGGGTTTTATTGTCGGAAAGGGAAGAATACGAACTGACCTCGATAAGATTTCAGCCATAGTTGACTATCCGTCACCTAAAACTGTTCGGCAAGCCGGACGCCTACTAGGCATGGCGGGATGGTATCGACGATTCATTCCGAACTATGCTGACTTAACTGTCTCCATAACTGACAACATAGTTACTTCTGTTCCGTTGCTAGTGAGTCCAGATTTCATCAAGCCTTTCGTTATCCAGTGCGATGCGAGCCAACAGGTATTGGTGGAGTGCTGTTACAACTAGATGACTAATGGCCACGAGAAGCCGATAGCCTATGTCTCGAAAAAGCTGAACTCAGCACGACGAAATTAAACACTTACATAGCAGTAATGCTTAGCAGCCATACTAAGTGTACAGAAGTTCCGGCCTTTCATTGAACTCATGCCGTTTAAGATAATGACTGATAATGCAAGCTTGAAATGGCTGATGTCTCAAAAGGAGTTCAGTGGTAGACTTGCTCGGTCTAGTTTGAAGCTTCAAGGTTTCGACTTCACTACTGAACACAGAAAAGGAAGCCTGAACGTCGTTCCTGACGCCCTGTCACGGATTCACTGTGACCACTCTCACCATCTGAACGTCCTGGTCTCCATATTGCAACTCGTTGGAATAATAAGAGCTGTGGCAGAAAGTTAAATCAGCTTCTAACAAATTATCAGATCAGGCTTGGAAGCTTTGGATTGCACGAGGGCTTGCCTCCGACGCTATCTCAAGGGCGCAGATCCGCCACTGGCTTTTCACGGAGTGTAACGAACTGCTGTGTTCGCTACTTTCGGACTTCGACCATTCAATACCTTGTCACCGGCATTTCTTTTACGTATTGTTAAAAAAAAGGAAAAAACAAGAAAAATAATCATAATATTGTTATGCGTAACAATGTGACACAAGCGACATCTGTTGGAAATGGAAACAACTGTAGGTTAGTGACATCTTAGTGAACGTGGGGTTCGGAGAACGGAATATTCAGGAAGGTTCTAGTATAATTTGTAGAGTATAACTATAAAGGCAACTATACAGCTGAGAACGGTGGAACCATCGAGAGGCGGGGACAACGAGAGCTTGCGAATAGCACAACGAGAAGACCCAGACATATCACCCATTGTTCACGCATCCATATGATTAACAAATTAATTTAGTTGTGAATTAATTTCGAATTATTGTAATTGTACATGGTAGCACTAAATTCATTTGATATGAACTTCCATTTTTGTATTTTTCCTTCTTCTTGTGGTAGCCTCCAACGAGTTACGATCATTTATTTGCGCCTCAATAAAGTTAATTGTATAATTCAGCAAAGATCTTTTTATTCGAGATATTCAATCAAGCTCTGTCATCAGTCAATCATCCACGTCTAAGGTTCGGAAAGCATATAATTAGCCACGTTACTCCGCCTTTCCAGAAACATTCCAGCACCATATTGGGGCCCAAGACCACAGAAGCAAATCACGTTCTTTTTCATGGTCCTTCAGATCCGGATTACCACCAACTTAGCAAAATATTGGGATTACCAGCTAAGTACATTGTACATTTTACAGTAATTTTCAAGAATTTACTTGAGCAATTTTTCAAATTCTTAAAATTAAATTTCGTACACATCATTCTGACCAATACAAGGCATATTTCTTCGACCAAGTGGATCCATACATCGATACAGTTAATTATTCAACACTTACATACAGTGCGGTGGCTTCAAATATTTTACAGTGCGCAAAGTTCAAAAATTCATCAATTATTAAACTTGTGCAATTTGTTCACGCAGCCGAGCTTCACAAAAGCTCACCACATAGATACCGAGACATAAACCTAATTGTAGTTACTCCACAAACTAAAATATTTCGAGAATTTCGAGAGTGCGGAAATCGATTCAATCACAGACAAACGACTACAACAAAAATCAATTCATATTATCTGACAGTTCTGCAAGTTGTACTCATTCCGTGCAATCTGGTGTAGTAATTAATCAAATACAACTTAATAATTCGGCAAATCCAAGGTTATTTTGACTTTCTGCAAATCATTGAGTAGTTCTGTCAACTGCTTTCCATCTGGTAAAGAAATATTATAAATAAATTAAATTTAAAACTATATAAATTCGATATTTAGTCAGTTCAAAGTTTCCTTGATTTCAATAGATTTCTTGGCAGCTGTGAGTTTTACGAAGCACTTACTGTGCAAACATCAACATAACTGAATAATAACTCAACTAGAAAACACTAGTCGGGCCAAGTAAACGGGCAAACGTCAGAGTAACACATCGTTGCAATTCCTTAAATAGTTAAATTGGTTATAATAATTTGTCGTGTATATTCACTACTGTCGCGCATGTCTACTGACTAATTTCCATTGGTGAAATGGCAGAAGTTACCCAACTAATAAGCCAACGCAATCGTCTCAAGGGTACATTTCAAAGACTAAAGAATTACATTAGTACCATCAAAATGAGCGTTACTTCCAATCACATTCTGCCTCGCTTAGAACAACTAGATACATGATTATCGAATTTAAAAGTGTTGAAGACGAGATCTTACAATTCCCTAATCAAGATTCCGAATTTCCTATTTATGAAGATCGCTATTTTGAAATCAAAGCTGCTTTGTTAGCTGCAATAAAACTCGAACCTGCTAACAGGGAGCAACATACCAATAGGTTCGAGGATCTTAATCCGACAGTTCAAAACATGCTCTCCCGACAACAATATATGTTGGAACATGTCTCTTCACATTCAAATAGTGAACTGAAATTACCCAGGATAAATATTCCTCCGTTTAGTGGAGAATACAGTGACTGGCCAACTTTCCAAGATTTGTTTAAGTCATTGATTCATGACAAAGCGCAACTATCTAAATCGCAAAAATTTCAATATTTAAAGGGCTTGTTAAGAGGAGCAGCAAGTTCTGTCATAAGTCATTTGGTTGTTTCCGATGCTAATTAAGATGACGCCTGGAGCAGGCTAACAAAACGATTCGACAAAAAACGAAAGATCATGTACTCTATGATCAAAACGTTTCTTAATCAACCTAACGTACATCAAGCAACTACTAAAGATTTACGAAAGTTGTTTGATATTTCTGATGAAGTAGTAAGGGGCTTGAAGTCTTTGGGCAACCAGGGTGAATCAAGAGATCCGTGGTTGATCTATATAATTTTAAATAAATTGGATAAAAAGACACAACAGCCTTGGTCTCAACATCCAAAGGCGGATGAACAGGCATCATTCCAGAATCTTCTAGAATTTTTAAAGTGATCGCATTGGTCATCTCGAAGACTTAACATCAACAGCACGCAAAGCTCCCTTGCACCTTAAGAGCATGCATACAATTACTCATCCTGCGGTTGAATGCCCAAAGTGCCACAATGATCATTCTTTAAGCAAGTGTGCTCAGTTCATGAATGACAGCATCAGTCTTCGAAGAGACTTTGTTGAATGATCGTCCTAATGTTACAATTGCCTATATAAGAATCATTCAGTGAAAAAATGTCGCTCCAGATTCCGATACAACATTTGCAAACTCAAGCACCATACCCTCATCAACGAATCCAAAGCAACTAGTCCAAAGAGTACAATTTCACCAAAGTCATGCACAACCATTGACTCGAACAGCAAGCACTCATCACACTCAGTAGGTACTAATCAACAACTTACGCCATCTCAAGCTCAATCCAAGAATGTTGGGGAGATCTCGACGTGCTTAGCTGTAAATGCGAATGTAAACACAGATCATGCTTCTCATAGCAGCAGTAAAATTCATTCCGTCTCTACGATTCTACTAACAGTAGTTGGCAATGTTTTCGATATACAAGGCAAACTTCAGCATTGCAGAATACTACTAGATTCAGGGTCACAGGTTTCACTCATCTCGGAACATTGTGTTCTAAGGTTAGGCCTTAAGCGAAATCATGCGAGAATTACGATTACTGGATTAGCTCGACATAGAGCAGGAATTACAAAGGGTCAAGCTTCGTTGGCAGTGACATCTCGTTTCAATCCACATGCTCGCCTAGAAGTGACAGCACTGATAATGAAATCACTTACTGATTTCTTCCCGGCAGAGCAAGTAAACCAAGTGAACTTTCAAATGCTGCAGGATTTAGAGTTGGCAGATCCCGAGTTTCATAGACCTGGGCAGATTGACATCATCATTGGAGCAGACATTTTTTTTTGACGTGATAACTGAAGGTCAAATTAGAGATGGAGATCAGACCATGTTAGCACAAGCTACTATCTTTGGCTGGGTAATAGTTAGAGCGGCAGCATCAAGCAATCTACCAGCCGCATCAGCAAATTTTCATTTATCAGGAAATGTAGACAATCTGTTATACAAATTCTGCGAGACCGAAGAGTTATCAGTTCCAAAGACGTTAATGTCAGATGAAGAGCGAAGTTGAGAAGAGAACTTCAAGTCGAGTCATAAAAGAGATTCTCTGGGAAGGTTCATCGTTCGCTTGCCTTTTAAATCTAAACCCAACCTCAACATCAACTCAAGGGCATTAGCAGAAACAAGACTAAAATCTATAGAACGAAGATTTCGGACTAATCCATCTCTAAAGGAAGGAGGTTCCTGATAGCGAACGGGATAATTCAAATTCTGTGTACTTACCTCACCACGCAGTATTTAAGAATTCCTCAACGTCACAAATACAAGTAGTCCTCGACGGGTCTGCCAAGGGTACTGCCGCACATACCTTGAATGACTGTTTGTTAGTTGGACCGACAGTTCAAAGGGACTTAGTCTCAATTCTCATGAGTTTCAGAAAACATAAAATAGCAATTTCCGGGGACATTGAGAAAATGTATAGACAAGTTCTAGTAGATAGAGATGAAATGAACTTTCAACGTATCCTGTGGAGAGAAGAGTCTGGAGCATCGATTAAACACTACAGACTTAGGACAGTCACTTATGGTACTGCATCAGCTCCGTTTCTAGCAACCAGATGCCTGAAACAATTAGCTATCGAAACATTAAAAACCCATTCAAAGGCATCAGAAAGTATGAAGCGGGATTTTTATGTTGACGACCTCTTGGCTGGCACAAACACAGTTGAACACGCTTCCAAACTTCAACAAGATTTAACACTGATTCTGGCACTGATTGGCAGGTTTTCAGCTACGGAAATGGAGATCAAACGCAGCGGAAGTTACCACACGTATTGCAGCAACGAACGAATCCTACAGTTCAAAGGATATGGATCTTGATGACAGCCCTGAAATACAAAGGTTATTGGGGCTCCAATGGAACTCTGCAGATGACACATTCTTCTTCAAGGTTGTGATTCCAGAACCAGTCACACTCACAAAATGGAAACTTCTATCAGACTCCTCTCGCATCTTCGACCCTCTGGGGTTGTTAGCGCCAATTACGATCACTATCGAGATCTTATTAAAAAGATTATGGCTGTTAAGCCTAGATTGGGATGAAACACTACCAAGCCATGTAATAAATACTTTTAACGAATTCAGGACTGAACTACACCATATAAGCAACATACAGATCCCTCGATAGATCGGGACTTCAATTAAGCTTGTAAAACTGATCGGGTTTGCTGACACATCTGAATCTGAAGTGGCAGCTGTAGTCTATTGTAGAACTACAGATGACTTGGGTGTCATTCACATGAGCATGATCGCTTCAAAACCAAAGGTAGCTCCATTGAAGCAAATTTCACTTCTAAGATTGGAGTTGAACGTTGCGCTTCTTCTAGCTAAACTCATGAAGAAAACTAAATTGGCCTTGGGTGACGACACCGTTGAAATGATTGCATGGACAGATTCAAGTTTTGTGTTGGATTGGCTTTCCGATATACCTAGACGTTGGAAATGTTTTGTCGGCAACCGCACATCTCAAGCCTTAGACATAATTCCTCGCAGATGTTGGAAACACGTTCACTCTCAAAGCAATCCCGCAGATTGCGCATCAAGAGGCCTTACACCTTCACAATTATGTGACTTTGAACTATGGTGGAAAGTTCCCAGCTGGTTATATCATTCCGATGTACAATGGCCTGCACAAAACTATAACAAGCGAACTTATGAGGTAACAAAAGAGGAAAGAAACACGTTGTTCAAAACATGTGCTACTTCAATGGCGGCAAATTGCACTCTGGAATTGCTCGTTAACAAATAGTCATCATGGTTTAAATTGGTTCGCATAGTCGCATATTGTCGAAGATTCATTCACAACTCAAGATTGAAATTATCGGATAGAAAACGTGGATTTTTATCAACTTTGGAAACATCGGAAGCTAAACGAAACATCATACTTTGGGTTCAACTAAATTCCTTCAAAGAGGAGATTCGAGGTACTGCTAAAGGATTCTTGCCTACCAAGGCTGCATTACGAAATTTAAACCCGTTTACTGACAATGACGGACTCTTAAGAGTAGGCGGACGACTCAATCAATCCAATTGTTCATACGATACCAAGCATCCGATAATTTTACCGCGAAAACATAGAGTCACGGACATGATCATTAATAAAATGCACAGGGGACATCTCCACCCAGGACCCACACTTCTGGTGAACATCCTCAGACAGATTATAAGAGCTCGAGACGCAGTCAAACGAATCGGGAATCAGTGTGTGACCGCCGCACGGCATAATTCTACAAGGACACATCAGCTCATGGGAGACCTTCCGAAACATCGGGTTACAATGGGTCCGCCATTTCTTCGCACGGGCACAGATTATGCTAGCCCTATCACAATCTTAAACAAGAAAGGTCGCGGCGCAAGGACAATGAAAGCTTACATCGCTATTTTTGTTTGCTTCACAACGAAGGCTCTACACGTGGAATTGGTCAGTGATCTCACTACGGATGCATTCATTGCAGCACTACGCCGTTTTACAGCTAGAAGAGGAAAACCAACTGACATATACAGCGACAATGGGACCAACTTCGTGGGAACAAGCAGAAAACTATCAGAGATGCAGCAATTACAATGTAACAGGTTACATAACGAGCTTGTATCAAGGTTTTTATTAGATGCAGGCATAAATTGGCACTTCATCCCACCAGCTACACCATACTTCGGCGGTTTGTGGGAGGCGGGTGTCAAATCCGTAAAATTCCACCTTGTTAGAGTCTTGGGCAAAAACTTACTAACATTCGAAGAATTGACAACGCTTTTATGTCAGATTGAATCTATTTTAAACTCACGACCACTTTGCTCTCTTTCTACAGATCCTAGTAATTTCGCTGTCCTCACTCCAGGGCATTTCCTCATTGGCCAACCGATGACTACAATACCATATCCAATAAGTAACGACGAAAATCTGACTAGGCTCCCACGCTGGTCACGAGTTCAATCGATGGTTCGGGGTTTTTGGAAACCATGGCACCGAGACTATCTTAACACGCTGCAACAACGTCCAAAGTTGCACAAGAAGCTCACCAACTTGGAGAAAGGCGACATAGTCCTCATCTCCGAAGACAACCTTCCTCCAGCCAGATGGGTTGTAGGCAGGATTGTTAATCTTCATCCAAGAAAAAAATGATTTACCGCTAAAGGCGAGACACAGAGACCAGTGGTCAAACTAGGAAAGCTTCCAACTGATTAAGGAATCAAGTCCTTAATGGCCGGGAGAATGTTCACGCATCCATATGATTGACAAATTAATTTACTTGTGAATTACTACATTTTGTGTATTTCATGTTATATACACTTGAATTATATAAATTTAAATCTCTATACTTCGAACTTGAATTGTAAAACATCTTAATTTCGAATTATTGTAATTGTACATGGTAGCACTAAATTCATTTGATATGAACCTCCATTTTTGTATTTCTCCTTCTTCTTGTGGTAGCCTCCAACGATTTAAGATCATTTATTTGCGCCTCAATAAAGTTAATTGTATAATTCAGCAAAGATCTTTTTATTCGAGATATTCAATCAAGTTCTGTCATCAGTCAATCATCCACGCCTAAGGTTCGGAAAGCATATAAGTAGCCACGTTAGTCCGCCTTTCCAGATCGCAGAAACAAAGGCAAGGATATTCCAGCACCCTATTGGGGCCCAACACCACAGAAGCAAATCACGTTCTTTTTTGTTGAATGTGGTATAATTAAACGCAAGTGGGAAGCATCTAAGGACGTGCCAGCATCCCAGATCAAAGATGTTCTAGAAAAAATGCACAGTGGATCATCTGGAGGACATTTGGGGGTGAATAAAACAGTTCCCAAAATACGAGAAAAGTTTTATTGGCTACATATGCGAGAGGATGTTGTGGAGTGGTGCCGCAGATGCACTATCTGTACTTCTTGCAAAGGAGCGCCACACAGAAGGAGAGGAGAAATGCATAAGTATAATGTAGGGGGCCTCATTTGAAAGGAAAGTCGTAGACATCGCTGGACCTTTTCCAGAAACAGATAACGGCAACCGTTACATATTAGTTTTTATTGACTATTTCAGTAAATGGCCTGAAGCTTATGCAATCCCTAATCAAGAGGCAACCACAGTTGCGGGTCCTTAAGGGGATCAACGTCTCCAAAGCCGCAGGTCCTGATGGTTTTTCGCCCCTGTTAATTAAAAGCTGTGCCTCATCCTTGGCTAAACCTCTGCGCAAACTATTCTACTTGTCTTATTCGACAGGAAAATTTCCAACTGCTTGGAAGCTAGCTCACATTCAGCCTATTCCCAAGAAAGGAGAGGGTAGCGATCCCTCAAATTATCGACCAATTGCGATCACTTCGATTCTTTCAAAGGTTTTTGAATCTATCATTAACTCAAAATTAACCAAGTATCTAGAAACTAATCATCTCATCAACGATCGCCAATATGGCATCCGAGCTGGACGCTCATCTGGAGACCTGCTGACCTTTCTCACGGAACGTTGGAACCGTAGTCTTCACAATTTTGGGGAGTCTAAATTCGTTGCCCTAGATATTTCAAAAGCCTTTGATAGAGTCTGGCATCCAGCCCTTTTAGCCAAACTTAAAGCACTTGGTCTCTCCGCTCCTCTTCTATTATGGATTGAAAGTTTCCTATCTAGTCGCCAAATACGTGTTGTATTAGATGGCGTTACATCTGAACCGCATCCCATAAATGCCGGTGTGCCTCAAGGCTCTGTTATCTCTCCAACTCTCTTTTTAATTTTCATTAATGATCTGCTTTCCCTTACTTTCAATCCCATCCATAGTTTCGCATATGACAGTACTCTTGATTTCGCTTACTCCTTTGACACTCTTGCGGAATCCACGGGGAATGCCGCATGTGTTAAATGAGATTGCATAACTAGATCATTGAATAACGATCTTAATAGTATCCTCGCTTGGGGCTAAGCGAATCGCGTCGAATTCAATGCATCTAAGACTCAAAGCTGTCTCATCTCATTAAAATAAGATCATAACTTAACCACACCCGTTTCTTTTGATGGAGCATTAATTTCTGATTCACCGTCAGTAAGCATTCTTGGCATTAATATTTCCAGTAAGTTAAACTGGACAGATCCACCTTCTCTGTTGCCAAAGAAGCATCGAAATGTCTTGGATTTCTGAAAAGGTGTAAGAAATATTTCAGCCCGTCAAATCTAGCGCTCCTCTACAAGTCCTACATTAGACCTAGAATGGAATACAACTCCCATATATGGGCAGGGGCTGGTCGCACAGCCTTAGCTTCATTGGATATTGTCCAAAAGAGAGCCTTCAAGCTCATTGGCGATTTGGCAATAACTTGTCATATCGACTCACTCCAGCACCGCCGCAATGTTGGCTGCCTTTCGCACCTTTATCGCTATATGCATGGTCAATGTTCTGATGAAATATCTAGTCTAATCCCTTGTAGAATGATTCCCGCACGCAATAGTCGCGCTGCAAACCGCGCACATCCTCTAACACTTCAAATTACTTTCGGCCGTACAGTAAAATTCCGTGATGCTTTTTTATCCCGAACAGTGCGAATGTGGAACAGCTTACCATCTTCTGTTTTTCCTCCGGCATACAATCTGCGGAAGTTTAAGGGCGACATATATCGGCACCTCCGCCACTCTCCTCATATCCCCTAATCCTTTCCCTATCTCCTTCCTGCCATGCTGTGCTTTGCATCATAGGGTATCCCCTGAGCTTGGCTTAATAATATAAAAAAAACATGTAATAATGAATTGGGTCAGTAGATTTGGTATACCTCAGGAACTTCATTCGGACCAAGGACGGAACGTCGAATCACGAACCTACCAGGAGATGTGTAAAATGCTGGGAATAAGAAAACCAAGAACAACAACGCTTCAACAGAACATTGGTTGAGCATCTAAAGAAAGTAGTCGACTATCATCAACGCGATTGGGATCGACATATTCCTGTGTTCCTAATGGCTTATCGATCAGCTGTTCACAACACGAGGGGACAAACTCCAGCTATGGTCGTATTCGGAAGGGAGATGCGTTTACCAAGTGTAGCGTATTCCCCTTACGCTACCCCCCCTCTTCGTTTCTTTTTTCCTTCTTGTTCGGCTTCTCTACCTTCTTTAGAGAAACCCCCATAATTTTCCCAGGGTACCTAAGAAGGGGACTAAAGTTCATATCCTCGAGAAGTAGCCCTATGCTACTTTTCCATGCAATAAAACTCCTGAAAAAAAAAGTTAGCTATCTTCGAGAAGTAGCCCTATGCTACTTCTCCATATTATAAAAAAAAAAACCTTGTAAAGAAAAGTTAGATATTTTCGAGAAGTAGCCCTATGCTACTTCTCCATATTATAAAGAAAAACCTGTAAGGAAAAGTTAGATATTTTCGAGAGTACCCCTATGCTACTTCTCCATATTATAAAAATCCTGAAAAAAGAAAACATTTTAAAATTCATCCCTACGGCAACTTCGCAATTACATCGCGTTTCATCTATGCAGCGTAATTTATTCTTACCTGCATTTAAATTGATAAAACTTGGCACCGTCGCCCCATCGCCGGTACAAAATTCCATTGTTTGTCACTGAAACTTCCAGTTCACGAACGGTGAAATATCACGCGATCAAATTTCAGAAGAATTTTCTGTCGCCAGAAGTTGCTGAGTGGCAACGAGCATATTATAAAATCCATGAGCACACACCTATACATGTGGCCAGCAGTACAGTCGCTACCAATCGTTTGTGATTTGGTTGTGTGCGACTCGAATCGAAGGGCATGGTGTTCGCCTGCCGGTGGCTGATTCGGGGGAATTATCGGTTGATGTTGGCTGGAGGATGAGTTAGTCAGTCAGTGATAGTTGGTCAAGGAGTTGAGATGAGACTTGAAAACGAAGTTTCAGCGGTGAGGATTTTTTTTCTTTTGTTGCTTTCGGTTTTTTTTCTTTGGCGGCTTTGCTTGGAAAGTGCTAAAGGCGGATTTACTTTTGCGCGGAGTGGAGTATTTTTTTTGTTTTTTCGCGGTTTGCGGTTAAGAAAAGACGTGAAGTTCGGAGTATCGTGGCAATGATTATTGTCTATAAATTTTTTTTTCTTTCCTCTTTGAATTAGCAATTTTTTGAACTTCGGTTTTGCAAGTAAAGCTTCCAGCGGGACTATTTTCGTGTCGGCAAGAACAGACGAAATTGGACAGTGAACAGTGAAAAGGACATACAAAGATGGGTTTAGCTGTGCAATTCCATGAGGATTCAAGTGACCTGTGGTGAATGAGTTTTATCCTGTGGATTATAAAGTTCGAAGAAAATTTGGATTATCAGTGAAATTTCGTGCATTAGAACTTACCTGAGCTGTATATAATGCAGAGTTTTCTGGAAGTTAAAATAAATCTGCGATTATTCTGATTATTAGTTGAGTGAGTTATCAGGACTTACCTGTGCGGCATATCATGATGAATTCGTCTGGAAGTTAAAATAAAGCTACGATTATTTTATTATTAATTTAGTGCGCTATCAGAACTTACCTTAGCGGCATATAATGCTGAGTTTTTTTGTCTGGAAGTTAAAATAAATCTACGATTATTTTATTATTAATTTAGTGTGCTATCAGAACTTACCTGTGCAGCATATCATGGTGAATTTTTCTAAAAGCCGAAATAAATCTGCGTTTCTTTTATTATTAGTTCAGCGCGTGAATTAGAACTTACCTGAGCTGCACATAATGCTGAGTGTTCTGGAAGTTAAAATAAAACTACGATTATTTTATTATTAATTTAGTGCGCTATCAGAACTTACCTGTGCGGCCTATCATGATGAATTTTTCTAAAAGCCGAGATAAATTTACGTTTCTTTTATTATTAGTTCAGCGCGTGAATTAGAACTTACCTGAGCGGCATATAATGCTGAGTTGTTTTTTGTCTGGAATTTAAAATAAATCTACGATTATTTTATTGTTAATTTAGTGTGTTATCAGAACTTACCTGTGCGGCAAATCATGATGAATTTTTCTAAAAACCGAAATAAATCTGCGTTTCTTTTATTATTAGTTCAGCGCGTGAATTAGAACTTACCTGAGCTGCATATAATGCTGAGTGTTCTGGAAGTTAAAATAACGCTACGATTATTTTATTATTAATTTAGTACATTACCAGAACTTACCTGTGCTGAATTTTTCTAGAAGCCAAAATAAATACGATTACTCTATTATTAATTTAGTGCGCCATCAGAACTCACCTCTGCGGAATATCATGATGAATTCTTCGAAAAGTCGAAGTAAATCTACGTTTATTTTATTATTAGTTTAGTGCGTGAATTAGAACTTACATGAGCGGCATATAATGCTGAGTTTTTTTTTGCCGGAAAGTTAAAATAAATCTACGATTATTTTATTATTAATTTAATGCGTTATCAGAACTTACCTGTGCTGAATTTTTCTAGAAGCCAAAATAAATACGATTACTCTATTATTAATTTAGTGCGTTATCAGAACTTACCTGTACGGCATATCATGATGAATTCTTCTAAAAGTCGAAAGAAATCTACGTTTATTTTATTATTAGTTTAGTGCGTGGATTAGAACTTACCTGAGCGGCATATACTATTAGAAATAGTTTAGTGTGAACTCAGATTTTACCTGTGCGGCACATCATTCTGAATTTTCCTACAAGCCAAGGTGGAATTCAATTGTGATTTATATTAGCTCTGTGCGCATTCGTAACTTACTTGTGCTCATTATCGCATACAGACTTTGGGTTCCTCGTCACTCACTTCTTCCGAACAACCCTAGAAGGTTGCCGATCTGATTAAAATTATATAAAAAAAAAAGAGGTCAATGTACTCATTTATATAAGAAAAAAAAGAGGTCAATGTACCCAATTATAAAAAAAAAAGAGGCCAATGAGCCCAGAGTCCAATCAAGACGCCAGCTGTAAAAGGATATCCAGTGTGCACCCATCCAGCGAACGCATAACGAATCAACGAGGGATCTCAGCAGTACACCTCTGTCCGTCCAGGCGGGGGTTAAAGGTTCAGTTTAATATACAATATTCGTCGAAACAAATTGACTTTCTTTTTTGTGAAATATTTATTAGACTTCAAAATATTTTTTGTTTTGATTATTACTTTGGAAGTTCAGATAACTTTGTTTGTAGATCATAAGTGTATCTAGTGGGGAGTAGGTTTAGGCTAAGAGCATCCCGAAGGTAAAAGAGGAAGTGAATAACGAGACACTCAAACCTGAGAAAAATTAAATGGTGGTCTCATTGAATGCTACTTAGGCTCATAACTTGGTTTTTTTCTTTTTTCGAGTTTTCTTCTTGGTTTTCAGATTGGAGAGCTTGATGTGCCCTATTGGTTTTCCCTGTTATTTGCTCCGCTTTGCGCTTAGTCTACTGGTAACGTTGGTAAACAGCAGGATGAGCGAGTAAAGTAAAGAGGTCGTTGGTCGGACGGAGCGGTAAGGCGACATTACTTCCTGACACATGGGTAAATGGGGCTAAGCACATCATTACGGCTTTGGAGGCTTAGCTAGGGTGGATGGGGGCGTCTGGGCTCAATAGTACCCAAAGCCTGAGTCTCAACGTCATCGGAGACTCCTCTCAGCTCTCTCTCTCTCGTAATCGTTCATCGGTCAGCGTTGAAAACTCTAGGGGTGAAGTGAGACTTGTTCGGCGTTGCTGAGGTCTTCTGTTCTTCTTTTCTTACAGCATTCAATCTTATAAATTGTATTCTTTCCAGCCTTTTAGGTACCACCCGAAAGAGGAAGCCCATACATATCTTTTTTTGTCCGTCTGTCCGTCTGCAGTCACACTTATAAGTTCCTTTTTTTTTTACTGTCCGTCCGTCTGTCTGGTCAGTTATTCTGTCGATTATGCACAGCTTAACAAGCATGGAAGGGATGTGGGGGCAAGAACCACTCCAAGCCGGCTGATCGCTAGTGGCATACTCGCTGTGCAGCCACCCACACATATCCCGGACATGAGTTTTGTAACAAGAGGTGTCGGATCCGGTATGTATCTACATCCAGGTACAAATGGATGTAGGTAGATCTCTCAACTGACAAGCTCGTCGTCACACAAGCGACCTCTAGTTTGGTACACCCAGAGGTGAACAAAAGTTACCAGACGATTATGTATCGGAGCTTAGACAACGATTAGCTTATGTGCACGAGGAAACGAGAGAAAAATTAGCAGTAAATACCGATCGGATGAAGACCCGCTATGACTTACGTGCTACTTCAGTAGGATTTAATGAAGGTGACCTTGTTTTGCTGTACAACCCGAAACGACGTAAAGTACGTTCTACAAAATTACAACAACAGTGGGAACGATCGTATTCAGTGGTAACTAGAATTAATGACGTAGTATAGAGGAATCAGCGTGGTACAAGAGGCAAACGAAAAATCGTTCACCTGGATCGTTTGTGTAAATACTGCGATCATCAAGACCGTGAACCACCTGTTGTTCAGGACGAACAATCTTAAGAAGAGGACAGTGTTACGCGCAACAAAGTGACACAAGAAATATCTGTTAGAAATAAAAACAACTGTAGGTTAGTGACATCTTAGTAAACTTTGGCTTCGGGGAACGGAATATTCAGGAATGTTCTAGGATAATTCGTTGAGTATAAATACGGCGCTTCTCACAATCCAGGAGGCGAGTTTATTTTCAGATAGTGAAGTAAACGAAGTAAACTATTTGGATTGTGATAATTAGAAGTATAGTACTAGCGATAACTAAAGAGTTGATTTGCTAATTGTTTGTGAATTGTGAGAGTAAACAGTGAAGTTAAATAAAGAAAGAACTTTTGAATTATGTCTGAAATATTTTGTTTTTAAATAACGAACTAAGGCCACGATCGTAACAATATTTTTATTTTTGGCAAATATTATTGCTCGCAGGTTATTTGCGAGGAAATGAAGTTCGTCTTCCCTTGCAATGCCCTTGTCAGGAGGGAAGTTTTTTTCCAATCTGGGATATTTTGACAAATATATGTATTTCTTTCGTCCACTTACTTACTCGTAAGGCATACTTTTTACAGTCTGCAGTTCCATTTATGTACATATACGAAGCCGTTCGCCCGATGCTGAAGAGGTAGTCAGATATTCATGCTGAATACAGGGAACAGCTCACCTTATACATATGGATGACAATGGGCTTTTTTTCATCACTTGATATGAAGTCGAGTTGATTGGCTGTTGGGCTTAAGATGTTTTTTATCGGAGGAAAATATGGGCATCACGCTATGGCTAAGAAATTCGTAGTTGACTGATAGTTTGGACTTCAGAGTGGATAGTCAGGTTTTGGTTTTGAGTAGTAACGCTAGAATTTTTTTTTTTTGATATTGGCATTTTTTGTGAAATTTGAATATCTTCCTAAAATGGAAAAGTTAACACCTATAATAAAAGGTAAAATAAAAATTAACATTTTTTATTGTTTTGCTAGAAAATTAATAGCCAGTGGATTTTTTGTGAAATTTTGTATATTTTCCTAAAAAGAAAAAGTTAAAAGGTAAAAGAAAAATTAAAATTCTTTTGTTTTGCTGGAAAATTAATAGCCAGTGGGTTTTTGTGAAATTTTTAATATCTTCCTAAAAAGGAAAACTTAACACCTGTAATAAAATGTGAAAGAAAAATTAACATTTTTTTTATTCTTCTGCTGGAGAATTAATAGCCAGTGGGGAAAGGTACTATTTGTAATCGTTTGTGATTTTTCCACCCTTTCGATGACAAATTTTGTGTAAAGTTAACCCTGTAAATTAAAATATGTAAATTTTGAATTTCATAATAAAAGTGAAGTTCATAGCATATATGTATATATGTATTTCAAAAAGAAACAGTTAACATTCCTTTTTTCCTTTTTTTTGTGTGTGTCATTAATTGTTTTTGTTTTGGAGTTGTTTATAAATCGAGGTGTTTGTACTTTCTGCATGAGTGGTTTAACGGCAGGAAGAATGTGGTAATGAGATTTCACAGAGTGAGTGGGGGGGGGGGGGTGATGGTGTAGTGGAGTTTATTTAGGCACGCCGCTGGGATGAAATGGGGACTGAATTGGAGGAGATGCTGGCGTTCATTGATTCAGTCGGGGTGAAAGGGGTCGTAAATGATCATTAAGACCTGTTCCGGGATTTCTTTCTCTATCTCTTTCTTTGCCGCCACATATAACTTCTACTTTTTTTACTATTTGTCTGTCCATCTGTCCGTCTGTGGTCTCATAGTGCACAGGTAATTAAACACCAACGGGGAGTCGGTGACAAGGAATTCCCCTCACCGCTGATCGCTAACGGGTCAACTGCGGTGCGTCATTGATATTTACTCCCAATGGTGAAATTTTATTTACACGGGTTGTTAGCTGCGGCAGTGCACTCGTACGCTACGAGTGTTCGAGTGCATTCTGTCAAGTAGACTTACATTAGTATTACAGAAGGGATCGGAAAAACGCTGGAACGATTAAGAAGAAATCTATACTGGCCTCGAATGACAGTTGATATCAGAAACTACGTAGGTACCTGTGGCGTGTGTAAAGACATTAAAGGCCATAACACCATCCATAGACAAACAATGGGAGCTCAGTCTATGACAGAAAGACCATGGCAAAAGCTGTACCTTGATTTCTTAGGTCCATATCCCAGATCTACAAATGGAAATGTCTGCACACTGATAGTTCTTGATCACTTCTCTAAATTTCCAATTTTGAAACCAATGAAAAAGGCATGTACTCACAACGTCTGTCAGTTTCTCGAGACAGAAGTATTTCACCTTATTGGAGTGCCGGAGTCGATAGTCTCTGACAATGGAGTCAAGTTTTGCTCGGCTCAGTTTCCCAGACTGCGGGATAAGTGCGATGTAAAGCACTTGCGAACAGCAGTTTATTCACCGCAAGCTAATGAATCAGAGCGAGTAAACAGGTCTTTATTGGATACGCATACGCGGTAGGATGAATAGCTGAGCCATATTGCTAACTCCCTCAGGAGCTCTGTCTATCAAGCAACTGGCTTCTCACCCTACAGGGTACTTTTCGGTCAACAAATGATCGAACACTCCAGCTAATACTCTATCTTCAGGAGCCTCGGAACTCTGATTGAATCCCTAACAGTAGATGCTGATGACAGATTAACCTTGATCCGCGTGAGACTGCAGGAAATCTTAAACAACTCGTTCGAATAGGGTGCAAAATTTTATAATCTTTGAGCTAAACCTATTAATTTCAAAGTTGTTCAAGAAGTATACGGAAGAAATTTTATGTACAGCAATTTTCAACAGCAGCCAAATTAGGACGAACATTTTTAAAGTGTCATGTCAAACCAAGAAAAGGAAGCTCTCTTTAAAGCTTGAGGATCTGCAGAGAAAGTCAATAGTAACTTACCACGCTAAAGACATTAGGCCCTAACTGATGATCAATCTAACTGAAAGGTCTGTTCTACTTACCTTAATGTATGTCTCTTCAATCCTGGTAGCCCTAAGAAGGCATTCGGCTAGCTTAACTGGTAGCCACAGGATACCGATGTGCCGCTTAGGACCTCCCTAGCCTAGCGGCCGGTATTCCTCTTGTTAGTAAACTAATTTTTTCACACCCCCTCGTTTCACAATGCGTCAAAGCCTCTCCTACATGGTACCCTATTGTAATGATCCGCACTTTCTCACTTTATTCCTCAAATCTTCGTTTAAAAAATATATCGCGTCAACTAGGTTTGAGCCCTTATTATCGAATGTTCATCCCCATGTCATCATACATTTTCTTTCTCACGTACATTCTGCGTTCAGGTGTATTGGACTACACCACCCGATCCTCAAGCCTAGTAGACAAACTCAATCATGTCTATACGTGCTGATCAGGAGGGATTTCCCTGAGCTCGTTTAATGAATGCCACTCAAGGACATTACCTATATACCTACATTGAAACATAAAGATTTCTGTCGCCATAGTTTATAACCACAGTGAGTTATTCCTTTCGGCTTAGTCCCCGTTTTATTATTTATGTTGCCGTCGTTTTATTATATCGAGACATTAAACTCATTTTCCTTTCGGCTTACTACAGTTTCATGTCGCCGTCGTTTTATTATATCGAGACATTACACTCATTTTCCTTTCGACTTACTACAGTTCGGCCAACCGAACAAGTCACTGTCCACAGTGATGAAGTTTATTGTAGTTACTACTTCACTGAAACTATTTGCGTCCCCGAGTCATATAGGACTCCAAAACGCATCTAACATCACAAGGTATCAACATCAGCAATTGAAACTGGCACCACGAAGGCATACAGAACAAAAACGACATATAGCAACACGAAGGCATGTAGAGCAATAGCGACATATAGCACCACGAAGGTATGTAGAACAACAACGACAGATAGCACCATGAAGGCATACAGAACAACAACGATAATTAGCACCACGAAGGCATACAGAACAAAAACGACATATAGCACCACGAAGGCATGTAGAGCAACAACGCCATTTGTTCTATTATTGAATTCTCTTTATTTATATACTATAGTATATATATACGGGTGTTTCACAAGTGGTGGATAATAATGAAGGAGGCGATAGGTCATGTCGAGAAATGAAAAAAAATTTATGGCAGAGGGGGCGCATTCTCAACCCTTTCCGATATAATCGGAGTTAAAGGACTAAGGGTACGTGAAACGTAGGTTTGTACTAAAACAGTTATATCTCTTAAACGACAAAGAGTAGAAAGATGGTCTGGGTGCTAATTTATAGAGAACCTCCTGCCCTTTGATTCAATGTGTCAGTGCTTCTTCTACAGTATGTAGTTTAGAAGAAACGGTGTGCCAAACTTCAAGTTTGCATTGGACTAATTTTTGTGCCATAACTCACAAACGGTGAAAGTTACAAAATGAAAACAAAGTGCGTTTTAAAGAAAACAATCTTAGCTTCTAACAGGAGTAATACAGAAAAAAAAATTATAAGGTTTTTATTTTAGTTTTTTGCTTCAAACACAAAAAAATTAAGTACAAAAGCTGAAACTTGAAGTTTGGCAGACCGTTTCTTCTAAACTACATACTGTAGAAGAAGCACTGACACATTGAATCAAAGGGCAGGATATTCTCTATAAATTAGCACCCCGACCATCTCGGAAAGTATTGAGAATGCCATACAATTTTTTTCATTTCTGGACATGACCTATCGCCTCCTTCATTATTATCCACCACTTGGGAGACACCCTGTATATATATATTTTTTTTTCTTTTTTTATACGTATATATATATCCATTACTCTTCTTCCTCCGATTCGTTATAGTCCAAAGCGATCTCATTGAGATCATACCATCTTTTTAAATGGTCTGCTGCGTGAACAGAGGTGTGTGGTTTCTGACTGATTTGGGCCATGTCAGGATCAGTAAGTACATAACGGTCATGTTGAAGGACTGTCTTCACTTGGTATGGACCCTTGTATCGTGGAGCCAACTTCCTTGGTTGCCCTGTGGCTGGCGGTTCTTGCCTTATAAGAACTAGATCCCCTTCATTATATTTCCTAGGTTAGTTTCCGAATCACTTCCCTTAAATCAGTAAGTGGCATGGTCCCTTCGTTTTCCTCTTCTTGAAGGTCATGTAAAGCGAGAATTAATATGTTTTTTAATATTCTTCTTCGTTTGTATCCCATTAATATTTCGTGTGGAGCGTTCTTCGTAGTATTGTGTTGAAGGCTATATGTATAGCTGACATGTTAATGTCCCAATCACTTCCCGTTTCATCCTGAGACATAGTGTAACGACAAGCGTGTCAGGCGACAGATCTACCTACATTCACTTGTACCTGAATGTAGATACATACTGCATCCGACACCTCTTTGTTACAAAATCATCGCGGGATTAGCGTGGGTGGCTGCACAGCAAATATGCCGCTAGCGATCAGCCGGCTTGGGGTGGTTCTTGCCACCCACATCCCTAGATGCTTGTTAAGCTGTGCAAAATCGTCAACATAACTGATCAGACAGACGGACGGACAGTAAAAAAAAAGAAATTGTAGTCGAGACTGCAGACGGACTGACAGACAAAAAAAAGATCTAATACAGGCTTCCTTCTCATGGTGGAACCTGAAAGCCTAAAAAGAAGAAAATTGATTTTATTTATATGCTGCAAAAAGAAGGAGAATAGAAGACCTCAGCAACGCCGAACAAGTGCTAATTCATCCGGAGAGTTTACAACGCTGGCAAATGAGCGATTGAGAGAGAGTGAGAGAGCTGAGAGGGGTCTTAGATGTTGTTGAGACCCCGGCTTTGGGTAATGTTGGGCCCAATCGCCCCATCCAGCCTGGCTAAGCCTCCAAAGCCGTATCAAAATGGTCAGCCCCCATTATGGAAATGCGTGTGCTAAAGACCCACCTCCACAAATCGATCCGCCATACCACCTCCCAAAGTTAGCTATTCCATCACGTTGGGACTATTACCTGTAGCAATGCCTTCCGTGCCCGCCGGTAAGAGTGGTCTGCCTACCCACGAAGGGTGGACGATAGACAACGGTGGTTGAACAGGGCTACTAGTTAAGAAATGGACTACACGGCTTCGTAAGTTCACAAAATATTTAATAATAATCTCATCCCACGATTCTCATTACAAAACCAGCTGTACAAAATAGGTATGCACAAAAAAAATTAACTATAATATAAAAGCCTTGCTTTTATAACTTCTTCCCTGTTTTACGTTAATGAGAAAACTATATTCATATACATATATACGGCTTATTCTAAGCTGGCCCTACTACCTATACTTAGGACTAAGATTCATGCAAGAAATACCCTATTATCAAACTTTGGACCTCTACTGGCCACGACTTGAGACAAAAGATACATTTTTTTTGTTCCTCTTCTTAGGATAACATTACGAGCCCTTGGGCCTCTGCCGACCAACAGTCAAAACCAAAAGATATCTTTTATTTTCAAGACAATATTAAATACTAAATCTTGGACCTCTACCAGGACAGATAAGAGGCGGACGGAGTCCCTCGATGACATATACTAGAGTTGACTGGGTGCACCCTTTCGTTAACAGGACTATAGACTGATCGGTGTTGTGTTTGTGGGTACATTGACCTCTTTTTTTCTTTATTTATTAATATAATTGTAATTTATATATTTTTTCCTTTTTTTTTCTTTTCTTCTTTATTTGTGTTTTTCCTTTTTTTTATTACGCACTCAGCCTTCAATATTACAAAGCTGTGATATGTATAGCGAATAATGGGAATACGGAACTCGAAAAAGAAAGTTCGCTAGAGTCCCTGATTAACCAGTTTTCCTTTTGAATACAACTGTACGCCGTGAAAATTAATGAACCACATTACACAGGTAATTCACGAAAGATCTATCACTAGAGTTACTGATTAATTAAATTTTTCTAGTCAGGTACACCCTTTCGGCGTGGAAATTAACGAATGGCACCACACAGGTAATTCATAAAAGATCTATCACAAGAGTTCCTGAATAATTAACACTTTATTCCCAGATATGCTTCCACGGCGTCGAAATCATCGAAGAAAACTATACAGGTAAATCATAACAAAAGAAAATTTATAGGACCAGAGTCACTGACTAATCAAACTTTTCTTTTTCAGGTATGCTCTCGTGGCATGAAAATTTCACATCGCGCAGGTAATCCATAAAAACAGCCTATAACACTAGAGTCACTAACTAATCAAAAATTTTCTTTTTCAGATATGCTCTCATGGCATGAAAAATTCACAAAGAAAAATTGCGCAGGTAATCCATAACAATCACTTATAACACTAAAGTCACTACATAATCAAGAATTTTCCTTTTAGATATGCTCTCTTCGCATGAAAATTCCACAAACAAAAATTTACGCAGGTAATCTAGTAAAAATAACTTATAACATTAGCGTCACTAATTAATTAGAATTTTCCTTTTCAGATATGCTCTCTTGGCATGAAAATTCCACAAAGAAAAATTTACGCAGGTAATCCATAAAAATCACTTATAACACTAGTCACTACATAATCAAAAATTTTCCTTTTCAGATATGCTCTCTTGGCATGAAAATTCCACAAACAAAAATTTACGCAGGTAATCTAGTAAAAACAACTTATAACACTAGCGTTACTAATTAATTAGAATTTTCATTTTCAGCTATGCTCTCTTGGCATAAAAATTCCACAAACAAAAATTTACGCAGGTAATCCATAAAAATCAAAATTTCCTTTTTTGCAGATATGCCTTCACGGCACGAAAATTCCGCAAAGAAAAATTACGCAGGTAATCTAGTAAAAATCACTGATAACACTAGAGTCACTAAATAATCAAAAACTTTCCTTTTCAGAAATGCTCCTTTGGCATGAAGATTCCACACTTAAAAATATTTACGCAGGTAATCTAGTATAAACAACTTATAACATTAGCGTCACTAATTAATTAAAAATTTTCTTTTTCAGATATGCTCTCATGGCATGAAAATTTCACATCACGCAGGTAATCCAAAAAATCGAAATTTCCCCTTTTCAGATATGCCTTCACAGTATGAAAATTCCACGAAGGAAAATGGCACAGGTAATCCGTAAAAACAACTTATAACACTAGAGTCACTAATTAAACACAATTTTCTTTTTTCAGATACGCTCTCATGGCATGAAAAAATCGCAAAGAAAGATTGCACAGGTAATCTATTAAAACAATTTATAACGCTCGAGTCACTAATTAATCAACATTTTCTTTTTCAGGAAAAGCCATAAACCGGCTGAAAATCACAAAAGTCCCATGATCTGGTCTTCTTCTACGACCGTTCCGAATCAAAAAAAAATTAACCAACCAAAAAAAAACTTTTTACTACTGTGCGCGCGGGGTTCCTCCCTAGTCGCCTGCTCAGAATCAACTAACTCAACTCTCGCAGTCTGCCTACATTTCAGCCGTACTGTCTTCCGCCCGACCGACTGAAGAGCGCTTTTCGTCTCGAAAATCCCCAATGCTGTAATGCATAGCGTGATGGTATCGCGTGATGCTTTACAGCTAGGCGAATTATCGTTTTCGTCGTCTCGATGTGGGTGACTAGTGGTAAGTTTTGCATGATAAATTGTAAATTGTGCGCGCTTTGCACAATTTAGGATTTTTGTTTTTTTGTTTAAAAGAAAAAAATATTTCTTTGTTGTTGGATTATGTACTCTACAGGTTTTCAGGCATTCTTTTTTAATATGGAGAAGTAGCATAGGGCTACTTCTCGGAAATCTCTAAATTTTGTCTTTTCAGGAATTTTGTAATATGGAGAAGTAGCATAGCATAGGGCTACTTCTCAAAAAATTTAAATTTGTAACCCTTTTCAGGAATTTTGTAATATGGAGAAGTAGCATTGGGCTACTTCGCGGAAATGCCTACATTTTATCATTTCCCTAGGTACCTCTGGGAAATCATGGGGGTTTCTCTACAGAAGTAGAGAAGCCAGACAGAAAAACAAAGGTAGCGTAAAGGGGGTATACGCTACAATAGTTGCTATTGCATTTTTGACTGTTTTGAAATAACGCTCGATCTGGCCGTTATAAACATATAAAAATTCTTATGGTCTCCATTATAATAATATACTTTTATTCATAATTTAATCTTCAACAAAACTGCCAAATAATCTATAATTCAGCACTACTGACAGGTTATAAAGTTAACAACTCAACAAAACTCCTTTCTACTATTATGAGTAAATATCTCCAATTCACATCAAACTGGTTATAGAAATCAGTTAAATACGCTTACCACAATATTAACACACAAATTGTGGGTGAAAAACATGAAAAGTAAAATAAAACCTTTTATTAGGCAATAAACCTTGCAAATCTTATACTCGTACTTATGATGACTAAAGTTAAAGTGAGAAAAACCATTGTGAACAAGACCTTGAAGTATAAACAAATGAGCGTCTTTCAAAAGTTACTTGTCTTGGGGTTTGCACAGCCACCAAAATATGCTTTATGGCGTAATCCGCACAATACTTCTCAAAATCTTTTGAGGTAAATGCCGATCCCCGTTCACTGACAACCTGAGTTGGCATTCCGAAGTACTGCGTTTTTTCGTTCAATGTACGCATCACTTCCTTGGTTGAAGTAGAACGTATCGGCTTTAGCTTAATAAACTTGCTAAATGCATCAATTAAACCAATGACATACATGTTGCCCTTCTTGCTTTTCGGAAATGGACCCACGAAGTCGTAAGGAACTGTGTGAAACGGAATTGATGGCCTTTCATATGCGTGCAAATGATACCTCTGATCCTTTGGGAGCTGTTTGTGATATAAGCAATCAATACACGAATTGACAAACTTTGTGACAATAGGTTTCAAGTTTGGAAACCATTTGGTGTCTTCCTATATATCCTACCTTTAACTATCTCGTATGCTCCCTTGATTCCATTAAAATTTGCATGTTCTTGGATTGTACAGTCTAGCACCTTCCAAATTTCTTCTAGCCATGGATCTTGTTGCTGCAATGTAACTACCCAATCTTTTTCTGAGATGTTGAGCACTAAAACATTTTCTGCGAGGCTCTCCACCGACTTTCCTTCTCCAGCTACGTTTCTGCTTAGGGCATCGACATGGGCAAATTTTTGGCCAGCTCTTAATTCTAATTCGAATTCGAACTCCGACAACCTCAACCACCACCTTGCGATTATTGGTATTAGATGTCTTTTCTCCTGAGTTAACCGTAACGAATTGCAGTCAGTCAAGATCTTGAATTTTTTTTGTATGAGGTAATACTTGAACCTTTCAAGACTTTCGACTACCGCTAGTCCCTCGAGCTCGTAGCTATGATATTTGGTTTCTGCTGGTGTCGTGGCTCGACTAAAATACGCAATAGGTTGTAACATTAGAGTCCCCTCTCTTTGTAAAAGAATTCCAGCTAGACCGTGACTGCTGGCGTCCGTATGAAGCTCGTGTTCTGCAGATGTATTATACAATGTAACTACTGGCCGTTTTATTAGACTTAGTTTCAAGTCATGAAAAGCCTTTTCTGTATCATCACTCCATTGGAATGTCGCTTCTTTTCGTAGTAATCTATTAAGTGGAGCTGCAATCGAAGCATAGTTTTTTACAAATCGGCGGAAGTAGCCGGTTAATCCTAAGAACTGTCTGTTTTCTTTCACATTTTTAGGTTTCTTATAATCAGAGACTGCCAAAATCTTCTTTTGTCCTGGTTGAATACCGTTACGTGAAATTTCATGCCCAAGGAAGTCTAGCTAGTCACTCATGAAAACACATTTCTTAATGTTGAGGGTAACCTTAGTGTTAAAATATCATAATGTGATAAAATACCAAAAAAAAGCTTTCATTCGATCTGAAAAAGGGACATACTTCTTTGGAAAAATAATTAAAAAGATGTGGATTTTCATTTGCAAAAAATTGAATTTAATCACGATTAAAAACCTTTAATAATATTATACACTTCGTGAGGTTCTATGAGTTAAATTTTCCTTGTTACTTACATGAACTAAATTCAAAAATTCTTAAAGTCTATTAATTATCAAAAAATATTTAATTTTATTTAATTATTACAATTTTAATAGCACAAATTTTTCCGCGTATACATTTCTATAATTAAATTTAATTCTAAAACTAGTTAATTTCACACTTCACTTCACTTCTTAAATCTAAATTTTCGACGAACAGATCATATTCGGACAACGTGTAAACCGTTGACCGATTCCAATTCTGTTTTTATTTGTTGTACAAACCACTTGAAAAATATTGCTGGAGTCCTTTAAGTTGCCGTGATGTTTCTGCTGCACTGACCAAATAACTAAGAGAGGTTGTATAGCTTTCTTCGGACTTTTATAGACCCTGTTCGGCCATTTTCCTTGGTGATGCCAATCTTGCCCGTCTGTTTGGACAGTAGAAAAAATAAAAATTAATGAAACTCAAAAAATGTGACAGATAAATTGATTAAGTTGTTTTCTTTGCTTCGACTATTGTTTTTATAAAATAATTTAAAAAATTCAAGTGCCACTATTGCGTATTTGCAGCAGGTACTAATTTACTGCGCATGATTTTTGTACTTCGTGTATTTTCGTGAAATTGTTTAAATTGTCTCTTTTTGTTATCTGTTCGTCTCTTTTTTACCTATTGTATAAATTAAATTATTAGTTTTTCTTAAATTTCGCGTTATTTCTTAGATTTCGCGTTAAATTATATCGATTTTTGAATTCCGCGTACAAAAATTTCTTAGGGCAATGTACTTACCTCGAAAAATAATTAAAGTTCGCGCTGTCAAATTCATTTAAAGTTTGAAGTTCGTACTCATGATTTGCTGTCGGATTTAATCGAATATTTGTGTTTTTAGTGATTTATGGTAAGTAAATTATTTATTTTATGTGTTTAAATCAATATATGTTAAATGTTTAAAACTTTTATCAACATTTGAATATGTATAATTGTGAGGTTATATTAGTGAATTATCGTGTTTATTAAATTATTTCTGTTTATGTTGTCGATTTGATGGTTTTATTTGCTCAATTTATTAATAAAAAATGTAAATTAATTTCTGTTCTTTGATTTTAGACATTCGACAAATGGGAAAGGAAATATGTACGGGGAATACTAGTGGTCTAGTGAAGGGCTTATTGAAACCATTGGGACGCGGAAATGAAACCAGCTCTTCGTGTATTTCAAGATTTACTTATTAGATAAGTGACAATTTCATTTTCTTTTTTTGTGTCCTGGTTCTTTTCTTTTCTTCTCTTTCAGCTTTTGAGACTCTGCTGGCTGATTCAACACTTAGCGTTCAACAGTTCCATGAACAATTCTTCCAAAACTAAGTGTTTCTCGACATTTTCACTTGCAACGGGTACATCGTCCATATACGAGTCTAAGTCTGTGCCTTGTAAAGGTTGTAGAATTTTCGACATTAGTCGCATAAATATCTCGGGTGAGGCCAAAAGGAACTCGTTTGTACTCATAGTGTACATCTGGGGTGACAAACGCTGTTAAGTGTTGACTATCCTTGGAAATAGGGATTTGATGGTAGCCGGACATGAAGTCGCGACTGGTAAATATTATTTTTTCATTTAAAGAATTCAGCGTTTCCTCGATATTGGGGACAGGAAAAATTTCGCGTTTCGTGATAGAATTGAGTTGCCTGTAATCTACACACATACGTTCTCCACCATTTTTCTTTTTAACTAAGATTACGGGAGTCGCATATTCTGAGGTGGATGGTTGGATAATGTCTAACAATAAAAGTTCATTAATAATGTTTGTTAGGGCTGGCTTTTGTGCATATGGTACACGATATGGCTGGTAATTTATTATTTTACTCTCTATCAAGACTATTTTCATTTCCACCAGATCTGTACGTCCAATTTCATTTATATTTTTAGCAAAACATGATCTATATTTATTAATTAAATTAAGGAGACTCACCCGGTTTTCGTTGGAAACCTCGGTACTCACGTTTATATCATCTGCATTGATAGTTGAAAATACTGTTGCCTGTATAATATTTTTATCTGGTGATATCTTGAGAACTTCGGTACCATTGCTACTTTCGTTCTGTGGTGTGCATGCTACAGGAAAAATTTCATACTTTCCCCAAGACCTTACCACTCTTATATCAGCACTATCCATAAAATTTCTTCCGATAATTACTGAGACTGCCTGCGTATGATTTGGTACTGCCAATTATACTTCCTTTTCGATATTGTCCACTTTCACCATTTCTTTGCTTAGTCCAATCACTTTTGTCTGAATTCCACCAAAACCGTACAGCACTTTATTACTTGTTATCATTGCGAGGGATAATTCTTTTGCTACCTCTGCTACTACTTGTTTACCCTTCATAACCACTTCTTTGTAGTATTCACTGGTTTTATTTTTAACATCCATTATACGAGTGCAATCTCTTGCATAATGTCCCGTTTTCTTACACTTATAGCACATTCTCGGTGTTCGACCAACCTAAAAAGAAAGGAAAAATTAGATTAAAAATAAAGTTAAAAAATCTTACCAGCATCTGGGTTTCACAGATGCTTAAGGTCCCACGACGACCTAAAAGTAAACAAAAATGAATTAAAAAATGCTACTCAAACTAAAATAAAGAATTAAACACACAACTAGCTTATATAGTAAATTAAAACATGAACTTCAAAGACAATACGATAAAAATAAATGAATACACAATAAACAATAAATTATGTTTACATAACACCTTACTATGCATGCAAATAACAACAAACAAAAAAACGCAATACACTTTATGCTCAGCCACATAAAGCATACAATTACATAAAGTACTCATGCCAAGGTACATATAAAATCCCTTTTGTAAGAGATTCACGGATACCTAGATGAGCAATCAGCGACAAATTAACTCACCTTGACAGGTATCCGCGGAATTTACAAAGAAGAGATTTTACAAGAAATATTCATACAAATTAAATAAAATCACATACCAACCTGTAGTTTAATGGATAATTCCCTCGCTGAGTAATTATTCACTACACAAAACACACAATTTAAAACAAAATTCAACATTATTTTCACTCGCGCGCGGCTGACATTTCGTATAAAAATAGACAGTCAAACTCCATACTTTCGCGATGTTTGACATATCACCCCGGGGTGAAAAGAGACGTAGAATTTAATGGGCGCGTTCGCGTCGCGATATTTTTCACGAGTTACGGGTAATTCGCGATTTTATGAATTTACCTTTACACCAATGAGTGCGAAAGAGACACAAAGGTGTGAAAGGGACACGAATAAAGATGAACGAAAATGAATTCTGAGAGGAATTTAGTAAATTGAACTAAAAGATGGCGTATCGATAAGTTATGGCACAGATTCGGAAAACTTATCATAACTACGTGAAATTAAAACCAATTTCTATGGGAAAGATGTCAAAAAATGCAATTTGTAATTTGGCATCAAATGACTACAATAAATTCACACATTGTAGTCAAATTAAGCTCAAAAATTGTATAATTCATTTTTATGGATATGAAATCGGAACAAAATTTTCTATAAAAAGGGGGTTCATTCTTCATTCTGTCTTCTTATTTTCAAAGTTGTCAAAGTGCGAGCATATGCAATAGCATTCCTCCCACAATTTGCAAATAGTTAAAACATCAAATAGTTCAAATCGTCATTAGGAATGGGAAATAGAAAGTTCAGCAACAATTAGTAATTTTTTTCAACAATCGAAGTGTCAAAGTTTATTCAAGGAAAAGCAGCAGCAGCAAGAGTTCAAGTGAATTTATTGGTTAAATTTAATAGTGACAAATTTAAATTAAATTAAAGGTAAATTTGCATATTAGTTATTATTTTCAATTTGAGTTAAAGTTCATTGTGTTTGCATGCCAGGTGTTGGTTATACACACATGTATGAATTTAACAAGAACGATTGAAATTTTTATTCTTCATCTTGTCCTTTCAGCCATTTTAACTAATTCACTCAAAGTAAATCGACATTTCTAACAATTATTTATCGTGTGAAACATATGCCATTTGGTCAGTTTTTGCACAACATAATAATTCAGAAATTGGATCTACCTTGAGTTCTAATAATTATTTCTTTCAGCTAATAGTAAATTAGTTAAGAATCATTAAAGAAAATTTATTTAGATATGCAATTGTGAAGTAGCATAAGTTTTTTTTTTTGAATTATTATTATTGAAAGGAAAGAGATAGATTCGAGTAAAAAATATAATTTCTTTGTACATTTGAATTTTCGTTAATTACTAAATACATAGAACATACAGTGAATCAGTGAAATTTAAGTGAAGTTTCCAAGCTTGTACGTCTAAGTTGAGGGAAGTAATATGTCATATTGATAGAATCTTGCACGTAATTAATTTTTCATAAACTTAACATTTGTTTTAGTTATTAACATTATTTGTGGCAATAAACAATTAATTGAATAATAGAGTGACAAATTATCCTTTTTATTTAACCGCTACACTCCACCGGAATATTTTCTTTCAGCATACGTGGATTCTCGTTTACAATTGCAGTTTTCTTTCGAAAGTCAATTATAGGAATTGACAGATTTCATTAAACTGTATTTTGTGAACGCAGTCTATTTGTATTTGTCAATCAGTCGAATTGACATCAGCTGTGGGAAAACACTCGGTTTGCTCACATTAGTGCATTCTGTAGCAAGATGTCCTTCTTCATCACACCTGAAACATCTCCGTCGGTCTCCTGATGCGCTAAACTTTTATCGTTTACTAGTAGTTTCCTCAAACTGCTTGTTTCGTTTTTTTATAATTATCTTCTGTCGCCTGCATATTCACCCTTCTGTTAATTGCCGATGGGTTTCGCTCTCGTGAGTATATGGGGAAATACCTGCCTTCACCTCTACACACTTATCTGCCCTTTTCTTTCTTGCCATAATTTGTAGCAACACGGCGCTGTCGTCACTATTACTTGGGAAACTCTTGATCATTTCAGCTTTAAATTCGTGCCACGTCCTGATGTAATTTTTCATGCTGTGAAGCCAGTATCTTGCTGCTCCTGATAATCTAAGAGTCGCGTAGAACAAAGTTGTTCTTTCATCCTATGCGTAGATATCCTTCAGATTCTCAATATTAATAATCCAGTCCTGAAGGAATTGATCTTTTTTCGTTGGATCGAACTCAGGTATTAACGTGGCTGCTTCACTGTAACCCATCCGAAATGCTTGTTGATCAGTTGGTACTAATGTGTTACTACCCGTATCGATACTAGTGTCTCTTGTTTCACTTGTCAGTAGGGTAACTATGCGGGTTCTGGATCAAGTGCATGTGTACTTGATGTAGTACGTGGTCTTGTAGGGTACAATGTGACCTTTGTTTGACCTTGAAAATGGGGGCGGTGTTTGGGGCGTGGTCTTGCAGGCTACAATTTGACCTTGAGGGTTTAAAGATGGCGGTGGTTTTGTGTGTGGTGACGTAACTGGGGTTTGGTCAATGTGGTGGTGGTGGTTGTGTTGGGTGTGCAGTAAGTGAGGATCATAAGAGGTGTGTGGTCAATATGGTGGGGGGTGGCAAGGGTTTTCGGTTATTGTAAGGGCGGGATCATGGGAAGCAATGCCAATGGGGGCATGGTTGTGCATACACATGCCCATGTGTGAATCATTGTAATAAAGCATTCAGGCAACCGGGGCCGCCGGATGTGTGCGCGAATATAATTTGGGCAAAACAGGAAATGTGTTCGTAGAACAACGGGGCTGCGAGAATTTGCAAGAACAACACCGGATGTTTGTCAAAGTTTTGAGTTGGGAATAACAGGAAATGCGTGGGTGTTCAAACGGGGTCGCCGGATATGTGCGCGAATATAATTTGGACAAAACAAGAAATGTGTGGGTGGAACACCTGGACCGCGAAAATGTGCAAGAACAACACCGGATGTTTGTCAAAGTTTTGAATTGGGGATAACAGGAAATGTGTGGGTGTACAAACGGGGCCGCCGGATGTTTGCGCGAATTTATTTTGGACAAAACAGGAAATGTGTGGGTGGAACACCTGGACCGCGAGAATGTGCAAGAACAACACCGGATGCTTTTCAAAGCTTGAATTGGGAATAACAGGAAATGTGTGGGTATACAAAAGGGGTCGCCGGATGTTTGCAACATTTGGTTATGCGGATTTAAATGGTGAAGATTTGGTGTTTCTCGAATTTTGTAAAAGTATTGTAGAATCATATATTTTGGCTAAATTATTTTTTCCCACGCTAAGGCTTATAATCAGAAACAATAACAGGTGGTGCGTGCCTTCCAAACTTCACACACACACACACACACACACACACACACACACACACACACACACACACACACACACACACACACACACACACACACACACACACACACACACACACACACACACACACACACACACACACACACACACACACACACACACACACACACACACACACACACACACACACACACACACACACACACACACACACACACACACACACACACACACACACACACACACACACACACACACACACACACACGCACGCACACACACGCACACACACACACACACACACACACACACACACACACACACACACACACACACACACACACACACACACACACACACACACACACACACACACACACACACACACACACACACACACACACACATACACATACACACATACACATACACACATACACACACACACACACACACACACACACACACACACACACACACACACACACACACACACACACACACACACACACACACACACACACACACACACACACACACACACACACACACACACACACACACACACACACACACACACACACACACACACACACTTCTTTTATACAAGTTGTGAGCTAGGGAATGATGTATATTTCTAAAAATAGAAAATTTTATATTGCGGTTATTTTTAGCTCAATTGAGACTTTTTCTCGCGCTAAGCTTATCAGCAAAAAAAAACAGCGTGTATATTTTATTTTTAGCTTGGAATAAGGTATATGAGGTAAAAGATATAATTTGAACTTTATCAGTATAAGATAAGATTCCTCGGAAGCTACATCAACGTTTATTTTATTTTAAATTTATCTGACTTAGAAGAAATAATGGACCAACAACAAAGAATAAATAGAGTTTTAAACAAGGCCAACGCTTGCAGCACCTATAAGGTAATTTTGAAAGTGAAGGATATGGTGATTAATAAAGCATATACAGTATTAAAGGCACGGAGATGTTCAACCCAATATGGTCAAAGGATTTTAGTGGAACTGGAGGCGAATATCATTTACCTACCACAACGTTTCAATAATTTATCTGATGAGGTTCTCGAAGATATCAACAAAGAAGCAAGTTTCTGCATAGTTAATGAGGGTGAATTTGGAAAATCGTTTAATCTTAAGATTTCACATCCTGTTGAATTAAGTGAATTCATTGAGCCAGTGAATTTTTATAACCAAACATATTAAATATGTATTTTATATACAAAAAAAAAATAAAAAAAAGTTGACTCATAATATGGTTGTTGTTTTTTTTTACCCAAGAAATTGGTGCAGGGTGTTTGCAGTATTAGAGGGGGTGGTTATATTTCAACATTTTTTGTATAGGTGTTTGCAGTATTAGAGAGCGTAGTTATATTTCAACATGTTTTGTATAAAACTGGACGCTTATGCACTAATTGTCAAAGTTTGTGGTAATATCTAAAAGCAGAAGGTTACAAACAATTAACTGTCATATATCAACTATCAAAGTTTGTGATAATACCTAAAGCCGAAGGTTATTTGTGTATTTAATCCGTTATTGGTGCAATTTTTCATTTAAACATTATTTTAATTTGTTTAAGACCAATGGCTTCAATTACAAAGAACGTAGTGAATATGGTTGATGAAATTAAAATGGCCTTGAGCAATTTAAATGGCCCTCTGGACAACCAAATCAATGATGTTCTTAAAAAATGCAGATTATATATTCAGCGATCGTGTTCAGTGTTAAGGATGAGTTCAAATATGGGAACTAAAAGGTGTCTTCAAAGGTGTATTATAGAACTCAAGGGGATTTAAGGTAAAGCTACATTCACTGTTGCATCGTGGTCGGGGTAATATTTCTCAAGGAGAGTCTAGAAAATCTCGTGTAGTTTGGGAGGATGTAGAATCTGCATTTATGGATCGAATCAGGACAGGAGTAGTTAATTTAATTCATAAGGACCCCAAAATATTTTTAGAATAAGCTCAACATTTATTTTCACGACGAATTCAAAACATTTTAAAGAAGTATAACACACTTAAAATTAATACTACGTCCTGTGGAGAGTTTAAAATTACTCGAAAGGATGATGATGTACTTGAATTTAAATATTTTAATACAAAGAATGTGGTAGTAGGTCGTGGTACAGATTTAAAGCAATGGTTTTTTGAAAATATTCCACAGAATATACTAGTTCAATTAGAAAAATTTCAAGAGCGTGATAGTGGATGGGTTTTATCAAGTGTTATTAATTTAGCCATCAAGTACGAACCCTTTCGAGGGCCATCATATATCGACTTACCACTTGAAATAAAGTGTAAACATGCGTGTATTAACATTAATAATAACAACCGAACATAATTTAAATAGAATATCAAGTTATCCACATTACAGCGAGATCTTGAATTTGAATGGAATTGGTTTACCTCCTGAATTAAATGAAATAACTAAATTTGAAAAGTTGAATGCTATATCCGTAAACATATTTGCTTTGGAAAAAAGAAAAAGACAACTTCACACAGTTCCAGTTCGTCTTACAAAAGACAGGCAAGATAAACACGTTAATTTATTATTAATTCAGAATTATTGTGAAGATGATGAAAATGGGGCGGAGGAGGAGGAGGATTCTAACTTTGAAATTAAATACCATTATTGCGGATTAAAGACTTGTCACGCCTAGTTTCCCATCAACTCTCTAAAACAAAAAGAAAACAGTATATTTGCGAGAGATGCCTTCATTACTTCTATTCAGAAGAAAAACTAGCTGCACATGTTGATGACTGCACGAAAATGAATGAGTGCCAACAGAATACAATAAATGGTTGAAATTCAAAAATTTTAATTTTAAGGAAAGCGCACCTTTTATCATATATGCTGATTTAGAATGTTTGATGAAACCTGTTTCTAATGATGAATTGGGGAAAACAACAAGATACCAAAAACATGAGGTCTACAGTGTCGGATATTATTTCAACTGTTCTTTTAATAGCAACCTGAGTGTCTTTCGTTCTTATAGAGGTGCTGATTGTCAGCATTGGTTCGTAGACCAACTACAACAGATTCTGAGAAAGGTAGAGGACATATTTTCAGAGATTAAACCACTCATTAGGTTAAATGAAGATGAGAAAGTGCAATTTACACAAGCCAGCTGTTGTCATATTTGTGAACAACCTTTTGCAATTGGAATAAAACGTGTACGAGATCATTGTCATCTAACTGGAAAATATAGAGGTCCAGCTCATGAAGAATGTAATCTTAATTATCAAGATACACGTATAATTCTTTGTAATAAAGGAACTTGCAACTGGATTTGAAGGCAGAGTGGATCTTTTGCCAATTAATAAAGAACGATATATATCATTTACAAAGAATGTTAAAACTAGTGATATTAAATTCCGTTTTATTGATTCATTCAAATTTATGGCATCATCTTTAGATAAACTGGTGTCATATTTACCTAAGGAACAGTTGCTTTTAACAAAAAAGGAGTGGAACCATTTGAATTCTTCAGAATTTGAGTTAATAACGAGAAAAGGTGTATTTCCTTATGATTACACCAGCGACTGGGGAAAATTGGATGAGGTAATGTTAAGTCCCAATATGGGCTTAGCATAAAAAGGGGCAGGTGCCGGGTTTTAAATGATAAGACAGGATGTTTTTTTTCAAATAACAAAATATTCACTGTTTATTTCATCACAAAATATTCTTAACCTAAAAAATTCAATTTCATTAATTCACTTGTTTTTCTTAATATAAATTGACTATAAGTACTAACTCTAAGCGTTTTACGTTATCCACCTTTGTGTCGTGTAAGTAAACCTTTACTGGTTATTATTTCTTGATCTGTAATAGAAAGAAATAATTATTAATTTTTGATTAACCGAGGTTTGGCTGTTAGAATGAGCGTCAACGAACTGCTCATGTAGGTCAGGGCTGGGGTCAAACGAATCTCCCAGTAAGAATGCTGAAAAAATAAGATATTTTCCATACTAATAAATCTGGTTAGTAATCAGGGTGCAATACTTCCCTTAGTTTGGTTTAATCAAAGCTTAATGTGGCTTCAATACTGCCGATCTACTTTGTCGCTTGGTCAAATCGCAAGTGATTTTCTATTCCCAATCGCTCACTATTTATAGGCAGAAACACAATGGGAATTGTGTCTGCCGGTAGCGTTGCCATGACGCCAGCGTCGTTTGTGAGATTTCATGTATTTGGTCCAAAAATGGCGTCATCGTGTGAATTTTTATGTGTTTGGTCCCAAAATGGCGTTATCATAATTTTAATCGGAATAATTGTCGCTGTGCTATGAGCTGCCATTTGATTATGTCAACTTGTTGGTGGCAGCTGATGTAAGTGTTTATTTTGATTTTTGATTTGTTTTGAATTTTGTTAGTGATTTGTTTTTTCTTCAATTTTAGGTGTTGGCGAAATGACTGTGGCGCGGGATTCGGATCTATTTGATGTGTAAGTATTGTCTTGTGGTAAAGTCTCAGATTGTTTAAATTTTTAAATGATCTGAGATTTTACCATTTGTTGATTTTTTTATAAATGCCAGTATTTGGATTTCTTTTTAGATTCTGCTGGTCACTTCGTGGGATTATTTTATACATCGCGGGAATTATTTATTGTAAGTGTTAGTTTATTAAGTAAATTTATCTTTTTAGTTTTTTTTGTTCCGAGACGGAACATCCTCCCGCCTCTCAAAAAATGAGGAATTGTGTTTTGTTATATTAGATTGAGTAAATTAATAAATTAATTGTGTGCAAACTTACGTTACTGTTTTTTATTTGTAAGCGAACCCTAATTTGTCCTGTTGCTAACTTTAGAAAACGAAGTGTATCTCCGTCCTCTGTTGGGATTCGGTAGCACTTTCTAGCAGCCATAATCTTTAGCCATGGAATGTTTTGGTGTTGAATCTGTTCCCATAGCCGAGAATCTACAACAAAATTGGCCGGCGGCTTTATAAACGCCTTTGGTGGTGCTGGAGTCGGGTGTTGCTTTTGAGGCATTATAAATGCCTTTGGTGATGCCTCCACTGGTGCTGTTGATGGTGCCATTAATGCTGGCTTTTTGTGTGGAATGTCATGTGCTGTGTCGTGAAGCGTTGTCGCTGCTGCCGTTGTTGGCGTAGTAAAGGCCGTCAGTGCTGACCTTTTGCGATTTATATTGTTATGTGGTGTTGTGCCAGCCACAAGTTCAAGAGGCCGTTCTGCTCTTTGAAGACTCTGTTTGCGTGCCCCTGTAGGAGGTCTAGCTGGCCTTGTCGGTTTTCTGGTGGATATTTCCTCAGCCAGATTTCTGATTTTTGGGCGTACCTGTATGGCTTCGAAGGGCGGTAAGTACGTCTTCGGGCGCCTGGGCATGTCTGTTGTACGGAGCTTGTCCTTCAAAGAATTTTCAAGCTCCGGCACGTCGTCGATGTCTAGGCAGTCGTCTAGGTCGGGTAGACAGTTCATTCTCCTAGTGATCATGATAAAAACAACAACAAAAAGGATAAAAATAATAAATAATAACAAAGCAAAAGAAAAAATTTGTAAGTTGTACAAAAAAATTAAAAGGCAAATAAAAAGTAAAAAAAATGAAAATTAAGCGATAGAACTTACGAGTTTGTTAAAAAAAAAATAAAGAAAATAAAAATAGATAATTGCAAATGAAAAAATAAAAAATGGTTAGTTCTTTTGTCGCTGCTGTTTTCTTGTGAGGTTGTCAAATTTTTGGCGCATTTGGTTAGCGTTGAAGTTTGGCTTGTTTCTTGCTGGTGTACTGTATTATCGGCATTTTTATTTTATCATGATTTGAATAGATGGCGCTGCAATTCCTTCTGTTGCGCCGTGTGGGCAATACGGTAGTAAATTACTCGTGGCTTTCGTTGCTGTTTGTTTGTTCTTCTGCTATTGGTAATCTAAATAATTTTGTGATCGGACGACAGTATTCTTGTGATGCAGTTTTTACTGTGGCGACTCTAACGTGGTTGTCCGCCCCTGTATGGATCTTTGTGATTCTTCCTAATAACCATTTTGTTGGTGGGCAATGTTGGTTTTGAATTAAAACCAAGTCATTGATCTTTAAATTGGTTTTCGCAATTCTCCATTTTGTGCGTTGTTGCATATTGTGGATGTATTCGATAGACCATTTCTTCCAAAACTGTTCTGTCAAAATTTGTGCGTATTGCCATCGTTTAAGTAGATTGCAATTTTCTAATATAGATGGCTCTGGAACAGCTTTGATATTCCGGCCTGTCAAGAAATGACCGGGTGTCAGCACGTTGTAGTCATTAGGGTCATTTGAGAGTGGTGTCAATGGTCGAGAATTTACACATGCTTCTATCTGGCATAAGACCGTAGATAGTTCTTCGTATGTGAGTGTCGTATTCTGTAGTGTTCTCTTTAGATGCGTTTTTATTGATTTCACGCCGGCCTCCCACAGCCCTCCGAAGTGAGGAGCCGCTGGTGGATTGAAGTGCCAAGTTATTCCTGTCAAGGTGATGTCATTGGAGATGTCATGTGGGAGCTGACATGACAGTTTTTGCAACTGGCATGACAGTTCTTTGCTAGCTCCGATGAAGTTTGTACCACAATCGGAGTATAAGTGTCTGCATAGTCCTCTTCTACTGGTAAAGCGTTTGAGGGCTGCGAGAAATGCTGTTGTTGTGAGTTCTGTCACAATCTCAATGTGTATGGCTTTGGTGGCCATACATACAAATATACTGAGATATGCCTTTGCGATTTTGGCATTTCGTATTTTTGATGTTTTGATGTCGATTGGACCCGCATAGTCTACTCCCGTGTGTTCGAATGCCATAGATGGCGTTGTTCTTGGGGAGGGTAAATTCCCCATTAATTGATTTGATATTTTTGGCTTAGTTCGAAAACATGTTATGCACTGGTAAATTCGTTGTCGGATAGTGTTTCTGGCATTTATTAGCCAATACTTATTTCTTAAGGTGTTGAGCACAAGTTGTGTACCTCCGTGCAACGTGTATAAATGGATGTAATCGATGATTATTTTGGACACGTGATGATTGTTAGGTAGAATCATGGGGTGTTTTTGATCGTAAGTTAGGATGGCATTTTCAAGTCTGCCACCTACGCGAATGATTTGATTGGTGTCCAAAAATGGGTCTAAGCTTAATAATCGACTTTTGGTTGGAATTGGCTTCTGTTTGACTAAACTTTCATATTCGTCAGCAAATGTTTGCTTTTGGATTAGTGTGATAATTTTTGCTTCTGCCTGTCGAAGTTCATCACATGTTAGATATCCATTCTTGTGATTTGTTGAGGTTGTCTGACAATTGAAGTAGAATCTTCTACAATATGCAATGATGCGTATGAGTTTGGGAAATGATGAATACTTGTTTAACCAGTCGATATGGTTATCTGTGCAAATCAGAGCCTTGACTTTTCGCGACTCAAGCTCAAGACACTTGTTCGTTATGTGTTGTTGTGGCCACCTGTCAGCATGTTGCTGAAGCCAAGAGGGGCCGTTCCACCAGAGCTCGTAGTTACTGAGCTCGGTGGGGTATAAGCCTCGAGTGGCGACATCTGCGGGATTATCCTTTGATGGCACAAAACGCCATAGCTGTGGCTGGATGTTCTCTTGGATTTCTGCCACTCTATTAGCGACGAATGTTTTCCATCGCGTCGGATGGCTTTGTATCCACGCCAACGTGATCTCAGAATCACACCATGCGATGGTTGCTATATCTTGTAGTTTCATGTCGTGTTGGATCTGTTTTAGAAGGCGTGATAAAATGAGAGCTCCACACAATTCCAATTTGGGGAGTGATGTTGTCTTTGTGGGAGCGACTCGCGATTTGGATGTCAGCAGCTGTGTCGTCACCGAGTCGTTTTCATCGATGATTCGCATGAAGACGACGCTAGCGTAGGCCTTTGTTGACGCGTCACAGAATCCATGTAGCTGCATGTTTTTTATTTTTGGTGCATATTTTATCCATCTAGGTATTTTTATGAATTTGACATCTTGGAGTCCCCTTTGATATTTCGTCCACTCTTGAATTAATATGGGTGGTAATGGTTCGTCCCAAGCATATCCACCTAGCCATAGCCTTTGAATGAAGATTTTCGCAAGTATCACGCATGGGGCTAGCCATCCTAGTGGGTCAAATAAAGCAGCTGTCTCTGACAGAATGCTTCGTTTGGTGTAGCTGTCTTGTGCTACTGTTGGCTTAATAGTGAAGCTAAATTCATCTGTCATGGGATCCCATTGTAGGCCGAGAGTTTTTATCGTATTTTTTTCTGATAGATTTAGGATGGGTTTGACTTCTTGATCTGTTATCGGAATGTTCGCTAATAATTCTGGACTATTTGCTGTCCACTTCCTGAGGTTAAACCCTCCTTTGCTTAGAGTACTGATGAGTTCCCTTTGCAGTGATAAGCCTGTATTGATCTCGTGTGCTCCAGTTAGTAGGTCATCCACGTAGAATTCTGTTTTTATACTTTTGGCAGCGAGTGGAAAACTGTGCTCTTCATCGTTGGCCAGCTGATGGAGTGTTAGAATAGCCAAATATGGAGCTGCTGCTGTTCCAAATGTGACAGTTGTCAAACGAAAATCCTTTAATGGCTCGTCTGGGCTATCCCTCCATATAATCCTTTGGTATTCTTGATGGTTTGGATGCACGTGTATCATCCTGTACATTTTCTCAATGTCGGCTGTCAGTACATACTTATATAGCCGCCATTGTAGAATGATGGCCCACAATGTGGGTTGTATTGTTGGGCCTATTAACATTTGTTGGTTTAATGACTGACCGTTGGATGACCTGGCTGATGCGTTGAACACTACTCGCATCTTTGTGGTGGAGCTTTCTTTGGTGACTGCATGGTGAGGTAAATAATAGTGCTGGATTTGGTTTGCTCTGGCCATGCTCTGTTCAGTTTTTATTTGACTTGGCGGGATTTCTTTCATGTGTCCCAATCGTTGATATTCCTTTATGCATGCCTTGTATTCGGCACACATTTCTGGATGTTTTTTCAAACGTTGTTCTAGCTGAAGAAACTGTTTTATTGCCATGGGTCTCGTCTGCCCTAGTTCTGGTCCGTTTTCGTTTTTGAAGGGTAGTTTAACTAGGTAAGCTCCATGGCTTAAACGTCGATGTGAGTTTTTGTATTTTTCCTCACATGATTGATCATCGGGATGTATCACTCTTTGTGGAATTTCCTCTAATTCCCAGAATTTCCTTAGTTGTTGACTCAACTTGTCATTGTCTGTCACTTGTACCGTGAGCGCGTTAATACTATCGGTGCTGTCACTTTTTCTAGTTTTACCCATTAGAATCCAACCTAGCTGAGTGTGCTGTGCTATGGGTTCTCCCGGTGCACCTTTAATAATTCCGTTTTCAATTATTTCCCCGTAGATGTCTGCTCCTAGTAATATGTCAATTGGGCCGGGAGCGTAAAATTTAGGATCTGCAAGTAGTAGATGCTGCAGATAAGGCAATTTGCTGCTATTTATTGTGTCAGCTGGTATGAAATCTGTTATCTGTTTTAGTATGAATGCTTCTATATTTGTTTCGAAGCTTGTGTGGAGTGACCTTAATTTAAATGACGTTTGTGCCTTTATGGAAGCTGTTTGTGTTTTGCCTAACCCTGTTACCTTGATTTTGATAGGATTTTCCGGGAGCCTCATTCGTCTACTTGCCGCTTCTGTTATGAATGAAATTTGAGAGCCTGAATCTATCAGTGCTCTCATTTCGTGTTTTTGTCCGTTCGGCCCCTCAATGTGAACGAGAGCTGTTGACAACAATGCACGGTTGACATTCGTTGTGAAAAGTGATGTTGGCTCATTACTGCCACTAGGTTGGTTAAGCTTCATTTCTGCTTGTCTTTGGTCAATGTTTGTTATCTCGTTTTTTGTTTCAAGAGATTGGTTTACGTGTAGTAATGTGTTGTGTCGCTTGTGACACAGGAAGCAGGTTTTGTGGCTGGGACAATTATTGATGCTGTGTCCTGAGGCGAGACAATTTTTGCAAAGTTTAAACTGTTGCACAAATTGCAGCCTTGATGTTGGAGTTAATTTTTTGAACGCTGGGCAGTGGAACAGCGTGTGATTCTGTTTACACTTGACGCATGTATAAGATTTGTTCATAAATGCATATGCGCCTTTGTGCGTATGTTTTGTTGATGACGGGTAGTCATTTGTAGTTGTGGTTTTGTAACCACGACGATTTTCTAGCTGATTAGGAGACCTTGCTTGTCGTCCACAATCTAATGGTTTCAAGTTCTGACACACTTGAAGGGATTCTAGAGTACGGAAACGTGACTCTAGGAAAGTTGACAGATCGGCATATGTCGGTATGCCAGTTTTGCAACCTTGGTCTTGCTCCCATAACTGATGCGTTTTTGATGGAAGGCGTTGAACCAAGTTGTAAATTAGTATTGCATCCCATTGCTCAATGGGTAGTTCTAAATATTTGAGCTCGTGTAAGCTCTCTTCTGTCTGGTCCAAGAGAGAGCGAATGGCATTGGCAGACTCTGTTCTTATTGGTGTCTGATTTAGTAAAGTTTTTAAGTGTGTGTTAACTTGAGCCCGCTTGTTGTTATATCGTTTTTGTAGTAGCTCCCATGCCTTTACATAATTTGCTTCTGTCACTTCAAACTGACGTAATAAGCGTTCAGCTTCGCCAGTGACGCTGAGTTTGAGGTAGTGTAGCTTTTGGACCTTGGATATATTTAGGTCTGTGTGAATTAATGAATTGAACAAATCATGGAATGTCCGCCATGATTTGTAATTACCGTCAAATGTCGGTATATGTATTGGTGGAAGCCGCGTTTCCGGCTTTGAAAGTCGTACTGACTGAATTCTGGGTTCATTTGTATTTGTGTTAGGAGGTAGTGCTGGGAATGACTCCTCTAATTCCTCTAGTAGAGTGGATAGGAGATTTATATATATGAGTTCGGTTTCCTCATATAGTTGTCCTTTGGCATACTCGCTTTGAGCGCCATCTTTGGTCGACCAGATTGCTACATGCAGATCTGTGAACGATTTCCAGAGTTTTTCTAATGAGTCTATGCGTGCTGCATAGTATTTCTTGCCTGCCTTTGTATCACTATTTGCTTTGGTGTGATTTATGGCAGCTTTTTTTATTTGATCGTTAAGCTATCAGTGATAATGTTAAACTAGCGATATCCGCCATTTTGAAAATCCTCCTGTCTTATCCGGCTCGAAGGACCAATGTTAAGTCCCAATATGGGCTTAGCATAAAAAGGGGCAGGTGCCGGGTTTTAAATGATAAGACAGGATGTTTTTTTTCAAATAACAAAATATTCACTGTTTATTTCATCACAAAATATTCTTAACCTAAAAAAATCAATTTCATTAATTCACTTGTTTTTCTTAATATAAATTGACTATAAGTACTAACTCTAAACGTTTTACGTTATCCACCTTTGTGTCGTGTAAGTAAACCTTTACTGGTTATTATTTCTTGATCTGTAATAGAAAGAAATAATTATTAATTTTTGATTAACCGAGGTTTGGCTGTTAGAATGAGCGTCAACGAACTGCTCATGTAGGTCAGGGCTGGGGTCAAACGAATCTCCCAGTAAGAATGCTGAAAAAATAAGATATTTTCAATACTAATAAATCTGGTTAGTAATCAGGGTGCAATACTTCCCTTAGTTTGGTTTAATCAAAGCTTAATGTGGCTTCAATACTGCCGATCTGCTTTGTCGCTTGGTCAAATCGCAAGTGATTTTCTATTCCCAATCGCTCACTATTTATAGGCAGAAACACAATGGGAATTGTGTCTGCCGGTAGCGTTGCCATGACGCCAGCGTCGTTTGTGAGATTTCATGTATTTGGTCCAAAAATGGCGTCATCGGTTGAATTTTTATGTGTTTGGTCCCAAAATGGCGTTATCATAATTTTAATCGGAATAATTGTCGCTGTGCTATGAGCTGCCATTTGATTATGTCAACTTGTTGGTGGCAGCTGATGTAAGTGTTTATTTTGATTTTTGATTTGTTTTGAATTTTGTTAGTGATTTGTTTTTTCTTCAATTTTAGGTGTTGGCGAAATGACTGTGGCGCGGGATTCGGATCTATTTGATGTGTAAGTATTGTCTTGTGGTAAAGTCTCAGATTGTTTAAATTTTTAAATGATCTGAGATTTTACCATTTGTTGATTTTTTTATAAATGCCAGTATTTGGATTTCTTTTTAGATTCTGCTGGTCACTTCGTGGGATTATTTTATACATCGCGGGAATTATTTATTGTAAGTGTTAGTTTATTAAGTAAATTTATCTTTTTAGTTTTTTTTGTTCCGAGACGGAACAGGTAACATTACCACCTCAGGAAGCGTTTTATAGCCAATTAAATGAATCTGATATTTCTTATGATGATTACCTACATGCACAAACTGTGTGGAAAACATCTTAGAAATCGATCTTGAGTACTCACAACATCTGCATGATAATCTTTCAGATTTACCATTTTGTCCAACACATGAAGCACCTGTAGGATCTAAGGAACAAAAACTGATGACTACATTATTTAATTAAGAAACGTATGTTATTCATTATAAAAATCTGAAACAGTGCATAGCTCATGGACTTGTTTTGAAAAAAATACATCATGTTCTTCAATGCAATCAGTCTCCGTGGTTAAAGAAATATATTGACTTAAATACTGAAATGCGTAAGAAAGCTAGAAATGAATTCGATAAAAACAAATATAAGCTTATGAATAATGCAGTGTTTGGAAAAACCATAGAAAACGTACGTAAACATTCAATAGTAAAATTGCTTACTGAATGGGAAGGTCGATATGGAGCCAAAGTTATGATAGCTAAACCGAACTTCCATAGCAGATCTATTTTCGATAGAAATTTGGTTGCCGTTGAATTAAATAAGACTGAAGTGTATTTTAATAAACCCATTTACATAGGAATGTGTATACTTGATATCTCAAAAACATGTGTTTATAAATTTCATTATGATTATATTTTACCAAAAATGGAGAAAATTGTAAATTGTTGTATACTGATACCGACTCTCTAATTTATGAATTTATATGTGATGATATTTATAGAATCATAAGATCTAATGTTAATTATTTTGATACTAGCGATTATCCGCAGAATAATGTATATAATATACCTTTAGTAAATAAAAAAGTTCCTGGGATATGAAAGATGAATTGAATGGGAAAATAATGACTGAATTTATAGGATTAAGATCAAAAATGTATAGTCTAAGAGTAAATAAAGAAGATTCGATAAAAAAAGCCAAAGACGTGAAATTAATTGTAATAAAAAATAGTATTAGTTTTGATGATTACTTGAATAACTCCATTGAACAGATAAGAACGCAACAAAGCATTCGATCAGATAAGCACAATGTATATAGTATAAGACAAAGTAAGAAAACATTAAGTTCTCATGATAATAAGCGGTTTTTAAAAGAAAATTCAACAGACACACTTGCTTAGGGGCATTTTAGTATAAAGAAATAAAAGATGGTTTGATAACTTAAAATGTTATTTCTTTTTATTTATACAACAAATTTATAATATTTCATTTTTATTGACCCATGAATTGTGTTTTGCAGAGAACCCTAGCCATTTTACAAAAAATTTATTCCGTTTCTTCTTCAATACTTTTTCAACAAGTTAATTATGCGGATATTTCGCCTTTAGTAGTTCTTTTTCATAAAATCCGCCTTTGATTGGATGTCCCCCATAATCCTCTAGAAGATATGTCACCGGATTCGTGTTTTGTATGGTTTTAATTTTAAAGATCTCAGTCGTCCACTTCGGTGTGTACCCCTTTTCAAATACATATATGTATGTTTGTGCTTGCTGATGCGAACCACTGACTTAAAACAATGGACTGAGCGTATTGCCATTTTTCTATAGGAGAGCATGGCACAAGTTTTATAGTTCTCTCTTTCGCCCTATGGCAGAGTTGGAACATTTGCTTATGCCATTTGATGTTTTTATGTTGGTTACAGATGCAATCACCGCAGAAGGAATAAGGTAAAGATAGTGTATACCATGCTCCGTCTCTCTTGCCCATAAGCATGATTCAGTTAGGAATAACTTTTGAAAAATAAAGTCGGAATGAGTTTAATTCCTTATAAGCGATTAAAATATCACTTGGGCACAAGAAAATATAATTTTTTAATTAAATTCGATTTACGGGTGTAAAATTTCATCTGATTGGTTGAGTTTACATGTTTTTTATGTAATCGATTTAAAGGGTGCTCTAACGGTGATATCCAGAAACACAATATTTTTTGTGCCACATGAAATAGCAAATCGCTCAGTCCATTGTTATAAGTCAGTGGATGCGAACATATTCATCAACCTTATATTTTGCTGCCCCCAATATTTTTATGTGATTGGATACTGTTTGTAGTTGAATATTTTTATTAATGTGATTAACATCGGAGGGGCGCATTTTAATGGTCCTATGCTTTTTATTATTGTATTCATGAACAAGATTGTGTACAAAATCAATCCAACGATAGGAACCATTCTTACTGAATTCTTCCACATCATACCTTTCAATGTTCTATTAAATCTTTCAACTATTGAAGCTTTCATTATACTAAAAGTCGAATAGTGTTTGATTCCATACTTTACCATTAGTTAAGATAGAGATTACTCTATAGGATTTTTTACCGGGTTAAACTTATATTTGCTGAAGAAGGAACTTTGGGACCTGTTGATGAGTCAAACCAAGACTTGAAACTTGTCACCCAAAGTATAACGAGTTGTATAATGAAATAACAAATTAAAAACATTTTTTAGCTTTTGCTGTATACCGGAGAATCCAAAAAAAGTTCCTTCTTTAGCAAATATGAGTTTAACCTGGTAAAAAATCCTATAGAGTAATCTCTATCTTAACTTCTTCCTCCTTGGTATAAATAGGAGTGTTTTTTGCCTCATATAATTCACACCCAGAATTTATTCTGAGTTTATATGAGAGGAGATCAATTTGATCTGTTTCAAGCGTCTGCAGCAGGCAGAAAACCAAGCTGCACCGATGAGTGGAAGGTTTTCTGCTAACACGAAACGCTTCTTCTTCCTTTTTATTTTTGTTCTTTTTCAGCCCACTGCGGGCGAATACAGGTTCGATTCGTTTCGAATGAATCTGCTTTTTTTAATTTTTTTTAATTTTTTTTAATAAAGAATTTGTTTTCTTCTATTGTTCTAAATTTTTTCATTTTTTCATTTCTTTTCTTTGTTCTAATTTTTCATTTGTTTTTCAAGTCACTCAATTTCGCTATTTGGGACATGTTGATGAGTCAAACCAAGACTTGAAACTTGTCACCCAAAGTATAACGAGTTGTCATCTGTCTGCAAATGTTTAGGAATCCGACCGCTTTTTAGAACTTTTTCCATTGCAGCCGTTACCTCTTTTTTATTTTTATTTTTAATGGGCTCTACCCAAGCATATTTTGAAAATGTATCAATCACTGTTAGCAAATAGTAGTATCCATTATTTTCGCGAACATAAGCACCCATTTCAACCAAATCTGCTTGCCAGAGATCATCCAAATCTTTCATAATGACACGACGCCGGGGAAAATTTCGACGAGCTGCTTTATGCAGCTCACTCACAAGGGCCTCTTTATTCATTGTTAGCTTTGACTATAAGAGATTCTACATTTATTAACCCTCGTAAGTTCTTTTCAATGCCTTCGCACTTTGTATCAATATAAACTTTTAACTTTTCAAATGACTTATTTATGTGTGATTGGGTCAATTTTTCCAGTTTTTCTCTAGTTATTTTAATAATATTATGTACATTCGCAAGCTCTTCCTCTAATTCACTCTTAGCTGTTTTTGTTTCGAAACTACTATGGGATTTGCATAAATCTAAATATTTATCTATTTTCTCATCTGTATATAGCTTGTTTACAGCATCACTATCTTCTTCTGGATTTTTGAGATTCTTAATATTGCTGATTTGCATATCATAGTTGTTATCTGATGTCAACAGAAAATCCACTCCTGCAGGTCTGGTGGGGCCTCTTTCGCCTGGTGGTCCATAGGGACCCCGTTCTCCTCGAGGTTTAGGAGAACCTCGTCCAATATTACCATCTCTTAGCGATCGTCCGAACTTATCAACAGTCATTTCGTGAATAAATATAAAAAAGCGGAAGGAGGCTTTTATAAAATTAAATCAGACTCCCTTAACTCCTCAATAATGGAAACAATTTCATTGTTATGACTATTATTCCCGGCTACTTAAGAGCCAATTAAAAGTCGTAATCTGTCTACCAATTCGTTTGGATCATCCCAGTAAATATAGTCAATAGCCTCTCTGGGAAGCTTCATGAGACCCATACCTTCATGATTGATAAATTTTCTAATAATTCTTTTATATTTAGGTCCTTTACTACCTTTTATTTGCCGATCTGCACTATAATCACGTCTATGAGCATTAGAATTTTCCAAGATTTCTCGATAATTAGCCAAGTCTTTTTCACCATATAATCTGTTTGATGGTTCTTTCATAAAAAGAAGTTCGCATAAGCCAGCTGTTATGTTATAGTGCTTCCCATTAATGACAAAATTTTGAGCATCAATGTCAATGCTAGATTTCCCAATTTTCCACGTCCCATTATCCATATAAACACCATAAGTTCGGTCAATTTTGGGACTTTTGGCTTGGTAAAATCCTAAAAATTTATTAACTAACCCAGTTGATAAGTTGAGGGTGGAATCTGATTTATTAGCTAAGGTTCTTGAATGAGTTGGTGTTCCATACTCGTCTTGTGATGACATTAAAGAAGAGTCTCTATACTTCAGTGGTGTGCTTGTTGGTTCCATTTTCATATACATTTGTTTTGGGTTTAACTCGAAGCCATCATAATCATCATCATCATCATCATCATCGTCATCATTTATTTTATTTGCCTTTTTAGGTTCTGATTTGATATCAGCATGAAGTCCCTGTTTTACTTTTGTTTCACTTATAAGCTCTTTAAGTGGTTTTGTTATGGGCTTAAATGTTTCTTCAAGTTGAGATTCAACATCGATTCGCCCCGTTTTTATAGTTCGATACTTTTTCTTGATAGCATTCCTAGTTTTAATAATATCTCTAATTAACTCTCTCTTATTACCCATTTGTATTGATAATTCTGTTCAAAACCGATCCGGTCTATTAACAGCTTTATTAACTGGTCTGTTAACAGCTTTAACTGCTTTCCTAACTGCTTTAACTGATCTGTTAGCAGCTTCAACTGCTCTCCTAACTGCTTTATCTGATATGTTGACTGCTTTAATGGATCTGTTATATTTATACGGAAATAAATGTATCGAATCCCTGACGGTAACGTCGCCTGCTTAAGGGGCTGTCTTTGTCTACTACCAGAAACCCATATTTATCCTTCCAACACTTAGCATACATATCTCGGAAAGTATCAAAGCTCATATCGGTATTGACATGATCACCATAAGCATGCCTAAGATTTGTATCATCTTGTTTAACTAAAAAGAGAAAGTTGGCATTATCTCGTACCAAGTGTTTTGGTATATGAGTATAAGTTTGGCAAAGGTAGAAACTATCAATGTTATTATGTCGACCATGCAAAAATAAGAGCGTATGTTGTCTTGTTTCCCACATGCTACATCATCAAAAATAAAAATTGAATTTTGTTTTGCCTCATCAAATGGTATAACATCATCATTATTAGAAAATGTATAATAGCCTAATCCTTTTATGGGTGACAAAAGTTTTCGTAAGTATAAATATTTTGATTGATAGAGTGATTTTGAATACACATAAACGTTTTCATAGCTCAAACCATTAGGATGCTCCAGCAAACTAATCATAACATTTGTTTTTCCACAATTGGAAGGGCCAACTATTAGTGCACGTATACTATTTGGTAATAATGAACTATGTAACAAAACACCTCCCATGTTAACGTGGTCTTATGTCATCAAAATAGAAAACGTGCTTTTTACTTGTCGGCTGACAGCTGTCGGCTAGATTTTTCTAGAACTGATATGATGCCAATATGTGTCTTGCTCGGATGCACACTAGTTGTAGGAAAATGTGAGAGGAACGGGCCGTTGGTTGATTGAAAAAAGATGATGAAATCGTCTTGAAAATGGGAGTTGCAGTTGAGTAGTTGTAGAGATGAGATCTGAAAAAGCAGAGAAAAAGTTGTCGACCAGGAAAATATACATGTAAAGAAAATAATAGTTGAATAATTATTGTTCAGCTTTGTTTGAGAAAAGAATTAAAGAAAAACCGTGCTTGCTAGTTTCGTAAAATAAAGAAGTGAAATGTGGTCCAAAGTAAATCTTATCGCGCAAGGCTTCTGTAAGACGCCATTTTAAGAAATTTTATAAAATTAATTGAATTTATGAATGTACGATGAGCAGAAGATTTTTTAAAGAATCTAAATAAAAAGTGAATAATTTGATATTCTGAAAAACAATAATTTTTAAAATATTGAGGTGATGGAAAAGATACGCCATCTTGGAAAGTAATTTCTTTTACAAATCAAAACAGAAAACTTCAAGTAATTAAAAATAGAATGGAGACCAGAAAATATAAAAAAAAAATATAGTTGTGAATTTCCAGCGAGAAAAAATGTCCAGATAGATGTATAAAATAAAAATTACAAAAAGAAATTAAAAATATATATATTTATATATATTTAGTGGAGCCTTTGTATAAAATGGACAAGAGTTGTTGGTGTTTGTGGTAAAGCACACATATGTAAAATGTACAAGAAAAGTAATTGTAAGAAAACAATAACTTGTTAAGAAACAAAAAAAAAGTTAGAAAAGCTTTATTGCTGTAATTAAGGTAAGATTTTTTTTTTATTAAATAATAGAAGTTATTATGACAGATTAATAAGGTTTTGAATAGTTGATATTGAAGTTTTTTTTTGAAAGATATATATATATATATATATATTAATAGTCGATCATAGTGCTTAATGATAAATATGAATAAAGAACGTTTGAATTATTTTTGTTAAAAAGAAAGGAACTAGTATATTTATTTTGAATTCTTATTCCTATTGAGATTGATGAGTTTTCTTTATGTGTAATTTGAATCGACGGTTGAACGGATTTAAGTAATTCAAGATGCGGTGTTAGGCATTGGAAGTTGCGTGATGTAGTTGGTGCGAACATGTAGTTTTTCTCCTCGTCCTTTCTCCTCCCTTCTAGTGTGTTGAAAGTGTGGGTCAGTTTTTTTGTTTGTTCGATCATCGGTATCTGAAGGTTTTTTTTTTGTAGTAATTGAGCCTGTAAATAACATTTTTTTTAAAAGTAACTGTCAACCTGAATGGAGAGTGTGTCACTTACTCACGCGACGACGAGCTAGCCCCTATAACCATCAAACAGGCGAAAACTTAGACACACTCGGAAGTTCACAATCTTTTTATATCCTTCAGTACCTCTAAAGTTATATAGATGGCAGCTCATTTAGCATGGTGTTGTTTTATTCGAATAATTCCTATTAGATTTCAGTAGTTATTTGAAGTTTAATAATGTCGGATTGCATGGTGTCAGACTTGGTTGTGTCGGGGCTCTGACGTCGGCCTTTCGGAGTGTGAAGACTGTCAGATTACATTTGACATAATTCAAGCTTAGACTAGTGATGTGTCGGGGAACTATCATGATGGGGTTCTGGCATTGTGCGGTCTGAATAATTGTGGCAGCTGTGTCGAAAGACAGTATGCTTACGGGAGCATATTGACGGCCGACCATAGCTGTCATTTTAAACAGTTACAAATATGGCGCCCGACGATATGCTTATGGGAGCATGTTGACAGACGTCCAATTTGTCATTTTTAGACAGTTACAACTATGTCTACCAATTTCTGTAATATTGCTCCGAAAATCATTATTTCTTATTGGCAGCGATAGATTTTGCTTAATGAACTTCATTTTGAATACTAACTCCAATCTATAAATGCATACTAAATTTAAATACTTTTTTAGTTTGTATCTGAATGTTGAAGGTTAAAGTCATTCATATTTATGCTTGAGCATAATAAGAAAGGTTCGGGGGTAATTAATACACTCACTGAATATTTGAATTACACTTACCAGGCTACCAGTATTGTGGACCTGGTACGAAGCTAGCAAAAAGATTAGCTCGTAGTGACCCTGGTATTAATCTCTTAGATAGTGCATGTAAAGAACATGATATTGCCTACTCTAAATTAAAAAGTACATCAGATCGCAACATAGCAGATCGGATTTTGGCTGAAAAGGCTTGGAGTCGAGTTAAATTACTGACGCAAACCTAGGTGAACGTACAAACGCATTGCTAGTTACCAATATCATGAATGCTAAGGCTAAATTTGGGATGGGTATGGAGAAAATGAGAAGTAAGAAGAAAACGAGTACACGAAAGAAAAATAAAAAAGTTAAGAAAAACATTACCCTGAGAACGGTTATCTCAAAGACACGTAAATGAATTCAAAGGCAAAAACCTTATTCTTTGAACAGAGCCATTGCTTTAGCACGAAAGGAAGTAGGAGATATAATTAAATATAGGAAGAAAAATGTGAAAGTTCCACGAGTTATACCTATACCAAAAACTGGAGGTATTTTACCATTCCTCGTTCCTTTCTGCTTTAGGATCTTTAGAAGGAGGTGCTGCTACAATTGTTAAAGCTGTTAATGCTGTACTATAAAAATGCTGAAGATATTCAGTACTTTGATAGCTTTGGAAATTTACAGCCACCATTAGAAATTAGAAAATATTAAACTAGTAATGTAAGGTATAACTATTCCCCATATCAAACATATAACTCAGTAATATGCGGACATTTATGTTTGAAATTTTTGTATGATTGTTACAATAAATAAAAGAATATGATTATATGTATGTATTTTTATTTAAAATATTTCCTTTATACAATAGGAACAACAAGGTCCCTTAATTCTATTATATAACTTCAATAGTCTGGTTATTCGCAAAAATTCTCTTTTAACATGCCGACAATTACAAGTATCTGGACCTGATGTTGAAGTATTGTAAGCCCAACTGCAGGATACATAATGCTCCCCATATTTTGAAGTCATAATGTTCATTTCTCTATATTCACCCAAAAAGCGGTAGGATTTTTCTATTTTCTCCTTATGTTCTTCTAGTAACAACTAGTCATACTCTTGCAAGAATCTGCTAATATCGAAACGTTTAACAAATATTTGTACTTCATCATTTAATCTTTCCATATTTTTTTTATTTCTTCCTTGTCTTAAATTTTTATACTACTGAATCCACCTGTGGTTAAAACTGAAATGATTCTCATGCCCTTGTAAATCTATATAAATGAGGAGGAAACCACATAATTGCATCATTTTAAATTACACCACAATGTCATTAACACTTACATTAAGCGGAAATTCATATATATTAACAAGTGAGTAATTCCCACCCATAGATTTGTCAAGGGATTATGTATGTGGGTTAATTGATTTCCAAACTTACAATTCAATACCAAATATTGAGAATAAAAAAAAATAATCTATTTCACATTGGGAATGCGGTTATAGAAATACCTACAGGATCATATGAGATAGATGACATAGCTGAATATCTTGAGAATCAATTAAGTAAAGAGAGTTACTATATAAAATTGCGTGCGAACAATAACGCTTTCAAAAGTGAAATCAAATCTAGTGGACCTATTTACTTTAACAAAGAGGGTACAGTTGGATCACTTTTAGGGTTTAGTAGGCGACAACTGGAAGCTATTAAATTGCATGTGTCAGATTTACCAGTTAATATAATTAAAGTTAATACAATAAGAGTAGAATGTAATATAATAAGTGGATCATTCATGAACGATACACGAGTACATACAGTACACGAATTCTCTCCAAAGGTGGGGCCTGGTTATAAGATTGTTGAGGTACCAAAGAACGTCATTTATTTACCGCTAACCACTCGAAGAATTACTTCCATCAGCTTAAAGCTACTTGATCAGGGCGGTGATTTAATAAATTTTAGGGGTGAAACATTAACAGCTCGGTTACATCTTAAACTACAACATGATATTGTATAATAAGGATAAATTACGTACGTTAGCTGCCATCAACAACAGTTCTTCTGCAACTCTCATCGAATTTAGACCTCAAAGAGAAAAACGGTTCAAACTTACCCCACAAAATAAGAAATACTTGAGTACTTTAGGATTTAGTTTTGAGTATAAAGGATGCTGTAAGCTATGATAATAGTGTCGCAAAAATTGAATATCATAGTTACTCACCCTTCACGAACTCTTTCAAACACAATGATGAAATACGTATAGCTATTCAGCATCAAGATATCTATGTACTTCCAAGCGAAAGCTTTATTTATATTGAAGGGAAATTGGAATGCAGTACTAGGGTGGCTGACAAAACTGTGGATGTAAAATTAACTAATAATGCGATGGCATTTTTATTCGAGGAGATCCGGTATGAAATAAATGGAGTACAAATTGATCGCAATAAAAATGTTGGTCTTACCTCAACGATAAAGAATAAGCTTTCTTTAAACGAGAGTGAAAGTAAAATGCTTCTAAATTTAGGATGGTCTCTCACCAATTATTATTATTTTTATTATTAATGCCAAACATGAACTAGTTTTGATTCGTTCTAGAACGAACCTAAATGCAATTTATGCTTAAATTACAATGGCATCTGCCACATGTTACTGTAGCGGATATGGAAAAGTTATCTCTATTGAAAATTACTGAAAGCAATCACCCAATTGAAATGGTATTTCGAAGTTGGGATTTGTATGAATATCCATCACCACCACAGTCCAACCGCCATACGTGGACTGTTAAAACAGTTAATCAACTAGAAAAACCAACATATGTGATTTTTGCTTTACAAACTGACCGTAAAGATTCAAGTGAAAAAGATGCATCCAAATTTGATCATTGCAACCTAACAGACCTAAAAGTTTATCTAAATTCTGAAAAATATCCATACAATGATTTGAATATAAAATATAACATAGATCAATACGCTATATTATATGAGATGTAATGTAAATTCCAACAGTCATATTACAACCGCCGATCTGAAATTAGTCACTAAAGAGCAGCTCAAAAATTTGGCTCCTTTAGCTGTTATTGATTGCTCACGCCAAAATTAATATCTCAAAACTGGTCCTGTAGATGTCAGCATAGAGTTTCAAACATCTGTAAATATACCGAAAAATACTGCTCCATACTGTCTACTTATACATGATAGAATAGTTCAGTATAATGAATGACATCATTGATATTCAAGGGTTCAAAGGACCTAGAAATACGTTCATCTTAAAGGAAATTGCCATTATTACTCAGGATAATCAACTACAGCACTTTATTTTGAAACCAATATACAACTTTGAAAATCTACCTCCGGAACTACAGAAACAAGTAAGATGGCTAAATCAATATCACCATGGATTTGTTTGGAATGGAGGATTTAGTTCACAAGATAGTGTCACTAACCTTTCTAAAGATATTCTCCAAGACAAAATCATATACATATGTGAAAGCAAATGAAAAAATCAAGTGGATTACCGATATATTAAAGTTGGAAAATAATGTACCAATTTACAATTTAGATGAAAAGGGATGTCCTATATCAGAAGAATTAAGAAAAAAATATGTTGATGCACCACGAAGTATGATACATAATGGTGTATGTGCATTAAAAAATGTTTTCCTGTATAAGAAATTTATGGATAATTTTTAATAAAATACTATTTTTGTTTTAAAAAAAATTAATTGTTTTATTCACATAATATTATAAACTTTGTTTTTTTTTTATTCACTTCAACTGGAACTCTACAGTTTATGAAATATCCATATTGTAAGTCTGTTTAATTTTCCTCAAATCAATAGATGTAATATCAGATTTATATGTGGAGTCATTTTCTCGGAAGTATTCAATTTCACCATTACTCAAAATTCGTTCTCCTTCAAGTTCATGATATTCATAACAAGATATTTTTAGAGTTCTATGCTCATAGTTGCTATCATATGTACATCGAACTCTCATTGTTTTGTCCTCCTCAAAGTTTAATTTAAAATGTCTGTAAAAGACGCGATCACTTTCTATAATACCACCTATATCTTTTTCTTTGTTTATTAAGTCTTGCCTAAATTCTTCAATTGCCTCTTCAACACTCACTAAACTATTTTCTGGTATTATTTCCACATCAGTTCTTTAGGAGACTTAGTTCCATTTTCTGAAGAGATAACAGAAGAATCATCATCATTTAAGGGCATATTAGTTGTTGTTGTAGGAATTGTGTCATAAGTAGCATTACTAATTGTAAGCAACCGAAATGATAAAGAAATTTGAGCGGAACCATTATTTGGCAACTGTATATTAAAATCAATATTATCGCTTGATTTTTGTCCTAAGTTTAAATTGATTGGGAGTGTTAAGCAATTTCCATATAAAGAGCACGCAAATGCAAATGAAATAAAACTTTTTAATGACATAATATCTCTTTATTTGTTTAGTTGTTGATTGCTCGAAACGTTGACAAAGAATATTACGGTAATTTAATTGATTATATACAATTCCACCCTTATCACTCAATTTTCATATTATAATTTGTTTGGGTATTACTGCTTTCACACTCTTTTACATCTTTTACTTTTTCTGATTTGTTTGCTTCTTGTTGCTTTATTACAGTTATTTCTCCTCTCTTGACTTCAATCTTAACATGTTCAAATGGATTGATGCGCATCTCCCCAAAATTTGAGGGAATTGGTTGATCTCTAGTCAAAGTTAATACCTTGCATCTTTTACCATTTTCAGCAGTCATATATACTTTCATTAAATCACATCTTACAACTGAATGCACAATCTTCATATACATCCAACCATTCAGACAGGTACAAAAATGAGTTTCATCCCATATAGAATCAGCCCAAAACATTTTTATGCCCCCCACCCCCTTTGAAACTATGTTAACCTATCTATTGTCAGATTACCAATGATCAGGTGTTAAAAATTAAAATATATTTATACATTTTCTTTCCTCCATACACCTGAATAATCGGTATGAATAACCCATATACATATTGAGACAATGAGTGAAAAGTAAAAAAACACAACTTATTCTTATAAATTTACTAACAAAATATATAAATTTAGAGCCAAAATATATGATTCTATTTCATTCCATTTGTACACCCACACAATTCCTGTTATCCCCAATTCAAAACTTTGACAAACATCCGGTGTTGTTCTTGCAAATTCTCGCGGTCCCGTTGTTCTACCCACACATTTCCTGTCTTGTCCAAATTAAATTCGCGCACACATCCGGCGGCCCCGTTTGTACACCCACACATTTCCTGTTATTCCCAATTCAAACTTTGAAAAACATCCGGTGTTGTTCTTGCACATTCTCGCGGCCTAGGTGTTCCACACACACATTTCCTGTTTTGTCCAAATTATATTCGCGCACACATCCGGCGGCCCCGTTTGTACACCCAACACAACAACCACCACCACCACATTGACCAAACCCCACTTACGTCACCACACACAACACCACCGCCATCTTTAAACCCTCAAGGTCAAATTGTAGCCTACAAGACCACGCCCCAAACACCGCCCCCATTTTCAAGGTCAAACAAAGGTCACATTGTACCCTACAAGACCACGTACTACAAGTTAACATGCACTTGATCCAGAACCCGCATAGTTACCCTACTCTTGTCAACGGCTGAAAAGAGCCCTCTTTTCCGCAGATCCGTTTCCGTTCGAGCAGGGCCTTTTCCGTTTTAAGCAGAGTAATTTCCATTTATAACAACTCCACTTCCCTCATACATAGCTCCATCAGTTTTGCTAGTAAGCTGCTCTGCTTCCTCAGAATCTAAATGGTTAGCCTCGTCTATTTATTTCCCTCCCGGTTCCATAATTTCTTTTACTTTCACAATAGATTTTTGAGCGAAAAATAACTTACTTACTAGGTTCCTTATCACTTGTAATTATACGAAAATAATTTTAACTGCACACTCATTCTCTTCACTAATTTAGGTTTAGGTTTTCTTTTTTTAACTACACTTATATTTATATTGCGCATATAAATTAACTCACACTCACTTATGCTGTTTTTAAGCTTTTTCGCAGTGTATACCTATTTAAATTCTAACCTTGTTCATCTATAAATTACTATCGATCAAAATAAAATCTTTGTTCACCCCACACTTGAATTGTAATGATCCGCACTTTCTAACTTTATTCCTCAAATCTTCTTTTAAAAAATATATCGCGTCTACCAGGTTTGAGCCCTTATGATCAAATGTTCATCCCCATCACATTCCATTCAATCCCACGCTCATTATCCCTTTTATAACACTCATACTTCATCCACAAGGTTAGTCATCCATAAATTTCCCTTCTCACGTACATTCTGCGTATATTGGACTACAACACCCGATCCTCAATCCTAGTAGACAAACTCAATCACGTCTATACTTGCTGATCAGAAGGGATTTCCCTGAGCTAGTTTAATGAATGCCACTCAAGGACATTAACTGTATACCTACATTGAAACATAAATATTTCTGTCGCCATAGTTTATAACCACAGTGAGTTATTCCTTTCGGCTTATTCGCCGTTTCATTATTCATGTAGCCGTCGTTTTATTATATCGAGACATTAAACTCATTTTCCTTTCGGCTTACTACAGTTTCATGTCGTCGTCGTATTATTATATCGAGATATTAAACTCATTTTCCTTTCGGCTTACTACACTACGGAGTTTGCACCGCCTTGGTGACTGTTAGAAGTCATAATAAAAACTTCCTTGTTGAAACATCGATGCTGACATCACTCAACCATCAGATGAAGTTCCTAAGTTAGTCAAGTACACTAAAATTATTTGTATGTAACCATGTGACTATCGCATTCTTTAGTTATCTATAACTGTTATGATTTACAAATTTGCTCTTCAAATCGAGTTCTGATGATGCCCAGCTGCATTAATTACTTTGTATTACATTTTTTTTGTATTGCACATTTTTGTTACCGGTAGCTCACATTTTTTAGTCTAGCTCTAGATTTTGACCAGACAGCTTTGTCATCGCGCTCGCTATTCAATAAATTAATGTTAAATCGAGACTTCTCGCATTTTTTTTGGTAAAGTTCCTTTTCCGCTTTCCACAAATCTAAACATTTTTTGGTCCTTCGAGCCGGATCAGTGAATAAAAATGTTATTCAGTCTATGTATATTCTAAGAACGTGCGTTTTCGTCTTTGCGGAACATATAGACGCTCGCTGCCGTCTTTGCGGTCGAAACAAGTGCATAAAAGGGATTTACATTCATTTAGTGTGTGCAACCATACAATTATATCATAATTAAATTGTGAAAAATGTGCTTTGAAAAATACATGTGAACTGTGAAACTTACAGTGACCCTTGGTGAGAAATTCTGATAATTGTATATTAGAAGGGCATATCAAGGTGACAAAAGTTCTAATAGTGCTCCTAACTAAACGATATGCAAGAAAGTATATTAACGTGATCAAGTGTATTACAATAACTTGTGTATTACTAGCCCGTAAAAGATTTCAAATTTGTGCACATCAAGAGCATTCTAGAAGCTAGTTCCATTTATTCAGGATTACTCTTCGTTCTCATTGGACCACTCCTGTAAGTTCGTTCCAGTTATTTCTTTATATTGATTGAAATACAATATGGACAAATTAATTGTTAAGGTTACTACCATAGAGGGTAGAATTACAAAATTTTTAGAAAATGTAAGAAGAACGGGTAAAGAAAAAAGAACTAACGGGATTCTTTCTCCGCGTATTCAGTTGTTAAAAACCTATTGGTCTAATTATCAAAATTTTCATGATACGATGCGTGAGATGGCAACCGCTGAGGAGCTGAAAGATTCATATTTTGAAGATGATACATATTCAGACGTGGAATGCGCATATTCAGAGGCTTGGGAGACATTAACTAATCGGTATGAGAATACAAGACTCTTAGTAAACTCGTATCTAACTGTCCTAACTACAATTCTGATCATGTCGACTGAATCAGCAAATGAGATTCGACGTATTTTAGACAATTTTACGCAAGCCTTAAGAGCTTTGGAAAATTTAGATAGACCGACAAAGCATTGGGATGATTGGCTCGTCTTCATTTTGGCCAATAAACTAGATAATGCAACTCGTAAGGATTGGGAGAATTCGATTATTTCCGTCAGTGAAGTACCATCTTTTCAGTCGCTACAAACATTTCTCGTGGGTCGACTGCATACACTAGATGCTATTAAGGGAGTTCAAAAATCGGAGCGCAAGGCAGTTCAAGGAAATCGTCCTCGTTACAATGCCTTAGCCCACCATATTTCGACTAACAAGTCTTGCGTGATATGTCAAGGAAAACACATCTTGATGTTTTGTCCAGTATTTAAAGCCAAATCTACTCAGCAGCGTACAGGGATTGTACAGCATCATAAACTCTGTCTAAATTGTTTAAAATTAGGTCAAAATGCCTATGCTTGTCCCTCCATAAATCGTTGTAAACATTGTAGTCAGAAGCACCATTCAATGCTACATCAAGGCAACGTAGCTGTAGCTTCTAACAGCGAAGTGAATACAAGTATAAGAACAGATAGCGATCTTTCTCTCTCAAATAATCCTGAGACTTCAGTACCAACAAAAGCGTACATTTCGGGAAAAATCACTACAACTACGTCCGTCCTATTAGCCACCGCTATCGTGTCAATACAATCACCAAATGGAAGGACTATTCGAGCTCGAGCACTCTTAGACCAAGGCGCTGAGTCGAGTTTTATTACTGCCTCGCTTGCAAATATGTTACGATTACCCAGACAGAAGGTTAGGATTCCTGTTATTGGAGTAGGAGGCTGCGAAGCAGGAATAGCTGAATCATCTGTAAGGTATGATTTAATTTCTACTACTAACTCTGCGTTCACTTGTACTGTACAAGCATTGGTCCTTTCAAACCTTACAAGTCTCCTTCCGTCGCGTCCTATACCTCGACAAGGGTGGCCGCACATTAGAGGAATGGAGTTAGCGGATCCAGATTACTATGTGTCTTCTCGAATAGATCTGATACTATGAGCTGAAATTTACTCAAATATTCTGCTGAGTGACATTCGACGAGGCCCTTCTGGCTCTCCGATAGCTCAAGAAACCACTTTAGGCTGAATCTTGTTTGGAGCTATCCATAGCAAGTCTGATACATCTAGTTATGCTATAAATCTTCATTCCACCACAACGGGAGAAGATCTTAATGACCTTCTTAGAAAGTTTTGGGAACTCGACACTATTCGTGAAAGCTCTCGTCTGACGCCTGATGAAGAGATGTGTGAGAACTTCTTCAAACCCACTTAGAAACGTGACATTGATGGACGGTACAGCGTAAAGTTACCAGTAAAACAACCAAATGTCCAATTAGGAGAATCGAAGCATCTGGCGACTGCTGCTCTTCTTCGCATGGAACGACGGTTCGCACAGAATCAGGAGTTGCATAACCTTTACAAGGATTTCATGGATGAATACCTGGATCTGAATCACATGGAGCTTCTACCAGATGAAACGCAAAACGTCGATAGGTACTATTACCTTCCCCACCATGCTGTGCTAAAGCCAAGCAGTACCACAACAAAGCTTCGAGGTGTATTCAATGCTTCATAACAAACAAGGACTGGAGTGTCTCTTAATGCAATATTACATATTGGACCGAAACTGCAAAATGATGTAGCTGTTATCATGATGAAATGGCGTGTACATCCATATGTTTTCTCAGCTGACATTGAGAAAATGTATCGTCAAATACGTATCGACCCTGGTGACACTGACCTGCAGCGAATTGTCTGGCGTCAAAACCCTACTCAGCCTATTAAATCTTATCGTCTGTTAACAGTCACATATGGAACAGCCAGTGCACCGTATCTAGCATGCCGCACTTTACTACAACTAGCTGAGGATTATTCCGTTCAGTTTCCGCTTGGAACAAGGATACTTCGTGAGAATTTTTATGTCGCCGATGCACTCTTTGGTGTTTTGATCAAACCGCTGCTGTACAAGCTCGCAATGAGATACGTAACTTCTTTTATGTGGTGGTTTTAAGCTCCGAAAGTGGCTATCTAACAATCAAAACCTACTTTTGGATATCCCTGATGAGGACAAAGAACTTTGCTCTGCTCCACGACTCTTGAACGACGACCAAATTAAAACCCTGGGGATTTACTGGAATCCCTCTACTGATCAGTTTAGCTACCAGATAGTGCCTACTGATAACAAAAGGATTACCAAACGAAGTATTTTGTCCGAAGTCAGTTGTTTGTATGATCCGATGGGATGGTTATCTCCGGTTACGATTACGGCAAAAATCCTTTTACAAAAACTGTGGTGCTCTCGTTTGGACTGGGATGACGATGTTCCCTCTGAGCATTTAAACTTTTGGATTACCTATCGGGAAAACCTCAAAGACATCAATAGCATTTATGTGGATCGCTGGCTAGGGACAACTAGCTTTCAGTTGGCATTAGAACTACATGCATTCTGTGACGCGTCTACTGCAGAATATGGCGCAGTTGTATATTTACGTATCGTACACGACTTAGAGAACATACAAATATCTTTAATTGAGGCAAAGACGAAAGTAAGTCAATTAAAATCAGTATCCCTACCTCGACTGGAACTTTGTGGAGCAGCCTTACTTTCTCAACTAGTATCGTCTGTAATCAAGGCATTGAATCTGGAAGATATATCTGTTCATGCTTGGACGGATTCTATGGTTGTCTTGGCGTGGCTAAATGACCATCCATCACGCTGGAAGACATTTGTGGCCAACAGGACCTCGTTAATTCAACAAACTCTTCCTACTGCTAGGTGGCATCATATTTCGTCAAATGAAAACCCTGCGGACTGCTTGACTCGAGGATTGAAGCCAGTTCAATTAAAGAATCATCACTTGTGGTGGACAGGACCTAATTGGCTGTCAAAGCATTCCAGTCAATGGCCGAATGGCACTATTCAGTCAGAGAAGCACTCAATTTTGGAAGAAAAGCTGCAAACACTAGTCTGCACAGCTCAAAGTGACGATTCCTCTCTTGAATTGCTACATCGTTTTTCATCCTTAACGAATTTACTTATAGTCAGTGCATATATTCGAAGGTTTATTCATAATGCACGATGTGCAAAGAAGTCCGAGCGATGTATAGGCATTCTGAGTCACCAGGAAATAGATTCAGCTCTCTCATGGTGGTTAACAACAATTCAAGACTTGTACTTTCGGAGCGAGATCACAAGCTTGTCCAAAAATTCATCGATATCTTCGAAAAGCAAGTTATGCAGTCTAAGCCCAGTCTTGGATTCGAACCGATTTCTTCGCGTCTGGCAGACTTAAACATTCTATGTTATCATTTAATCAAAAACATCCAATAATTCTACCTAAGGACAGCCATCAAACTCGTCTCATCATCGCTCACTCCCATGACGTAACGTTACACGGAGGCATTCAGTTGACCTTGCAACATATTCGCAACAGATATTGGATACTTGACGGACGGAATAAGGTGAGGCAGTATGTTCGAAGGTGTGTTCGGTGCTTTCGGTATAAGGCAGAGGCAAAAGGTCAAATCATGAGTGACCTTCCTGCAGTCAGTGTTCGTCCATCGAAACCCTTTCTCAATAGCGGTGTAGATTATGCAGGTCCCATACATGTAAAATCAATTAAAGGACGAGGTGGCAAAGTCATTAAAACCTACGTGGCTGTTTTTATATGCCTTGTCACACGGGCTATCCACTTGGAGCTAGTCTTGGATCTATCAGCAGAAGCATTTTTAGCTGCATTTAAGCGATTTGTTGCTCGCCGTGGACACTGCGCTCATCTCTACAGCGACAATGCGACAAATTTTGTGGCAGCCGACAAACAGTTACATCAACACTTGAGGAAACTTATGAACGATTCAGAATCCCCGATTAATATACTTCTGCTCAAGGATGGCACTGAGTGGCACTTCATTCCTCCTGCCACTCCACACTTTGGTTAGATTAGATTAGATTCGTAGAGGGGTGTGTAGGCGTCAGCCTCGCAATGACCGCGACTTAAAAGATCTATTGTGAGTCCCCGTTTCTAGGTTCAGACTGTTAATAAAGTCTAGGATCCTTCTGGGATTGAGGTTCCGTACGTAGTTAGGTGTAGGAAAAGCATGTTCGAGATGGAGTAGTCTCCGCCTGGTCAATGCTTCGCAGTTGCAGAGCAGGTGCTCCGAGGTTTCATGAGCATCCTGGCAAAAGCGGCAGGATGAAGTCTCAGCCAAGCCCATCTTGTTAAGGTGATACCTCAAGGGGCAATGGCCTGAGAAGAGTTCTGTAATTATTTTGAGCTCTGTTTTCTTGAGAAGTAATAGTTCTTTTGTTTTTCCTCCAGAGGTGTCGATAAACTTTTTTGCCTGACGAAGTCCTTGTAGCCTTTCCCAGTATAGGGATTTTTGTTTGTTCTCCCAGTTATTTAGGGCAGCTTTGAGGTAGCACTTTGAGGTGCCACAGAATGGCTCCGGTTCGACAAAGGGAGTTTCCGCTCCTCTTTTGGCTAGGCCATCAGCAATTTCGTTGCCTTTATGGCCCTCATGTCCAGGTACCCACATGAGGATAACTTTGTTTCCTCTTGATAAATCTTTTAGGGTTTGTAGACACTCCCAGACTATCCCTGACTTGATGGTGTAGGACTTTAAGGCCTTGAGGGCAGCTTGACTGTCCGAGAGAATATTAATAGTTGAGGCATTTATGGCTCTGTTAATGCAGGTATTGGCGCATTCTTCTATGGCCAATACCTCGGCCTGGAATACGGTAGGGGTAGAGCCCAGGGCCTTTGATATATGGCATCTGGGGCCGTATACGCCCAGTCCGACTCCACTGTTCGTTTTTGAACCGTCTGTATACCACACCATCGATCCTTGTTGAAAGGACGGTTTAGTGGAACGTCATTGCTGTCGGTTTCCTAAAACCACATCGAATGGTCTTACAAAATCCACCTTGGGTGTGGTTATATCAGATATTGTCGTCATTTGCTCAAAGCGTATCTGTTTTAAGATACTTAAATGACCAACCAGATTCCCTGGTTTTAACTGTTTCTCCTTTTGCAGTCTAATAGCACTGGAGATTGCTTCCTTTTTCACCTGCAGATGTAGGGGTGGAAGGTTTAGTAAGGCTTCCATGGCTGCTGTAGGACAGGTCCTCATGGCACCAGTTATTCCTAGACAGGCAAGCCGTTGTGTTTTTTGAAGCAGAGCCTCAGCCTTCTTTTTATTAGTTTTTGGCCACCATGCGAGGGCCGCATAGGTGACCATGGGTCTAACAACCGTGGTGTACATCCAGTACATCATTTTTGGCTTCAGACCCCATGTTCTGCCAATGAAGCGACGGCACGTGTAGAGAGATCCTATCGCTCTTTCCGTCACTCTAGACAGATGCGAATTCCAGGAAAGTTTCTTATCTAAGGTGACCCCCAGATATTTGACTTCTTCTGAAAATATCAATTCCGTGTTATCGAGAAGAGGAGCCTTTAGTGAAAGCTTTGATCTTCTCGTGAACGGAACGATAACCGTTTTGTTTGGGTTTACACTGAGGCCTTTGGTTAAGCACCAAGTGTGGACTTTAGAAAGGGCTTTTTGCATGAGGTCGGATATGACTTGGTCATGCTTGCCCCGTATCGTGACTACTAGGTCATCCGCGTAGCCTTGTGCGGTAAAACCCGAACTGGTCAGCTTCTCTAAGAGATCATCAATCACGATCGACCATAGAAGTGGAGAGAGAACTCCTCCTTGTGGGCAGCCTTTAGCTGCAGTGATCGTGACTGAACAGTTTCCTAGAGTAGTAGTTATCCTCCTGCTTCTAAGCATGGAGTCTATCCAATTAACCGTGGGGGGCTCGAAGCCCTTGTCCTCGGCAGCTGATTTAATTGCTTCGAAGGAGGTGTTATCAAAAGCACCTTCTATGTCTGCAAATGCACATAAGGCCACCTCTTTTGCTTCAAGAGCTTTTTCGAGGTCTTTAACCAAAGTGTGGATGGCAGTCTCGGTAGACTTGTCTGCTTGATAAGCGAATTGCTTAGAATGAAGTGGTGATTTAATCAAAACTTCACTTCGAATATGTAGGTCTAGGATTTTTTCCATGGATTTAAGTAAAAATGACGAGAGACTAATGGGTCGGAACGATTTGGCTAGAGAGCTAGCTCTTTTTCCTGCTTTGGGTATAAATACCACCCTGACGTCTCTCCAGCATTGGGGAATATACCCCAGAGCGTAACTGGCTCGAAAAATGTTTTGTAGTGGAACAAGTATTTCTTCAACCCCTTGCTGTAGTAAAGCAGGAAAGATGCCGTCCCCTCCAGCAGATTTAAAGGGTTTAAACGTACCAACGGCCCATCTAACCTTGTTAGGAGTGAAGATTCTTCCCGCAAGGCTCTTACTCCTGTTAGAGACCCTGTAATTGCCCACCTCAATTGGGTCTGGAGCTACTATTCCTTGAACGGGACTGGTAGAGTCGGGGAAGTGAGTTTCTAATAAGAGCCTGACTGTTTCCTCACAACTCTCGGTATAGTTCCCATCTTCTTTTTGAAGTGAGCATATACCATTCGTGTGATCCTTCGAAAGTACCTTATGGAGCCTGGTAGCTGCGGGCAGTTGATCTATGCCATCGCAGAAGGTCCGCCAGGTTCTTCTTTTAGATTTTCTTAATTCTATGTTATATTCCGTTAGAGCCTTTTTATATTCTCCCCAGGTACCAGAGAGCTTGGCCACGTCTGATGCCGCTTTGGCATGATGGAGATTTATCTGGAGGCAACTTAGATGATGATTAGTCATGACTAGGATGACTTTTTATGGCCGCTAGCAGCCTTGATAGGAGATCCTTTCGGATTTCCTTTTTTGCCCTGCTTCGTACGGGCAGGAGGAGGCTTCTTCTTAGTGCCTTCGGACTTCTTTGCGGAAGTCCCCGGTTTAGCCTCTGCAGTTCCGACTGCTTTACTGGGGCCAGCCTTAGCCTTGACAGAAAGTTTAGGCCTGCTGGTTCCTGATGTCGATGGCTGAGGCTCATCAGTCAGAGTTTTAATCTGACCTTGGCCATCCCCAGCCTCCGCCACAGTCTTTACTGCCCCACCCTTGGGCCTAAGTTGGACTGAGCCGAACTTGTACCCAATTGTGTAATGAGCCTTTTTTAGCTCCTCCATGGACGTATGGTCCACGGAGAAGGTTAGCTCTGTTACGTGTGGTTTTTGTGTCTTGCGTAACACAATCCACTCTGACACCTTTAACCCCGCGTTCTGACCCTCGATGTAGTCGAGAATCAAGTCCGTAGGGTCCTCAGCGCTGTTGGGAAAGTATCCCACAAGAACTTGTGGGCGAGGAATTTCACTTTCCTCGACCATGACAAGGTTAGCTCCTTCCCAGGGTTTTAGCTCCCCAACTACACCTTTTAGCCACGTCACGGTGTCCTGATTGGCGCAGTTGATGACCATCCACCCTGGTCTAAATGTGGAGCCCAGGAATCTTGGCTTCAGGGGGCTTTGTTTTCTAGCCGCGATCTCTCTCAAGATAGCACTCTGTACGGACTTCAATTGATCCATGTTGAGTGCCACCTCAGGATAACCGACGGGAAGAATACCCACCCGAACGCTCTCTGCAACCTCTTTATAGGAGGCCTGCTTACGCAAAGGCTGGGAGACGCGCTTCTTTGAAGGATTCTCCGTTGCTGCCTTGCTGCGTTTGGCGCTAGGTTGCTCCACTTTAGGAGAAGAGTCGTCAGAGCGAGTCCGTTTTTTAAGACTCTCCTCATTCCGCTGTTCTATCTGAAGTGCAGCAATCCTTCTAGCCTCTGCCTCTGTGTGGCCATGTTTTAAAAGCCATTTAAACCTTTTTTTGGCCGCGCCACTGAGTTTTGGCTTGCGCTCTTTGGATGTGGGAACTTCAGTATTCCCGCTGTCCTGTTGGCTATGGTCTGGTGATCTAAGGAGATCCTCCTCGTCTAGGGGGAGTGTATCCATCGCATAGCCGTCAGATGAAGGACTTGTAATGTCCTGAAAATGTTCGGGTTCGTTAAGAGCCCCGGATTGGGTTTTTGGTACATTTAGAGGTGCACCTCCCTCAGAAAAAACGGGCTTATCTATTTTGGTCCCACGAGTATGCTCGGAAAGGTTGGTCCATCTCAGCAGAGCCGGCATGCCGAGATAAGGCTAAGGTTGAAACCGGAGGTCGCCTGGTATCCCGAGTCCATCGTTATAAGACACACTCACGCAGGGCCATTCATCCCATAGGCACGATTTTTTACACCTGGAATTGCGGGTTTTATCGAGTTTTCCTCTCTATATCCGCCGTATTCAGTCAGGTAGCCAGCTGCACCCCAGGGGATGCCCACCAGCTGCCTGTGCAGGAACACCTCGGGCAGGATGTGACTCTTCGTCACGTACGGACGGTCTTGACAGAGTGCCTTGCATGGCAAGGTCCTCCCCTGGTAGGCGTTAACGTAATTAATCACCTTTACCTTGTTCCCTCTCCACACTTTGGTGGTATCTGGGAGGCAGGTGTGAAATCACTAAAATACCATCTTAGGAGAATTATTGGTGACCATCTTCTCTCAATCGAAGAAATGTTAACACTGCTAGCAAAAATTGAAGCGTGTCGATTTTTCTGCGCTTACACCAGGTCACTTCCTTATAGGTGAGAGCCTGCTTACTATACCAGAGCCTAGTACTATCGATATATCTACTAATCGGTTACAACGTTGGCAGCTCGTCCATCATATGGTTGAACAACTTTGGAAACGGTGGTATAAGGAATATGTACATCACTTACAACTTCATTACAAATGGACGGATAAACGGGACTCAGTCAAAATAAACGATCTCGTCTTAGTTAAGGATGAGCGCGTTCCACCTTCGAAATGGATACTTGCACGAACCGCAGAGTTTCATCCTGGGCCTGACGGAAATATTCGTGTCGTCACAATCAAACATCAAGGTGGATTTAGCAAACGACCTATTACTAAACTTTGTGTGCTTCCTAATAGTTTTTAAAACTTGAAGAAGACTGGTCATGGCGGGCGGAGGGTGCATTCAAAATCGTTCGTGGCATCACGATGGCGGGCGGAATGTTAGAAGTCATATTAAAAACTTCCCTGTTGAAACATCAATGCTGACATCACTCAACCATCAGATTAAGTTCCTAAGTTAGTCAAGTACATTAAAATTATTTGTATGTAACCATGTGACTATCGCATTCTTTAGTTATCTATAACTGTTATGATTTACAAATTTGCTCTTCAAATCGAGTTCTGATGATGCCCAGCTGCATTAATTACTTTGTATTACATTTTTTTTGTATTGCACATTTTTGTTACCGGTAGCTCACATTTTTTAGTCTAGCTCTAGATTTTGACCAGACAGCTTTGTCATCGCGCTCGCTATTCAATAAATTAATGTTAAATCGAGACTTCTCGCATTTTTTTTTTTGTAAAGTTCCTTTTCCGTTTTCCACAAATCTAAACAGTGACACACCCTCGAACGAGTGTTTATCTGCGGTCGGAGGGAGATATTAAGGGCAGACGAAGTTCTGCAATCAGTTTGTTGGGTTGCTGGTTGAAGCGGCTTGTCCGACTCATATCGAAAGAGAAAGAACGAGGAGCGCTGGCAACTGGCTTTTTGAGCTGCTAGCCTATGAGTGCACCTCTGGCTTTCGATACCGAGACCGACGTCGAATTCTGTCCAAGAACTGGCAGTTCTTCGGGGATGTGCCTCTGAATTATCACGCCCAGCGTCCGACCAAGCCTCCGTCACTTTCTCAAAACCAGCACCGTATCCCTGTTGACAGAATTATTAATCGTGGTTCGGGTCACACATTGAACGCACGCAGCGATGTTATAAGCCCGGCTAGCTCAGTCGACCATTTTTCAGTGTCGTCTGGTCCACAGGCGGAACATATGACCCTGCCCTGCTATAGTCGCAGCGTGCTGCACCTGCATCACTTAGCCGACGGTCACACTGATGTAGTACGAAGTATATAGTATGCAACACGCAGTATGCAGTACTTACTTTAGGTTGCGATGTTGTTCAAATTGAAGCAGTATTGAATGCAACACCAATATTTAAAATGTCTTTGTCAGAGGAAGAAGTTATAATTTTTTGATGGTTTTTAAGACGCTTGTCACTTGTACTTTTACTATAGTCCTTTTTTATGTAATCCCACAAACAATCGTGTTTTTCCACCACTTCTACAAATTTTATATTGAAAGCAATATCTTCAGCCATTTTCACAAAAAAAAAAATCGCAAAATGACGAAATAATTTGTTTTCTTGTTTCTTTTTCTTTTTAAACAGTAATCGACAAACTAAAAGCCGAATAATTTTTCTGTTTAAGTGACTTATCGCTTCAACTTCTCAGTACATACTGCACTAGTAGATACTACATGCAACAAGCACCGACAGCTGCATGCGATTTCTACTGCTACTTCGTCAATGTGACCGCTTTTCATGGTGTTAAAGGCATTCATTAAGTGAGTCATTGATTCATTGATTCGTGAGCGAGCGACCGAATAGTGAACATCGAGCGGACTAAAGAAATTAGTAGAAAAACATCAAAGTGGATATCATCGAAGGAACCGCAATTCTCATATTTTGCCGACGGCATTTCATGCACAAGTGCGTGAATGAGAACTGTGTATATGTGATTGTATGAAGTTAGTGATTAGTGCTTGTAAGAGTACATATATATGTACAAACAAAGACGCTTATATAATAAACACTAAGAGAGTGTGGTGATAAGGACACCTTTTATTACTGTGTGTGCGTGTGAGAAAAGACTCAGTAAGGTAAGTGAAGTTTAGGTAAATCAAAATGACTGATAAGGAGCAAACTGAAAGCTTTGACATGGAGCTAAAAATCCTGTCAAGGGCATTTGCAAGACGGATGAAGCAGATGTGCGAAACTAAGCGCATGTCGGAGGATGAGATTACCAAGACGGTGGAGAATAGAATCATCATGCAAAAGCTCTGATCTTGAAAACCAACAAGATGAATTTATGGATGCCGATGACACGGAAGTATTGGACAGAAGCAAAGTCGTCAACGAGAAAAGGATGAGGATGATGACAGTGGAAACTCTGGAGATATATCAACATCAGCAAGTGACGACAGCTATAAAGTAGTTTTGAACAAGAGGAGGCCAAAGACTCAACTGTCGAACAACGTGGAGAAGAAGGGCAAGCAGCTACATCAGAAAGGAAAAGGGGATCAAGAGGCCCTTACTGGGAATTACTATCGACTGATCCAGCCAGCGGAAAAACCAGAGAAACCAAAGACCAAGGTAGCCAGCAGCAAGACCGATGCAGCACCAACGGAGAGGAAGATCGCAAAGCCCCCACCAATCATCTGCTACAATTTAAATGTAGCGAAATTCTTCGAGAGGCTCGAGAAGTTGGAGAAGCGCCCTAAGTTCTTCTTAAAGAACAATAATAAGACGAAATCAACACTGAAGCCAGCCACAGAAGAGGACCACCAGGTTATCTTCAACATAGTGAAGGCAATCAAGGTAGATTGCTTCACATTTACACCCAAGAACAACAGAAAATTGACCTTGGTGCTTAAAAGAATTCAATGCAGCTTCGACCCGAAAGTGGTAGCAACAGCGTTGGAGAAGGAGCTACCAGGAATAAAGGTGACTATGGTTTCGCACCTCGTAACTCCCGCTATAAGGAAAAGCGGACGCCTAGTAGACTCCTATGTGGTTAACTTCGAGGCTGAAACGGATGTCAACCGGGTCATCAAGGTAGACAGAATCCTACATCAAGCCGTTCACTGGGAGCGGTTTCAGAACAGTGGTATTTCGCAGTGCAAGAATTGCCAGAAATACGGCCATGTAGCCAGTAACTGCGGTACTGCATACCGATGTGTGAAATGCAACGTCAGACATGGACCAGGTGCCTGCACCAGGGACACATCAAAAGGTAAACCCTATTGCATTAACTGCAAATAGGAGGGACACCCGGCAAACTACAGAGGCTGCCCGAAATATAAGGAGCTCCTGGAGAGGAAGAAAGCAGCGGTCCAGACAAAGAAGCAGAGGGAAGAATCTTTCAGGGAGTCTGCACGAAACTATGTGAAGCCCGGTAAGTCTTTTGCACAAATCCTCTCTTCTAATATTTCAGGTACGCACATAGGAAGGAAGAACCAGGAAGCCGTCCCCAGGCCCCAGACTGCAGGCAATCCAAAACCCTCTTCACCCAGTGCCTTGGGAGCAGACACGTTCTGCAATCAGGAGGCAAAATCACTCTTTGGCTGTGATCTATTCGGCCTTATGGCCAAAATCAACACTTTCCTTCCTAGCTATAGGAAGCTGACTTCCATTCCGGAAAAACAAAGCGCTTATCTTCAATTCGCGTTTTCGCTATGCGGAAGCAGAAATTAAGCGAACTGAAGGCGATTGCCCTCAATGTCAACTCCCTTGTGTCTCACGGGAAACGAGTCTCCCTAAATCTTTTTCTGGAGGAGCACCGTCCCCATTTCATGTTTCTTTCAGAGATAAATCTAAAAGCAAGAAAGACACAGAGTGTCTTTAGAAAAATATTCTCTGCTCAGAAATGACGCAGGTGAAGGTAAGCGTGGCACCGCTATTCTCATTAAGAAAAATCTCCACTTCGAACCCACCCAGATTAACCTTTCCAACTTTGAGAGTACGTCTCTTAAGATAAACCTTGATTCCGGTGAAACTCTTCTACTTGTTTCACTCTACATTCCGTGCCATACTCCAGCCTCCCGAGTACGTAGTGATCTGATCGCGCTGAACGCCTTTTCTCAACAATTCACATATACGATTGTTGGAGGCGATTTCAATGCTAAACACAGCTTATGGAACGATCCCACGACCAACTTAGCTGGAACGATCATAGCTAAATGGTTGGAAGATAATATCCACAACCAGAATTTTATTGCTGTCTTCCAGGATACACCAACCTTCCCCAAAAGTGGCTCTTTTCTAGACTTTTTCCCCGTTTCTGACAATCTCATAAACATTCTGCCCCAAATTAGAAATTTTACCTGTCAGGCCCATATCTCTGATTTTGACCATTTGGCAGTAGAATTAAAAATAGCTCTACAGAGAGAATTCTCCGCGAGCACACTAATTGCTCCAGCAATTTCGTCCCTGACCAATGTCGACTGGCCACAGTTTCAGGACAGACTGAGTAGCCTACTCCCCAACTTCTTGTCAGATCAGCATAGAAATCTGTGTTATACAGAAATAGACTTCTATGTTGAATTGCTGACAACTGCTCTTCAGGACAACATAGCGTTTTTCTCCACTACGCACCAACCTAATAACTACCGGTATAAGAACCTTCCGCCCAGAATCCAAGAGCTGTACAAGTATAGGCAAAAGTTAAAGAAAACCTTGAACAGAATTTACCGGCGAAATCTGAATACACAGAACCCGGAATATTCATCTTTACTCTCCCAAATTAGGTGTCTGTCGATAATCATTGACGAGCAAACCCGTACCTTTGTCGATGAACAATTTCGCGAGAGGTTGAAAGCTATTAAGCCAGGTCCGCGAGCTTTTAGCGAAATCAACAAAGTATGTAGCAGGAAAGCCCAAGTCCCTGAAAAACTACTCGATGGCAACAACTGCTTAAATTCTCCTGAAGAGAAAAGCAGTGCCTTCGCCAACTACTTTGAGTCAACCTTCAAAAGCTCGCCTCCAACTCATCTCCCTAACTTTCATAGGCAAGTCTTAACTGAAGTAGAAAATTTTGAGACACAAAATACCTCACCAATGGCAGAATTTAGTCTTGAAAATCCAGCTGGAAATCCAAATGACCAGCAAATATACACCAGCCCGCTTCATCTAGCTGCCCTTATTCGCTCACTCAACAATAAAAAGTCGAGTGGCCCAGATGGTATACCGAACTTCATAATACGGAAGTTACCACCGGTGGCAATCGAAATGCTAACAATAATCTTCAACAATTGTATAAACAATTGTTACTTCCCCAACAGCTGGAAAGTGTCTAAGATAATACCAATTCCGAAGAAGGCATCTTCTAAAAGCATCTCGGAATTTAGACCGATTTCACTAATCTCCAACTTGGGAAAACTTCTGGAGAGATTAGTAAAATAGCACATTGATGACACTTGCGTGGAGAAGGAGATGGAGCAGCATCAGCAATTTGGATTCAAGGCCATGCACTCCACTCTGCACCCACTATTAAAATTTCACACTGATGTGACCCAAGCTCTTAATAAAAAGACACATACTGTGGCCTTCGACTCCATCTGGAGAGAAGGTCTTATCTCCAAACTGATTGGATTTCAGTTCCCACCCTACCTCATTCGGATGATAAATAGCTTCATATCTCAGAGACAATTCTTTGTGGAAATAAAGAATTGCATATCTGCGCATAAGAACATAAAAGCGGGCGTCCCGCAAGGCTCAGTACTCGGGCCATTCCTCTTCAATCTGTTCACGTTTGACCAACCGCAGACTAATGGATGACTCATTAACGTATGCGCACTCTAAGTCCCCCAAATTGGCGACAAGGAAAGTGGGTGATCATATTGCCAAGCTTTACGAGTACTATCGTAAATGGGGCATAAAGATCAACGTCCCTAAATCGAGTTTACTCTGCATTAGAACTGCACGTTCACGCAGAGGCGTATGTCAAAACGCAAGAAACATCGAAATCACCATCAATAATGAAGTGATAAAACCCACTAAGAGCGTCAAATACCTAGGTATAAATTTCGATGAACGTTTCAAGTTCAACCCTCACGCAAAAGCAGTTGCTAGGAAAGCAAACTTTGCACTCAGCATGGTCAGTCCTATAATGAGATATAGGAATGGACTCACTCTGAGCACGAAACTACTGATGTACAAGCAGCTCATTAGGCCCACCTTAACGTACTCGTTTCCCATATGGCACACTATTTCGTCAACCTATATGGATATCCTTGCGAGATTCGAGAGGAAAACGCTCCGAATCTGCACTGGACTCTACCGAAGGCCCTGTGGAAAGCATTATCGCAATCATGTCCTGTACGAGAAAGCTGGTATTTCTCCGATACAGGACTATCTGGTTAAGGTAATGAAGAAGCAGGTAGCCAAAATCCCCAATCATCCAAACCCAATTGTACAGGAACTAACAAATTTTTCCCACTTACCCACTAACAAATATTTATCGCCTTTTTGTATATTAAATTGTCATAGAAAATTCTACCGCGAAGGAATTTTTACTTTTTTCAGGGTAAAAGGAGACAGCTACAGAGGCTAGGAGAGGATGACGGAAGGAGGACTGCAGCCTGCAGGACAGGATATATGCGCCCTGCTTCAGACAAGACCCGAAATAGGGAGACTACAAACAGTACCAGGAAGTGAAGACAGTAGCAACCTGATGTAATATCTAAGTTAGGTAGCTAGTACTTAAGTTAGTTAAGTATTAGAATTACGAAATATTGTTAGTTAATTATAACTAGGTAGCGCTAGCCGTAGTTTAGAAGTAAGTCATATGTTAGTTAGTAATTCATGTATTTAGAAAATAAGAAAACTCAGCTAGATAAATTGAACTCAGGGCCAAAGAAAAGCCCGTAGGAATTATAATCAGGGAATAGGTTTAGATAAGAAAAATATTGTTAGGTTAAGTGTAAAAAATTTATTCAGCGCAAATAAAAAACTTGAACTTGAACGTCATGGTGTTAAAATAAAATGTATTACACAATGCAATTTCAGTCGCAATAAGAACTGCATACTGCATATTTCATACTTCATCAGTCTGACCGCCGCCTTAGAGCTACTGACGGTGCTCATGCCTGCTCACAATGCGATCATGCTGCCATTTTCTCAACGGTTGTACCTTTGAGATCTGACGGCGGGCCACTCGTGAAGGAAAATGCTGGAAGGAAGGAAGAAGAGTTTGATGATGACGAACAGTTTTGCTCCATTTTTTGTGCGCAAACGACGTGAGGCAAGTTGTCAAGTTAATTGAGGAATTAGTGAAAAGTGTTTGATTGAAAGCGTTGGCTAAACACGAAATCCGGGGCGAGCTCCGATTTTTTTCAAACTTGGCTCATTTGTTCTTATTTACACACAAATCACGAATCTAAAATTAATTTTCTGCGCAAACTTATACTTTTCAAGATATTAAACTTTAAGAATCGCGAAATTTGAACTGCACTTCATAACACAATTTGACATTCTCGCAATTACTTCTTCTTTTTAGTATTAAAAAGAGGCTGTGGTAGGTATGTATATACTAACCTTCCGAACATTCGGATTACCAGCATTGCGTTTATTTATTCATTACGCGCGCGTGTGTGTGTGCCCCTGCCAGCCTGCCTGTGTGTGTGTGTGTGTGTTCTTCTTTAATAAAAGTTTTCTATTCCATTCTAAGTAAATGCTGTTTACTACACATCAATTGAATATTCGTAATGAATAAAAAAACGCAATGCTGGTAACCCGAATGTTCGGAAGGTGAGTATATACATACCTACCACAGCCTCTTTTTAATACTAAAAAGAAGAAGAAGAGTTAATTAATTGCGAGAATGTCAAATTGTGTTATTAAGTGCAGTACAAATTTCGCGATTTTAAAGTTTAATATCTTGAAAAGTATAAGTTTGCGCGGAAAATTAATTTTAGATTCGTGATTTGTGTGTAAATAAGAACAAATGAGCCAAGTTTGAAAAAAATCGGAGCTCGCCCCGGATCTCGTGTTTAGTCAAATTTAAGAAAGAACAATTAAAGGGAAAACGATTTACCGGAACTGAAGTTGAGAAAAGAAAGTGAAAAAAATATCTGGAAGTGGGATGTAAGATGCCATAAAGTTTGAGGGCTTCTTTGAAAAATAAGAAAAACCACGGAATCCTGTGGTTGCGCATGGCTAGTTGGGTTCCAGAATTAAAGAGTGGTAGTTTACAGATTGGAAAGCCTTGTTAATGAGCCCCGTTTCCTTTAACTATTATAAGTATTATTAATCTAATTAGTAGTGTTTAGCAGGATAAATATTATTGTTTAACAGGATAAGTACTATTGTTTAGCATGATTAGTATTATTTTTTTTTTGGATAATTATTCTTGTTTATCAGGATAATTATTATTGCTTATAAAAATACGTAAGCTAGTAACTGGTGGATCATGAGGTGAATTAGGATACGATGTGAGCCATTGTATGATTATATTCTCAATTGCTACCGTATTAATTAGTAATAAAATGTTGTTCATAACGTAATGTCGTGCTATAACTTTTTCCCTTCCTCTCTAACTCTTCTGGAGCTCTCTCTTAGCGATGGTTGAATAGGTTCACTACTCCGCTCGCATTTCAGGGACATCACAGGGACACTGAAAAAATTTACTGTCCTCACTGTCATTGGGACGATGGGGCACAGCAGTGAAGACAGAACATCTGCGCCTTCATGTAAGTAGGGGTAAGTAGTGTAAGGGTCCCTTCTGGACCGGATGTAGTGCTACATGTTTGTTTATGTCAGGCACGAAAAGCTTTTTGTATATGGGCAGTGACAGCGGCAGGATTTCTGATACCCATCCCACTAACTCTCCCGCAATGGCAGAGGTGCTAGCGTGCCGCCCGGGATCATCGATGGTAACTGAGTGAGCTGTCAGCTCATGCTGACAGAATTGTCTTCACGTACAAAAATTCATTCGTACGAAAATCGACCATGACAAGGATTACAGGCCACGATCCTTGACAGCGATCTGGAATTATAAATGTAAACACTTACTTTTTGTTGCGACTTCGTCTCTAAATTCGGCACAGCAATCGCAAAATTCATATACATTAGTGCTGTTTTTATTGAGATTTATAATTCGATCCATCCATTGTGATGTGTGATTGTCTGAAAATGAGGAATTTACCACGTTTGTGTTGACGCTTTGGAAAAGCTTCCTATTAGACTTAAAAAGTTGATCTATGATTTGTGATTCTCTCTATAATTGCATCTGTATAAATAATATCAAGTTAAATGCTTAAAGAGTGGCGAAGCGGAACATCGTGGATGCGGCTTTAATGTAGATCCTCAACAAAAACAATGTATGTAAGTTGTTGCCTTTTTCCTGCCTTTGTATAAATATATTGTTTTTTCATATATTTTTTGAAGAAGAAAAAGATGATTTTAAAATGAAATAAACATTAACGAAAGAAACAAATTATTTAGTTAAGTTCGAAAAAATAAGTGATATAGAATAATAAATATCTGACAGAAGCATGTAAGTGAATTAGTTATTGTAGAATAAATCCCGTCGCATGCCTCTGAACGAAGTGCGTTAAACAATTTTAGTCTTTTCATTATCAATTTTTTTTTTAAAGAAAATGAATTAAACAACAGATTTACAGAATCATATGAAATAAATAACTATATAAATAACAAGAGAATATTTAAATGAAAAAAAAACAAAAGGAGTCAATAGGGAATAGGAAATTTACGGAATAAGTTTAAAATAACATTCACGTCATTCGTTTATAATTAAGCATAAAAACAGTAACAGTAACATTACCTTCATTGAAGAGTAGCTTGTAAAGCATTTATTTTGGCTCCGTATTATGATAACTGATAGGATACCTTTCATGTAAGGAACCGTCCAAAGTAGTACATTTTGGTTGAAGAAATTTTTTTTATTACGTAATGGTATACTAAAGTTGTTTTGTTTATCCTTCACTATCCATGAGCTCCTTTCGCTTATTACGACGGTTGTCTAGGTCCGCTGCTCCCCAGTTTCAGGTTTACAGGGGCATCGTATTTCTTTGCCGACGATGCCATGGGAGGCTGGGGAAAGGCATCAGCCCTATCATCAGATACTCACCCAAGCTCAGAAGGTAAGTGATGTATAGTCCCTTCAAGACTAGGTGCGTATTTCGGTTTTCCTCGATTTTTTCTTCATGGAACGAATATTTTTGTTTCTGGTGCGTGGTAGCCCCACAGGTTTTCATTTTTTCACCCACCCCACACTCTCCGCACTTAGCCGAGGCTCTAGCGTGCCAGCCTGACTAAAATGCTACTACGGAGTGAGCTATCAGCTTCAGCTGATAGACAAAACTGAACGTCCATCCATTATTCACTCGCTCATATAGATTCCATAATATACTTTATTTGTGATGAAACTTCGAAAAACTTAAAACATAATTGAATTCTAGTTCCGCTGGACGCCATTTTGTTTGAATTGGCTAGACTAGTAACACCCGCAACTATCTGATGAAAAATGGAAAAATCTACAAACATATCACGGTTACCGTTAGTAATATTTTTTGAGCACTCTTTAATAAGCCAATATCTTGGGCTTAGAACTTCTACAAATCTACAAATCTAAACATTTTTTGGTCCTTCGAGCCGGATCAGTGAATAAAAAGATTATTCAGTCTATGTATATTCTAAGAACGTGCGTTTTCGTCTTTGCGGAACATATAGACGCTCGCTGCCGTCTTTGCGGTCGAAACAAGTGCATAAAAGGGATTTACATTCATTTAGTGTGTGCAACCATACAATTATATCATAATTAAATTGTGAAAAATGTGCTTTGAAAAATACATGTGAACTGTGAAACTTACAGTGACCCTTGGTGAGAAATTCTGATAATTGTATATTAGAAGGGCATATCAAGGTGACAAAAGTTCTAATAGTGCTCCTAACTAAACGATATGCAAGAAAGTATATTAACGTGATCAAGTGTATTACAATAACTTGTGTATTACTAGCCCGTAAAAGATTTCAAATTTGTGCACATCAAGAGCATTCTAGAAGCTAGTTCCATTTATTCAGGATTACTCTTCGTTCTCATTGGACCACTCCTGTAAGTTCGTTCCAGTTATTTCTTTATATTGATTGAAATACAATATGGACAAATTAATTGTTAAGGTTACTACCATAGAGGGTAGAATTACAAAATTTGTAGAAAATGTAAGAAGAACGGGTAAAGAAAAAAGAACTAACGGGATTCTTTCTCCGCGTATTCAGTTGTTAAAAACCTATTGGTCTAATTATCAAAATTTTCATGATACGATGCGTGAGATGGCAACCGCTGAGGAGCTGAAAGATTCATATTTTGAAGATGATACATATTCAGACGTGGAATGCGCATATTCAGAGGCTTGGGAGACATTAACTAATCGGTATGAGAATACAAGACTCTTAGTAAACTCGTATCTAACTGTCCTAACTACAATTCCGATCATGTCGACTGAATCAGCAAATGAGATTCGACGTATTTTAGACAATTTTACGCAAGCCTTAAGAGCTTTGGAAAATTTAGATAGACCGACAAAGCATTGGGATGATTGGCTCGTCTTCATTTTGGCCAATAAACTAGATAACGCAACTCGTAAGGATTGGGAGAATTCGATTATTTCCGTCAGTGAAGTACCATCTTTCAGTCGCTACAAACATTTCTCGTGGGTCGACTGCATACACTAGATGCTATTAAGGGAGTTCAAAAATCGGAGCGCAAGGCAGTTCAAGGAAATCGTCTTCGTTACAATGCCTTAGCCCACCATATTTCGACTAACAAGTCTTGCGTGATATGTCAAGGAAAACACATCTTGATGTTTTGTCCAGTATTTAAAGCCAAATCTACTCAGCAGCGTACAGGGATTGTACAGCATCATAAACTCTGTCTAAATTGTTTAAAATTAGGTCAAAATGCCTATGCTTGTCCCTCCATAAATCGTTGTAAACATTGTAGTCAGAAGCACCATTCAATGCTACATCAAGGCAACGTAGCTGTAGCTTCTAACAGCGAAGTGAATACAAGTATAAGAACAGATAGCGATCTTTCTCTCTCAAATAATCCTGAGACTTCAGTACCAACAAAAGCGTACATTTCGGGAAAAATCACTACAACTACGTCCGTCCTATTAGCCACCGCTATCGTGTCAATACAATCACCAAATGGAAGGACTATTCGAGCTCGAGCACTCTTAGACCAAGGCGCTGAGTCGAGTTTTATTACTGCCTCGCTTTCAAATATGTTACGATTACCCAGACAGAAGGTTAGGATTCCTGTTATTGGAGTAGGAGGCTGCGAAGCAGGAATAGCTGAATCATCTGTAAGGTATGATTTAATTTCTACTACTAACTCTGCGTTCACTTGTACTGTACAAGCATTGGTCCTTTCAAACCTTACAAGTCTCCTTCCGTCGCGTCCTATACCTCGACAAGGGTGGCCGCACATTAGAGGAATGGAGTTAGCGGATCCAGATTACTATGTGTCTTCTCGAATAGATCTGATACTATGAGCTGAAATTTACTCAAATATTCTGCTGAGTGACATTCGACGAGGCCCTTCTGGCTCTCCGATAGCTCAAGAAACCACTTTAGGCTGAATCTTGTTTGGAGCTATCCATAGCAAGTCTGATACATCTAGTTCTGCTATAAATCTTCATTCCACCACAACGGGAGAAGATCTTAATGACCTTCTTAGAAGGTTTTGGGAACTCGACACTATTCGTGAAAGCTCTCGTCTGACGCCTGATGAAGAGATGTGTGAGAACTTCTTCAAACCCACTTAGAAACGTGACATTGATGGACGGTACAGCGTAAAGTTACCAGTAAAACAACCAAATGTCCAATTAGGAGAATCGAAGCATCTGGCGACTGCTGCTCTTCTTCGCATGGAACGACGGTTCGCACAGAATCAGGAGTTGCATAACCTTTACAAGGATTTCATGGATGAATACCTGGATCTGAATCACATGGAGCTTCTACCAGATGAAACGCAAAACGTCGATAGGTACTATTACCTTCCCCACCATGCTGTGCTAAAGCCAAGCAGTACCACAACACAGCTTCGAGGTGTATTCAATGCTTCATAACAAACAAGGACTGGAGTGTCTCTTAATGCAATATTACATATTGGACCGAAACTGCAAAATGATGTAGCTGTTATCATGATGAAATGGCGTGTACATCCATATGTTTTCTCAGCTGACATTGAGAAAATGTATCGTCAAATACGTATCGACCCTGGTGACACTGACCTGCAGCGAATTGTCTGGCGTCAAAACCCTACTCAGCCTATTAAATCTTATCGTCTGTTAACAGTCACATATGGAACAGCCAGTGCACCGTATCTAGCATGCCGCACTTTACTACAACTAGCTGAGGATTATTCCGTTCAGTTTCCGCTTGGAACAAGGATACTTCGTGAGAATTTTTATGTCGCCGATGCACTCTTTGGTGTTTTGATCAAACCGCTGCTGTACAAGCTCGCAATGAGATACGTAACTTCTTTTATGTGGTGGTTTTAAGCTCCGAAAGTGGCTATCTAACAATCAAAACCTACTTTTGGATATCCCTGATGAGGACAAAGAACTTTGCTCTGCTCCACGACTCTTGAACGACGACCAAATTAAAACCCTGGGGATTTACTGGAATCCCTCTACTGATCAGTTTAGCTACCAGATAGTGCCTACTGATAACAAAAGGATTACCAAACGAAGTATTTTGTCCGAAGTCAGTTGTTTGTATGATCCGATGGGATGGTTATCTCCGGTTACGATTACGGCAAAAATCCTTTTACAAAAACTGTGGTGCTCTCGTTTGGACTGGGATGACGATGTTCCCTCTGAGCATTCAAACTTTTGGATTACCTATCGGGAAAACCTCAAAGACATCAATAGCATTTATGTGGATCGCTGGCTAGGGACAACTAGCTTTCAGTTGGCATTAGAACTACATGCATTCTGTGACGCGTCTACTGCAGAATATGGCGCAGTTGTATATTTACGTATCGTACACGACTTAGAGAACATACAAATATCTTTAATTGAGGCAAAGACGAAAGTAAGTCCATTAAAATCAGTATCCCTACCTCGACTGGAACTTTGTGGAGCAGCCTTACTTTCTCAACTAGTATCGTCTGTAATCAAGGCATTGAATCTGGAAGATATATCTGTTCATGCTTGGACGGATTCTATGGTTGTCTTGGCGTGGCTAAATGACCATCCATCACGCTGGAAGACATTTGTGGCCAACAGGACCTCGTTAATTCAACAAACTCTTCCTACTGCTAGGTGGCATCATATTTCGTCAAATGAAAACCCTGCGGACTGCTTGACTCGAGGATTGAAGCCAGTTCAATTAAAGAATCATCACTTGTGGTGGACAGGACCTAATTGGCTGTCAAAGCATTCCAGTCAATGGCCGAATGGCACTATTCAGTCAGAGAAGCACTCAATTTTGGAAGAAAAGCTGCAAACACTAGTCTGCACAGCTCAAAGTGACGATTCCTCTCTTGAATTGCTACATCGTTTTTCATCCTTAACGAATTTACTTATAGTCAGTGCATATATTCGAAGGTTTATTCATAATGCACGATGTGCAAAGAAGTCCGAGCGATGTATAGGCATTCTGAGTCACCAGGAAATAGATTCAGCTCTCTCATGGTGGTTAACAACAATTCAAGACTTGTACTTTCGGAGCGAGATCACAAGCTTGTCCAAAAATTCATCGATATCTTCGAAAAGCAAGTTATGCAGTCTAAGCCCAGTCTTGGATTCGAACCGATTTCTTCGCGTCTGGCAGACTTAAACATTCTATGTTATCATTTAATCAAAAACATCCAATAATTCTACCTAAGGACAGCCATCAAACTCGTCTCATCATCGCTCACTCCCATGACGTAACGTTACACGGAGGCATTCAGTTGACCTTGCAACATATTCGCAACAGATATTGGATACTTGACGGACGGAATAAGGTGAGGCAGTATGTTCGAAGGTGTGTTCGGTGCTTTCGGTATAAGGCAGAGGCAAAAGGTCAAATCATGAGTGACCTTCCTGCAGTCAGTGTTCGTCCATCGAAACCCTTTCTCAATAGCGGTGTAGATTATGCAGGTCCCATACATGTAAAATCAATTAAAGGACGAGGTGGCAAAGTCATTAAAACCTACGTGGCTGTTTTTATATGCCTTGTCACACGGGCTATCCACTTGGAGCTAGTCTTGGATCTATCAGCAGAAGCATTTTTAGCTGCATTTAAGCGATTTGTTGCTCGCCGTGGACACTGCGCTCATCTCTACAGCGACAATGCGACAAATTTTGTGGCAGCCGACAAACAGTTACATCAACACTTGAGGAAACTTATGAACGATTCAGAATCCCCGATTAATATACTTCTGCTCAAGGATGGCACTGAGTGGCACTTCATTCCTCCTGCCACTCCACACTTTGGTTAGATTAGATTAGATTCGTAGAGGGGTGTGTAGGCGTCAGCCTCGCAATGACCGCGACTTAAAAGATCTATTGTGAGTCCCCGTTTCTAGGTTCAGACTGTTAATAAAGTCTAGGATCCTTCTGGGATTGAGGTTCCGTACGTAGTTAGGTGTAGGAAAAGCATGTTCGAGATGGAGTAGTCTCCGCCTGGTCAATGCTTCGCAGTTGCAGAGCAGGTGCTCCGAGGTTTCATGAGCATCCTGGCAAAAGCGGCAGGATGAAGTCTCAGCCAAGCCCATCTTGTTAAGGTGATACCTCAAGGGGCAATGGCCTGAGAAGAGTTCTGTAATTATTTTGAGCTCTGTTTTCTTGAGAAGTAATAGTTCTTTTGTTTTTCCTCCAGAGGTGTCGATAAACTTTTTTGCCTGACGAAGTCCTTGTAGCCTTTCCCAGTATAGGGATTTTTGTTTGTTCTCCCAGTTATTTAGGGCAGCTTTGAGGTAGCACTTTGAGGTGCCACAGAATGGCTCCGGTTCGACAAAGGGAGTTTCCGCTCCTCTTTTGGCTAGGCCATCAGCAATTTCGTTGCCTTTATGGCCCTCATGTCCAGGTACCCACATGAGGATAACTTTGTTTCCTCTTGATAAATCTTTTAGGGTTTGTAGACACTCCCAGACTATCCCTGACTTGATGGTGTAGGACTTTAAGGCCTTGAGGGCAGCTTGACTGTCCGAGAGAATATTAATAGTTGAGGCATTTATGGCTCTGTTAATGCAGGTATTGGCGCATTCTTCTATGGCCAATACCTCGGCCTGGAATACGGTAGGGGTAGAGCCCAGGGCCTTTGATATATGGCATCTGGGGCCGTATACGCCCAGTCCGACTCCACTGTTCGTTTTTGAACCGTCTGTATACCACACCATCGATCCTTGTTGAAAGGACGGTTTAGTGGAACGTCATTGCTGTCGGTTTCCTAAAACCACATCGAATGGTCTTACAAAATCCACCTTGGGTGTGGTTATATCAGATATTGTCGTCATTTGCTCAAAGCGTATCTGTTTTAAGATACTTAAATGACCAACCAGATTCCCTGGTTTTAACTGTTTCTCCTTTTGCAGTCTAATAGCACTGGAGATTGCTTCCTTTTTCACCTGCAGATGTAGGGGTGGAAGGTTTAGTAAGGCTTCCATGGCTGCTGTAGGACAGGTCCTCATGGCACCAGTTATTCCTAGACAGGCAAGCCGTTGTGTTTTTTGAAGCAGAGCCTCAGCCTTCTTTTTATTAGTTTTTGGCCACCATGCGAGGGCCGCATAGGTGACCATGGGTCTAACAACCGTGGTGTACATCCAGTACATCATTTTTGGCTTCAGACCCCATGTTCTGCCAATGAAGCGACGGCACGTGTAGAGAGATCCTATCGCTCTTTCCGTCACTCTAGACAGATGCGAATTCCAGGAAAGTTTCTTATCTAAGGTGACCCCCAGATATTTGACTTCTTCTGAAAATATCAATTCCGTGTTATCGAGAAGAGGAGCCTTTAGTGAAAGCTTTGATCTTCTCGTGAACGGAACGATAACCGTTTTGTTTGGGTTTACACTGAGGCCTTTGGTTAAGCACCAAGTGTGGACTTTAGAAAGGGCTTTTTGCATGAGGTCGGATATGACTTGGTCATGCTTGCCCCGTATCGTGACTACTAGGTCATCCGCGTAGCCTTGTGCGGTAAAACCCGAACTGGTCAGCTTCTCTAAGAGATCATCAATCACGATCGACCATAGAAGTGGAGAGAGAACTCCTCCTTGTGGGCAGCCTTTAGCTGCAGTGATCGTGACTGAACAGTTTCCTAGAGTAGTAGTTATCCTCCTGCTTCTAAGCATGGAGTCTATCCAATTAACCGTGGGGGGCTCGAAGCCCTTGTCCTCGGCAGCTGATTTAATTGCTTCGAAGGAGGTGTTATCAAAAGCACCTTCTATGTCTGCAAATGCACATAAGGCCACCTCTTTTGCTTCAAGAGCTTTTTCGAGGTCTTTAACCAAAGTGTGGATGGCAGTCTCGGTAGACTTGTCTGCTTGATAAGCGAATTGCTTAGAATGAAGTGGTGATTTAATCAAAACTTCACTTCGAATATGTAGGTCTAGGATTTTTTCCATGGATTTAAGTAAAAATGACGAGAGACTAATGGGTCGGAACGATTTGGCTAGAGAGCTAGCTCTTTTTCCTGCTTTGGGTATAAATACCACCCTGACGTCTCTCCAGCATTGGGGAATATACCCCAGAGCGTAACTGGCTCGAAAAATGTTTTGTAGTGGAACAAGTATTTCTTCAACCCCTTGCTGTAGTAAAGCAGGAAAGATGCCGTCCCCTCCAGCAGATTTAAAGGGTTTAAACGTACCAACGGCCCATCTAACCTTGTTAGGAGTGAAGATTCTTCCCGCAAGGCTCTTACTCCTGTTAGAGACCCTGTAATTGCCCACCTCAATTGGGTCTGGAGCTACTATTCCTTGAACGGGACTGGTAGAGTCGGGGAAGTGAGTTTCTAATAAGAGCCTGACTGTTTCCTCACAACTCTCGGTATAGTTCCCATCTTCTTTTTGAAGTGAGCATATACCATTCGTGTGATCCTTCGAAAGTACCTTATGGAGCCTGGTAGCTGCGGGCAGTTGATCTATGCCATCGCAGAAGGTCCGCCAGGTTCTTCTTTTAGATTTTCTTAATTCTATGTTATATTCCGTTAGAGCCTTTTTATATTCTCCCCAGGTACCAGAGAGCTTGGCCACGTCTGATGCCGCTTTGGCATGATGGAGATTTATCTGGAGGCAACTTAGATGATGATTAGTCATGACTAGGATGACTTTTTATGGCCGCTAGCAGCCTTGATAGGAGATCCTTTCGGATTTCCTTTTTTGCCCTGCTTCGTACGGGCAGGAGGAGGCTTCTTCTTAGTGCCTTCGGACTTCTTTGCGGAAGTCCCCGGTTTAGCCTCTGCAGTTCCGACTGCTTTACTGGGGCCAGCCTTAGCCTTGACAGAAAGTTTAGGCCTGCTGGTTCCTGATGTCGATGGCTGAGGCTCATCAGTCAGAGTTTTAATCTGACCTTGGCCATCCCCAGCCTCCGCCACAGTCTTTACTGCCCCACCCTTGGGCCTAAGTTGGACTGAGCCGAACTTGTACCCAATTGTGTAATGAGCCTTTTTTAGCTCCTCCATGGACGTATGGTCCACGGAGAAGGTTAGCTCTGTTACGTGTGGTTTTTGTGTCTTGCGTAACACAATCCACTCTGACACCTTTAACCCCGCGTTCTGACCCTCGATGTAGTCGAGAATCAAGTCCGTAGGGTCCTCAGCGCTGTTGGGAAAGTATCCCACAAGAACTTGTGGGCGAGGAATTTCACTTTCCTCGACCATGACAAGGTTAGCTCCTTCCCAGGGTTTTAGCTCCCCAACTACACCTTTTAGCCACGTCACGGTGTCCTGATTGGCGCAGTTGATGACCATCCACCCTGGTCTAAATGTGGAGCCCAGGAATCTTGGCTTCAGGGGGCTTTGTTTTCTAGCCGCGATCTCTCTCAAGATAGCACTCTGTACGGACTTCAATTGATCCATGTTGAGTGCCACCTCAGGATAACCGACGGGAAGAATACCCACCCGAACGCTCTCTGCAACCTCTTTATAGGAGGCCTGCTTACGCAAAGGCTGGGAGACGCGCTTCTTTGAAGGATTCTCCGTTGCTGCCTTGCTGCGTTTGGCGCTAGGTTGCTCCACTTTAGGAGAAGAGTCGTCAGAGCGAGTCCGTTTTTTAAGACTCTCCTCATTCCGCTGTTCTATCTGAAGTGCAGCAATCCTTCTAGCCTCTGCCTCTGTGTGGCCATGTTTTAAAAGCCATTTAAACCTTTTTTTGGCCGCGCCACTGAGTTTTGGCTTGCGCTCTTTGGATGTGGGAACTTCAGTATTCCCGCTGTCCTGTTGGCTATGGTCTGGTGATCTAAGGAGATCCTCCTCGTCTAGGGGGAGTGTATCCATCGCATAGCCGTCAGATGAAGGACTTGTAATGTCCTGAAAATGTTCGGGTTCGTTAAGAGCCCCGGATTGGGTTTTTGGTACATTTAGAGGTGCACCTCCCTCAGAAAAAACGGGCTTATCTATTTTGGTCCCACGAGTATGCTCGGAAAGGTTGGTCCATCTCAGCAGAGCCGGCATGCCGAGATAAGGCTAAGGTTGAAACCGGAGGTCGCCTGGTATCCCGAGTCCATCGTTATAAGACACACTCACGCAGGGCCATTCATCCCATAGGCACGATTTTTTACACCTGTGATTGCGGGTTTTATCGAGTTTTCCTCTCTATATCCGCCGTATTCAGTCAGGTAGCCAGCTGCACCCCAGGGGATGCCCACCAGCTGCCTGTGCAGGAACACCTCGGGCAGGATGTGACTCTTCGTCACGTACGGACGGTCTTGACAGAGTGCCTTGCATGGCAAGGTCCTCCCCTGGTAGGCGTTAACGTAATTAATCACCTTTACCTTGTTCCCTCTCCACACTTTGGTGGTATCTGGGAGGCAGGTGTGAAATCACTAAAATACCATCTTAGGAGAATTATTGGTGACCATCTTCTCTCAATCGAAGAAATGTTAACACTGCTAGCAAAAATTGAAGCGTGTCGATTTTTCTGCGCTTACACCAGGTCACTTCCTTATAGGTGAGAGCCTGCTCACTATACCAGAGCCTAGTACTATCGATATATCTACTAATCGGTTACAACGTTGGCAGCTCGTCCATCATATGGTTGAACAACTTTGGAAACGGTGGTATAAGGAATATGTACATCACTTACAACTTCATTACAAATGGACGGATAAACGGGACTCAGTCAAAATAAACGATCTCGTCTTAGTTAAGGATGAGCGCGTTCCACCTTCGAAATGGATACTTGCACGAACCGCAGAGTTTCATCCTGGGCCTGACGGAAATATTCGTGTCGTCACAATCAAACATCAAGGTGGATTTAGCAAACGACCTATTACTAAACTTTGTGTGCTTCCTATTAGTTTTTAAAACTTGAAGAAGACTGGTCATGGCGGGCGGAGGGTGCATTCAAAATCGTTCGTGGCATCACGATGGCGGGCGGAATGTTAGAAGTCATAATAAAAACTTCCCTGTTGAAACATCAATGCTGACATCACTCAACCATCAGATTAAGTTCCTAAGTTAGTCAAGTACATTAAAATTATTTGTATGTAACCATGTGACTATCGCATTCTTTAGTTATCTATAACTGTTATGATTTACAAATTTGCTCTTCAAATCGAGTTCTGATGATGCCCAGCTGCATTAATTACTTTGTATTACATTTTTTTTGTATTGCACATTTTTGTTACCGGTAGCTCACATTTTTTAGTCTAGCTCTAGATTTTGACCAGACAGCTTTGTCATCGCGCTCGCTATTCAATAAATTAATGTTAAATCGAGACTTCTCGCATTTTTTTTTTGTAAAGTTCCTTTTCCGTTTTCCACAAATCTAAACAGTGACACACCCTCGAACGAGTGTTTATCTGCGGTCGGAGGGAGATATTAAGGGCAGACGAAGTTCTGCAATCAGTTTGTTGGGTTGCTGGTTGCAGCGGCTTGTCCGACTCATATCGAAAGAGAAAGAACGAGGAGCGCTGGCAACTGGCTTTTTGAGCTGCTAGCCTATGAGTGCACCTCTGGCTTTCGATACCGAGACCGACGTCGAATTCTGTCCAAGAACTGGCAGTTCTTCGGGGATGTGCCTCTGAATTATCACGCCCAGCGTCCGACCAAGCCTCCGTCACTTTCTCAAAACCAGCACCGTATCCCTGTTGACAGAATTATTAATCGTGGTTCGGGTCACACATTGAACGCACGCAGCGATGTTATAAGCCCGGCTAGCTCAGTCGACCATTTTTCAGTGTCGTCTGGTCCACAGGCGGAACATATGACCCTGCCCTGCTATAGTCGCAGCGTGCTGCACCTGCATCACTTAGCCGACGGTCACACTGATGTAGTACGAAGTATATAGCATGCAACACGCAGTATGCAGTACTTACTTTAGGTTGCGATGTTGTTCAAATTGAAGCAGTATTGAATGCAACACCAATATTTAAAATGTCTTTGTCAGAGGAAGAAGTTATAATTTTTTGATGGTTTTTAAGACGCTTGTCACTTGTACTTTTACTATAGTCCTTTTTTATGTAATCCCACAAACAATCGTGTTTTTCCACCACTTCTACAAATTTTATATTGAAAGCAATATCTTCAGCCATTTTCACAAAAAAAAAATCGCAAAATGACGAAATAATTTGTTTTCTTGTTTCTTTTTCTTTTTAAACAGTAATCGACAAACTAAAAGCCGAATAATTTTTCTGTTTAAGTGACTTATCGCTTCAACTTCTCAGTACATACTGCACTAGTAGATACTACATGCAACAAGCACCGACAGCTGCATGCGATTTCTACTGCTACTTCGTCAATGTGACCGCTTTTCATGGTGTTAAAGGCATTCATTAAGTGAGTCATTGATTCATTGATTCGTGAGCGAGCGACCGAATAGTGAACATCGAGCGGACTAAAGAAATTAGTAGAAAAACATCAAAGTGGATATCATCGAAGGAACCGCAATTCTCATATTTTGCCGACGGCATTTCATGCACAAGTGCGTGAATGAGAACTGTGTATATGTGAGTGTATGAAGTTAGTGATTAGTGCTTGTAAGAGTACATATATATGTACAAACAAAGACGCTTATATAATAAACACTAAGAGAGTGTGGTGATAAGGACACCTTTTATTACTGTGTGTGCGTGTGAGAAAAGACTCAGTAAGGTAAGTGAAGTTTAGGTAAATCAAAATGACTGATAAGGAGCAAACTGAAAGCTTTGACATGGAGCTAAAAATCCTGTCAAGGGCATTTGCAAGACGGATGAAGCAGATGTGCGAAACTAAGCGCATGTCGGAGGATGAGATTACCAAGACGGTGGAGAATAGAATCATCATGCAAAAGCTCTGATCTTGAAAACCAACAAGATGAATTTATGGATGCCGATGACACGGAAGTATTGGACAGAAGCAAAGTCGTCAACGAGAAAAGGATGAGGATGATGACAGTGAGAACTCTGGAGATATATCAACATCAGCAAGTGACGACAGCTATAAAGTAGTTTTGAACAAGAGGAGGCCAAAGACTCAACTGTCGAACAACGTGGAGAAGAAGGGCAAGCAGCTACATCAGAAAGGAAAAGGGGATCAAGAGGCGCTTACTGGGAATTACTATCGACTGATCCAGCCAGCGGAAAAACCAGAGAAACCAAAGACCAAGGTAGCCAGCAGCAAGACCGATGCAGCACCAACGGAGAGGAAGATCGCAAAGCCCCCACCAATCATCTGCTACAATTTAAATGTAGCGAAATTCTTCGAGAGGCTCGAGAAGTTGGAGAAGCGCCCTAAGTTCTTCTTAAAGAACAATAATAAGACGAAATCAACACTGAAGCCAGCCACAGAAGAGGACCACCAGGTTATCTTCAACATAGTGAAGGCAATCAAGGTAGATTGCTTCACATTTACACCCAAGAACAACAGAAAATTGACCTTGGTGCTTAAAGGAATTCAATGCAGCTTCGACCCGAAAGTGGTAGCAACAGCGTTGGAGAAGGAGCTACCAGGAATAAAGGTGACTATGGTTTCGCACCTCGTAACTCCCGCTATAAGGAAAAGCGGACGCCTCGTAGACTCCTATGTGGTTAACTTCGAGGCTGAAACGGATGTCAACCGGGTCATCAAGGTAGACAGAATCCTACATCAAGCCGTTCACTGGGAGCGGTTTCAGAACAGTGGTATTTCGCAGTGCAAGAATTGCCAGAAATACGGCCATGTAGCCAGTAACTGCGGTACTGCATACCGATGTGTGAAATGCAACGTCAGACATGGACCAGGTGCCTGCACCAGGGACACATCAAAAGGTAAACCCTATTGCATTAACTGCAAACAGGAGGGACACCCGGCAAACTACAGAGGCTGCCCGAAATATAAGGAGCTCCTGGAGAGGAAGAAAGCAGCGGTCCAGACAAAGAAGCAGAGGGAAGAATCTTTCAGGGAGTCTGCACGAAACTATGTGAAGCCCGGTAAGTCTTTTGCACAAATCCTCTCTTCTAATATTTCAGGTACGCACATAGGAAGGAAGAACCAGGAAGCCGTCCCCAGGCCCCAGACTGCAGGCAATCCAAAACCCTCTTCACCCAGTGCCTTGGGAGCAGACACGTTCTGCAATCAGGAGGCAAAATCACTCTTTGGCTGTGATCTATTCGGCCTTATGGCCAAAATCAACACTTTCCTTCCTAGCTATAGGAAGCTGACTTCCATTCCGGAAAAACAAAGCGCTTATCTTCAATTCGCGTTTTCGCTATGCGGAAGCAGAAATTAAGCGAACTGAAGGCGATTGCCCTCAATGTCAACTCCCTTGTGTCTCACGGGAAACGAGTCTCCCTAAATCTTTTTCTGGAGGAGCACCGTCCCCATTTCATGTTTCTTTCAGAGACAAATCTAAAAGCAAGAAAGACACAGAGTGTCTTTAGAAAAATATTCTCTGCTCAGAAATGACGCAGGTGAAGGTAAGCGTGGCACCGCTATTCTCATTAAGAAAAATCTCCACTTCGAACCCACCCAGATTAACCTTTCCAACTTTGAGAGTACGTCTCTTAAGATAAACCTTGATTCCGGTGAAACTCTTCTACTTGTTTCACTCTACATTCCGTGCCATACTCCAGCCTCCCGAGTACGTAGTGATCTGATCGCGCTGAACGCCTTTTCTCAACAATTCACATATACGATTGTTGGAGGCGATTTCAATGCTAAACACAGCTTATGGAACGATCCCACGACCAACTTAGCTGGAACGATCATAGCTAAATGGTTGGAAGATAATATCCACAACCAGAATTTTATTGCTGTCTTCCAGGATACACCAACCTTCCCCAAAAGTGGCTCTTTTCTAGACTTTTTCCCCGTTTCTGACAATCTCATAAACATTCTCCCCCAAATTAGAAATTTTACCTGTCAGGCCCATATCTCTGATTTTGACCATTTGGCAGTAGAATTAAAAATAGCTCTACAGAGAGAATTCCCCGCGAGCACACTAATTGCTCCAGCAATTTCGTCCCTGACCAATGTCGACTGGCCACAGTTTCAGGACAGACTGAGTAGCCTACTCCCCAACTTCTTGTCAGATCAGCATAGAAATCTGTGTAATACAGAAATAGACTTCGATGTTGAATTGCTGACAACTGCTCTTCAGGACAACATAGCGTTTTTCTCCACTACGCACCAACCTAATAACTACCGGTATAAGAACCTTCCGCCCAGAATCCAAGAGCTGTACAAGTATAGGCAAAAGTTAAAGAAAACCTTGAACAGAATTTACCGGCGAAATCTGAATACACAGAACCCGGAATATTCATCTTTACTCTCCCAAATTAGGTGTCTGTCGATAATCATTGACGAGCAAACCCGTACCTTTGTCGATGAACAATTTCGCGAGAGGTTGAAAGCTATTAAGCCAGGTCCGCGAGCTTTTAGCGAAATCAACAAAGTATGTAGCAGGAAAGCCCAAGTCCCTGAAAAACTACTCGATGGCAACAACTGCTTAAATTCTCCTGAAGAGAAAAGCAGTGCCTTCGCCAACTACTTTGAGTCAACCTTCAAAAGCTCGCCTCCAACTCATCTCCCTAACTTTCATAGGCAAGTCTTAACTGAAGTAGAAAATTTTGAGACACAAAATACCTCACCAATGGCAGAATTTAGTCTTGAAAATCCAGCTGGAAATCCAAATGACCAGCAAATATACACCAGCCCGCTTCATCTAGCTGCCCTTATTCGCTCACTCAACAATAAAAAGTCGAGTGGCCCAGATGGTATACCGAACTTCATAATACGGAAGTTACCACCGGTGGCAATCGAAATGCTAACAATAATCTTCAACAATTGTATAAACAATTGTTACTTCCCCAACAGCTGGAAAGTGTCTAAGATAATACCAATTCCGAAGAAGGCATCTTCTAAAAGCATCTCGGAATTCAGACCGATTTCACTAATCTCCAACTTGGGAAAACTTCTGGAGAGATTAGTGAAATAGCACATTGATGACACTTGCGTGGAGAAGGAGATGGAGCAGCATCAGCAATTTGGATTCAAGGCCATGCACTCCACTCTGCACCCACTATTAAAATTTCACACTGATGTGACCCAAGCTCTTAATAAAAAGACACATACTGTGGCCTTCGACTCCATCTGGAGAGAAGGTCTTATCTCCAAACTGATTGGATTTCAGTTCCCACCCTACCTCATTCGGATGATAAATAGCTTCATATCTCAGAGACAATTCTTTGTGGAAATAAAGAATTGCATATCTGCGCATAAGAACATAAAAGCGGGCGTCCCGCAAGGCTCAGTACTCGGGCCATTCCTCTTCAATCTGTTCACGTTTGACCAACCGCAGACTAATGGATGACTCATTAACGTATGCGCACTCTAAGTCCCCCAAATTGGCGACAAGGAAAGTGGGTGATCATATTGCCAAGCTTTACGAGTACTATCGTAAATGGGGCATAAAGATCAACGTCCCTAAATCGAGTTTACTCTGCATTAGAACTGCACGTTCACGCAGAGGCGTATGTCAAAACGCAAGAAACATCGAAATCACCATCAATAATGAAGTGATAAAACCCACTAAGAGCGTCAAATACCTAGGTATAAATTTCGATGAACGTTTCAAGTTCAACCCTCACGCAAAAGCAGTTGCTAGGAAAGCAAACTTTGCACTCAGCATGGTCAGTCCTATAATGAGATATAGGAATGGACTCACTCTGAGCACGAAACTACTGATGTACAAGCAGCTCATTAGGCCCACCTTAACGTACTCGTTTCCCATATGGCACACTATTTCGTCAACCTATATGGATATCCTTGCGAGATTCGAGAGGAAAACGCTCCGAATCTGCACTGGACTCTACCGAAGGCCCTGTGGAAAGCATTATCGCAATCATGTCCTGTACGAGAAAGCTGGTATTTCTCCGATACAGGACTATCTGGTTAAGGTAATGAAGAAGCAGGTAGCCAAAATCCCCAATCATCCAAACCCAATTGTACAGGAACTAACAAATTTTCCCCACTTACCCACTAACAAATATTTATCGCCTTTTTGTATATTAAATTGTCATAGAAAATTCTACCGCGAAGGAATTTTTACTTTTTTCAGGGTAAAAGGAGACAGCTACAGAGGCTAGGAGAGGATGACGGAAGGAGGACTGCAGCCTGCAGGACAGGATATATGCGCCCTGCTTCAGACAAGACCCGAAATAGGGAGACTACAAACAGTACCAGGAAGTGAAGACAGTAGCAACCTGATGTAATATCTAAGTTAGGTAGCTAGTACTTAAGTTAGTTAAGTATTAGAATTACGAAATATTGTTAGTTAATTATAACTAGGTAGCGCTAGCCGTAGTTTAGAAGTAAGTCATATGTTAGTTAGTAATTCATGTATTTAGAAAATAAGAAAACTCAGCTAGATAAATTGAACTCAGGGCCAAAGAAAAGCCCGTAGGAATTATAATCAGGGAATAGGTTTAGATAAGAAAAATATTGTTAGGTTAAGTGTAAAAAATTTATTCAGCGCAAATAAAAAACTTGAACTTGAACGTCATGGTGTTAAAATAAAATGTATTACACAATGCAATTTCAGTCGCAATAAGAACTGCATACTGCATATTTCATACTTCATCAGTCTGACCGCCGCCTTAGAGCTACTGACGGTGCTCATGCCTGCTCACAATGCGATCATGCTGCCATTTTCTCAACGGTTGTACCTTTGAGATCTGACGGCGGGCCACTCGTGAAGGAAAATGCTGGAAGGAAGGAAGAAGAGTTTGATGATGACGAACAGTTTTGCTCCATTTTTTGTGCGCAAACGACGTGAGGCAAGTTGTCAAGTTAATTGAGGAATTAGTGAAAAGTGTTTGATTGAAAGCGTTGGCTAAACACGAAATCCGGGGCGAACTCCGATTTTTTTCAAACTTGGCTCATTTGTTCTTATTTACACACAAATCACGAATCTAAAATTAATTTTCTGCGCAAACTTATACTTTTCAAGATATTAAACTTTAAGAATCGCGAAATTTGAACTGCACTTCATAACACAATTTGACATTCTCGCAATTACTTCTTCTTTTTAGTATTAAAAAGAGGCTGTGGTAGGTATGTATATACTAACCTTCCGAACATTCGGGTTACCAGCATTGCGTTTATTTATTCATTACGCGCGCGTGTGTGTGTGCCCCTGCCAGCCTGCCTGTGTGTGTGTGTGTGTGTTCTTCTTTAATAAAAGTTTTCTATTCCATTCTAAGTAAATGCTGTTTACTACACATCAATTGAATATTCGTAATGAATAAAAAAACGCAATGCTGGTAACCCGAATGTTCGGAAGGTTAGTATATACATACCTACCACAGCCTCTTTTTAATACTAAAAAGAAGAAGAAGAGTTAATTAATTGCGAGAATGTCAAATTGTGTTATTAAGTGCAGTACAAATTTCGCGATTTTAAAGTTTAATATCTTGAAAAGTATAAGTTTGCGCGGAAAATTAATTTTAGATTCGTGATTTGTGTGTAAATAAGAACAAATGAGCCAAGTTTGAAAAAAATCGGAGCTCGCCCCGGATCTCGTGTTTAGTCAAATTTAAGAAAGAACAATTAAAGGGAAAACGATTTACCGGAACTGAAGTTGAGAAAAGAAAGTGAAAAAAATATCTGGAAGTGGGATGTAAGATGCCATAAAGTTTGAGGGCTTCTTTGAAAAATAAGAAAAACCACGGAATCCTGTGGTTGCGCATGGCTAGTTGGGTTCCAGAATTAAAGAGTGGTAGTTTACAGATTGGAAAGCCTTGTTAATGAGCCCCGTTTCCTTTAACTATTATAAGTATTATTAATCTAATTAGTAGTGTTTAGCAGGATAAATATTATTGTTTAACAGGATAAGTACTATTGTTTAGCATGATTAGTATTATTTTTTTTTTGGATAATTATTCTTGTTTATCAGGATAATTATTATTGCTTATAAAAATACGTAAGCTAGTAACTGGTGGATCATGAGGTGAATTAGGATACGATGTGAGCCATTGTATGATTATATTCTCAATTGCTACCGTATTAATTAGTAATAAAATGTTGTTCATAACGTAATGTCGTGCTATAACTTTTTCCCTTCCTCTCTAACTCTTCTGGAGCTCTCTCTTAGCCATGGTTGAATAGGTTCACTACTCCGCTCGCATTTCAGGGACATCACAGGGACACGGAAAAAATTTACTGTCCTCACTGTCATTGGGACGATGGGGCACAGCAGTGAAGACAGAACATCTGCGCCTTCATGTAAGTAGGGGTAAGTAGTGTAAGGGTCCCTTCTGGACCGGATGTAGTGCTACATGTTTGTTTATGTCAGGCACGAAAAGCTTTTTGTATATGGGCAGTGACAGCGGCAGGATTTCTGATACCCATCCCACTAACTCTCCCGAAATGGCAGAGGTGCTAGCGTGCCGCCCGGGGTCATCGATGGTAACTGAGTGAGCTGTCAGCTCATGCTGACAGAATTGTCTTCACGTACAAAAACTCATTCGTACGAAAATCGACCATGACAAGGATTACAGGCCACGATCCTTGACAGCGATCTGGAATTATAAATGTAAACACTTACTTTTTGTTGCGACTTCGTCTCTAAATTCGGCACAGCAATCGCAAAATTCATATACATTAGTGCTGTTTTTATTGAGATTTATAATTCGATCCATCCATTGTGATGTGTGATTGTCTGAAAATGAGGAATTTACCACGTTTGTGTTGACGCTTTGGAAAAGCTTCCTATTAGACTTAAAAAGTTGATCTATGATTTGTGATTCTCTCTATAATTGCATCTGTATAAATAATATCAAGTTAAATGCTTAAAGAGTGGCGAAGCGGAACATCGTGGATGCGGCTTTAATGTAGATCCTCAACAAAAACAATGTATGTAAGTTGTTGCCTTTTTCCTGCCTTTGTATAAATATATTGTTTTTTCATATATTTTTTGAAGAAGAAAAAGATGATTTTAAAATGAAATAAACATTAACGAAAGAAACAAATTATTTAGTTAAGTTCGAAAAAATAAGTGATATAGAATAATAAATATCTGACAGAAGCATGTAAGTGAATTAGTTATTGTAGAATAAATCCCGTCGCATGCCTCTGAACGAAGTGCGTTAAACAATTTTAGTCTTTTCATTATCAATTTTTTTTTTTAAAGAAAATGAATTAAACAACAGATTTACAGAATCATATGAAATAAATAACTATATAAATAACAAGAGAATATTTAAATGAAAAAAAAACAAAAGGAGTCAATAGGGAATAGGAAATTTACGGAATAAGTTTAAAATAACATTCACGTCATTCGTTTATAATTAAGCATAAAAACAGTAACAGTAACATTACCTTCATTGAAGAGTAGCTTGTAAAGCATTTATTTTGGCTCCGTATTATGATAACTGATAGGATACCTTTCATGTAAGGAACCGTCCAAAGTAGTACATTTTGGTTGAAGAAATTTTTTTTATTACGTAATGGTATACTAAAGTTGTTTTGTTTATCCTTCACTATCCATGAGCTCCTTTCGCTTATTACGACGGTTGTCTAGGTCCGCTGCTCCCCAGTTTCAGGTTTACAGGGGCATCGTATTTCTTTGCCGACGATGCCATGGGAGGCTGGGGAAAGGCATCAGCCCTATCATCAGATACTCACCCAAGCTCAGAAGGTAAGTGATGTATAGTCCCTTCAAGACTAGGTGCGTATTTCGGTTTTCCTCGATTTTTTCTTCATGGAACGAATATTTTTGTTTCTGGTGCGTGGTAGCCCCACAGGTTTTCATTTTTTCACCCACCCCACACTCTCCGCACTTAGCCGAGGCTCTAGCGTGCCAGCCTGACTAAAATGCTACTACGGAGTGAGCTATCAGCTTCAGCTGATAGACAAAACTGAACGTCCATCCATTATTCACTCGCTCATATAGATTCCATAATATACTTTATTTGTGATGAAACTTCGAAAAACTTAAAACATAATTGAATTCTAGTTCCGCTGGACGCCATTTTGTTTGAATTGGCTAGACTAGTAACACCCGCAACTATCTGATGAAAAATGGAAAAATCTACAAACATATCACGGTTACCGTTAGTAATATTTTTTGAGCACTCTTTAATAAGCCAATATCTTGGGCTTAGAACTTCTACATTTGTTCAATATTCCGGAAGAATTTCAGAAGCCGTTGCAATTAGGTATATACCCATATTGCCGCAGAGTAAAACGTAGTAACTAGTCTCAATTTTTCACTGGACAATATCTAATTATTGTTTCAAATATTGTGAAAATTGTCTCCAAATTGTATAACTGAAATAGAGAACATCACAGATTTATCAGCCAAGAATGCTTGATATAAAAATAGTTTATTAAATTTTTTAGTAATACATATACATATAATATCAAAATGAGGAGCGTAACACTAAATCCGGACAGATAATCTTTATTCTTCCTAAAAATTGCCAATTATGTAAATAACAATTTATTCAGTATTAATTTTTACATTAAAATACTGTTTACAGCTAAATACAATGTCACAAACTCTGTTATTAGACTACTAGCAGCAAATCCGGCTCTACATTATGTTAACTATGTATATTGCATTCAATTAACATTGCCTTAAATAAAACCAAACAAACAGAAAAGTCCTCAAAATATACATGCATGTTTATGTAATAAAATATTATGTATACTAAATATTTTGTATTGATAAAAATAATTTTTAAAAAATGTGCATTGATAGCTTTGCCTTCGTCCTAGTGTGTTTTGCTTTGGAGAAAACTGCAACTGAAAGACATTACTGTATTGAAGTGTGGAATCTACAGCACAAATTACAAGTCGTAAAATGTATAAAAAATGAACATTCTTGAAATAAATTAACTGAAAACAAACCAAATTTAAAAATATTCTATTATTACGCTAATATGTGCCATTAAATGCACTTTGATCTTATCATATTTTGGTGTTCTCGAACGATATCATTTATCTTCAACCTTTTCACCATCTCCATAGAATTTTGGCTGTAAGAAACCAAAGAAACTGCCATTAAATACAACCATATTTTATTTAAATAGTAATATAACAACTAAAGACAATAAAACATTCCATATATTATATTAGCGGAAATCAAGCGGATACATTTAAACATTATAAACTATGTAGCTCTATGTCAGATGTTCTTAACACTACTGTATTGTCACATTTCAATAATATTCAAACAGACGGACGCAAATGTAATCTTATACGAGCTATCTTATTAATTAATATAAAAAATAATTTTTTTTTTTTAGCAACTATGAAACGGTCGAAAAACGACAGTTTTCCTGTTATCTATGACTCAATACCTACTAGCCCTGATAATATCAAAATTATAGCTATAGAAACTTAGAAGTTCATGGTGTGGGAGGGGGATATTTTTTGCACATTTTAGAATCCTCGAATGTGGCCCTTTCAAACGAAAATCTTATACCATAAAAAACGACTTTCTGAGGAGACCAACGGACACCCATTAAAAATCAGAACAAAAATATTTCATTGTCAAAATTTGAAATTCCTACGTCACGTCGTTTTCGAGAGAAAAGTCTGTGACCGACAGACAGACAGACGGTGATCTTGTACGGTTTCCGCTGTTTTCATTTTCAGGCACGAAGCCCTAAATCCGTAATTCAGTACTAAGATACACATAAGATACTCGACTTTTCTGGTTGGTTTAATATTCTTATTAACATACCATTCGATAAAATTATTAAGAACTACGATTTTATATATATGGTATGTTATAAATATATAAGAAAAAAAAACAAAAACAAAAAAATCTGCAGCGTAGTTTCCAGTTTTACCCGTCCAGATCGAAGTAGTTTACTATTTTTTGCGATTGGAAATAAAGAACTGCAACATCCCATGTTTTTGAACAGTTCAATTGGTGAGCCCGACAATCCTAGGAAAGGTATCCCCCATCAGTAGTAAGTTACCTTTTCTCTAGAATCAGGCCGTTCTATTGAAATTCACGAATAACAATAAACAGAAACTGAAAATTTAGTTTGAAAAAGGATAAAGAAGAAGTTAGAAGACAGAATATTTGAGATCATTTTAAGAAAATAATTAAAAGATAGAATATTTTAAGAAAGATTAAGAAAATAATTAGAAGAAAAAATATTTGAAGAAATATTAAGAAGATAATAAAAAAAAAGAACATTTGCTAAAAAGTAGCGAAAAAAAATTATAGAAGAAAGAATTTGACTTCAAGGGTGTGAGGATGAGATCGACTTACAGCTCGTGTCGTGCGCATAGGAGGAATTCTACAAGGGATCAGGCTAGAAAATTTCTCCAGAGCAATGACCATAGAAGTAGCGAGAAAAGAGAGACAGACATCCGACGTTACGCTAGTTGATATTGATATGTCTTCGCTAATAAGCCGAAAGGCCTTCTTTTTGACTTTGTCTAACGCGGACACTGTAGTACGTCCAGCTGCTGTCCAAATATGGGAGTTATACTCTAATGTAGGCCTGATATGAGATTGTAGATTTGCGCCAAGTCTGATGGAGTAAAATATATCTTGCATCTTTGTAAAAGGCCCAGGCATTTCATCGCGTTTTGGGAATACCAAAAATGTGATCGGACCAACTAAGATTGTTGGATATTTTAATGCCTAAGATGTTAAGAGATGCTGAATTCGAGATATATTCTCCATCGACGGAAATGGATTGAGTGGGAGTTGGAGTACGTTTAAGTGATAACAGACAACATTGCGTTTTGGAACCATTAAACAAGACCCGATTCGCTCTGCCCCAAGCGAGTATTTTTGTGAGGTCATAGTTTAGAGAACTGAACATGTGGCTTCGTTTGTCAGCTACAACATTCGTACGGGAATCAACTATAGAGCCGAACGAGTACACAAAATCAGGGGTGCTGTCGTCTGCAAAACTATGAATAGGATTGGAAGTGAGAGTTAGCAGATTATTAATAAAAATGAGGAAAATAGTAGGAGAGAGCACAGAATCTTGTGCTACACCGGCATGGATTATAAAACGGTCAGAAGTAACTTCGTCCAATATAACTTGAATTGAACGGCGGGAAAGAAAGCTTTTAAGCAATTTTAAGAATATAGGGTCTAGATCTAATGCCTGAAGCTTAGCTAAAAGAGCAGGATACAAGTCGCCACACTCGATCGAAGGCCTTCGAGATATCTAATGCGATGATGTCATATTCGTCAAAATTATGGAGACATTGATTCCAACACTCGGTAAGGAATGTTAGTGAATTTCCGGTAGAGCGGCCAGCACGTAAGGCGTATTTGCGATCGTTAATAAGGTGATTAGTTTCCAGATATTTCATCAATTGGGTGTTGATGACTGTTTCGAAAACCTTCGAAAGAATCGAAGTAAGGACAATTGGTCTATAATTTGAGGGAGTGCTTGCCTCTCCTTTTTTTGATATTTGCTGAACATGTGCAAGTTTCCATGCCGAAGGAAAGACTCCTGACGAATGGGACAGGTGAAATAGTTTGCGTAGCGGTTTAGCTAAAGTAGAGGCGCAGCACTTGAGTATTAAGGGCGAAATACCAACAGGCCCAGCAGCCTTAGACACATTGAGACCTGCGAGCACTTTGAAGACCTCCCTCGGGTGGAAATGTAACGGTCTTTGCCTGTAATTGCATGTTGCGAAGAAGGTGGCAAAAAAGAATTCGCAGCAAAGTTATCTGCAAACAAATTAGCTTTGTCCAATGATTCCGTGTACACATCCCCGTTGTGAATTAGAGGCGGTACCGAAGAACTGGTGAAGTTGTTCTTGACTGTTTTAACAAGAGACCAGAAACTCGTACTACGCTTTCGACTAGTAAAGATTTTTTGTTTAAAGTTTTGGTCGAATTGGAGCATAGCTCTCTCAATTATGGATTTGCAGGTGGTACGTGCTTCTCTATAGATATGTCTCGATTCCGCAGAATGGCACGGTTTATATGCCTGAAATGCAGCTTCTTTGATTTTAATGGTTGTGTGTATCATTTTAAATTCGGAGATAAAGCTAATAAATGCATTTCTCCATGCGCTTTTGTTAGTAACATGTATGTCGAATACTAATATTTGAAAAAGACTTTTCCTTTTAGATAGATAGATTTCGATTCAATATTCTTCTATATTTTTTAAAATTGATTTAGTAGGGCATATCACCACATACCAGTAGCCCACGACGATATTCAGAAGACAGCCATAACTACACCTTTCGATTTATTCGAACTCACTAGAATGCCATTTGGATTAAGACACGAGGCGCAGACTTTCCAATGTTTTATGGACCAAGTGTTAGGATTAGATTTTGTTTTCACGTACATAAACGATATTTTAGTGGCTAGTAAAAATAAGAAAGAACATGTAATACACGATTGCAAGAGTACGGTGTAAACATTAATCCAGCAAAATGTTTTTTTGGAGTCAACGCTTTAGACTTTTTAAGTCACAAAACATGGAATTCTTTCATATGAAGATAGAGTGAACGTCATTAAAAATTTTCCTTCTCCAAAGTCAGTAATACAAATCAAACAATTTATCGGAATTATTATCATAGATTCGTTCCAATTCATGAAAATTTAACCAAGTTATTAAAGAAACCAAGAAATCGTAAAAATTTTGTTTGGACACAAGAATGCGAAACTGTTTTTAGAAAAGGTAAAGAAGCTCTTTCCTCCTCAACACTTTTGGTCCATCCACTCGATGATATTAAATTTATTTTAACGGTCGACGTATTATCCGTTGCAGCTGAGGCCGTATTAGAACACTACAACAAACCTTTGGCCTTCTTTAAAAAAAAAATTATTCCAGCCGAAACAAGATATACGACCTTCGAGAGAGAGCTTTTGGCAATATACTTAGCCATTACCCATTTCAAACATTTTCCAGAAGGTCGAGATTTTACTGTTTTCACAGACTAGAAACCATTAACATCTGCAATCTGGACTAAGACAGAATGAAGTCCCAGACAAGTCAGACATTTGGATTTTGTAATGCAGTTCACTTCAGATATTAGACATATTAAAAGAAAGCCTAACGTGGTTGCTGTTTCTTTATCCCGCATAACAGTCTACGACAAAAGACTCTGCGAGTTAAATAAAGGTAAAATAGTTTTAGAAATCATCGCTGAAAACCAAAAAGATGACAAAGAATTAAAGCGTCTAATTTCCACGCAGGGAAATGCCAAATTCTAAGTTTAAATTAATCTAAACGAAGTTCTCCTCTTCCGAAAATAAAATTTGTTGTGATATATCAACAGGAACCTCTCAGCCATATATTTCTAACTTATTACGTCGAAAGATTTTTGATATTATAAATACTCTATTACACCTGGTATTAGATAATTAATTTTGTCAAGATAGTTTTGGCCTAACATTAATGGAAACGTAAATTTGTGGGCAAAGTCTTGTTTATCTTCTCTTTGTCCTTAATTAAATTTAGAATTCAAGTTGCAAATAAAGAACTGCAACATCCCATATTGTTGAACATTTCAAACGGTACTTATAGTATTTGGGTATGTTTTTATAGATTTCTAGGCATTATGAACCTTTGAACTTTTGTAGATAGATAAACGTTGAGCCTTTCCAATGGTCTATAAATTCCCCCCCCCCCCCTCCTCACCGTTTGGAAGTTATGGATCAACAAAGTTAAAATTTTATAATTTTAACTCGTTTTTAGGGCTCTGAACCCAAAGGGTAAAAACGGGAACTCTATTACTAAGCTTCCGATTTCCATCCGTCTGTCTGTCACCGAGCTGTATCTCATGGACCGTAATTGGTAGACATTTGACATTTTCACTGAGTCTGTATTTTTATTGCCGATATAACAATAAAAAATAAAAATAAAGTTTAATTAAAAAATAAAGGGGGCCCCATACAAGAAACTTGATTTTTTCGGCTTTTTTTGCTCACTTTCTTCTCATTCATTATTATCATAAGTAGGCATTATATTTTCAAATCACGCCTACTCTCATTTGAGAAAATAAATAAAAAGTAAAGTGTGTTAAATTTTGTACGATGGTACGGAACCGTTCGTGTGCGAGTCTAACAAGAGTAGTGTAGTAATGAGAGTTCTGGTGGTTCATTCAATAAAATTAATATGGCCCAACCTTTCGCTTTCAGCTCACAGTTCAAGTTTACTAAATCGTCAAACTGTTTACATACCGGAAATTTTTTTTTTGTTTTTCTTACAAACAGCTTTTGTTTGTATTTACACCTTCCTACCTTTCTACACATATAATTAAAGATCATTGATCACCCGTTCCTACACATGCTAACAATACCGTTCTATTATGCAAATTTAATTGGGTGAATGAAGTGGTTATAAATATGGAGTAGCAGGAACATATAATTTAAACGTTATCATAAAGATGTGGCGTTCAAAGCATCGCGTCATTTAATAAAATTAATATGGCTCACCTTTCGCTTTTAGCTCACAGTTCAAGTTTAATAAATTGTCAAACTGTGTGTGTGTTTCTTTTGCATAATGCACCACGGCCGAGGGCTCCAATGACGTCACACCCCTCATCATGTGTGGGAGTGAGACAGAGACGGATGATGCGTGCGAGCGAGATAGCTGCAAAAATGAATTGGGACCTCCATAAGAAATAACATGTTATTTTGCTCCAGAACTCTCATTACTACACTACTAACTCGCACTTGGTCGCTTTTTATATTTTTATTTAACTACTATCTTTATCAAAAATCACGTCATTAAGACCAATTTTTCACAATGGATAAAAGAAGCCTAAGAGCTTAGCTTTAAAATGACCTATTACACTTTGTATCCAAAAAATGACCCTTTCTGCGTTTTTTGCACTTTTGCTTAAACATATCCAGTGAAAATGGCATAAAAAGCTCGTCCCCAAAAGATAATTGCCTACTTTCTGACACTTATTGAACTTTTTCGCTGGATTTGCTTAAGAACTTGAACTTGTTACAAAATGGCTGCCAAGAGGATATAAAAAGGAGGTTTGTCTGAAGGAGCCTGTCAGTCATAGATTTCATAGTCATAGTCGTATCTTTTTTCAATCATAGTGATTCTGTCATGGGCTTTCTATTCATCATTCTGAATATTGAAAAGTACAGCTTTGCCGACGGCATTCACGTAGATCACAGTGCCCATGTACATAGATATGTAAGCGAGTGTGTAATGAACAATACAGGCACATTCAATGAATAGTGAAGTGATACAGACACATACATTAATAGTGAACAGTGAAGTAACACAGCCGCATGAAAACTTAATTTCAAGTGTTATGTTGGTGTTGTGATTATGATACAGACACAAAAAACATAAAGTGAAACAAAACTAAACAGTGCGGTGATAAAGGACACCTTGTGTTTCTGTGTATAGTAGTACAAAAAAAAATTATAACTATGGGTGAAAGTAGTACCAGAATCAATAAAGCCGGGTTCGATTCCGAAAAAAGGGCACTTATGGCCGCTATTGAAAGCAGCCTAAAAAGATTGTACAACAAATACGAACTAGGCCTCCCGGAAGACACCATTCAGGAAGAAGTCAGAAATTTGTTCAACGACAATGTTGCGACGCCACCTGAGGTTTTAGAAAAAAACAGCCAGCGATGCAGATCGGATTTGGATTTTTCTGAAGATGAAAACGATTTTACTATCGTGAAGAACAAGAAGCGAAGAGCAAGGAGGAGTCCAGAGACGTTTCCTCAATCTTCCGGAACTCCAGCCAAGAGGAAGCCATCAGGGTCAAAACAACAACCATCTAGGAGGAAAACACTGGTGGATTTTATCAAATCCTTGGAAACCGGAAGGACTTCGAAATCCAGCCTCAAAAATCTACGGTTCAAGTAGAAAAGGTGGTCAGATCCCCACCGATTGTCTGCCAAAACCTTAATGTTAGGGCTTTTAATAACGAGCTTAATAAACTAGAGGTTTGGCCAAAGTTTTTTATCAAGACGGCAAAGGGCACCAAGTGCATTACTAAGCCAATCTCTCAGGACGATCATACGGCGTTGTTCAGTATTATTAAGGCCATCGGCGTGCAGAGCTACACGTTTACGCCTAAGTGTGGCAGGACAACGACTCTTCTGCTGAGAGGAGCTCAGCATAAATACCACGCCTAGGATGTGAAGGCAGCACTCGTGGAAAAACTTCGCGGACTTATAATCAACTAAGTCGTGCATTTTAAAACTCCCAGGACTAAGGAATCAAACTTCTTCGTTATTAATTTCGGTGGAAATTATGACGTAAAGTACATCATGACAACGAATCGCCTACTAAACCAGATTGTTTGCTGGAAACAATACCGGGCTTCTGGAATCTCACAGGCTTTCGGTTATATTGCAAGAAATTCCGCCGTAGACTACAGGTGTGTGAAATGCAAAAATGACCACTTACCTGGACAGTGTGAGGGGAAACACGAGAAGGAAGGTGCCCCATTCTGCGTCAATTGTAAAGCTAAGGACATCCAGCCAGATATAGAGGTAGGAACGTCGCCAACATGAAGACTTCCTGAAGGAAGCCAAGTAGGTCTTTCGCCCAGGTAATCACTAAAAACACGTTTAATAATAATAATTCTGTTAAACCCACAGCTCCAAAACCCCAAGCAGCACCTAGCTCTGCCCCCAAAGCAGCTGATAGGAAACCCAGGGTGTCAGAAGTTTACGATTTCTGCACCAAAGAAGCCAAGTCTCTATTTGGCTGCGCCCTTTTCGTCCTAATGGACAAAATCAAGAATTTCCTTCCTAAATACAGGAAGCTCTCTTCCATCTTGGAAAAACAAGCAGCTTACCATGAATTTGTAAAAGAAAACCTTAAATTCGAAGAGGTGCAAATAAGTAAAAATTGAGACAAAGAGTCTCTTCTCTTAATCGCCCTATACAATAGATGTCACGCCACGGGAACTGATATCCAGAATAACTTGAACAGCATTGCTCGGATCTAGGACAATTTCACTTACACGGTGCTTGGTGGCGATTTCAACGCGAAGCACCCGTTGTGGAATGACTCTATCGTAAGTCAGTCAGGCAAGGGAGCACATGACTGGCTACTCTTTAACACCACTCATGTCGTTGTTTCGCAAGATACTCCGACCTTCCCGCGATCCGGGTCAATTCTTGACTTCTATATCGCAACCTCTAATCTAATTAATCTCCGCCCCAGTTCTCAAATTACGTCTGCACAGCGCATATGGCTGAATCTGATCACTTGGCAGTCGAACTCTCAATCACGACCAGCGTGCCCTTAAATATCTTGACTTCTGACCCTCAAGCCTCAACTTCACTTAAAGACGTTGAGTGGCAACAATTTCAAGACAGGCTCTCTCAATTCCTTGCAGGAAAACTCGCTGACTCGCAACGGAATCTCACGAACTTGGAAATTGACTTCCACATTTACTTCCTCAACAAAGCCATTGAAGGAAACGTCGCCTTCTTTTATAGTGTAGTGCCAAGCAAACACTACAAATATAAAAATCTCCCGCCTCAACTGCAAAAATTAATTATATAAATTTAGGCAGAAACTTCGAAAAATACTTAACCGTATTTTTCACCGAGCTCTTAATAGCCAGCATATAGAACCGTGTTATCGCAAATTAATTGCCTGTCAGCAATTATTGAGGAACAAACAAAAATGTTCCTCAATAAAGAGTTCAGGAAGAAACTGGCTTCCAATAAACCTGGTCACACTGCTTTCAGGATATAAATATGGTTTGACACAGAAAGGCAAAACTCCCCAAAACCATTTTAAGCGGCTCGAACGCTTACAACCTTCCCCAATAAAAATGCAACGCTTTTGCGGAATATTTCCATTCCCCTTTCAGAGACAACTCGTCTCTAAGCGATACAACTTTTAGGACCATTACAGACTCGACCGTTGATGACTTCACTGCAGAGGCAGTGGCATGTTCCGCCACAATCTTTAATTCCACAAACACGTCCCTAAATCCGGATGATTTAAGCATCTTTTCAAATCCTGCTCACGTTTTCGCCCTAGTCAGGGCTATCAGAGGCAAAAAGTCCGCCGGCCCAGATAACATTACCAACAAAGTTATCAAAAACCCCCCACCTGTCGCCATAGAATTTCTGAGAATTATCTTCAATAATTGCCTCAATAATTCATACTTTCCTGATGTCTGGAAAACCGCGCGCATAGTTCCAATTCCCAAAAAAGGAAACTCGAAAAACCTTAATGAGTTCCTCCCAATCTCCCTTCTGTCCAACCTGGTCCGCCAACATATAGAAAATACCTACCTCGACCTAAATATCAGGCAGGACACCCAATTCGGCTTCAAGCCCCAGCACTCCACCTTCCACGCTTTGCTCAAACTCCTCTCTGATTCTACAAACGCCCTCAACAGAAGGGAGCAGACAATAGGCTGCTTCCTTGATGTAGAGAAAGCATTTGGCTCATTCTGGACAAACGGGATAATTTTCAAAATTATAAACCTCCAGTTTCTATCTTATCTCACCCGGGTTATACATAGCTTTCTTTCATATCGCAATTTCTACATAGAAATAAAGAATGCCAAGTCTCAGGCAACATCAATCAGTGCTGGTGTCCCCCAAGGTTCGGTCCTAGGACCAACTCTCTTCAATCTTTTCACCTATGATCAGCCTGCCAAAGACTCAAATTCCACTACACTGCTCTATGCAGATGACTCCCTTACCTAGGCTCACTCCATGTCAGCCAACTTCGCTGCTACAAAAGTGGAGCGGTATGCCCTCAAACTCGACGAGTTCTACAGAAAGTGGGGTATGAAAATAAACTTGAACAAATCTGAAATGATTTGCATCCGTAATCCTCCACAAGGGGAAGACCCAATCTTGCCACACGAGCCAACAACAATGAAATCAAAGTCAATAACGAAAAGCTTTAGCCTTCAAAGAACACCAATATCTTGGTGTCTCTTTCAATAATTTGTTGAAATTCAACAATCACGTCAAACTAATCACGAGAAAAGCCAACTACGCTTATTACTCAACCCTATTATCAGAAAGAGAAACGGTCTCTCGAAAGATACAAAGCTGCTTGTATATAAGCAGCTTATCCGTCCAATTATCTGCCATTGCTTCCCCATCTGGCACACCATTTCGCCATCATATATGAAGGAAATTAGTGCCCTTGAAAGAAAGATCCTACATTCCTGTACAGGAGTGTACAGGAAACCTGACGGACACTACTTTCCCAACACCTTTTTGTACGACAGTGCAAACATCGATCCACTTGAGGACTACCTCCTAAATATCGCGCTCAAATAACTTGAGATGATCTCTAAACATCCAAACCCGCTCATTAGTCAGCTTTCAACGCAACTCCAAGTTGAAAACTTCCATTAATTATCACCCCTCCACCTCATTCACTCGGAAACGAGAAACATTTATTACCTGGGCGAAAGATTTACTTTCTTCACTAGCACAGGAAGCCACCATTGTGGATAGGACACCATCCTGGCGTTGCTTGAACATCGTGGGACTTATCATCGCTGGACCATTCTGGACTTTCGGGATATCTCTCACCATGTAGGAAGAAACGCCAGTCATTATCCCACAACAAGTTAGAGAAATTTGTAACACTCCGCTACCGTTCCAAACCCATCCAACTTCCCAATTCCATTAAACTCAAAAGATCCATAATTACAAAACAACAGACAAGAACACAGCTTGCCGTCGCGCAACAAGCTGTAATAATTTCTCGACATCGCGTAACCTAAAGTTAATAGTTATTCGAACAATTAAAGTATAAAGTGTATCAAAGACATAAGTGTAACCTAGGCCAAAATTAAAGCCTGTACGTAAATATTTTCAAATATCAAGGGATATCAGTTCAGTTTATAATTTCGCCATAAATCGTTTTGTTTCGTAAATCGCTTGTGAAGAACTCTGATTGATTGAAGAACCTCTCGACAGCGATTATACATGCTAGAAGCATAACCTAGTGGAAATTTTAATAAGAAATATTTAGTGAAATTACAGTAAAGCATTGAATAACAGGTACAACGGTACGTTATTTCATATGCTAAGTTTCACGTGTATGTGGTGTTTGGAAAAAACATACCTAGTGGTAAAGAGTGTGAAAGAGATTGATGGCTGAAAATGTTGGTCTTAAGAAATCCTCAAAAGAAGGTTTAAGATCCATTTTTGTTCAAAGCGCATTTCAACTCTATTTCGAAGTTCGAAATTGACTAAACAAGTAAAAAATATTTTTTTTGTGCAATTCATAAATGGACTACCATTTTAAATAAATCAAAGCGTGTATGTAGGCTTCCGTCTTGTATGTATATTCGTCGCGATGTACATATATTCGTCGCTGATAATGTTTATGCAATAATTGTTGATTTTATTTCTTTTTTCAAATGCCAATTAGACTATAATTTCATCATAGACCTATATAACAATCATGATATAAAATAGAAAATATCTAAGTATTTTCGCGGTGATAGATTGTAATTACTGTATATAAGTAAATTGTTGCAGTATAGAAATCTGTTAGCTGTAAGTATCACCACAGATAGTGTCATTGATAGCCATACATGTGGACCCACCGACACGGCTGTATACCCCAGCAACAGCCAAATGAGGCAAACCTCCCTCCAGGAAACACAAAAATTATATATACATACTTCCCCAGCATGCTCAAGAATTATAATCCAGATAACGGTTCCGTCGGTACTCCTGTGCCCATCACAGTGGAGTGAATGCACCTGCTACTGTACCTACTAAAGGTAATTGTTCCAGTTCTAATAATACTGAATTCCTCGTTAAAAACTATCTCAAAAAGCCCACAGACTGATTTATTCATATTACCCGCAAAAGAAATAAGCGTTGGAATAACAGCCCAACAGATCCCACGCTGTCTAAACTGCAAGCTACAGATAGGAACCCAAATAAATACGCCGTATTATCCGATGTCCAGGAAATGTAAACGGAAGCAGAAGGTGATTTTTAAACTAACAAAAGTTATATAACTAGCAATTAACATGAATTATATAAGCAGTAACCAACCTGGTATTACTGGAAGTAGCCCAACTTTATTAAATAAGCCTACTAACAAGATAAATTTCAGCCCACCCATTTTTGTTTTTGGTGCTAACACGAAGTTGTACTTACCCAGATTATAAAAGCCAAGGCTCAGCTAATTAACGCCACTGATTTTAAGCTCAAATTCATAAATCTGGAGTACTTGAAGAAAAAAACATTTTTGTAAACCATGTCGGACCGCATATAGAGCTGGTCTGCACTTTCAGAGATTCTGCGATAGATGCTTTCTCATTCACTCCCAGAGTCGAGAAAGCCTTCAATATTAATAAAACGCTTAGACGACCACACGCCAGCTGGGGATATCCGTCAGGATATAAAAGATCAAATTCCTGATATTAAAATCATAAGCATAGTTCGCTTTTCGACTTCTAATTCTAGAAAGGTAGAAATCGCCCTTAAAGATTTCACTGTTCTAAATGAAACAGAGGAGGACATAGAAAACTAATCGTAATTAGGAACATTCTTTTAACCAGAATCCGTTAGGAAAAAAGGGAGCAGCGAAAAAAATTATAAGATGTTTGAGGTGTCCAAGGTTTGACCACATGGGCGACTTCTGCGCCTATGATCCCAAACGTACAAAGCAAAAAAGCTGATCTAAAATCCAAGATTAGAGGCAAAGCTGATAACAGAATCGACTCGGTTAAAAATCAACTAGTTCCCATTGTAAATTCCCCTAAGACTTATGCGGATATTCTTAAAAGTAAATTAGCCATAGAAATACTAGGAGCAATTATCCCAATAACCGGAATTAACTGGATTAGTTCCTAAAAGAAGCCAATAATCTATTTAAGATCCCGTTTAAAGAATGAAAAAAATGTGGGATTTCTGGCCAAGTTATAAAGTCATAAAAACACACGAAGAGATAGCCTATGCTTACCTTCAATTCATGGCGTCGATTATAGGATAACTAGTTCAATACCTTATAAAATGTGTTTTAAACATATTCTTTAATCTCCCACGAGAGAAGAATAGCGCTTATTAATTTGCTCAATGATAATAAACCCCATACTGCCTGCATTTCCGAAACCAAGCTTAACAATAGACATAGGGTCTCGAATAAAGAATACAATACCATTAGAAACGATAATGGTAGAGGCACAGCGATCTTTATTTCGGATATCATTAAGTATGAAGAAGTATGGTTCAACAGTCAGACCATATCTATTTGTTGTATTTACGTCCCTTTGCATACAGACCGGGTCAAACCAAAAAAAAACTTGTTGGAAGTGTATGCATTCCATCTAACAGTGGACCACCCTTGATCAATGAATTAAACAGTTTGCTGAATCTGTCTAACAATTATGACTACTGGGTTTTTAGAAGTTGCTAGAGACAACAATTGGAGCACTATTACTAATAACAGCAATGTAAATTGCACCTCTAACGGACTCTTTCGAACACTTGGTATTGTAGGTCCTTCTGGACTAACCTACCCCAGATCTTCCTCTATTTTAGATTTCTTTGTATTTGTGGCAGCTCTTATCAACCAAAATATGAAAAACAACAACATAATTTGCCGGACTGTCCCCTCCTCACTGATTATTTTGGAATAATCGTAAGTGTAGTCATGAGTGATGCACCGTGTTCCATCGCACCCAGAACATTCACCAGCTACAAAAGTACAGACTGGCCTGCCTTCAGAAATGACCTTCACTTCAATTTTATTAACACCTTCACACCGGTCGATACCAACATATCCAACGAAGATATTGATTCATACGTCACCAATATCATAGCCAAAATCAAAAGTTGTGCTTAGAGACATACACATCAGTTAAATCTAGATCCAATGTATAAACACAATTATTAGGAAAAGAATTAGACTAGATCTAAATAAGAAATTTATGAATTATATTAGAAACATTTCCCTTTCCCCCAGGTGTTCAATGAGATTGACCGCATAACCGGCCGTAATCTCTTCAGAACCAATCGCTACTAGCTACTACACGAAAATCAGGAAATAAGATCCATAATTGATAAAGTAACAACCTTTCAAAACCACTACATATAGCAGAGAGCATAGGAGAACTCCGAACGGCTACCACAAACAATACTCTTACTTACTTCTTACTTTTAAACCCAGCTATATCCCCTACTGACACACTTAGCTTCACCACGAACGACAAAGTTGCCTTGGACATCAATCTCGAAAAGGTGTTTTCTTAAGTTTGGCACAACGAGCTGGTTTTTAAGCTTCTCAAAATTAGCTGCCCTTTGAACATAACCAGAATGTTATTTAGCTTCCTTAATAATATGACTATTTCTATTCTAATTGGCAATGCCTTTTCCGAGCCCAGGTATTAACTAATAACGTATTCAGGTCACACCGAAATTAGAGGATATTTTTTAAAATGACGTGCTAAGGGAACAAATTATCGTTGAGAATAGGTTTAGAGCTAATAACTCTTAAACGGCTTCAGATAGCACATTGGGTGTAATAGGTCACATTAAAGAGGAGAGTCTTCTACAGTTTACAGTTTTTATAAAAAAAACGTTATATTAACGACCTTTTTGAAAAAAATAATAGGGGTTAAATTTTAAAAAAGGTAAGAAAAATCGAAATTTTTAGTTTAGTTAGACAAACATAATTCTTGATGTAAGAGGGGTGCGTGGCTGGTTGAGCAGTCGTTGGAAAGTCCATGAAGTTCTACGCCCTGTAGTTTTTAAGATACAGGGTGATTTGTGAAAAACTATTTTTTTCTTCTTAATCACATTGTAACTTCTAAAGGGTTGATATCCCCCCCCCCCCCTGCCTTACAATTTTTGGTTCGCCTAGGTGAGTACTACTACTTCCTGCTCTATTGACCTCCTAGTGGCAAACACCCTGTAGAACTCAATTTTCTAAAATAGAATTGAATATCTGAAACTCCACAATGTTTCACACGCAACTAATCTTCTAAGGCTGATGTCACATTTTCCGTAATTTCAGTATGGCATGACACAGTTTTACTGAGTCTTAAAACAAAATTTTAGATTATCCAGTGGCGTAGGGGTGGAAGAAGTGTCAGAGAAAAGTTTGATAATTACTTTATGTCGCCGCAGGGTAAAATTAAAAGACAAGATCAATATGAGCATTAAGCACTATAATACCATTGGCTGAAAAAAAGTTTTCAATTATTTTTTAACGAATTTAACTGTCGAAATACTTTTAATAAATTCCTTTTCTATATTGAATATAAGCAGCTGCTATTTTTATTTTCATTAGCAGACAAAATAATTTAACATAAAATATCAGTCTTCGCTTACATTGTTTTTGTTTCTCCTCGGAACTTAAATCACTTCCTTTCTATTCGGATTATGAGCATAATCAAAGTACCAGATTAAAATTTGTAATCAGACTAAAAGACAGGAATCAATTTGCCTGAATGCGTGTCGTTAGACACTAATAACAAACTAAAAGTAATTTTAAGTGCATATTATAAACTAGTTGGGGCATAATTAATTATTATTACGGAGTAATTTCATATTGTGGGAAACAAATTTGTTGGCAGAATACGTGTCACATCGGGGCTGTTAATAGCAACAATTGCAAAATTCTCAGCAAGGTCTGGTCGAACCTTGTACAAACTTTTGTTTTGTTTTTCCGTTCTGTCCCTGAACAGGACAACGTGTGGATCTGGTAAAGGACTGCTTTACATGAGCGATATCAGCAATTTCCATTTTTAAGTTACCTGAATCTAGATACTTATCCAGGTGTGCAGCCACACCAAGAGGACTATCGAAGGCTTCGCCCTAGCACAATTTTACTGTTTTTCTCCTAATTTATCTATTAGTACACATGAAGTATTCTCGTAATTGAATTCGGTATATGTATGCGTTTACATTTTTTTTCTTCTTCGTCAGGAAACAAAAGATTCTAAGAGATCTTGTTGCACAGAAACTCTTCTCTCTCTCACAGTCCTAGTCGCGCTACTATCAATTAGTTTGGAGATCATATTAAGAGAAAATATAATGGCACGGGTAATTCTATTTACACGGTATAAGATCATACATGATCTAAATTAAGGCGACCAATGAAATTAATTACGTAATTACACACACAAATTTCTTACATTAGTTTTATTAAAGATACAGTCCAATTCGATAGGCGATTATAATTGCTGCAATAAAATGTACCTAGTGCAAAAATAAGTTCTATAGACAGGCAGTGCCGGCTGTTAACCTAGAATTATTGAGAATTTTTGGAATTTATTGAATTGATGTTCTTGCTGAAAGTGTAGGGCAGGGCAACCACAGAAGCAACGAAAAACTCCGAAATTTGAATTTTTATATTTTTAACAGATAGCGGTCGGTACTTACCGGATGCTAGAGTGTTTCATCATGCCGAGAAATTTTGGTTGTAAGTAATTTTGATTTACCCTGTGCTTTTTTGTCACGATATATATCTTAATATAAAAAAATCCCCGTGTCACTGTGTTCGTACACGCTAATCTCCGAAACCGCCCAACGGATTTCAATGAAATTTTGTGAATATATTTCGTTGGCTCCAGTTTGAATGAGAGGAAATTTTCGGACACGATAGATGGCGCTGTTGTCGACATCTAAAAAACAACCTGAGAACGCGTCGTTGTGGAAAGCTGACATTTTGTACATGGCGTTTTCATAAAAATTGAAAATACAATTTCAAAAATGGACTAAATCAGGAAACTTCTTCATAGGGTTGACTTATAAATATTTTGTTTTTAGTATATATTTGAACACTGCTTGAAAACAAGACATACAGAGCTGAAATTACGGACACGCTGTTTTCATAGCAATAATAAATAAAATTTAAAAAATGGATTAAATCGGGCAACAACTTGGTGTTGCCGTGCAAAATTTTGGTTTTTATACTATATACTTAGAAACTGACTGAGAACACGTCGACGTGGACAGCTCAAATTTTGTACATGTCGTTTTTAAAACAAATGTAAATTTAAGTTCAAAAATGGGACAAATAGGGCAACCTCTTCGTAGGGTTGCCATACACAAATTACGTTTCTAACTATATATTTGGGCGCTGCCTAGGAACACGTCGACGTGGAGAACTAAAATTTGGTACATGGTGTTTTCATAGCAATAGTAAATAAAATTACAAAAATGGTCTGAAGAGGGCAACCCCTTCTTGATGTTGCCATACAAGACTTTGGTTTATCACTGGAAACTGTCTGAGAACGCTTCGAGGCGTGGAGAGCTTAGATTTTGTACACGGCGTTTTTATGAAAATTGCAAACACGAGTTCAAAAATGGACCAAATCGGGTGACCCATTTTTGGTGTTGTCATACAAATTTTTTGGGTTTTTACTATATATTTTGACACTGCCTCCCGCGTCGACGTAGAGAGCTGAAATTCTGTACACGGGCCTTTAAATAAATAAAGTTCAAAAATGGGACCAATCGGGCAACTCCTATATAGGGTTTCCATACAAAAAATTTGGTACGTGGTGTTTTCATAGCAATGATAAATAAAATTTCAAAAATGGACTAAATCGGGTTCACCTTCCTTGGTGTTGCCATACAAAACTTTTGTTTTTTACTATATACTTGGTAGTAGCCTGAGAAGGCGTCGAGGTGGAGGGCTCATATTTTGTACATGGCGTTTTCATAAAAATTGCAAGTACAATTCGAAAACGGAACCAATCGGGCAACTCCTGCGTAGGGTTGACATACAAAAATTTCGTGTTATACTGTATATTTGGGCAGTACCTGAGAACGCGTTGACGTATAGAGCTACACTCTCCCACACATATGAATATACGCACGCATTAGAGTACGGAAACGCTCGATCAAGTCAGATAATACCTTCGATATTATGCATTTCTGAGCACCCCCCCCCCCCGCCCAGCCATCTAGGTATCTATATTATCGCCGGGCAACGCCGACGGGCTCCCCTAGTATGCCTATAGCTCTTACTCTTACGCTCACATTTTCTGTTTTGCATTCGCTACATAAGGTATATGCTGTCCTCTAACGTTTTGTATAATTAAGTGTGATTTGTGAGCTTATGTTATGAATAGAAACTCGTCAAAGATAATTTTAAACGTGGGGTACCATAATGACTAAATAAATAGAATATTGTCATGGAATATTGAGATTTTCCTTCTTCCCCTCTCGCTCTCCTGGAGCCATCTTAAGATGAGGGTCGTGTAGGTCCGCTTCTCCGCTATATTTTCAGATCATCATGGGGACGCTGATAGCATAATTGTTGTATATTACTAAGCCCCTAAGTACACCTCTGTAGTCAACATACATGCATACACATTGAATTATATTTGTTGTCATTAATGAACACTAACTAATACATAAGCGTATGACAGTTAGTTCTAACCTAGATGTAAGCTCTGAGAGACTAGTCGTGCTGTTAGCTATTGACCGCCATCCAATAAAGTTGTGCATAAGTTTATCGCCTGTCTTTCATTGCTAGTACTCTAACAGTTTCCTCCATTGTCATTGGGTGGCTGGATGGGGCACGACAAAGAAGGCAGGGCATCTGCGGCTTCAATATATGTAAAAGTAAGTGGTGTAAGGGTCCCTTCTACACCGGATATGGTGCTGCTTGTTTGTTTTTACAGGCACGAATTGCTTTTTGTATATGGGCTGTGACAGCGGCAGCTATTTGATATACCCACCCCACAACTCTGACCACTATCCGAGGTGCTGTCGTGCCGCCCTGTGTCAACGCTGCTCACAGAGTGAGCTGTCAGCTCATGCTGACAGAATGGACTGTACGTCCAAGTATCCTCACTCATATGCTACCATAAAATGTATAAGTAGTAAAAGGCCGCTACGGATTTCCACGCCTAAGCGAAAACTTATGTTTATACGAGTATATTTAAATCAGAGTGTTACTTTTCCAAGTCCAAGTCCAATCTGTTACTTTTACAGGCTATACAAACTACAAATGGCTTATACCTATAGTACTTGTATATGATGGAAAATAACAACTTGATATTTTCAATTTTTAAACTGTATAAGAAAACTAATTTGAAACAATTATGAAAAATTACCCAGCAAATAATATGAAACAAAAATTAAAAAGAAAAGAAAATACTTATTGAGAAGCTAGGTACATTCAATTATAAAAAATTATATCTTAGAACTTAAGATAAACAAGTAATTATGTTCAACAGGAGCGCAAAAAGCAAATAAATTAAATTTCCTTGTAGTAATCTACGTGCACTTGGAATAAGTTAAATCTTTGAATTTAGTACAATCAAGTGTTAAATCCATATCAAGGCAAACTTCATTAAAATGTCCAACACAAATGGCTAATGATTCATGCTGTCCATATAGAGTTACATGATGCGGAATATACAATAATTGTCTTGTTCTTAGAGACATAACGGGCACATAAATATTAAGTAAAGCGAACAAGTCAGGTGAGCAAAACATATTGCTGGCCATTTTCCTTCGATATTGTAAATTATGCAAGCCTAAAATCATACATCTTGCATTATGAGCTGGTAATTATTTTACCAATTCAATCTAGGAAGAGCATAACTAATGAAATTCTTTTGAATTGATTCAATTGGAATGATAAGTATACTCGTAGAAGCATCGAAGCATATTCTAAAATAGACCGGACTAAATAAATATAGAACGTTTTCAATTTGAATGGATCATTAAAATGAGTAGAATTACAATTAAGAAAACCGAGCATTATCTATGCCCTAGCAAAAATACAATCAATATTTTATGTATTTTTCCCGTGGGGGATTCGAACTCACAACTTTTAGATTCAGTCATAGAAACCGGGATAGTAAATAATAATAAAAGTTCTTAAAAAGAAAAGTAAGAGCAATCCCCCGGAAACCGAAAAGGCCCCGATTTCAAAACTAGGACGAGGCGGTTGTTTTCGCTCTTGTATATATGATTTAATTTAGAATCGTTGAATCGTTACAAAAAAAAAATTTCTATTCTCCATCTAGTTATGACCACCTCTAAGAATTGTGAGTTCGATTCCCGCACGGGAAAAATAAACAAAAATTGAAAAATTTACATTTTATTTCTGCGCTTTCATCGCTACTGGTTAATGCCAGCTGAAAGGAACTGTGCTTAATAGGCTAGGTAAAATCAAGAAATACAAGAGGAAAAAGCAGCTGTCTCGTTAGCTCAGCGGTAAGAGCAGTTGCTCGGAAAGCGGAAGGTCCCGGTTTCAAATCCCAGGCGAGGCGGTTGTGTTTTCCTCTTGAATTTATAATTTAACTTAGAATCTACTTCTCACAATATCTTCTATTCACAATGCTTTCAGCTACCCAATTTGTTCATAAAAATTACCCCCAGGTCCAAATTTGGCTAGCTCTATCTATTTGTGTTTCATCAACTATGTAACTATTAAAGGCAGAAAGATGCAGTGAAATGTGAAAGTTTTGCACTTGCCAGGATTTAAAACGAACCCATGAGAAATACACGACAGGAGATTAGAAGTACGATATTCATACGAATTAACTTAACACATTGATATTTAATAAAGATGAGTGAAATCCAAAGCAAGAACCGTCAAATTAACACTATCAAAATCCATGTAAATAACATCAACCTGAAATCCCTCTTTAATTTGGTTGGAAACAAAATGTTTAAAGAGAACCAAATTTGTTGAAGTATACCTACCAATGACACAGCCATGTTGTTGCAGTTCCCCTAATACTTTCTATCTCCTTCCTGTCATGCTGTGCTTCGCATTATAGGGTATGCACTGAGCTTGGCAATAATATAAAAAAAAAACTGGCTTCTTTTATGCATATATATTATTGATCTCATTTTGATGTATATAAATGTTATTTTTAACTAACCTTTGAAAAAGTTCCTTACTGATCTTGGGGATAGACCAGAAGGCTGCTGAAGCAATGGAGAGGCTTTTGATGTGGGCGCATCTTCACCTGGGCAAGGTCAAGTTCTCTTTTATTTCGAAGAGGAAGGGCGTAGGGAAGTTCCACATGACTGGACATCTTCACACCCAGATTAACCTGCAACACAGTAAGGCGGCGTCTGCTTTGTTATGATTTTGCCTAGCTGACCTGTGTACAAAGCCCACCAACAAAAAGTGGTGCTTGTGCAGGAGCCTTGGGTCTGGAAGGACCGTATTCGCGATCTAACGGAGGCGCAAGGCGCTCAAATCCTGTATAACACCACGTGCTCTACTCCTAGGGCTTATGTTGTTGCGACAAAAAACGATGTGGTGACCTTAACGCCTCATTTGTGCGATCCTTCAAGAAGAATGGAGTCAATAGGGAAATCCTTATTGTGTCAGCATATTTCCCGTATGACGACGCTGCTCCCCTCCTACCGAGAGAGTAAGGCGAGCGGTTGAGTATGCGAGGTCTAATAGGCTTGGAGGTTTGGTTGGTTGGTTGTCTGGGGCAGCTCAGACACTAACCATCGGGGTGAGCAATTGTTGGAGATAATAACTTCAGCGGACCTGGTTCTGTTGAATCAGGGTAACGAACCAACCTTTGGTACCAGCCGAAGACAAGAAGTCATCGATGTGATTTTTGCGTCCTTTGTCGCTTTTCCCCTGGAGGGTATCGCGAAAGGAGTCTCTCTCTGATCACCGGTACATTGAATTCTGAATGGGTGCGAACCTCATTGAGGTAGAGCCATATAGGAATCCACAGGGGACTCATTGGGGCAGATATCATAGAGAACTAGTTTCCACGCTCGCCTCTCCGGCGGAAAAAATCAGGAGTATTGCCGCCTTGAAGAAGACAGTAAGAAGGCTGCAGTCCGCTGTGACTGAGGCTTTCAACCTTCCTGTCCCGTTAATACGGACATTGAAAGGAAACCTATGCCGTGGTGGAACGACAGTCTTAGTGAACTCCGTAAGGCTTCAAGAAGGCTTTTTATTAAGGTCAGGAGGATTGGCTCGGAGGGAGACTGGAGTAACTAAAAGAGGTTTGTTTGGAAATCAAGAATACATGCCTTTGTAGACTTCTGCGAGGAGTTTGACGGCTATCGTGAACCGGTTAGGCTGCTCAGGGCACTTAAGAGTGACCCGTCGCCAAGGCTGAGTGCTGTGAGAAGGTCAGATGACTCCTTTACGGCATCGAAGGAAGATTGTTCTCTCGACGGATTTCCCAGACTGTAGGCTTGAAGAACACCTGCAGTGCTGTGTCGAACACCGCCTACCTCTCTACACTACTGGTGGTGATTGGTCCACAGCTGCCATGGTAGTTGATGTCGAGAAGGTGAAATGGTCAATTTAAACTTTCTCGGCTTTTAAATCCCCGGTTCCAAACGGTTTTCTGCCGGTCCTTCTGAAAACAGAGATCGTTGTGCTGGCTCCATACATCGACTCCATTTTCAGGGCATGTATCGCTTTTGGATATGTCCCTGAGGTGTGGAGGAAGGTGAGGTTGCTTTCGTTCTGAAGCCTGGTAAGGCTTCTTACATGGATCCGAAGAGTTTTCGAACCATAAACATCTCCTCATTCCTTTTGAAATACCTGGAGAGGCTTGTGGATGAATATATCAAGGAAGTAGCCCAAAAGACGCCCGCTTACCGGAGGGTTACATCTACAGAGATGGCTCTCCATTCAATGGTTACTATGATTGAGCGGGGACTGGATCGTGGACTGTTTAGCTTGGAAGCCTTTCTGGATGTGAGGCAGCTCGTCAACATGGTGCTGACCGTACTGTAGTGCGATGGATCGACCAAATGTCAAGACGACGATATTTAATTGTGGAGGTGGGCGGCCGAACCTCGAGGGTCTTTGCTTAATGCAGGAGAACGTTTGGCTGCACATGGAGCATGAGATCGAGGGTTGTGCACTGGATGTACATCTCGATCTTTAGACCCATGCTTACATATGCCTCCTGTATATGGAGGCCGATGACGCTTGTGGAGACTGCGATCTGCAAGCTGGTGGGCCTGCAAAGACTTACCTGCTTGGGAATTACGGGCTCCATGCCTGGATCTTGTCAGTCAGGCAGTTGCAAAAAGGACTGTGTGCAGATTGCGCTTATGGAGATGTTGGCAGGACGGCTGGATTGGCTCTTATCAGTGCTCTCTGGCATATGGGCTGGACTTGGAAAACCATCTGCCCAGTATGCTACGTGATGCGATGGTACCTAAGCGTCGCCGGTTTGAGTGTCGCTTCTCTGTGAGCTTTCCTGTAAGGGAATCGTGGACTTTTGGAAGTGCCTTATCGAGCCTTCCCCGGTCTGCTCCTTCCACCGGTGGGATGGAGTACTCACTTGGAAGACACACCTGTCTTCCTGGCGGAAGTATTCGCCATATAGATGGCAGCGAAGTTAGTCCAGGGGAAGGACATTGCTATCCTCTCGGATAGTCAGGCAGCCGTGATGGCTCTGAGTGGCCCTCGGATAACATCAGGTTACTGGGGGATTTCAGGTCATCTGTTGATAAGTGGTGTATCCACAACAAGGTGTCCCTCCTGTGGGTTCCTGGTCACATGGGGATCATGGGGAATGAAAGGGCAGACCTTGTATGCGTTGCCCACGGAGTATCGGGTCGCGCATCAAAGCGGATGTTCATAAAAAGCATCAACAGAAATGGGCGAACCTGAGCACTTGCAGGTGTACAAAACTGTTTCTTGATGGGCCCAATGGGAATATCTCCGATTTTCTCATGGGGCTCGGAAGGAAACAATGTAAAACTGTGGTTGGCATCATCACTGGCCACAGCTCACTTCACGCCCATCTAATAAGGATGGGAGTTTTTGACAGCCCTGAGTGTCTGTTCTGTCTGGAGAGAGAGCCTGAGACAACCGAACAACTTTTGTATGCTCGCCCGACCTTCGCCAGGACCAGACTGGATACTATAGGGTTTGCCCTTCTGTCTGTGGATGAACTCAAAAACATTCCTGACCAAAACCTCATGCGCTATGGCCTCCGTGCTTAGGATGGGGTCTCCTGTCCCCCTGCCTAAAAAAAAGAAAGCTTTACGAAATATTTACGAATAAGAATCAATTTAACAATAGCCCCGTAGTTATTAATCAAGTTCCGAGGGCCCGCTTTATATAGAGGTCTAATTTAGAAGAATTTCCAATGCTCAAGAAAGAGATACCGAAACTTAAAAAAAGATTGAAAATAATTGTTAGAGCAGGTGTCAATGACCTGGAACATTTTTCCAGCAAAATTTTTGGAATGGGATCTCCGCCGTGAAAGGTATCAGTTCAATGATCTTAAGAAATCTTCGACTTCATATACTCATACAACTGAATTAAGTAAAGATCCACTATAGCACCCAACCCATGGCTGGAACTAACATCGAACAATATACTGACTCAGGAAAATCAGTAAATAGTTCACAACTTTCAAGAAGATTACTCGAAAGCTTACCATCGAAACCGTTTGAATAAGAAAACTTTATTATGATCTTTTAGAACTAATAAAAGACCAAGAAGCCCTGTTATCATGCTTGATGTTATTCTCAGTCGATCATATTTAGTGTCTGAACAGATATCTATGTAAGAGCTCATATTCATAAGACAAAAGTTTAAAGTTACATTCATTACTTGCACTTGGATCGCTTTTAAGACACTTATGTGCCCTATTCTTAACATTCCTTAATCTTAATAAACCGCGATTAAGCCAAAGGAGATGAGACTGTGGTATGAATCTTCTAATACCGGTATGTAAAATAGCCAGGAATTTCCCAGAAGTCAAATTCAGGATCAAACCAAAGAAAAGAATTAAAATAAACTCTGAGTTCAACATAATAATAATAAATATATAAATAAATAAATATTTCTTTATTAAAAGAGCACAAGTGAGATCAAGCTCATTAATTTACGCCTAATCTATGTTATACTTACTAATTAAAATCTAAAAAAAACAAGCCAATTGTGAGTCGGACTAGCGCACGAAGGGTTCCGTACCATCGTACAAAGTTTAACACTACGGACTTTTTATTTATTTTTTCAAATGAGAGTAGGCGTCATGTGAAAAAATAATGCTGTCATTTGAAAAAAAAATGCCTACTTATGTATGATAATAATAATGAATGAGAATAAACCGAGGAAAAAAACGCCGAAAAAATCACATTTCTTGTATGGGGGCCCTCTATAATTTTACTTTATTTTTGTTATTTGTTGTTATAGCGGCAATAGAAATACACACTCTGAAAATTTCAACTGTCTACCTGTTACTGTTAAAGAGATACAGCCCGGTGACAGACAGATAATAATAAGAATGAAAACGCCGAAAAAATCACGTGGGGCCCCCTTTAATTTTATTTTATTTTTATTTTTTGTTGTTATATCGCCAATAGAAAAGCACAGTCTGTGAAAATTTCAACAGTCCACCTATTACGATTCATGAGATACAACCTGGTGACGGACGGACAGCTAAGTCTTAGTAATAGGGTTCCCGTTGTTACCCTTTTGGTACGGAACCCTAAAAAGTTACTTGTTAGAAGAGCTAAAAGCAAATTAAAAGTGAATTTAGAGAAATTAAGTAATAATATTCAAAAGTGAACAATAATGGGATAGGCTTACATGCTAGAAAAGTGATTAAATGACAATCTCTTGAAGCTAACTGGACAGCGGGTTCTTCTAATTTCAAATGGGAGGCTATTCCACACAAACACGGTAGACGAAAACAAACGAGTGCTGAAATGCAAGTACAAGTTTACGACCTGATGTGAGAAAGATAAGATTATCACGCATTAACTAGGGCACATGGAATTTACTATCCTAAACATCATATAGGCAATTCTAAATCGAATATAATATCAAGCGAGCAACCAAGTATACTTTTGGAGTATTCGGAAATATTTTCACGTCGGCGAAGCCCATAGATGGATCTGGCACATGAGTTATATGTAACATATCCCAGATATCAAACGGAAACGTTTGTATACTTATTGTTCTTGACCACTTCTCAAAATTCCCCGTTTTGAAACCTATGCAAAAAGCATCTACTCTAAACATCTGTCAAGTCCTCGAGACAGAAGTGTTTCACATGTTCGGAGCTCCGGAAATGATAGTTTGTGACAATGGGGTCCAGTTTTGCTCGGCTCAGTTTGCCGGGCTGCTGGATGAGTATGGCGTTAAACCTTGCGAACAGCAGTTTAATCTCCGCAAGCGAATGCGTCAAAGCGAGTAAACAGGTCCTTATTGGCAGGGAATAGAGCCTCTTCACTGGAGCTATACCGAGCTGTTCGGGGCGAGGTCCTGTGAAAAACTAACACAGCAACAAACCGAATGATCGTCGGTGGTGTCACACATTGGGCGCCCGCAAAGATGAGGCCTATGTTTTAAGACCGGCTAACTCAGTCGACTATTTTTCAGTGTCGTCCGATTCACAGGTGAAACATGCGACCCTGCCCTGTTATGGTAGCAGGACCACACGATTCAGTATGCTGCATCGTGTGGCTCTGTCATCTAGCCACAAACTAGGTCGAACCTACACGGCGAATGTGTTGCCACTTTTGACATCTACTAGGTTGACAGCTGACAGAGGGCATCCAGAAAAGTTTTCACAAGGAAGAAGCAGAAGGATTTTGGGATCTGTCTGGAGAAGTAAGAAAGTTTTTGGTGAACGGAAAAATATCCAAATAAATTGCAGGGAATCCGAAAAAAAATTTAGAACGATAATAGGGACATTGCAAAAATAGTGCCCGTAGTGTCACTGGGTGGATGGGGCACGGCAAAGAAAACATTCTATCTAAGTCCTCAAAGTGAGTCAAGGTAAGTTGTGTAAGGATCCCTTCAGTACCGTATATGGTACTGCATTTTTGTGAAAAGGCACAATTTTTTTTGTTAATGGTGACGTGACAGTGAGTTAAGTTATATGTTCTTTGGTATCACTCATTTAAAGTATTCATAATTTTGGTATTTGCATCTGATGAATTTGTAGAACAAACGCTGTCACGAAAAATATTAAGGAAATCTCCCCAGATAAGTGCATACGGATGGTACTATGTACCGTAATATACGACACCATCGAGTGCAAGCAAGACCACTCACACAGTGGAAGAATAGATTGAATTCGTAACAATAAGAAAATTTATGGTATACAATAATTAAAATTAAAGAACCACATACGAACTTTTGACACATTATTGCTTTCTTTAGACTTCAAAATATAATTAAGTTATATTGAACAATTTAACTGGACACAATTTAAGTATCAAATTTAAGGCTTAGTATCTAATATCTGATCTTTTTTAAATACTTTAGTGAATTTTTATTGCCTTTATAAATAAAATACCAATATCGAACTTTAATTAAATATCCGTGAAGGGCTAGACATTCGAAAAAAAATAGTAGTGCGTTGGCTGAACAGAGGGAAAGTAAGGTGCAAGTCAGAGAAAGAATGCTCGAAGAAACACTGTTAAATCAATTGAGACGAACGGTTAAAACGGAACACTCTTCTTCGGGGGACATTTCAAATGCTTTGACTCAATTTTCGGGAAGTATGAATACGATGTCAAGATTTGGATCGCGGCAGTTGAAAGCGTAGCCAATTTAATGAAATGGACGGAGTTTTATTTATTCATTTATTCGCGTAGATTACTATGTAATTGGGGCAGCATGGCTCGCTGTTAGGGGAAAACCAGATTTGGCATCTTGGGCAGATTTAAGAAAACTTTTAATTGAAGAATTTGATAAGCATATTCCTAGTGTACAAATTTACGCCCAGTTGCAAAAGAGGAGACAGGCTAAGGACGAAAGCGTGTACGAATACTTTCTAAAGATGAGGTAAATATGAGCAAAGGGTAACGTCGATGAAGAAGCAATCGTACAATAAGTTCTTGATGGAATTAACGATGCTGTTAGCACAATAGCTTGACTTCTAAGGTTTACCACTGATAGGAAACGGTTGGGGTCAGTAAAGAGAAACAAGTTACTCCGATTTTAACACAATTCCGATTTATTTCTTGTTATTCTTATCACGGTCATCGATCGACTGACCTACAATTCTAAATTCTGTGGTGCAAGTTAGAATAACGGGTAGATGAGCAGATGGCTCCAATATACAATTTAATTCCTTCAAATACAACAACGTTATTCAATTGGAAATATAGACTATAGAAATACATGTGTATATATATATAATTGAAATTAAACTAGCAAGATTCTACTGTATGCGCGAGTAAATAAATGAAATATAAGTACATCTGTTAAATGATTTGTGATGATGATATTTTTACGACCGTGCTCGAACAGATGCAATAGAATACATACTGGGTCACAGAAGTGTTGAGTTCAAAGACAAAAGCAAGGGTCTGAAATGTTTCCGCTGCAATGAGTTTGGGCATAAGGCAATTGATTGCCCTAAGCAAACAACTATGCCTTGCTTGACGTATTTCTAGCGATATAAAGCTTGTAAGATTAGGAAATTTTCAAGCTCGAGCTTTAATAAGACACGGGTAGCGATGTTAAGTTATTAAGCAGTGATATTTATGCTGAGAGTGGATCGAAGCCTTTGATTGGAATATCTACAGTGATTAAAGGACTAGCAAAAGAAGTAGTTAATATCCTGTGATATTTGGTATATTCTTTTGAAGTTGATGACGATATTTACGCTGCGAAGATTCACGTAGTCAGTCGCGAATATTTACAACATGTAATGATCATCGGAAAAGATGTGCTAGAGGGTACACACCTTATTTTACATCGTCAAGGGTTCTTTGAATTCTTCCTAAAAGCCAGTACTGCGGGGGAAGTTGATCCTCTGCTACCAGTACCAACATATTCTGCTTAATGTCCGGAGAGGAGGTTCTCCATTTATACTTTTGTTGGAGTTGGGGAACATATTCACGTGACCATCGCTTCCAAAAGTGCTGCTGAATCGAACTTACCAACTGCCAGCGATTGAGTAATGATAACTTCCTTTCAGTAACGTCTGGTTCTGGTATAGATTTTAAGGGACCGTTTACTAAAAAATGACCCGGTGTGAGTGCCGAATCATCATTTGGGTCAGATGACATAGGTGAAATAGGACGAGAGTTAAGCATGGCCTCTATTTGGACCGCTACTGTGCCCAGCTCTTCAAATGTTAGTGCCGCGGATCCTATTGTTCTTACCAAGTGATATTTGGCAGACTTCACCGCCGCCTCCCACAATCCGCCGAATTGAGGTGACCGCGGTGGAATAAATTTAAAGTCAATTCCTATCTCGGAACAAAATTCTGTGATCTGCTTGCGATGCTGTTCAGTATAAAACTTCTTTCGGAATTCTTCCATCCTTGTCTTAGTGCCCACAAAATTAGTTGCATTATCACATGAAAGCGTTGAGCAAATGCCACGACGACCGACGAATCTCTTCAGCGCTGCTACAAAGGCATCTGAGGACAAATCGGAGACTACTTCTAAATGCGTGGCCTTCGAAGCAAAGCATATAAATACGGCAATATACGATTTATGTCTTTTGTTTCCTCTCAGTTGGACTGTTGTCCAAAAAGGTCCGCAAAAATCCACCCCAGCATGATTGAACGCACGAGTTGATTGTAAACGAATCGCTGGTAATTGGCCCATAATTTGTTGATGGATTTTTGGCCGATAATGAAAACAATGTATACATCTTCGAACAACCCAATTTGCTAGCGACTTAGCATTGACAACCCAGAACTTCTGTCGCAATAGGGCGACCAGGGCTTGACTCCCTGCGTGCAATGACTTTTGGTGAAGATGTGTTGCATATGAGATAACAAACGCATTATCCTTTGGTAGCAGGATAGGATGTTTGACACTATATGGCATGCTTCCATTTTGTAGGCGTCCACCTACTCTAAGGAGGTTTGGTGTGTTGTTATCAAGGAACGGTGATAAACTCTTGATAAAACTCTTTTGGCTAATCTGCTCAGTCTTCTGCAACGAGTTAATTTCAACTGCGAAGGCACGTCGCTGAACGATGTGGATATGATCTTCCGAAACGTTTTTCTGACACAAATTTATAGAAGCGGATTACATGTGCATAAATTCTACGCAATTTTGCAAAGTTGTTCACCAATTTATGATGGGTTATAATATCTTCATTGGTGTTTGGAGCTATTAACACAGTTTTTATTCGTCTTTTTTCTGGTATGTTACTAGCGGACTGGTTGATAACCTTTATCGGGGGCCAAGATTCTTCAGGATGCATTAGAAATTCCGGACCTGAAAACCACGTAGATTCAACTAACTCGTCAACCGTTGCTCCTCTCGAGATAATATCGGCGGGATTTAGTTTAGAGCTACCGTGTCTCCAATTGCCATCCTTCAATGTTATTTCTTGAATTTCTGCTTCGCGATGAGAGATGAAGGTGCTCCAAGTAGAAGGGTGCCCATGCACCCAATGAAGAACAATCTCAGAATCAGTCCAAAAATAAACCTTTGATAGCGATCCAAAGATCGGGCGGGTGGCCTTATATAATCTAGCTAGTAGTACGGCTGCACATAGTTCGAGTCTAGGCAATGTCAAAGATTTGAGTGGTACTACCCTTGATTTTGCGCAAATCAGATAAGTGCCTATTTTACCAGATAAGCTTATGCAGCGGATATAGAGACAGCCGCCATATGCGCGACATGACGCGTCCGCGAAACCGTGTAATTCACTTGTGAACAGAGTGGTAGTATTGCTGTAGATGTATCGTGGAATCCGAATTTTTTTAACCTTCAAAAGTTGACTTCGAAATTTTACCCATTGCGCAGCGAGATTTGATGGTAATGGTTGATCCCATTCTAACTGCATTGTCCAAAGCTCTTGCATAAACACCTTTCCTATTACGATTACGGGATTCAATAACCCTAATGGGTTGAACAAGCTTGCAAAGTCGGACAGTACGCCGCGTTTGGTGGGTTCCGATGAAAGGTGGTTAAACGTCCAATTGAATCGAAATTGATCCTCAAAATGATCCCAAATAATTCCCAAAGTTTTTATGATATCGGCATGGTTTACTCGAAGTGGCTTGTACATATCATTCTCGTCAATACTATGCCTAAATTCCTCATCATTGGAAAACCATTTCTTTAACTGAAATTTCGCTTGAGCAAGAATAGTTTCAACTTCGACTTTAATTTGCATCAACTGCTCCCGTCACCAGGTCATCCATGTACATGTCAGACTTAATACTCTGAGATCCGATCGGGTATTGCTTCAAATTGTTCTCTGCCAGCCGATTTAAACAACGACTGGCCTGATAGGGTGCTGGAGAGGTTCCATACGTCACCGTCTTTAACAGGAAAGTTTTGAGAGGTAGAGAAGGTGATTCTCTCCATAAAATAGCTTGATAAATCCAATCTTCCTCTGCTATCCAAATTTGACGATACATTTTTGGAATGTCTGCTACCAGGGCATATTTATGGGAACGAAATCTAAGTATGATGGAAAACAGATCACTTTGTACTGTAGGCCCACACATCAGCAAATCATTAAGCGAAATATTTGAAGTGGTTTTGCATGACGCATCAAAAACGGCGCGAAGTTTTGTACTGGAACTTTCTGGACGAAGTATTGCATGATGTGGTATGAAATATCGTATGGAGCTGTTATCAAGAGGACGGGCTTGCATATGCCCTAGAGCTTCATATTCCCGCATAAATTGTATGTATTGGGTTTTCAAATCCGAGTCCCGGTTTAGCTTGTGTTCGAGGGCTAACATTCTCCGCTTTGCTATTTCAAATGAGCCTCCTAATAATGACGCGTCTGCCTTAAATGGCAATTTCAGAATAAATCGGCCATCATTCGTACGCGAGACAGTTTTGCAAAAATGTTTCTCGCACTCCTTCTGTTCTTGCGTCCAATCTAACTGCTTATTTTCAATGTTCTCAATCTTCCAAAATTGTTCTACTAATGATGAAAGATTTTCCTCTACTACCGATGAAGGTCCGCTTGCTGTCAAGCTGCACTCGGCTCTTGGTTGCACTCTATAGCGTCCACCAACCACCCAGCCAAAGTCTGTATTTTGCAGGATAGGATGATCTAGAGAGCTCCTTAATTTCGGCCCCCAAAATCAAATCAATTTATTTCGGAACATTAAATTGGGGGTCAGCCAAACAAGTGTGATTGAGACAGGTCCAGTCGTTTACGTTAACTCTTCTTTCTGGCTGCGAACCAGTTATACGTGGCAGGACCCAGGCATCCAACTCTACTTCGACGTGGTTAAATTGTGACTTAATCATCGTGTTTGTTTTAAACTGCGCCATTGAGCTTATTTCAGCAATACCACTGATAGTCCTTTCTGCGCGATAACCTTTCAGTTGTAATTTTTGAAGTAAATCTTCCGTTATAAAGTTTAAAGTAGAGCCGGAATCCAACACTGCCCTAGCGAGAACAAACTCTCCAAATTTGTTTTTTATTTGGACTATAGCAGTTGCTAAAATAACTTGATCCGAATATTCATTAGAGGTTGAGTTATGTAGAGATGTTTGGAACAAGGTTGTTATGCTATCATACGTTTCCCCATTCGTAGGAGTAGAAGCTGTCAACAAACTGGATTGCTGTCCATTCACCCCTGTTCCAGTATAACGATGCGAGAGAGAATGATGAGGTTCCCCACAGACCTTGCAACGAGGCGACGTGCAAGCTTCGATAAAATGTCCTTTGTTTAAACAATTCAAACAAAGCTCTAATTTCTTTGCCTCACGATATCTTTCGGCAACATTCAGTTTTTGAAACTTCCAGCATTTGCTGAGAAGGTGGTTATTTCGCTGACAAAAAATGCAATTTGATTTGGGAACCACTAAACTGGTCGATGAGCGGTGAGATACCTTTCCCGCCGTTCTTGCTGATACAGAAGGATGTGCACCCGATGATAAACATGATCTGGACTCAAGCTGCTGGCAACGCTTATTCAAAAAGGTTGCGCATTCTTCCCAAGTGGGTACCCTTTCGAAATTAAGAGACTCTTCCCATTTAGTATAAGAATCAGAATCGAGTTTACCCTTAACGATGGGTAGCACCATGGTATTTAAAATATCCTCTGCAGTGCCCAAGGATTTAAGTGCCTTTAGATGAACATTAACTCTATCAGTTAATGTTCTAAGCTGTGCCGCTTGGCCTTTTGTTGCTAATGGGACCTCAAATAAGTGCCTTACATGTGCCTGAAAAATAATACACTTGTTGTCATAACGAGACGCTAACATCTCTAACGCCTGACTGTAATTATCATCGGTCATCTCTAACCCTTCTATCAACTGTAAAGCCTGCCCTTCTAAACATGTGAGTAAATGCTGAAATTTCTGAACCGTACTAAGTTCCTGGCAACTGTCGACTAAAGTCTTAAATGAATTAATAAAACTCATGTACTCCGTATATTCGCCCTTAAATCGAGGAAGTCTTAATTTTGGTAACTGCGCACTATTGGCTGTTGATACAACTACGCTGTTGTTTATTGTATCTGTAAACGATGAATTCCCTTGTGTTGACTTGACACCCCATTTGTGCATCAACGTCAGAATTTTTGTCTTGGTAGAACAATAATGATTTTCTATTTCATCTCGTTGTGAGCCCTGATCAGGATCTTCCATCTCTATGTTATCTTGCAATATTAATATTTGTTGGAAATAACATTCCAAAAGACTCAAACGACACTCTAGCTCTTCTGCCGTAATTGTTTTCTCATTTTGCTCAACAAAGTTTTTAATGCGAGTTATATAGCCCTTTGCCGCAGCTCGACGAGTTTTTAAATTCGATATGTCGGCCTCTTTCCCCATGATAACAATGCAGTTGAATTAAGAACAATCGAGTATAAAAGTGTAATGGTACTTACAGTTAACGGTCGCAATAGAATATCCGATGGTTAAATAATATTTGTGTTATTCTCAATTCGCTTTTATCTTGCCAACAAACCTTTAAAACCACACTCAGCTGCCAAATGCAGAGTAGCAACCACAACCGTAATGTGTATAACTAATAACAGTTATATATGAATTATTTCCACTGATTACACGCACAATAACGTTAATTGTCACTACCACTCTTTTACGAATTCGGTACCGGCGACACACTTTTAACAGTCACCCGAAATTTTTCTACAATTTCACTTCGTTTAGGTAATTTCGATTAAGCGATCTCAACTTGCGCAACCGAGATTGCACCTGCCTGCACTAATTGTACTGCGATGAGCTTTATATGCACACGCAATCACTTTGTTTAAGATTCCGATTAAGTTTTCTTCCTACTAAGAAAAATATAGCGTGATCTAGAGTTTCGCAAACGACATTGCACCTGTGGCTAATGTACTCCGATGAGGTTAACACGCGCACACGATCTAGTCGGGGTCACCAAAAAATGTTAGCACAATAGCTTGACTTCTAAGGTTTACCACTGATAGGAAACGGTTGGGGTCAGTAAAGAGAAACAAGTTACTCCGATTTTAACACAATTCCGATTTATTTCTTGTTATTCTTATCACGGTCATCGATCGACTGACCTACAATTCTAAATTCTGTGGTGCAAGTTAGAATAACGGGTAGATGAGCAGATGGCTCCAATATACAATTTAATTCCTTCAAATACAACAACGTTATTCAATTGGAAATATAGACTATAGAAATACATGTGTATATATATATAATTGAAATTAAACTAGCAAGATTCTACTGTATGCGCGAGTAAATAAATGAAATATAAGTACATCTGTTAAATGATTTGTGATGATGATATTTTTACGACCGTGCTCGAACAGATGCAATAGAATACATACTGGGTCACAGAAGTGTTGAGTTCAAAGACAAAAGCAAGGGTCTGAAATGTTTCCGCTGCAATGAGTTTGGGCATAAGGCAATTGATTGCCCTAAGCAAACAACTATGCCTTGCTTGACGTATTTCTAGCGATATAAAGCTTGTAAGATTAGGAAATTTTCAAGCTCGAGCTTTAATAAGACACGGGTAGCGATGTTAAGTTATTAAGCAGTGATATTTATGCTGAGAGTGGATCGAAGCCTTTGATTGGAATATCTACAGTGATTAAAGGCCTAGCAAAAGAAGTAGTTAATATCCTGTGATATTTGGTATATTCTTTTGAAGTTGATGACAATATTTACGCTGCGAAGATTCACGTAGTCAGTCGCGAATATTTACAACATGTAATGATCATCGGAAAAGATGTGCTAGAGGGTACACACCTTATTTTACATCGTCAAGAGATTGGATAATATATTGGGTGATGCGATAGAAATAAATGTCGGAAGCCCTAAATATAGAAAGGATGGCAAAAGAATCATTCGAACGTATTCGTATTAAAACTAATTTTGAAATCCGTAACACTTACTGCACAATGTCCAAGATGACTTTCACCATTGGAGAAAAGTAATGCACACCAACAGGTAGAGGAGTAGCTGGAGAACAAAATTGTTAGACCTAGCGCTTCAGAATTTGCGAGTCCTATAGTTTTGGTGAATAAAAAAGATAGCAGCAACCGCTTATGTATAGAGTATAGGAAACTGAATAAAAATGTAGTGAGTGACACATACCCTTTGACTTTAATAGAGGATTAGCTTGATCGCAAAGCAAAGCTGTTAACTTGCTCGACTTAGAGAATGGGTTCTTTCACGTTCAAGTGAATGAAGAGTTAATAAAATATACAGCTTTCATCACGCCATCAGGGCAGTATGGATTGTTGAAGATGCATTTTGATTTATGTACGTCACCTACGCTCTTCCAAAAAGTTATAAACCATACTTCCATGCCATTGCTAATAAAGGGATAATCCTAATTTACATGGACAATATAATGGTACTTTCTGAAACAGAAGAAAAGATTATGAGACGGTTAAAGGAAGTGCTTGAAATTACTTCAGACTATGGCCTCAGTATTAGATGGGACAAATGTCAATTCCTATGCAGAAGTATTGATTATTTGGGATTTCGGATTTCTTCAGAGTGCGTTCAGCCAACAAATACTAAGACAAGGCCGTTACTAGATATCCAGAGCCAAGGTCAATCAAAGAACTTCAAGTTTACTGGGCCTTACTTTTGGAAATTCATAACCGACTATGCGTTTATAGCTCGTCCTCTAGGTGATTTGTTATAAAAAGGTTGCCCGATTTCAAATTGGTGAAGTCCAGAGGCGAGCATACAAGCAGCTAAAAAACATTTGACAGATGACACCATATTTATTATCTATGACCCATAGTCTGAAACAGAACTTCCTACAGACACATGTAAATGGGGCTATGGAGCAGTATTGCTTCAGAAGGGCTTAGCAGATGGGAATTTTCATCCAGTATACCATTATAGCCGAAAGACTTCAAATACAGAGCAGGGGTATAGTAGTTACGAGCTGGAGGTGCTCGCCATAGTATCGTCACTAAAAAAACTCAGAGTTTACTTATTGGGTATTAAGTTCACGATAGTCACCGACTGTGTAGCATTTAAGATGACGATCGAGAAGCGGAATATGAAGACGATCAAGATGCCTACGAAGTAGATCCAAGACGAAGATTATGAAGATGTAATGAAGTTGAGCCAGGACGAAGATAATGAAGATACATATAACGTAATTATTTCAAGACGAAGATGGTCGAGATGCCAACGAAGTTGACCCAAGACGAAGAAAATGAATATGTAACGTAGTTAATCCAAAACAAAGATGGCGAAGGTGCCAATGATACTAGCCATGAAGACAAAAAAGACAAAGATGATGAATATGACGAAGGTAGCAGTGATACTAGCCTTGAACATAATGAAGATGCCAACGAAGATCACGAAGGTGACAGTGATACTCGCCTTGAAGATAATGAAGATGCCAACGAAGTTAATCCAATACGAGATTATGATAAAGGTGCCAACGACGCTTACCACAATGAAGACGGTGCAACCCACTATGATGACCAGTTGAAGCAAGATCTACTAAGATTCTTACTTAAATATGAGTAAGAATAATTACTCGAGGTTGGCCAAAATATCAGGACGGCCGACTGTGGGAATTTAAACACGTGAGCGACATCTTAAAGTGAGACGTAAATTACAACCTCTACTCAATTCTACTCAACTCTACTCAATTCTTTAATGAAATCCCGAACACACCCCACGGAAATAAGCCAAGCTGGTGACAGCTGCCATCCTCTTTCTTTGTCGAACCGCCGTGGAATGCAGCCATCAATTTTAATCTGAACAGAGTTTATAATATTAGTAACAACATATTGTATAATCAGTAATAAAGTGAGCTCAATTAACTCCTCTAATCCCACATCACATATACATATATACATATATGTAGGATCATAGAGGTATTAGTTTTTGATAAAAGAAAAAATTAATTAAAAGATTTTCAATTAGATCAGTTCACTATAGATTTATTGCAAGAGATTTTCACCGTATGATTTACAAACAATGAGGAACAACGACTATTTTAGTTAATTATGCAGAATCATAGTCATAAAAAAAACAATTAATTCAGTGAAAGAATTATTGAAATCGGATAAAAAATAACGAAGTTATAGCTATTTTAGCGCCGTATTCTCAAAAACGCGCTCTAACATGATGACGTCACGATACACAATACAATTCGCGGTCTAACGCAGCGCGAGTGTAGTTGCTGCGCCGCCGTGATAGAAAGTGCCCGGGATTGGATTTACCATAAAATATCATAAAATGTCGACTTATAAATATTATATTGTGCAAACTGGCATCGTGCGTGTTGTGTACCGTGACGTCATCACCAGATTCGCCGTTTTTAATTTCCATTTTTTAAAACTTCAATAACTTTGTCATTTTTTGACGGATTTGAGTCATTCAAAAAGAAATATACTCAGATCTGATATATTAAATTTGAATATCTTGTAGTAAGATTGTTCTCAATTCATTTGTTCCGACCGAAAGAAAAATTTAAATTACAAAATAAAAACTAGTAATAATTAGATCGCGAAATTCTTTAAGAGATATATCGATTTATCATAAAAACAAAAAAATGCGTAAATTGATCCCGTAACTATACTCGTTGCTCGTATCTGATCTTGGCTTAAACGTAACTGCTGACCGACTGATAATTTTCAGACAATTTGCTGCTTCGGTTGGTAATCTGTGGTACCGTTGTTGGACCAACTGGACGATAAAAAAAACTTTTGTTTGGTGTGTTTAAAGTAGAGCAAATTTGCTGTTCCTAAATATATAATATGTGTTTATATGTACATATGTATCTATAAAATTCAAATTGAATTGAATCGTACAATAAAGAAAGCTTCAAACATATATGTACATAAAATGAATTTAAGCAGTAAAAAAGAACTCTAAAGATCCTTTCACCTTAGTATGTTTAGATATTATTTATTTATGCTAACTATAAAATATTCCCATTAAAATAACCCATTTTTGACTACTTTACGTTTACTATTATGGGAGATAAATTTTTTCAACTACTACCAGAAACTGAAAACTTGAGTATTTTTATATTCCTTTCAAAAATCATAATTACCAAAGAAACTGAACAACAGTAAAAAATATTCCACCAGTTAGAAAAATATGAGACCGATTTAGAAAAATTTTGAATGTTGGTCCATTTTCAATAGAATGCACTGACCCTATAACTCCAAGGACGATCTACCAAATACAGATATTCTTAAAATAACAACATCAAGAATATATATGATGGTCAGAGGTAAATGAAATATATTATATCCAGGTTATATGACGATAAATTGGTGAAGATTGGGTTAATGGATGTGAGTTCAATTATGATATTGTTTCTTGCAAATACTAGGATTTTGTTACAGTGGAAGAGTTTGTGGTCGATGCACACGCTAATACCAGCAGAAATAAACAAAAGGAAATTGAACAAGTAAAAAAGCTAGAATTGGTCTAAGACTAATTCCTATTATACCCTAGATGAATGTGTGTATGAAATTTTGTATGGTCTTCTGTGCAATTGTGATTTTTGAAGCGGTTCTTCGCATATATTTCTAGAACAGTTCGTCGGACAGAAAAAATGATTATAACCAATTTTATGGGATTTCATATTCTAAACAAGTTTTTAGTACAATAAAAATGTCTAGAACTGATCCTTTTCACAGTATACGTAAAAAACCCAAATTTGTATATGGCAACACCAAGAAGGCGCTTCCAGATTTAGTCCATTTTTTTTTGTTATTACTATAAAAACACTATGTACCAAATTTAAGCTCCCTGCGTTGTCGCGTTCTCAGGCAGTGTCAAAAAATATAGTTGAAACGAAATTTTTGTATGGCAACCCCACGAAGGAGTTGCCCGATTTGTCTCATTTTCGAACTTAGATTTACTTTTTTTTCAAGTCCGTATACAAAATATCAGCTTTTTAAGTGAACGCGTTCTCCAGTTATCGTGCGCACAGACGGACGGACGGACATGCAAAAGTCAAAATAATTTTTAATATTATGCGTGGGTGTCCAATCCATTTGCTCTACCATCATTATTTCAAGGTGTTAAAAATGGAATGACAAACTTGGTATACCCTTTAGATTTCATTTAGGGTATAAAAAGCTAGATATATGTGTTCGAACTAAATCGATTCGAACATATTTTTTTTAACACACACCTTCTGAAAAGAAAACATCCTGAAAACGAAGCACCAAACTTTTAGGAAAATTAAATCTAATCTAATTACTCTTAATAAAAAAACAGGTACACAACCTAACAAAGCCATGTGTTTGTCATCTACATAACACATTGCACAAATACAATACATAAGTATAGCTTCATCGAGCAGATCAAATTAAAATCATTAGCATATATTTGAACTGTTAGATTCGTGCTAAAAACAATTCCTGCAAACGGAAAATATTACAAAAATACCATGCTAAATTGAGTTCTAAAAGGAAAACAAATTCAATCTAATTACAATTTTCCCAAAAATAGGAGCAACATCTCACAAAAGCATTGTAATGTAGTATGCAATGCATAACACAAATATAATCAGATCAAGCCGATCAATTTGCAACTCTGTCATTATCATCATTACAAGTACCACCCAACGGGAATTTCTTCGCTACGTGATAGAGAGAATATTTTTTGCGAATATAATTCAATTTAACACAGCAGCATGCTTTGCTCTAAATTTCTTGTTGCTATGCATTTTTGTTCGTTGCTATGAAAATTTTATCGCTTGTACCGTAAGATCACAGCTACACTGCCAAATCTTGCAATCATGCGCTTCTGATACTCCATCAGTGGTGTCGTGTGCAAGCAAGGGCTATAAAAACGACAAGCTGACTGATCTCGATCTCTTTTTGTACTTGGCATCGCTTGAGGTAAGTTGGCTGTTTAGGGACTAACATTTATATCGGGTATCGACTGATATATAACTTTTTAACAACTAACAAACAAATCATTTCTGGTCTCGACGGAAATAAACACATCTTATTTCGGGTCTCGGCTGAAGTTAAGATATTTACTAACTATCATTTCTGGTCTTGACGGAAATAAACGCATCTTATTTCGGGTCTAGACTGAAGATAAGATAATACTTAGGTTAAGGTTACTAGGTTAAGACTGTTAATAAGGTCCAGAACCATTCTGAGATTGAGATTTCACAGGTAGTTTGGTAGTTTTGGTGTAGCCTTTCCCAATAAAGGGATTTTTGTTTATTCTCCCAGCTTTTTATGATAGCTCTAAAGTAATACCTAGAAGTGCTACAAAATAGCTCTGGTCCGAGAAAGAGATTTTTGGCTCCTCTTTTGGCTAGTCATATTCCTGTATTACACCAGGAATATTACATTTGTTTTTTAACTGAAAAAGTACGAAAAGTTGCTCAAAACAATTTACTAAAGAACCAGAATGTAATGTGTAAAGAAGCTTACCCCTATGTTGGTCGAGAGTTACTATATTAAGAAAATTGAATTGTAATTTATAGAAAATGTCAACAAACTTAACTTTTAATAACTGTCAGTTGTATCAATTGCCTGCTCAATGTTGCTCCTTCAAGCAGGAGAACTTGCTCTATATCGGTTCAGTTCTTTTTAGAGCAGACTCATAAAATACAGCTCAGTTCACATTAAAGTATGTACTTTAGAGTAGTGTTCTAGGTTCATAGAATACGATTTCTGTTCCTGTTCCTTTTTGCTCCAGAGTAATCTAGAGCAGCTATTAAACGTCCTATAATTTATCAAAATTAGATGATAACAAGTAAAAAAGCTAACATTGGTCTAAGACCAATTCTTATAATACCCTAGATGAATGTCCGTATGAAATTTCGTATGGGTACCCATTTGAGCAATTTTGATTTTTGCAGTGGTTTTTCGCATATATTTCTAGAACGGTTCGTCAGAAAAAATGATTATAAGCAATTTTATAGGATTTCATATTCTGAAGAAGTTTTTAGTACAATAAAAATGTCTTGGAGTGATCGTTTTCACAGTATACATAAAAACCTAAATTTTTATATGGCCACACCAAGAATGGGTTGCCCGATTTAGTCCATTTTTAAAACTTTATTTTCTAGTATAATGAAAACACCACGTACCAAATTTCAGCTCTCTACGTCGACGCGTTCTCAGGCAGTGTTCAAATATATAACGAAAAACGAAATTTTTGTATGGCAACCCCACGAAGGAGTTGCCCGATTTGTCTCATTTTCGAACTTAATTTTACCTTCTTTTTTTTAAAGTCCGTGTACCAAATTTCAGCTCTCTAAGTATACGCGTTCTCGAGTTATCGTGCGCACGGACAGACGGACATGCAAAAATTAAAATAACTTTTAATATTATGCTCTACCATCATTATTTCGAGGTGTTACAAACGGAATGACAAACTTAGTATACCCTATAGATTTCATCTAGGGTATAACAATGAGCAGACGGCAATGCTTGAGCAGTCATTTTAGACTTCAAAAACAACTGAATCATAAAGAACATCTTAAGTGGTGCTTTAATAGCTGTAATAACATGTGCGGAAACGAGTTTCAGGATATGATGTTTTCAAGTCCATCATAACTGCTAATAGCCAGTGGTCACACAACTGATTCAAATGGTAGAGGCACATAAAAAATTTGCCTACATATGGTTGCAACACTTGTTTGGAAAATACCTTGCATATTCCTAATTTTCGCTCAAACTTGATTTTCTGATTAATTGGGGCCTGTGCTCCATTCCAGTTTTAATGGCTTTAACTCCTATTAGTTCGATTTAGTCACCGCATATTGGTCATCCAAATGAGACAATATTTATGGAACTGTCGCAGATATATTATGAATTATTCGATAGCAATGAAAGAAACGAAGTGTGTCGTCTTCCTGATATTGGACTTAAATTTTGGAGCGCAACTTTATTGAGTCAGTTTAATTCGAATTTTTAAACTACATTAAATAGCTGCGAAATGTATTTTAAGGTATCTCAAAGATACTAAATTTCTTCAAGAGAAATGATGCAGATTGTGTGGGCTAGTTATGTAGAATGGGTATCCGACATTGATAATACAGGATATCTTATTCAAGATTACTAACTGTTGTATTTCATGCAAATCTTGAAAGGAACGTACTGTAGAATTATCAAGAGACTTTTGCTCAATATCCGGCAGAGTCAAAGAAACAAAACATTTACAATATGAAAGGTGACGACCCATATATGACAGCAGAAACGTGCAATTTATGACGCCTGAATTATATGCTCATAGTACAGACGGTAATATATGTAACTACGTTACCACTTTTTGAGCCAATCTGTTAAAGAAATGATAGTAAACTTTGAATACCTGGAGAGAGCTAGGATGCTGACGAAGAGTCTGCCATTCACAATAATCTGTACTGCATGCAAACTATACATTTAGGACGATGCAGCACTCTAGAAAAAATATAATTGGGGAGGTATGTTGAAATTAGCAATGCAGCAATTCTATGTCAAAACGATCACTGATCGACCCCGACAACCTCCGAATTAGATGAAACTTTCAGAATTAGTTAAATATTAAAATTTAATCCAGTTTTTTTTTAAAGCTCCAACTTGAGGTCTTTGATACAGGGTGACTCAAATTTGAATGTTTACACTGTGGCCGTGTTTTTTTAATTTGCTGATTACTTGGGATGGAGTTACTCGACTCTTTTATGCAATATTAAAAATTAATGGTATTAAATGGGACTTTCCAAAGAAATAAATAAAAATTAAAAAATATTGAAAAGAAAACTAAATTTTTATTAAATTTGGATTTTTGACCCCTCCGGAAGAGAAATGCTCAATAAAAGACCTTATTTCTGAAATGCACTAACATTAACACATATCGTATCAAAAATTTGCGGATGTTCATCTCATAGTTTATGAGATACAATTTTTTGAAGTAAAACTTCTTATGTTGGGCTGTGAACTGCCGCTAGAGGGGAATTGAGTGACAAAAACCTGGCCTTCCCCTCTTTGATGGTCTATGAGTCTACGCACATAAAAATTGTTAATGGCTCGACCACCCGATCTCGTCTTCCAATAATGCATAACAATTGTAGGGAAAAAAATTCCAGTAAATATCTAAGAAAAATTTGTGGTCTTCCCTACATGTTCTTCAGAATTTGTATGCATTTGGACGGCAATGGGTGCTTGGGGAAATTTACAGAAAATGTTTTGGCAGAATTTATTATAATTCAATTGTACTGTTGAGTGGAGATTTTAACACAAAATTCGACACAGATGCCTCGTTACCATTAGTGAAATTTTTAAAAGACAAATTTAATTTAACTATGCTTAACTATCCTAATGAAGCTACAACTAGAGGTGGTACAACTATTGATGCAGTATTCACGAGATTCATTGATAAAATTAATTCAATTATATTTGTTCCCTATTATTCCTACCACAAACCTATTGTAACTTTTATAGAAAACACAGTAAAGAATCAACACTATCAATAGTTGAATGTGATGATGAATAACCAAGATTACTTTTATATTATATTTCTTTTATAAAGTATTTTTGTAATAATGTGTTTTTGTAAAACAAATTCTATTAGAATGATTAAAAAAATATAGTTAACATTGTTTTTATTTGTACCTGCAAATTATAAATGTATTTTAATTGCTGTCAAAGCTTTTTCCATGTTTTTATATTAAATAATTTCCAATTCTTTAAAAAAGAAATTTAGTTTAGTTTTAGCTTAACTCTTTTTAAATAAACTTTATAATACAACTACGTGGATATTTGAATCTCTCTCTCTTTTTTCAATACAAAGTGAGTGAAATAGCACAACACTTGAAGTTTTCCTTATGTCGGGGGTCCCCCGACCACCTTCCTTTTTTTATTATCGTCCCTGCAAAATTTCATATTAAAAGGTTAGAATTTACTCAAATGTTTTTTATTGTATTTAGTTATTTAATGAAATATATACTTTAAAAATATTATAATAATAGTTCTGTTTTATTATTTCATAAATTTTATAATTTTATTTTTAGTACAATAGTTATAATCCATGATTCAGTTGAGTCCAATAGTGTGTCCAATAGAAGAATAAATGTCTATGATTCATTTAATACGTAGCTTTCCCTTTATCGTAAGTAACTAAAAATTCATATTTTTCTATTGCAAACTTTAAAACGTTTTTTCTCCAGTTTTAATTTTCATGATTTTTCTAAATTGGCGGGCGTGATAGCTAAAAAACTAAACGACCTATTTAATTGAACCAAAGTTTTGTTTATTCAGTATCGTAAGGGTATGAGCCACCCTGTACATGACAAGCCACATGTACCAACGTCTACTAACACAAATACTGCTATACCTTATACAAGGTAGAGTCGACAGCCCGTCACAGTGACTAGGCGCGTCATGATGCGTCAGAGTGAACTCTCCTCCTTAAATTTATTTGAATCAAGTAGTAATTGATCACCCTTGAAAGGGAACAGTTGTCAGTAATAACGTGGAGTGTCTGACCTTAAGTGTCAAGACGGAGCCTAGTGTTGGGCGCGGTGACGGGTTAGTTGCCTAAATATATTCGCGTGTGTTTTTGTTACAGTTTTCAGAAGTGGGATAAAGCTGAATCCAATGCGATTTGCACTGTCAGCAATCGTCATTGTCACTTTCGGGGCACTTTCCCCTTAAGAGTCCGGTAGGTAGAGGTATATGCATTTCTCTTTGCAAATTACAGGACCGGCGAATGACGTGAAACACGGATACAGATGAGTGATATGACTTGCTACGGGAGAGCAGATATGAGGCATTTTGTTTTTTTTTGTATATGACTGGTGAAGTTTGAATGAGGAACTGAATGTGATACGAACGAATGAGATGAGAATGGAAGTGTAATTGTAATGCGTTGCGCTGTGTTTTATTGCAAGCTGTGTTGAGGCTGATATATGAATGGTGAATGTGTGAATTCAAATTGTTTCGAGAATTGCGATTTCTCACACGGAATTCACTGATTCACTTCTAGTGCTATTTCCAAATAAGGAAATAGCCGAAATAAGTGAAATATTCCCTTGAGGTTGCAAAATATGAGTGCGCATACACACGGAACTTGGTTTTTGAATTTCAGCAAAGAAAGTTGGGATTAAGGCAGTGTCGATTGTGTAAAGTTTAAAGTGAAGTTTAAGATTTTTGGCTCGGATATAAATTGATACAGGACAGGACTGACAATTAACGTACCGGTTGAATCTTCTTTTTTTCGTTGTATTTTCTTTTTTTCTTCCTTAAAATAAAAAAAATCACTACGAATACAAGAAAGGAAATATCTTATAAAACGACATTTATGGGGGGGGGGGGGGGGGGGGGGGGGTGGAAAAGTTGAAATTTACGTTTCAAGTGAAATCGGCAACAGACGGAAAGTCTAACTTCATTGCAGTAACCTCAATTGCCACACAAGATGACAAAGTTTTGCTGATTCCGGAGGAATATCAAGCAGTACAGTCTCACAAGTTTCAGTACAGTAAAAAATACATTGAAGAAAAGACATCAAAGAAGAAGTGTATGGATAAAAATGATAGAAGATATATTACAAACATACTGTGATGAGGATGAAAACATGATTTTCCAGGACCAATTCCTTGAGGAAATTACCCAAAAACAGTCAGCTATTGTCAATACAATGAATTTGGAAGATCCTTTAGCAAAAATTTTGGAAAAATTAATTGAAAGTCAACAAGACAAAGAAAAGAAAAGTAGGAAGAAGTTGGCCGACAGGTTTGTGATTGAAAAATTTTATGGAAAAAGCATAAATGCTTATAACTGGATGAAAACATTTGAAAAGGAGTGCGAGCGGTTTAATATAGTAAAAGAGGAAGAAAAAATTGAAATCTTCAGATTATTTCTTGAAAAATCCTGCACGGAGTGGTACTCTTCCATGATGATCAAGCATGGTTTACAATCGGAGTGGTCCGAATGGAAATTAAACTTTTTGCAAACGTATGCCAATAAAGGTTGGACTACAAGTAAGTATGCTTTATTTTTCAAGTATCAATCAGGATCTTTATTAGAATTAATAGCATATTCTAATAATAAACAAAAACTTCTATTAGAGGTAAGAAGAACAATAGATCAAGGGACCCTGATTGATGTAATTGCTGCCGGCTTACCAGATTTCATAACAGATAGAATGAACAAAGAGGAAATTGTACAAACAAAAGACTTATTTGATGAACTTGGCAAGTTAGAACATTTAGTTGCAAAGAAGAAAGCAGATACTAGGCAAATGAAAGAAAAGTGTAGTATCTGTGAAAGTTTACAAAAAGGCGCTATCATTCAGAAGATTCCTGTTGGTTCAAAACAAAAATGAATAGCGAAAAAGAAAGGAATAATAAACAAATAAAGCACATTAACAATTCAGAATTGGAATGTGAACTACAGTGTGAAGACCCAAAAAACTAATAGTGCCGCTGTTAATTACAGTAAAATTAGTATTGAATAAAAATATCGAAGTACTCGGAATCTATGACTCTGGCTCGAATGTATCATTAATTAATTCAAAGTTATTAATGATAAACAATAAAGAATGCAGTTACTCTAACAATACTAATTAAAAACAATTAATGGCGTTAAAAAGGCAAACGGCATAGTAACACTTGATGTAACCATTTTTAATGTGGATAAAAAAATGAATGTTTTCGTTATAGACAAAGAAAATTTTGGTTACAATTTTTTAATCGCATTGGACTGTATAAAAGAGTTTTTTTTAAGTCAAAACGAAAACTTAGAAATCATTCAGAAAGTTCCTTCACAAAGAATTGAAGTAGTTTCCAAGGAAACAAATAAGTCAGATATTGACATTTCTAAGGAAATTAAATCTGATAATTTAATAAACTTCAATGAGAACTTCAGTGAGGAAAATTTCAAAATTTCGATAAACCATTTAGATTATCAACAACAGGCAATGATTGATGACTTAATATTAAAAAATAAATCTGTATTCCCTAAAGACAAATATGACATCGGAATGGTAAAGGATTATGAAGCTCATATTGATCTGTCAATAAAAAATATTGCAGTAAGAGGCCATATGGTTGCACAATTGAAGACAAAAAGGAGATTGAAACTCAAATTGGAAAATTATTTAAAAAGAAATAATAGAAGAATCATATAGCCCGTTTGCAGCTAGAGTTACACTAGCTTATAAAAGAGACGAAAATAAAAAGTCGAGATTGTGCATAGATTTTCGAGACCTTAATAAAATCGTTGTTCCTCAATCACAACCGTTCCCACTTATTGAGGACCTAATAATAAAGACTAGAGATTGCAAGTTCTTCTCTACACTGGGCCTGAATTCAGCATTTTGGTCAATACCTCTGCGTGTTACAGATAGACACAAAACCGCAGTCAGCCAAGAGGGCCATTTTCAATGGACTTGTTTACCATTCAGTTTAAAGACCTCACCACCTATATTCCAAAGAATAATGTGTAATATGTATAATACGGAAACACAAGCTTGGAGATTTCACAGTATGTTACATCGATGACATATTATTATTCTCAAAGTCAATCTCAGATTATATCAGACACCTGGAACAGCTATTGCAATCAATTAAAAGTGAAGGCTTAAGACTAAAATTTTCTAAATGTATGTTCGCCGCCGACTCAGTTAAGTACTTGGGCCATATAATACAGAATAATTCAGTTAGACCTTTGAAAGACAACTTGATATCAATAAAAAACTTCCCTACTCCTACTAATTTTTAGGGGAAATAAACTTTTATCATAAATATGTGCCACAAATAACAATAAAATTGGAACCATTACATAACCTTTTGAGAAAAGGGCAAATCTTTAACTGGACTAAGGAATGCCAAGAATCATTTGATGAAATGAAACAAATAGTATGTTCTCATCCAGTATTGACCATTTTTGATCCAAAATGTCCTATCCATATATACACAGATGCCAGTATCCTAGGAGTAGGAGCAGTCCTAAAACAGCCACAAGAGGACAACGAAGAGAAACCGGTGGCATACTTCTCAAAAAAATTGAATGAAACTCAAAAAAGAAAGAAGGCTATATGCCTAGAATGTCTGGCAATTAAAGAATGTGTGAAATATTGGCAGCATCTGTTGATAGGTAGGAAATTTACTGTCTTTTCAGATCACAAGCCCTTGGAAAATATGAATATAAAGTCAAGGTCGGATGAAGAATTGGGCGATCTAACGTACTACCTATCAGAGTATGATTTCCAAATTAAATATTCTCCAGGAAGATACAACATTGGATCTGACTGGTTAAGCAGGAACCCAGTCCTAGAAGCAAATGAAAACCTGGATGAACAATTCAAAATAATCAATATAATAACACAAGATATTGTATTCGTTACTGGGATTAAGGATGGGGAATAAAACGACTCCCGTACTTATACTTAAGTTTATTCTAATTACGCGATATTATAATTGGATGTAATGCTTGGTGCGAAAGTCAGAACAGAAGTGAAGCCCGACTCCGTTCGTCTGTCCGAATCAAGTACACTACCGCACAATAGTACAGTACGATTAATAATTTGTTACATACTCGTTATACATAACAACTTTCCCCCTTCTGTTTTAACCCTCGCTATAATCTTTTGCTTTACATTTAATTATTTTCTTTAACTTGAAGATTTAAATGGCCTTGTTGGCTTTCTAATTCTAGTAGACCTTCTCAGGTCTGTGTTATCTTTTTCTTCCCTATTACTTTTAATTCTAGTATGTTTATTTGCCACCTTATTGTCCAATTCATTTTTTGAGTCTTTCTTTTGACTTATTTTTCCTTCTCTTTCATAATTTAGCTTAACATTAGTTGTTGCACCAAAATCCTTTTCAACAAAACAATTTGATTTAATATCAGCTAAAAACCATTTGTCTTGAAATTCTTTTTTTCTTAATTGGTTTTCGTGGACTAGTCTAACCCATCCTTTTACTTCTGCTAAATATGTCAGTTTACTTATTTGTTTTAAAATGTTTGTAGGAATCCAACGAACAAATTGTTGAAAATGATTTCGGTATATAACTTCCTCACTTAAACTATATTTACTTGTATTATTTATCTTACATTTGTTTTTGTAATTTTTAATACAATGACTATTTAATTCATTTTGTTTGTTTTTAATTTTACTCTTTTCATCATTTATTAAATTTTCTTGTATATTATTATGATTTTTATTTCTAAGAATATTAAAAGCTATTCTAGGTTTATAAGAGAAAAGCCTTGCGGGAAGAATCTTCACTCCTAACAAGGTTAAATGGGCCATTGGCACATTTAAGCCCTTTAAATCTGCTGGAGAAGACGGCATTTTTCCCGCCTTACTACAACAAGGTGTTGAAGAAATACTCTTTCCACTGCAAAACATTTTTCGAGCCAGTTACGCTCTGGTACGTTCCTCAATGTTGGAGAGACGTCAGGGTGGTATTTATACCTAAAGCAGGAAAAACAGCTAGTTCTCTAGCTAAATCGTTCCGACCCATCAGCCTCTCTTCATTCTTGCTTAAGTCCATGGAAAAATCCTAGACCTACACATTCGAAGTGAAATTCTGATTAAATCACCATTTCATTCTCAGCAGTTCGCTTATCAAGCTGGCAAGTCTACTGAGACTGCCATTCACACACTAATCAAAGACCTCGAAAAAGCGCTCGAAGCAAAAGAGGTGGCTTTATGTGCATTTGCGGACATAGAAGGAGCCTTCGATAATACCTCCTTCGATGCAATTAAATCAGCTGCCGAGGATAAAGGCTTTGAGCCCTCCACGGTAAACTGGATAGACTCCATGCTAGGAAGCAGGAGGATAACCACATCTCTAGGGAACTGCGCAGTCACGATCACAGCAGCAAAAGGCTGCCCACAAGGAGGAGTTCTATCTCCACTCTTATGGTCGATCGTGATTGATGATCTGCTAGAGAAGTTGACCAGTTCGGGTTTTAATGTTCAAGGCTACGCGGATGACCTAGTAGTTACAATACGGGGCAAGCATGATCAAGTCATATCTGACCTCATGCAAATAGCCCTCTCCAAAGTCCGCACGTGGTGTTTAAACAAAGGCCTTAGCATAAACCCCAACAAAACGGTAATCGTTCCGTTCACAAGAAGATCGAAGCTTTCACTAACGGCTCCTCTTCTTGATAATACGGAATTGATATTTTCAGACGAAGTCAAATATCTGGGGATAACCCTAGATAAGAAACTTACCTGGAATTCGCATCTGTCCAGAGTGACGGATAGAGCGATGCGATCTCTCTACACGTGTAGTCGCTTCATTGGCAGAACATGCGGTCTGAAGCCAAAAATGATATACTGGACGTACATCACGGTTGTTAGACCCTATGCGGCCCTCGCATGGTGGCCAAAAACTAATCAAAAGACGGCTGAAGCTCTGCTTCAAAAAACCCAGCGGCTTGCCTGTCTAGGAATAACTGGTGCCATGAGAATCTGTCCTACAGCAGCCATGGAAGCCTTATTAAACCTTGCACCCCTACATTTGCAGGTGAAAAAGGAAGCGATCTCCAGTGCTATAAGAGTACAAACGGAGAAACAGTAGAAGAATGCGCCAATACCTGCATTAAAAGAGCCATAAATGGCTAAACCATTAATATCCTCTCGGACATTCAAGCTGCCCTCAAGGCCTTAAAGTCCTACACTGTCAAGTCAGGGATAGTCTGGGAATGTCTACAAACCCTCAAAAATCTATCAAGGGGAAACAAAGTTATCCTCATGTGGGTACCTGGACATGAGGGCCACAAAGGCAATGAAATTGCGGATGGCCTAGCCAAAAGAGGAGCGGAAACTAAGTTTGTCGGACCAGAGCCATTTTGTGGCACTTCAAAGTGTTACCTCAAAGCTACCCTAAATAACTGGGAGAATAAACAAAAATCCCTGTATTGGGAAAGGCTACAAGGACTTCGTCAGGCAAAAAAGTTTATCGACACCTCTGGCGGAAAAACTAAAGAACTCCTACTCCTTAGAAGAACAGAGCTCAAAATGATCACTGAGCTCTTCTCAGGCCATTGCCCCTTGAGGTATCACCTAAACAAGCTGGGTTTGGCTGAGACTTCATCCTGCCGCTTCTGTCAGGATGCTCACGAAACCTCGGAGCACTTTCTCTGTAACTGCGAAGCATTGGCCAGGCGGAGATTATTCCACCTTGAACATGCTTTTCCTCCACCAAGTTACGTATGGAACCTCAAGCCCAGAATGGTTCCAGACTTTATTAACAGTCTAAAGCTATAAATGGAGCAAAGTCAACGGGGACTCACAATAGATCTTTCAGGTCGCAGTGATTGCGAGGCTAACGCCTATACACCCCTTCACAAATCTAATCTAATCTAATCTATAAGAGAAAACTAACTCGGAAGGAGTTCTATTAGTAGACGATGACACTGTATTTCTAAAATGATATAAATACTTTGTTATTTTTTCTTGGAGGGAGAGATTTTTGTTTGGATCTAAACAAAAAATTTTTAAAACCTTTTTCACGCTTTGAACATTTCTTTCAGCTAGACCATTCGATTGAGGATGGTAAGGCGGGGAGTGTTTCAAGGAGATTGTCAAGGTGTCACAATATTTTTTAAAATCAAAACTGTTAAACGGCGGACCATTATCGGAAATTATTTCCGTTGGCAACCCGAGAACTGAAAATATTTCGTTTAGTACTTTTATTAATTCAGCTGCCTTTAAAGTAAGTTTTATTTCAACATATTTACTAAACGCATCTACCAAAATTAAAAATGATTTCCCTTGAAAAAAGAAAAAATCTAGATGAATGCGCTCGAATACATGGCTACAATTTGGCCATTTACTTGATATTACTTCTTTTTTTACATTTTGCGTTATTTCACAACTCTCACATGATTTGACAAATTTTTCAATATCCTTATCACAGGACGGCCACCATAAATATGATCTGTCAAGACGTTTCATATTTACAATTCCGGAATGATTTTCATGTAGCCAATTTAATATTTTAGACCTTAGACATGTCGGAATGACTAATCTGTTTCCGTAGTAGACATATATACCTTCTGTGGATAAGCTTCTTCTATTTTGATAATATGGGCGCATGTTTTCGTTTATTTCTATAGGCCATGACGCTAACAGAGCCCTATGTACCTTTCTTAGCACCTCGTCATGTTGCAGATGATGCGTTACTGTTTCCATATTTATAGCACTATTTTCTAGGGTAAAATAATTTATCGGTGACTCTTCGATTTCGGTAGGTCCGGTGAGAGGTAGGCGTGACAATGCGTCGGCATGACTCATGTTTACATTTCTGCGATAAACGATATTATAGTCATACATAGACAAAAGGATTGACCATCTTTGGAGACGTGCCGCAGCCACCGAAGACGTATTTTTATGAGGATGAAAAATTTCTTTTAAAGCTTGATGATCGGTATATAGAGTAAATTTTTGAACATAAATGTAGTTATGGAACTTTTGTAATGCAAATACAATCACTAACGCCTCACGATGTAATTGCGAATAGTTTCGCTCTGCTGGTGACAGTGTGCTAGATGCGAATAACACAGGTTTCTCCTTCCCATCTACAAGATGAGATAACACAGCCCCAACCCCATAGGGACTTGCGTCGGTAGCCACAATAATCGGATTTTTTGGATCATACAATTCTAGTAAGCTATTTTCAGTTAAAAGTTTTTTGCTTTTAATAAAAGACAATTGACAAAATTTATCCCAATTGAATTTCACACCCTTCCTAAGTAATTTATACAACGAGTGAAGTGTAGTTGCTAGATTTGGTAGAAATGAGCCGTAAAAATTTAGCAAACACTCTTCAATATCGTTACCTCCAAAAATTATATCGTCCAAATAACAAAATACATTCTTTAACCCTATTAGGATTTGATCCATAATGGACTGAAATATCGGAGGGGCGCTTTTCACGCCAAACACTAGTCGTGTAAAAGCAAAAAGTCCCTTATGGGTATTTATCACTAAAATTTCTTGTGAAGACTTACTAACTGATAGCTGTTGATATGCTCCCGTCAAATCAAGAACGCAAAAATATTTACAACCGGATAAACGAGCAAAAATATCTTGCATGCGCGGTAATGGATAATGCTCAGGTTGAATGCATTTATTTATTGTAACCTTACAGTCAACACAGATACGTATATCCCCATTTTGCTTAGGTACAACCACGATTGGGCTGGTCGAGCGGCTATACTTGACTGGTATAATGATGCCTTCTTTCACTAGACGATCTAATTCGAGTTCTAATTTTTCCCGTAATTTGTATGTTACGCTGTAGGCAGCATGAAAAATTGGACCTTGACTATCCCTTAAAACAATCTCCGCTTCATAACCAATTATTGGCGAATTTAACTGTTCATTTACTACTTTAGGAAATTTTCTCGACTATGCTATCAATCTGATAAATTTTACTTACTGCGACTCTGTCTTCTTTGATTAAAAAACTCTTCCTCCAATTTGGAAAAATAACATCTAACCAAGTACGTCCCATAATAGCTTTTGATGGTTTATTTCCTTCAATCACAATCAAATCCAATATCATTCGTCTACCTCATTCCGCCCCTAATGTACAATTTTCTTTTATTTGACTACCTGTAACAGTACAAAGCTTAATTTTAGTTTTGTCTAATTCAATATTTTTATTCCCTAGATAATCTATAGGGTATACTAAGTTTGTCATTCCGTTTGTAACACCTCGAAATAATGATGGTAGAGCAAAATGGATTGGACACCCATTCATAATATTAAAAGTTATTTTGATTTTTGCATGTCCGTCCGTCCGTCCGTGCGCACGATAGTTCGAGAACGCGTCTACTTAGAGAGCTGAAATTTTGTACACGGACTTTAAAAAAAAAAAGTAAAATGAAGTTCGAAAATGAGACAATTCGGGCAATTCCTTCGTGGGGTTGCCATATAAAAATTTCGTTTTTCGCTATATATTTGGACACTGTCTGGGAACGCGTCGACGTAGAGATCTGAAATTTCGCACATGATGGTTTTACTACATTAGCAAATAAAATGTAGAAAATGGACTAAATCAGGCAACTCCTTCTTGGTGTTTCCATATAAAAATTTAGGTTTTTTACGTATACTTTGAAAACGATCAGTCCAAGACATTTCTATTGTACTAAAAACTGCAGAGTATGAAATCCTATAAAATTGGTTATAATCATTTTTTCTGTGCGACAAACCGTTCTAGAAATATATGCGAAAACAACTTCAAAATTAAACTTGAATAGATCGGTGACTATACGAAATTTAACACGGGCATTCATCTAGGGTATCATAAGAATTGGTCTTAGACCAATTCTAGCTTTTTTACTTATTATATATATAGCGATACTCTCTTTCACTGATGACAGATTTCGATGCTCCTGAATCTATCTCCATGCAAATCTCCTGACCTTGAACTTTGATGATGCACTCAGCTGACTGATTACCACCTTGAATAGTCTGAATGGGTCTTATCTCTTTCCTCGCTGTGCATACCACTGATGTATGACCCTTTTTTTGGTAATACATAGAAGCATTCCCAATTTCTAGCAGCAGGGCAATTTTTTTCTTGATGATTTCGACCGCATCTATTGCATCGCTGTTGCTGGTGTGTATATTGTTTACTGGAATTTTGTGAGTGGCTTGAATTACTTTTGTAACTTGAATTGCTTTTGTTTTTTTGCCCTTCTTGATTACTGCTATGATTATGGCTATGATTTTGACTTAGACTTTGACCCTAACTTCTGTTCTGACCATTTTGACTTGACTGTTTTTTCTTGCACGTGTGCTGAAGGCGACTCCGACTAACGATAGCATGTTGCAGTGATGGCTGCATATACCTCGAGGCCTTCTCTGACGCTTCGATATTTAGAGCTTTTTGACACATTTGCTCGAAATTTAAAGAATCTTTAACAACATTTGTTGAATTTTCGTGCTGCATAGCCCCATGATAAAACGATCGACTAGGGCTTCGTTTAGGACTTTCGCTTTATATTTCGCAACTGAGTTAATTTGCGATGTGGAATTGGCGGACGATTTATTTTCTTCTTCGTCTAAGAAATCCCCAAAGCGACATGTTTGTGCTAAGGATTTGAGCCGAACTATGTACTCCTTTAGAGTTTCACCTTCTTATTGATGCGCTTTATAAAATTTATACCTCTCTGCTCTTTTATTTTCCTTGGGAGCAAAATGGTTTCGAAGTAATGTGATTAACGTTTCAAACTCCTTTGTGCTGGGTAAATCTGGTACTGTTAGCGACATCAATATCTCATATACTTCTGCACCCATTACCGTTATAAATAATGCCGTCTTACCTTCATCCTGAATATCATTTATTTTGCAGAATTGTCTCAATCTATCTTCGTAAGCTTTAAAATTTGCGCCTGGAAGAAACGGCTCAATATTTCCCAATAATCTCGACATTTTATTTCTTTATTTTTTTTTTTCACTGTACTTCCGCAAATTTTTAGAATCCACTAAGCACGCTTTTTATGTTAGAGTTTTATGACCACGTGTGTGTATGCTATTTATTTTCATTAAATTTTGCCGATTTTAATTTTCCTCGTCGTCGGGATTAAGGATGGGGAATAAAACGACTCCCCTACTTATACTTAAGTTTATTCTAATTACTCGATATTATAATTGGATGTAATGCTTGGTGCGAAAGTCAGAACAGAAGTGAAGCCCGACTTCGTTCGTCTGTCCGAATCAAGTACACTACCGCACAATAGTACAGTACGATAAATAATTTCTTAACTTTCGTGTAATAAACATAGTTTCTTGTTATTAATTTGTCTTTTCTGCTCTGTATCTTTTCATTTTTTATTTGGTCTTTTAAGATATCTTGTGTTGTGTATAACAAATTAGAAAAAATAATCCTATCAGAGCAATTCAGTATACAATTCATCAATGTACATGTAGACCTGAGTCACATAGGCATTAAACAAATGCAAAAAATTATCAGCTCATGGTACACAGCTAAAAAAAAATATCACAAAATACATAAAAAGAATCTGTGAAAATTGTATAGTATGTATAAAAAACAAATCAAGAGGACGAAACAAACATGGATTAATGTCTCACTTGGGTCCTGCCACAAAACCTTTCGAGATTGTTCCATTGATACGATTGGAGGATTTGGGGGTTCAAGGTCAACAAAGAGATATTTGCACCTGTTATCAGATCATTTCACTCGGTACACAAAATGCAAATGATTTCATAAAACTAGTGAGAAACTGTGCAGAGGCTAACGACATTGGCATAATCCTATCAGACCAATACCCTGGTATCAATTCTAGAGACTTCAAGAAATTTTTGGACGAAAATAATATTCCAATAATTTTTACTGCTGTGGACTCGCCCTTCTCAAATGGATTAAACGAAAGACTGAATCAAACGTTAGTCAATAAAATCAGATGCAAGATAAACGAAAGTGACGGCAAAATAGCGTGGACAACCATAACACAAAAGTGTGTAAAAAGCTACAACGAAACGGAGCACACTGTTACTGGATACGCCACAAAGTATCTTCTAAATGGCACCGATGTTACAATTTTGCCAAATGAGCTGAAACTTCAAAAGACTGAATATGATTTGATCCAAGACAGAAAAAAAGCTTTGGAAAATACATTAAGATTACATAATTACAACAAGACGAGTTACGATAAAAATCGAAAACATGTGGACTTCAAAGTTGGTGATAACGTTTTTGTGGATAATGGAAACAAACTGAATAGGAAAAAGCTTGACGAATTAAGAATCGGACCCTATAAAATCATAAAAATAATATCAAACTCAATTTACAAGATAAATACTAACTATAGGTAACCAGAGTCAAACTTTTTCACATCTCAAAACTAACTCCAGCCCCTGCGCTTGAAAGTAATAAAGAGGATGAGTGAGTGGTTGCCTTGATATATATTTTTTGGGGGGAGATGTAAAGAAAAATATGATTTTCTTTAATTCATGCCAGCAAGAAGAGAAAATTTTGAGTTGTGTTAATTGTGCGAAAGCGAATCAGAAACTAAATCTTAAATTAGATATTAATCATAATACAATGAGTCGGGAGTGTCCAGTGTACATAAACAAATTAAAAATCGAAAAGAAAAGATGTGGTTATGAAATATAGCGCCCAGGCGTCAGTTAAATGCCTATACTTAAATGTGCAAGGATTATTGAACAACTTGTGTGATATAGAAATATTACTAAATTCTGCGTGCTTTGATATTATGTTGTTGTCAGAAACACACTTAACGGATAAGGTTGAAAATAGTGAAGTATGCATTAATGGATATAAGATTGTGAGATGTGATTCACTATCTAGTCATACAGGTGGTGTTGCAGTGTTCGTTCGGGAGCAGTGGCAGTATGAAGTGGTAAAAATGAACAGTTCTAATAACTTGTGGTATCTGGTAATTAACTGCTCAGTAGGAAACTATCGAATTAGTATCGTCATATATATAGATCCCCAAGAGGATCACAGCTGCAGTTCTGTATTGCCTTTGAGGAACTTATGGAAAGTTTGGCAGAATTGGCTGAAGATGTAGTAATTGCAGGTGACTTTAATATTGACTGGAATACAAACACAACGTATAAAAGGTATGTAGAATCAATTTGAAGAGATAATGGATACAAACAAATAGTCCGGGATTATACTAGAATAACACAATATTCAAAGACATTAATCGATTATGTGGCAACTAACATGACGAATATAGAAACTAAGGTCAGCACAAATTTTAAAGTCAGCGACCATGAAACCTTAGAAATAGATATAATCATAAAGAGTGAAGTAGATATAGATAGAGGATAAGAAATTAGTTGATATATTTAAGTATGAAAAAATTTCATTTGGAAACAAGTTAATGAGTGCGGGAATATCCAAAGTAAAGGACATAGATCATGTAACCTTATGCGCGAGTGAATTAGACATAATAATGGATAGAACTGTAAGTAAGTTCATAAAGAAAAAGGTAATATACAATTATCAATGTAATTGCTTCACAGAGGAACTAAGGAACTTGAAGGAACAAAAAATTATTATGTATAAGACAGCTAGACTGTTGAATAATAATGAAGAATGGAGTAAATACAGAAATATGCGAAACAAATACAAAGCAAAAATATTTTTGACCAAAAATAAAGCAATAGCAGAAAGAATAAGTAATGCCGATGATTCGAAGCATATGTGGAAAGTAATCAAACAAACTGTGTTAGGAAAAGAGACTAACAGAATCAAATGTATTAATTTTTGGAGATCGTTTTATCACAGACGATAGGGAAATAGCCGACAACTTTAATAAGTATTTTATAGATAGTGTCATTGAAATTAATAAGTCTATACAGCCGACAAATAAGCGCTTTGAATCTCAAATGGTAGTTTTGAAAACAATTAAAGGAATTCTAAAAACATTAAATAAAAAGCCTGATTATAATCACGTTAGTGTAAAAATGATAATTCAAAATAATGAGTTGGTATTCGTAATTACAAAACTAGTCAACAATTAATTGTCTAGAGGGGAATTCCCAAAGTGTTGGAAGGAGTCATTAGTAATCCCGGTTGAAAAGAGGAAGTACTAGAAAAAGTAGTCTAAGTGCAGCTTGAAAGATATATGGAAGAGAACCAATTAATTTTGAAAGCCCAATCAGGATTCCGTAAAACATATTCTTGTGAGACGGCATTAAATCTAATTATAAGTCGATGGAAGGAAAAAGTAGACAAGAAGATGTACGTCCTGGCAGTGTTCTTAGATCTAAAACGGGCCTTTGAAACGGTGGAACACAATATTTTGTTAAAGGAAATATCTTATATATATATTCAAACATATTTTCGTTAATAATTAGATTATTCCATACATACATAATTTACATATGTATGTAATCAATAATATTTCTTCAATAAATCATATATATATATTCAAACATATTTTCGTTAATAATTAGATTATTACAAACATACATACTTTACATATATAATCAATAATTATCTCTTCGAATACATAGAAAAGTGTTAAATAATATTGATTCCCTTTTGGCTTTTTGAAAGAAAAGGCCGTGCTTTTTTTTCTATTATATTTACTTTTCAGGGAAAATTGTTGCTTTCTTTGCTCTCTTGCGCATTATCGGGGAAAGTGTATTATCTAATAGAAGTTTCTTTATTCTCTTGTGTAAAGTCCTGTGGTTACCGTGCTAGCTATTGAATAGATTTAGAATTTGTGAAGCGAAATGGGTAGAACAAAAAGGTAAGTCAGAACAGGCAAGTAGACTTTTTGGAAGATCAACTCGTAGTGTGACGAATGAAGTAGTCGCCAGCAGAGGTCACGAATCTTTGTCCTCTTCAAGTGAATCCATCCCTCCGGGACAATTTGAGCAAACTCGACAGAGTATTATACGTTATCGAATAGGCTTAAATGAATTAGGCGGGTTAATTCCAGAATTCCGACCGGGAAGTATCAACAATTTAAGTGCAACTGAGTGGATCGACAAAATCGAAAATTTGCGTGCTGTATACGGGTGGGATGATCGAACCACACTGCAATATATGCCTCTCTCAGGCTGAAGGATGCGGCCCAATATTGGGTACAAAGCCGACAGACTCCCATGATACGTGGGAAATATTTAAACGCGAGTTAGTGGTAGGATTTCCTAGTGCCAATAGAAACATACCTTTACGAAATAGTTTCATTGGCAAAACGAGCGAAATTAGATGATGAGTGCACTACAAAATACATTATTTCGGGCTTAAAGAATCAAAAATTGTTGACCGTTTTAATTGCGTCAGAAAGTCAGACCCCGGTTGATCTACTTGCGCAAATTAAGCGATACGATAGTATTGTCGATCAAGAGAGGGCACGTAATGTTATGTAACATCACAGGCCTAGACTACCAGAGAACTGGTCACGTCGACGACAAGTATTAGAGAATGACCTGCGAAATTCCAAGGAAAATCGATCCTGGAATAGAAGGCCGTATCAAGTAAGTCGACGTTTTACAGGTAATTGCTTTAAATGCCGGAAAACAGGCCACAAAGCAAACCGATGTATGCAATCCAATGAAAATAAAATTAAAAAAGTACAAATGGTGACGACAGCAAATAAGGAACTGGATCAAACAGTTGAAGTTGATGGAATTCCAGTGGAAACTTTTGTTAATTTGGGGAGCAAGTGGTGCACAATGAGGTTAAGGGACTGTAATGACAACGGGGGGAATATTTTAAAAGGCAGCATCGTGCTTAAAGGATTCGCAGGTGGAGTATGTAAATCTTTGGGATGTCATCGAAAGTTGTTAAGACTTGGGGAAGTCGAAGCTATAACTGATATTGCGGTGGTTTCCGATGACGTCCAAGATACTCCAATGATTATTGGCCAAAATTTTACCAATAAACCAGGTGTTCGCATCATTAAGAGCTGGGGAAAATTGGAAGTATTGAATGATTTAGAAGGATCTCATTTAATTCAAAACTGTCGCACTGAAGCTAACCAGATGCAGATTGTTAGGAAACTATTTGACAAGGAAGACTTAAACATTGGGGAACTCGGATCTCAGGAAATGAGTGACGAATTATTATCCTTGCTAAATGAGTTCAGGGATTGCTTTGCTATTAACTCGGCAGAATTAGGTAAAACCAATTGGGTTGAGATGAGTATCCATCTGACAGACAACGCTACGGTTCGTTACAAACCATTTAGAGTCCCATACCACCAAGAGAGGGCGCTACAGAACATCATCGATGATTTGATGAAGCATGACATTATTGAGGAATCAATATCCGATTATGCCAGTCCAACTCTGTTAATTAAAACAAAATATAATACCTACAGGATGTGTATAGACTATCGTAAATTAAATGCTTCAACGAAAAAAGAGCACTTCCCGACTCAAAGTATCGAAGAAATATTAAATAAACTTTCGGATGCAAAGGTGTTTATATCTTTGAATCTCATGAGTGGCTATCATCAGATAGCCGTAACAGAACAATCGCGACCCTATACTGCTTTTGTGACTCCTAAAGGTCATTGCCGTCATTGCCAATATAAACGAATGTCTTTCGGACTTAGCAACGCTCCAGCGGTTTTCATGAGATTAATGGATCTAATATGCAAAAGGTACAAGATGAAAGAGTGTTGGTATATATGGACGATGTACTAATCGCAACGGCTACAGTTGAAGAAGGTCTTGAAGTCTTAGAGAAACTACTTTGCGTACTTAGGCAAGCCAAGGTTACTCTAAATATTAAAAAGTGTTCTTTCCTCAATAAGGTTGTACATTTTTTGGGTCATGAAGTGAGCGAAGGGGGAGTTTGCCCGGGAAATGTGAAAACAAAAGTCATTCATGACTATCCACCACCGAAAAATTTAACGGAGGTGAGACAGTTCTTACGATTAAGTGGATATTTGCGACAGTTTATTTGTAATTATGCTAAACTCGCCGAACCTTTAAATGAACTTTTACGTAACTTTTCATTGGTCTGAAAATCAGCAGAAAAGTTTTCAAGAGCTCAAAGATAAGATATCTGCACAACCGGTCTTGATTATTTACAAACCGCAATTATCTCACGAGCTCAATACTGATGCCAGCTGTCATGGATTGGCTGGGATCCTATTCCAAAATTCCAATGATGGGCTAAAACGACCGGTTTCATATTTCAGCCGAGCCACAAATATTTCAAAACAAAAATATCATAGCTATGAGCTTGAAGCGTTGGCAGTGGTCGAGAGCCTAGAAAGATTCAAATACTATCTCATAGGAAAGAAATTTAAAGTTATAACTGATTGTGCATCCCTTAAAGCAACTCAGAATAAGAAAGATTTAGTGCCCAGAATAGCGAGGTAGTGGCTAAAAATCCAACAGTACGACTTCGAAATGGAACATAGACCTGCACAAAAATGACCCATGTGGACGCGTTAAGTCGAACAGCACGCTCTCAGGGTCTCAAAACACAAGAATCTGGGAATGAAGTACTAGTAGTGACGATATCAGAAGCGGACTGGGTTGTTACGCTTCAACGACAAGACAAAGAACTGACTGATATTATAGATATTCTATTTAATAAAGGAGACAAGCGACACAAACATGTCATACAGAACTATGAACTCAAAAATGAGAAATTGTTCTATAAAACGCCAGATGGGGTGAGATTTGTAGTTCCAAAAGGAATAAGGTGGCATATAGTGAGGACCTCTCATGATGATTTGGGTCACTTGGGCTTAGAACGTACCCTTCAAAATATTCGAAAACATTACTGGTTCCCAAGAATGAAAGGATTCGTCAGGAAGTATATCGGCAACTGCATACCATGCGCATATAACAAGAGAAGAAATTATGAAACCCATTTCCAGTTAAATACCTTTCGGACACAGCCTATTCCCTTTAATACGATCCACGTTGATCATTTGGGACCATATCCCAAGAGCAGTAAAGGTAATATTCATTTGATAGGAATAATAGACTAGTTCGTAATTTTAAGACCAGTGAAAAGTACTTCCACTAACTATGTCTTAAAAGTATTAGGAGAATTGTCTCAGTTCTTTGGATCGCCTTCAAAGATCGTGTCAGATAGAGGTACCGCTTTCACCTCAAAGGCATTTCAACAATACTGTATCGACAACAGTATTAAACACTCGAAAACAGCTGTCCAAACCCCCCGAGAAAACGGGAAAGTACATATACAGTGGGGATTAAATTGTCTACCTCATCGTGTGACTGGCCAGACTCAACAGAAGCTTTTGCTGGGCTTCGAACCGAGAAGGGTACTTGTACTCAGAAAAATTGCAGCGGATAGGATAGAATTATGCCGAAATAAACAGGCTCAGAGAAAAAATGTGAAAAGAAATGCACCACGGAAATATTCAGAAGGTGATTTGATTCTAATCAAAAGTGCATCTACTGCGACATGACAACCCAGAAAACACCTGCCAAAATATAAAGGTCCTTATATCATCGATAAATTACTTGTTAAAGATAGATATGTAATAACGGACCGTCCGGGAATTAGAATTTCGGGGCGTCCGTTCCAGTCCACCTACGCAGCATATCGGATGAAACCCTGGTGTGACCTTCAGGAGTTAGAGTTGAGTGAGGAGGGTTTGGATGATGCGTCTGATGGTAGTGATGTGGAGGAGTAAGGAAAGCCAATTGATCGATGTACGTAAATACTTTTTGGTAACTTTAAGGCGAAGAACCCAGTTAATTTCACATATATCGAAGATCTACGTCAATGAATTATTAGTATTATTTCTATTTTATTTTATTAAATTTTTTTTTTTTGTAAATGTCGTGAGTTTAATATATTCTAAATATGTTCATGTAACTGCTTTTTAAAATGTATGCGTAATCAAAGAACTGTGGAAGAAAATACAACTCATACCTACTTACGACGACTAGACTGACAGTAAATAAAACTCTGAACCGAAAAATCGTTACTTCGAACCTGTATATTTGCGTCTGTACACCTGCCTTCAGAGTCAAGTGGAAAAGAATTATGTAAGACTAAAAAATAAATTTTATTTTACTTAGTTTGGATAATGTACGGTTATGCCATGGGAAGACCCGAGTTTGGTCGTTAGACCTTTCTGCGACTTGCCTGGCAATAGCTTATTGGAAGTTGAATTTTGCTAGTATCATCAATTGTGTATGTTGACAGGAAACGAGTTGTTAGACCTTTAGGCGGCCTGTCTGATATACCTTCTTAGAAGTTGATTTTAGCTCACATGTATAATAAATTGTGTATGTTGATAAAATTGTTTCCGGGGTAAAAAACGGGTTAAGTCGTTGGACTTCTCCACGATTCACTGCTCGTGAGACAAAAAAAAAGAACTACATTGTATGTTTGCTTAACGGCTGTCTATCATTAAGAAATGCCACTAAGGCAGTGACTTCGTCAGATGGCCGAGCTGTAAGAGTATGAACAAATACTGTTATACCTCATACAAGGTAGAGTCGATGCGCGTCTTGATGCGTCAGAGTGAGCTCTCCTCCTTAAATTTATTTGAATCGAGTAGTAATTGATCACCCTTGAAAGGGAACAGTTGTCAGTAATAACGTGGAGTGCCTGACCTTAAGTGTCAAGACGGAGCCTAGTACTGGGCGCGATGACGGGTTAGTTGCGTAAATATATTTCGCGTGTATTTTTGTTACAGTATTAAATTCTCGTCTAAGTGAAATAAAGACGTTTGTCAAAAAGCTTATTTAAATAAATGTTATATCACCTTAAAGTTTAATTTTTTTAAACACATTTTTTAATTGAATTTTTTTTGTAAGCCCGCCCAATTTTTTTTTTATTTCACATTATTTTCTGCCTTTTTTTAGTTCACCCAGAAGAAAAATTTATAATGAATTCAATCATTTTTTTTTATTTTTGTTTCAGTAAAAAATTACGTGGAGGGTATTTCCCGCCGATTCAAGACTACAGTGACATGACGCCCATGAAATAGACTTAGAAATCTGTTATATACATACATATATCTTTTTTTACTGTTAAATTTTTTTTTTTATATTCTTTAAATATGTATAAAACCATACCTCAAAATTCAATACCTTCATTTCTTTCTTTCCCTTCTAAAAAAAAAACAGGGTTTTAGAACATTCTAATTCAGGACACCCCTTAAAGCATTGCAAAGTAAACTTAAAGAGAGACGATGATCTGAGAATATTCCAAAAATTATTCTTTCGTGGTTCAGGATGCTGTTCAAAGATTTCACTGGTCAATGTGCAATGTATCATACACCCAATCGCTATTTTATTTTTTAGATGATACCGACGTACTGCAATTTACGAGTTTAATAATAGCGGAATCATTAAAATACAACCACGTTGCAGTTCGTTTATTTTTGGAAAAAAGCTTCAAGTTCATAAAGGACAAGCATCTTTTGTTAAACATATTATTCATTTTTCGAATGGCTCTGGAGGTCAATACAAAAATAGGATGACCTGGTACAATGTATGGCAGATGAGAAAGAATTCAATCTTGAGGTTGAATGGCACTTTTTTGCAAGCTGCCATGTAAAAGAATTGAAGCTTTAGAAGGAGTTCTAAAAAAAATTCAGAAAAAACTGGCTTCCAAAATAATAACATTCAAACATAATCTGTAGGATTGGGCTGTTTCACAAAAAGATTCAAAACATAATTATGTTCATGTTTCAACAAAAGATTACACCGATATTGAAATAAAAAATAAAAATAGATATAATATTGTTAAGGTAATGGCAACTACTAAAAAGTACCACAGCTTCATACCTGTAAATGACAATAGTGTTAGTGTTAGAGAATACTCGTTATGTATTCAAAATAAAATTATAAAATTTATGAAATAATAAAACAGAACTATTATTATAAAATTTTTTAAACCCATATTTCATTAAGGTATCTAAAAAAACAATAAAAAATTATTTTTGAGTAAATTCCAAAATTTTTATATGAAATTTTGCAGAGACGAGAATAAAAAAAATCTACTAAACTACGAGGTGAACATCCACAAATTTTTGATATGATATGTATTAAAGTTAGAGCATTTCAAAAATAATCTTTTTTTAAGGGGTTGTTTCTGCCCCAGGTCAAAAATCCAAAATTAACAAAAATTTGAAATATCGCGCAAAAGACTCGAGTAACCCAATCCCAAGTAATCAGCAAATTAAAAAGCACGACAACAGTGAACACGTTCAAATTTGAGTCACCCTGTGCCAAGACTTAAGATCGGCTGATTAAACAAAAAAATATGGGTCGAATATTTTTTAACGCTTAATTAATTCTGAAGTTTTATCAAAATCAGAGGGGCTCGGGAAAAATCGATTATTTTGACCGTTTTGATATGGAATTGCTGAACTAGATGTCGCATGGCATACTAGAGCAGAGTATACACATTATGAAATGGGTAGTGCATTCTGGAATGGACCATAACATGCTTTAGAGAGTGCCGAAAGCTAATGTTTTCATACACTAAATGAAATCTATAGGGTATACTAAGTTTATCATTCCGTTTGTAACGCACAGAAATAAGGAAGGTAGAGCAAAATGGATAGGACACCCACGCATAATATTGAAAGTTATTTTGATTTTTGCATGTCCGTCGGTCCCTCCCGTACGTCCATGCGCACGATAACTCGACAACGCGTGAGCTTAGAGAGTTGAAATTTTGCACGCGGACTGTTTCCATAGTAAATAGCAAATAAAGTTTCAAAAATGGAACAAATCTGGGTTGCTTGATGTAGCCATATGAAAATTTAGGTTTTTTACGGATACTGTGAAGACGATCAGTCCTAGACATTTTTATTGTACCAAAAACTTTCTTATTTAGAATATGAAATTGGTTATAATCATTTTTTCTGTCCGACGAACCGTTCTAGAAATATATGCGTGAAAACATCGGAAAAATTAATATTGCTCAAATGGATGACCATACGAGATATCATACGATATCATACGAAATTCATCTAGGGTATCATAAGAATTGGTCTTGTGCCAATTCTAGCTTTTTTACTTGTTATAACAGCAGTTTTGTATACATTTGATCGACTTCCTCAACATTTCAGATACAAAAAATATGAATCACTCGACGTATACATATATCATTTAAAATTTTGTGGTCCATTCCGGAATGGCCCAACCAGCCATATAAATTTAGTATACTTTTTTGGTACTGCATGCGACATCTAGTTCTTGTGCCATCTATGGAACCAATTAATAAATCTGGGCGAAACGCGTTATATATTATAAAGCATAAATTAGATACTAATATCTGAAATTTTTTCTACGTTAGCAAGCTTAGAGTATAGATCCCAAAAGAATGCAACACTTACACTTGCATTTTTATGAAAATTAGGATTTACATAATTAATTAGGACAAACAGAACTTCCCTTTGTAACTTCTAAAGCTCTGTGAATAATTATAATAACAAAAATATTACTTTAATGTGAAAATATTTTAAAAATGCTGAACTTACTTCATCGTGTGTTTGCTTATGTTCGTCCTCTTCATCCGAGTCATCGTCGGCTGAGCTATCAGCAGTGTTGTTATTGGATTTTGAATTGGTCATTGTTGACTTAGTCTTTGAAATAAATAAAAACAAATACAGAGAACAAATAAAGCTTTAAGCTTAAACTGCTGCCTTACCTGCTCGATCTTGGATTTGCTAAGTTGATCATAGCATCCTAAACAAACTCTTAATGGTTTAATGCTTTGTTGTGATAATAAAAATTTCTTTGATGAACAGGGACCACAAACTACGGCCCCGCAGTTTCTGCAGTGATGCTTTAAAAGTTTGAAACGAGTTGAATGAACATACGTATTAATTAATTTAAAGAACTATATATTCACCCTACGAGCAATCATTGTAAATTGTGTTTTCTTGCAGTGCATACAAACAGCTGCTTCATTATCCGGGACCCAAACAGCTGCATGATTCTCTACTGGCTTCTTCCCACCTGTGTAACAATAAATACTGTTATTTAACTTTAATGATAGGATTAGCACTAATATAAAATTAAAATCTGTTGCAATACCCCGAAATACTAGAATATGCATCATCATCTGGGCAAGAGCAGCATTAGCAAAAATACTTATAAATTCGTAGATAAGGCTCGATTAGCACGAATTAAGCGCCAGCCTAATTAATTACATTAAAAAGCGTTCAACTCCTAGTTGCGAAGCTCTGACTGGCTATCTCATACTCTTCTCCTATTGCCCTTCCTAGCAAAACAGTGCAAGGCACTGGTAGTCAGTGCCGGGAACCGTTCATAAAAATATTATTTCGTTACTTGTTAATCCCTTACTAAAATAGTTAACTACGTTAAGGCGTTACTATACGGAGGATTTAACGGAAGCTAAAGTTAATCGTTAACTCGTAATAGTAATTGTAATCTTTATGTTATTGGATTAGTCAAATGAGCAAGTACATCAAACGTATTACCCTTGCAGGAAGGACATGGAAGACAAATAAAGAAACATAAAGAAAAGTTTAGAAAAGCATAATTTCTGCAGTTATATGCCGTTGAGTAAAAACAGGCTCTCTGTTGTTATGAGACATGGCAATTACTACCCAGTCACCTCACGCTTGAGACAAGACAGGCATAAAACCGATTCGTGTCGCCGGGGTCCATCACTGGACAAAAACAGCGCATAAGAAGTGGTGCCTAACATGGGGCCCAAATATGTGGTTGAACTTATTATTTTAGCCTGGAAATTTTTTCGAGACCTGTGCATTAATTTTGGGATTTATTAGATTTTCGAGAATTCTCTTTTTTAAACTTTTGAAATTTTAAATTCTTTTAATCTTATACCGTAGACAGACTATCTACATAATTGAAGGAAATGGAGCAAATATTCAGTGTGTCATACAAATGACGTCCATCAAGGACTCTAGACGCTAGAACAGTGGAATTCACACAATTAATGCAAGTATTAGACTTAAACATTGTAAATTGCCTCCCCATCTATCACAACACCTCTAATCCATCCTTAATTATTCTTACTTATTCCTCGTTTCTGACATTGAAAAAGTGCTCTTCTCAATCAACTCGAATCTATTCATTATTCGATCATGACATACTATTTTTAATATATGATTTTGCTGCCAGTCCAGATATTGCTCAGAAGCTAATATCATGTAGAAATTTTAAGAATTCTGACACTTTCACTGTGACAAATGTATTCCCTTAAGAACTCGAACTATTAAATTGAGTAGTCGTCCTTGGTTCTCCCGTCAAGTCCCGTATATAATTACGTCTTAGAACTATGGATAGCCATAATTGCTTTAGAGCGAAAAAAAATAAGATTAATTCCAACATTCGTGTAGCTAAGCGTAGGTATTACAGCTCGAAGTTTGACTGTAACCTCTACCCGAAGAGGCTTTGGGGTAATCTAAAAAATGCAGACGTTTTTGGTAAAGAAAACCCGAGGAGTGACCTTACTCCAGAGGAATTAAATGTTCATTTCACCTCTGCGTATTATGTAGCTCCGGCATCAAATTTGTTAATTTGTTACCTGCAGTTTGCGCTGCATCTCTGCTGAGGAAGTGATCTATTAACTCCACAAAACCGGATGCTATCGGCCCAGATAAGATTTCCCCTGAATTTTTTAAACTTATTCTTCCGTGGATTGTCTTTCCCATTTTTAACATTTTCAACCCTTGTCTCACTACCTCCGAGTTTCCAGAATCATGGAAAATGTGTTACCTATAGCTAAATAAAAATTCCCCGAAAGCCCAAATGACTTTAGATCAATAACCATCCTATGTTTTCTGTCCAAAGCTCTCGAGATTTTGCTGCACTCACAGGTCTTGCAACACTTAGACACCAACCATCTCTTCACCCGATGGCAATCAGATTTTCGACCTTCCCACAGCTATGAGATCTTTGTGAGGTCGGTAACCAACTCCAAGTGCACTGCCTGCGTAGAAAAGCGGCAAAAAACAGCAATGTAAGCCTTCTGGGGCCCCTTTCCTCTAATTTTGAAATGAGCGACACTAGTCCTGCGAAGTCGCCACCCGAGTACACAAATGGTCTTGCTGGCTGTACTCGATGTGTAGGAAGGCTACTCATTAGTTAATTCAAAAGTTTAGGTAAAGATCTGGCGCAGTATACGCAATGATGGACTACAGGTCTAGCGAGTTTTTCCTTAGAGTGGCCAACATTTCTTATAAGCGCCAATAGCGTTTGCGCCCCAACGTGGGGATTTTTCTCAAGTATGTCGTCCAAAATGAGTTTAGTAATTGGGTGTGCGAAAAACAGCAGAAATGGATGCTTCGAATCGTAGGGTAGATTCGCTGCTTCTAACGGTCCTCAGTAGCTCAGTTGGTAAGCGCGTTGACTATCATCCCAGGGGTCGTGGGTTCGAGTCCCACCTCTACACGGTCCTGCGCTATTTCCTCATACCTAGTTTCCTGTCGACTTTATAGCTTTATAGCTTCTCTACTTAGTAGGTTAGCACAATGGGCCACCTTGGCCTCCGTGCTTTCGTCCCTCTGCCCGAAAAAAAACCCGTCCTCCAACTCTTATGATATTTTCTTTTGAATGGAGTTAGGACTATTGTGCTATTCCTTGCAGCTTCGTCATATCGTTTCAAATGTTGCATATCACCCTTAAATTCCCTTTCCTTTCCTGGACTTGCTGAATTACTGTTTTCAATGACGTTTCTAATTGCTCAACGTGAAATGATTGAAATCTTCGAGTATGGTTGGGATTTCTTACATTAAGTGCCAAACACAATTCCGACGTTTCAATTCGATTCGATCCAACCCATTTCGATCCAAACGGATGCATGAGCACAATTGTTCCGCTCGGTTCCAAACACTTGACTTTAAAATTTTGCCAGATTTTGTCTTTCATCCATGAAAACATTTTTTTTTTTGTTATATAATTCATGTCTTTTTTTATTTCCTCAACAAAAGTCTTTTCATGCATCTTTAGAGTATAAAGAAATCTTTACAGATGATTTTTCTAGGTTATGTCATCCGCAAAAGTTGAAATTTGCTCAACTTCTCCGTTTCGAATCGATCCATTTCGGTGTAATGTGTCCAATTGCACGTATGTCTCATATAAGCAAATTTGACATTTGTACGAATCGGATCGAAACGGTGGTATTGTGTTTCGCCCTTTACTTTTAAGCGCAACACGTATTCTACGATCTGTTTGAGTTTTTTAAATGAACCCTTGTGATTGATTTCATTCAGAAAGTGTAATATCTCATTTGGCACTGTTATCGCTAGAGAACTTCTTTTTGATTCTGGCACGGGCTCCCCCCTTTCAACATAAGGAGTTGGCTAAATTTATTTAGCACCATGCAGAAACATTGGGCCGTAAAACCATAAATTGTTAGCAGCCAGCTTTCCCGGAGGAATACCTTGCGATAAAATGTCGGCAGGATTTTCTTTAGAGGGTATACGGTGCCATTGGTCAGATCTCGTGACTTGTTGGATATAAGCAACTTTGTTTGCCACGAACGTTTGTAGTGATAATGATGCATCGCGGGGGGTGGATAATGCGTCAGCTGCTCGCAGAAACTTGTAAAACAAACACGTAAAATAAAGTAATAGTAATAGCCTGAGAGCGCGTCGACGTAGAAAACTCAAATTCGGTACATGGGGTTTAGTGAGCAAAAATCGCGATATCAAGTTTCCGTTCGGTTCGGAATACTTGTAGAATAGTTAGTTAAGATAGGTCAGTTTTGTTGTAATAAAGAATTAATGTGTTGAAGAAATTCGAGTTTTTCAAGTGAAAAGTTCCGAAAGCTAATTTTATATTAAACGGTGAGTGGATTATTCAAGTAATGGGACGCAAACTAGAGAAGCTTCCCATACAGGAATTGACACGACAGGTCAAAAGAATGTTCTAGTCGAGCGACTCAAACAAGCTTTGATAGAGGAAGAACAGAATCCTGAGAACTTTGTTTTCGAAGAAGAAGAACCTGAAGCTGAAGAAGAGCCTGCGATGAACACAGAACAGCTTTGGGTACTTTAATGACCAAAATGGAGCTTTCAGCCCTGCAGATAGCAATGCTGTTGAGAAACAAAATAATTCTCTGCAAGCATGTTTGAAAGAACAAAGGAAATCTCTTGAGGAACAAAAGAAATCTCTGGAATCCCGCTTGGATGAACAGAAATCTCTGGAATCCCGTTTGAACGTACAGAAGAGGTCTCTGGAGAATTGTCTAGAAACTCCATTAGATGCACAGAAAATTTTTCTAAAAAGTTCTTTAAAAGAACAAAATTTGGAAATTGAAGGAATTGAGCAGGAATTTTTACAAAAGGTTTCGGAAGTTCAACAAAAGTCACCGAGCAACTTGAAAATGTTACAGTAGATTTGGAAATATCCGGTGCAGGCAGAATGAAACCTCCAATATTTGATGGACAAAATGGCTGGTGGAGGCGACAGCCCCGAAGTCATCATTCAGATAGCCCAGTTGCAGAAAAATAGTAGCAGTCTTGTTATATATGGAATTGTAGGAAAAAATGGCTGCGCCATCACTATCGACACAGGAGCTTCGAGATCAATTATGAGCAGATCTTGTCAAGAACCAATGCCTTCGCAATACCACCAAATATTTACTAAGAACAGCAACTGGAGCAGCAGCTCAGGTTTTTGGAGAAATAACTTTGGGTGATAAACTAGGCGAACTACTATTTCCTCACACTTTGCTTGTTTCAGACATCATGGATGATTGCATTCTTGGAGTAGACTTCATAACCACATATAAAATAAATTTAGATGTTGGAGAACGGATACTCAAATATGGCAACATTGAAATTCCAATGAGACTAAGAGGAGGAGAAGATTATCCTGCGAAAATAAGGACGATGGTCTGTGAGAATATTACTCTCTCTGCATGCTCCGAGACGCTAGTATGGATAACGCTTACTGATGACTCCGGGACCTGCCGATTCTATTTGGTGGAGCCTAACCCTACAAAAGTTATATCAAACATCATTGTAGGTAAGACTTTAGTGAAGGCAGAAGGTGCAACATTAATTCCAGTCAGAGTGCTTTACATATTCGAAAATGAGGTATAACTAAAAGAAGGTGCTATAATTGGAAATTGTGAACCCGTTTACCAGATTGTTGATTTGGATGATGATAGTAATGTCAAGGAGAGAAAATCTATAACAGCTACTACTCAACGGGTTCAGAATCTCTTTTCGTTCTGTACCTTACGTGAACAACAATATAACGATTCCAAACAGGCGACCAATGTATTTTCGGAATTATTTGAAATACTTAAGCATGTTTGCGGGAAAAATAAATCTTGTCCAGAATCGGATCGATAAAGGAGATTCTGACACCACGAAGATTACCATTAGCCAAACAACCAGTAGTTTCAGATATGATAAAATCCATGAAGGAACAAGGCATAATAGAGGAATCTAATAGCCCTTGGACATCGCCAGATGTTTTGGTCAGGAAAAAAGATGGCAGCACTCGATTCTGAGTAGACTACCGCCAACTAAATAGCGTAACGAGAAAGGATACCTACCCGTTACCAAGGATTGATGACACATTGGATACTGTGTCAGGAGCGCAATGGTTTTCCACACTGGGTTTGTGGTGTGGTTACTATGTCAAGCATACCTACATACCGTAACAACTGGCAAGTGGAAAGACATTCCAATGACCGAGAGAAAATTGCTTTCTCAGTTGGAAGTGGCTTATGGCAAAGTTATGCCATTTGGATTATGTAATGCACCAGCCACATTCGAACGACTCATGGAATGCGTTTTACGTGCATTAACCACTTAGATGACATAATAGTAATCGGAAGGACATTCGAGGAACATAAAAACAACTTACGGGACGTACTTCAAAGACTGAGAGATGCGAAACTGAAGCTCAGTACGGATAAATGTGCTCCATTGAAAAATGAAGTTAAATATTTGGGGCACATAGTTTCATCACAAGGAGTTTTGTTGGTCTAGGTAGGTAGTAGTTACAGGCGATTCGTTAAAGACGCCCTTTCACAACGTCCATGCGAACTTGAATGCAAACATATCTTCCGCGTGAAAAAAGAACCAACGCCAAATATACAGTTGATAATGGTGGAAGCATCGACAGGTTAGGACAACGATAGCTTGCGAACAGCACAACGAGAAGATCCACACAGATCATCCATTCCTGCTTGGCAATAAGCCTTGGAAGGACCACAATGGAAGGATATTTCGGAGAGAAGCGAGAAGCTGAAGAGCTACTGGGCTCAATGAAACTCTTCACGTTGAATGCGGTATATTAAAACGCAAGTGGGAGGTAACTAACGGCGAGTCATTCCGATGCAGATAGTCGTCCCAGCATCAAAGGTCAACGATGTTCAAGAAGAACTACACAGTGGACCATCTGGAGGACATTTGGGGGTCAATAAAACATTTTCCAAAATACGAGAAAGGTTTTATTGGCTACATATGCGACAGGACGTGGAGGAGTGGTGCCGCAAATGCACTATCTGTGCTGCTTGCAACGGGCCGCCACACAGAAGCAGAGGAGAAATGAATAAGTATAATGATGACATCGCTGGACCTTTTCTAGAAACGGATACCAGTAATCATTACATTTTATTTGCTATCGACTATTTCAGTAAATGGCCTGAAGCTTATGCACTCCCTAATCAAGAGGCAACCCCAGTTGCTGAATAAAGCATAATGAATTGGGTCAGTAGATTTGGTGTGCCTCAGGAACTTCATTCGGACCAAGGACGGAACTTCGTACCATGGACTTTCAAGAGAAGTGTAAAATTCTGGGAATAAGAAAAACTCCTCTGCATCCACAATCTGATGGCATGGTAGAGCGGTTGAATAGAACATTGGTCGAGCATCTAAAGAAACAACATCATCAACGCGATTGGGATTGACATATTCCAATCTTTCTAACGGCTTATCGGTCAGCTGTTCACAACACGACCGGTCGACGCAAATAGGCAATAGTATAATTAACTAAAAATTCAAGGATCGCCCTTCTGCATTTTGTGGGAAAACGTGGATCCTTTTCGAAAATACCTTCAGATATATTTTATTCTGAAGACTGAGCATCTTACGTCGATGCCTCACACCTAGCTATGGTTGCTAAGTGTTTTGTCTCCCGTTGTTGTGGTATAGGAAAAACCCCAGCTAAGGTCATATTCGGGAGGGAGATGCGTTTAGCAAGCGACCTCAAGTTTGGTACACCCAAAGGTGAACAAAAGTTACCAGACGACTATGTATTGGAACTTCGACAACGATTAGCTCATGTGCACGAGGCCACGAGAGCAAAATTAGCAGTAAATACCGATCGGAAGAAGACCCGCTATGACTTAAGTGCTAATTCAACACGATTTAATGAAGGTGGTTTGGCTGTACAACCCGAAACGATGTAAGGGACGTTCTCCAAAATTACAACAACACTGGGAAGGACCGTATTCAGTGGTAACTAGAATAAATGACGTAGTATTCAGGATTCAGCGTGATACAAGAGGCAAACGAAAAATTGTTCACATGGATCGTTTGTGTCAATACGCGAGCTTCAAGATCGTGGTCCACCTGTTGCTCGGGAAGAACAATTTTAAGAAGGGAGTAGTATTAGGTGCAATGATAAAAAAAAGTGAAATCTGTAGGAAATGGATACTTCGCGTGAAATAAGTAATTAAGTACGGACATAAACAGTTTTCGGAAAATTGCATTTCAGAAAAGGACAAGCGACATCCGTAAGTACGGAAATAAACAACTTTGGGTTCGAAGAATCGATGCTTCAGAATAACATTTTTAGGAAGGTTCTAGGACAATTTGTAGAATATAAATACGGCACTTATTACCGCCAGGAGGCGAGTCTTACTTCAGGCAGTGAAGTCAACAAAGTAAACTATTTGGATGGCGATACTTAGAAGTACAGTACTAGAAATAATTAAAGAGTTGATTTGACTGTTGGTGAATTTGTGAAAGTAAACAGTGTAATAATATTATAGATGTATTGATGTTCGCCAAGTAATAATACTATAGATGTTGTATATATCTATATGTACGGTCGCCATGTAGTAATTAAAGATGCAGAATTCTAAATGATGAGGCAGGAGAAGCTTTGTGAAAAGCAGACCTCCGCTACTAAGACGGGCGCAGCTGTAAACAGCAGATGCCCGGTAGTAGTCTCGAAATGAATGATACTATGTTGGCGCAGCTGTAAACAGCAGATGCCAAGTGGTAAATAAAACGACTACTTGTTGTGTCTATAACTAATGAAAACCAATTGTTCTTTACTCGGTTATTGCTACTTAATTTATACACCAATTGTTTCTTACCGTTAACACAATTCTTCTTTCTTAATACAAAATGCATACTTGCATTTTGTTTACAATTATTATTATAGGTCATGACGCAATTGCATATTTGCATTTATGTGTTTAACTCCGGCAGAAAGATGTGACGCAATATAATTGAACCGCATTACGCTGCTGGTTGCAAACAGGTAACCAAACGCATGTAAACAATAACAGTCACTTCTTAAGGTTGTGACATATATTTTGTTTAGCGTATGTTTTTGCTTAATTGCAATTAATCAATCGATCGCATTTATTGTGATTGATCAATTGTGCGATGGATTTTGGGTCAATTGAATAATGCAAGAATGCAGAATGTGCATTCTTGTATTTTCAATTGATTAGGAAATTGTTGTGCGAATTAACATCACAACAGTAAATAATCAGAACTTGAGAATTATAATTGAAATATTGTGGTTGAATAACGAACGAAGGCCATGCTCGTAATAATATAATAATTTAATTATCATTACGTGCTATGAATTTGTGATACAGTTATTATTTATATAAAAAAACTCTAACTTTATTGAGTACGCATACAAATTAACCTCGGTAATCAGATAAGGAACTATAGTGCAGCAAAATTATTGTGCTGGCACGTCTAGGCACAAGGAAGGAAAACACTCTCGCTTCGTGCTGAAGCAGTGTGTTTTGGCCCAAAGGAAAAATTAAATTAGGTTTTTTTATCAGACAGTTTGGTATTTCCTTTTCTATATAAAAATGTATATTCGTTTCTCTTAATCGCATCACGTTTGGCATTCCACGAGTATATTGAAAATTTCCTCGAAAACCCTTGAGAGAAACAACATTGGTGCCAGAGCAGAGACCTGACGATTATTCATTTTTAATTTTGGAGCATACGCACAGCGGCATATTTTTCGCTTTGGAATTTTCGTTGCAAATCTGTCTGACAAGCTTGCAGTAATTTGTTGCACCACTCTTTAGCGCTCATTTGTTTTCGGTTTTGTAAATATAAGCGTTTTTTGGATTTGGTACAAAATGTATCATTATTTGGAGAGCACATCGTATTATATACATACACCACACATTTATAACATTGGATTTTGTGAATATGTTTCTTCTAAATTTTTAGGAAAATTCATGTATGCATTTATTATGCATACCTACATACGAGTATATACTATATCAAATATTTTAATTAAATCGCGGCATATTTTAAAATTATTGAAGTGATAAAAATAGATTAGATTAGATTTGTGGACGGATGAACGAGCGTTGGCCCGCATTCACTGCGACCTTAAAGATCAACTGTGAGTGTTTTTTGCCTGAGGAAGTCTTTGTAGCCTTTCCCAATAAAGGAATTTTTGTTTGTTCTTCCAGGTATTTAGGGTAGCTCTGAGATAAGACTTTGAAATGTGGTACCCGCTCCTCTTTTGGCTATTCCGTCAGCAATTTCATTGCCTTTATGGCCCTCAAGTCCAGGTACCCACATGAGGATAACTTTGTTTTTTCTTGATATATTTTTAAGGGTTTGCAAACATTCCCAAACTATCGCTGACTCGATAGTGCAGGGTAGGATTTTAAGGCCTTGAGAAGGGCTTGATTGTCCGAAACGATATTAATGGTTAAGCTATTTATGGCTCTTTTAATGCAGGTATTGCAGACTTAAATATATCCACGTGCGCATTAACGAAACTGTTCAATAATTCGTCCATCTGTCCGAGTTAGATTTATGACACAGTAAACTAGCATCCGAGGGATGAGAGCGATAAGAACCCGCCCAAGCCGGCTGATCGCTAGCGGCAAAATACTGTGTCGTCGCTCTCTGTAATCCCAAGGATGAATCTTGCATTATTTATTCTTGATTTATTTCTTTGTTGCGGAGGCTGGATCAGAAAACTTTGTTCTAGTTTTTTTTTGTGAGAGAGAGAGAGGAGAGAGGAACGGAGAGATTAACACTCGCGACAGATGATAGTTGGGTTTTTTTGTGTGGGTGTGCGCGTACTGGTGGCTGAATGCGTTCCCTCCTTGTGCCCCCCCCTCTTTACTTTTCCTATCTTTATATATAGTAAAATAACCTTTTTGTTTCGTTTGACAGTATCCGAGCTTTCGTTGCGAGTTTTGGCGATACAACATTTCGCTATCGTAAAAGTTTTTCTCTTCATAAATTTTTTTTCTATTCGTTAAGAAATGGGTTTCTCATGGCTGTCTCCAGACGTGTTGGAGATAGAATTTCAAATTGGAGACATCTCGGGCTTAGAGCCGGACGCTCTGAACAAACTGCCGCAAAGGTACAAAGCAGAGAGTTTTGACGCTTCCTTGATACCTACTGTGTCACATAATCGTAACATTCCCAAGTCAGAATGTCTAACTCTGACAAATCACGTGGAGATGTTACAAAAAGATTTACTCGAGCATCCGTCTAATTACAGTGGTGGAGCAAGAGCAATATCATATCCTGATTTTATCATTTACTGGGCAGATCCCAGCGTTTATATAATTCTTCTCCGGTAGTTAAGAAAAACGTCGAGAAGCTTATGGCTATTTTGAAAGACCGTTTGAGTTTTCTTAATTCTTTTAAAGACCTTCTTGATGTTGACAATATGTCGAAAGGACCTATAAATTTATTCTTTTAAATTTCTTCTTGATGTTGACAATATGTCCAAACAAGCTTGTGGTGGCAAGTCACCTAGTAGCTTTGGACCTATAAAAAAGATTATATCTGTTGTCGAACAGTCAGGATAAAATGTACAGGTTACTAGTCCACAAGATTCAATAAACGGTGAAGACTTCATGGGTTTTTAAAATCCATGGAAGTCACCATCGATACCTGCTAATCAAGTTAGTGATGCAGATCATACTCTTTTTTTAGAAGCAAATCCGAAACGGATTTTGAATTGTTCACCGTTAAAGCCCTTCGGCGGTAAACGCTCTTACTACTCCTCAAAGTAATGAACGTTCCTGTACCACCTTTGGTTCAGCTCCAACGAGTTTCTGAGTCAACAAACGATCCGTCAATTTCTTTTGGTATACGAAGGGGTAGTCCGACACGGAGTCCTATTTTTAGATGGAAGTTAGTGTTCGACCGGACTTGGTTTGTGCGCTGGATTTCACGCTTTAGTTTCTCGTAAAGCAGCCAAATGGTATTGGCTTTCTTACGTTAGAAACCAAATCATACCTGGGCAGATTAGCGGTCTGCGTTATTTCGAGAATTTCGAAGTCAGGATACGGATTACGAAATTCGCAAATTGATTGAAAGTCGTAAACAGGGACATCGTGAATCCTTCAGTGTTATGGTAACCAATATGGTTCATCCTATTCCTGAAGGGAAATTAAATGAGGGTCTTCGGCGAAATATGAAACCCCGATTACATGAGGTTCTCTTACTCGGTCCCATTGGTAACATTCTTGACATGCGAGATTTGTGTAATCAGTATGAGAAACTTTGGTCGGAAATTGGTGCTCCGCGGGAATCAATTATACGTAGATCCGTTTATGAACTTTATTCAGATAATCCATTGATTGAAAATAATTCTATAGTCTAATTTTGTGAAAATGTAGAGGAGTTTCAGCCTGGTTTGAGAGCTACAGCAGCTCCTTCAGCTCCATTCAAATCGTATTCGGGACAGAATCTTCGACGTTTGATATGTTGGAATTTCGAAAGAGCGGGACATTCATATCATGATTGTTCTTTAAGTCTGCGGCGAATCTTTTGTTATGGATGTGGCGCAGTGGGCGTAATTAAGTGGCGTTGTCCTACTTGCGTGTCGGGAAAGCAGAGAGCCGGAATCCTACGGAGACCTCCCGAATTTTAACTCCTATACGGAGATCGGCGCATTACCGAAGATAATTCCAAAAAGCTAAACACTGTAATTGACACTTCCCTTCTTTTAGTACGGAACTGGTGGAGCACGAGATAGATGTCGGTACTGCAAGGCCTGTCAAACAGAGATATCATGCAGTGTCCCCTGCAGTTCAAAAATTTTTATATGATGAACTTGACCGTATATTGTCATTGGGAGTTATCGAGGAAAGTCAGAGGTCCTGGTCATCCTAGGTCACCTTAGTGAAAAAGCAGAACGGAAAATTTGGACTTTGTCTTGATGCCCGCAAGTTAAATGAAGTCACAGTGCCAGATGCTTTTCCTTTGCCTCTTATTGATGGTCTACTTAGCCGAGTACAGATTACAAATTTCATCATAGCAATTGATTTGAAGGTTCAAGTGACAAAACCGCGTTCGCCGTCCCCGGGAGGCAGTTGTATCATTTTGCGATACTACCTTTCGGTCTATGTAATGCTCCACAGACTATGTGCAGATTAATTTGCAAAGTAATAATGCTGATTACTTCTTCGACATTTGATCTCACCATCCACGTTGAAAAGAGTAAATTTTTCATGCGTGAAGTTAAATATCTTGGTTTTGTGGTTGGCGATGGTTGCTTAAAGGCGGATCCTGATAAAGTCGCAGCTATTTCAAACTTTCCAAGACCTTCTACTGTCAAAAATGTGTGCAGTTTCTTGGGAGTTTGCGGTTGGTATATGCGGTTTATACTACAATTTTCTACTATTGCTAGCTCTATTACAGATCTTCTCCCGAAAAGTGCCAAATTTGTGTGGAATGAAAAGGCTTACGAAGCTTTTACAAGATTAAAAGAATATTGGGTGATTGCTCCAGTACTGGCCAATCCTGATTTTTCTAGACCCTTCTTTATTCAATGTGACGCAAGTAGTACAGGTATTGGTAGAATGTTGTTCCAACATAATGTTGATGGAAATGAGCATCCTATTGCGTTCATGTGTCAGAAGTTAAACTCTGTATAACGCAATTATAGTATTACCGAATTGGAATGCTTAGCAGCAGTTCTGAGCGTGATGCATTTTCGACCCTATGTTGAAGGATTGGAATTCACCTTAATCACTGATCATGCAAGTCTTCAATGGCGTTTGAATCAGTGTGATCTGTGTGGCAGACTTGCACGATGGAGCCTCAAGCTCCAATCATATAACTTCCAGATGGAGTATCGAAAGGAAAAGGATAACGTTGTGGCTGATGCTTTGTCCAGAGTCTTTATGTCCAGAGTCTTTAATAGGGAAGTCAGTGACACGGTTACCAACGACCGTAAGGTGGAACCAGTTATTGAACATATCAATTTAGAATCTCTGGCGTTTCTGAGTAAATCTTATGTGGAAAGATTGGAAGAAGTTGCTTCTTCATCAAATCCTGCATCAAATCTCCAAATTAAAGATGGTCGTTTGTATATTTCTTTTAATTCTCCAAAATTGTGCACATCTTCCAGTTCCGTTAAGTGGAAACTGTGGGTTCCGGACGAATTGACTGCTATTTTAATAGAGCAAGAACACAAGCCTCCTACTTCTTCTCATTTTGGATTTGGTAAAACGTTAGAAAAATTACGGCGTTTTTATTATTGGCCAAATATGACTTCTGATGTGCGCCAGTATGTCAACGCTTGTGAAACTTGTAAATTAGTTAAGCCGTTCAATTTCGACTTTTCATTGACTTTCTCGGTCCTTATCCACGTAGCCCCAACGGTAATAAATATATATTTCTGATAGTGGATCATCTTTCAAAATTAGTTTTAATAAAAGCCCTTCCGGAAGCAACCGCTACTCGTGTAATTCTTGCATGTTTTCGGGGTTCCCGAGTTGTTGCACTCGGAGTCAGTTTACTGCTAAGCTGTCTCAGTTGCTGAAGAAATATGTGGTTACCCATATCTTTTCTCCATTTTACTCTCCTCATTCAAATGCTTCTAAGATAGTCAATATTGGCAGCCATCTGTGCATATGTATGAAACGATCACCGAAAGTGGGATGAGCATGTAGTGCATACTTTGCAAGCAAACAAAAACCAAAGCGATTATTTACCCGCTGTAATATTACTTCAATCAAACGAAATAAAGATGTGTCGCCTATATAAACAGATCAATCTCGACTTCCAACTGGAAGTACAAAATAAAGTAACAAGCATGTCTCTCGCACGAACGAAGAGTCGTGCATAGTCGTTCACAGTGAGTCGCAGTCGTCGCTTGCGCAAGCGTTTTTATTAAGATAAAAAAAAGGAAATAGTTTTTCCTAGTTTGTAGATTTAGTCATAAAGTATTTTAATAGTCGCTCAAAGTGGATTTGCAATGAAATAAAATTTATGACGATAGTTCTCAGGAAACTAAATGAATTTCATTTTAACCACCTCCCATACACGACAAATTCTGACCCCGATATTAGAAATATCATTCTACACGACTGCGACTGACCATTAAAAGCATCAGATAAAACTTCGAAAATTGGAGCGGCATAGCTGCAGCGTTCGAGATTGCGGACAATCATTATATTTTATCATTATAAAATAATAACAACAACAATAATTACAACGGTTCCAGCGGCGCGGCGGGGAAATAAATTCTTCACACATACACACATTAACACGTCCCTAGCAGAAATTGCTCACAGTTATACCTTGTCTCCTGCCCCGCAAGGGGCAGTTATTATGTAAACCAATACTAATTTGACTGAAAAGTATCAAGGTGTGTGCTATTCATAAAGAAATATTTATATAGAAAATTAAGTCCCGGTGAGCCTCCTGATGAGCATTTATTAAATCTCATCGAATGGCTCATTGGATAGCATGAAACTGCTCCCTATATACAAAACCAGCAATTAATAAATATTTATTATTGTCATCACCTTGTCAGATGACATTTCTACTAGGAAAATTTAAATTGATTTTTGTGATTTATTTATTTAAGTTTTTTAATTAATTTTTTGATTTGTTTTCCGCGGCAAGACTGTCGTCGGTATGCTGAAAAAGACGTTATGCCCAAATTGATTAAGGCCTAAGCGTCTTAGAGTTTGAATTCGGAAAAAAATATGAAATCAATCGTAAATGCAAATTATCATTTATGAATTCATCATGACACTCATTGACATGCTCATTAATAAGCTCATCATGACACTCATTGATATGCTCATTATTAAGCTCATCATGACACTCATTGATGTTCTCATTAATAAGCTCATCGTGACACTCATTGACATGCTCATGAATAAGCTCATCGTAACACTCATTATGTACTCATCGGAGTGCTCATCTATAATTGTAAAATGCACAAAAGAGAAGCAAAGTATGCATTTCGAAATAAGTGAAAGAGATGCAATATCTCATGCACACTATCTGTGAATAATGAGTTTTTTCCCGGTTTTGATTCAAACGCGAATAAATTTCATTAGTACGTTCATCTGATTGCTCATGATGAGCTAATTGATGAGCTCATCATGATATGTCTACCAGGGGTAAGAATAGTTCAAGTTATACTTATGTGCCACAGGAACACTGGAACGACGTCACTTTCCCAATACAAATGCATGTGAAGTTTTTGCAGCATAATCGATGTTAATACAAGAGCTCATGGCGACATCGGAGCGAATATTAAAGCAACTCAGTCAATCAGTCATCATAACAAAGTTGCGCGTCAGATATATAGCAACATTTCCACTTGAAAATAAAATGGAAACTTTCGCGACAAAAGTTGCGCATCATACCCAACAAGTGTATTAACAGCAGCATCATATGGTAATAGATTTCAATTTGTATAATAATTATTATTATTACGAGTATTATTTCTAAAGAGAGCGGACGCGTCAATTTTGAGTCCGTGAAAATTAAGGAAAACACGCGCAATAATACATAAAAAAAAAGGTGCAATAAGTGAAAAACAGTGTGTGAGTGTGTTGCTCAAGGAGCTTTTTATATCCTTTCTAAAATAAACTGCATAAAAAGATTATAAAAAATTGTAAAAAGAAAGAATTTTGTGACATTTAGAGGAAATAAATTAATTTAATTTGAATTTCGGTTGTTGCCATGACAACATGGTAACCATAAAATTTTTAATTTCAATTTAGAAATTTACGATAGTTCTCGAGGAAACTAAATGAATTTCATTTTAACCATCTCCCATACACGACAAGCACCTGAGTGAAATTGGATACGCTATCCGAAGTGTCGTTCATGAGTCAACCAAGTGTTCACCTTATTTTCAAATGTTTGGAAGACATCCGGTAGTGCATGGAAGTTCGTATAAGCTTATTCAAGAGTGCACAAATGTCTCAGAGGGTACCTTGAAGCATGTTCCTGTCAATCAGCAACTCCAATTAGTGCGTGAGGAAGTTAACGTCCATCTTTCAAAAGCTTATCACAGGTATTCAGAGAAATATAATCTTCTTGCTAAAGTTCGGGCTTTCACCATTGGTCAGACAGTATTTGTTCGGAATCATGTGCAGAACAATGCAGTGAACCGGTTTACTTCAAAGTTCGCACCCAAATTTGTGAAGGCTAAGTGGTTGGACGTATTGAAAATGTGTCTACCTCTTCTTCATTATTTCCTTGGTCTAGGTCTGACATCGAAGCCCGGTTTAAGACTCTTTTCTCCGTGGGTCGACCCCGAATTGGGTGTAACTCTCAAATTCTATTAAAGTTCCTTGTGGGTAAATTTGATTGCTGTAATTTGGAAAAGGTAATTTGGCTAAAGTTGGTGAAAAGATTATTGTTCCCGCTTGTGGCATTTGTGAAAAAGTTATCACTTCGTCCAGTAACTAAACTGGGCTTTTGATACAGGTTTGCTTTGTACATAACAATGTTAAATATATTATTCCTGCAAATGGAAAAGCAGGTTTTTTGAATTATTATTAAAATTACCGATCAATATTTAAACACATTGTAACTGGAATGGAAAAGCAGGTTTTTTGGAATTATTATTGAAATTACCGATCAATATTAAATATATTATCCCTGCAATTGAAAAGACGGTTTTATTATTGAATTATTATTACAATTACCGATCAATATTAAATATATAATCCCTGCAATAGAAAAGCAGGTTTTTGTTTTAATTATTATTAAAACAAGTAAAAAAGCTAGAATTGGTATAAGAACCAATTCTTATGATACCCTAGATGAATGCCAGTATAAAATTTCGTGTGGACACCGATCTATCCAAGTTTAATTTTTAAAGTGGTTTTCCGCATATACGGTTCGTCGGACAGAAAAAATGATTATAACCAATTTTATAGGAATTCGTATTCTGAAGAAGTTGTTAGTACAATAAAAATGTCTGGGACTGATCGTTTTCATAGTATATGTAAAAAACCTAAATTTTTATATGGCAACACCAAGAAGGGGTTACCCGTTTTAGTCTATTTTTGAAATTATTTTTGGTATTACTACAAAAACACCATGCACCAAATTGCAGCTCTTTGCGTTGTTGCGTTCTCAGGACGTGTCCAAAAATATAGTAGAAACGAAATTTTTGTATGGTAACCCGACGAAGGAGTTGCCCGATTTGTCTCATTTTCGAACTTAATTTTTTTTTTTTCAAGTCTGTGTACAAAATTTCAGCTTTCTCGAGTTATTGTGCGCACGTACAGACGGACGGACAGACGAACGGACATGCAAAAATCAAAATAAATTTTAATATTTTGCGGGTGTCCAATCCATTTTGCTCTCCCATCATTATTTAGAGATGTTACAAACGGAATGACAAACTTAGTATACCCACCCTATAGATTTCATCTAGGGTGTAATTACCGATCAATAATAAATATATTGTCCCTACAATTGTCAAGCAGATTTTTGATTTATTATCAAAATTATCTAACAAATTCTAAATTGAGAAGGAGGTTTTTGGTTTGATTATTAAAATCACGTAACGATTCTAAATAGATCCTACCCGCAAAAAGAAAAAAAAATTGTTTTGTGAGGTACCTCCGGGTTGAACCTTATACTCAGTTTTTTTTTCTTAAAAGAAAAAAAAATCTTTATTCATTGTCTGTTCATTTTTTTTTCTTTGCTTTTTTTTTTAATTCGGCGAATTGAGACAGTATTTTCGAATATGATCTCCGAGTTTTGTCCTATAATTAAAGGCGTGCTTTTAAAGTAAGTTTGGGAAGTTGTTTTAGTTAGTCACCAAAGGTTGTTGGAAGGAAAAGTGGCCGATGTTATATTTTCTTTTTGTTTTGAATATATGGTGCTTAGGTAATTTGTTTTCCGGGGAGAGGAATGGCATGATAGATACGAGTTTTTTTTTGTCGGCGGCGCTTACATACTGAACGTTTAGGGAGTCAAACAGGACTAGTAGGATCGTACGCGGTTTGATCATTTGGGTGGTAGGGAGCGTTGGTCAGTGCGGCGGTTCGGGCCTCCAACAACAGCAGGAGGCCTCACCTTTTCTTTCTTCATTATTCGATGTGATCAGTGGGTTACCTTTGGCTCGAGCTTCATCGCGTTTTATTATCCGTCCGTCTGTCTGCGTAAATACCAGTAACGTTAACGAAACTGTTCAATAATCCGTCTGTCTGTCCGAGTTAGATATATGACACAGTAAACTAGCATCCGAGAGATGAGAGCGATAAGAACCCGCCCAAGCCGGCTGATCACTAACAGCAAAATACTGTGCCGTCGCTCTCTTTAGCAGCTGCTGCCTATATCAGTTGTTTAGAGTTGTCAGAAGCTTTCTCTCTGCTACAATATTGCGAGAAAAGTAGAAGAAAACTGTCCCAAGAAGTACTTCTTTTATACGATAATGCACCCGTACTACTGCTATTGCAAAAGCTACTGTTCAGGAATGTGGCTTTAAGGAAATTCATCATCCACTTTATAATCGAGACCTGGCCCCTAGTGCCATTTTTACACCCTAGATGAAATCATAGGGTATACTAAGTTTGTCATTCCGTTTGTATCACAGAAATAATGCTAATAAAACAAAACGGATTGGCTAACTTCGCATATAGTCCAGTCAATAAAGGTTTTTGCCCTACAAAAGGTAGGGTGGAATAGATTTTGATATATGTTATTTAGTTGCGCGCCGCGATGAAAAATCCAAGTTTACGACCTTAGCGGGGATCCGCGCGGTCCGCCACCGTCAAAGGTACAAAGAATTGGTTTTTTCAAAATAATTCCTCTCAAAGGATGATCCCACGACAAAATATAAATTTGAAGAAGACTAAATTCCCTACATTTTTTGTATACACTTTTTTTGCATGTCTGATGTGTTACAGTGGTGGGAATGTGAGCATTCTTCCTAAAAATCGTCCGACATCTCGTTTTTATCATTTAAAAAAAATTGCAGCTATTCGTTACATAATGATGGTAGTTTGTTTTGTAAATTCAACTCATTTCCACCCCACCACGAAAACGGCGCGAAGAAACTCTGCTGACAGCATTAGGATAATCCAAAACGACCCCCGACAAAATTTCGGAATTTTAGCACCTTTTTTTTATTTAACTACTAGTTTTATAAAAAAACACGTCATCAAGAACAATTTTACACTCTGTACTCAAAAAGTGACCCGTTCTGCGTTTTTTGCAAAAAAAAAAAAATTGTGTGGAAATAAAAGAAGAATATATTGAAAAACTAGCTAAGTTATCCGTTCTTAGAATGGGACTCTCTGTTAAGTTTGTAAATTTCTTCTACTGTTTATTTTAATACTTTTAAATTCCTTTTATTTTAATTTTTTTATTTATTTTTTATTTTTTTACTATTTTTTAAATATTGGGATTCGCCGGCGCTACAGATAGCATTTAGGCTTTTCTATATATTTAATTAATAATCATTAGCTTTAATTAATAATCATTGGGTTCTAGCACCCCTACTATCACCCCCTTCTATCTGAGGTCACGAAAAATTGGAATTTCAGGATTTTAACGTAGCAACCCAACCAAGTATGTCAAAAATTGATAGCTTCTGTACTGTTACTTGTTGCAAGATTGATTAACCTTTTATCTTTCTCCTCACTCTCCTCGGTTCTCTTTTTCACTTCCTATACTCGTCGCTGGACTTACATACATTTCTAGTTACAGATAGGGGGCATGTCTCATATACATATACCATGCCAAGAATAATGAGACATACGGGATGAAAGGCATGGCGTAAGGGGGACATAGCCATCAATGTCAAAAATTGAATATTGTGCAATAATAAAGCTTAACATCGACGATGATAAAAGAGAGGATGAAACAGATATATACATATGAATTCTTTTTGGCTGGGGACGGGAGTCTATTGAAAATGATCCGCACTGTTGAAGACCATCAACTGTAGTTACAAAGGATAACATAGATTTAGTCGAGAAAGTTGTTCTGAATGACAGGCAGTTTTTTGGGTAGATAATACCCCGCTCTAAGAATTATCTTGTAAATTAAATACCTCAATATCAATCGTGGAGGGTAGTGGAAGACGGGACGGGGCGGGGGGGGGGGGGCATCTGTATTGAAAATTGTTACAAATAAAAAAACGCGAACTCCATGGCAGGTTACATTACATTTGGATGACCGAAAAATGATTGGAAAAAAAATTTTAATGCGAAAAATTTTAATCGGATCCTTGCCGATAACAGCTCTTTCCTCCTCTCTTTACCCTACTTTCTTCCTGACAAAGTAATGTAATGTATTAAGAGTACATACTCTATGTAAACATCTGATTAACTTTACTTTTCACGTAAGAATTAATGTATACAAATTTGAAGACCTTGATGACGATAATAAGCATAAAAAAAACTGCTACCGTGATGAAGTCTGTAGAGTATGATTTGTTTGATGGAAAGTTCGTTACGCTGAGAAAGAATTACGTTCCGACTGTACATCCGTCCGTTCCTCCATTCCACCATCAAAAGCGATAAAATTAATCAGCCATTCCGAATTACTGTTATACAAAATTTTACAATTTATTTTCATCTAAGTAGTGTGCCAAATTATAGATCAATAACTCAACGACAAGAGAGTGAAACTAGCGTTTAAAGTTTTGAACCACGTTGAGTGTCAAAACTTATAATGAAATATATTTTTATGTTCTTATCATACCCAAAAATGTTATAATACGCATTCCTCGAAAAATTCCAGAAAACTAACACTTTTTAAACTATACAAAAATAATTTCAAGTCACTGCGATTATTATAATTCAACCTTAACAACACTACAGATAAGACACAGGGAAAAATTTATGGTTCGAAACTCCGAAGTATGTCAACAAGCCTACTAAACACCACAAATCCATCGTTTGGGAGGTATAAGGGTTTACAGATTTTATTTTCATATTTAGTGAGTCATTCAATTACTTCTGGATAATACACCTTATGATGATGATTTAAAATTTGTTTAGATAGATAATTCTTGGAGCAATGATCTATAACTATTTATCCTTATCTGTCCTCATTTCCAAGTTATGGGTCAACGAATTTGAACCATCTTTTATTATCAAAAAACATGTGAACACCAGTTTTTCATATTCAGTTAAAGAAAATCTTTAGCTTAAAAAGACTTAGCACACTCTATACCCAAATGTAATCCTTTTTGTGTTTTTATTGGTTTCGATGTTCCCTGTATCCTAAACTTGGGTCGATCGATCGCTGAAGTGTTAAGAGGAATAGCTACATTTTTCTGTTGGTAATAACATTTTCTTACGGCCCACTGATTCAACAGTAACTTAATTTAGCACAACTGCAAGGTGCTCGTAAATTTTGAATTAAAGCTTAATTTATCTTCATACTTTCCGTATGTTATTTATAATACACAGAAAATTTTAATCTTAATTTATGGATGGAAAATTTGAGAAAATATAACGACTGCTGGTACTAATTGTTACTATTCCGCTGTTCTGTTCTAAGGAGAAGATTTTTTTTTAAGTTGGCCATAAATCACAGACATAATGAATGGATTTCAAAGTCGAATATTTCTATTAAAGGGTGTCATTAAAGGTATATTCGAATTTCGAATATTTACGAAAATATGAGCTTCGAAAGTTTAAACGAATTCGGTAATCGAAATTTAATAAAATTTCGAATTTTATGATTTCAAATGATAAACAAAATGATTACAATCCAAAGAGTGTTACAGATTTTTGAATTTTTGTTTTGGAGGGGGAATAAGGTGGAAAATCTAAACATACTGTTTTGTTTTGTTTTCACTTCATGACTTTTACACCATCAGCCGTAGCAAGATTCAATTTGGTGTGCTTGTGCATTTTCGAAACTAGAAAATTTTCTTGTTCGAAAATTTTCGAAATTTTGTTTAAGGAAAAATTGAATCTTTCGAAAATAACAATTTTTAACCGTGTTTTTCTTCGTCAAATAACAACCAGTTGATATCATACGCTATTATTTATTATTCAATGTCAACATCTAGGTACTGTATACTGAGCCTTATACAAAATTCAAAATCCGATTTGAAGAGTGTTAAGGTTTTGTTCAAATCCTTATATTTACTTCGGAAAATTTTGTTCTGGTCTTCTCTTCTCTCAAAAACATCATTAGGTCCTCAATTTCATTGTGCCCTGAGTTTCTCATAACATCAAAAAGTTCTGTTCGCGTTATGAGCATTGTATTGGGACTCATCTCTGAAAGTAACGATGGAATATTTGAGTTTTATTAAAATTAACTAACTTTGAAAAAGCTTGAATAGCCAGGTAAGGAGCAAATAAGGGTAGGCAGCAATATCGGTTATGAAATATACAATCAATGTTCATTAGAAAAACACCAAACCGGATCCGGGGCGGGACACAACTAATACTCTATTGTTTCTGAGAATAATTTAAAACAACTAATAATCTACGGCCATTTTATGTTGCAGGACTGACTTAAAACTACATACATTTTTTTATTTTTTTTTTTGCAAGTAATGGTTACTAAAACGATATTGCATACCTGAACTTGAAGGTCCATAACGAAAGAGTGGAATATTTTAGAAATTAAGCTCACAATAAATGCACAAAAACAGGTAAAAACAAACGATAATATCAGACGAGTAATCTCCGGAAACAATGGCTTCGAGTCATCCTGGAGAGAAACGGAGTTTGGAGTTGACGACCGTACGCTTTCGGTTTATTGTGAGCAGGACAGTAAGGTACACGAAAATAATAAAAACGATCCCGCATGAGCTATTTCTTTTTTGATTCATCGCCAACTTTATAGGCAGGGGCGGATTAACCATAAGGCGGGTTTGGGCGATCGCCCGGGGGAAATATTCAAAAGGGCGAAACCGAAAATAGAAAGTAAAAAATAATTAAAAAAAAAAAATAAAAAAAAATTAATCAGATCACCAGATAATACCGCTAAATAGCATCCAATGTAAATTTAACATAAATAACTGGTCTGGCAGCCCGCGTTCCATTGCATGCTTTAGGGCGTAAGCAAGTACAGCGTTTTGTCCATGCTTTATGAGCGATTGCAAATGCTGAGCCGCGGTGTAACGTTCTCCAATCATCAATGGCAAATTAAATTAAGGTATGCTGGGCAAGTAGATGTAGACAACAGTGAATCCTCAACTTCAGTTTCTCAAAACCAAATGAAGCAGAGCAAATGAACACAACTAATACTGATACATTTGCATTTTAAATTGAAGCCGATTATGACTGTTCTGATTTTGACCAATCTGATCCTGCAACGTGGAACGTTGGCGACAGTTTTATTAATAAGATTATAAAATCATATTCAGTTCAAGATTCAGATCAGCTTGACTTCAAAAATTCAAAGAGAGCCTATGCAACAAGAAAAAGGTTTTATATTCAACTCGTGAATGGCAAAGCTGTTGGCCGTGACTAGCTCTTGTATTTTTCATCTACTAACAAGGTATACTGCTTACCCTGCAAATTATTTAGCATTCGGAATACTCAGAATGTGAATGCATTTGTTTATGGTTTCAATGATTGGATGCATTTGGTAAGAATAATAGTTGATCTTGAGCCCTCGCTTGATCACAAAAATAATATCACTACATACATTCTAAGACTAAAGACAGGCAGGATAAACACTACTCTAGAAAGACAAAGCTTGATTGAAGAAGGTTTCTGGAAGAATGTTTTAAAGAGAATTCTTGCAGCAGAGTCCTTAAATTAAAATCTGAAAACTAATCTCGACGTTTCCTAATATCGAGGTAGTACTGAGAATTTATCTCTACTTTTCATCTAACAACGGCCCTAGAGAGAGGTCTTTTTAAATATTATGAAGGATTAAAGATTATCTCAGAAACACACTAAGACAAGTGAGCTGACACTAATCAACGTTTCTTATGAAATTTTGAGCTCTATTTCTGAGGATGAAATTATAAATAGATTTGTATTATTAAAACAAAGAAAACATTGTTAAGCTGCATAAGCATTATTCTGAATGTTCACTTTTGGTTCATATCAAATCTAGTTCGTATTCAAAACTATAGTATTTTATCAGTATTAGTATTAGTCACAAATGTAGTCTTGAATTTCCTAGTAAAAAACCTAAGTTTTTTTTTCTTTAAGTATCTTCATATTAAAATATTGAAGGGTGGGCCCGGGAAATAGTTTTTATCGTCCAGGGGCAAAAAAAGTCTTAATCCGCCCTTGTTTATAGGTCAATTGCCCCACTGTGCGCAGGCGCGAATATTCATGTTTTCCACTGCTAGACGGCGCTCGAATCCATATTTCGATCTGACGGCGCGGTACTATAGCATCCGACCATCTCCGATTTGGATAAAACTTTCAGTTTGTAGGGAATACCAAAATAGCTCACTACGTCCCACCTTCTCGCTAGGGCGGCTAGACATTTCATGATTTTACGATGAAACGTCATTTTCAAAAAATCATATCTGGTGAACGAAATAACCGACTTACCTGATTCAAATGCCAAATGAAGCTTATTGCTTTTTTATAAAAAAAAATATAGCAGCACCGAACAAACAATTGTTTTTGTTAATAATAGAATTTTTTTTTAAATATAAACTATAAAGCTTGTTTATAGAACATTTTATCGCCTAATCACATATCTAATTAGTTTTTAAATCCAATAATGCATACGAAAGAAAGAACGGGCAAGATATATGCAAAATCAGGGAAGGGGGTGTATATAACACAAGTGTAAAAAAAGCATTTTTTCAAAGTAAATCGTCCGTATGAAGTTAACAGGATCAAAAGGCGAACCCCGACACTCGATCACACTCACTTCCTTCTTCAATTTGATACCCCACACTCCCCATTTTGGACAACCCCATGGGGGGTGGAAAAACAACTACCCCCGAACCATCAAGCCAAATTTTTCTTCACAAATCTTTTTCTCCCGAATACCACAAATCCAACTAAAAAGACGACATTGCTCTACGGCCCTCCCACGCATTTTTCTTTTTTTTTTTGTGCAAAGAAATTTTTAAAGTCATCGTATAACTAAGATAACGAAATATTATTTGAAAAATTGGTTGTTCCGCTCTCGAGATATGACTTTTTGAAAATGGCTTTTCATCGTAAAATCACGAAATTTCTATAAGTTATGTTTATAATATTTAGTTTTTTTTTTTCAATTAATATACGATAAATTTCCATTATTTAAATTTTCAACTATATGGCATTTTTTCTAGTTACGTGAACGTATGTGCCTTGGTGATATGAGCTTTTGTGCCACTTAATTCGTCTCGGGATGATCGTAAGAATAACTACAATTCCATTTATGACATTGTCTATTTTAATGCGCTCACTAAATACAATATAACCGATTTACAAAATAAATTCAATGACTTAAGTTGGTCGTAATTAAAACTTTTTCGTGCTTGCTTTTTGTTCGATCGCTTGCTCATCATCACCAGGCAGACTGTGTCTTCTCTTTCTCGCCGACATCTAGCGTAGTAGATTATGTCATTACCACTCTTTCCTCTTATTCGTATTCTTTACGAGCGGTTGGTTAAAAATGTTGTGTGGTTTGTGTATTAATTGATTTTAAATGTGATTGCGGTCGCTACAACGTGTTAAAGTTGATTTATATTATTTGGAGTTGATTCATTGATGTATACCTACTTAATAGGATAAAATTGTAGTGCCTGTAATATTAATCGCAGGTGCACTTAAAATCTACCACATTTTTTTACAATCTACCACACTTTTTAGTTTTAATCTACCACACTTTATATTTTGGAAGTGGCAGTGCTGATATGCACCCTGCTCTTTTCAGTGAGACATGGATGCACGACAATAACGAAAGTAGCTTCAGTATCGGACAAAACTCCTAACGCCCACCATGGAAGCTTAATCGCCAACTAGTGTGCGGAGGGGTCAAGTTCACTCCCCTCATCTAGGGTATAAAAACTGCAGAAAAAACATGTTTAAATGCGTGACGTAAAGACAACCGATTTATGGGGAATGCCCATTTTAGGCCCGAAACCCCCACACATAAGAGATGTCTTAAACGATGCATTATGATATTCTGAACATATTTTATTAAAGTTTATTTCAATTAAGCGGGGGAAGTTTGATGTAATACATTTTGGAAAATCTAGTACAGAATCCAATTCCTTAGGTCCTACGAAGAAGTTTGAGTATCCAGTCTAATAAAGACGAAAAATGTCCAGCTTAAAGTTTTACTTGGGTTATCCGAGTGCCATACGGCACTCATGAGAATAATCACCTAATTTAAAAATTGCAATGAGAAATCTTGGTACCATATAATTCATACTTGCTTTTGTGAAGAACTATTTATATGGGAATTGGGTGACCTCTATCATCTTCTGTGGTAGGCGATCAGAGATAACCACACTGATGAGACCTCTCTGATCGCTGGGTCGAAAAGTTCGATATTTTTTCTGCATCTCAATGCATTTTGTAAATTCATTGGGAAAAAAAACATTTGTATTCCAATGAATTTCAGTCTAATAAAGATGAAAAATTTTCAGCTTATTTTAAGAATGTCCATTGAGAGTGACATAAAAGCACGTATGATACTTAGGGTATCGTATTAACTAAAGAATTCCAAGTAATTCGCTGATGCAATATTTATTGCAAGTGCAATGGACATTGCTTTAAGATAGATTATCTTATCTGAGTAGAAAAGATTTTAATTAAAATATGTTCCCAAATTCCGTGTCTGTAACATCCCCCGCCTTGTCTGAGGCTCCGACGAAGTTAATTCAATATTAATTTCGTTATTTCCTTTTTTTCTTTTTCTTAAAAAAATTATCAAAATGATACATATAGTCACTATATCTATACCAATACTTGTACATATTTTGCATGGGTCTCATATAAAATTTCCTCGATTCTTTTTCTATTATCTATATTTTTAGTATGCAAGTCTTCTAGTTTAAAATTTTCAATAGTTTTATTCTCTTTAATTTTGGATACAAAGTTTGATAGTACGGCGTTATCGTAGATTTTAATACTTAAATTTTCTAATATGTCTCCCTTAATTTTCAACTTACAATTTTCATACTTTAATAGTTAGTACGTTTAATGCTAACATTAAATTTGTCACAATTCTGATCAATGAATATGTTTTCAATATTCTTGGTTACAATTATTCCAGTTATCACTTCCTTGAATTCTTCATTCCGATAAAATTGCATATTACAATTGGCGTTTTTCAGGTTAATTAAATTTTCAATACAATCATCTTCAATTTTTATCAAAATGTTTCTTTAAATTATTTTTAACGTTGTAATTAAAAACGTTATTATTTTGGTCTATCAAGTATCTAGTGTTTTCTATATATATATAGACTTATTTTCCAGATATGTTACGTTGGAGAACTGTGGGATTAATAATATTATAACTATTTAGTTTTCATAAAAGGCTACCACAGTTTGAATATATTAAAATAGGTACTTCTAATTCATCGAGCTTCTCAACTTCTTTGTTTGTCAACATATTTCTTGTTAATATACCTATGTAACTTGCTAGTCAAGATAATTTGTTCTGTATCGTCAATATGGGTTCCAAGTAGGTTTTATATTGTAGTTTATTTGGTAAATATATTGCATATATGTAATTTCGTCTTCCACACTTCTGATTCTTACATCGATCTGGGTAGTATAGTTAGTTATGACTTGTTATGTTTTGTATTTGTTCTGAAATTTCTTTATTTTTTTCATTTGCCTATTATTTTCGTGAATCAGGTTTTTATTATTTTGGGGTATAGCGTCTAATTTACCCTTAATTTCGAGCTCGTCATCCCTATCCATTGCTCCTGCCAGGAATTTTAGTCCTTTTTCTAATATGTTCAGTAGACATCTTTCCACTTTAATGTGAGGTTTCAAATCATTAACTTTATTTTCTAATAAATTAAAACTATGAATAATTGTATTAACCATTGGTTCTACGGTTTTTGAATTAGACTTATGGCTAGTTTCACAGTCGAGTTTAAACCACCCTCCAAGTGTAAACGTAGTTTAAACCAAATCGGGCTTCACAGTGCATTCGTTTAGTAACGTTGGTAGTACTGATTAAATTGTGAACTAAATTAGTTATCGCCACCATTGTGAAGTAATATTGCTATCAATCAATCTGTCAATCGGAAAAAGTAAACAGATCAGAAATAAAAAATATGTAGTTATATTTGCTAATTTTAAATATGCCAACATTCAAAAAGGGTGAAAATTTTAGCATAAGTGAAGCCTTCACTAATGCATAAAAAAAAAGATATATAATAGAACGCAAGAAAACGGACAAGAATAGATTCGAAGACAAAGTGAGAATGGTCTTTACTTAAACGGAACCTAGCAAAAAAATCAACGTCGTCCCACTAATTAAAATGATTTGGCCGATTTCTAATTACTCTCAGTCGTCGACAGACTTGTAAATTTAACTCAAAAAAATCTTCTTCATCGCTAGAAATGTCTAGATCTAAATCCATGATGAAATTATTTTCTTGATACAAAAAAAGCAATGCTACTGTCAAAATAAAATTATCTTGAGTTTAAACCCAGAGAGGGCACGGTTTAAACTCTAGTTTAAACCGGGGTTTAAGTCAAACTGTGAAACTCATTCGTCGAGTTTAAACTAAATATTTGGTTTAAACTCAGACTGATCTTTTTTACGTCCCCAAAAGCATAATGTAATGTACTGTAGGATTCCTTGTCTGAATTCCGTTCAAGTACGCCCCGTAATTTTAATAGCTTGTGCAAATTCATTGAATTTATCTATTATTGTCATAAATAGTTGCTTCTGTAAGCTGTAAAACACATTTGATGTGAATGATTTCGACAGGTTTCCTTTCATACTTCTCCAGATTACAAATTTCGCAATTATATATAAATTGATTCACTCTTTTCTTTAGATATGGATTGTAGATCTGACCTTTTAGTTTTTAGGAACTTGATCAATACCACTATGGCTGTTTTCAGATGTTCTTGTTCAATCAATTTTACTAACTCTTCTTCGTTTTCAACGTCGTTTAGTAATACTGTGCATCTAATGATTTTGAAATTGCTATTTTCTGTGAATGCTTTAGTATACGTGTTCATTATTGTATTGAAATAATATTCCTCTGCGACGAGTAGTGCGTTAAGCTGAGTAGGGTTTAAACGATTTTTTTTCATTAGCATAATTGCAGTCTATTCGTCCAGTTTCATAATATGTATTATCTTTTTCTTTTTATTGAAGAGATTCATATTTTTAATTCTCATCGATCCAGAATTATATTTTTTTTAAATCTGTTTTAAATACATTCAAGCATGATTCGTTTGTAGAAATATCCACGATGAGTTCTTCCTCATTTGTATGAACTTCTATCCTAGATAACGCGTCCGCATTTGAATTTTTGGTTCCCTTCTTATACCTTATTACATAGTCGAATTCTGAGAGCATAAGTCTCCATCGCACCAATTTCGAATTTTGTTCCTTTAGCGAACAGCCACTCTAGTGGCTTGGAATGTCTCTATAATGAACTGTCTTCCGAATACGTAAGGACTAAAGTATTTCGTAGCCCGCACTATGGCAAGAAGTTCTTTTTCAATTCTACTGTAGTTTTGCTCACGAGTATTTAAAATTGGATTAGCAAAGCAAACAGTATGGTTTTCCTGTGAAAGTATTGCACCTATGGCGTATTGGCTAGCATCGGTGGTAATGGTAAATGTTTTGTCAAGATCGTGATAACGCAGAATGGGTTCGTTTATTAGCATTCTTTTTAGAGCTTCGAAACTACTTTTATATTCCGGATTATTAGCACCGACTTTCATACCTTTATACTTTTTCCTTTCTTTTAATATTCTGGAACATCTTGAAAGGGTGAAAAACGAAAACATTGAGCGAAATTTTACAAATAAATCTTAAGTCTAAAATCGAATTTTTACAGTTTTAACTTTTACACCCGTATGTTCTTGGCATGGCACATTTGTGCCATCCATTGTATGTTTCGGATGAAACATATCTGCAGGTAAAATTATACAGAATCTGATTTAGAAAAACAATACATATCTATATTTGTTGATAGGCATTGTTGCACAATAGAGTAGATAAGAATCTGATTTCCGCATTTCTTTCACATGTTCTGAACTGGAGTGTTGAACGCCAACCGTTATGAAAATTCCTAAAAATTCTTCAAACTCCTCTTGAGCTAGCAGTTTCTACATTTTGGGTTTGTGCAGGATTTTCGAAATCCAATTTAGAATATATACTATTTGCATTTCTATTTGTATTTATCTTTTATATTTACAAATGTTATGTTATGTTACAAATTACATACACGAAAAAGTTTGAAAGTGTCACGTACAGAAAGAGTATGAGTCGGTCTTGCTGGCCGAGTTCGTTGTCGTAGGATATTGTGACGCCATGTTTGACATATAGAAGAAGGACTACGATCTCATATGGTGTTGTCTTTAGGGCGAAAAATATCTTGATCAGATTGTCCTTCAGGACACATAATATCATTATCTTCGTTGTTATCATGGCTATCCGTATAATCCTCATCTTTAAATTCTATGTGAAGATTTGTGTCTCTATGAACATCTTCAACATCTTATTACCCACCCAAGATTGTTCAGTTATATGTGGTGGAATCCATTCGTACACAGTACCGTTTTCTTCGTGGATATTATTCTGTAATAAATCTTGCGGCCTATATACATATATACATTATTCACTTTCTAAACCCAATAAGTATTATGTCTTTTTCAGCCATCATTATCACTTCTTTCTTTGTCAAAAATAACCGACACTATTGTAAATAACTGTGAATACTAACCAGAGCCTATAGATGTGAACCATAGTCAAATTTCCCCAAACACGGAAGGTCAACATTTTCCAGTACTTGCCTCCAATATAACATACCCCATATAATAGTGAAATCGAAAACTAAGCCCCTAAGGTTCATTGTTGATACCGGCGCTACCTATTCGATAATAAATCAGGGACTCTGTCATCCCAATTGGAAAATACCAACTACGGAATGCATGAAATTGAGAACTCTTCAAAATATTATTGAAATCAAAGATAAAGTTAATATACCACTCTTTAAAGAGTTGGGTGACCCATCTCAAAAAGTTGATATGCTTGTCTATAACTTTCACAATCAGTTCGATGGTCTGATTGGTCACAATATTCTCTTACCTCTTAAAGCAAACGTAAACTATGAAACAAAACATCTAAGCAATAAAACATTACACTTACACTTTAATGTCGAAACTGATAAAACCAATTTCTGCGCTATAAAAAAGGGTAATTACGAAATCCCTATATTTCAAGAATTCCCAATTACTTATGGAAAAAGTAAACGAATATAACTTGAATATTATAGAGGAAATGGAAAATAAGAACATAATGGAACAATTGAGAAGACATCATTTAAATTCCAAAGAAAGAAGATAAAATGACATTAATTAAACAACATTCCAAAAGATTCTTTCAAAAGGATTCTGATTTAACTTTTACAAATTCTATAAAGCACGAAATCAGAACTGCCAACAACATATCAATTTATAGCAAAACATACCGCTATCTATATATGTGTTGTATACATAAGAAAGAAGTTATAATACGCCCAAGCAATTCCCCTTATTCAGCGCCCATTTGGATAATAACCAAAAAAAGGACGCCTCGGGCAAAACTAACTGGTGGATAGACATTGATTACCGTAAACTTAATAAGGTAACCATCGACGAAATCTTAGAGAAATTGGTAAGATGCCAATACTTGACTACCCTTGATTTGGCGAAGGGTTTCCACCAAATAGACATCGCCGAGAAGGATATTCATAAAATTGCATTCAGTTTAGAAAATGGCCACTACGAATTTACACGCATGCAATTTGGACTGAAAATAGCACCAGCCACGTTTCAGAGGTTTATGAATAATCCCCTGAGGGAATCTATCAAAAAGAATTGTTTGTTATACCTTGAAGATATTATTGTCTTTTCAACATCGCTCAAAGAACATATAGATTCCTTAACCTTCATGTCCACGGCAAACAAATTCTTCAAATCCCCACGGCATGGCACACGTGTGTGTGGCGACGCGTCAATATGCGGTCACCACCGTTATTAACGCATGGCCAATCCACATGTAAATCGGTTAATTTTCTATCTAAAGTCCCAGCTATTATTACTTCATTGAGCGTAGAAAGCTTTAGTTAAGTAGCCATGACTTTGTTCGAAATACTTTTAAGAAAAAAAATAAAAACAAAAATTTAGTCAGTTGTCAGACACAAGAAGGGACAGAAACCAGAAAAAGTTTATAACGTTTGTTATTTTTGAAAATGGAAATAATCTCTCACTGAAGAGAGAATAAGAAGACTTCCGAATAAAAGGAACATTGAAGATACGGTGTTTTATTTAGATTGCTGCCCTCCGGCACTTATTTATGTTCATGCCCGCTTGGCTGGCGGATCCTTTGATTTCTTTTCAGATATTCCGTTCAGCTTGACTTGATGCAACCTGGGATGCCGCGCCTTCATTAGCGCACCACAGCAGTTACGGAATACTATCACATACAGAAATTTCTACTATAAGTATTGAAGATCTGGACCGCTCTACCACACAACAGGAATAGAGAAGACACTTTCATCAGGTCGACACTGGGTCAGCTGATGTGTTCTTGCTAAGCTCACCCTGAGATTATAAGTCATCACAGTTTGCAAGGTACAAATCCCAGCTCGTCGTGTTATGACAACTAAACCAAGACCTATTGTGTTGCACCGAAGAATGCTCGTGTACTAGATGTCATGCCAGCACTTTCTTTAATTTATTTCCTTGCCTTGCTATCTTTATTACAGGACACACCGACCTTAACCTGTGTTTAAAACGCTCCGTTTAAAATAACCAGTGACTCAGATAGGTCAACCTAAGAGTCCTATGCTCCAAGCCATTACACTTGTCTAGTGTCTACAAATCAGGAAAATCTAATTTCTGTACGACTTATTGTGTCTTACACCAGTGCAGACGTCTACCTAACTCCAGAACTACTTGTGGCTGAACCATACTGTACTATCTTCTTGCCTCAAAGCTTTCATCTTAAGACGTTCATCTCGCATCAAGAACCGAGGTCTTAGCTCATCATACTCCAGTTGATTGGTGCTGTCAACTCAACACAAAATAGATGGTGATGCCCTAGTATCGCTAACTAGAATATAACATCATCTAAATGTGCCAGTCTGTGGTTATTCACTCATTTTCAACAATTTCTGAGGATAATTGTTAACTATGTTAGGTCTATGCAGGATCATTATGACATAGCCTTTTTTAAAGTCAATTCAAGAGGTTTTGTGAAAGTTAACAAATAAAATATGATTTTAATCTTAAGATTTTTGGGAAAAATTTGTTAGTGACAGATACAGTTTGATTATTGACAAATCAATTATTTTGTGTGTTCATATATGTATTTTGATTTGTGTTTCAATGATTTTTGTAACAAAACTGATTTTGAGTGTTTTAATTTCTGAGGCCTAAGATTGGCGCAGTTTTCTTCAGTGGGCTGTCGATAATTATTTTGGTAGTTGGTATACTGGGGCTGATATCTTTCATTTGAGCGATTGTGATAGCTATTATTCTGATAATTACGTTACTTCTGGAGCGAAATCATGTAATTCGACGCTCGATGAATGAAAACGATATCGTCAGCTCGACAGTACATTTTTGCTTCATGTAAAAGGATTCATCGAATGTCGTTTGGTCTATCGAGCAACCGCTGCATATACAATGCTAATTCTTCTGACGGCCTGTCATTTGCATTAAAATTTGTGCATAATTATTGTTAGTAGTGCAGTTATTCCACAATTTGTTCAAGTGAAATGCTTTTGTCACGTTCTACTTGACAACGATAGCGAAGATACAGAGTTTGTGAACCTGCGACGAAAACGAAAATCTTTGCGAGATGTATCAGACCCTTTAAGTTTGAGCGAAACAAGGTATGAATAGAAGATTTTAAACAGTTACATAGATATATTAATTTTAATTTTTAAATATTGTAAAATATTTCAGTTTTCTTAAAAGACTTCGCTGCTCTACACTCGCTAGAACTTCTGGGTGGCTCTACTCGCTCGGTGGGAACATTTCCAGATTCAATAGAAGGTGGCACTTCATTTTCAAATTGAGCTAACATTTCTTCTATTTCTTCTGTCTTCTACAATTTCTGCACCAAATGATTTAACATTTGGTATGCCACTAACTTGAGGCTCTATATGTGCTGCAGCTATTGCTCTCTCTTCAATCGCCGAAATTGAGATTATTTCACATGAACCTCCGCCAGTTTTAAATATACACTTCTTATTTTTGGCCAATTTTCTTTTTAAGTTGTATTTATAATCAGTCCAAACGTGAAAGCCATATTAAAAAATAAATAAATAAATAAATAAAAATATACAACAAGCTTTTATTGTTTTTATATGTGGTCCACTACTATTTAACATGTTTGCAAGTTTTATCCATAACTTTTTCTTTTTTTCTTTTCCATTGGCGGTATTTTGAAAACTGTTTGTTGCCACAAGCGAATATTTTTCCATGAATTTTATCAACATGTTCTGTTGTACCTGCGTAGTTTGTTGAGACCTTAAAAATCATTATAGTAATCGCTGGCACAACAATCAAAATTATAAATTTAAACTTATTTTCGTACTTCCCGGTTAATTTGTGCAAAATCTGTGGCCCAGAACTAACAGCTCGTCAACTAAAAACAATAATTCGATATCAAAAGTCATATCGAACTGTCTTTATCGAGCATTCGACATAAGGTAGTCGACATATCGAGTTATATAATCTAAAAACTAGTGACGGACGATAGTTTTCACTCGATATCGAGTTACATGATTTGGCCCCTGGTTTCGGTAATTATTTTCTGAATTTTTACTCGTTTTTTTTTATTTAGATAACTACTATTTTTATCAAAAAACACGTCATCAATATCAATTTTTCATATTGAATATAAAAAGCCCAAAAGCTTAGTTTGAAAATTACCTATTACCTTTCTGCATTTTTTGCACTTTTTCTTAAGCATCTCCAGCGAAAATGGCTGAAAAAAGTCATTTCCAAAAGATAATTGCCTACTTTCTGGCACTTATTGATTTTAGCTTTGACTTTTGATTCTAGGCTTAAATATGACTGCGAAAAATTACTCGCTTTTGCTGGAATCGAACGTTTGGTTTGTCTCTACCTACGAGACCAACAAGGAAAAATATAAGGTGAGCTGTATTTTTGGCAATTTTTTACTACTTCAAGACAATGAGCTTGGGGTTTACAATGTTACAATTATTTGTAGGAATGATAATCAAATTTGAGAAAATGAAAAACAAATACCGCCTTAGCAACCTGCTTTCGGTGTACTGGACCAAAAACTACATTTTAGGTTTTCCGTGCGGCAGAGGCAGCTTTAAATTGGGTCAAACTTACTTAAATTAATATTTTTTTTTTCTTTTGAATTAACCTTTTAGTAAAACCTTGCCTGCTGCGTTTATACTCCATCTTTCTAGAGTCCAAATAAAATTCTTGTGGAATGTTGTGGAAGCTACAAAGTTTTAAAAATAAAGTTCGTTGGTTGAATTAACTGGATAGTGTGCACAAGGGAACACAGCCATTAACTAAATGTTGAGGTAGCAAGAAAAATGAAGGTAAGCAGAGGTACTGTAAAATTCTTAATTTATCTTGAACGGCAGTTTTTTGCATCATAAGAAAAAATTAATGAGTACTATAGGTTTCTAAAGTTTTCGACGATGAATACATTACAATTTCCTAATTTCCTTAGTCAAAATACCTCTAAACTATTTTTTTTTCATAGTTGTAATGCATTTACTTTTTTAAGTTTTTTTTTAATTGATGAAAAACACTTCTGTTTTAAAAATAAATGTTAAAAAATACATTTTTGGTTATTAGATTGAGCATTACTATAAATTATCAGGCTAATAACATATTATTGCAATAAAGAATTTCGTTTTATACGACTAGGTATGTAACAATTTCTCATCTGTAAATATTTTTCTTAGTTTGTAGCAGCTAATCACTCGCAACATAAAAAGCATATTTTATGTACAGGCTTCAATATACATATATAGACTTCTAGCTGCAAACCTTTCCCATACAAAATCATTGCGGCACAAGACTTCCCAATTTGCTGTCATGTTGCAGGATATTACATAATTAGGTAGTTCTTAATTAAGTTGTTGCTAAATTTTCGGAAAATATTTTAAGTATTTACGTTTTTTCCCGTTTAAGATTTAAGACTTAAATCGGTGGTGTATAAAAAATAAAAATCTTAAAAGTTGTGAAAATTTTCTGTATTTAAGGTATTTTTCTTGAATCAAAGTATGAACTTCAATAATATATGTGATAGGCTGTATTAAACTGTATTTAAGTTATTAATACCACTTTTAAAACAAAAAAAATTCTTTTGAGTGTCGATATTGTCAATCGATCAAGTTATTATATCATTAGGGAATCAGAACAACGAAAGTAAGCAGAGGTAGTGTAAAGTTCTGAAACGGCAGTTTTGGCATAAAAAAATAATGAATGAGTACTGGAATAGGTTTGTACAATTCTCGACGAGGAATGCATTATAATTTCCTAACTAATGGAACAAAGTAGTTAATACCCGATGTCAGAATACCTAAACCGTTGTTTCACTTTATTATTTATCCGATATAGCCAGAAAAAAATCACCAGTTTCACATCCCAGGTAAAAAGGCGAATTATTTGTCACGTCTCCAAATATCTATGTACTAATCCTATACATGAATGATGATTGAATTCCTACATACCTTATAGGAACATAGGAAATTTATTTCAATACGTGCACATTTAAACTGTATATGTAGAGGTGTGGACACTCGCATATTTTTAATATTCATTCTTTTGAAAAGTTTTTCATAGTTGCAATGTATTTCATCAACTTGATGTGTTTTTTTTTTTTTTTTAAACACCATTTTAAATAATGTTAAGGCATACAAATTTTGTTGTTAGTTTGAAATATTACTATAAATTATCAAGCTAATAACATATTATTTAGGGATGCACAAATTTTTAAAAATGTTGATGTAGTAATCAAATGATACATTGAAAGGCAAACCTCGATGTTGTTAAAACATCAGACGAAAAACATCGATGGAAGGAAAGTAAATATTTTTAAAAATGAAAAAATATTTCACTTCTGCAGACATATACTTAATATATAATTCCTAATTAACAACAGATTTACGAACATGCTTCCCAAATACATTTATTTAAAAATAAAAACTTTTTAATTGATCCGACAAAGCAAAGTTCAGTTTAAATCATGTTACAACTGCTGGAAATAAAACACGAAATTAATTTAAGATTGTAGTAATACTAATAATATCGTAGTACATATGCCAGATAATTTTAGAAAAAAAGAATCAGGATGTCTCTCAATAATTTTCATCAAGACTATTCATTAATAAAAATTTGGACAACTTCTGTCCCTTATGGTCATTTCTCTGCTGATAAAGTATTTGGCCCGCCTTTGAGAAGAGAAACATTTTGGTGCTATTTTTGCCAAACTAGGATGGATTCCTTTATAGTTTGCCTCAAAACTAGAGGATTATCTACCATGTTTCCCGTGATTGGACTTTTAAGATACCGAAATATCTCTGAAATGTACGCCTTCATTTCTCCTTCTCGCGAAAGGAAAACGTTTTTAACAATTCGGTGATGTTCACTCCACAGATCGAATTGTTGGTGGCCTATAAAATAAGATAATGAACAATGATTGTCACAGAAACTATAAGAAAGCAAGAAAACGGGATTACTCGTTAAAAGGGAATAGGTGCGTACTTTAAAAATCAAATAAAATTCTAAAAAATATACAGCAACATCTGTTCCAATAACATTTTATGTAAAACTGAAAGAGAGACGTAATCATTGCACATTGTACATAATTAATCAAATCATAAATGCTTAGAGCTATTTAAAACCATTTATGCAGTAAAAATTTTCAGTGGAACGGTTCCACTGGAACCAATCAAAATGTTCTTAGTGTAAACAACTTTTTCAAGAGTAATTTTGAAAAAAATTGAAAAGCCTAGTGGGAACAATTATTGTCCAATTCACTCTAACGTATAAATTTGAAGGGTTGGAAATGTGTCGGCACTCGGCTTTATTTACCAGAATTCCCAACGTATGCTTTGATTATTCACATATATCGCATATGAATGTTGGGCTAAATGTCAAAGCATAGGATGCATACGCTGTGATATTGTAAATCCAATCCCTCGAGATACTCTTCCACTGCAATTAGCTGTCAGTTCAAAAATTTAAATACCATAACATTTATGCGATACGCATATAAAAATCGATGTTGGCGATGTTGGCGATGTTTCTGAAGACGAAAATCTATGTAAAAATATCGGATATTTTTCAAGAAACATCGATGTTATTGATGTATGGATATATCATGTGCATCCGTAATATTATTACTGTTGAGTATAATTCTATAAGCATATGTTTGCACTCATATGTGAAACATCACACTCCAGTAATACACACACAAATGTAATTTAACTGAATTACTGTTACAGAAAACTGAACTTCATACAAGTCAATAAATAGTCTGCGTTTATAACTCTTGAAGTGCGGTTGGTAGTATTTTCTTTTCTCGCAAATCTGGCCTCAACAGGATATGGGCCCAGGCGACGCAACGTACAACGATAAGACTTACGGCGTTTTATTTATTAAATTAAAAGTTTGTGCGAAATAGTACTTTTCGGGACACAATAATAATTAATTGACGATATCAAGTTTTTTTTAATTACAAGTTTGTGCGAAATAGTAATTTTCGGGACACAATAATAATTAATTAACGCTGCTGCGGTGATTAAGTCAGTGCTGGTAGTTTTTTTTTTTTTTTTTTTTTTAATGGCGAGGACTAAACAGAATGGAAAACGATCTCAGTAGAGTGGAAAAACTGCAAAATGCAGAGCAGTATGCATTTTGGAAATTTCATATCAAAATATTGCTTAATGCAAGTGAATTAATTGAGGTGGTAAATGGTGAAAATGCGAAGCCGATCAAAGCTGAAAAACAAACGCAAGACGATTTTAACCTCATTTATAATACATGGAAGAAATTAGAAAACAAGACGCAAAAAAATTATTGCCACAACCGTTACTCCACATCATAAACTGCAGTACGGCACAAGAAATGTGGCAGAAGCTACAGACTGTTTATGAACAGAAATCAAGAACCAATATTCACATACTGCAACAGCTCTTTTATACATAGTTTCAGCAGAGACCCGAGTGACAATATTGCCACACATATTCCTAAATTGGAAGTAATGGCAAAGTTTACCCAATAATAAGTTAAGAAGCTGGTGAGATATCCGAGTGTTTTACATTTAAAATGCACACGGCAAGAAAAGGAAGAAAGAAAGAAAAAAAATCGAAAAAAAATCAAACTCTCTTTAAAAATTTTATGAATAAAGATAAAAAATGTGAAAACGCAAGTTGCATGCACCGAAACAGAATGGAAAATGTTTCATTTTCGTAAATAAATGAGAAGGGGCGGAGTTTTCACGTTTTACTCTCATAAAATGCTCCCGCGCTTTTGTGAAAACCGGTTTTCATAAAATATTGATAATGTTAGGACACATGTTGTTGTTGTAAAAGGTCTAAAAGGACACATGTTGTTGCTGTAATCCTATGATATTTGAACAGCACGTGTTTCTGTTTACATTCGTCTTGCTATGAAGAGATTAAGTGGGAGAACTCATGCTGGATTCTCTGATATTTTCGGGAAAAATGAGAATTTCATTTGAGAGGAATTTTACATCTCCTTTCAGCATCTGGGCCAAAGCGAAATTTATCTTTTTCTTAAAAATTGGAAGTAGTGTGGCCCGAAGTACAGGTTGAAAGGATTTTGAGAGATTCAATAAGATTTTGTCGTTCGGGTAATCCTACGTTCTCTCGATTTTTGTTTTTAACTCGTCTCAGTTGCACTACAATAGTGCATAGACAAGTTCTTTTCCCCCATTCATGCAAAAGACGAAAGTATATGAAATTACTTGTTTCATTCTAAAAAACACCAGAATTTTGCCCATTTTGCTCTACAGCTTCTTAACTTATTATTAGGTAAACTTTGGTAATGGTCAGACAATTAAGAGATGTGGGAGAGGAAATTTCTGCGTCTATGATAACAACGAAAATTCTAATGACTCTCCCGGACAATTTTTCTCATTTTTATAGTGCATGGGAATCAACGGCTTTCTGTCAGCAAAACCTTGAAAACTTAACTGCACGCCTAATAATGGAGGAAACTCGTATGGCAGCTAGCATACCAACACATGAATCAAATAATGGTTTTACGGCAAAGAAAAAGTTATACACAGGCAATTGTAACTACAAGAACTTCAAGCCAGGCAAGTGCTATTACTGTTCAGAACGCGGACACTGGAAACTAAATTTTCCCTTAAAACAACATATATATACGCGTTCTCGAGTTATCGTGCGCACAGAGGGACGGGTGGGTGTCCAATCCATTTTGCTCTACCATCATTATTTCGAGGCGTTACAAACGCAATGACAAACTTAGTATACCCTATAGATTTCATCTAGGGTATAACAACAAAAGAATTCAACAAAATTCAACAGTGTCATGAATAGGTGATGCCTTAGTTTGTGATGCTCTTACTGCAAATAGTGAAATGGCAGCTAATGACTGGTTTTTACGTTTTAGCAAGCCAATAAATGTTAAAATTGGGACACGATTTCAGCAGTGGGAGAAGGTGATATAAACATTAGCGTGTATGATGAAACCAAATCGACTAAAAAACATTTAGCTAAGGTTCTTTATGTGCCAGAAATTTCAATGAATGTTTTCTCACGCTCGCGCATTGGACAAGGACTTAAAACTTATATCGACTAGTGATAAGTGTAAATTTGCAAAAGGTTAAGAAACATTTACGGTTGCAATGGGAGTTCGTCAAAATCAACTCTTCAAAATGTTGTTCAAGATTATTTACACTGAGCAGCCTATTGTAAATATTGCATCAAAACGAACACTGGATTTACGGCTATGGCATGAACGACTAGCACACCAAAACACAAAATATGTACGTGCGTTTTTGACGGAAAGAGCTATAAAGTTCACAGCCATTGATAACTTCTTCTATGAGGATTGTGTGATAGATAAACATCACCGTTTGCTTTTCGAATCTAGTAAACATCAATCAGGAATTGTCGGGCAGCTAGATCACTCAGATATATCCGGTCTTATGGAAACAATATCGATCGGAAAATCGAGGTATTTTCTTTTATACATGATTTTTCTCATTTTAGAACAGTTTATTTTTTGAAAGAAAAATCTGAAGTCTACAGTTTAACTAAGAAGTACATAAAATTTGTTGAAACGGCTACCAATGGTAAAGCCAAGACTCTTCGAACAGATAATGGCACTGAGTATACCAATAAAGCTGTGGAGTTACTAGTGGATGAATGTGGAATCTGTCATCAGAAAACTGTACCCTATACTCCAGAACTGAACGGGTGCGCGGAAAGAGAAATGCATACAATAGTAGAAGCTGCGCGCACCATGATACATTCCAAGGGTTTAAACTTGAAGTTGTGGTCAGAAGCAGTAAGTACCACTGTGTATCTTCTAAACATTTCAGGTACTAGTCCAGTTAAAGGTAAAAGTCCCTACGAGCTGTGGTATAATAAAGTTCCTGATCAAAAGGCTAAGAAAGGAATTTTCATCGGATATGCTGAAGACATCAAAGGGTATCGCATATGGTTTCCAAATAAGAATAGTGCTGCAATATGTTCAGATTCTCAAAAGAAGAAAAGGAGCAGAGGTTGATTGACCAAATTACAACTAGTCCAATTGAGACTACCGAAACTGAAAAAGAAATTAGTCCAGCGGATAGAAATTTTGAAAACGATGACAATGTCTCACCTATGTTTGGGGAAGATTTCCTCGGATTTTCATATGAAGAGGAAAGTGAAAGTGACGAAGCAAATAGACAGAGGATGTGTCTCCCTTTAACAGATCGACTAAGAAGCAACAATAAGCAAAGCAACACGAAGCTGTGTAGTATTACGGATGGACATGCATGGATGAAGAAATAGATAGTTTACATAAAAACAAAACCTGGGATCTTGCGTCTTGCCCAAAGAAAAATTCTTGATAACAAGTGGGTATTCAAAATTAAGGAAGCAAATGAAAATGAACCTGGAAATATAAGGCAAGGCTGGTAGTTCGAGGCTTCACACAAGAGTGTGGTGCTGATTTTCAGGAGACATTCAGTTGCAAGATTTACATCAATAAGAGCGATTCTAGCAGTATCCGCTTTGAAAAGACTTTATATGAAACAGTTTGATGTAAAAACGGCCTTCTTAAATGGTGAACTTCAAGAGGAAATATTCATGAGACAACCTCAAGGCTACGACGACGGATCAGGCCAAGTATGCAAGTTAAAAAGGAGCTTGTATGGGCTGAAGCAATCATCAAGATGCTGGAACATGAAATTTGTAGAAACTTTCAAACGACTTCAGTTCAAAGTCAGCGATGCGGACTCTTGTGTATTTGTTAGTCATCACAACAACAGCAAGATCATATTGGCATTTATGTTGACGACGGCCTAATAGCTGCTACTGAAGAATCAGATATCTTGCATTTAGTGCAGTATCTTCAAAAGGAGTTTGAAATTAAAGTACTCGACATAAAGTGCTTTCTCGGTCTTGAAATTAGATGGACAAATTATGTTTTAAGAGTTAATCAGTCATCATATGCTAAACAAAATTTAACAAGATTTGGCATGGAGGATGCTAAACCATTGGCAACACCTGCGGATGGCTTATTTCATTTTCAAGGTAATGGTAGAAAAATAAAGCTTTTCTTTATCGAGAAGCATTGGGTAGCTTGGTGTATTTGGCGATAGCTACACGTCCTGCCATAGCATATGCTGTGGGTGTGCTTTCTAGGTATCTTGATTGTCCAACGTCAGAGCATATAAGTGCACTAAAGCGGACTTTGAGATACATCAGTGGAACCCAGAATTATGGTTTATTTTTTCAAAGTAATGTGCAAAATTCTTTAACTGGTTAGAGCGCTGCTGATTATGCTGGAGACATGAAAACCAGACATTCGACTAGTGGCTACGTTTTACGATGGGGTCTGGTGCAATTTCCTGGTCATCTGAGAAGCAAAAATGTGTAGCATCATCAACTACTGAGTCTGAGTATATAGCAGCGAGTCAGGCAGTTAAGGAGCTAGTATGGTTGAAACGATATTCCAAGTGAACAGTTGAAACCAACTCTATGTATGGGCAGTCAGAGCGCGATAAGAGTAATTAAAATTCATCGATACACGAAACATATCGATGTAAAGTATCATTTTATAAAGGAAAAATTCATCAATGAAGAGTTCCAGCTTATCAACTGAACACCAGTTAGCTGACCTGTTTACAAAACCAATACAAAAGGAGAAATTTCAACGCCTAAGGCATTTAATGGGCATTTCAGTTTGTAGTTGACATAACTTTTATGAATAACTATGTATAGCATTCTTGTATCATTTAGTTTAACTATTTTGATTTTGTTTAATATTGCGATACAAAAAAGTGGGAGTGTTGAGTATAATTCTATAGGTATATGTTCGCACTCATATATGAAACATCACACTCCAGTAATACAGACAAATGTAATATAACTGAATTACTGTTACGGAGAACTGAACTTCATACAAGTCAATAAATAGTTTGCATTTATAGCTCTTAAGTGCGGTTGGTTGTTTTTCTTTTTCTTTTATGCTGGCTTAACTTTTTGCGAGCTGTCATCAGTCTAATATTGAAGTCTGTGATATTATACTGGTCCATTGAAAAAATAACTCATAAGGAAGCGGGGTACCGTGCGAATATGGTGTACGTGTTTAAGCAATTCAATGACAGTATGACCCTATGATGGGGGTATGGATGACAAGAGGGTCTACTGCCTATTGTGCGTCAGTCCAAATTTTCAACATTTCATATTTTATGAAATTGTAATTGATGTCTAAATTATGTCAGTCATACAAAGGCAACACCAAGAAATATCTGAAAATAAGGCGGCGCTAAAAATTTGTTTATTTTACATAGCAATTTGGATTATAAAGTTCGCGCTTTAAAATGTCAGGATTTCATTACTGCCATGACGAAACGAATACAAACACAGCACACTATGACATTTCGCCGAGTGGCTTAGGTTTTCACCCGATATGCCTTTTCCTTATTAGTTATTTATTCAATGTGATGGCCTCACTTTTTGCGAGCTGTCATCAATCTAATATTGAACTCTGTGATTTTATGCTGGCTTGTCTTTTTCCGAGCACTCGTCAGTCTACATATATATTAAGGTCATAATATATAGGCAGTCATATTTTTTGTATGTACAAATACAAACTCAGTTCGATATGGTCGCATGTAGACATTGCTTTAGACGTTTTGGTACAGAATGAAAGACCGAACAAACCTCAGACAGCTGACGGAGCCAAGAAAGAAAATGAAGAAGAGGAAGTTTTTGGGGAGAGGGTTGTCAAAAAGAAGAAATTCGGTGAAAGGAAGCTCCAGACTTCAGAGTATTATCCCGTCAAAAACTTAATAGCGGGGAGAAAGATATTGCGGCAGAAATACCATGAAAATTTACGCCTCCCCAAACACATAACAAGGATCTGATACGCTCAAATTTTTTTAATTTAGTCCCAGCAAAGTAGCTCTATAGGACTACCAGCAATAGCAATACTGAACGATACCTAGTGCGCCATTGGCAGTAAGCAGTTTGTTTATTTATTTGTTTGCGGAAGACACCGCAAAGTATTTTTTGTATCGTGAAGATCTTAAAGGCAAGCACACACCGGCGCGGTGGCTGTAGCGCTGATGATGGCGGTGCGGTGAATATAAGCACACAACGACGCGGTGGTACGGTTGACGAAACATACACAAAATGAAGTTAGCATTGAAAAAAAAAAATTCTAATATCCCGGTATTCTAGACGTGACAAGTCGTACAGAATTTTGTTTAATTTAACTAATGAAATCATTTCTTCACTCACTGCGATGACTGCATTGTTTCAACTAAAATGGATTTCGCTATCGCGGTGGCGGTAAGAATGTATCATGCAGCAACTCAGCACCGCCACTTTTGTCACCGCCACCGCGTTTGGTGTGAACGCTCGCAATCATTTCAATATTGTGCATCCCACCGCCACCACCGTCTCTACCACTACCACCACCGCCACCACCGTCTCTACCGCTACCGCGTCGGTGTGTGCTTGCCTTTATACAGTGAAACCAATGCGGCTAGACGACTTCGTGGGGAGATTTCAATAGAAATCGCACTCCTTTAACTTTTACAAACGCAGACTGAACAGATTCGGTCTGGGATCACATATAAGGGTACGTATTTTTTTGCAAAACAATTTTTGATCCATAAATGACGGAGGTCGTAATAAGGCTTCAGAATAATTTAGTATTGACGATTTTAGGTGATTCGTTTGAACCCTTTTGGAGCATTGATCTGTACTCATCTCACGACTGACGTTCAAGGTATACATCTCTATCTGGCTAGCTTCGATATACATCAGTACCCTTCATGGATTTTTACGAGAGATGAAGGAATGGCTTGCATGTACTTACTGTTCACGTTTCTTATGGACACTACATTGGTGCAACTCAGGTCTTGTAAAACGAAAAAAATATGTATATAGAAAAAAACACCTGCATATTCAATCGAATTCAATAAACTTTTTATTTGTTTCTTTGGCTACACTTTCCTCTACTGAGCGTTAATAATAACTGAACTAGTATCTGGTCTACGAGCAAGAAATCTAGACTGATTATACTGATTTCATATATCCAAGTATTTTGATAAAAACAGAATTGTTAATTGTTAAATTATTTTCAACCAAGAGTACAAATAAATAATGCAATACTATCAAGCTGACTATACAATGCAAAATCAGAGAGTTGTAATATTAATGATTGGTATAAAAGATTTATTTTTTTTTTCTATTTTTATTATCGTTTGTTTGAATTCTCCAGCACTTACTGATGTCGTAAATTTACATTACTAGTAGCATTCGGAAAGTTATAAGTACCATCAAAGAGTTAGTTTTTTGTAACAGGAGCCTACCAGGTCATCCTCGGACTTCTCTCTGCGCGGATCTCAGCAACAGGTGTTATGTGTTCATCTTTTTCATCAACTTTTCTAGTATCAATTGATTCTGCGGTGATTTTTTTTTCTTTTAGGTTTTATTGGATATTAAAAATAATGGATTAATGGATAAGTAAAGTATGGAAACAGGGATAAACAAAGGACAAAATCAGAAACAATTCTACACACCAGGCACGCACAAACATACACTCACACTTATACACACCTACGCAGTCACGGATTCACGCCGAATGGACCAACACGTCATATAAAGGGCCCTAAACAGAAAATTACTAGGATTACATTCAACACACACATACATATACACACATTTAAGTTACTATAAATTTGGTAGTTGGTACTTGCAGAGACCTTTTGTTAGATCTTAGACCTAAGAATTTAAAACCAGATAGAAATATTTTACATATACATATTCATAATTTTTACTAGTACTGTACTAGCTCGTTCAGCATGAAGATTAATCGATATAATTTAGTTCGAGATTATGTTTATTGAAATGAAATCTTGTCCAGTAATTCCCACAACATAAACATAAAGCAGTAGGCAAATTACTAACTGCTTCAAAATAACAAAATATTAAGTGTATGAAGTGTACTCTAATCTGTTGCCAGGAGCTGGTCGGTATTATGAATAGAATATTCAAAATTTGAATATTGAATCGTTGGCGCTAACTCAGGCACTGCTAGCATGGAAAACGCCATGAAGTTCAGTGGGCTGAATGTTATTGCGGCTATGATATTTTTTTTGAGGACTGCTTCCTGTAGTGGCGGTAGGTCACTCTTCACTTTAGTTAAAGGGGATCAAGTTGTGTTTTTTTCTTTTTCGAGTGGCGAAAATAAGATCCTGTTTTTTTTTGGAATTTTTGGAGAAGCGAAGTTTACATATAAGGAGAAGAAGATCTTCATGCTGAGTTTTGAGCTAAGTATATATATTTAATAAAATTTTGTGTGCAGTTTTTTTCTAGTGCAGCATTTTTTTTTTTTTGTGAAATACTCTAGATTATTAGGTTGAATTGAATATTAAACGCATTATTTATGAAGCACGTTAAATTAATAAATTTTAGTTACTTGAGATTGCGAAGTTCTTGTTCTATTTCCTTCTTTTTTTGTCATTAAAAAGTTTCGTGGTATCTTTTGGAGTTGTGAAAAACCATGTGGCGCCCACAAAACCCAACGTTCATACAAATTTGTCCTCGTACTGGACTCACACCCTCCTCCACTTGAGCTACCACATTTTACGCTTCAAGGGCAGCGTAACATTTTTGGCGCCCAACGTGAGGCCGAAGCTTTAAACCAACATCATCTTCTCATAAATTCAAAAGATTGTACAAATTTTGTTTAAATAACCAAAGTGCATATAAAGAAGCAGTACAACAATCAATACACCTGGAAAGTTGGGTAAAACAATAATTTTATAATATTCATCAGAGTGGTTAAAGTGTGCACAAATCTTTAAATTGTGAAAATTGTACGAATTACGGTAGTATTTCTATATGTAAAATTCCTTTTGATAAGTCGTTGGTAATTTTAATATAATTTCTAAAGAGCTGATAATTTACAAAAAATTGGCAAAAGTTGCCTATGCATGTCTTGCTATTTTTAAAATAAAGTGAAAAGATACAGCCGTATTAATAAAACTAAAAGTGAAATCGATATAATTCGTTAAGGGGAAATTTGCAATCGTCGTTTCACGTTTCAACATAAAACATTAATACATACATTGTGTGAGTGTATAAGATTGATCTCAACCTAAGCCTATTACAGAATCGCTGTTAAAATTGTTTTTTTGCAGTTCTATTGGTGCCAACGAATTATATAGATTTTTTTTTATCAGGCCATTGTTTTCAGATCTCAGCAAAATTCAATTTCTGTTGCCTCACAATTTGCAGCATCTGATAACGGGGTCATGCAAGCCTTGCATGGACTCTTCATACAATTTCGGTCAAATATTGCGGGTCATTGCATTCCTCATTAATTGTCATCAATTCAAGTTCAGCTGTTATCCCTCAGTAATAGTGCCAATTTTGTTTCGGGAATTTGGATTCGATCGATAGCTGTTTAGTTGTGTAGTGCTTTTTAGTAAAGTAAGATCCAGTTCTGCGATTAAGAGATCTCCAACTGAACTATACAGGTGTGATCAAAGAGGGAATGAACGTTAGCTAGATCTGAGATGTGATATGTATTCAAAATTATGCCTGTGTCAAAACGAAAAGGTGTCTCACTAGGAAAATATTGGCTCCAATAGTGCATCAAGTGTAGTAATAAATCGGAGTTTTATTTTTACTTGCCGGCCTCAGTGAATTTAACGTGAATTTTTTTTTAAAGAAGTACCTACATGTAATACGAATCTAGCTGTAAAACGATCAAATCGTATCAAATCGTTTTTTTTTTTGTTGAAAAGATCATTCGAGGTGAGAATTTTAGTTTTTAGTTTTCATATACAGGGTGATTTTGATCAAGATACCTTCCGATATACCACGCGATTCCTTGAGGTAAGCTGATCAAAAAATTGCTCCACATACCCCTTCCTAGAAACCTTCCTTTAGGAGTGGTGGCCAGTTGAAGATTTCGCCAAACCCTGATGGGAATAAATGAGTATAACTTTTGAACCACGCTATAGATTTTGGTTATTGTTGGCTTATTAAATAGCTAAGAATAGTAGCTGTCAAAAAGTGTATTACTCTGTATTTTTTAATTAAGCATCTTTAAATTATTCTCAAATATTTCCAAAACATTTTTTTTTTACACGCTAATTTCATAAATACCGTTATTTATTTCAAAAACTTTTGGATGTAAAAAAATCAAAAATTTTGAAGTAAACATAATAAATACTAGAAGTTTATTTCTAATAATATTTGTTTCTCGTCGATTTTATACATATATATATATATATATAATAAGGGTTAACTAGAGGTCCTGAAAATTCTGTACATAAAACACAATATTAATTTACATTCGTTCCTATGACATAAGATTGAAAATGTGTAGAAAATGACTGAACTTTAATTTTCCACATGATAATGATATGCTGATATTCATACTATTTTTGAAATTATGTTTGAAATTTTGCACTGCATCCTGTAATTAAATATTTTATACTAAAGTATTTACGCAATAACATGAAATTAATTTTTATTGATAAGTCAACGAATTTCTTCTAATTATTAAATTACAATTTTCATCGTTAGTCTTAAATAGTTTACATAGGATATCATTGGTTGGATTGACATTCATAACAAGGTGGTAATTTTCTCATTTAATAAATAGAGATTTATTGAAATACGGGAGAAATATTGATTAAGAACACGGCACTTTGTTTATGTGTGTGTAGAATTGAAATGAGCTTCAACTTCACGTGAAATTGGTTTCGTATCTCTTATACTAGCTGGTAGATCCTCGTAGCCATAGCATGAATTTTGAAACGAGAAGGATACTATACTTAACACTTAAACTGGAATCACATTCCCAGATTACTAGTAGATTTTGATTTTAGTGAATTGGCTTGGTCTTCTTTTGATAGAGATAATAGTGTTAATAAACATTAATTACGATTTAGTTTAATTTAGATGATAAGTGATGAATTCTTTTCCAAGATAATACGAATAATTTAAAGTATTCTGCAGTTTAGTCAGTAATTGAATCATTGGAATTTGGGAAATCAGACTTTCGGTATAAAAACATAATTCCTAATTCTAAGTATAGTAAATAAAATACGAGCTTTATTTTGAATTTCGATCGTTAAATTTCTTCCGCGTAAGGTACCATTAAATAAGCACCCCTTGCACATCATATTCCTTGTTTTAATTTCTTAACGTTAATTCAAGTCCCGATAAATTTTTTTGAAGTAAAATGGAGGTTAATCGCCTTAGTCAAGAGGAACTATCTTACCAATTACTAGGTCGAGGTTTAGAAATTAGCGGAGTAGATGAAATGCGCAAGCAACTAAGGAGTGCCTTAAAAATGGAAAAGACAGGCGAACTTTTGAGGGCTGAGCAATACCCCTTTGCCTTTGACGAAGATGTAGAAGCTTTAAAAAGTAAAGTTTCTGAGATTAATAGTATGATAGAAGCTTTCGTGGGTGATTCATCTGCTGCGAGTTACGCAAAGATTGTTACAAAAATCAACTGGTCATTAGACCGGTTAAAGCGCATGAAACCCGAAAAGACAGAGCAGTCAGCGATTATGAAAAAATTGAAAGTTGAGTTAGTTCCTGCTTTCGGATCGCTTCAGTCGAAAGTTGAAGAAGATTCAGTTGATGTCTCCTCAACCGAGGGTGAAGATAATGAAGATAATTTAGATCAAACAATATCTTCTGCTCCACGAGTATCACATAGAGTTCCAGTTTACAAATGGAATATTAAATTTTCTGGCGAGCAGGGACAATCACTCAGTTCCTTCCTAGAGCGAGTGACAGAGTTAAGCGAAGCTCGGGGAGTTTCGAAGGTACAATTATTTAAATCAGCACTAGATTTGTTTAATGGTCGTGCTCTTATCTGGTACCGAGCTAACAAGACGATATTTGGTTCCTGGGACCAATTGGTAGAAGAACTTCAGAAAGAATTTCTCCCAATAGACTATGATGAACGCCTTACTGATGAGATCAAAAGGCGTACACAAGGGAAAGATGAACCAATAGGTACTTATGTGGCAGTAATGACAACTCTATTTTCGCGGCTGACTGATCCGATGACTGAGGCCCAGAAAATGCGAATTGTAATGAAAAATATAAGTCCTTTCTACCAGAGTCAGCCTGGTTTGTGTGAAGTTGAATCTATTAAAGATTTAGTAATTAAAGGTAGAAAACTTGAAGCTGTACGAGTTTCAGTAGAAGGCTTCGTACCTCCTCCATCCAAACGTAGTACACATTTAATTGAACCTGATCTTGCATATGTCTCTTGTGAAAGTCCGAATCTTGCCGCTATCGCAACCCAAGCTAGCACATGACCCGTGTACAATGTTACAATTGTAACAGAGAAGGTCATACATTCCGTTTTTGTCGAGAACCTCGTCGTTGTTTTGGCTGTGGTAAATTGAGTGTTACCAGGAGTCGATGCCATGATTGCAACCAACAAAACAGTACCAATAATCGCCCTAGAAGTTCGGGAAACGAACTGGGAGCTCAGAAGTGAGCGGCGTCCTGAGCTCAGAGATGTCCAGTAGACCCGTAGCAGCTAGAAGTTTAATATTTTTAATAGTGAGAGGGGGAAAATTGAGGAGTCTTTCAAAACAGCGATGCTAGATTTTATTTTCACACGAGTGAAAGATGATGAAAGGCCACGATATACAGAGTAACAAGGTATGATTGTCCGGGCTGTCAAGTGCATGTGACGTCACACGAATCGACTCTTAAAACGGGAATAATAAAGTGTTAATATTTATGTAAATTTATTCCACTGGATCCATTGAAAATGTTGCAATAAATATAATATGAGTTTTTTACCATAAATGTACATTGAATTTGTTAGTTTAAAGCTCATTTCAGGGAAATCAGTTCGAATCAAAACAAAGTGCCACGAAAGTTTTATCGATAAAAAAATGCAAAATAAGACTGAAATACCTATAATTTGCACTCTTAATTGATTATTTAAGATCTTTTTATTATTTCTATAGTGAAATTAGTTAGTGATAATGGTAATTTTCTCAAATAGAAGCAAATTTCCAATGCATCATACCGAAGTGTAAAAAGTGGGGTTAGTGACAAATTAAAATGTGAAATACAATTCTAGTAATCTTCCATCAATTTATCTTTACGTTTAGAAAGTAAAATGTTACTTATTTCAAGATTTTAAATGGATCCAGTAGAATAAATATTAAACTTTATATTTTTCACTTTTTAGGAACGCGTCATGCGAATCGACTAACACAGAAAATGGCGTATCTAGGGTGTCGGATAGTCATACCTTGTTAGTCTGTATATCGTGATGAAAGGCCATATCTTAAAGTTTCCGCTTTTGATATACTAATGATTGGGCTACTGGACTCAGGTGCTTCGAATAGTGTAGTTGGTAAAGTCGGTTGGCGTAAGTTAAGTTCGCTGAAACTCAAGATACAGAAATCAAACGTAGACGTAGCCACACTTGCAAATGGAGATAAGGTAGAAGTATACGGTACTCTAAATTTACCGATAGTTTTGGAAGGAAATGTAAAAGTTTTCGAGGTTCTTATTATTCTATCTCTGCCTCATGAAATTATACTTGGGACTGATTTTTGGAGGAAAATGTCTATCAATGCAAACTTAAATGAGAATAGCTGGAACTTCACGGAAGTGATAAGTGAAATACGACTTAGTGCGCTGGAATCCAGATCGATGCTCACAGAAGATCAAAAAAGGCAGCTTGATGACCTTTTACGAGATGCTAGGGGGAAAATGGGTGAAGGATTGGGTCAAACCAACGTTGTAGAGCATGTCATAAATACGAACTCATCGCCGATCAAACAACGATACTACCCGGTCTCTCCAGTTATTCAAAAAGCAATAAACACCGAGCTTGATAAGATGTTGAAAGACAGTATCGTTGAACCTTCCACTAGTCCGTGGTCCTCGCCGATCGTTATGGTGAAGAAAAAGGATGGTGAATATCGGTTTTGCATTGATTACAGAAAACTCAACAAGGTTACGGAAAAGGATGCACATCCCATTCCTTTTGTATCTTCAATATTAGATAAGTTAAGAGACGCTAAGTATATGTCTTCGTTAGATATAAAGTCAGCTTTTTGGCAAGTACCAATGGCAGAAGGCTCCAAACAGTTTACGGCCTTTACTGTACCTGGGAGAGGGTTATTTCAATTTCGGCGGATGCCAATCGGTCTAACAAACTCTCCTGCTACCTGGCAGATACTTATTGATAGGGTTTTGCAAGGAACATTAGATAACCATGTATTCGTATATAAAAAATACTACTTGTTTTTTTTTCCACAACGTACATGTATATTTTAAATTTACATATAATGTAACAGCCAACGCATTTCGTCTTGTCAGGACATCTTCAGGGCTTTTGTTGTACACCAAAAGCCCTGAAGATGTCCTGACAAGACGAAACGCGTTGGCTGTTACATTATATGTAAATTTAAAATATACATGTACGTTGTGGAAAAAAAAAACAAGTAATATTTTTTATTATCTTTTTTTAAGATGGCAATTAAAATAAACTTATTCCACCAAGTGTTATCCATAAAATCAGTGAACTATTCGTATATCTTGATGATGTTGTTATTGTAACGCAAACTTTTGGAAAACATCTAGAGGTTTTGGCTGAAGTACTTCTCCGTCTCCAAAATGCAGGGCTAGTTATAAGCTACGATATATGTGAGTTCTGTCGCTCGGAACTTAAGTATTTGGGTTATGTTGTGGGTGCTAACGGATTGCAGGTGGACACAGACAAAATAAGGAGCATATTAGATATTCCGCGACCAAAGAGTATTAAAGATGTCCGCAGGTTCATAGGAATGGTCGCCTGGTATAGACGTTTTGTACCGTCGTTTTCGTCATTATCAGCACCAATAACAGGATTGCTTAAAAAGAATAAAAGGTTCCTTTGGAGTGAAGAATGTGAAGAATCATTTCAGTTGATCAAAGAAAAATTAGTAAAAGCTCCAATACTTTCATGTCCTAACTTTGACTTTCCTTTCACCGTGCACACTGATGCCTCAGGCTTTGGGATTGGGGCTGTGCTCATTCAAGATCAAGGTGGTACAGAAAATGTCATTGCATACTTGAGCCGCTCTCTAAACCGCTGCGAGCGAAATTAATCGACGACAGAACGGGAATGTCTCACAGTCTTGTGGGCCGTAGAAAAATTGAGACCTCATTTGGAAGGATCTCGGTTTGTAGTCGTTACTGATCACGCTTCCTTAGTGTGGCTCAACAATTTGAAGGACCCTACTGGACGTCTTGCTCGATGGGCTGTAAAAATGCAGCAATATGATTTCGATATCATACACAGAAAAGGAAAAGAGCACGTTCTTCCAGATTTTCTGTCGCGATCTGTACCCACCCCTGTAGACTCCATTGAACCTATTCCAAATATGATAAATGGTTCAACAAGATGTGCACGAGAGTAAAATTAAACCCGTCGGAGTATCCGGATTGGCAAATTATGCAAGGTAAGCTGTTGAAGCACGTCCGAATCAAATATCCTTCACTAGCTACGGAGTCTGATTATTGGAAAGAAGTGGTACCAAAAGATAAAAGAGCATCGGTTTTGTACGCTGCACTAACAAAGAAACCTCAGGTCATTGCGGTATTCAAAAAAGTTACGGTCATCTCCAAAGACAATTTTACTGGCCAGGGATGCGGAAGGACATAGCGAAGTATGTAAGAGGCTGTCGAACATGCCAATCGGTGAAACCGGAGTTACAGAAACCCGCTGGGTTAATGGCAAAACGGCAACAAGCGAATTATCCTTGGGAAACGCTATGCGTAGATTTAATAGGTCCACTTCCAAGATCGAACCGAGGTTTTTCTTTTATTTTAACAGTGCTCGATCAGTTCAGTAAGTTCGTTCTGTTATTCCCTTTAAGATCTGCAACTGCTAAATATGTATGTCAAAATATTGAAGATAATGTTATTTTATTATTCGGAGCGCCTAGGAATATTGTTTGTGACAACGGTGTTCAATTCAAAGGCAAGGAATTTGGTAATCTCTGTACGACATATGGTATAGATATAAATTTTACTGCCTGTTACCATCCTCAGGCAAATCCGTCTGAAAGAGTAAATCAAGTGGTGAAAACTATGCTACGTTCCTACGTTTCGGATAATCACCGTAACTGGGATATGCACCTGCAAAAATTAGCTTGTGCTATACGAACTTCACAGCACGAGACGACGAAGTTAAGCCCATATTTCGTGAATTTTGGCAGAGAGATGTCTATTTGCGGAAAGAATGTTAAGTCATATGGGGTAGATGAAAAGTTAGAAGCTCATGCGTAAAGGTGCGATTACTAAAAGCTTCCGAAACGAGTCGTAGACAATATAACATTCGTAGAAGAGATGTTAATTATTTATTAAAAGATTTAGTCTGGAAGCGGAATTTCGTGTTATCCGATGCGGCAAAATATTTTACTGCAAAGCTAGCGCCTAGATATGTAGGACCATTTACCATAGCACGGAAAGTTTCGCCGTGGACCTACGAACTTGAAGATAAACATGGGAAAAAGAGCGGTATTTGGCATGTTAAAGACCTAAGGCCGTATAGCTCATACTTACCAGATGATTGATTATGATTGATATGCTGATATAAACTCTAATTTTACGGTGTAGTTTTGTCAGAACTGTTGAGAATAATCTATTACATATTCTGTAAAGTGATATAATACGGAGGAAATGTGACTTTCTTGTTATCAAGTTCTTTCGTTACATTATTACGGCTACTAATAAAAGTTCCTTTCCCTTGGTTGCTGGCGAACATAATCTGGTTAGTAACATACTTCCATTACAGGGTTGTTAACTGGCCTGAAAATCTCTGCTTCACGAGTGCTCACATACGTTGTTGGAGAAATTGGTAGATATTTTTTTTTCCGATGCACTTTAAAACAGTTCTATTCTAATAAACTAAGCTAATGTAACTAGATAACATAGTTAAAGCTTACAGTTTTAAGCGCTGTGAATGCTTTTGTCGTTGAGTCAAAATTGCGGATATTTATAAGCATTAAATTTTTGGGGTGTGGAAATTTTAGAACTATTGGGTATCAATATTGAAAGGGACAAAAATGCTTACCAGGTTTAAATTAGAGCTACAATACGGAATCATTTCTTATTCACATGAAATATAGCAGATTTTGGAACAGTACCAAAATCTTTCGGAAGAAAGGCTGGAGTGTTATGTGTTCGTCTTGTTCATCAACTTTTCTAGTATCAATTGATCCTGCGGTGATTTTTTTTTCTTTTAGGTTTTATTGGATATTAAAAATTGGATAAGTAAAGTATGGAAACAGGGATAAACAAAGGACAAAATCAGAAACAATTCTACACACCAGGCACGCACAAACATACACTCACACTTATAACACCTACGCAGTCACGGATTCACGCCGAATGGACCAACACGTCATATAAAGGGCCCTAAACAGAAAATTACTAGGATTACATTCAACACACACATACATATACACACATTTAAGTTACTATAAATTTGGTAGTTGGTACTTGCAGAGACCTTTTGTTAGATCTTAGACCTAAGAATTTAAAACCAGATAGAAATATTTTACATATACATATTCATAATTTTTACTAGTACAGTACTAGCTCGTTCAGCATGAAGATTAATCGATATAATTTAGTTCGAGATTATGTTTATTGAAATGAAATCTTGTCCAGTAATTCCCACAACATAAACATAAAGGAGTAGGCAAATTACTAACTGCTTCAAAATAACAAAATATTAAGTGTATGAAGTGTACTCTAATCTGTTGCTAGGAGCTGGTCGGTATTATGAATAGAATATTCAAAATTTGAATATTGAATCGTTGGCGCTAACTCAGGCACTGCTAGCATGGAAAACGCCATGAAGTTCAGTGGGCTGAAGGTTATTGCGGCCATGATATTTTTTTTGAGGACTGCTTCCTGTAGTGGCGATAGGTCACTCTTCACTTTAGTTAAAGGGGATCAAGTTGTGTTTTTTTCTTTTTCGAGTGGCGAAAATAAGATCCTGTTTTTTTTTTGGAATTTTTGGAGAAGCGAAGTTTAGATATCAGGAGGACAAGATGTTCATGCTGAGTGTTGAGCTAAGTATATATATTTAATAAAATTTTGGGTGCAGTTTTTTTCTAGTTTTTTTTAGTTACTTGAGATTGCGAAGTTCTTGTTCTATTTCCTTCTTTTTTTGTCATTAAAAAGTTTCGTGGTATCTTTTGGAGTTGTGAAAAACCATGTGGCGCCCACGAAACCCAACTTTCATACAAATTTGTCCTCGTACTGGACTCACACCCTCCTCCACTTGAGCTACCACATTTTACGCTTCAAGGGCAGCGTAACACAGGATCAATGTAAGTTGTTGTCTCTTTTTATGATTGTCGAAGTATATACAGGGTGTTTCACTATCGCTTCGCATAACTCAAGAATTTGATAGCTGAGGTGGAGACAAGGAAAAAATTATATGGTGATGGAGGGGGTAATAAGCGTCGTGTCGACCGTAGAAGGGGGGGGATGGGGTTAATAATTTTAGTACTTTTTCCACTTTACACCCTGTTACTTTCTTGATATACACCCTATGAAGGTGAGATTCATCTCAGATGATAGCAAACCGTCTTAGCAATGAATGCCCAATCAGCCTTTCTGTCACCTTCCGACGGAAGTTGTAGGACTTCGAAGCCATAAAATTGGAAAACAATTTCAATTTTTTTCTAATTTTAACAATTTTCCCGTCAAAATGGATGACAACTATACAGTTTTTTTTTTACAAGATTTAAAGGCCCGGGAATGTTACCTTTAATTCGAATATGCACTGCACATGTACCTACCTAAATGCAACCTTTTTAAGATAAACTCTTTTTTATGATGCGTAATTTCATTAATTTTGGTACTTGTCGTTATAAATTACGCCAAATTTTATGCAATTCCACACAAAATTAACAAAATTATGTAAATTAATGAAATTATGCATCATAAAAATAATTTTATCTTAAAAACAGTTGTATTTAGGTAGGTACATGTGCTTAGTCAAATTAAAGGTAAAATTCCGGGGTTTCTAAATTTTGTAAAAAAAACTGTATAGTTATCATGAATTCTGGCAGGTAAATCGTTAAAATTTAAAAAAATTCAAATTTATTCATGTAACATTAATGATACAATTACCATCCACTAGTAAGGGGACACATTTGTACACCGAAGAATTGTGTTAAATTCCTGGAATAAATCGTGTGAATGAAATGGAATGGACGAATGGAGTTTTGTTTCTCCTTCCGTCTCCCGGAGACCACGCTCTTGCCTTGAAGGTTGAATAGGTTCGCTCCTCCGCTCAATGCAGGTTTTTTTAGGGACGTTGCGAAATAAAGTGCCAGCAATGTCATTTGGGAGGGTGGGCGAAGGCACCTGAGGACTGCCAGACCAGGTCCTCGTGAAATCTACAGGTAAATGATGGAAAGCGGTCCTTTCAGGACTGCATTATGTGTGCGGTCTTTTTGTCGACGCACGATTTTTTTGTAAATGGTGAGTGACAGCGGCAGGTTAACCCACTCCACACTCTTCGCCCTTAGGCGAGGTGTGCTAGCGTGCCGCTCTGCATTCAACGACTGACACGGAGTGAGATATCAGCTTCAGCTGATAATCAGGACTTCACGTGCATCTAGCTTGCTACCATAACAAGTTTCCATTCAGCAACAGAAAATTACCCATTATGTATCTACATAACTTTGTGTTTACTTATAATTGTATCTTTTATTTGTAGTTTGCAAATATATGCTTGCGCTTCAACACAAAAAAACTTTTTTAAATAAAATTTTGTGACAAAACTCTTATGATAAACTATTGTAACTTAAGGGCATACTTACTTTTTCTTAATAAATCTTCTATGCACTTATTTATGTGAGCCATCCATTCTTGTTTCTCCGTACTTGTGGCAGCGTATACAACAAACGATTTTGTTGTCGTGCGAATAAGCCAGCCATTTCTGTACTCTATAAATAAAATTAGTATCTTTATTTCTTATTTGGAGCATATTTACGTAACTTACGACCATTATCTTCAAGTCCTTCGAGCTGAACCTCTTCAAGTGGAATTATATGCTGCTTATTGTATTTCTTCTTCCCAATCACAATGTTTCCATAAACTAAGATATCATTGAATAGAAAGAATTGTCTACTTTTTGGTCGCTTGCGACACATTTTTGTGAGTACTCCTTCTCCGACTAGCACACGACCGGGAATAGCAAGAGGCTTAAATATAAAAACACAAGATTAATAGAAATATATTATGGTAAAACCTAAAATCGTTGATTGAGTGTGTTTCAAATTAAATATATATAATATATATGTCGAAGGCACTTGACGTAACTTGGCACTTCATGAAATATAGCCAGATAGTGTAACAGTTTGCGCTTAACAACTTTTTACACTAAGTCTCTGAAAGTTTCAGTCACTTTAGGAGGTGCTACAAAACTTTACGGCGATATAACCGAATACTAGGAGAGGGAGATGAGCGGGAAAGGGGAGGTCGCGCCCAGACCCACCCACACACACACACAATTCTAGTACGCAGTAATTTGTGTACCATCCAAAACCATTTTCTTCTGATCAACGGGTTAGAAGACATAACCAAATTCATTTACAAAGTTACTAAATTTAACTTAAAACGTCAAATTTGGATCAACTCAGAAACCATGCCGTATTTGATACATTTTTATATACTTTATTGCTGCAAATTGTAAATACTTTCATCTCTTAAAATATTTACCATTATTTCCGAGACATGCAACATAATTTTTTTTTTATTTGAAGCAATACATTTATATTAAAGTTGTTATTTTATTCCTTCGTTCATAAATTGAACTCCGTTCAATACCTACGTCAGTATTTCGATTTCTGTAAATAGGATGTAAAATTTCTTTCTAAATATTACCTACAGTAGATACTTTAAAATACTGTTTTGAAATAGGCTTCGCAGCATCAAAAAATGTAGCAATTTTGCTGCATTTAAAATTTGACCAGCGGTCACATTGCTTAAAAATTTTGCTATTATTCAGCAGTTCAAAATAAACAACAATTTCAATTATACCCTCAGATTAATTTAAAATGCCATCGAATCAGATCGAATTAAAATATTAAATAAATTAGATAATATTAGCTAGCCAGAAGAGAATTCTTACATAAAATGTATTCTTTCCAACAAATGCTCAGATTAAACTAAATAACACGACAAAATATTTCATCATCCAGATTAGATATATTACACCCAAATACTTGAACAAACGACAAAACAGACCTTATAACTTTATGCTTTCTAATGACGCAATATTTTTGTTATTTTAAATAATGTTATACATTATTAGGAATTTATTCGATATAACTCACTGATTGAAAAATTAAATGTGAATATGAAATAGTAAGGGAATTACTCATCTTGTTTCATAGCTACGGTACGTTTTCAGAACTTACCTGTAATAATAAACCAGCTAAATCAACTCTCTTAAGAATAAATTATATGTATTTCAACGTAGTCATAAGATAGGGTACCTTTATACATACCTAGGATTAATTTCAGGTAGCTTAAAATAAGCCTAAATTATTTAAGTTAGCATTTGTAATCTCTAATTTCTAGGATTGATATGAGATTCGCCTTCCTTAAACCTTTAGACTAAGCAGATATCACGAGTTTTTTTTGTAAGGCCATTTCTCTCGTAGAATAGATCAAAAAAGATTAGCCAAAAACATGTTTTAATTAGTAGGATAACTTTAGGTAGAAATTAGGTTAAAGATAATAATATTCTCTGTATTCTCTGTCTAATTATAAGAACTCAGGAGTACTCAGCAAGTTAAATGTTGTAGGCCAATAAATATTGTTGTCGAAATTGTATTCACTTTGGCGTATACGGCAGGCAGGAACTAGGCCGTACCTACTGATAATTAAAACGGTTCCAAATTCCAATACGTTTTGCTCTACCATTGTGATTTCTGTGCATTACAAACGGAATGACAAACTTAGTATACCCTATAGATTTCATCTAGGGTGTAAAAACGTATTCTTAGCTCAAAAGCTTATTGATTGCTCAAAATATTACCAAATTCGTTGTACCCTACTGATAATTAATACGGTTCCAATCCATTTTGCTCTATCATTATGATTTCTGTGCGTTACAAATGGAATGACAAACTTAGTATACCCTATAGATTTCATCTAGGGTATAAAAACATATTCATAGCTCAAAAGCTATTGATTGCTCAAAATATTACCAAATTCGTTGTGCCATTCAGAAACAGAACTTGTAGTAGCCTCACATTCTGCATTAGGCGGTACATTTGTAGAACCGTTGCAGGTTTCACATAATGAACTGCTTCTTGTTTGTGTAGTCAATGAACAGTCATCTTAATCCTTTTGCTGCAATTCGCTTGCTAAGATAATTTGCGATATTTTCATTTCGGTAAGCGATTGTTTCCTTTGTGAAAGGTTTATAACGGTTTTTGCAAACGTCAAAAACACTGATCGGTGGAAACTCACGGAAGTTCCCCGCCAGTACAACTGCTTGTACTTGTCTACTTTGTAAATATGTTATAACTTTTTTTACTGGATGTTGAACATTAGAGCCATCAATATTTGTATCATTGCGAGGAATAGGATCCAATGTATCAACAAAAGTCAATACGGGGTCGTCTGCTGTTGGATTAGATATCTTCTCCATTCCTTGATTCCATATTTTTTCGGGCTCTCTTATTTGACTCGGTGTCTCATCTTCTCACATTCGTTTGAGTTTTGGTAAAATTTAAATAAATCCGGAACAAATCCATTTGTTGAGCCCAGGACTATGTTTTGTAATAGTTTTTCCATTTTTTTTCCATTTCTTCTTTAGGATATCATCAGAAACTATAATGGAAAGATAATTTATAAATTCTATTTTATTTTGTAGGTTTTTTCAACCGGATGCAGCTATATATGTAGCAATTGGTATCAGTTATGGAAGATGAATTTCGACAATGTGTGGCATTGTCAAGGACGTGTGCGAAATCATTTGCGGAAAACTTCAACCCTTGTATATTCCTGAACCAAATAAAGACATTTGAAAAAAAATTGAACTCGGATATCGGAATAAATGCGACAAGTACCTTGGTTATTTCATTTTCCACGGGGACTGTAATTACCACCAACATAAACGCACAGATGATACTTGAGTTATTCTGCGAATTACTTGGTTGGACAAATCTGCAGTTATTGAAAAGTCGTGAAAAAAGTCAATATTTCCAGTGATAAAGAATTGAAAGTGTTGGAGTTTTATTCTTCCTACATTTTTGGATTCCAGCTAAGGTAAAACTTGTTTATATTTACTATTAAAATCGTGCATCATGTGGTGAATTGTGCATCTTAAAATATTTTACAGGCGGTTTTGTTTCTTTTGCAAGGGGTATGTAATTGGACACTTCAAACATTTTTACCACGGACATGTCAAAAAAAGCCATAGACCGGCATTTAGATAAATAACAAATTAAATAAGTTGTAAAGCATGACCTCAGTCAACAAAAATGAACAAAGAATCGAAGCTATAAAAAAAATAAAAACAAACATAGTTTGCTCGACCTCAAGAAGAATTTGCAACGCAACCAAATTCCGCTATGCAAGCATAATTCTTGATTGAGAAAATATACATACCTGAGGTCTTTACTTTACCATATCTATACGTTATGAAGCATTCAGAAATTGTGTGATTAGAAATGCTGACAATACAATACTGATTATTAATTTTATGTATTGCAATTCTGCTATAATGCCCCCTCTAGAATTATTAAGAGACACTGATTTCTTTGTAACCAATTTGTATAAATGTATAAATAAGCAGGGATTTATCAATATAATTCAGAGTTAATTTCAACTTTTACGACTGGTTTTAATTCTCTGAAACATCGGCATACTCTGCCATCCTATCACATTGGCATATTCTGCATACAAAATTAGCGGCATACTCACTCTGCCATCCAATATAAAACGGCATACTCTGCCTCTAATATACATAAATATCGGCATACTCTGCCACAGCATTTATAAATTGGCACATTGGCTTCTACAAAAAGGGATTACAAAAACAGCTGCTTCTTAGCCATTCATATTGTAAGTTCGGCACCTCTCTGCCAGGTATAAATTAACTTAACAAATCTAATAAATAAACTTACCAATAACAGCATCAGAAGCAATCATATTACATGGCGACCCTGCAAACCGAACCAGCGACAGGGAATGTAGAGGACCCCCGAACCGTTCGAACGAAAAGAACGGCACCTCGACGACTAGACAACGAATCACTCCTGAACACCACAGACAAAACAAATACAACAAACAGACTACAGATGAACTTTGGAAATCATTCAAAAAACGGATTAACTCAGAAGCTCCAACCATCCACCAACAAAAATCGCTATTGAGGAAGCAATACAACAAAATCCAAAAGCCGGACCAAAACCAATAACAATAGATGAATACAAGAAGAGACCACACCAGAGCAAATCATTCCAAAAAACAGCTACAAATAAAACAGAAACGAGGAGGCGTAGCTGTCAGACTAAGACAACAAATAGCAGAGCTATATAGGGTGATCTCTATAACTGCAGACAGAAGCCAAAAAAAGCAGCTCATAGAGGAACTTAACTGTTTAAAGGCACTTTCGCATCAAACACAAGAATGGAAAAAATGTAAACCGAAAAACTCAATTTATTCCACTTTAAAACAAGATTTTTGCTCAAATGATTAATAAAATCATGGGAAATAGGATTAACTAATAATTTTACTAATAAAATAGTATATTTATCTTAGAATTTTTAAGAAAACACAACTTTTATGATTTATCGGAACAATTTTTCCGCCGAAAAAGTTTTTCGGCCGATAAAACATAAAAGTTGTGTTTTTCTTCAAAATCTGAAATAAATATAACTATTTTCTCAGTAAAATTCTTAGTTTACCCGATTTCTCTGTATTTTATTAATCATTGGAACAAAAATCTTCTTTTAAAGTGGAATAAATTGAGTTTTTCGGTTTACATTTTTCTGTTCTTGTTTTTGATGTGAAAGTGCCTTAAGGTGGGAAAGCCGCAATCGAAGGAAATAATTATAGCTCAAAATGTAGCAGCAGCATCAGGAGTGGACCTGCAATCAATAACAATTCACGACATCCTACATTTACCGACAGCTATAGCAATCATTGTGACTATAATCCTCCTAGCTACACTTTTCTACGTACGAAAAACAATATTAAGAAAATACGTTAACAAAAGTATAAATCAGAATATGAATAACCTCGCTGGTGTATAAAATAATCCATTAACTATAAATTTGTATATAATTTAATTAATAAAATTTCATATAATTTGATTAATAATAGTAATAACATTATATTTTATTTGGGGCTCTATAAATAGATAATCACTAAGTTAATTCCTTTTAACATTTTATAATACTTTAATCATAGTTAATAATTAACAGATACATGGAAATATGCGACGGACTTTTTCTTGAGATAAAACAATTGTTAGAAAGATTTAAAAAGAATCTACAAAGAACTTTTTCAAGCCGGAATCTGTTAGAGAAAAACGCTACAGCTAAACAGATTAAAAAGAAGTTTGATTCAATGAAACACATGCACACTTAAAGGGAAGCAAGCAGAAGACTTGCAGAAGAAGTTCAACGCAAAGTTCATAGAACTCAAAGCAATTTTAGAAGAGGCAACAAAAAAAAACTTTAGATAACATCGAAAATTCAGAATCTGATGAATCAGATAAAGAACTAGAAGACCCACAAAGTAGAATAAAAAAATGGGCTCGAATACATTTGACTTCGCCGTAGCAATTAAGATATTGCCAGAATTCGGAAGCAATATAAAATATTTGCCGAATTTTCTGAGTCTAGTGGAAATGTATGGGAAAACTATTATATATTTGTATAATTATATTTTGTCCGGAATTTATGAACCATCATTGAATTTGGCAATTCCCGCCTTATATTCAATAAAAGCTTCTCAATTTTTCTCGGCGATATGAGCGTAGGATGAAAATGTCTTGAATCTGTTAAAATATCTATTAATTCTGCCTGGGTATTCTGGTATCTGAATGCCATTAACGAGACTAGTGAAATGAGAGATTCAAGCTCGACTGATATCAAAAGCTTCTCAATTTTTCTCGGCGATATGAGCGTAGGATGAAAATGTCTTGAATCTGTTAAAATATCTATTAATTCTGCCTGGGTATTCTGGTATCTGAATGCCATTAACGAGACTAGTGAAATGAGAGATTCAAGCTCGACTGATATCTTGTTATCAAATGTTCTATTTTCCATTAATGGTGAGTCTAACTGTATTTATATCAACACTTTTTATGCATAGCCAGGAATTCCTTTTCAATTGCGGCTTTAGTTTTGTTGAAAATATTTGCGGTTGCTTCGACTATCGCAGTTTTGCTTTTCATAAGTGATGGGAGCGTTATGTTGTGCGCCACTCCGTGCTATAAGGGAGAGAGAGGTCGCCAATCCAAGGAAAATAAAGAAAAATGTGTGATTTTGTCCAAATTTAATAAAAATAAAACAAATAAATAATTATCACTGTATTTTCTCACTGATATAATATATATAATATACATACAATTTTTCGAACCGATCACTAATATTCTTTTATTCTTTTCACTAATATTCCTCTTGGGTTTACTGCGTTTTACACTTTTACACTGCTAAATTATAATTACATAATATAATTTCTTTTATGAATCGATCACTAATATTCCCTTTTTTGGTTCTGAACTCAACGGTTTGGAAAGACAAACTCCCCAATGGTTGGCCTTACCGGCTCCAGGTACCACAATATTTTTTAAAAGCTTTTTAATTTGTTTTATTGTTTTCTCACGACGTTCAAGAATCGTACGTGAGAAAATGCAACAACTTTTCATGCAGTTTAATTTGCATGATGAAAACTGTAATCTGATATGCACTTATGCGTCAGTCTTAAAATATTAATTTTAAGAGGGCGATAATAATTGTGACAATTGTATGTATGTATTTACATGCAATTTTGAGAAATTGAAATAATATATGTATGTACATTAGATTAGAAGAATTAAAATTGTGACACTGTATGTAGGTAAGTATGTATATCGTGAGAGCGGAATGTATGCCTGATAATAAAATGCAATTTATGTTTAATTGCATTTTATAATAATATGGGAGCATGAATTTTTGATGAAAAAATGAAATCAAATTTTATGTTTTCAGGGTCAACTTGAGGTACATCAATATATTGTATACGACAATATATTGATGTATCGACCTTATGGTTGATTGGGCACCTGAGTCACAACATCCCTCCCCCTGGGGAAAAGAAAGTTTTATTTTTTTTTAAGAAGAAAACTTTCTTTATTTTATCGAAGGAGTTGTTCAAAGTTTATCTTATAATATATGTATTATAATGCATATCTATTTATATCCTAAAAGAAAAATTTGTAGCTCTAGAGCTGTTAAACTTAGGATAACCTTACTTTATTATAGTTTGTAAAAGGAATTATATGTATATAACTTTATTACGACTAAAAATTATTTAATATGTATTTATTTATTTATGTTTTTATTAAAAAGGAGATAAAAAAACACTTTTTGTTGTTACTAATTATAGGAAGGAATAGAAATTAATTTGCATAATATATTCACTTATAATATTAAGAACTGCTACTTATTTATTTATTTTAGAAAAATTGGTGCTCTCATAGATAATATATTACTAGGAAGTTTTTTTTTTTAATTGTATGTATTAACTTCTAATTTATCTCTTATTACAGTATATTCATATAAATTTTTTTTTTTAATTGAAAGTCATTTAGCGAGGGAAAAACTATTAGTATTTATCCTTTATATTAACTTCACGCCGGATTTGTCCACAAACTTAGGAAGTCAAAATTGACCCACTTCCAGGTAACCAATCGAGCTAAAATTGTCGTTGATGACAATGCACTTTAGCATCAAACACACACGCGCTCGCGCGCGCGAATTTTATTTTAAATTTGAGGGAAAAACACTCAATCGCTTCGCATATAAAGGATTTATAGTGAAAAACTTCGTTTTTACGGGCTGATTTTTTTATTTCTCCTCTTTATTTTACGTTGTTTTTGAAGTTGTAAAATTTTTCAATTCTTCACCGAAATTTTTGGAAATTATGTTCCTTTTTTGTTGAGAAAAGGGAGTTATTAAAGTGATAGAAATTAACGAAAGGAAAAGGTTACTGTTGTCAGTTTTTTTAATGCCCGGATTTTGGAGGTTGAACCCTGCTCTTGAACTATGGATTTATATCGACTCTGGAAGTTTGAGTCCATAGCGTATGGTAATATGTATAGATAGTATTAACCGGAGAAAAGTTTTAAATCGTTCTTATGGATTCTTTTAATTTTGTTATTATTTTTGATTTAAGTCGTTCTTATTGATTCTTTTAATTTTGTTATAATTTTTGATGGTAGAATTTTCGGCGGAATTAATCTCCATAATCTCATACGGATATGCCCATAGGGTGAGAATTTGTTATCTCGAACTCAGCTCTTGATTAGGACTTTATCGCCTACTATAAAAGATTTCTCGACGGAGTTTTTGTCATATTGTATTTTGGACTTTTCTTTATTTACCATGGCTATGTCTTTAGCTATTTTGAAGCTATGTTGTAGACACGCTTTTAACTCGTTTGCATAATTGTCATAAATCATAATTATAGCAAACGGTTGGAGAAGATTTTAAATTATTCGGGATATCGGCTGGGATAGTAGTCGAATGAGGAGTGGTATTATATACAAACATGGCATATGGGATCCATGTATCTCAGTCTTGAGGATTTTTCGTTACATAAGATCTGAGGTATTCTGCTAATGTCCTGTGGCTCCTTGCCAACGCACCATTTGTCTGAGGGCGATATGGAGCAGTTTTGAGCCTTTTAATCTTCAGCGATATTAATACCTCGGAGAATATGCCACCTAGATGAAAAATTTAGGATTCGCATTATTTGTTAGTAGAAGATGGAAATTAGTCTCAGTTATTGTGACTAATTATTCATTTGTGATGGAGTTGGATTTTGATTTTGTGTTGGGAGTATTCAAATTCGCTTGAGCTCTGGCTTGATTCCTTGTTACCACATTTACCCAGGTGGTAGGTTCTGCAAAATTTTCGCTACTATCTGGAATAGCTGTACTGAGAGCGTCTGCATTTGTGTTGAGCTTTACTGATTTGTGGACTATTTTGTAGTCATATTCCTCAAGACATATTCTCCATCTCATCAGCCTTAAGGAGTGATGTTTCAAATTAATGAGCCAAACTACTGGTTTATGGTCAGTTATGATAGTAAACTGTCTGCCATAAACGTATGGTCTGAATTGCTCAACTGCGAAAACGATAGCTAAGAGCTCTTTTTCAATTGTTGAGTAACGAGTCTCTGCACCATTGATTTCCTTGGTCATCAACCTGAAAAAGAACAGATTCGTAGTCATTGGCATCGGAGGTGACCAAATCATCGAAATCGGAGTAGGATAGAATTGGTGCTGAAATTTATTTATTGCGTAATTCGCAAAATGATTCATCGCAGATTGCATCCAACTTGAAAGGGATATCTTTCTTTAAAAAATTTCTAAGAAGTTTTGCAATCTTGAGAAATTGGGAATGAAGCGACGATAATAACCAAGGAAGGCCTTGATGTCCTTATCGTTGTTTGGTCTGGGATATGACTGAACTGATTTAATCTTTGCTGGGTACTCCATTTTCTGTAATAATGTGCCCTAGATACTTAATTTCCTTTCATAGGAAATGGCACTTATCGGGTTGAAGTTTCAAGTTTAAATTTCGGAGGTACAGCTAAATACTGCTGAGAGTCCTGTATTGTGGCCTTTGAGATTGTATCCATGGACTGCAATCTTGTCCACGTATACGAAGCAATAAATACCTTGGACGTCCAGATAGAACATTGTTCGTACCTAGCTGAAAAGTGGTAGGGGCCCCTTTTAAACCAAATGGCATACGATTGTATTCATAGTGGCCAGAGGGTATGCCAAAGACACTTTTCTCCCTGCCCTTCGAGTACATATTTATCTTGTGGAATCCACTAGCTAAGTCGAGTGTGGTGAAATATTTCGACTTCCTTAACTGGTCTAATATATCAGTGATATTAGGCAGTGGGTACGCGACGCCAATAGTGATTTCGTTAATACGACGAAAGTTTACCAGCCATTTTTTGTTCCCAATCTCATCTGGTTTTTTGGGAAGCAGGAGAAGTGGAGAATTCCAGAGACTATGTGATGGTATGATGATGTCTGACTCAGGCATCTGCTATATTTGCCGGTTTATTTCTGTTCGGCATGCTTCGGGACGTCGATAAAGCTTGGTATTGATGGGTGGTAATCTTGGATGGTTTCGATTTAGTGTGTCATCGTATCTGTATATGAAAGGAAATCCCTTCTATGAAGAAGAGATCGTTGAATTCCTTACAGATATCGCGAATACTCTCACACTCTCTGAATTACAGTGATCCAATTTTATAAGGTTTTGCAGTTTTCTTATTCTATCCTTAATTGGATCTCTGTCAGAGTCTGTAGAGATGACCACAAAGTTGTCCAAGTCTTGGTATACTGGGCCTCCCTCTCATTTGTATTGAGGATTAGGACTTTTGCCATACCGTTGACTAGTTCGACGATTGAGTTTCTAAAAAACAAACCTGGCCTTATTTCCTTCTTGAAACAGACCGATTCATTTTGAAAAGAAGGAGTTGGAATTTGAATGATGAATTGTGATCGAGCCGGAATTTAATTTTATTTAATTTATCCGAGTCTTTCGATTATTTATTAGGAAGGAGATCTGATTTCATCTTTTGTGGTATTTGGAAGGAGTTGTTGATGATTCCGACTCGATAGAGTGTGTAGAAGATGAATATTTGTTGAAATTCCTTGACTTCTTTGATTTATTCCTACATTTCACCTTTTGTGAAGTGCTAGGTGATGGAGATAATCCTTTATTTCATCCAGCCTTTTGAGTGGCTGTATAGATCGAGGTAGATTGTCATTACTATTCAGTTCCATTTGGGTTGGAACTACTGATGGGGATATTTTTATTTTGAAATTACCTTTGGGCTTCACTTCCTGTGAAGCATTGGATGGAGATTGATTTTCATTACCTTGTGAAACAATTCATGTATACAGATTTTTATTAATGTTATCGTTGGATAATGTTATCTCCGTATATAATAAGCTTTAAAGAATGAGACCATTTTTCTAGATCTTCTCTATTCTGTATAGAGATTCAGCGCTTTTGATTAAGCATTAAGGACACGTTCTGCCTAGTTTCATCGAGGTCTAAGACAGGGCTGTCCATTGTCAGGTATGCTTTATGATCTTTCGTTGGAGCCACTACTGGTGAATCTCCGTCGAATGCTCGGACAATATTCAGTTCATCTAATATATACCAATGTGGGGCCTCTTATGTTGGCATATGCGGATGACCTTTCTATTTTCGTGACAATATATGAAGCTTTTCCGGTCGCTCGTGCTGATTTTGAATAATACGAACGAATAGCCAAAATCAACCTTAGTAAGAGTTAAGGCTTGTGGTGTGGAAGGTGGAGAGATCGCACAGATACTCAAAACATCCAATGGACTAATACTTGCCTGAAGTATTTAGGTGTGTATATCGGACGCAAGAGTAAATCAAATAATAGCCGCATTGCTCTGTAGAAACTCTGTAGAGCTGTAACTCATGGCGTAGTCGACTATTTCCATTATCCTTAATGGGAAGGTCAGTCGTGATAAATTGTTTGATTACCTCGTCCATCGTTCATCTGCTAAAGTCTGAGACATTTGATGAAGGTTTTGTAGGTCTTCTTCTGGTGCGAAAGACGATGGGTTGCTGAAAGCACGCTCTGTCTGCCAGCAATATAGGTGGATTAGGTCTCACTAACTAGGTTGTGAATTCAAGGTGTCTCCAAGTGCGTGCATTCCAAAGAGTGTTATGCCAGAAAGATACTTTGATTTTTTAACTGTGGGTGAATGTACTGGGAGGGATCGGTATAGGGGAGTATTACTACCTGCTTTCTGTTCGACCACCCTATCCTCGTGACTGGCCACAGGATCTAATCTCAACGATTCAGACCTGGGGCAAAATCAGGGCAACATTTCACCTTAAGTGGAATGTCCTGCGGTACACGCAATTCGCGTCGATTCCAATCAGGTTCAATCCTGAATTAACATATTCAGTGTTCAGTAATGCTCCGGGTTTTGAAGCTGACACGCATAGACTGACAGTTCTTGAGAGATATATTTTTGATATCTCTGGAAACTGTCGAATAAACACTAACACTCCACAACTACACGACCTAGCTGTTTCTGCGCGGAAGATGCTTTCGTTCTGAACAGACCACCTCACACACCTTTCAGCACACTTACGACACGTGTGCTCCGTGACGTGCTTATGTCAATAAGATCTCCAGAGTATGCAGGATACAACAGATGGCGAACACACCTCGGGGTGAATATGGGCGTAATGGGAGGGATAATTTGCAGAGTAGTCTACAGTTGTCCTTCTAATTACAAAGATGCTGATGTAGTATTCAAATCGCTGCATCACAGTCTTATGCATCCTAATCAGTTGTCACATATTGACCGGCGAGTTCAGAGGATTTGCACAGTTTGTGCTGGTGAAGATACCCTGTTTCACAGGTTGTTCACTTGCCCAGCTTTGCAAAATCTAATGGAACTCGTGCGCGATATTTGTCAGTTTATCCACCCGAATTGCGGCATCTCTAGGACATCGTTTCTATGGGGACTAACGGTCTGTAGTCGGGTGAATTGCTTGATTAGCTTTGTGTTGGCACTGGCCAAATCTCCAATTCACTTGTACTACATGAGAGTCGAAAACTGACCCACAACACCACGCACAAGCACTTAAGCGCCACTTCGTTGACAGATTGAAGAGACGTTTACGTCTTGAATATCTGGCAACGAACGCAGACTCATTCAACTGCACATGGCATACACTATCGTCGGTGCAGGACGGCGCTCTTGTCTTTCGCATTTGCAACACTAGTCCAAGAGCTTCTCCTCACTTTGGAACCGTTGCAAGTGCTGTGGGAAGGACAAGCGCTCCGTTAGAGATGCTTAGCTGGGGGATGATGAGGGCAGTTTTTTTTTAGAGGTCTATGATACTAAAGGCTGCTCTCGCGGGACTCTATAACGATATCGTGTAAATATTCTTGTTTGTTCGATTTCTCATTTATAATTCGGTTTCGATCTCGGTTCTAAACTGCAAAATTTGTTGTTGAAAATTCGCTCGTTTAGGGAATTACAGTTTTATTAGATTATTTTGGAAATTTGGAACTTCTTGGAACTGCCACTTACCCTATTGTCAAAATTGGGACTGGTTCTAAATTTTTGGTTATATTTTAGATCTTTTCAAAATTCTTGTGTCCGTTTTAGACTCTTTTGAGAATTTTGTTTGAATTTCCTTTACTTTTTGTGTCATACAGTTTTAGTTTTGTGTCATTTGTTTAGTATAATTGTTACTGTTACAGTTACTGTATTGACTTTATAACTTTAGTTTAACTAGTGTCTTTTTTACCCCTTCTAGAGCCTTTTGTCAACTATTTTTAAGACATTTTTAAAAGTGCCAAAGAGGCACCAATAAAGAGCCTATTTACATAAAAAAAATTATTATTATATTTAGAGCCACCTGAATCAGAAATGAGGGGTTTAATAAATTTTGACGTCAATAGAAGACGAGCAACGGAAGAAGTTTTCCAAATTCGACAACGTTTCTGTACTTACTTGAATAATATAAACACAATAAATTAAAATTCAGTTATGTTTATTTGTTTATCACTTACCACTTGTATTCAACTCCTTGGAAATATCATCCCAAACTTTATCCTTTTGTTTTATATTTTTGTAATATAAGATTATATAAAATTTTACATTTCTTTATAATTTCTATTAATTTTTCATTATCAATAATGACTTCACTTGAATTTTCCATTTTGTTTTCACAGCTCGTGATGACGACTAAAATTCTGCATGCCGCGATATATATTTCAAACGCTGCAGAAATTGTTTGTATCGCTGTTATCTATCGCGTTGGTGTGAGCGTTTACATTGAAAACTATGTATAGCGATCTATTTCTGTCGCTTCGCTATTGCTATCGCTGCGTTATTACAATCGCAGTAGCGGTGGTGTAAATCAGCCTTAATGCTTTATGTTTTTCATAAAAAATTTAGAACACCGAACGAACAAAGTTTTTGTTAATAAAGAGTATCGTTATAGTATAGTTCGTCATATTACGGTAACTTTAAAAATTGATTAAAAAATCACTCTCCGTAGAGCAATGTCATTTTGTTATTTGTATTTGTCGTATTCGGGAGAAAAAGATATATGAAAAAAAATTTGGCTTTTAGGTTCAGAGGTATACCACCCAATAGGGGTTGTCCAAAATAGGGCGTGGGGTGTCACATTAAAGAAATAAGATTGTGATCGAGTGGCGGGGTACCTCTTTTGATCCTGTAAACTTCATACCGACGTTTTGACACCCCCTTCTTTCATTGTGCATATATTTTGCCGGCTCTATCTTTCGTATTTATTAACGGTCTTTTATCGAATGTTTTTTGTTTAGGTGGCAAATTTCGTCGACATAACGGTTGCTCGAAAACACGGGATTAAAATAAAGCCATTTTTAATTTTTTCACTCAAATTCCAATTTAACAAGTAACAAAGCTAGAATTGGTCTAAGACAAATTCTTATGATACCCTAGATGAATGCCAGTATTATGTCACCAATCTATGCAAGTCTGATTTTTGAAGTTGTTTTTCGCAAATATTTATACAACGGTTTGTCGCACAGAAAAAATGATTATAACCAATTTTATAGGATTTCGTATTCTGAAGAAGTTTTAAGTACAATCAAAATTTCGTGGACTGATCGTTTTCAAAGTACATATACGTAAAAAACCTAAATTTTTATATGGCAACACCAAGAAGGAGTTGCCCGATTTAGTCCATTTTTGAAATGTTATTTGCTAGTACAATGAAAACACCATGTACCAAATTTCAGCTGTCATCGTCGACGCGTTCTCACGCAGTGTCCAAATATATAGTGGAAAACGAAACTTTTGTATGGCAACCCCCCGAAGGAGTTGCCCGATTTGTCTCATTTTCGAACTTTTACTTTTTTTTTAAAGTCTGTGTACAAAATTTCAGCTCTCTAAGTATACATATTTGCAAGGATTACGATCGATAGGTGAAGGAATTGAGGCAAATCTTGTGGAAGTTATAAGGACCGCAGAGACAGAAAATAAGAAAAAATCTTAGACTTAATTGTTTCACATGAAATTAAAATCTTATCTGTTCAAGAAGCTTTAACGGTTTACATTGACTTGGATTTTACGAAAGCCCAGTATTTGTACCTGAGGAAACTAACAAACGAAAGAAACGTTTATTGCTGCCACCATATTACAAAATACAGAACTGTAAACAAAGCTTCATCGACAGAAATCACCAATACGTATGCAAAAATTATTTCTTTACAAGATTTGTTGGATCACACAGCAGCTAGGCTTCTATTGATTGACTGATTTTATATAGCAAGTGGGGATGTGATGTCTGGGCAAAGTGAATACAAGCAAAAACTTCCAGAGGAGTCTGAACTTATTTCAGACGCAAATTTGTGCATTACGTCTTTTGTTCCCATAAGGTTAATTGATGAAGCAACTGTCACTATTGTCTGACAAAATCCTGTGCCTTCATCTGTAAGGTTTTGTCGGCCTATTTTGATCGAGTTTTCAAAAGAAACTCCTGAGAAAACTAGAGCTGTTATGGATAATATTCAAAGCCAAATTGATAATTTACATCCATCATTGATTAATAGCCATGGTGAAGGAGTACAGGTCAAACATCAATTTTTCCTAATAATGATAGGCGGAAAACTGGCTCAGGTATTAACTGGCACTTCTTCAGGTTCCACATGTACTATATGTGGTGCTACTCTACAACTGAACAATTTAGAGAAAGTCACTTCAAGGCGCGAAGACGAAAATTGTTTCCAGTATGGATTATCAACGTTACATGCCTGGATTAGGTGCATGGAGATGATTTCCCACATATCATATAATCTTTCCTTTGAAAAATGGTCAGCGACGAATGACGAAAACAAACTGTCAAAACAAGAAAAGAAAAATATAGTTCAGACGTTTTCGCGAAGAGTTGGGTTTAATTATCCATAAACCGGGACAAGTAAGCGGGAGCTCTGATGATGGTAATACTTTACTATATACATCAGATCCATACATAACAAGTATTCGTAGACCATATGTAAAGCATTTCAAGGAACTAGACGAAGATACTCTGCAGCTTTTGAAAGTGAACCAACTCATCTCTGATCCTGAGTGTGAGAAATCTGTGTTCATATGTATATAATTTTATACCAACCTATTATATTTAGTGATAAGAGATAATACTTATATTCATTAAGGTTCCTATCACAATCAATTAAATTTTAAAGATGTAGATTTTAAAAAAACAAACACACAAAAACAATCTTTATAAATTGTTATTGGACAAAGTATTTTTTATCATTTAAGTGAGTGTTATAACTCTCTCTGTATTTCTATTTAGTTATTAGGGCATTGAAAGACACTATAATTTTGACAGAATCTCAAATTCAAACGCAAGTGAAGCCGCTAGCAAACGCTAGTTTTTGTTAAATGTATAATTGATTGAACGTATATACTATGCACAATTTCAAATCAATATCTTCAAAAATAAAAAAAAAACTACAGATTTATAATCAGCATAATTCGATAGTGCGCCGCCGGGGTGAACGTTTGAAGTGAAGGAAAAATTATTTTCTATTTTTTAGTGCGGATCTTAAAGCAGTTTGTTTGTAAAGTTTTTTTTTTATATTTATTATATTTTCTTTTTTGGTTTTAAATTAGTCTCAAAAAATGTTAAAGAATTTTAATTTTCAATACAAGAAAAATATTTGATTTTTTTGTGATCGACAAAAGCAGCGGTATTTTGATGAAAATTAGCATATGGGAAAATCATTATAGCCGGGGTTTAATGTCAGATTTCCTGTAAATACTTAATTTAAAGCAAATAGGGTTATATATTGGCCCTACCAAGTTATAGTGGGCTTTTTAATCCTGTGCACTCCAACGGTGAGTATCACTCACCACGCTATTCTGTGCATCAACTCCAACGGTGAATCTCACTCACCACGCTATTCTTTGCATCAACTTCAGCGGTGAGTCTCACTATCTTAATTTGCATTAATTCCAACCTTGGTTCTTACTTACTGTTCTATTATTTACACAATTATAGACCTAAGCCATTTAGGATATTTGAACTGTCATTCATTACGCATTTGATTTGAGAAACAAGCTAAAAACTATTTAGAATTTCTTCATGTTGCCACATCAAAATAATTTATATTCATTCTGGTTGTAAATTAGAATTACATATTACTTTCAAAAGTTCTGCGACTAAATTTATTAATAGTAAATAACACTGTGATACTTGTTCCGAAAAGCCTGCAATGCACCTTAGTGGGTACTTTGTAAAATACCATACCGAACTATATGCCATAAGATTTAAATATTATATTTATAACACGTACATACAATATAAAAAACTCAAATAATAAAAAAATAATAAAGTTATTTTCATTTTGACTACATATATAGGACCACATTTTATTTTAAATAATTAAATAACTTTGTGCCTGAGAGTGCCGTTCGCGACGAAAGAGTTTTAGGGTAGTAAACGTGGATGGATTTACATGGGTTTTTTTTTGATTTAGAATAAGTGAATGGATTAAAAAAAAAATACGTTTTTGCGGGTTTTGGGTGGGGGATATAATTACCATCCTTTAGGTTATCCAATGTGGGCCGTGTGTGATATCAAATTAAAGCTCTTGCTGAGTCCTATTAAATGACATCATATTTTCTTTTCTTCTGTAAGAAACCTTATAGCAGACTTTTCTCACCCGACTAACTTTAAAATTCGTGCGCCCCCCCCCCCCCCCGGATTTTTCTTTTAACCCTTTCGCAGCTGCTGGGACACATATGTCCCAGCAGAAGTTTAAGAACGACTGAATTTAAAAGTTTCCATGTAATATGGGGTATATGTGCCTATCGACTTTTAATGATGTCAGCCGTAAATGCTTGGGTAGTTTACTGTGAACTTAATCGGAAAAAACAACATTTTCTTGAATTCCTTGTGTCAATAGCTGGAGATCTTATTCAAAAAGCAGTAGAAATTGCAGCTATTCGTCGTTCCGACAAAAATGTTCGTTTATCTAAGAAACGAAAATTGCCTAGCAATGTTAGTCTTCATCTTCCAATAGAAGGTGTGAAACGTAGACGGTGTACAAAATTTGCAGCAGCAAAAAAGGAAAAGCGGACTAAAACAATTTGTAAGGAATGTGAAATTCCTTTATGCAAAGACTGTTTTGCAGCATATATCATATTTAATTTTTTATATAATATTTTGTTACTACCTTTTTCACTTGTTATTTTTGATAAATGAATTTGTTTTGTTTTTTATTCTGATATTTCGTTTTATTTTTTAGTTAAATTTTATCTCAATATACTGATGGAACATATATGTCCCATAAAAGACGGATGGGACATATATGTACCACCCCCTCCGGCCCTCCTCTTGATATATATTTTTTAAATAACACTTAATTATTACATTTCATATTATATTAAACATAATATAATAATATAACCTAAAATGGAAAGCCGCTGCGAAAGGGTTAAACGCTAAAGCCTAATATTTTACATATTTCAATTTTCTAGTTTAGCCATTATATAGGTTTTGATGTGAAATAAAATTTTCCAGTTTTTTCATTTCAAATTTTTTTACATGGAAGTACTTACCTTAAAGTGAGAAAATCTTCTAAGCTACTCACCGCAGAGAAAAAAAATACACTACAACGTTCGCAACAGAACGTAGATGCGAAGCAATATGCATATGTCCGATAGATTATGTAGCGTATATGTGTTTTTAGCGAAAATGTAATGACTAAAAGAAAAAAAGAAAAAATAAATTGTACTAAAAGATAAAAACATAGTTTTTTCTTTCTCTGTGATATACACAAGAGAAATTTTACTGCAAAATATGAAATGCTAAAACTCAGATTAAACATTAAAAGTTTGGGCATCCATAACTATAATCACAATTGTCTACTTGCAACATGCCCAAACTTTTAAGATTTAATCTGAGTTATAGCATTTCATATTTTGCAATAAAACATTTCTTGTGTCTATCACAGAGAAAGTAAAAATAGTTTTTTTATTTTTAGTACAATTTATGTATGAAATATATGAAAGTTATTTATTTTAAAAGTTGTTTAATATTTTTTATTCATTTCATACTCTTTTCAGTCTTTCAGTGATAGTTGTGCATATAGTGCTGACTGTCATTTCATACGGAGTTCATTAATTCATAATTTTTTTTTGAACCACTGTTTTGACTATTTAAATTGATATTCATTTTCTTGACTTGGCTTTGTTTCTTGGAATTTCGCTTTACCTTTTAAAGAATGCCTAGAAAAAAAAAATTTGCTTATTCCTGTATTGTTGAACTTTGCGAATCATTCATTCTCGAGAAATAATGATACTCAAAAGTTAATTGTATTTTCACCTTATGGAACCAAAAGGTTTGAAAATTGGTGTAAGGCAATAGGCAAGGTCTTAGATTCTGGCAATACTACATATGACATCGCATTTTGGCGTCAATGATTTTGTTTCAAATACTTTCAAGACATGCTATCCCTTCAATCAGATTTCTCTTATTCTTTTCTTTCTCTGATATAAACATACAGCAGACAGAATAATATTACTTTAAAAGAATTTTTTTCCATTTTCGAAGAAGTAAAAAAGCTAGAATCGGTGTATATGGCAACACCAAGTTGCCCGATTTGGTCCATTTTCAAAATTTCATTTACTATTGCTATGAAAACACCATGTACCAAATTTCAGCTCTCTACGGCGACGCGCTCTCAAGCTATTACTATTACATTGTTTTACGTGTTTTTTTTTACAAGTTCATGCGAGCAGCTGACGCATAATCCACCCTCCGCGAACTAGCTGACCATTTTCCTTCAACTCATTATGATGTCAACTGTTTGTAAAACAAAGTTTCGGCCCGCATACTATTACTTTAAAACAAAATTTGCTTACCACTTTCGCAGCTTCCCACAGCCACACACACCGCGGCACTATGGAATATGCTAGTGCAAGACCTGATCATAAATGCTTTTTACAAATGTTGCAAATTGCATATGTTTTTGGTTTAATTTTTTTCTTGAGAAGTCGTACTTTAATATTCAGTTCGTTTTTTATGTATTTAGTACATAAAGTAAAGAGTAAATTACGTTATAACCGACATTATGGCAATTCTGTAAATTTTGACTCGCAAATTATGTACTTTCAGAGTTAGATTTTGGGTATTAGTTCCAAAAAAAGTCCTATTTTATGATACATATTTAGAAAGAATATTTTGTGTAGATATAGAAACAGTTATTAATATTATATTTCGAGATGTAATATTCCTGCCATAATTTTTTTCATAAAATGCTAAAAAAAAATTTTTTTTCAACTTCGATGAGACTTTTGACAGTTAGCTAAGCTTCCCTAAGTTGTAAATTTTATGTCATTTCGTGCATAATATTATTTACCTATTATATATGTAAAAACCAGCTGCGGTTATTTGCGGTTTTTGTAGTTATGAAATATCATGTGATAAAACGTCCCAAAATGCATTATCACGGGAACTGAATATATAATTGTTTTGTTGTTTTATTGGTAATATTTATCGTTTTTATGTACATTGTAGGTATTTGATATTGTTTTGCACTCGTGTTGTGTGTGAATAAAGTCACCCCGCGGCCAATCGAATGCTGAATTATGAAAGGTGTGGAAGCAGTACGCTCAGATATCCAATTCATTTATTTTAATGTATTGATGTCGGCGGGAAGGTATATGATGTGGCTATATATTCACTTGCACACCTTATGTACCTCTGCATTGCCTGTAAAGTCCGCACTTTTCATTCCTTCATTGTTCTTAGAAAAACAATAATTTTAGCCTCTGCAAATCTAGCCGCACAAAGCTCTCTATCTCTTGTTTATAACTACATGAATGAATATATATTTTCATTACCTCTTCCTCCTATAAGTATTCCTCAAAAATATGATTCATCAATACATTACGCCTGCCTTCCTATCCCAGTTTAACGTAAGATATATTCATGTACTCATTATTAATGAATCCCAGGAAATGCTTACAGTAAACCTTACCTGAATCAGGTATTCCCATTTTTCCCGCTGAGCATCTGCGGTAAGGGTGGTACCTCATGTGATTTTCCTATATAAAGCTTGGTTACAAAAACGTTTCATCGCAATCGTTATTGTACGGTTTAAGTTTGCAATATTAAATATTCATAACGTTTACAATGAGTTCTTTTAACTGTTCAAGACGTGAATTGTTACTTTTTTACATTGACAACGGAAAAAATGTTTCGGTTCTGTGTACATTTCTACGTGAAAATTATCAAATTTCAGAGGACAACATAGAATTGATAATCTCTGATTTTCGAAAGCAATTATTACCACAGTTCAATAAACGTTGGGCGCAAGCTTCACGCAAGACGGATCAATTTCTTAGAACTAATAGCAGTTGGCTTGATACAGAATATTCTGTAACTCTGCCTGTTCCAATGACAGACGAGGAATCAACTCTTTGCACGCCTTCAACTTCTGCTGACAAGCGAGGAAGACCTTGGATTTCATATAAAGATTCTTCGGAATCAAGTAAATGGCGCAAAAATACCGCACTACTCCGAGAATACGGATTTGAGCACATCTACGAAGCATATTTGCAAGGTTTACGATCGATGGGTGAAGGAATCGAGGCAAATCTTGTGGAAGTTGTAAGGACTGCAGACATAGAAAATAAGAAGAAAATCTTAAACTTAATTGGTTCAGATAAAATTAAAATGTTATCTGACCAAGAAGCTTTAAGTGTTTACATTCACTTGGATCTTACCAAAGCACAGTATTTGTACCTGAGGAATCTAACAAATGAAAGAAACTGTTTTTTGCTGCCACCATATTACAAAATACAGAACTGTAGTAGAACTGATGTAGATTAAAAAAACAACAAAAAAACTTTATAAATTGTTATTGCAATAAGTACATAATAATAAACAAATATTTTTTATCATTTAAGTGAGTGTTATAACTCTCTCTGTATTTCTATTTAGTTATTAGGCCACTGAAAAAGAGACAACTTTTTTATACAAACGAAACTGAAATATTTATATTCAATTTTGACAGAATCTCAAATTTAAACGCAAGTGAAGCCGCGACCAAACGCTAGTTTTTGGTTAAATGTATAACTGATTGAATTTATATACTATGTACTATGTCTGTGCAAAATTTCAAGTCAATATCTTCAAAAATAAAAAAACTACAGATTTATGCTCAGCAACTGGCCCATATTTTCCATAGTGCGCGGGTGCGTCAGCTGACGCTTGGTTCATTTATTAATCGTACCAGATCTATCGAAAAAGATAACAATCTATCGGCATAAAAACACTACCTAAAATGCAACGCTACCCTCGGACTATACATTTTTGAGTTAATTCTCGTTAATAAAAAATCATTTTTGCACACGACTGCTTTTATCCCCATATAGCGTCATTTTGACTCTCTTAAGAGTTCCTTTCGAGTTCTGCAATTCACCTGCCATATTTCAGAGAAACATAAATGAGATATTCTTTCCTTCCATCAGGGAAGGCAAAGTGTTAGTAAATGTAGATGATCTGGTAATATCTTCTAAGGATGAGGAATGGAAGCCATGGAAGAAGTCCTGACAATAGCTCAGCAATATGGTCTCCAGATTAATTGGACAAAATTTCAAATTTTGGGAAGTCAAATCGAATATCTTGGCTATGATATGACTCAGTTGGGCCGTACTCATTGAAAATAGAAGCAGTTCAACGATTTCCGCAACCCAAGACAGCGAATCAGCTTCAGTTCTTCTTAGGCCTTACTGGTTATTTCTGTAAATTTATTGAAAGCTACACTATAATCAGACTTATCAGACTTATTACGTAATGATGTAAAATTTATTTTCCGAGAAAATCAGTGTAAATTTTTGAAGCTTAAAAGAAACTGTTGTGCTAACGACCAATTTTAAATATTTTTCATCCCGATGCTACCACCCAATTGCATACGGACGCATGTAAGCTGGGTTATGGAGCTATTCTTATGCAACAAAGCAACAATGGTGGTGTGTTACAACCTATTTTTTATTACAGCAAAAGGACTTGTTGTGTTGTATAGAACTATAGCAGCTATATGTTGAAGATGTTAGCGATCATAAATGTCATTAAAGAAATTCCGTGTTTACTTAATTGGAATACGATTTAAAATTGCCACAGATTGCTCCGCTTTTAAGGACACACTAGAGAAGAAACACATTACTCTTAAGGTCGCCCGATGGGCATTAATGCTCGAAGATTTTGAGTACGAGGTGGAACATAGAAGTGGTAGCCGGATGAGGCATACTGATGCCCAAGGTAGGATCCCTACTATGATTATGGAAGAAGGCACACTGTATAGGATAAAGACTGCCCAAGCAAAGGACGACGCCATAAGGGCAATTAGGGAAGTACTAAAACATACCAATTTTGATGGGTATGTCGAAGAGAGCGATATGCTTTTCAAAGTCAAGTGTTCGAGAATCAATCTTTAGTTATTAGAGCATATCATGTATTAATGTACTTTACAATAATATTTCTACCTAGAATTATATAGAAGCAATACCCCTATACTTATACAGTGATTACACACACAAGGTAGTACTAGTTAACATGATAAAGAATTTTAAATACCGTTTACTTCATAAAGTTGTTATCAGTTTTTTGAGCTCTCCAGCTGGTGCGAGCAAGTTAATTGTCTAGTCCAGTCAGTCAGCATTCACCTATGTACCGAACAAGTGCTAATAAAAATTATAACGTATAAATTCAAGGTTTAGTTTCTTTTGATCAACCTCACAAACTCTCTCTCACAAACATTTTGGTGCCGAAACCCGGGAACTGATAAACTTTAAAAAAAAAACAAAATTTTGTGAACAGCGTCGCGGAATTTCTTAGTGAAGCTTACAGCTAAAGTAATTGAGTGAAAGTGGAATAAGACATTCCGAGCTAAGGAACATATCATCAGGGATTCAATCATCAGACAACAACAAATCACCTGAACCTATGGAATAAGACAAAAGATAAGTACAATTTCATTATTTCCACTAACAAAGGCAAGCAAATTGCATGCAATTGCTTTCTACTAATGAAATTAATTGTAACAGTATGTTTTACAACTGATCAAACTGATTGATATCATCTCTAGCTGCTAAGATTGCAGTCAAATCAGGATTTATTCAATCGAGACAGCAATTAAATGATATTTACGTATAATTATTTGCTACAGAATGCGAACAATTTAAATTTGGTAATGTGGTAAACAGTTATAATCTGTTTTATGCACATACAATTACGTGAGGAATAAACACACACATAACGACATATGATATTATTGAACGAGATATTTACAACTACACAAACTTTCTGGAATTTTAGCAAGTATAATGTCGGTAACTGTGCGGTTTTTCTTGCGTTTAATAATTTTCAATACATAAAGTTGCAGAACATTATTGCAAGCTACGCGTGAACAATTGTAAGTGTATACACGTATCCATATGCCATATTATTGATAAGTGCCGAGACTCGGATACAAATAATTTGAATTACCAGGATTATTCTTAGTATATACATATATTTACATTTATATACAGTGAACAGTTTGAAAGTAATTGTCAAAATTCACCCTCACATGTCAATAACCACAGTGAACGAAAACTGTTTAGTTGTTAGCTACTAAAGATCTAAGTTCGCGATCGTTATCGGAAATTAGAGACTAATCGGTACATAACTCATTGATATAACTTCTAGCATATTGAATGAAACTAAGTACATAATATCAAATCAATTACAAATTCGGGTATTAAGCAAAGATAACATCGCGTTAGTGAATATATAGCACACATTTACTCATTAATTATGCCAACAATGGAGACCGCATTGCTTCGCGTAGAACGAGGTCGAGTTAAGGGCTCCTTAACGAAATTAAAGTCTTTTGCTGACAAGATACCTGAAAATAAGACTATTGAAGATCTAGAAACTCGATTGGAAAGACTCGAGGAATTGGCCAAGGAATTTAAAGACATCGATGATTCGCTAGTTCTGCAAGATGTTGAATCTGAGTACGACTCATTTGAAGATAAATATATGGAAATAAAAGTTTCACTGCGACAAGCACTTAAGAAAAGAACAGCTGAAGTTCAAAATGACAAAAAAACTAGAGAAGAACTAAACACGACAGTCGATAAACTAGTTGAGCAACAGAAGGCATTTTTCGATGGATTCGCATCATCGTCCTCTTCCAGTCAAATAAAACGTAATTACAAGGAAGCTTGGGATAAGCTTATGAAACGATACGATAAGAAGAAACAAATCGCATCAGCATACATACAAACGTTCATCAATCAGCCCAATGTGACACACAGCTTCGCTGCAAATTTAAGGCGTTTGGCTGACACCTCATCACAACTAATTCGAGGCATAGATGTTCTCGGTGATGAAGCTTCAGATAGACATCCATGGCTGATATATTTATTATTAAGTAAAGTCGACCAAGATACTCGGAAAGCATGGGCTGAAGAAACTACTGAAACAGAATTTCCAACTTTTGACTCATTCATAGAATTTCTAAACACCCGATGCGATGCACTTGAGACATACGATCCTAGTTCCAGGAAACGATCGACGCAGCAATCTATTCGTAATCTACACATTGATACAACTGCAAAATGCATCATCTGCGAACAGTCTCACCAAATATTCAAGTGTCCTAAATTCAAGACTATGAATACTTCAGAACGACGGAAGCTGGTTGGAATGAAATCATTATGCTTCAATTGCCTTGGTACAGGGCACTCTGCCAAGAAGTGTAAGTCAAGGATTACATCATTGTAGGCAGGCACACCATTCAAGCTTACATGAGGTTGCAACGGGACCAAGTTCCTCCTCTATTGCTCAACATACACAAGGCCCATCCGCTAGTAATCTGAATCCCACCTCGTCTGTCTTTCACGTTTCTGCAAATCGCACAGACACAGAACCAGATGTAAGCGTATACACAGTTTTCAAGGACAGAAGAAGCAAGTTAGTGCTTCTTCCAACTGCCGTGGTACATGTTCAAGATGCCTCTGGAAGATTCCAGCTGTGTAGAATCCTTCTTGATTCCGGCTCGCAAGCATCATTTGCATCCGAAGAATTTGTACAACGCTTGGGACTCCACAGAACAAGGGCAAAAGTACTAGTTCAAGGATTATCTTCAACTAAAGCAGGAACAACAAAAGGAAAGATCACACTGTTTTTAAGTTCACGCATTTCAAAAAATCAACATGTTGTTATAGACGCATTCATTCTTGACAAGCTTACTATACCTCAACCTTCAAGATCATTCGAGTTTAATGATTGGACTTTCATCCAAGGGTATCAGTTGGCAGATCCGAAGTTTAATCAATCACGCAGGATAGACCTAATTCTAGGAGCTGATCATTTCTTTCACATCCTACGAGAAGGAAGCATAAACAGCTCGCCGAACCGTCCATCACTACACAACACTATCTTTGGATATATTATATCAGGCCCAATCACACTCTCAGATAAATCCACGAACATAATTTCATTACATGCTGATCTTCTTGCACTAGACTCAAGTTTACGCAAATTTTGGGAAACAGGAGATACCGAACCACACCAAACCAGTCACTGAAGAAGAAATGCTATGCGAGGAGCATTTTGAGTCCACACATTATGTTGATCCTGACAGCAAGCGCTATGTTGTCCGACTACCATTGCACCTCCATTAGGACAGTCAATCAACAGAGCCATATCTTGCTTTTACTCACTGGAACGAAGATCCAGGCAAGATCCAAAATTATTCAACGAATATTCAACATTCATTAAAGAGTATGGCGATTTACATCATTAGGAATCAATACCCCCCACAGGACGATTTACAGATGTCGAGCATGCATATCTACCTCACCATGCTGTCATCAAACCCGAGAGTACTACAACGAAAATTCGAGTAGTCTTCAATGGTTCAGCACTAACATCCAATGGTGTATCATTAAACCAAAAACTAATGGTTGGACCAAAGATTCAAAGGGACCTGACTCCAATACTTCTCACGGTTAGATCATTTAAAATCGCTGTAGTCGCTGACATCGAGAAAATGTATCGACAAATTCTTGTTGATAAAAGAGATCGCAATTACCAACAGATCATCTGGAGATCAAGTCCTGTAGAAAATATACAACATCTGTGGTTAACTACAGTTACTTATGGCACTTCAGCCGCGCCATATTTAGCTACTAGAACACTAAAACAGCTCACAATTGATTTCCAAAGCCAATATCCACTGGCAGAAAGAGCAGTTCTCAACAACTTCTACGTTGATGATCTTCTAGGAGGAGCTGCAACTGAAGAAGAAGCAGTACAACTTTTTAATCAACTTACCTTGCTACTTAACCAAAGAGGATTTTCACTCCGGAAATGGAATTCAAATTCAGCAAGGTTTTTAAGCACAACATCTTCAGAAATTAGCAGTGAAAACGCAATGATGTGTGATGACAGGCCAGAGACACTGAAGGTACTAGGCCTCAGATGGATATGCTGTAACGCTCCCAACATGTGACATTGGAACAAAAAGAACAATATTATCAGAGTCTAGTAAGCTGTTCGATCCACTAGGCTTAGTCTCGCCAGTAACCATAACATTTAAGATTCTCCTACAACAGTTATGGCTGAAGAATTTTGACTGGGATGATCAGTGCCAAGAACTCAGCAAGGAATTCCATAAACTTCGCAACGATCTCGTGTGTCTACAAGAGCTACGCATCCCAAGATGGATTCCTGCGAAATCGCATTCCATGGAATTGCACGGATTTTCGGATGCTTCTGAAGTAGCTTATGCTGCCGTCATCTATTGCAGATTTAAAGATGACATGGGTAACATAGGAGTGAATATTATTGCATCCAAAACTAAGGTATGTCCTATCAAGCAATTATCCATCCCACGACTTGAGCTATGTGCAGCAACATTACTAGCTAAGCTGTTCGATTTTGTAAAACGCACATTAAACATCGAAAGGCAGCATTGCTATGCTTGGACTGATTCAACGATAGTTTTAGCGTGGCTATCAGATCACCCACGAAAGTGGAAGTGCTTCGTTGGCAATCGGACGTCTTCCATACTATCAGTCATTCCTCGACAGCAATGGCAACATGTTACATCATCAAATAACCCAGCTGATATCGCATCCCGCGGACTGTTATCGAGCCAACTCATCAAGTCAACATTGTGGTGGTAAGGCCCAAATTGGTTAAAGGATAATTGGAAGATAAATTGGAAGTCTGACAATCCAGCACAGAATGAAAACGCCGTCAGTGAAGAACGCAGAGAGCGTATCATCTCTAATCTTCATACACATATGGATAAGGATATCTTAACGTCAGTCTACAATAGATATTCATCACTCTCAAGGATTTTACGCATTCTAAGCCGATGTTTCCAATTCGCCAGGAATTGCAAAGACCCACCAGAGAAAAGAACTTCATGGATCTCAACTAAGGATCAAGATAGGGCACTTTCTTCCTGCATACAATGGTGTCAAGCGGAAGCATTTAGTAAAGAAATCTGCTTACTAAAACAAAATAGTCCAATACAGTCATCTAGCCGCATTAACCCCGTTCTTGGATTCAGCAGGCACGCTTCGTGTTGGCGGGCGTTTGGAGTACAGCGATCAAGCATATGATGTAAAACACCCAGTGATCCTACCAAAAACCCATATCTTTGTCAACTATCTCATTTCGCATCTCCACAACAGATATCTTCATGCCGGAACTTCTCTCCTATTGAGTACAATTCGCCGCAGGTTTTGGATACTATCATGCAGGTCATTAATAAAAGCGCACATCAACCGCTGTACAACATGTGTTAGATACCGCGCAACTAGCACGAAACAACTAATGGCGAATCTCCCAGCGCACAGAGTCGGAGCATACAGAGCTTTTGCCAATACTGGTATAGATTATGCTGGCCCTATTTATATTCTGACTCGCCGAGGAAGAGGTGCACGGACTACCAAAGCGTATATTGTGCTATTTATTTGCTTTGGTACGCGCGCAATTCATTTAGAATTGGCCGGAGATTTAACCTCCGACACATTCATCGCCAGTCTAAAACGTTTTGCTTCGAGAAGGGGAATACCAAATCACATATATACAGATAATTGTACCAATTTTGTAGGTGCCAATCGACAATTGCAAGAAATCCACAAGCTTCTTTCATCAATTTATAAAGACTCGAAAATTTCTAACTTCCTTCTCTCTAACAGAATAGAATGGCACTTCAACCCGCCTTCAGCTCCGCACTTTGGGGGTATTTGGGAGGCTGGAGTTCGCTCAGTAAAGAGTATCCTTCGCAAGGTCATTGGCAGCACGAATCTCACGTACGAGGAGTTTAATACACTACTGGTTCAAATCGAAGGGCTTCTCAACTCCAGACCGCTCACCGCAATCTCTGATGATGTTTCGAATTTGGATGTGCTAACACCAGCACATTTCCTGATTGGGCAACCGATAACGACAATTCCAGAAACTTCTACTAATCAATGTTCTCTATCTCTATTAGGCAGATGGCGGCTACTTCAACACATGCACCATCATTTCTGGAAGAGGTGGCACGTTGAATATCTCTCAGCCCTCCAACGTAGACCAAAATGGCAGAGAGCAGAACCTAATCTTTCAGTAGGCGATTTGGTCATCATCAAAGATGACAATCTTCCACCTTCCAAGTGGCTTTTGGGGTGAATTATCACTACCCATCCAGGCGCAGATGGTCTTGTTCGAGTTGCTACAATTCGTACTTCCAATGGAGAGATAAGACGACCTATAGTAAAATTGGCGAAGCTTCCTGTTAATATTAGTTAAGACGCTCTTAACTGGGGGAGTATGTTCGAGAATCAATCTTTAGTTATTAGAGCATATCATGTATTAATGTACTTTACAATAATATTTCTACCTAGAATTATATAGAAGCAATACCCCTATACTTATACAGTGATTACACACACAAGGTAGTACTAGTTAACATGATAAAGAATTTTAAATACCGTTTACTTCATAAAGTTGTTATCAGTTTTTTGAGCTCTCCAGCTGGTGCGAGCAAGTTAATTGTCTAGTCCAGTCAGTCAGCATTCACCTATGTACCGAACAAGTGCTAATAAAAATTATAACGTATAAATTCAAGGTTTAGTTTCTTTTGATCAACCTCACAAACTCTCTCTCACAAACATCAAGAACGGCACAAAGCTTCTAGTTGTACCAAGGGAACTTCAATCAGAGATAGTAAGAAAAGAACATGATCAAGGTCATTTTGGAATGAAAAAACCTAAAAAGTTAATTGAACGTGCCAAAATTAAAAAAAAAAACTGTGTTAAAAATGTGCGAAATAAAAAAAAAACTTGCAAAATTTACGAAATTAAACTCGGAACTTGAGGAACAATTCCGAAAAACTTTAAAACTGTACGTAATTAAAAAAAGTCAAGAAGTGTTGAACTAGAACTTGGAAAAAACTTTAAAAATTTTAAACTGAAATCGAAAAGTGAATCAAAATAATCAGACCACAAACCTTCAGGCCACCTCCATACAAAAGATTTCGTGTTTGATCACTACCTGACAGCCAGAGATCAAATCGGTGTCTCAGTCCCCAGTAGAAGTTACATTTAAAACACCGTAGTCTAACCGTCGAGGCCTCACGTTAAGTGCCATTTGTTGTGGAACTATATGTAAGAAGGAATAGTGATGGTAGACGTACAGTGCAGTCTATCAACCGAAGCATATAGCTTACTCCGTGGTAGCATTAAGCTGAGGTTGCCACGCTAGCAGCTCGACTAAGTACGGAGAGTGTGGGGTGTCCAATTGGTGAAGAAAAGGGAAACCTGTGCTAGCACACGCCATAAACAAAAAATATTCGTACCCAGAAAACGAACGAAACATATATTCAGTCCTGGAGGGACTATATACCACTTACCTTCTCATGAGGATCAGGTGCTTTAGTTTTTCGTAGTCTCTATTCCTCTGTTACTCTTAGTTTCCTCTTATATAATGTACTAGGTTAAGATCTTAAAATCTTATGTACTTTTACCAAAATAATAAATTGAATGGAATTGATCAGGTGTACTGATCCTCTTCGTGCCTTACCCAAGCCTCCCATGGGATCGCTGTCACATAATTCCGATGCCATTAGTACAACCTGAAACAGGTGGAGGAGCGAACCTAGTCAACCTTTATAATACGAGTGTTGATCATAGCTAAAAGATAAATAAAGAACATGAGAATTATACACATGAAAAATATTCATTACTTCCCTGTAAGTCCGCCTGCAGCTTAACAAACTCATCTGAAAAGAAAAGAAATACTTAAATTAGTTTAAATTAACTTAAGGAGTAAAGTAGTAAATAAAACAAGCCTACAACTTCCTTATTAATGCTTAATCTACAATGCGTGGTAAAACGACATGGTTTTTTGTGTTTGCTTCCCATTCTTGCATTTGAAAATTCATGCTTGCATGCAAAAATGTTTCTTCGCTTTCATTCATTTGACGGCATGAGCCCGAGCTTATGTGTAGCAGTTAATCAGCAAAAACGATATAATAGTACCTCAGGTGTATTCAGCATAATTTGGAATCATGTAGAGGAATTTAAAACATAACAGCTGTAAACTGGAACTTGCACTATCAGTCTTAAAAACAAAGTTTTATATTAACTGTCTTGTCCCACTACACTCTACATAGCTTTTTAGTTAGCTATAATCATATAGTATAAATTATTGAGACTAAATACTTCCTTTGATGTAATTTTGCAATGAAATCGATAAAGCAATTAATTTGGCAGCTTACCACTACTTACATATTTCGGGTATTTATATACATTCTTCAGCCAACGATATCGTTTTGACAACGTGGTTTTACCATGCATTGTAGATTGGGCATAATAGGCGAAACTGCAACGGATTTCTTGGCAGTGCAACAACAAAAACATGCAAACATAAACATTGCAATTTGTATGCGAAATTCATAGATCCAACATAAAAAACACTTGCAAAACTTGCAAAGGTGTTTGAACATGTAAAATACGCAAATCACTTTTCCAACATGAATAATCTAGCATAATTTGCATATTTCTTGCAAAGTATTCATGTTGGAACTAATAATAAACACTTAAAAGGCATTAAAGTACACTTACCTGGATTATTAAACCATTAAATTAGCGAAAAAACCACAAACAAAACACGACACTTTCGCACTAGAAAACCGCGGTTAAGGATGTCACATTGACGCGGTGAATAGTCAATTCAACTTAATTGACCGCACACAACCTGTTGGTAATGCTTAAAAGGTGCGAAATTCACCAGGTAAGCAAAGATTAGCGAAAATTAAAAAAATTATTTCTCACAATGAGTGGGCAAGAGACAGAAGAAATTTGAGAAATTTTTACGTTCCACATAGGAAAATTACATAATATGGCAGGAGGCCGCCATATTGTTATTTTTTGGAAAAATTAGAATATCGAATTAAATAACTTTCGAAAATTCATGGATATTTAAAAATAAATTAGTTGAAATTCATGCGCATAATTTGAGCAAATTGCACAAGTCTCTCTAACAAGAAAAATAATTTTCTTGTGGAACATATTACAAAATAGCCGCTCAGATCCTATCAAAAGAAGATTCTCCTTGAACATACACTCATTTTTTCTGTAGCGATATCACATGCAATAGCATCAGATCAAGTTTTCTTAAAAAACTTTAGCAAGGAAAGCATTGAAAGAGGGCTCAGGCAGAGTGAAGAAGAAAAACTTAGTGCGTCATTACGTTATAAAAAATTCTTGTGTCGTATATTTATTTTTGACTTACGCGTCATTTTATAATTATTTGCATGGTATAAATGATTAAATATAGGTCTCCAAAAGAATATAAGTCATTTATTGTTCTCTTCCTTTTTACGAGCAAAAGGTGCTAATTATTATCTTTTCAAATCTTGATCACAGGGTGTCCCAGACTAATATGATTACATTTTGCCAAATGATTCCTCTTGTCCATACAAGTAAAAAATTGTACGGCAACGGGTGGGGCAAAATTTCATCCTACCGAGTCATTAGTAAAATATGCTCTTTTTATTTAAAAGCTCTATATCTTCAAAAGTGCATGGTATACGTTCTATTTTAAGACGGCATTGTATGCAGAACCTTGGGGTCTTTCCTATAAAACTTAAACCACCCTTTTATCGTATCCTTCCCCACTCCAGAGTTATGACGCTTCAAATTCAAAATTTCGGTTTTTAATTTTTTTGTTATTTTTCCGTATCAACCTATCAACTCTTTCGGAGTTACAGGGTGATTAAGAAAATATGCTAGTTTTTCACAAAACACCCGGTATCTTCTGTAAAAAAATAGGAGTCAAAATCAAAACGGTAATAAAATCCGAAATTTTTAGTATAGACCACCACAATTCCTGAGAGGAGAGGAGTGTGGGGCTGATAGAGCAGTCGTTGGCCATGAAGCTCTGCGTACAATAAGCTCTTGATGGTGACCGTACGGTGACCGTACACTTGTGTACTTTTTAAGATGAAGGGTGTTTCGTGAAAAATTAGCATATTTTCTTATCAAACGGTTGATATGCCGCCTCCACAGTTTTTTGTTTGTCTAGAAGTAATCACTATCAGCCCTGCCCTAAGGACCACCATGGCCGGAAACACCCTGTATATTGTTTTTTTCTTTTTCTGCCTTATTATGATATAAGAATATAATAACTAACATGTAGAACAAAATTTAACTACTTAAAGTATGTAAAACATATTAATTCTAATAAAACAAAAAATATATTTATAAATCATGAGTCAAGTAAGCCCTGCTAAACAAAACGTATTTGTTGATTCAGCCTTATGTAGAATTATAACAAAAAAAATCTTTTGAGACGAAAGAATTTGAAAATTTGTTTCCCCTTTTTTTTCCAAAGAATTGAAATCATATGACAGTATAATTTTGATCTTTAGCTCATTTGATCAAATTTATGTGGAATGAAAGCGAAGCATACGTGCTCCCATAGACAAGCAATATCTAGATGTCGAATCGATTTGAGAGAAAACCGAAACAAACAAAAAATGATAGCTGTTAAAGGAAATCTCTTATTCATAAGAGGTAAGTGTATACTTCTAATCACATCAAAATTCTCCCGTACCCAAACGGTAAAAACGGGAACCCTAATACTAAGCTTCCGATGTCCGTCCGTCTGTCTGTCACTTAGTTTATAGAGAAAAAGGGATAGATTATGCAGTGTAAAAATGTGTGTACGTGTGATAAGCAGTTTTTTGTGGACCCCCCCCCCCACGGGGGACGACGACAAGAGGGCTGGCTGTTTAGTTTTTGTCAGTTCGATATGTCTGACATTTCTCAATTAATTTACGAATTGTCATCGGGTGTCTATATGTTATCAGCCATACAAAGGCAACGACAAGAAATATTATCGCAAAATAACTGGGGCCAATAGGAAAATTGGGGTGACAGGAAATTATAGAACTTGTTCAATACTTGATAGAGTTTCAACCACTTTATGACCACGCTTAGAAAATATCGAAGTTTACGACCTCCATGACTAAAGAAACACATCGATGCGATTCTATTACATGAAGAAAAATGCTACGTTTTTCTTCCTCATAGCCTATCCTTTTTGCTATAAAATCGAAGGTCGAAGGTCTATCACTGTATCTCATGAACTGTAATAGGTAGACAGTTGAAATTTTCACAGAAGCAGTGTTCTTTTGTGTCCCCAAAACAGAGTGGAATAAAAGATACACAAAAGAACGCTTCATACATTTTCACAGAAGATTTATAAATGAAGCGAACAGTACAAATAGTTCGCTTCAATCGACAGAACAATTTGTTCTCTCCAGTATATGGGAGTTCTGGAAGAAGGTACACAAAAGGACACAGCTAGTGTGTGTATTCCTATTGCCGCTATAACAACAAATAATAAAAATAAAATATAATTAAAAATTCAAGGAGGGCCTCCATACAAGAAACGTGATTTTTTCGCCGTTTTTTGCTCGTTTTCTTCTGAATTGAAAAAATAAAATAAATAAAAAGATGGGTAACCCCTTTCAATTTGACAGCTGTTCAAGGAATTTCTCTTGAGTATATGTTCGCTGCTTACTACGTGCTAATTTGTTTATTGGGTTTTCTTTTAAACTTAGTTAGGTTCTTTTGAGTATTTCTAGTAAAATTCTGTTAATTGAATACTACCTATTGGTTTTGAAGATTATTATCAATTTTATTTATTTATTTCCATTTGTTTGCTGTGTACGAAATTCAAGATTAAAACCGAGTTATTGTTTTGAGCTATGTTATTTTAATTCAGTTAAATTTTGTACGATGGTACGGAACCCTTCGTATGCGAGTCCGACTCGCACTTGGCCGCTTTTTATACCCTAGATGAAATCTATAGAGTATACTAAGTTTGTCACTCCGTTTGTAACACCTCGAAATAATGATGGTAAAGCAAAATGGATTGGACACCCACGAATAATATTAAAAGTTATTTTGATTTTTGCATGCACGTCCGTCCGTCTGTGCGCACGATAACTCGAGAGCGCGTATACTTAGAGAGCTGAAATTTTGTACACGGACTTTAAAAAAAAAGTAAAATTAAGTTCGAAAATGAGACAAATCGGGCAACTCCTTCGTGGGGTTGCCATACAAAGCTTTCGTTTTCCACTATATATTTGGACACTGCCTGAGAACGCACCGATATAGAGAGCTGAAATTTGGTACATGGTGTTTCTATTGTACTAGCAAATAAAATTTCAAAAATGGACTAAATCGGGTAACTCCTTCTTGGTGTTGCCATATAAAAATTTATGTTTTTTACGTATACTGTGAAAACGATCAGTCCAAGAAATTTTTATTGTACTAAAAACTTCTTCAGAATACGAAATCCTATAAAATTGGTTATAATCATATGCGAGAAACCACTTCAAAAATCAAACTTGCACAGAAGGGTGAGAATACGAAATTTCGTACGGGCATTCATCTAGGATATCGTAAGAATTGGTTTTAGACCAATTCTAGCTTTTTTACTTGTTTATATATACTATGGTTCTAAATCAATTTTTTTTTAATTAATTGATGAACATATTTTTAAAAATTCGCGAATAAAGATGAGCGAAGCGTGTGCAACTCGACAGCGTTTCCACTGGAACTTGCAAAGTCTCGACAATTGATTAAAAGAAAATTTTTAAAAATTCTACAAATATATACATATAGATGACCGCCATGTGTGCAACTCGATAGATTTCCCACTGGAACTTGTGAAATCTCAACAACTGTATTCATCAATGGATGAAAAGAAAATCCTTGAAAATTCTGCAAATATAGATGAGCGCCGTGTGTGCAACTTGATACAGTTTCCATGGAACTTACGAAGTTTCGCCAATTGTATTTATCAATTTATGGAAAGAAGATTCTTAAGACCTCTGCGAATACCACTACCGAAATTTAAAACTCCAACTCTTCCTCTCCTCTTTTTTCCCCAACTTTATGGCCACTCTATATATTCAGTTTACTCCGTTCGTCCAGCGTGGAACTGTTTGTGGCTGCTGTTCAGCCTTCACTTTCTGACACCCAGGTATCATCGGAGTAATTATGGAGAAACTCTAGCTGGACCGGAATTCCGGAGATCGAGTTCACCCCCGACTAAAACAGAGGTCTTTTGTCATCCTGGTCTTACACCATAGCCCACACTGTCTCTGCAGGGCACATTTCAGGAGAATTTTTGAAGACTGTATTATTAGAGATAATAAAAGCATGCCAGAAGAGTAAAATAAATATTATACTTGTTGTTTGCGACCAAGGATCTAATAACAGATCCTGTTTCAATTTTTTATGTTTCTAAGGAGAAACCATACTTCATTGTAGACTGGCTGTATATGATATAGTACACTTGATAAAGTTGCTGATAAATATAGTGATGAAATATGCTTGTTGTAATGAAATTGTATGAAATGGACAGAAATAAAGAAACAACGCTTTGCGCTAAACTTAAAGCAGAGCATAGAGCACATTTGAATTCAGTTGATAATTTCCCTAGTAGCGCCGTAGGCTCCAGTTGTCTTCCACTTTAATCAACTGAGCTGAAATGTACTTTACCAGGCCCATTGTAAATAACTAATAAGGAAACGACATATCGAGTGAAAATTTAAGCCACTCGCGAAATATATTAGTGTCCTGTGTTTGTACTCGATTCGTGAAATTGTGACCTTTTGAAGGGGGACCTTTTTTATACTCCAAATTGCTATTTAAAATGAACAAATCTGTAGCATCCCCTTTCTTTAGGTTAAAGATAAATAGGGCTTTCATTGAAAAGAAGAAACCTTCTGACATTTATCGAATAAACAAATCGCACATGATCTTATATATTTCTCTGTTTCTGTTCTGTATGTTTAAATTTTTTTCACGAATAATTATACAAAACATCATTATGTATATTTTTAAATATATTCATCTGCCTAAAAAACGATTTTCCGCCAGAGTTTCGGCGATTGTTTGTGCAACATTGCACCGAAGAATTCATCACGTTAACAGCATTAATTTCACAAAACACTGAACTCAATAAAACTATAATAACACATTTTTGAATGCCTTATAGTCATTACAACCAATAAATTTTATAAAGTTTCACTGAACTCCCGGAACTTTGAAATGTTTACTTTCAGAAATGTCAAAATGTAACTAATTTAGTTAAATCTGAACGTTAAAGAGTGGCTTACTCACCTATACTGTATACACTCGATATGCTGCTTCATTATTAGTTATTTATTCAATGATCCAGCCAAATAATTTTCAAAAAGTGAAAGTTAAATATGCTGTTCAGGTCTTAGTTGGTCGGTTGCATGAAAAATAAGACCTTACAAAAACTAGGAAAATTTTATATATTTGCTTCTGAATAAAGTTGGTTCGAACACAAGACAATATTGTGCAGAAGAGACCACATACGTAGAGTCTCCATACAGCAGTTGTTAGACTTTCTTCTCGAGAAACGATGTCGTGATCTTGAAGATTCGCAGTTCCCAGTTCGCAATCCTCACTCGACCCATAAACAAATAAGCTCGTCTAGTATAGTTAAAAGTTTGCATTCATCGTCAAGTTCGTCCTGTCCCAAATGTAAAGGGGAACATTCTCTGTTTCACTGTCCTGTGTTCCAATCATTAGATGTTGTTTCTCGTCGTAATTTGGGCAGCGATTGCCGTTTATGTTTTAATTGCTTACGTCCAGAACATAATTCATCTTCATGCAAATCCAAACAGTCTTGCCGACGTTGTCATCGCCGACATCATACATTAGTACACATGCAACAAGATTATAATCAATCTCATCGCAAGCCTTCACATAATGTATCTCATGCATGTAAGACTAACCTATCGTCTTCTGGATCATCATTGGCTGCTATTACTCCTGAAACATCTCATTCTATATCAGTTCTTCCCACTGCATTAGTACATCTTCAGGATTCTCGAGGGTAGATTCACACCTGTCGTATACTACTCGATTCGGGCTCTCAGGTTTCATTCGTGACTGATTCGTGTGTACGGAGATTAGGATTAAGATGTAGACATGCTAAGATTCATGACGCAAATGTATCTTCTACAGGCGCTGGCACAATTAAACTCTTTTCCGTGTCAATTTGACGAGCATCTCAATAGGAATTCATCTCTGTTACCAAGTACGAATTTGAATATCAACTCATTTGAAAGATTTTCATCATTAGCATTGGCAGATCTAACCTATAATGTATTAGGCACAATTGATGTTCTCTTAGGCGCTGATTAGATATTTCATGTAATGGAAGAAGGTCGTATAAAATTCGATGTATTCGGTCCTGTAACACAGCTGGCTATCTTCGGATGGGTGATAGCCGGGAATATTATCAATCATCTCAACAATCATGACAACATCTCCTCTTCTATTTGTACCTATCATTCAGAATTGGACATCGACGCAACTATTCAGAGATTATGGGAAATGAAAATATTTCAAACGAAGTAACATTCACTCCCGACGAACAAGCAACTAAGAATAATTTCGTACAAACTCCTATGCGTTCTGGTGGTGATGGCAGATATGTAGTTGAAATGCCTTTCAAAGACAGTCCTTTAATTCTTGGCGACAATTTCTCGGCATCCATGCCTCGGCTGCAATCTATGGAACACCGCTTTCAAAAACACTGCGATTGTGCTTCCAATGTACCATGCCGCGAAATAATACCTGGTGGATAGAGGAAAGTTCGAAAGAAAAGAGGAAGATGAAAATTCGAGTTTTTTTGGTGTGACACTTCCTGAAGGTAAAAAGTGGAATTGTTTTTTTAGGAGAAAAGAAAAGAAGACACCAAACGAAAAGTGAAGGGAGGTTTTGGTTGTAAATAAAGACGAAAAGTTTTACATAAAAAGGGAAAAAAGCGTGAAAAATAGAAGGTCTGGACAAAGATATCCAACTCGTGAAAGGTTTATCGCTGAGGATTCCGCAGATAATAGGGGAACAAAAAAATGAACGTAATCTGGAACTGCTAGGCAGATTATACAGAAGAAAATATAGTGTGGCAAAATAAACAGCCGACGAATTTGGGAATTGATTCGATAACCGCGATTCGATAAATTCTAAAGCAGTCCGTCAATCGGCAGGAATTCCTGTGGCAGAACCTTCTAGCTGAAATCAAAGGGGCATATGGATCAAGATGAATCAGTAAATTAATTACGGATATTAACCTACATACCCATATGGGGAATTGATTTTGATCGAAAAATTTATTAAGTATTAAAACTTATCGAAAATTTAGAGGTTGTGGGTCAGATATAACGTGCTAAAACGAACAGATCTTTATGAATATCTATGGCAATAGAGTAAGTTCTTGAAAATATCTCAACTGTTGAAATTGAGACTCCTATGCATCGCGTCAGGTCAGCAAATCACATTATGAAAGCATATGAGACAAAGTCAAAATAATTAGATGACAATTTTTTTTTATTATTTTAAATGAAATAATCAGATAATATTTTCCTATATTTTAAATGAAATAATAAGATAACATTTTCCTATATTTTAAATGCAATTATCAGATAATATTTATATATTTTAAATGAGATATTTAGATGAAATTATTCGTATACTTCAAATGAGAGATCACGGCTATTCGATGACTTATTTTTCGCGTTAAATAAAAGGTCATGTATTATTCGATGGCAATTTAAGTCAAAAATTTAAATATTGAATGCGAAATTTACGTTATTCAGATCAATTTTTAATCTATATTTCTATATTATAGTCTATACTATTATTCATATTTCATAAGAATTGTTGTTAGAGCTTAACCCCAGCGAACCACAGTATAACTTTTGCTTTCCTCTCTATTCTAGTCTTTTCAATTTCAGTGCCCTGGGGATGAAGTTCCAGAAGGGCTTCTAGAGAAGATAACTTCACCAGGTGACATATATGGACCCACATAATACTTTCGTAAGAGTGTGGTTATTCCTTCGGGTTACCTCCGGGATCGTTTAGTTAAGTTAGGGCCAGAGTGATAATCATTGTATTAAGTAAGATTTCTTTACACACAGTAAGCGTAAATTTGGGCTAGTAAAGTACTATCAGTCGGGATTAAAGTGATAGCAAAAATGTAGGCATAGAGTAACACTTGTACTTTAGTTTCGTATGTCATAGAGGCATTTATTTCGAGATACTCAAGTTTTTCTTACAAATCAAGTAACCCTCATCCCACAGAGGCTGAAAATCCCCACATATTGATATTGTTGTATACTTAGCATAATAGCGTATTTTAAATGATCAGACTATTAATATTGATTAATTACACGTGACATTTATAACGTAATGATCCGTTAAACGTTTGCTTACTTCCTTCACTCTCCTGGAGCCCTCTCTGATCGAAGGTTGATTTAGGTCCGCTCCTCCGCTAAACTTTCAGGTCATTATAGGGACACTGAAAAAATTATTGCAAGGAAGGCAGGATATCTGCGGTGTGTAAGTGGTGTAACGAAAGAAAACTTTTAATTAAAAATTACTTTATTACTTCAATAATTGTTGTGCTGTGGATGGCGGTAAATGATGTACAGTAAATTACTTAGTGTATATGGATAGAGTCCGTGTATGTACAGTCAGCACATGCAGTTCTTGTTATTTTTATTTCCGAATAGATGGCGGTGCTGCCGCTACATCACTCCCCCTTTCTTAAAAGGTGTTTAGCCTGTTTTTTGTCTTGAAAAGGATCTATGTAGCTGATATGAACTCTATAATTAATTACATCTATTACATTTTTTTTACAATGGTTGGATTTAAAATTCAATTTACAATAATTCCATAAAAGATTAAAAATTTCATAATCTAGTTAAGTTCATTGACATGGATAATTGAAAACAATAAATATCAAAATTAATCAAATTTAAAATGTAATTCTAGGTTTTGTATCCTTTCTTGTTAGGCGATCAGACGTGAGTGCATTTTCATCCAATAAGGCTGGTTTTAATCTATCAATATTTATTAGAACTTTTTTCCATCCATGATCACTTCAAAGACTTTGTCATTTTTAGTTAATACTTTAAATGGGCCTAAATAAGTGGAATTAAGACTTCCTTTATTTAGAGCTTCTTTCACGAAAACGTGTGAGCAGGTCTGCATTTTCTGAGGTACGAATATGTTATTTTGTTCCCGTTTTCTTATATGATTCTTGTGTTTCTTTGGCCAGGGTGGTGGTTATCTTTGAATCTATAGTGGAATTTGTAGCGAGTATTTCACCTGGTAAACGAAGTGCTTGTCCATATAAAAGCTGCGCTGGAGAAAATCCTGGATCTTCCATCAATGCTGATCTGATTCCTAAAAGAATCCAGGGTAATTTATGATACCAATTCTTAGGTTCTGATGAGGCTCGGATCGCGGCCTTTAATTGCATGTGAAATCTTTCTACTGCACCATTGGATTGGGGATGATACGTGGTTGTACGTATACGTTGACTGCCCAATAGACTGCTTAATTCTTTAAATAATACGGATTCAAATTGGGTGAGTTGATCTGTTGTTATTATGCAAGAGACGCCGCAGTGTACGATCCAGTGGTAAATGAGAAATTTCACACCACAGCAAGAAGCCATCTATCGAATGTGCAGTAGTTTTTCTCTGCTGATTGTAACCTTTTAGAAAAGAAACTCAGAGGTTGCCATTGGCCCTCGTGTTGTTGTTGGAGAACTCCGCCTGTTGCATCGTTAGACGCATCTACCCATAAACTGATTTTAGCAGTTGGATTAGGATGAGCTAATAAGGTGCAATTTTGAATTCCGTTTTAAAATGATTGGGAGCTTCTTCATGTAACTTGGACCACGTGAAAATTGTCTTGGGATTTTTCTTTGGATTGGAATTTTTAAGAAGATCGTAAAGTGGTATTGCTAAATTAGCAAAATTTGGGATGAAACAATGGTAAAAATTCGTCATTCCAAGAAAGTGTTGCAATTTTTTTAACGTCGACGGGATTGGGAACTCTTTTATGGCATGTATTCGACTATCAGATGGAAGGATGCCTCTCTCGGAAATTATATGTTCGAGGAAATCTAGTTCTTTTACGCCAAAAGTGCATTTGAGCGGGTTCACGTTAAGTCCGTATTTTTGTAATCTAGTGAATAGTGTTTGGAGATTTCTTTGTGTTGGTCCGGGGATTTGCTTCCAATCAAAATATCATCAACATATGCAAAAGTAAAGTTTAAACCGAATAAGACCTCATTGATGAATCGTTTGAAAGTTTGTGCGACGTTCTTAACGCCGAAAGGCATTCTAAGAAATTCAAAACCCTACATACGGGCAAAATCACCCTTGCCTGGTGCCCGGCTCACATAGGTATCGCAGGCAATGAGGAAGCTGACAGGCTAGCAAAAAGCGCGCACCTAGCAGACACCACCACTCTCACCCCCACCTGGCTATAAAGCCATCAAGGCTCACGCCAGAAGACTAACAAAAAGAGAACGCAACATAGAGTGGAACACCTCAACCTCCTTCCTAGCTAGCCACCACAAAACGGTGGACAAACCACATATGACAGAAATGTCTAGAGCCAAGATGGTCTCAGTTGCAAGGCTGAGACTCGGTCACTTCCTTCCAGTCAAAAGACATCTCTTCTCAAGGCAGCCGTGTCCCTCTTGCCCTTATTGCCAAAACACAGAACTTACAGCCACCCATTTGCTACAACAGTGCAGCGAACTTAAACAGATACTACATGACGCATTGGGAACCACAAAAACACCCACAGACCTCCTCACCTACAATGAAGAGGATACGGACGTACTTCTGGCTGCACTCTCCACTTACTTAAATAACAAATAATTACCCTGCTCCTAATCTCCTTTTAACTCCATATACGCTCATCTTCATCATTTTTTTCAGTTAACTAAACACCATAAATTAGATAAAAACCAATGAACTTTCCCTCTTTCTTTTTTTTTTCTTTCTCCTGTTTACTTGTCATATTAGTCGCTTCATAGATCCATGTTACAACTAGGTTAATTTACACTTCTTAGAGTAAGCAAAAAACTTAGAAATATGAATTGTACTGCAGAGAATAATATAATATTAGAAACAAGCCTAACAGAAAAAGGAAAAAGGCTTAGATCACTAAGTTAAGCGCTAAGTCAAAAAAAAAAAAATGTAAAATATATAGATAAGAATCCATCGCTAGCTAGATGAGCCAAAACTAAAAATAGCATACCTGAATTGTAGGAAAAGAAAAAAAAATTTAATAAGCAAATTGTCATTCTCAAAAAAAAAAATAAGTTAAATAAATATTATAAAACATAAAGTAAGAATAGAACGCAGGCAAATAAGACACAAACGAAACAAATGGAAAAAAAACTCCTGTCCATAATACTGAAGTTGCCTAGATGACCAAGTAGCCGTGGGCCTTACAACATTAGTTAGATTTTAAGCATAGCCTTAAGTTTTAGGTTAGGAAAAAGCAACTAATGTTTTTAATAAATAAATAAATAAGAAATTCAAACAATCCGAAGGGTGTTATGACTGCGGTTTTGTGGACATGCTCAGGTGCGACCGGTATTTGGTGATACGCCCTGACAATGCCAATTTTTGAGAAGATCTTACAAGCATGTAGATTTAAGGTAAAATCCTGCAAATTCGGAAGAGGATATTTGTCAAAAATTGTCGCAACGTTGAGTTGACGATAATCTCCACATGGTCTCCAATCAGAGGATCCCTTCTTGGGTACCATGTGAAGAGGTGAAGCAACAGATGATGAAGAGGGACGACTTGAAGCATTCCTTCGAATTCCGCTTTGGCTATTTCGAACTTTTCCGGATTTAAACGACGAGCTCGGGCGAAAGGAAGTGGGCCCTGCGTTTGAATGTAATGTTCAACATTATGACTGGCTTTTGAGTTATAGTCAGGTGGTGATACCAGTGATGGGAAATTTTTAAGGATAGATCCTAACTCGTCCGGTAGAACAGAAAGTTTCGGAGTGCAAGACTAAAAAGAACGTGAAATGCAATTTATTGACAGATGAGTTGTTTGGTCAACGAGTTTTTGATTTCTAAGATCAACTAATAAGTTGTTCTTATATAAAAAATCAGCGCCAATTATTGCATAATCAATGGATGCTATGACGAATGTTTGTTGAAAAGAACGCCGCAAGTTCAGGTCTAAAGTTAATTGTTAATGAGGGATGAGTGGCGACGACCTTCCAGTGTACATGACAATCCCATCATGTCGGTTCATCCCGGGCAATGTACGTACATAGTATAGCTAACTGTCGCCTTTCCCATCGTATTCCCAGTTCCCTTCTGATCCCTATCCCGATTCCGGGGGAGTATACCCCCTAAAAAACCTACCAAGCCAAGGTGTAAATGCCATCGTGCCGAGGGCTGCGTGGCAGTGGGTAGTATTTGCACTGTCTCAAACGATCTCCTTGGGGAAACGGGCGCACCCCACTGTATCAATTGCCTTACTCCTATATGGGGGCTCTGTCGGAGCGGACCGTCTTTCCAACCACACTCGTGGGACCAAAAACGAATCTTTCCTTTTTAAATAAAAAACTTTCAACTGTCACAATAGGTGACAGTTCAGAACCAGTTGCTGACAACAACCCAGCTTCAATTGCTGGCGGCTCCTGCTCTCCACCTGGGCACCAATGGGTAGGTAAGCTCAGTGGAAGTAAAATGGAGGTGGGCAACCGAAGGAGCGTCACCGGTTCCGGTGCAATCGCATCGACTGCTGTGACTGGATCAGACATGCAGGTCTTAACCAGTGGTCCTTTGTGCCGGCCAGAGACAGGTGGAACTGGTATCATAATTACCCAGCCCCTGGCAGGGGCCCCTTCGAGAACCACCCCAAAGAAGGACGCCACCAAACTCAAGAAGGGCAGATCAAACGAGGAAGCCACTCCAGTTCCTAAAAGAAAAAAGGAAGTGGGAACACCGAAGAGCTTCGCCAGGGTCGTCAGAGAAAATAACTACACCTTTATTAGGGTGGCCGTGATTGAGTCTGGCGCACCTGGAGGTAAGATCACGGGTGAAGGGCAGACAATCTTTCAAGAGGCCTTGGACGCGACCTTCGACACCGCTCTTGAGGGGGCTGTGGGAGGTCTGCCTGTTCGGTTCGCCTGGAGTGGTTTCAACAGGGGATTTTTCAGGGCAACCTGTGAGAACGCCTTCACGGTAAATTTCCTTAAGGAACAAGTGAGGGGACTCGGAAATCTTTGGGAGGGAGTCAACCTACAGGTGGTAGGGAAGGACGAAATCCCGAAGCTCTTCAGGGTCTCCGTCACTATAAATGGAAAACCTAGAGCCAACGAGGAGATACTTGGGTGCAAAACGGCCTAAAAACCGCCCTTTCGGAGGTTTACCACCGCAGGGAGGAAGAGAATTACCTGCTCCTGGTTTTTGGGGTCGACCAAGAGTCTCTTAGTTGACTCAATGCGAGAGACGGCCTGACTCACTATAGAATGACCAGGCTGAAATTTAGACCTGACAGCAAACTGGAGTCACCTCACGGCGAGGCCATGGAGACGGACACCGAAACTGAGCAGTCGAAAGACAATCAGCTCGAGTGCCCGCACCAAGTCATACCGGTTGGGCTCGCAAAGCCTGCCGTAGTTAAACCGCCCGCCGGTGCAGCTGAGGCAATCGAGGCCGTCTCTCGGCCGCCCCTCTCTAGGGACAACCAGGCGATGGTCTTTAGTCATAGTGTACCGGTAGGCCCGAGGAGAAACCCCACGATGGTCTCCTCAGCAGATCCGTCCATCTCGGACGAGGAAAAAGAGCTTCTCGGAGAGATTTTCTCATCAGATGATGATGATGGAACTCTCACAGAGGACAGCCTGGAGGAAGAGGAAAAGAGGTAATGCTAGCGATGAGAGTAATTCAGATCAATCTCCATCGCAGTTGGGCGGCAACAGACAACCTACAGCAGCTCCTCTTTTCAGACAGCGCGGATATAGCACTCATCCAGGAGCCATGGACCATAAATGACACGATTCCTGAATGGGGGAAGACATTCCAGCTCTTTTACTGCCGTGGTCCAGGTAGGCCCAGAACCTGCATCATCGCAAAGAAATGTTTAAACCTTATCTCTATTTCACAGGCTACTTGCAAAGACTCAACCACTATCTTGTGGGAGAGGTCAGTAGAAGGAAGGTTGCAGAGATTGGTTCTCTCATCTCTCTACCTTCCCTTCGACGGGGATCAGCCACCGCCATCCATGGAGATGGCAAACATCGTGGGATTCGCGAACAACAGCAACCTGGGGCCGGATTCTGTACACGGAGAATTTGGGAATTTGGGGGATGAGAACTTCGTTTTCTTAGAATTCTTAATTCCTTAATTCTCCATTCCCAATTCACTAACATGGTTGGAGAATTAGGGAAAACGTAAGAAATGTGAAAAAGTGCGAATAGCCTGGGACGATTAAGGGTATCAGTTTTTGTTGTAGAGGGTTGGACTTTTTTTCATATGTGAGGTACATCTGCCTATTATCTTCCACTGTCGGAATAAATTTAAATCTTTTTTGTTGGGGTAGTTTTTGAGGGATGTAGGAGGGTAGGTTTTCTCGAGTTTTTCCGGGATAACGAGAGAATGGAGAGAAGAAGGAGAATGTATGTGGTATAAAAAAAAATGGGAGCTCAGGGCGAACAAGATATGTTTAGGAAATGTGGCGGGGAGAGTGCGGTGTAGAAATGGGGCTGATTAACGGAAATTTAAAAAAAATAAAGACAATATCAGGAGCTGTAATAATTCGCAGGGGTAAGCTCAGGATCTGTAAGCCCAATAAAAAAAATAAGAATTGACTTTGGTAATTAGGTATGCATGGGTATTATAGGTTATATTTTATTTCGATTAACGGTAATTTGCAGATTTGAGCGGCCTCGGCGGTAAATTTTGCTATCGCAATATTCACGGGCGCCTAACTCTGTGTGGGAGGGCTGTAGAGTATTGCAATTTTTTTTGATAGATTAAGGGTTCAGAGTACAAAAATATAGGTGAAAAATTGTTGGGGCAGTTTGTTTTGGGGGTTGGGGGTCGTACCACCCCTCATAGGGGGTTGCCCAAACTACGTCATGTTTGGCACCAAATTAAAGAGGGAGGAGAGGGTAATCGAGTGGTGTAGCTTGTCTTTGATCGTTTTAACGTGATAGCTGACTTTTGACCGCCGAAAAACGATTTTTTTACACTGGGGTCATATACACCCAGCTCCTATATTTTGCATATATTTCTTCCGTTCTTTATTTTACATCCATTAGTACTCCGTTGTGAACATTTTTTTCATGGGAAGTAAATTTCCACAACTTAATAGTTCTTCGCAATGATGAGTTGAAAATATGTCAATTTTTGTACCAAAAACGGCAATTTTTTCACCTTCAAATGGACTGATACACTTCTTTTACAGTTATCTCCAAAACCGTTTATCGGATTCAAAAATTAATTACATATATACATACATACGTCAAGACTTAAGAAATTCCTATCCAAAATACCAATTCAACCCGAACTCCTCATTGGAAATCTTGTTAGACGAACACTTTTCCGATGGTCCAGACGAGAGCCTCTCAGCTCCGCATACCGAAACCCTCACTTTCGGAGACGGAGAAGTTGCCTTCGTCACGGACGAATCGGTCAAATGGGCAGTTGACTCTTTCAAACCGTTCAAATCCCCAGGCAAGGACAGCATCTTCCCAGCCCTCCTTCAGCACTCAGGTGACCCTCTGATTAGCAACCTAACCACTCTCTTTAGGGCATGCATCAAAATGGGCTATACACCGAAGTTGTGGCAAGAAGTCCGCGTTGTGTTTATACCGAAGGCAGGTCGGGTAGACTACTCAACTGCAAAAGCGTATAGGCCTATAAGCTTGACTTCTTTTTTACTTAAAGCCTTCGTACGCATCTGTAAGTGGGAGCTGAGACGCTTCATCCCCAGAAGCAGACTATCACAGCACCAACATGCGTACTTAAAGGGAAAGTCCGTCGAGACGGCTCTCCATGAGGTGATTCACTCAATTGAAAAAGGCTTCCTCTTTAAACAATCTACGCTAGCTGTCTTCATCGATGTAGAAGGCGCCTTTAATAATGTTCTTCTACATAGATTCACGGAAATACTAACAAAAGATGGAGTGAACCGATCTCTTGAAAATTTGATTACACACATGTTGCATAATAGAACAGTCTTTGCTGATCTTGGCGGGGCAAGCAGAGTTAAAAAAGTTCACAGGGGTACCCCTCAAGGCGGTATTCTATCACCTTTGCTATGGGTACTTATCATGGACGATCTCCTGCTAACACTCATCCGGATGGGGTACAAAGCAGTATGTTACGCGGACGACTTGACAATTTTAGTCACCGGAAGTTATGAACCTGTACTATGTGGATTGGTGCAAGGCGCGATCCGACTAGTCATGTGCTGGGCCACGGATTACGGGCTGAGCATCAACCCACTGAAAACTGACTTATGCCTATTCACCATGAAAAGGAATATCCCCAGTTTAAACCTGCCCCTGATTGGCTCCACACGCTTGGAATTAAAGGGCAGGGTGAAATACCTAGGTACTATTCTAGACAAAAAGTTAAACTGGAAACCACACCTCGAAGACAGCAAAAGCTCTTAGAGTGTTTGCAATGTGCCATAGAGCAGTAGGGAAGAAGTGGGGACTCAAACCGCGGAAGATTCTATCGATATACACTAGTGTCTTTCGACCCATGTTAACCTACGGTTCAGCGGTGTGGTGGAAAGCAATGGACTTCTCCAACCATCGCAAGATGCTGGAGAAGATTCAAAGGCTGTGCCTTCTCAGCGCAAGCGGCGCTTTTAAGTCAACTAGCACCCGGGCTCTGGAGGTTATCCTCAATATACACCCGGTGCAAATACATATCAAGCAGAGGGCGTCGACTACAGCGCTAAGGCTGCATCTTAACCTTGGCTGGCTTCATGGGGGAACAAGAGTTCCACATGAATCCATTTATGAGTTCGTGCAGTCTATCGCACCTGGCATTGACAGACATAGTGACCACCTCCTCGAGACCATGCTGGAAAGCAATTTTGAATATAGAATTCCATCCAGGGCAGAATGGGAATCACTTTCCGTGTTTCAACCATTGACAAACCCAATTATAATATATACTGATGGTTCTAAGTCCCATGAAGGCACCGGAGCGGGAGTTTTTTGTGAGTAGCCTGAAATTAAGTTCTCCATGCACCTTGAAAACCACTCCACGGTTTTCCAGGCAGAAATCAAGGCTATCCTTGAAGCGGGAAGACACCTCCTTAACTCAGACACTGAGAATAAGGAGATAGCCATCTGCTCGGACAGCCAAGCAGCTGTCAAAGCTTTGTCTAAACCCTTTATAACCTCCAAATTATTAATGGAGTGCAAAACCACCCTGAATTCCCTTTCTCGGAATAACAGGGTGATAGTGCAGTGGGTGCCGGGGCACAGCAACATCAGCGGGTATCAAAGGGCAGACGAACTTCCTCGTCTTGGAGCAGCCTCAGAGGAACTCAGTCGGAATTGCACCAAAACACCTTGTCTCAATCATTTCAAGCTGGGCTGACTGGGCGCCAACACAGTCGCCTTTAGTTAGAAGATCTCGCGGGTAGGACAATAAAGGAACTGTGGGGTATACCAAACTCAAATCAAACGAATAAGCTCCTAAAACTCAACAAGCCAATCCTGAGAACTCTGGTGTCCATTCTCACTGGGCATTCCTCTCTCAGGGGCCATCTTCACAGGATGAGACTTGTTGATGATCCTATATGCAGGGGTTGCGGAGAGGAGTCCGACACAGTGACCCACTTTCTATGTCACTGCCCGGCACTCTCAGGAATACGTTACAGAATTCTTGGTTCACACCTCCTGGAAGAGTTACATGATGCCGGCAAGGAGGGCTGGGAGCCAATACTGAAATTTATAAGAGCGTCCGGTTGGGACCTATGAGCGATCGCTCATGGGTCTGGAGGGTGAACAATGGAAATTGACTTGGCCTTCGTTCGGGGGACCTGAAAGGGGTCCCAAACCTCTTAAATCAATCAATCAATCAATCAATTGCTTGAATCCTTATGTGGTGATGGAATACCATTTGCAGAAGACAGATTGAAATCGGATTTATTACATGCTTGTCTTGCGATTTTTTTTTTTTTATAATAATAGAGATTTCCGCACCAGAAGATCTGTCTCGAATGAATAAGCGGCTACAAGGAATGCTAGTCTTCGTCGCCGCCCGCGAAGTAGCGATATATAGTTTTTTGGTTGTTGATTTGTGTTTTTAACGCAAGGCGGTGTGGCAAAGTAGCGATATTTAGTTTTTTGGTTGTTGATTTGTTTGATTTGTGTTTTCAACGCAAGGCGGGCGGCGTGCACTTTTTAGCGTTTTTTCCATATCGTCTATGATACCAACATAGATTATTGTCATTGGATCGAGGTTGTGAAAAAGATCTAGAACGTGATCGATTATTAGAAGTGGAATCAAATTTTCTTCCAGGTGTGACTTGTTTGATTTCGAATTGCTTTATACGATCTTCAAGATTCTGTATTACTGAATTTACACTACCAATAATATCGTTTTGTCTGTTCTGGTGTACTGCATAAACTTTAGAAGATTGGTCAGGAGACGTGGAGTCATATAGCCTATCAACAATCACAAAGATCTCGTCCTGAGTATGACCATCTTCGATTGCAATTATACAAGCCTGATTAGAGGGAGCTAACTTGTTTGTCCAAAGCTTTTTAAGCAAAGAAGAATTTACCAAACTATTTCCTCCGGCAAGAGAATCCATGTGTAGGAACAATTCTCAAGGCTTGTAAATTCCTAATCCCATTTTATGTAACAAAGCGTCTAACCCTGCATTCTTCGGAATCCCTACTTCGGGCCAAGAGAACGGTTTTTAAATTTTCGTATTTATTTTGTAATGGAGGGCTTAATAAAACGTCGGCGACAACCTCCATAGTTTCAGAACCACAGGTCAGGCCTCTTATTCCAGAATGGGGGAATTTTTAAAGTTGAAATATTAGATGGTGATATGCTGTTCTCAGGTGCTTGAGATATACCACCACTCTGGCTTCTACTTTGCTGTGTGCTGGTATCACTTTCAGTTTTGTCATCAGGCATAGTGATGGTTAAATTATTGAATATTAATTTAAAGGAAATCTTTATCGCCCTATGTTTTTTATGTGTCAATTTATGATAAATATATATATTACATATATTGTAAAATTATATATATAGCTCTGTTCTATAATTTATATATAATTTTTTTTTTATATATATATTCTATAATTTATATAAATTTTGTGTTCTTTTGTTGAAGGAAAAATATTTTTTACGTACTTACATACATACATGCGGCTATCAACGGATGATTTGTCGTATAATGCCTTTTTCATTCCGATATTTTATTAAATTTGTAAAATGCACTCACTTCCGTCTTGTGGTTGTACAATAGGACTTCTTATTCGTTAAAATTCCTTTTTTTCTTAATGACCAATACTACGTTTTTAATATTCCAATGAACTGCACTAGGTACATAAGTTTATTATAATGTTGAACAAAAAAACTTTTTGGTGTAATACGTCACTAGATTCTAAATTTCACTGCTACTGATGACTGATGTGATGCTCTTGGAATGTGGTATCAAGTAAAACAAATCCAAGATTATCGGGTAGAAATTGATTGAAAGAATTGAGATAATGCTGCGAGCTCGTTTTGTTGAATTTCAATTTCCTACGATATGATTGTTTTTTTGTATTTCCCGATGATTTTGTTTGGGGATCCATGTCATGATAACCACGATGCTCCTGGAGTAATTTATTTTTTTTTTTTTTATAATCGAACAATAAAATTGCAATTGGTGTCCGAATCTGTTTCTATTTTCTTTTTATTAGATTTGTGCTTTTATTAAAAAACAAATGTCGCACAAATTTTTGTTTTTTGCTGATTTGACGCTATTGAAATGTACACGTTTCCTCACTTCCACTTTATGTAGGTAGGTATGTGAATTGTAAAGCCGTAATTTTGATGATTTATTAGGCTATTATTGCCGTGTCTTGAGAAAAAATCAAATAAAACTCGTCGGGGTCACCAATGTGGCTGTGTGTAAGTTATGAATTAACGAAAGAAAACAAATTACTTTATTACATCAATAATTTGTTGTGCTGTGGATGATGACTCTTTTCAGGTGTCCATTCTCTTGTACAGTAAATTACTTATGGTATGTGGATAGAGTCCGTGTATGTATAGTCAACACATGCAGTTCTTGTTATTTCCGAATAGATGGTAGTGCTGCCGCTACAGGTCCCTTCTGGACCGGATGTGGTGCTGCGTGTTTTTTTGCAGGCAAGAATTTTTTTTGTATAAAGCCTGTGACAGCGGCAGGTAATTGGTATACCCACCCCACAACTCTCCCGCACTAGCCGAGGTGCTAGCGTGCCGCCCTGTGTAAACGATGCTCACAGAGTGAGCTGTCAGCTCATGCTGATAGAATGGACTTCACGTCCAAAGCATACTCACTCCTATGCTACCATAACAAAAATGGTGCCCAACGTGAAGCCACCTCAGCAGACTTCGGTGGTCTAATTGTAGATTTTACTGGGATTTGTTGTTTTGATCTGAAGTTCGGCATCAGGTTTGACTTTAGTCAAGCCTCAAGTCTTGAAAATTATCGAGTTCCTTTTTATCTTTTCCGCTGGCCTTCAGCCATGGAAATAGCAGATGACCTCACGAAAATATTTTTTTGTTTTGAGTTTTCATGGAAGCATGTCTTTATTAGCCAACTAGCTGGACAGAGTCATGAGTATGTGAGATGACTTTTTGCCTTTTAGCTAACTAGTTGACGAGACTCATGGCTTCGCCCAACTGGAAGGTTAGTTAGGTATCGCGATCAACCGAAGAGAAAGGAAAGAGTTGTTGAAGGATGAATGTAATGCTGGAGACCTTCAGTAATGAGGAGCTAGCATAGTGCCAACTGCCTGACTGAAAAATCTCTAGCAATATTCTCAGTTTTTAACATCTCCAACCCGACTGAGCTTTCGTTGAGAACTTCAAATCCTTTCCATGCACACATCCACACTACTTACCTTAGACTTATGACCTGATTGGAGAAAGTGAACTTGGAACTCTTTGGGAGTCAGGCCTTGGAGAGGAGGAGAGAAACTATATAAATTTTTTTTTATTTTTGTTTTGATTGGAGTTTGGCACCTCGTACACTTTGCATAACGGTGTAGCATTTTTTTTTTAATTGCTGGCTTGAACCTTGATTGTGACATTCTCAAATTTTGTATCACAGTAGTCGGACGCAAAATATTTGTTTAAATAAAATAGAGTATTAATTTTAAAAAGTTAAGTGAACACAAAAAATCAGTGATCTGACGGTGAAATTAGTTTATATTAAACGCTTAACACAAATACCTTAGTGGATTACATTAAAAAACGAAAGTAGATAAAAAAGATAGACTTTTTTTTCCCACAACACGTTGACGCTTCCTATAACCTCAAAAACACTCCACACGAAGATTTTAATTACAAATTACAAATTTTTCAAATCGCAGATGAAAATCTGACATCTGCTTGGGTGTGTATAGAATTAAATTGAAATTAAATCACTCTAACTCTTTTTTTCTTACCAACACTGGAGAAGGAAATGTTTTCTTTGACGTTTGGCACACCACCTTAGACATCCCCTGCTCATTACATCTGTACAAACCATGCAAGGAGAGGAAAATGAGAACAGAGTGTCGATCCCCGGGTTCAACCACAAGGTTCACTCAACTTTCTCTAATCCCATACAGCTAGAATCAATTACCTTACCCGGCGCATCAATCATAGACAGTCGTAAACCTACAGAAAACCTCAGAAACCCCAAGAACGACAACGACTCAAGATCGCGAACAAAGGGCTCCTACAAAACCTTCGACTTTAGCAATAAATCAAATCCTTCTTTCTCTTTCTCTACAATCGCCACACCCCTGCCCCTCAAACCTCTGAAATAGCCAGTCTGGAATCCCATACACTATACTCTACTAGATATCAGACAAAGCCCGTTCTGGGTACTGGTAGCTAGAGTTAACAATGAACGTGAGTAAAATTAAAAGCGCCTCAGCAACATAGGCATAGGGGCACTGTTAAACAGAAACAACATTGCAGGTTTCACGAACATTAAGCAACAATCTTTCAATGCTGTACAAGTATTTTTCAATAATTTTGGAGATGCTAATAAACTAGCGTCCTCTGACCTATCCAGACATCAGCTTAATGCCTTCATCCCTTCCTCAACGGAAACAAGGCAATATTAAGGCTGTACCCCTTGACATCACTGAGGAGGAAATAATTAACAACTTCTCGTCTCCAATCCCCGTTACATCGGCGGAGAGATTCAAAAGGAATAAAGGTGAAAACTCATTTGTTCCCACTAGTATAATTAAACTATCCTTCAAGGCAAACACGATTCCCAAAGAGATCTCAATCTACGGTGCAATACGACGGGTAGATTACTTCACGCCGAAGCCTAAGCTGTGTCCAAAATGCCTCAGATGGAGTCATAGAGAACTACAATGCAAAGCCACCAAATCAACTTACCCTAACTGCTCACTGGAAAGTTGTCAAGGCAACTGCAAAACCACCCCGCTCTGCATTAACTGTAAAGGCAACCTCAGAGCTAATTCACCAAATTGTCCAACCAAAGCTTTTGAGTCAGATGTGCTGAGAATCATGGCCATCAAAAGTATAAACAGAATCACAGCAAGAGCGCTGATTACTCAGTCCACCCCAGATCCCCCACACATGTCCACAACCAACAGGTTCGAAATCCTCACGAATATAACGGATGACATCTCTTTGTCACCCTCTAAAAGAGCACAGATGCCCTTCTACTCTGCAACCTCTCAATTGCAAACCCCAATATCCCCACTTTTTTTTGCAAACCTGAACCCTCCGTCCTCGAGCTACGTAATCGATCTGGCCCTCACATCACTTCCACCTAACACGGTTAGAGCAAGTACGCTGCAACTGCAAATTGGATCGTCTACCTACCAGTGTAATCAAAATTGACGGCAACCTAAAAACACATCGCACCAGACCTTACCAAAATCACAAAGAAATTATTGCCGACACAAACAACTTTGAATCCAGCTTTGAATTTTTTTCCAAAATACAGGACATAATTAACGCGAACACCTTTCAATCACCCCATTCAAATTATTTTTCGCCCAAAGCATGGTGGAATGAGACTATTAGCAAGCTATTTGAGGTGAAGTGTAAAATATTCTCGGAATGTGTTAGTACGACATCAACTACAAATTCCAACAAGCTCAGAGCCAGCAAAATCAGACTAAAAACAAATCAAGAAGGCTAAAACTCATATGTCTGATTTTGTTGAGAAGCTGGAAACATCTTACTCCAGGTCCTTTTTTAAGTCAATAAAAAACATCTGTTCCAAATTCAGCTTGACAGACTCAAACATCCACTGATACGACACAAAATCGGCACCTTTTCTGGACATGCTAGCACTCAAGACTAAACCCGATAGCACAAGAACTGTGACTCCCCTAGTGGCTAGCACATTCCCCAGACTTCCTATTACTCTCGCTGAGCTTAAGCTCTTCCTCACAAATAAATCAAACTACTCTGCTCCTGGAGTTGATGGAATCCCCTTTTTTGCCATATAGAGCCTAAATCCAGCAGCTGTTCAATCCTACCTGGATGTCCTCAATAGCTGCTGGCTTTAGAATTCATTTCCTGGCTGGTTGAAGATTATAAAAATTGTCCCCATAATAAAGAAAAACGAGCTAATTCATAACCTAGACTCATATATATAAAGGGCGTAATCACGAAGAGACTAAACAACCTGGTGTCACAATACTGCCAGATAGGTCCTATGTCTACACCAAGGGCTGATCAATGTCTCAATGAAATTCTAAATCAAATGGACTCAAATATGTGATACTTTCTATCGACATCCAGTCTGCCTACGAACATGTGGCTGTAGACAAACTCACCAAAATTCTCGTAGAAATGGACATCCTCCTCGACATGGTCATATGGATCGAGAGTTTCCTCAACTCTAGAACCCTAAAATTAGGCGTCTCCCAAACTGTCGTAAACGATGGACTACATCGAGGCAGAGTCATCAGCCACACTCTCTTCAATTTATAAACCACCAGGCTTCACGAGGAAAGCAACACTGCGCTTCACACAGATCGCACGTGCTTTACACTTGACGATAAACCCCACTAAAGTATCCATAGTCCCAATCCACTATAGAGCTGGCCTGCCGGAGTCAGTTTCCATCATGAACATGAGAATACCGATAGCCTCTGAACTGAAATTCATAGGCAGGCTCTACACCTCCAACCTAAGACTGAGAGAACAACTCCTACATGTGTCGAAATATGCAACCCTACAAGTGAACATGCTAAAATTGCTTATCTCCTTATGCCCTCGCAAACGAACTGCCCCCGGACTACCGAGTAACCCTCCTCACAGCTACAGAAATTGGAGGAGCAATAGCACAAAAGTCAACAAACACTAATTTTCGAGATGATTAAACCCCAAAATTTGCAGCTACGCATTTGTATACAAATCTTTCCCAAACATTTTCCGAATGATTGGGACCATCACTCCAGTTACCCACCCGCACAAGACATGCTAAGTGAGGTCTCACATAGTATCAAACACCCTCACCCGCCACGGAGTAAACAAGAATAATGTCCCTGAGGAGCTCTTAAAGCAGATCTACCTCAATCTTACGACCGAGCACTCAAAAAATAGCTGATTCATCTCCCTCAAAGACTCACTTTCCCTAATTAAAGAAAAATTACAATCCGCCTGACACGACGAACTCTCGTCCAAAAGCCGTAATAAGGGTACCTTTTTTGCAAAACTTTTTTTTATATACTTTTTGGCGTTTTACCTCGTAAGGTTGAGCCTGGAGAGAAGGAACTCCAGCTCCCACTCAGTGGAGCCCACAGTTTCAACTCTGAAACCAACAGATGAAGAAGAAGAACCTTGATTGTTAAAATTTTTCTTGCATTTAGCACATAGTCAATTAACTACGTTTCGAGATATACATATCTTTGCGATTATTTTGCCTAGTCAATTATCTTTCGGTGAAATCAATTTTTATTTTTGTAATTCTTGGTGAAACTCGTATTACCTACGGTAGGCGTATAGCGTGAATTAAGAATTATACCTACTTTAGAGTAACTTGTAACAACTCTGAAGGTGACTTACAACATGTAGTTTAGGCATCAACCTTTAGTGATGGGTAAATTTTTTTCTTTTTGAAATTTTTGCATTAATAGTTCGATGTCCTAATCCTAACCTTGACAATACCTGCTTTTCTAGAGTACGTTAGATTCCTGTACCTATCCAATTCATCCAAATTTGTGGTACTTTACTTCGTTCGGTTGAGTGTACTAAATTTTTGAGATGGCTACCATGCGAAAACCACCCCCCACCGAAATTCCAATAAAGGCCAGTCCTGTGCACTATCTGCCAAGAGTAAACCTGTAGTTACCATTTGTGTACACATATTCCACAAGGCATGTCTACAGACATGGATAGGAAAGCAAGCAAACTGTCCCAACTGCAGAAGTGCTCTTACCCAACAGGACTTCGTTCCATATACTGGTGCGATTCCGAAGAAGTATCCGCCTCAGCAAATTCACGTACCTCCACCAATCCTTCCACAGCCTGGCCGCGAATCATTGTCTCCAGGATTCCGTTTAGTCCCAATGTCCCATGCCAGCTCAAAAAGGAACAGTCCGTCACCTGTACCTTCTGGGTAAGGTCTAGTAGGTCTAGCATTTGCAGGTGAAAAAGGAAGCGATCTCCAGTGCTATAAGAGTACAAACGGAGAAACAGTTAAAGCCAGGCGATCTGGTTGGTCATTTAAGTATCTTAAAACAGATATGCTTCGAGCAAGTGACGACAATATCTGATATAATCACACCCAGAGTGGATTTTGTAAGACCATTCCAAGTGGTTCTTGGAAACCGACAACAATGGCGCTCCACTAAACCGTCCTTCCAACAAGGATCGATGGTGTGGTATACAGACGGACAAAAACAAACAGTGGGGTCGGATTGGGTGTATACGGCCCCAGATCCCATATATCAAAGGCTCTAGGCTCTACCCCTACCGTATTCCAAGCCGAGGTACTGGCCATAGAAGAATGCGCCAATAGCTGCATTAAAAGAGCCATAAATGGCTCAACCATTAATATCCTCTCGGACATTCAAGCTGCCCTTAAGGCCTTAAAGTCCTACACTGTCAAGCCAGGGATAGTCTGGCAATGTCTACAAACCCCCAAAAATCTATCCAGGAGAAACAAACTTATCCTCATGTGGGTACCTGGACATGAGGGCCACAAAGGCAATGAAATTGCGGATGGTCTAGCCAAAAGAGGAGCGGAAACTAAGTTTGTCGGACCAGAGCCATTTTGTGGCACTTCAAAGTGTTACCTCAAAGCTACCCTAAATAACTGGGAGAATAAACAAAAATCCCTGTATTGGGAAAGGCTACAAGGACTTCGTCAGGCAAAAAAGTTTATTGACCTCTGGCGGAAAAACTAAAGAACTCCTACTCCTTAGAAGAACAGAGCTCAAAATGATCACTGAGCTCTTCTCAGGCCATTGCCCTTGAGGTATCACCTAAACAAGCTGGGTTTGGCTGAGACTGCATCCTGTCGCTTCTGTCAGGATGCTCACGTAACCTCGGAGCACTTGCTCTGCAACTGCGAAGCATTGGCCAAGCGGAGATTACTCCACCTTGAACATGCTTTTCCTCCACCAAGCCCAGAATGGTTCTAGACTTTATTAATAGTCTAAACCTATAAATGGAGCAAATTCAACTATGACTCACAATAGATCTTTCAGGTCGCAGTGATTGCGAGGCTAACCTATACACCCCTTCACAAATCTAAATCTAAATCTAAGGTCTAGTAGATACGGATGCGTTCATAGCTGGTCTCCGAGCTTAGCTCCAAGATTTGGCGGTTATTCATCAAGCAGACGCCTCTCGTCCACCACCACCACCTTTTGAAGAACACGTCATTTCACCCACACTTCACGAAACTCTCCAAAGACCCGCGTCAGAGACACTCGTTCTCAGCTGGTAAGCCGAGATATTCATTTCCACCCATGGGGACATTTACTACTAACTACGACTAATTCCTGGCACAGACGCACATGTGTTTAATGATGAATGTATAATTCTTGCCTTAAATTATACTAATAGTTAAATCTTTGCTTACATCTCCACTAATCCGATAAATAATACACCCTCCATTATACGAGTGAGATCCACGTCGTTCCTTCAATTCTATGACTGCCGAATTAACCACACTAGAAATGAGCGAATGCACAAAACTCAAGCTATTCTCTCAATCCTATAAACTTTGAAACTGATTTCTACCCATAGAATTATCACGATAAATGCTTCAAGTTGACTGATAACTTGTGTTACAGCCGTGTTAGGAAGATCATGCGGTCACTAAAATCTTCTGCAGTAGAAGCAATGTACTTACACTGCAGCTGCTTGTTTTGGATTAATATTATCATCAATATCGGTTTCTCAAGGCCAATTTAACAAATATGGTCTATTCATTTGAAATACGTAGAACTTCGTTCATGTACTGACAATTTCTACAAAAAAAAAGGTTTTTTTGCACTTGCATGAAAGCGAAATGATTCTGCAAAACCAATCTAATTAGCACTGTACACAACTTACAACATTAACCAATAATACCACTGATAGCACATCTACGTTGTTTTTGTTTCTTTTGTTGTCTCTTGGGCCCCACGTTGGCAAAGATAACCTAATAAGAAGATAAGAAGCAGCCGAACAAAATTGAAAATTTTTCGTGTTTTTTAGAATGAAACAAATAATGTCATATACTTTCGCCTTTTGCATGAGTGGGGGAAAAGAACTTGGCTATGCATTATTGTAGTGCGATTGAGACAACGAGTTAAAAACAAAAATCGAGAGAACGTAGGATTACCCGAACGACAAAATCTTATTAAATCCCTCAAAATCATACCAAACTATCCATAATAATGTACTTCGGGTCACACTACTTCATTTTATTTAAGAAAAAGATAAATTTTGCTTCGGTCAATGTGAAAGGAATAAAATTCTATTTTTCCCGAAAATATCAGAGAATCCAGCAAGAGTTTCTCCCGCATAATCTCTTCAGAGCAAAGCGACTGTAAACAGAAGCACCTGCTGTTCAAATATGATAGGATTACAGCAACAACATGCGACCAAACTTTGTCAAAATTTCGGAAAAATCTGTTTTCACAAAAGCGCGGGAACATTTTATAAGAGTAACATCTGAAAACTCCGCCCCTTCTCATTTATTTACGAAAATGAATCATTTGCCATTCTGGTTCGTTGCATGTTATCTGGGCTTTCACATTTTTTATCTTTATTCATAAATGTTTTAAAGAGAGTTCGAGTTTTTTGTTACTTTTTCTTCTTCTCCCTTTCCTTTTCTAGCCGTATGCATTTTAAATGTAAAACAGTGGGAAATCTCGTCTGCTTTTTAACTTATTATTAAGTTAACTTTTACGTTGAGCGCCGGAATATCACGCTTAACTTTTGCGTGAAGGGTGCTAGGCCAGTGGAGAAGGTCGTAGGTTAAATAATTTTTTTTATGGAAACAGAGTCCTGTTTCTTTGGGCGTCGCGTGGTTTTTTTTCCCTCCCTTTAAAGTAAACCGATATACCACGAAACTCTCAATCTTTCCTTTTCCAAATTAAATCGCAAATTCCTTTAAATTCTTAAAATTTATTAGACACATATCTACATATATACACTGCTGAGCATAACTATAGACGCACCTATATTTTAACGGATACACTACTCTCGAGAAAGAGAATAATGAATTATATTATATGATGTGTGAGAGAACTGAGAAACATTAACTTTCAACAGAAAATAACACAATTTATTTTTCCTTAAATACCGTTATATTTAATTTTTTGTTTTTCTAGTGGTGCATAACTATAGACGCAGTTCTTCAAAATATATGTATACGCTTTTGGACATATTCAAAGGTGGTAAGCCTACTCCCAGCTCATTTTACTTTTTCATTCCTTCTTTTTGACTTTACTTTTTTTTTGTTTCCTTATCTTTGGATTTTCTTTTTTCCTTCTTTTTTTCTTTTACTTTAATCAAAACTCTTCCACTTTACTTGCTTGAATCCTGCTGCTTGATCGACTGGAAAACAAGTCGTACCGCAAAAAAAAACAGAGGAAGTCGTGCATGGCATCTTTCGGACTTGGCCGAATATTAGTGGTGCTTGCCAATGCAATTTTCGGAACTCAGCTCCAAGACTTAGTGCATGAAGGGGTCATCCGAAGCATAGAATCGTTGCGAGGTGATATCGCAGACAGCGTACGACAGCAAGTCTTTTCTGTCGTCAACCAAGTGGATGTTTCTCGTCCACCACCACCTCTTGGTGACCCTATAGCATCATCTAGACAGTAGCAGCAGAGACCTTCGTCCAAAGCTAGCCAACCTAGACCACCTATTCCACTGATTCCGACACCCGCTTGGGCCCCGCAGGCACCAGCGTCCTTCGTCAATAATCCGATTGAACCACCTAACAGATCTAGTTCCACCAATCGAGCACAAGCCAGTCCTTGGCACAGGCGCTTAGGTAGTCCCATCAGACGGTGGAATATCTCCTATAGCGGAGAAGTTCTCGACTCTCCGTCGATGAATTCGTGTTTCGAGTTGACGCACTAACTTATTCTGCTCTGAAAGGAGACTTCGACCTGCTTGTCAGAAACATGAGTTCATTGTTATCCTGGACTGGTACTGGTCTCATATGAGATACAACTCCACACTTACATGGGAGTACATTAAGACATGGGGGTGGGAGTACCAAAAGATGACCTTAAAGTCAAAGTTCAACTGATGTCTACGAAGCAAAAATCAGAAGAATATTTCGCCATGTACCACCATGCGTGACCAGTTACAAAACCCCTTGGCAGATGTAGTGTTCCTTGAACGATGTTCCTTGAAATACTTAATATACAAACACAATAGCTCAATTGCGATCTCTCGTAGCTCAAATACAGGCTACACAGCAGCGAATTGCGACCGCGTGCAGCTGGAACACCTACCGAAGCTCAAGAGTTAGCGAGATCAATGATTATCAGGTAACGTGTCTTGACCTTTCTTTATCACTTGAGCACAATGAGGGAGCAACAGTCGCATCTGCTATTTCAGCGCTAAAAACAGCTATCTGTTGGAATTGTGACCAGCATGAACATTTTTATCAAGATTGTACCCAAGAACGACAAGGAAAACTTTGTTACGGATATGGGCGGAAAAACATCTTCAACCCTGATTACCGATATTGTTAGCAGAAAAACCAGCTCGGGAATTCCAACACCTTTTCTCTACCGAATCTGACATCCCGAATGGCAAACACTCCGACTACTCCACCTCACCCCTGATCAGGGAAGACAGTCAGCTCAACCCGCAGACCTCATCGAATAACCAATAGACTGCTGTCCGTTGATATCATTCAGTGACTCTGGTGATATTAATAATTCATTTGACAGTCCAACGAACTGTAGAGGCAGAGAACCTAATTGACTTCTCTGCAAATTTTCAAGCTCCCCTTTCCAACAGTAGGGAGCCCAAGACACTTTTCATAGGCACTTATTTAGAAGAATCCCTAATTTTCGCCGTTCCGTTAAAACTGATCATAACTACTACGGACGATGTTGCTGTGAAGGAAGCTCGGTCTCCTTCTTATTCAATATTAAGACGGCCACCAAGATCTGCGATGACGAGTGGGCGTCAGCCTGTCTTATATTCGTTGACACCGTATCACACGCGTCTACAAAATCACAATAAAGTCATTTTCTCCGTAGTGGCAGAACTGGTAGGAATTATGAATTATCTGTACCTATGTAAAAAGAAAAGACGATCAACTGTTTGGTGGCGTGAATATTGCCGACGAGTCAAATCTGAACGAAAGAAACTGGCCTACATTTCGGTGTCGATGCCAGATGACATTCGGCCCTATACAAAAGTAAAGCTGCTCGGGCAAACTGAGATTGGGTTGCTTGATAGTGGTGCCACTGACAGAATCCTAGGCCAAGAAACTCTAGAGAAGCTAACTGAAGCCGATGTGGAATGGAGGAGGTACCGCACTCAAGTAGAGGTGGCTAGTGGTGCCATGACGAATGGTCATGGTCATATGGACTTGGACGTCACTTTTCGTGGTGAGACCAAGAACGTGCGCCTCTACGTCGTTCCTGGGCTCACTCAAGGATTGTATATGGGCGTAGGCCTCTGGCGTCTATTTAGGTTGGCTCCAGATGTTCTACGTGTAATTTCGGAAGTGATGCCTCTGACACTGACCGCCATGTTCTTTCTGATCAGGAAAATCAACGTCTAGAAGCCACTAAATAGCTTTTCCCTTCCTTCGCCTCTTTGGGCTTACGAAAAAAAATCATCTTTGGTCACTCATAAGATTGAAACGAACGATGCTACTCCGGCAGTGCAGAGTTTGATGGATACCGAATTAGAGCGAATTAGCCGAATTGGGCATGAGAGAGGTGAGCCAGAGTCCTTGGAGCTCTAAAGTTGTTCTAGTGAGGAAGCCTGGAAAGGTTCAGCTTTGTTTTGACGCCACGAAAGTCAACTCCGTTACTAAGAAGGACGCCGCCTATCCGCTGCCACAGATAGACGCGCTTCTGAGTCGACTTCCTCCCGCAAACTACATTTCGAGCCTGGACCTGAAAGACGTTTTCTGGCAGATCCCACTAGACACTGATTCCAGGGAGAAGGCCGCTTTTACGGTACTTAGTCATCCTCTTTATCACTACATGTGATGTTATTCGGCCTATGCAACGCTGCACAAATTATGTGCCATCTTATGGACAAAGTGACCCCGTGGGATCGTCGTGAAAATGTTCTCGTCTATCTAGATAACTTGTTAGTTTTGTCACAAGACTTTGACACGCATTTGGTTTTACTAGCTCGCGTAGCGGATTGTTTGAAGCTGACCTCACAATCAATGTAGATAAGAGTAACTTCTGTATTACAGAGACCAAATACTTGGGTTTTATTGTTGGAAAAGGAGGAATAAGAGCTGACCCTGTTAAGATCTCAGTTGTTGACTACTAATCGTCGATTCATTCCGAACTATGCTGATCTAACTGTCTCCATCACTGACACACTGAAAAAACCCAGTCAGTTTCAATGGACCCCTGAAGCCCAGACGTCTCTGAAACAGTTAAAGCAGAAAATTACTTCCGCTCCGTTGTTAGTGAGTCCAGATTTCACCAAACCGTTTGTTATCCAGTGCGATGCGAGCCAACAAGGTATTGGTGGAGAGCTGTTACAACTAGACTATGATGGCCACGAGAAGCCGGTAGCCTATGTCTCGAAAAAGTTGAACTCGGTACAGAGAAATTATACAGTCACAGAGCAGAAATGCTTGGCAGCAATACTAAGTTTACAAAAGTTTCGACTCTCCATTGAACTTATGCCGTTCGAGATAATGACTGATCATGCGAGTTTGAAATGGCTGATGTCTCAAAAGGACCTCAGCGGTAGACTTGCTCAGTGCAGTTTGAACACAGAAAAGGGAGCCTGAACGTCGTCCCTGATGCTCTTTCACGGATTCACTGTGATAGTTTCACACCATTTGAAGATCCCGGTCTTGAAGTTGAACTTAGTTCTCCATATATCAACTCGTTGGAATATGAGGAGCTGAGACAGAAAGTTAAACCAGCTTCCAACAAATTACCAGATCTCTGTGTCAGGGATGACTTCGTTTATATTCGGACAGTTCCGAGAACATACGATCCTATTCAGGAAAAAGAGATTTGGAAGGTTTAGATTCCACGAGGGCTTGTCTCCGACGTCTTTTTAAGGGTGCATGATCCGCCGCTAGCATCGCACGGAGGTATAGGAAAAAGACTGGAACGCTTAAGACGACATTTGTACTGGCCACGAATGACAGTGTATGTCAGAAACTACGCAGGGGCCTGTAACGTGTGTATGGAGATCAAAGCTCCATTCATTCATTGTCGATCGTTCATAGTGACAGCATCAAGTGAGCGATTATTCGAAATATTCAGTATTGCATTGCCGACGGCAAATTCATGCGTGAGTGCGCGTGTATTCGTTAATGTGCAAAGAATACAAACACATATAGCCAACTGGAGTGAACAGTGTATTGTGATGTGATATAGACACATACAGATAAACCAGATAAACCTTAAATGACAAGTGGTGTGATAGTGATAGAGACACATAAATCAAAAAGTGTGAGTAGAGCCTTGTGTAAACTTGAATAAATTTTGATGTACGACACAAAAACGCAAATCTCAAGGCCTTCTCAAATTAAATTAATTTGTACAAGTGCAGTGATAAAGGACACCTTGTTTCGTGAGCAATTATCTAAATAAACAAATACAATTATGAGTGAAAGTGGTAGTGTTAAGACCGGTTTCGAACACGAAAAAAATGCGCTTATGGCTGCTGTCGAAAGCAGTCTACAAAGATTGTACTCCAAGTACGAAATGAACCTCCCGGAATTTACCATCCACGAAGCAACCAGCATTATCAGCAACGGAGATGGTTCGCCACCGGGAGACAGTACAAAAATAGTCAGCGAAGTAGAAGACATGTCAACTGACGAAGGAGAGACATCATCCGCACCATCATCTTCTGAGGATGAAAGCGAGGAAAACGATGAGAAAAATTTCACCGTCATGGAAAATAAGAAACGGAGAGCTAAGAGGAGCCCAGTGACATCTCCTAAATCTACCGGAACACCAGCGAAGAGGAAGCCATCGGGGTCGAAACAGCAACCAAGCAGGGAAGAAAGCACTGGTGGATTTTATCAAATCCTTGGAAACCGGAAGGACTTTGAGATTCAGCCCAAAGCAACAGCGGCCCAAGTAGAAAAAGCGGTAAGGTGAGACCCCCACCAATTGTCTGCCATAATCTTAATGTCAGAGCATTCAATTGCGAACTTGATAAGCTTGAGACGAGGCCAAAGTTTTTTATCAAAACGTCAAGAGGCACCAAGTGCATCATTGAGCCGATCACCCAGGACGACCATAAGACGCTGTTCAAAATACTTAAGGATATCGGCGTACAGAGTTACACTTTCACGCCAAAATGTGACAAGAAAACGACACTTCTGCTGAAAGGTGTTAAGCACACATACCAAGCCGAGGATGTGAAGGCAGCATTAGAACAAAAACTGCGTGGATTCACCATAAACACAGTAACGCATTTTAAAACTCCCAGGACCAAGGAATCTAACTCCTTCGTAGTTAACTTTGGAGGAACTACGATGTGAAATTCATTATGGCCACAAATCGAATACTGAACCAAATTGTATATTGGGAAAAGTATCGCCCGTCGGGAGTCTCCCAGTGCAAGCGTTGCCAGGCTTTCGGCCACGTTGCAAGGAACTGTGCAGTAGATTATAGATGCGTAAAGCGTAAAAATGAACACAAACCAGGAGAGTGTGAGCGAAAAAAGCAGAAGGAAGGTGCCCCATACTGCATCAACTGTAAGGCGGAAGGACATCCTGCCAGCTATAGAGGTTGCCCCAAGTATAAGGAGGTCATACAACAACGCACTAAGAAGAACGAGGAACGTCGCCAACGTGAAAACTTCGTGAAGGAAGCCACAAGGAACTACGTGCAGCCAGGTAAATCTTTCGCTCAGGTTATTTCTAATAAAACTGCCAACAATATTTTCGTGAAACCCACAGCCTCCAAACCACAAGCAGCACCTAGGTTGGCCCCCAAGGCAGCTCCAAGAAAACACAGAGTGTCAGAAGTTGATGATTTCTGCACCAAAGAGGCCAAGTCTCTCTTTGGTTGCGACCTTTTCGCCCTTATGGGCAAAATCAATAATTTCCTTCCTAAATACAGGAAGCTCTCCTCCATCTCGGAAAAACAAGCAGCTTACCTTCAATTTGCATTTGGACTATGTCTAGGCAATTAAGTAAGCTGAAAATCATGTCACTTAACTGCAATTCGCTGGTAAAGCACAGCAAAAGAGCAGCACTAAATCTCTTCCTCATTGAGCATAAACCCACGTTTATGTTCCTCTCTGAAACTCTCCTCACTGAGAGACATAAGTTAGCTTTTGAGCACTACAACTTCGTCCGCCAGGACAAATCTGAGACCACCCTAGGTACTGCCCTTCTCATTAAGGAAAACCTTAAATTCGAAGAGGTGAAAATAAGTAACCTTTCCAATATGGAATACACTGCTGTCAAGTTAAAGCTTCGTGACAACGAGTCTCTTCTCTTAATCGCCCTATATAATAGATGCCACGCCACAGGAGCTGATATCCAGAATAACATGAACAGCATTGCTCGAATCTCGGACAATTTCACTCACACGGTGCTTGGTGGTGATTTCAACGCCAGGCACCCGTTGTGGAATGACTCTGTCGTAAGTCAGTCAGGCAAGGCAGTACATGACTGGCTACTCTTCAACGCCACCCATGATTTCGTCGTCGTCTCGCAGGATACTCCGACTTTCCCGCGATCTGGGTCAATTCTTGACTTCTATATCGTAACCTCTAATCTAATTAATCTACTACCACAATTCTCAAATTACGTCTGCACAGCGCATATGACTGAATCTGATCACTTGGCAGTTGAACTCTCAATTACCCCCAGCGCACCCTTAAATATTTTAACTTCTGACCCTCAAGCCTCAACTTCACTCAAAGACGTTGACTGGCAACAATTTCAAGACAGGCTCTCTCAATTCCTCGCAGGAAATCTCCCTGACTCGCAACGGAATCTCACGAACTTGGAAATTGACTTCCACATTGACTTCCTCAACAACGCCATTGAAGGAAATGTCGCCTTCTTTTCCAGTGTAGTGCCGAGCAAACACTACAAATACAAAAATCTCCCGCCTCAACTGCAAAAATTACACAAATATAGGCAGAAACTTCGAAAATTACTTAACCGTATTTTTCACCGAACCCTTAATAGTCACAATCCAGCCTAAAGAACTGTGTTATCACAAATTAATTGCTTGTCAACAATTATTGAGGAACAAACGAAAATGTTTCTCGATCAAGAGTTTAGGAAGAAACTGGCCTCCATTCAACCGGGCAACAGGAAAGCAAAACTCCCCAAAACCATTTTAAGCGGCTCGAACGCTTACAATCTTCCCCAAGAAAAATGCAACGCTTTCGCGAAATATTTCCAATCCACTTTCAAAAACAACTCATCTCTAAGCGATGCTAACTTTAGGAACACCGTAGACTCAACTGTTGATGATTTCACTGCCCAGTCAGTGGGATCCTCCACCACAATCTTTAATTCTACAAACACGTCCTTAAATCCGGATGATTTAAGCATCTTTTCAAATCCTGCTCACGTTTTCGCCCTAATCAGGACTATCAGAGGCAAAAAGTCCGCCGGCCCAGATAACATTTCCAACAAAGTTATCAAAAATTTCGCACCTGTCGCCATAGAATTTCTGACAATTATCTTCAATAATTGCCTCAATAATTCATACTTTCCGGATGTCTGGAAAACCGCGCGCATAGTTCCAATCCCCAAAAAAGGACGCTCGAAAAACCTTAACGAATTCCGGCCAATTTCTCTTCTGTCCAACCTGGGCAAACTTTTCGAAAAAATAGTCCGCCAACACATAGAAAATACCTGCCTCGACCTAAATATCAGGCAAGATACCCAATTCGGCTTCAAGCCCCAGCACTCCACTTTTCACGCTTTGCTCAAATTCCTCTCTGATTCTACAAACGCCCTCAACAAAAGGGAGCAGACAGTAGGCTGGTTCCTTGATGTAGAGAAAGCGTTTGACTCAGTCTGGACAAAGGGGCTAATATTCAAAATCATAAACCTCGAGTTCCCGCCTTATCTCACCCGGGTTATATATTGTAGTACATACATACTACCCTCATGCAAAAATCAGAAAAACCCAACATAAAGAAAAACCCAAGAGAAGCAATAAAAAATGACATCACTTAAACAGCAGTGAAAATATCTAAAATTACTTCACTTTAACAGCCGCGAAAAATATCCAAAAATTGCATCACTATAACACTTCCGCCAAAGCATTCAAAATCATAAACACAATATGTGCAATTCATTCTTACCTTCTTTTGCAGGCATCAATAAACATATATTACGTAATAAAAACATTTCCCTTCGTTGCATGAAGTAACACATTCTGTGACAATGGGTAGTATTTGCACATGGGTCAACAATTCTTGTAAACGATTTGTATTGCGATTGCATGATTGCTTTGACTGAAGCAATTCATAATTTTGTTAGGTATGTAGTAATAAAATTGTAACTTTAAAAATTATGTAGGTAAGTTAAGCAATTTAAGAATTTTTCCATACCTTACACATGGGGTCAATTATATAAAAAGCAGAACATTTCTCAAATAAAGGCATTCTTTCTCGAGACAGGAAAAGAAGTAGTTTTCTTTAACTAACTCACCTCGCGCTCTAAGTCGGCAGTACAAGTTATACTTGAACGCCTATAATTACTCCGGTAACCATAGCTGGCCATTGGCTTAGCTTCCGGAAAGTTTTCAGCTGCGGAATAGAAGACATCTCTGGACGAGAATTGCAGAATCTCTACATGATTAACTGGGACCTGGAGTTAATCATTACAATATAGCTTTCTGTCATCTCGGAATTTCTACATAGAAATTGAGAATGTCAAATCTCAGGCAACATCAGTCAGTGCTGGTGTCCCCCAAGGTTCGGTCCTCGGACCAACTCTCTTCAATCTTTTCACCTATGATCAGCCTGCCAATGATTCAAATTCCACCACACTACTTTATGCTGATGACTCCCTGACGTACGCCCACTCCATGTCATCCAATTTCGCTGCTACGAAAGTGGAGCGGCATGTCCTCAAACTTGACGAATTCTACAGAAAGTGGGGCATCAAAATAAACCTTAACAAATCTGAAATGATTTGCATCCTAAATCCCTCCACAAGGGGAACCTCGCCACACGTGCCAACAACATCGAAATCGAAGTCAATAACGAAAAGCTTCAACCTTCAAAGAACACCAAATACCTTGGTGTCTCGTTCAATAATTTGTTAAAATTCAACAATCACGCCAAGCTAACCATGAGGAAAGCCAACTATGCTTACTCCCTACTCAACCCTATTATCAGAAGGAGAAACGGCCTCCCGAAAGATACAAAGCTCATCCGCCCAATCATCTGCTATTGCTTCCCCATCTGGCACACCATTTCGCCATCCTATATGAAGCAAATCAGCGCCCTCGAAAGAAAGATCCTAAGGGCCCGTACAGGAGTGTACAGAAAACCTGACGGACACTACTTTCCCAACACCTTTTTGTATGACAGTGCAAACATCACTCCAATCGAGGACTATCTCCTTTCTCTCGCGGTCAAACAACTTGAGAAGATCTCTCAACATCCTAACCTCCTCATTAGCCAGCTTTCAACGCAACTTCAAGTTGAAAACTTCCACTACTTATCACCTCTTCACCTAATCAACTCGGAAACGAGAAACATTTACTACCTGGGCGAAAGATTTACTTTCTTCACTAGTACAGGAAGCCACCATCGTGGATAGTACACCATCCTGGCATCTCGACTTATCAACGCTGGACAATTCTGGACTTTCGAGATATTTCTCAGCATGTTGGAAGAAACGCCAGTCTTCAACTCACAACAAGTTAGAGAAATCTCTAACATTCCACAATCTCCCACTCCCATCCAACTTCCTTATTCCTCTAAATCCCAAAATTATTAAATAACAGACAAGAACACAGCTTGCCGTCGCGCAACAAACTGTTAATAATTCATCGACATCGTGAAATATAAAATTAATAGTTATTCGAACAATTAAAGTGTAAAGTGCATTAAAGACATAAGTGAAACCTAGGCCAAAATAAAAGCCTTTAAGTAAAAACTATTAAATATCCCGGGATATCGGTTCGGTTTAAAATTTCGACATAATTCGTTATAATTCGTAAATCGCGTGTGAAGTACACTTGACTTGACTTGACTTGATCAAAGCTCCAAATACCATCCAATAGGAGCCCGGTCTGTGACAGAACGACCATGGCAACGACTCTGGCAGACTGGCTTTTTAGGTTATCTGCCTGCAAGTGTACCTGTAACTTTCGATATCGAGACAGATATAGAACTTTGGCCAATGGGTGGCATGACTACGGGGATGTGCCTTTGAATCATCATATGCAGAGGAAATCTAACAAGTCTTCGTGGCTTTCGTAGAGCTAGCACAGCATCCATTTTATCAGGACTAGTGATCGTGAGTCGAGTCACACATTGGGTGCCCGCACAGATGAGGCCAATGTTTTAAGACCGGGTAGCTCAGTCGACCATTTCTCAGTGTCGTCTGGTCCACAGGTGGAACATACAGCCCTGCCCTGTTATGGTCCCAGAGTGCTGCATGAAGCAGTATATATATATATAAACAGCCGATAAACTTGGGAATTTATTTAATAACCGGGATTCGATAAATTCAAGACGCAGTCGTCAATCGGCAGGCATTCCTGTGGCAGAACCTTTTAGCTGAAATCAAAGAGGGGCATCGGGCAATGGATCAAGGTGAAACAGTAAATTAATTACGGATATTAACCTACATACCCATATGTGGAATTGATTTTAATAGAAAAATATATTAAGTAAGTTTTAAAAATTATCGAAAATTTAGAGGTTAGGGGCAGGTATAACGTGCTAAAACGAGCAGATCATTATGAATATCTATGGCAATAGAGTAAGCTCTTGAATATATCTCAACTGTTGAAATTGAGACTCCTATGCATCGAGTCAGGTCAGCATATCACATTACCTCCATGCATGAGACAAAGTCAAAATAATTAGATGAGTTTTTTTTATTATTTTAAATGAACTAATCAGATAATATTTCCCTCTATTTTAAATGCAATAATAAGATAATATCAAAAATTATATAACATAAAGATATTGCACAGCCCATGCCTGTGCTAAAGTTGACGAAGAAAATTGCGTTCGGGTTTTATTAGTAGAACCCAGATTCCCCTATTTAAAAAAATACCAACGCCACTGAACACTTTGTTCTCAGCTTTGCCAGCTCTTTGGAATTAATTTCCTTTCTCATATTTTTGCAAGTTCATATACCTATATACGCATGTGCGACAAGCTTTTGCATTCAGAGAAGTGTAGGTGCAAGAGCCATATATGCATATGAAGGGCAGAATGCAGATGGGTGGTGTGATGATTAGTATGTGTATATATACTTTCGTCTTTTGCACGAATGGGGGAAAGGAACTTGGCTATGGCTTGTAATTAATGAACAAGGAATTTCACCAGCTGGGAAAAATTTCAGAACACCTACAAACGTAACCGAAGTTCGACGATTTTTGGGCTTAACCGGATTTTTCCGGAAGTTCGTAAAGGATTACTCTTTCATATCCAAACCATTAACGAATGTACTACGCAAGACCGAAAAAAAAAAATTCTTGTGAGGCGAACAGCAGCAGCAAGCTCTTACGAAGCTAATAAAGAGTTGGTGTAGTCACCCGACCCTTGCTCTTAATGATTTTTCGGCACATCATAAGGTTTAAGCAGGATTTACATTATGATGACATCCAATTTTTACAGAAATTGTGAGGGAGATAGTTTATCGAAATTTAAATGCTGCGGAAGCAATCATCGCAATACCTCACACATACAGTCCCCTCTACTTTTTATGGCAAAACTCGCAAACTGTCTAATTGGAAATTCTCAAGTTTTTAATCGTTTTTGCGTAGATATTCAAAGACGGATCATGAAAAGAAGTATAATTTTACAAATTCTAAAATATTGCATGAAAGCACGAAGGAGTTCGAAACAAAGGATGAGATTATATCGAACAAATTTGTCGCAAAATATCAGAAGATGCTGTAATATTCAGTTCTACAATCAATATTTTGTACTATAACGAAATTTTTATTTATTATTTATTTCATATAGTAAACAAAAAGTTCAGTAACTAATTTGCTAATATGTAAACGTCAATCCACTTCATCCACTCAAGTGCTCACATGAAAATAATTCCACTCCACTACCGAACTAACGCCGGTGAAGATAATTCCAGTCCGGTTCGTGTTCACATGACGGATTATCTCAAAGGCGGAATAATTCTAGCAAATTATAAAGGAAAAGGACCACTGCAGTCAATCTGTGAACACACTACTCTCTGCTTGTGGACACAACACTACCTTAGAAATAACTTCAATATTTTCTATAAAGCAATATTTAATAACTTTCAATTTCGCAATATTTAATTACACACTCAAAACTTACTTTTGTTTATTTCGACAAAGAATCTTACTTGACAGATATGTATATGCCATAAAATTATAGTAACCAACAGCAATATGGCAACTCCAGTAGTCGAAATTGACAAATTAGGGTTGCCAATAACAATGTTTTAGTTTCAGTAACTATAAAAGCTCCCTATACTTGAGGTCTTTTTATGGTTCCGGACACGCACACAATGACAAATCGACGTCCGGAAAAAATTCAGGGACCTCAGAAATTCTTGATATTCTACGACAAGGATATTGGATTTTAGGCTGCCGAAACATGGTGCGAAAAACCATTCACGAGTGTATTTCATGCTTCCGTCAGCGGCAAACTTCTGTTCACCAGATGATGGGTGACGTACCTGCTCGACGAATTAATTATGCTCGATTATTCTCGCAGGTTGACATAGATTATGCTGATCCTTTAATACTCCGATTAAATCGTGGGAGAAATTCATGACATACCAAAGGATATACATATATACCTATTTGTTTGTTTCGCGACCAAGGCATTTTACTTAAAATCGGTAAGAGACCTTACTACGGATGCCTTCCTCGCAACTTTAAAACGCTTCATTGCACACAGAAGTAAATATGTTCATATCTACTCCGATAATGAAATGAACTTTAAAGGCGCTCAACGAAAATTGTCTGAAATGCATGCTCTGCGACAGTCCGAGTAACATAACAACATTGTGCAGTATTATCTTTCCGTGGATGGAATCATGTGGTCTTTCATTCGCCCTGCAGCTCCTTATTTCGGAGGACTATGAGAAGCTGCTGTCAAATCAGTTAAAATCCACATGAAGAGTCATTGGTAACAACGCTCTAACGTATAAAGAAATGTACATCGTTTTAACCCAGATCGAAGCTTTGCTTAACTCTAGGCTATTATGTCCAATTTCTGATCATGACTTAGGTATTCTAACTCCTGCTCATTATCTTATAGGTCAACCTTATACATCTCTTTCAGAACTTGTCAAACATACCGCAGTCATCACCAAAAAATTGGCCACTTTTGTAAAACATGATGCGAGGCTTCTGGAAAACATAGCAGCTTGAATATTTGACCTCTCTGCAGCAGCGAGCTAAATGGCGCACACCCGGCAAGGAAGTCAGTGTGGGTGATCTGATTGTACTGAAGGCACCAAACTTGCCTTCATCCAAATGGGCTCTGGGCACGCGTTGAGGAAATACATCCAGGTCCAGATGGTCTTTCCCGTGTTTTTACCATTCGGTCAACTAATGGCAGCTTCTTGCGCCCTTTTACCAAAATTATTCCTTTACCGATGAAGTAAACAAAGATATTCCAGCGGGCGCCGGGATGTTCGGAAATATTTTTCAGAATAAAAAACGTTTCTTATAATTTAACTGAAATATGTGTTTGTTGTATTAATTTCCTAAATATTTTATTGTATTAAATTGCTATTGTCGTTATCATTAACAAAAGTTCTAGTTGCAATCAATTATATTTCAAGTAATTGTTAAATAATCTCACGCGATCGACTATCGAGTGTTCTTTGCTGAGTACAATCTGTTATCAACTGACTGTGGTCGAGTGAGGTTGAGAGGAAGATTTATCCAGTCAACAAAGTAATAATAAAGCGATGATTATAAACCAAAAGTTTAATATTATATTCGTTTACAACAGATTACATTAACATATTATGTTAGTGCACTGATATCTATTATCCAGTAGCTGTCAGTGGAACAAAGTGTGCCATGGGGGAGGAATTAGGAATTGGGCCAAGGCGAGATGCCGGAAAAGGCGACAGCCGGCCATTTTGGTCGGAAAAGATTCATTAAATATAAAGTGATAACAGGTGGCGGTGGACGTGGGGGAAAAAAAATTGGAAAAGCAGAACGAAGGTAGACACGGATAATGGTAACCGAAAATCAGAAAGTGAAAAAACCAAAGTGAAAAGGGTTAAGGAAATGGCGACCAAAAAAAATAAAGGGTGCGAAAGCTAACCATCTTGTTGAGACTCGGCCCATTAGTTGAACGGTTCCCTTGAAAAATCTTCCAGAAAGTTCATCGAAGTATCTAGGGAGTTGGCACATTAAAGAAACAACGTCGTCAATCTCTTCCATCGAAGCACACCTATTTGGCAAAATGGAATATTTTTGTCAACAATTTTTATCATATTATAGACATTATAGAATCTTAATTCATAACATAAATTTGAAAGATGAGATAGGAACAATGATTTTTGATGTAAACTATATTTGTGTGAGAGACAATTAAATCCTTCCAGCCAACACTGACAAAATCGCTGACCTACGAATTTACACGTATATAATTATTGCAGATTTTAGTCACAATTAGCGACATAAGCTTATGGAATTTGAACTATATTTTTTTTTAATCATTTTTATGAAATAACGGTTAAATCCGTTCAGCCAATTTGCATGTGCGCCGACATTGAAAATTTTTATATATTATACTATATATACGATTATTTTCATGATTATTTAGTCATAAGATCAATATATATATATATATATATATATATGTCGACGTGCTTAGGTGGTCAGCCACAGAGGCACACTTGTCGAAGTTTAGTCGCAAGTTTTTATTAAAAATATTTTAATCAACAAATTTACAAATGAATTCTCTTAAAGTAAATTTGAGTGACATGTATGTTCGATACGTTTATATTGCATAATTTAGTCCTATAGACAAGTATATAAGTATCCACGAGTGTATTAGTACCGATGTTAAAAAATAGCCTTACCATAATCACCCAACGGGAACGAAACATAATGATAGCGGTTGGTCTCTCTTCCTCTAAACAATATCGCTCCAGAAGGCATTCTGGAGATTTTACAATTCCTAATCCGGAAATCGGGTGTAAATATTTGTCGTAAATTTGCCTTGGCTTGTATAAACACGAAGCCCCCTTGGGTTGGCCGTATTGGATTGCCAATAGTAGTTGTAAGCGTTAAATTGTTATACTACGGGGGTGGATTTAAGAAAAAAAAGAACTGAAAATATTTTTATGAACGAAAACTTTACTAAGTTCTTATACTATGGGGGTGAATTTAAGAAAAAAAAGACAGAAAATATTTTTTATAACCGAGAACTTTACTAAGTTATTATACTACGGGGTGAATTTAAGAAAACAAAAAGGGAGAAGATATTACCCGTGAAAGTTACTATGGTATTTGACGTGAATAAGAAAAAAATATACAAGAAAGCAAATCACTCTAGAATGAAATTGTAAGTCTTTCCCTCTCCTGTTCGGGTTCTTTTAGTTCTAAAGGTAACACAAAGAGGAATCAACAGAGCATGTGTCAGCGATGCCATAGGAGGGTGGGGTACAACCATCGAGGATTACTACCATCTAGTCCTCATCAGTCATCACAGGTAAAGCGAGGCAAGGTCCCTTCAGCACATGTGTGGGCTGTATACTTCTTCCAGATTTCCTTAGGTACGAGTTTTCTTTGTTCATGGCAATGATAGCTCGGGATTTTTGCTTTATCCACCCCACATTCTCCGTCCGTAGCTGAGGCTAACTAGCGTGTCGAACCTCGTGAAAAAGCTATTATGGAGTGAGCTATCAGCTTCGGCTGACAGAGAGGATTTAACGTCCATCCACTTCTCACTGACATATGTTCCGTAGCATAGTCAAAAATTGGTATAAAGCCTCCCGAAGTATATGTCATTGGTGGCATTGTCCAATATAATAATGTTGTCTTGAAGCTATTGAGACATTTTGAGATATATAGCTGAGTATAGATACATATTTATTGACTCCTAAATTGCAACAAGGATTTTTAGAAAGCCAGTTTTCTTTGTTGCGATCAATGGGTGGATTTATCAGATATCATCCATCAGCAATCACATAAAATATATCATATCCAAGAAATACGTGAGATGTGAATTAATATTAGAATCGTCAAATTATTTACTGTGTGATGATTCTGCTAGGAGTCAACATGGAAAAAAAACCTCTTAGGTTAGCTTAGGTAAGAGGGGTGTCGCTATAAGCATCTAGCCTGCCTGACTTACATAGACCGCCAGTGGGTCCATTGAGCTTCTTGTCCTCATGGGATAACCTAAAAATTTGTCCTAGATCCATCCTGCTTCTCTCAGGATGCATCTGAACTCTTTATTTTGTAGCTCCCCCACACTTGACAGGAAGTAGCTACTCAGTAGCCTACCTCTTTTGTTCATCAGAGCGGAGTACGTGCTGGACAGATTCGAATACCTTCGAGTCGTTACAGCTCCCGCAGAAATTGTTCGCCGCTATACCCAGCCTTCTAGCATGGTCTCCTAATGCTCAATGACCGGTAATGACCCCTACAAAATTCTATATATTCTGCTGCCATTAAGCAGTTCTGTTGTCCTGTCATATGCAGGCAATAATTGCCTCGCAATACGGCAGCTTTTCCTGTTGATCCACCGTAGACTTGCCGTTTGATAGCCGTCCTTGATGATCTCCTCTTTTAGATATCTGTTCGGAATCCGCACATAAGCTACTGCTGCGGAGCTATCCATTTCAGAGCCCTTTTTGGCCAACCCATCGCAGTCTCCTGCCTGGAATATCCCTGTGGTCAGGTACCCAGCATAGGCTCAAATTGTGCCGTGCTGTCAGTTCTTCAAGGCCAGTCTTGTATAACTGCACCAATTTTGATTTAACCAGGATAAGCTTCGACTTCGAGGGGTTTACCCTCAATCCACTATTATTGGCAAAGCTATCCAGCTTAAGCAGCGCATATTCGAGCCTTTCACTAATAGTAGAGAGAAATTTGTCAGTTACCAGAATGCATGTCATCCGCGTGGGCAACTGCCTTAAAGCCCTCTCTCTCTAACTTGATGAGGATTTCATCCATTACCAATAGCCACAGGAGTGGTGATAGCCCCCCCCCCCCTCCCCCACTGCGATGTATCTCTATAGACAGCTCTTCTACAATAGCATCACCTGAGCAGGAGCTAATCTTTCTGCTGAGAAGCATTGAGTTGATCCAGTCACATATCCACTCGCACCTTTCTCAGTCCATTATATATAACCTCCGTCTTCAGGTTATTGGAAGCCCCCCTAAATATTCAGGAAAGCTCCTAGAGTGTACTCTAGGGATTTCAGAATAACGGATACCACTGCATGTCGTAGCGACTCTACCGATTTTCCTTTTATATAGGGATACTCGCTACCGCTGCCGCCCTGCCATACAATTCTTATGTGTACCTCTATTAATCACTCCAAGACCTTAAGCATAAAGGAGAAGCGACTTAGGTCTAAAGTCCGTTGCCTCGTTGTGGACCCTTCTGCCTGCCTCAGGAACGATGATTACCCTGACCTCCTGTCAGGCCCTACGCAAGAACCCAAGCCTCCGGCAACTAAAACAAAATAAAATAAGTAAAAAACGAGTTTTCAAACAAAACTGAAGCCAAGCCGCATGAAAAAGTAGAAAATAAACTTTTCTTCACACACAGAGGTGGACTCAGATTTTTTGAATGGGACATTTCTCTTGAATATTCTTTCTCTTCATGAATCAAATCACTTATTACCTCTGATTGATCATACTGAAATATAACGATGATTGTCAGAGAATAAAATCTGAGTCCACCTCTGTGTGTAAAGAAAAGTTTATTTTCTACTTTCTCATGCGGCCTCAGTTTAGTTTGAAAACTCGTTTTTTACTTATTTTATTTTCTGCCTTTTTCACGTTAACTAAATTGTTATTACATGCTGAATGGAGATATTTTAAAATAATTTTTAAGTAATGTTTGGTGCCTATCCGAAAACAAAAATTTTTCGAGTATCAAATCGTTGAAGTACTGCAACGGTTTTCTGAAATTCAAATTATGTTTTAAACAGCGCTTTTTAGCTGTATTCCAACTTGATCCCATATAAAATGAATTTTCTCGATTTTCCATGTTTTCCACAGACTTTTCCTATTACTATGAAATTTTTTTAAAAATTTACATGAATTTTCCTCGATTTTTCATGCAAGTTTTCATGATTGTTGAAGAGAAAGTATTGATGCCAGTAGCACGGAAAAAAATGATTCCGCATAGCTTATAAAAGTTTTTTGTCGGAAAATTTTCCAGAAAAATTGGAAAATTCTGCATTTTTCCTGAAACAGATTTATCACTAATCATACCGATGAAAATTTGTCCGATGATTTTCCGGGTTTTCAACGGAGTTTTCCACAAAAGCAACTTTATGCAACTCATTTCGCTCTACAGCTTTGTCTTTGGTTGCAAAACGCTCAAACGCTTCCTTGGTCTGAAAAGCTTCGGAAAAGCGTTTTACATAAATTTTCCCCGATTTTTTCTGCAAGTTTTCACCATTGTCCGAGAGAAAGTAATGATGCCAGTTGATAGGGAACTTGTTCCTGCATAATTTAGAAAACTTTGTTACCGGAAAATTTTCCGGAAAAGTCGGAAAAATCCGGAAATTTTTTTCAGAAAAATCGGAAAACTCTGCATTTTTCCTGAAACGGATTTATCACTAATCAAATTTGTACCAAATTTCCAAATGATTTTTCCCGATTTTCCGGGTTTTCCATGGAAATTTCTGGTTCAAATTGCGAAAAGTGGGTCTACGAGAGTGTCGAAAATAATAAAAAAGAAATATATAAATAAATAGACAGACAAATTCGTGTACGAGTTAAAGGGAATGGCCTCAAAAAGAAGAGCTCTACTTCTGATTTTGAAATTGTTCGTACAAATATAACGCAAAACTTTCAGGGACGCAACAATGGTAATTATTTATGGATAGTGGAAACAAAATACATTCAGAGCTTTTTATATATAAATATGATTTCTTCAAACTCAATTAACTATTTCGCAGCATACATTGCATATAAGATGTCAGGCTAACTGCAATGTATATAGTAGATGTGTGAAATTAACAATCGATGAAAAATGTACAGTTTCTGGTAGTTATTTGATTAGTTTCAACTCATATGATACGAATTATCATTGAAGAATCGTTTTTTCCAAATTTGCGCGACGCAAATAGAAACTTTCAATTAAATATTCATAAACAAAGAAATCACGCTTTTTTAAAGTTTAAAATTTGCAAATGTGATGCCATCTACCACCTTCCACGATTGATATGGAAAACATGGACAACGCCAGACTCATTATTGCACTCATCTCTCTAATTAATTTGGAGCGCGTTTCAAAATATATGTAGCTGTTGTGATTTAGTTAAATTCGACTTTGTTTTGGAACGAAAGTGGTCATCGTATATCCATACATAGTTTCATTTGCTATATCTTGTGCTAAAACTTTTACACACTATTTAGCCTACTTTTAAGCCCTGGTCACACCGGGCTCGGCACGGCGCGACACGCTAGCACGCGGTAAGATAGCGTGTTCACACCGGGAGCGGCGGATTTTATCCAAATGTATTCTAGTTCCGGTGAAGAAGTTCTGTTATTATTAAAGAAAAACAGATAAAAGTGATGAGGTTTGATTACGAATACTTTAGAATACATTTAATGAATTGCGCGGACTTATTGCGAATGAATAAGAAATTTTTTCGCCAGCGGATGCGGCAAAATTGTGTTTTTGAGTAATCTCCAAAATCTCCGCGTGGCAACTCTTTTGTCGCGCCGCACCCAGTGTGACTTAAAGATTTAATTTTGCAAGAGCAATCGCGCAGCGGCAACCACAAAATGCCGCACCGTTCCCGGTGTGACAACCACTATATTCAAGTACTATTAGCATAAAAAACCTGAATTTTATAGCTAAACTAAAATTACATAGAAAATCGAAACAAAAATTTACATCTGATAACTTTGTGATATTTACATAGCAATAGTAGCTCTTGAGCATTGGCAGAAATAGCTGACAAAGTTAGTGTGAATTTTGAGATGAAAACGGGTACTATAAATAGTCAATTATATAATCCTTTTGGGATGGCAATAGTCAGCTATGGTCTTGAAGTGCACTCCTGTGCTCAGTTGGGCATTCATTAGCAATAAATTCGTTTGCAGAAATGTTGTAAATTAGGCTTATGTAGCTATTGAAAAAAAAAATTTTTTTTTGGCGTTAAGTATACTATTTCTATGAAACTTTTCTTTAAATAAATAAATTTGAGGAAGAGATTGTGTATACACCTTTTATTCCATTTTCAGTTTGTTAAATCGAAACTAAAAGAGAGCCAGTATTTTCGAGATTTTTGCTGGCGAAATATGAGAACGTATGAAATTATAGTTTACACATTGAAATGTAAACGCTGTTGGTTAAATGGCTTCTTGATAAAAATTGTAGATTTAAATTCGAGAATAAGCGAAATCGAGCAACTCCTTCGTAGAGAATTTGAGTATATAAGTATTAGATATATATAGCATTCTCAGATTTATTTAAACCGTTAATAAATGAGTTTAAACTTTGAGCAAATAAATTTAAACCTTGAACAAATGATTTTAAACCCTTAACAAATAAATTTAAACCTTAAACAAATGATTTTAAACCCTTAACAAATAAATTTAAACCTTGAACAAATGATTTTAAACCCTTAAGAAATATATTTACACCCTTAGCGAATGAGTTTCAACTGTTAACAAAAAGACTTAAACCTTCATCAAATATATTTAAACTCTTAACAAATTTATATTTAAAATATTTTATTTTAACTTAAGTAAGCATTTCATACAATTTTTTTTTCTCAAATTTTGAGTGCATATATTATCTGCAATACTTCTGACTTTTCAGTACACCGGTTGACCATCCACTGCCTCAGGAATAAGTAAACCAAATCCATTATATAGTTCAAACAGTCATTTAGTGTGATTTGTTGCAGGCTATCTTCACCTAAAACTGAACGTACATGTGCCTTCATTTTAGAAAACGATTTTTCGATAGGGCTTAGCATAGTCGAGTAAGGGGCAAAACTTTTAGTATCAAATTCGTCTAAAATAACATATCACGAACTTGTTGTATTTTGTGTATTCTTACATTATCCATAATTAAAAATGCGTCACTAAGCGATGGATTTGTTTCCAATTTTTCAACAAGTTCGTGCAGAAATTGAGAAAGCCTATCGGTCAATTCCTTGGTTACTTATCGCAGCAATAAGGACGTCGCTTCTGTCACGTTCTGCTGGAATTATAACTGAGTACGGGTGCCCTTTTTTGAGCGGGCTAGAGATTTTCTAAGATGAAGATTAAAACCACGAATGTAACACTAAAATTTTTGCCTCTTTACTCTACTCGGCTATGTTAAACCCTATCGAAAAATCATTTTCTTTCATTTTAGGTGACATGAGTAGAGAACATAATCGTCTCTCAGTGATAGAAGATAGCCTGCAACAAATCACACTAAATAACTGTAGCATTCTCAGATTTATTTAAACCGTTAACAAATGCGTTGAAACTTTAAGCAAATAAATTTAAACCTTGAACAAATGATTTTAAACCCTTAACAAATAAATTTAAACCTTAAACAAATGATTTTAAACCCTTAACAAATAAAATTAAACCTTGAACAAATGACTTTAAACCCTTAACAAATATATTAAATCCCTTAACGAATGAGTTTCAACTGTTAACAAAAATACTTAAACCTTTAGCAAATATATTTAAACTCTTAACAAATCTATATTTAAAATATTTTATTTCAACTTAAGTAAGTATTTAATACAATCTTTTTTCTCAAATTTTGGTTGCATATACATATAATCTGCAATACTTCTGACTTTTCAGTGCAACGGTTGACCATCCACTACCTTAGGAATAAGTAACACCAAATCCGTTGGAACAGTCATTAGGTGTGATTTGTTGCAGGCTATTTTCTATCACTAAAAGAAGATTATGTTCTCTACTCATGTCACCTAAAACTAAACGATTTTTCGATAGGGTTTCACACAGGCGAGTAGAGTAAGAAGGCAAAATGTTTAGTGTTACATTCATGGTTTTAATCTTCATCTTAGGATATCTCAAGCCCGCTCAAAAAGGGGCAACCGCACTCGAGTTATAAATAACTTATTGCTGCGATAAGTAACCAAGTAATTGCAATTTCTACTTGCAATTCCGATAGACTTTCTCTATTTCTGCGCGAACTTGTTGAATAATTGGAAACAAATCCATTGCTTAGTGACGCATTTTTAATTATGGATAATGTGAGAATACACAAAACACAACAAGTTCGTGGTGTGTTATCTCAGACAAATTTGACACTAAAAGTTTTGGCGAGTAAGAGCCTATGCTATGCCCTATCGAAAATCGTTTTCTAAAATGAAAGCACATGCACGTTCAGTTTTAGGTGACATGAGTAGAGAACATAATCTTCTTTCAGTGATCGAAGATAGCCTGCAGCAAATCACACCTAATGACTGTTCCAACTATATAACGGATTTGGTTTACTTACTCCTAATTAAGTGGATGGTCAACCGTTGTACTAAAAAGTCAGAAGTATTGCTGATTATAGCTGTGTTCTTTTGGTTCCATGCAGTGCACTGCAGAACACAGGATATTGCGAATAGAATTGACTTGTAGAGTGCATAGAAGTAGAATTTTTTTTTTGAAAGTATAGAGAGAATAATCAAGGTGCCATGACTTTAATTCTTACAAAACGTTAAACCTGCCAAATTTTGCCCCGAAGTTTATCAAGTTCTATTTTGACATTTTGCAAGGATTGAAGTCATGGCAATTTGATCATTTTCTCTATACTTTCAAAACCTTTGTACTTTTATGCATCCTACAAGTCAATTCAATTAGCAATCTCCTGTTTTCTGCAGTACACTTCACGGAACCAAAAGAACACAGCTTATATATGCACCCAAAATTTGAGAAAAGTATGAATTGCTCACTTAAGTTGAAATAAAATATTTTAAATATAAATTTGTTAAGAGTTTAAATATATTTGCTAAAGGTTTAGTTCTTGTTGTTAACAGTTTAAACTCATTCGTTAAGGGTTTACATATATTTGTTAAGGGTTTAAAATCATTTATTCAAGGTTTAAATTTATTTGTTAAGGGTTTAAAATCATTTGTTTAAGGTTTAAATTTATTTGTTAAGGGTTTAAAATCATTTGTTCAAGGTTTAAATTTATTTGCTCAAAGTTTAAACTCATTTGTTAATGGTTTAAATAAATCTGAGAATGCTATATATAGAAGCCGGTGAAGAGCGAGAGAAATCTACCAACGAACAGTCGATCGACCGAATTTAAATATGCTTAAATCTAATCCAAATTTGCCTGCGATAACTGAAAAATGATTAAATTGTGCCAGATTTTATTGCTGGAATATTGGTAAATACGTTATTGATTGCGTTTCCCCTTTAGTTAGCTCTATATTTCATATTTTAAACAGTACTGCATTGTCTACTTTCAATAATATTCAAACAGATGGACGGAAGATTGATCTTATAAGAGTTAGTCTTATAAGCAAGAGTTGTCTTATAAGTTAACACAAAAGCATTTTTTTCAACAACTATGAGACTGACGAAATAGCCAGTTTTCTTGTTACCCGTGACTCAATACCTACTAACCTAAAATTTTACATTTATAAACTTAGAAGATTAGGAAGGGTACGATGTTTTTTCGCAAATTTTGGGCCATATGATTATAAGACATTGATCAAAACCTTTAAACTTTTTTTTAGTCCTTGAAACGATAGCTCATTACAAAAAAACATTTTTAGGGGGCCAACACTATTTCGCATTGCATGCCATTTCATGTTTTATGTTTAGTTTAACATACTAATAATAACACCGACTAAGTGATAAAAGGCATGTATTGTTGATCGTTTATTTATTAAACATGTCACTACAGCGAGCTTGTGTTAAGCTGGTTCTGTTAGTTTATATTAACACATCCCCTTTAAAAAAAAATTATAATCTTTTAATACTGAAATATATGCGCGTCACGAAGACCTAACACTCCACCAAATTTCAAATTCCTACGTAACGTCGTTTTCGAGAAAACGTATGACAGACGGACGGACACAATAGTGATCTTAGAAGGATTCCGTTTTTCCCATCTGAGATACTGAACCGTCAAATTGGGCAAAAACGCTTAACCTTTTGTAGAATCGCCACACAAAATTTTCAGTTCGTCATGCACATTTGGATAATGGTTGGCTGACACAGAAAAACAAATTTTTGTTTCAGTAATCATATAATATGTAGGTACATGATAAAATATTCCAATTTCTTACGTATCCTAGGTAAACGGTCAGTCCCAGACATTCTTAATATACTAAAAAGATCTTGTTAACGGATAATGTATATTTACGATCATTCATTTAAGGTATAGGTGGTCTTAGGAAAATTATAACTTTTTGATAGTTTTAATTTCTTTAAGTTTTACTTTACTAGGACGACAAGCGTTCACCATTATGTAGGAATCTAATTTTCATTAATTATTACAATGAATTAAATGCATTAAACTTACTTGACCTGAGCTACCAAAGCAGCTTTCAACCATAGCTATTCTCCGAGCATTTGCTTCACTATTCACTGAAAAGAAGAAAAATTTTTTAAGAACAACATGGAATTACAAGTTTAAGTTTTACAGAATTTTAAATAATAATATTATTTCAGAGTATTTTTAACAAAATTCGCCAAATTGCGATGCGTATTCAGTGTCGTTTTCGGGCAATTCCTTTGTATAATTGCATTACAAAAATGCAGACTTTTCACCAAATATTTCTGTACTACCGTAGAAATAAGAAATGTCGATACTATTGAAAATGTACTATTGGAATTTCAAAAGTGGACCAAATTGGGTTGAACTTTCGTAGAGCTGTGATAGACAAATTCTGATTATGCACATAAGTATGTAGTATACTCAGTGTTAATTGCATTTGGAAATGAAAAGACACTGATTGTGATTGATTAAAAATTTTATTTGCAAGACTGTTGCTAGTAATTATTCTTCTGAACAACAGTTGCGACTAAATAATGATAAAATCTAACATCTAATGATATGGCATTAACACTGAGAAAACAATTCAAACCCCAACATGCTTAATTTACTGAAGAGTTTTTGGGAATATTCATCATGTTCTTATGCAGTGAAAATGGAAGTCAGCTAAGAAGAACGTCGTAAATTAATTGTTTCCACACATATTTAAAATCCGAATATGTCTCAAAGAGGCGTAGCTAAAAGTTGAAAATCCCCAAGACGACCATTCAAAATGTTCTCAGTAAGTTTCGGGAATCTTGAAGTGTCCAGACAAAGTTCAGGTCAGGAAGGAAATCAGGTTCGGTAGATCAAAAATTGGCCAAAGAAGTGGTAAGCAATATGGTTTCGAGATGTGTAGAAGACTTAACAGTGTGTAAAGTCACGCTAATCTCAAAGTCACTCGACAAGTAGTTGTAGGAGATTTTCTTTGTAACGTTGTAAAGAATGTAGGTCCGAGTGAGTGATTTAGTCATAGTCATAGTCGGAGTCATTCTTGCGCATTTAAAATATATTGTCCTTAATATGTATTCCTAACTTCACAGTTAAGATTTATGTTAAATTGAACACTCAGGCTTTTTATTTTGGCCTTGATTTCACAATTGTCCAGTTTTTGTCTTCATTTAATACACTTATTGATTAAAAAAATAGGAAGCTTTACGTTAGATATGTCTTTGTTGGTTAATACAGCTTCGCGTGCGACACCAATCTGTTACCGTGGCGGTTGACGATTATGTTATTTAGGGGGGTGAGACGGGAAAATTGGGATGGGTATGGTTCAAGGAGAATTAGGATCTCTGGAGCTTGGACCAGGTATCATTGTGGGTGTCTTCCTTCTCTAGGCAGTTCCTATGTGGGGCATCCTGCAATGATGACGGTGGCTAGGTGGAGTGATTTATTCATGTGCTTAATCATTTATATACAAAAAATTATTCTTAAATCTATCATCATAAACGTACATATTGCTTAAACAGCAACGTAAGATTTTTGAGCCATGGGACAAATATGACATTAATAAAATTTAAAGAACAGCTGCTGATGCAGCGTAAATAAGTTTTATTGTTTGTGTCATGACTCAATTCATTACGGAACAATGGGAAGATGTGAATTATAAAATAAGCGTGTAGTAAGCACTTCCGCGTGAGGAAATCAGTTCTACGTTTACGCATAGGTGCAGTGTTTACATTTTGCTTCTTTCCATTCGGATCACCCATTACATGACATAGTTTACTTATTTTCAATTGCTGAATGTTGTTCGTGGCAATAAAACATTTTCACTGCGTCATTGCTTTCTCAAAATGATATGACCTACAAGAGCTCACTGCTTGGCAACAAACAACGGGAGATAAGATATAGGAGATAACAGTGCCGTAAGACATTAGCGTAACTAATCGTACGCAATAAGGCATCCAACCAAATTTGGGATAAATTTGAAAGAGTGGATAGGTATTAAGCATGGTTCAGAATTATCTCATGCGTAATGTATCTCTAATCATGCATCATTAAAGCATGTAAAGGCATATAAATCATATCATATCAATCATCATATCATATAAATCACATCTCCCTAATAAAAAGAAGAAACCGAGAGTCGAACAAACTTGCATAAGATTGTAAATCATTTCATTCAAAACGTAAAAACTCGGAGTTCAATTAACAAAAATGAAAACATAATTTACATTTAACAAACATACAAATGTATATAATCATTTTATAAGTCATTCATATTATGGTAAACGTTAAGCTTATCAGATTACCGGGTGAGCAGCACGTTGAAATACATATGTATGTACAGTGCACTACATTGCTCAACAACAAACAAGAGCATGCAAGACATGCAGTTCACATGAGGTCACCGTTTTTTTGCTATTACACATAGGGTAAGATAGAAATAATATTGATTGGAAGTAGTATAGGAAATTAAATGGAAATTGATTATTTAGCTAAATTTATTGATTATAAATAAGGTAGCACTGAGAAAGAAATTAAGTATAAAGAAGTAACTGTCGAGAGGAGTAGACATAATTCTTTCTTTCATTATAAACACAGAGGCAAATAGCCAGGTGTTTACCCCCGAAGATATAGAAGCAACTTAGCCAGATATCTTGTATAGTAGAATACCGAGGCAAGTATGCGCTGAAAAGATATAGAGGCAATCCGAAGAAATATCTAGTGTGGATTGAGGCACTCAACCAGATCCGTAAGTAATTGTGGCTCTTTAGCGTTTTACGAATATTGCGGCGACACATCATTTATTCGATAAAAGTAATTGTCAATTTCATCATGAACAGATTCGTGGACTTCAGAATATCCGCCCATAAGTTGGCAACAAATATAACACATGCATACATGAAGGAGTACTATGAAGGAATCAGACAAGGTAAATAACGGAAACAAGGACGATTCAAAGCTATCCTTTTGTGGATGCGGTGCAGCTGGATTTTTTCACAACGACTGCCCTACATGCAAAAAAAAAAGCACCCACGCATGGATAGTGTATAATTGCGCTTCTATTGGTCGGGAGCTTTCACAATAACACTAAATAGTTTTATAATGTGCTCAAGCCCGAAAAACTGAGTTCATGGTTTTATAGAAGTTTTAGAACTAGTTTGTTTTATTCGAGCTCTGGAAAACTAAATTTTTGTTTTAACATCGGACATTTGTTATAAAAATGATAGCTGCGAATGCCGTAATTTTGCAGAAACATAATCTGTATATTTGGCGGATTTATGAATTTTATGCTTAAAAAGAAACTAACAGTTTATTCTGAACATTTTAGAGCACTTTTAAAGTAAAATATCAAAATATTGTAATATGCATTAACGGACATTTAAATTATACAACACCAAATTTACAATTTATTGCAATAATACAATGATTTGTCATAAATTAAAATTACACAAGACAAGAATTACATTTATACAAATTACAATCACATAAACTGAAATTGAACAATAAAATAAATAACCAAAGCAATTGACACACATTTACATCAATAAGAAAACAACCCAAAATCCAATGAAATAATTACCGACCTACATCAAAGTGTTTCATGTTTCTTGTGTATAAATAAGCTAAGCAGGATCATTAAACAAGCACAATTTCCTTTAACCGACACAACTATTAGTATTTTCTTTAAAGTTCAGCTGTTTAGCTGCTCCGTTTCTGTTAATTGGATTCAGAGCTTTAATAGCTGCTCCTATCATAAAGAGTTAATGCCTTCGGGCTGTTTTTCTACAAGCCCCTTTGTTATAAAGAATTAATGCCTTTGAGCTGCTCTGAAAATAACAGTAGACCCTAAATATACTGGATCATCGAACCACCAAGTGGAGCAGGCATGGCCAACCCACGGCCCGCATGTGACCCAATTGAACACTTTTTTCCGGCTCAACTGAAGTTTTCAGTTTTCTGTATTTTGAATGTTTGCTTTTTACTCCCCTTGTGGCGATCGCGTATATAAAGTAACAGCGCGAAGCTCTCTCTAGAGTGTTTTTACACTTCGACACCAACATTGACAGGATCTTAACTGCTAAGGGTAAATTACTTCCGTTAGTCCCAAAAGCCTTACTACTTCTGCTGAATATCTGTATGTTGAGAAGAGAATACATTTTGGATCAGTGAAAACCAGACGGGTTTCCATGCAGCCTGGACTATCCAGAAAATTGGACGTATATGTTTCCCAAATATTTATGGGAAACTGAACAATAATCAGGATCAAAGCGTATTTTTACTTCTTAAGATCTTAAAAAATTTAATACTTTCTATGCTTTATTTTAATCACGACAAGTCCTCATACACAAATTGTATAGTGAGTGCAGTATTTTCTTTTGTCTTTACAATATCTTTCAAAGGTTTATATGTTCAACTTTCTGAATTTCATTCTAACGCTTTCACTAATTAGTAAAATTTTGTGTACCTTTCCGAATTTGTATATTATATTTTATAAATTCCCTTGAATTATGTTATTTTGCTTTTATGTACATGTATATTTTGTTATTGAATTAAATTTAATTGTTTTTATTGTACATACCTACTCACTTATATTTAATTTTATTAGAATGGAAATAGGCAGTTGTTGTCAAGATAATTAATTCAATTAAAAGCAATTCATTCGTCAATTTCAAGAATATCTTAGCGAACTCGAATCTGAATTTTTTGTACGAAAATTCGATGGCCAAGCCGTGAAAACTGATTATTAAAATTTTGGAAAGACAAGAACTTTGAACTTTTATTAAAAAAAAGTGGCAACAATATAATTGAATTTTACGATGATCAATGGCTTCTAGATTTATGTTTGCTAACGGATATAACAATGAAATTAAATGAATTAAATCAAAAGCTAAAAGGTTTCTTCGTAACAAAACTCAAGCTTTATGAAAACTAATTACGGTAATGACCGTAAAGATTTTTTAAAATATTCTAAGTCACAAAATTAATCAAACATTTCGATACCACATTCTTACACATATATGCAAAAGTCTGAGGAAATATATCAAAATATTCTTAACTCCACTTAATGTGGAATCAGCGCTTACATATTTGCAAATGGAGCTAATAGAATTGCAATCAAGCGTAGAGTTAAGGTTCATGCTCTAAGGGAATAAATTGGATTATCATCAGAAATATATCCTCGAAGATTAATTTCCAAAATTAAAACAACTGGCAATATACATTACAGCAGCATTTGGAATAACGTACCGCTGGGAATCGCTCTTTTCAAAATTAAATGCAGTAAAAACGAAGTGCCGTAGCAGGTTGCTCAATCAAAACACGACCAATCAACTGCGATGAGCGTCGGCTAAATTACCAGTTGCTATGAAAAAGATATCAAACAATATACAAAAACAAGTGTCATATAGTAACTACAAGGTAATAAAATATTTTGAATAAGTTCTTCGTTTTATTTTTTTTATATGTGTAGCCCACCTAAGCTCAGTAATATTTTTTTTTTTTACCTAACGATTTGGGTTGGGCCCCTAATCTAGATGATTATCATAAATAACAATAACCCATATTGTACCGGAACTTATAACAGAGTTATAAATTTTGACAAATTCACAGGCGCGTTGTAATATTCGCGCTATATACTCGTTCATGTATAGGATGATATCGCATACCATGAGAATTATTTTTATACATATTTTAGAATCACATTAAAAGAGCCACGTCTAACAGATATTCAAACCTCTGAAATATATGAATATATGTATAAATTCGGAGAACATTTACACAGCAATAATAAATCAGTCTTATAAGCGCTACTAGAGTGTTTATGCAACACGCTTTACAAAAAAAATTGTTTTATAAGATGTTTTATATGTGCTCCTAAACTTCGAGGGACTTATGTATTGTATATAGGTTACCTTAATGTGGGCAATATGGCTTTATACAGGATTTACAGAAACTGGAAACAGTTTCAATACTAACATTATAAAACATAACGTTTTTTTAAAATCTTGCAACCCTTATAAAAATTGGTCGTTGGGATGTTTGGCTGGCTGATCACTCTGACTTGGCTTCGAACCAGATATTCCCAAACCAAGGTGGAACAGCATATGCAGAGGGCGCATGGCTAACGGGGAGCTTAGTCGTTAGTATATTAACTTCAGAGAACAGGCGACCTCCGGTTTCAAATTAACCTACCCAAGCCAAGATGGAACAGCATACGCCGAAGGCTACGTGGCTAAGGGAGCTTAGTCCTTAGTACACGAACACCGGATATCAGGCGAACTCCGGTTTTAATTAGTCAGTCAACGCAACTCGTGAGAACTACATGGAAAATTTACGTTTTAAATAGAGTGGCACCCCTTTAAATCTGCCAAAGGACGTTAACTGAGAGAATTGCCTAGGAAATTATAGGCAAACCAGGAGTACGCAGATAATTCGAACTTAGAGGCTAAACGGGACATAATAAGCAAGGAGACAATGGACCGAACCATTCAATTGTGATTTTACGATCAAGCTTCGTTTTCAAAAAACCATATCTTGATAACGGAGCAACCGATTTTTCTGATTCAAATACCAAATGACGCCTAATGTTATAATATAATATAATTGTTATAAAAAAATATATCAGTACCGAATGAACAATTTTTTTTGTCAATAATAGTATTTTTTCAAAGAAATAGTATTATTCACTAGAGAAGACTTCTAGCACTTTCTTTTTTCTATTTTTATTTTCAAGGTAGAAACCATATCTATCATAATGCAAAAAATTGCGAAGGCGTTCGGCTTCGTTTTTGAGATATGAATTTTTAAAGTCACCGTATACCCAAAGTAACCTTTATGGGAGCACTGCACTGAGGCGAATATATTGTTTTTTTCCATAGAGGACCTCTAGCACTTTTTTATTTTTATTTTGAAGCTAGAAGCTTTATCTTTTCCTGTACAAAAAATTGCGATGGTGCTTGGCTTCGTTTTTGAGATATGAATTTTTAAAGTTACCTTATACCTAAAGGAACTGCACTGAGGGGAATATATTGTTTTTTTTTCTATAGAGGACTTCTAGCACTATTTTTGTATTTTTATATTGCTGCAAAATGCTTTATCTTTCTATGTACAAAAAATTGCGATGGCGTTCAGCTTCGTTGTTGAGATATGAATTTTTAAAATCACAGTATAAGTAAAGTAACGCACTATGGGAGCACTGCATTGAGGAGAATATATATTGTTTTTTTTTTTACTGGGGATCTCTAGCATCTTTTTTTTTATTTTTATTTTGAAGCAAGAAGCTTTAACTATCTATGTGCAAAAAAATTCGATGCTGTTCGGTTGAGATATGAATTTATAAATTCACGGTATATTCACACGGTATATTTGTTGACTTATCTGTGTAGTCTATCTATATGTCTTTTTACCTAGCTGTAAGTTATTTATGCCTTTCTATCTCTTCCATAAACTACATTTGTGTGCATTGTTTTAACACATGTCATTTTGGGTTTGGATTGTTTTTCGATTTACGGATCAGAAGAGAATACATTTCCCTTAAATTCTCCCTTGAAGGTTCATGTAATAAAAAATTGTTCTTTGTAATATCATTAGCAGATCAAGTTTTAATCCCTACAGATTTAAATGTACTTAGCCTATAGGTCTTTAGTAATTCAGTAATTCGCAGTTTGTATGATTTTCCCAAACGAGTAAGATGTGAAATAAATAAGTAAAGCGATCGAAAAACCTATTCATAACAGTTTAGTTTATCGTTTATCTCATTTAAAAAAAACTAAAGATCTACGCGTGTGGTTAAAAAAAGGCACAATGAAGTGGAAGTGTAGTGCTTGCGAACGATACAAAAAAAACAGTGATACATTTCGGATTGTTAACGCAAATTTAGTAAATCGTGCGAAAATTCGGAATATGGTGTAGGTAAAAAAGTGTGTAGTATTTGCTACCCTTAAAGTAACCAAAAAGCAATCTATGATGCCATACAGCCAGCCAATTCTTCAGGAAGTTGCAGGGCCATCCAACCGGCAAGGGAGGGCTATAAGCTTGCACGATCTTGACGTTGATTTGCTTCGCTCTTCAAATGTAGGCTCTACAAACAAGTCCACTGGAAATTCCGGGGGATTTACTCAGCCTGACTTAGAATCGCTCAACAGAACTTTAGTTTCAATGGAAAGCTCTCCAGTGGCAAGAAAGAGATTTAAGAAAGGAAGCTACGCTGCAGCAAAGTGTACTTATGTATGCAAAAAAAAAAAATAAAGGACAAGATATTTAAAGTGTCTGAAAGTTTAACTGAGGAAGTCGAAGCAGTCAAAGACGGTGAAGAAATTATTCGGCAATTGAAGGAAAAATTTGCAAAGACGCAGACAAATGCCGAGAAGTACCAAATTCTCACATCTTTGCCACAAAGATGGGCCGTCCGTAAGATCAAATATGAATTCGACATAAGTCATTATGTGGCACACAGAGCAAAGAGTTTGCAAATTGAAAAAGGTATCATGTCTTCACCAAATCCAAAAATTGGCAGTAAGTTTCTTATGGAAGAAGTCAAAAGCGTTGTGACCGAGTTTTATGAAGATGATGAAATAAGTCGTGTATGCCCGGGAAAGCGAGATTATGAAATAGTTTCGACTGAAGGTGTTAAGGTAAAAAACAACAACGTAGATTAGTGCTGGTAAATTTCAGGGAGTCTTATCAATTTTTTAAGGACAAATATCCCGACAGAATAATTGGATTCTCTTCATTTGCCAGCCTTCGTCCTCTGCAGTGTGTTTTAGCAAATTCAAGTGGGACTCATTGTGTTTGCTTTGTATACACCAACAAAATATAAAACTGATGTTTGATGTTTTAAAAACAAATAAGCTAATTTCTGACGAAATTATGTCATACCCTAAACTTCTTCCAGCAATTTTGTGTGAAAATCCTAACGAACAGTGCTTTCTTACTACATGTAAAAATTGTCCAAGATATTGAAGACCTGACCTTGAAACAGTGGAATCAAACCGACAGGTGTACGTTTCAAACTATTGTGATGCAAAGTCTAGAATTTGTTGATTCATTCTGTGAAAAAATTTATAAGTTTGTACCGCAATCTTATATAGCGGATCAACAAACAAAATATTTCAAGCACAGAAAAAAAAAGGTGGGAGAAAATGAATGTGTTGTTATTTGTGATTTCTCAGAAAATTATTCTTTTGTCATTCAAGATGCTGTGCAAGGCTTTCACTGATCTAATATCATAAAGTAATAAAGGCTAAAGAGAAGACAAGATTAAATTTGCTTTGCGAACCAATATTTGAAAGCTCAATCTGCAAGTTTGGATGCAATCGTCAAAGCATTTCTTACAGAGCTTGCCTATTCTGTATTGAATTTACAGCCCACTGTACCAGCAGGCATCACATCAAGTCAAGGCATGATGTACTGAATGGAGTAAATGCAAACTACCAAATTTTACCATGGTAGAAATTAATACGCATATGAATGTGTTACTTTTGGAAGCTCATTTGATACAAAATATTATTGCTTCACGCGGATGAAAATTTTTTTGCGATGATGTACAACTGATATGGAGGTATTAGCTGCGTTTTTTATACTGTACTGGCCATTGGAAATTTTAATTAATTTCATTCTATAAAACGTCTATAGGTAACCATGATTTTTTTATGGGGGCAAATTATCAAATTGCATTTCAATTTTCACATAATTGGCTCTAATTCTAAAGTTTTAATTCTTCAAAAGTTGGCAATTTGATGATTTTTATCCATTTATAAATCCGTGTATCTCGTTTTATATGGGTCAAGAAAAAAGAACGCCGCATTGTAATCATAATAGTATTGCAAATTATATACAAGCAAATTTCTTAGACGGCGATTTTTTTTTCACAGTTGTATAATTTTCAAAGCGATTTAGTATTGTCGTATATTTCTATCTCCTTCTACAGTTTTTATCTTACAGACATAAAAATAATGAAATAGTTGACGAATAATTCTAACAGCTCGAAATGGTAACATTTTCGAAAATATAAACATATTGTGATCGTGTGATATTCAAATTGTCTATAGTATGAGCGGAGTAAGAGCTACCTAGAAATCAATTTATTATACTTTTTAGTTTGCTATTTTTGATTGATGAAGCTGAAAATTTCAGCAATATTATATTTTTTAAATCTCCATCGATTTACGTTCCAAAAATATTTTAAAAATTTTTTTAATTTTGTAAACTCATGGTTTTTATACCTTAGATGAAGTCTCATAGGGTATGCCAAGCTTGTCATTCCGTTTGTAATTAATTATTTAGATGTTTGAATGTCCGTCCGTCACCACAAGAACTTGAGAACACATTCATGGTATGTTTCAAATTAAATCATTTGCATTTGCATTTCCTATTACACCCTATGTGCTATCTGCAGCCGTTAAGGAGTTATTAAATCACAACCTGTTTCGCTCATACCGTAATTAGCCGATACTATTTTTAAATGACTCTTAACGACTACATAGGACAGGGGGCCATATCAACCGTTTCGGAGTTACTGGATGATTAAGAAAAAAAGCTGGTTTATCACAAAACAGTACAGGGCATACTGTCACAGTTAAGATTTCATTATGTGCACAACTTCATAGTCTTTCTAACCACTGCTAAACCAGCCCCATACCCCGTCCTCTGAGAAGTTATGGTGCTCTAAAATAAAATTTTCGGATTTTCTTACCTTTTTTTTTTTTACTTTGACCTCTATATTTTTAGAAAAACGTCGTTTTTTTTATAAAAACTGTAAGCTGTAGACTCTGCTCTTTACTTTGACCTATTACACCCTATGTGCTATCTGCAGCCGTTAAAGAGTCAGTAGTTCTTAGCCAATTCCCAAAGAAGAATTAAAACTTTAGAATTAGAACCGAATATTTTAGATCTATTTTGGCATTTTGTGAAAATTGAAATGCAATTTGATAATTTGCCCCCATAAAAAAATCATGGTTACTTATAGACGTTTTATAGAATGAAATTAATTTAAATTTCCAATGAACCAGTACAGTATAAAAAAACGCAGCTAATACCTCCATATCAGTTGTATATCATCGCAAAATTTTTCTTCCACCTGAAGCAATAATATTTGGTATCAAAAGACTTCCAAAAGTAACACATTCATATGCGTATTAATATCTACCATGCTAAAATTTGGTAGTGTTGCATTTACTCCATTCAGTACATCTTACCTTGACTTGATGCGATGCCTGCTGTACATTGGGCTGTAAATTCAATACAGAAGATGCAAGCTCTGCAAGAAAAGCTTTTACGATTGCATCCAAACATTCAGATTGAGCTTTCAAATATTGGTTCGCAAAGCAAACTTAATCTTGTCATCTCTTGAGCCTTTATTACTTTATGCTAATATACAGTGTACTATACATGCCTTTGCAATATATATGAAAGCGGAAGGTGATGAAAGTTATTTTACAAGTTTTATCGTAATATCGGAATCAACAACTTATACTCATGTTGCTGTCAGATTGTTTATAGAAAAATTGTTGCAGTTTTTGAAGACGAAACTTCCTCATTTAAAAGGATGTTTCTTTTCTGGAGGTCAGTATAAAAATAGAATAAATTTCTATAACCTGTGCAAAATACACGAAGATTTTGGAATCGAGGTGGAATGGCACTACTTTGCTACTGCTCACGGGAAGGACGCTATAAGAGATGTACGAAAAAGAAACGCCACATTAGCCAGCCTTAAACACTAGACCGACATATTACTAACGCAGAGGAGTTGTACGATTGGGCAGTCAGCACTCAATCCAAAATGAATTTTATCCTTTGTAAATATTTCATTTTCTAACGCAGCTGTAGTTTTTAATATATAAAATTAACAAATCGTTTAGAAAAATTTTTTAAATTCTTATAAAATACGTTTCTTCAGGAGGTCCCCCCCCCACGGACTGCCCCACAACGCGGTGGGCGGGCCTATTAGTTCTGTCTATGAGCACTACCATTAGGTTTTTATAGCAGAGCCACTCATGGCGGTAACTTTAGAGGAGCTGGATGAAGAGCAGTTCCACTAAATTTAATATTCCAGTGATCTTATTTTTGTTATATGGCGACTTTAAAAATTCATAACTCAAAAACGAAGCCGAACGCCATCGCAATTTTTTGTACATGGAAAGATAAAATCTAAAAAATCTAAATAAATCTAGCTTCAAAATAAAAAAGGGCTAGAGGTACTCTATAGAAAAAAACAATACATTCCCCTCAGTGCAGGGCGCTCATACAGGTTACTTTGGGTATACGGTGACTTTAAAAATTCATATCTCAAAAACGAAGCCGAACACCAACGCAATGTTTTGCAGTAGATAGATATGGTTTCTAGCTTCAAAATCAAAATAAAAAATAGTGCTAGTGAATAATACCAATTATTAACATTTCGTCGTTTGGTACTACTATATTTTTTTATGAAATATATATAGCATTAGGCTTCATTTGGCATTTGAATAAGAAAAATTGCATGCACCGTTGTCGACATACGATTTTTTTAAATGACGCTTCATCGTAAAATAACGAAATTTCTAACCCCTCTAGCGGAGGGTGAGGGGTGGTAAAAACAAAAAAAATTGGGTGAGCTATTACGGTATTCCCTACAAACTGTGAAAGTGTTATCCAAATCCGAGATGGTCGGGTCCAAAACTAGGAATGGCTGTATATACATACATATATATAGGTACTTTTGTATGTAATCAGAAAAGGAATATAACAGCAAAATATTCATGTATTTTTTTATCTAGTTAAGTTCACTAAGAATTAAAAGAAATGAAGAAGGGAAGTCGTAAAAACATATTTGTTAACAATATTGTAAAAAAAACTAAGAAAAACAAATTTAAAAAAGATAATTAAATACATATGAGAAGAAAATAAGAAAGAAATTAAGTATGAAAAGAAATAAGAAAACAATTAAATGTGAAAAGAAAATGAAAAGAGAAATTATATGTGAAATAAAAGATGTAAAATGACGTAAAATGAAAAATGTAAGAAGATTTAGATCAGAGGTGGGCATTTTTTATTCGAATAAAAATAAAAGATAAAAAATCGAATAAAAATTTATTTGATTATAAATATTATTCGTTATTTGGTGAATTATTCGCAAATAATTATTTGTTATTTGGTGCAAATTATTTGTTATTCAATCGTGCGTTATTTGATAATCAAATCAATATGCGTTATTTGGTGAATTATTCGCAAATAATTATTCGTTATTTGGTGAATTAGTCGCAAATAATTATTTGTTATTTAGTGCAAATTATTTGAGTTTCAAATCATTATTTGTAATTCCTTCGTGCGTTATTTGATTATCAAATTAATATTCGTTATTTGGTGAATTATTCGCAAATAATTATTCGTTATTTGGTGAATTATGGTGCAAATTATTTGGTGTATTATTTGCAAATAATTATTTGTTATTTGGTGCAAATTATTTGAGTTATTGCGTTATTTGATAATCAAAAATTTATTCGTTATTTGATGAATCATTCCCAAATAATTATTTGGGATGGTCATTATTTGAATTTCAAACAATTATTTGCCATTCGATTATGGATAGATGTTTTCTGGCGTCCAGTAGTTCCAATTTCAAATAATTAATTCTTGGTACACGCATTTGTTTTCGCAAGGCGTTTCGTTACTTAATTTAATTTAAAGTTTAAAAGGAATTTAATAATTTTGTTGAATTAAGTATTTGTGAAGCTTTTGAAGTAAATTAATTGCCCCCCCCCGATTCTACATAAGAGACTTTTAAGAGATCTCTTAACCTCTTAAATTTAGCAAGTAAGAGATTTTAGCAGATTTAGTATTCTACATAAATTTTTGTGGAGAAATATTAACAATAAGAAGTTAAGAGGGGTTGGAGAATCTTTCAGTCAGACCAGCTATTAAATATGTTTACTTTTCAAGAAAGATGAACAAGAAATAATGTTTTTGGCGAGGTGATGATGGCAATATGACCAACCCACACGTAGCTATAATTGTGTGCGTCTTTTATCAAGTTACAATTATCGATATAAATAATAATTGTATGATAAATTCACAGCACATAATGATAACTGAATTATTATTTTAATACCTAAATCGCAGGTAAAGAGTTCCATAGCCTTCGTTACGTCCAACAGGATTTTTGTATAAACCTGTAGCGAAAAAATTAATTGTTACCAAAACTTTAAAGTGACGATAATATTGTCGATTATCGTAAGGGTATGTCATTTCTATCACTTCAAAAGTAAAAGATTTTACCATTCTGAAATTCTATACAGCCTCAGAAATAGCAAAGTGATTCAAAGTCCTCTCTCATGTTGCTCAGAACTATCCTCTGTGCATGGCTCAAATTGTATAATTATTTCATATTTCACAAACTTGTGCATATTTATATAATATATATATATATACGAATTATATAAATGTGTACTTATTTAACAGCATTTTTATCCAACATTTCGTTATTTTAAAAAAAAATAATTTCTGCAACTATCACGACAAGAGATTTAAGCGTACCTCTGTGAGGAGCTTTTCTGTTAAGAGATATTTGACAGATATTTTCGTTTGCTAAAATACCAAATCTCTTAAAAAATCCCAGTTAAGAGGATAAGAGCTCTTATCTCTTATGTAGAATCGGGGGGGGGGGGGGGGGGGGGGGGGGGGGGTTTCATTACTCAGAATAATCTTAAATGAAAACAAAGTGAGTTTGTGCTTAAGACCGCACGATCAAAGTCAAAACCTTACTCCAAGCCATGGCAGACAGAGTAAGAAAGTATGCCTACTAATTATTTAACACTGAGTTGTCACGTCACGACATCACAATTCATATGAAGTATTTAGAAAAATTATTTAAAAAAATTATTTGGTTACAGCTTTTGCAAATTACAATAGATAATGTTATAGTAAAAAAAATATGAATATTTTGAAAATTTATTGTGATCTGGCAGCTAAATGTACGAAAAGTAACACTTCTTGCAAGCAATCAGGTAAGCAATTACAGAAATTTTAATTCGTGTATTGAAGTGTTAATATTTAGTTGACACTAGTCAAGAGGGAGTATTGTATTGTATTCTCTCTACCGTACTTTTCTGTATATGTATTATACGTCACTACGTCCACTAATGATGGAACGTGGGTTCATAGAGAGAATACTTATATTCTCTGTACCGTGACTTCAAGCTATCTGTCAAGCTTAAACAAGATCAATTTCTTTTTCCCTGCATTCGCTGCATATCATCTGTAATTGTCATTCGAGAAACGAAATTTGTTAGAGAACAGAAGAGTCCAATTTCGAGACAATATTTATTGATAAAAAAAATCCGTTTACCCGAATGGCCGTTCACTTTGAAACGTGACGATCGTGCCATCCCACCCGAGTATTCTGGATGCATTTTGCCAACCGGATTTTTAAGAATGATGTAAAAGAAGCAATGCATTAAAAATCAAACATATTTCACATCGTGTGCCTTACTGATACAACTAGAGTGGACATTTGTTACTTAGACTTAGGTCAAAAACAACCAAATAAGAAGATAGGACATAGCCGAACAAAATTGGAAATTTTTCGTGTTCTTTTTAGAAACAAGCAAATAATGTCATATACTTTCATCTTTTGCATGAATGGGGGAAAAGAATGTGGTTATGCATTATTGTAGTGCAATTGAGACAACGAGTTAAAAACAAAAATCGAGAGAACATCTCCAAAATCCTTTCAAACTATTCATAATAATGTACATCGGGTCACACTACATCACTTTTTCTATGAATATGATAAATTTCGCTCTCGCCAAGATGCTGAAAGGAGATGTAAAATTTCTGTCAAATAAAAATCTCATTTTGCCCGAAAATATCAATGAATCCAGCATGATTCTCTCACACATCTGTTCAGAGCAAAACGAGTTTTAACAGAAGCACGTGCGTTCAAATATCGTAGGATTACAGGAACAACTTTGGAACCAACTCTCAATATTTGAAAATAAAACGGTTTTCATAGAGTTTTATGAGAGTAAAATCTAGAAACTACGCCCCTTCTCATTTTGTTATTTGGATGTCTTTGCTTGGGCTAGAGATAATTTAGGTAATCAAACCCAATTATTTTCTTCAAAAGCTTAACAAATACTTAATTAAACCAAATTATTGAATTTCTCTTAAACTTTAAATTAAATTAAAAAACGAGACACTTTGCGAAAAGAAATGCGTGTACCAAGAATTAATTATTTGAAATTGGAACTAATGGACACCACAAAACATATATTTATAATCGAATGACAAATAATTGTTTGAAATTCAAATAATGACCATCACACAAATAATTATTTGGGAATGATTCACCAAATAACGAATAATTATTTGATTATCAAATAACGCACGATCGAGTAACAAATAATTATTTGAAACTCAAATAATTTGCACCAAATAACAAATAATTCTCCAAATAAGGAATAATTATTTGATTATCAAATAACTCACGATCGAATAACAAATAATTATTTGTAACTCAAATAATTTGCACCAAATAACAAATAATTATTTGCGAATAATTCTCCAAATAACGAATAATTATTTGATTATCAAATAAGGGATCGAATAACAAATAATTATTTGAAACTCGAATGATTTACACCAAATAACAAATAATTATTTGCGAATAACTTAAAATAAATTGATAAACAAATAAAAATTTATTTGAATAATTTTTTATTCGATTTCTTACAAAAATCGTTATTTGATTGAAAATTTATTCGAATAATGCCCAACACTGATTTAGATAGTAATATGTAATGAAAAATGTAAAGGAATCTGAACCGAACGAGATTAAGACATTTTCAGTTTTTTATTAAGACTGTTGCATTTTTCACATCTGGTTCCCTACGGAAACTAGTTTTTCCAAGGCGGGAGGGATGTTATGGCGCAATATATGGAAGATTCTTGCAATAGCCACGGGCACATTCTGGTAAAATAATCAGCGATTGCTAAACAATTACCTCGCATGGAATTGCTCTGCCGTCGGTTATTTGGCTGATTAGGTTAACAGCTGGCTGTGAAGAGCGCTTAGTGGAGCAATCGACGATTACGATAATAATTAACCTCGTATGGCAACTGTTATACAAGGCGATTGCTAACTATGAAGTGACTCATGTGCTGCAACCGGTAGAATAAAAGACAAGGTTGTTGTCGTTTGTTTACATATCCGCGTTGTGTGCAAGTTTACTTCCGAATATGGGGACATAAAGACCAATGACTGGTCTGCCGAGTTCCCGTTATGTTATCAGTCATCGCGATATCAAGTTTGGTTCGGGTTAGCTTTGTTTGAAATATTAAGAAAGGTCAGTTCGTGTGTGTAATAAAGAATTTTGTGCTTTAAAGTAATCCAAGTGTTGTTTTTATTTGCAAAAAGGTTTTTCGTGATCGATTAATTGGTTTTTATTTATTCGATTGCTTTGGGACACGACAGATGTCTGCTTCTGTTTCTCGGTGACGTAATTTGTTACTTCACAACTTAACAGACGCCTGTTAGGTAGTTCGTTGGAGAAGTGAGGGTTAATTTTTTTTTATTGATTTTAGTATGAGCGCCACAAGTTTTTTTCCATTTGGGAGGCTCAATAATTACATAAGGAATCCATCTACAGTTTAATTTAAATAAAACTTAGGTAACACCCCAACCAATAAAACCTTGCAAAAAAACATTATGGAAATGAGCGAACACTTGGGTGGAAGCGATACCTCAATAACATTCATAATTGAATATATTTCATGTAACCAAGAGTTTAATTAAAGTAAAAGATAATAACACATCACCTGATGTAGCGAACTGCCCCTTTGCTACCTGTTAAAATTTGAAAAAGGTTGAGGAGTTACTTAGTTAGTTTTGGTTTTGGTTTTGAAAGGTGGTGTTATTTGCAAAGGAGAAAGTTTCGCTGGATTTCTTTTCATGAGATATTGATGGGGTTTTCGTTTGGTTTTAGAAATTTTGCATAATTGAAAAAAAAAGTTTGCTTTAGCAAAGAATGACTTATAAGTTTAAACAAAAGTGTTTTTGTGGGAGATAAAAATTATTTATTAATTGTGTATTGTGCAGTACTTGTATTAACAAGTCTTCAATTTAAGTAGGGGAGGATGCTGTACCTTAGGTTAGGTTAGGTAAGAGGTGTGCCGCTAGACAGCCAGCCAGCCTCACTTAGACCTGCAACGAGTCCATTGTGCCCCTAGACCTCATGGGATAACCCTTCAAGCCTCGGATTTATCCTGCTTTCCGTGGGAAACTCGGGATATATCCAGGACCTTGAACCTAGATCCATCATGCCTCACTCAGAAAACTCAGGATGTCTCTGAACTTTATACTTTGAAGCTCCCCCAGACTTGAAAAGAAGTAGCTACCTAGTAGCCTACCTCTTGTATTCATCAGAGCGGGGTAATCGCAAAACACATGTTTGACGGATTCAATTTCCTCCGAGTCCCTACAACTCCTGCAGAAATCGTTCGCCACTATTCCCAGTCTTATAGCATGGTCCCCTATGGCCCAGTGACCCGTCATGAACCCCTACTAGATTCCTGGTATTTGCTCTGCTGCTATTAAGCAGTTCCCTTGTCCTTTTCCTGTCATATGCAGGCCACAAATGCCTCGCAATACGACAGGTATCCCTGCTGGTCCATCGGAGGCCTGCCTTTAGATAGACGTCCCTGATGATTTCCTCTTTTAAGGCTCCTATTGGGATCCTCACGTAAGCTACAGCTGCGGTGCTATTCAATTCGGAGCCCTTTTTGGCCAACTCATCAGCCATCTCGTTGCCTGAGATAACCTTATGGCCAGGTACCCAGCTTAGGGTCACCTTGTGCCTTACAGTCAATTCCTCAAGCCTGGTTTTGCATAACTGCACCAATTTTGATTTTACTAGCCCAGCATCCAGCGCCCTGATGGATGCCTGGCTATCAGAATATATGCAGATGTGCCGTGCGGGCTCTCTGCACATGGATACCAATGTTGCCGCCTGATATATCGCTGTGAGCTCTGCCTGGAAAACACTGCATTTGTCAGGCAGTCTATAATACTCGTGCCACTGGAGATCTCTAGAGTACACTCCAGCCCCTGTGCCCGCACTTGTTTTGGAGCCATCCGTAAATATAGAAATATCGGATGTAACGACCACCCCATACCCCTCCCAGTCACTCCTGGTGGGTATCGTTGCATTGATACCTCCACCAAAAGCCAGGATGGGTACTTGATAGTCTGTTTCTACCCTGCAGTCCCTACAGTCTACCTTCTGGAGTATATTGGAGTGCCCAAAACCCCTCTCCGTCCAACAGCCCCCCCGCTTACAATAAAGGTCCAGCGGCAATAGGTCAAGCATGACCTCCAATGCCGCCGTGGGCGTGGTGCACAGACACCCAGTTATACCGATACAGGCGGCTCTATGGATTTTTGACAGCACATCAAGGTTACAATTCCTCGTCAGTGCCGTCCACCAGACCGTAGAGCCGTAGCAGAGGATGGGCCGAACTATGGCTGTGTACATCCAGTGTACCACCCTGGGTTTTAATCCCCAATTTCCGCCAAATATTCTCTTGCACGTGTAGAAGGCCACACTGGCCTTCTTCACGCGTTCTTGTAGATTAGCCTTCCAGCTCAGTTTGGAATCGAGGACGACACCAAAATACTCCGCTTCACTGGAGAAAGTAAGCTCCTCTCCTCCCAGCATTGGAAGTCTGAAATCTTGCACCCGCCTCCTTCTTGTAAAAAGGATTAGCTTCGTCTTCGAGGGGTTCACCCTCAAACCACTATTATTGGCCCAGCTATCCAGCTTAAGCAGCGCGCACTCGAGCCTTTCGCTAATAGTAGAGACAAATTTGCCAGTTACCAGGATGCATATGTCGTCCGCGTAGGCAACTACCTTAAAGCCCTCTCTCTCTAACTTGATGAGGATTTCATCCATTACCAGTAGCCACAGGAGTGGTGATAGCACCCCCCCCCCCCTGCGGTGTACCTCTACAGACTGCTCTTCTGACAGTAGCGTCACCTGAGTAGGAGCTGATCTTTCTACTGAGAAGCATTGAGTAGATCCAGTCACATAGACCCTTATCAACACCCACCCTTCTCAGTCCATGAAATATAACCTATGCTGTACCTTGGTACCTTTTTTGAAATAGTCTCTTTTTTTGACAAAACTAATGGGACAAATCGTAAGCAACCGATTATTATAGATTTTCTAACCCATAACCTTTCCAATAATTGTCGAATATGCAGTTAAAAATTGATATTTCAGGATATATGAAAGAAAATATGAGGGTCCTTCTTTCTGTCCAAGGTACAACATGCAGCTGGACATAAGAAAAATAAAATTGAAAAAAGTAAAGATTTGTAGCAACAGGAGCTAAAAAATCATCACAGGGTGTACATTTTCTCGAAAACAAATAAATGCCTATAATTTAAAAAACACATAATGACATATATTTTTTTTATATTTTTTTGGTAACTATTATGACTTGGCCTGTATATATATAAAAAAAAAAATTAAACAAAAAGTGTTTATATTGCTAAAAAATTTGTTCGTACTTGTACATATTAACACGTCTTGATTTTAAGTACAGTTTCCTCAAAAACAAATAATTTTGGATATTTCTAAATAAAGTTTGCTGAAAGCAAAGAATATATAAAGAAAAAAAGTTTAAACAAAAAGTGTTTATATTGGTAATAAAATTTTGTTCGTACTGGTATTAACAAGTCTTCAATTTAAGTAAAGTTTCCTCAAAAGGAAATAATTTTGGATAATTCTAAAAGGTTTGCTGAAAGCAAAGAATATATTTAAAACAGTTAAAAAAAACAGTGTTTTTAATAGAAATAAAATTTTGTTGGTACTTGTATTAACAAGTCTTCAACTTAAGTACCGTTTCCTCAAAAAGGAAAAAGGAGAAAAATGTTGCATTGTTCCTAAAAAGTTTTCCGGAAAGAAAAGTCAAGGTTTTTATGGTTTTATATTTACAGATATTTGAAAGAAAAATTTGGAATAAAAGTTTCCAATATTCGTTTGTTAGAATTTGATACAAAGTTTAATTAGTTTTGCTGAAATAAAACAAGAAAAATAAATTTAAAAAAAAATAATTAGAATTTCTATGGTAGGAGACATTGGGGATTGGGAGTTATGGGGAATTGTGAATCAGATCAATATTTCTGTCATTGTCTTTTATTTGACCACTCATTTTCCATTAGCAATCGATGCGTGTGCACGTACTCGTTCGTTCCGTGCGACAACCACTTGAAAATTTTCTCAAAACATTTATACCAAGCTTTTGTGTTTGCATTGATCTGACAACGATTTTCAGAGTTTCGATTCAGGTAAATATATTCATAATTATCGTATGGCATCAAGATTTCAACTTTCAAAAGAATTTTCGCATAAACATGGAATGAGCGAATCATACACAGCCCTCTTATAAACCAACACGTTTGGGGATTTGTGAGTCACTTTTTTTGGGGAATTATGAACCACAACAATTTTGGCATTTTTCAAGCCAATATCGCATTTTTAACGCGTGTTTATAGTTTTTTATGCAAAATTCCAACAGAACATTAGTTAAGTGGATTTTTTTAATTTTTTTCGTTTTTGTGTTTTTATTTTTTTAGTCAAAATGCCACGCTATTATGCAAAACATAAACTATGGATTGACTTTTCCGTTTTGGAAGCGATCAAGCAGATAAAATACCATGGAAACTCTATTCGATCTGTCGCTAAATCTATGAATATTCCATGTGGCACTTTGACGCGTCATGTGATGAAAATCAATGAGGCGAACATTGATTTTTCTACTGCTACCAACGATTCATTGATTGATTTCTTTAAAACCAACACTACACCTGATGCAAATCCAGTCTTCAAAGCACAGCAAGAAAAGGCATTGATGTAATACGTTCTCAAGGCGAGTAACATTCATTATGGACTAAGTATTGCCGAGTTGAAGTCTTTGGTATGTAAATACGCGAAAAAAAATTGGAATTAATTATCCTGCTTCATGGAATGACAATTCTCGCGCAAGCAATGACTGGTATTACGCATATATGAACCGCCATCCGGATTTGTTCTTACGAACGCCGGAGCAAGTCAGCCAAAACCGTGTAAGCTCCTTTAACAAGGAGGCAGTCGATGCGTTTTTCAACAATCTTCGTTCTGTGTTCATCGAAACTCCCTTCGGACCTCATTGCATATGAAATATGGATGAGTGTTCATTGTCGACTGTTCCAACTAAAGCCGTGAAAGTCATTGTGCAAAAAGGCAGAAAAGGAATTGGTACGTCAACATCGGCAGAAAGTGGAACAAATGTGTCTATAGCTTTGTCCGTGAGCGCGAGTGGTCAGTCTATTCCACCTTTCTTTCTCTTTCTGAGAAAGAGAATGAAAGATGTTTACATGACACATGGCACTCATTGAGCAATTGGTATCACAAATTGTTCTGGCTAGATGACATCCGCTGAATTCACCAAGTATATCGATTTTTTCATTAAGCGCAAGGTGCTAATGCTTGATAACCACACATCTCGTTCATCCATTGAAGCAATTTATAAGGAATCGAGCACGGAATTACAATGCTATCTTTCCCTCCACATTGTACGCACCGTATGCAACCATTGAATGTCGCCCACTTAAGACCTTTTACACACAACATGATGATTGGAAAAGAAGCAACGTGGGTGTAGTTTTTGATTTGCATCCCACTCATCGCTGGGAAATGCCTTGATATTGCCGCCATGCCAAAAAACATCAAATCCAAATTCAAATCAACATTCTATGTAACAATCAGTACGTTTACATGAATACTTGAAGTATACTTGAAGTATGCTTGAAGTAATCAAAATATCATGAAAATGCTCATTCAATGTGTAAATTTCAACTCAAGTAATTGGAAAATTAAATTCAAGAAAAATGCAAGTCAAGTAATTGGAATTAATTCAATCAACTTCAGCTTCAAGTGAATTTCAAGTCAAGTATTCATGTAAACGTACTAAATATTCACTGAAGTAGATTTTATTGCTGCAAGACTCAGCAGAGAAAATCAACGCAGTGTTAGCGACGATAGCGATACGGAAAATCAGCGCCATACTGTAGTTCCTGGTGCTGATATTGAAACGGCAACGCATGCAGAAATGATAACTAATGAAGCGGCGTCCGCATCGGGTACCATTTCATCTGCATTTCTTCGTGAGGCATTGACGGAAGTTGTTCCACTGAAACGAGGTATACCAGCTAAAAATTCGAATCGTGGTCGCAAGCCAATGAAATCCGCTATTTTAACATCGCCTGAAGTTGTGTCCGAATTGAAAGAAAAAGCTGATGCCAAGCGCAATAAGCTTGTAAAAAGAAGTCGTGGTTAAGATGGAAAGGCACCAGTTCCAAAGCAGCAAAAATATCGAGAAAAATCAACAACGAAACGAAATGCTTCTTCTTCTGAAGACGAAGATGTTGACTTCTGCATACTTTGTATGGAGGATATGCCGAAGAAATTGAACCGGAACAATTCCATTCGCTGCGATTTATGCGATCGAGCTGTTCATTTGAAATGCGTCAGTACTGGAGCCTATTCACATGCCCGAATTGCGAATCCGAATAATTTCAATATCTTCCTTTTTATATTTTTTCTAACTTATTCTTATGTTATTTCCAATCATACAATAAACATTTTACAACGATACTTTTGATTATCGACTTAATTCAGACGGTGACTTACAATTCTCCACCCTTTTTTAAAATCTCAAAAACGTATGCTTTTTGCCAACTGTTAGATTTTTTCAGCAGATAATAATTTCAAGAAACTGCTTAAGCTAAAAGTTAGGGTTTCCTTCCTAGAAACATAAACCATTATAAAACTTTAAAAAAAATTGATTTTTGTGCTCGTTATCGAGCTTGGAAAAGGTGTGACTCGCAATTCCCCAATTTTCCCTACATATATTTGAAAGAAAAATTTGGAATAAAAATTTCCGATATTCCTTTGTTAAAAAAAATTTGATACAAAGTCTAATTAGTTTGCTGAAATAAAACAAAGGATTTTTTTTTTATATATATATATTTGAAAGGAGAAAAAAAAGAAAGAAAAAAATTATTATTTTTATATACATAGAAATGCAATTTTTCCACTATCCATTATTTTTAGAAGATTTCGAGGTTCGTGACTTCGCAATGGTTCATTTGGTGTTTTCCTATATAAAAGAGAGCATGTATTAGACGGAGAAAGTCTTGAGAAGTGATGGTGAGTAGGGAGGTGCCGTAGTTGGACCCTCGCATCGTGGGCACATGTTTTAAGGACCGTGGTCCAAGTTCAAGTATGGGTAGCTCCAAGAAAGCGTCCAGCCAGCTTAACTGGTTAACTATAGGTTTACCATCAGATCGCTTAGATATGTCAAATCTAGCGATTGGTATTCCTCCTTTTTCGTCCTGTATGGCCTTGTTGTAGGCCAACAGTATAAACTTGGGTTTTTTTTTTATTGCTCCTTCTTTCACTCTCATTCCTTATTTCTCGGCGATGCACGAAATATGTGTCTGTGTTCATCACGTAGATTCAACGTTGTGACATGTTCCTTAATCTCTTTTTTTATTTCAACTTTTGGGGTTGGATTTTCAGATGCAGCGGTAAGATCATAGGGACCTTTTGGTTAAAGTGTAAGAATTTTATTAACGTCCGTCCGTTAAAGTCTTAATTGATGTGAGCTTAACTGTTCACTAGGCCGTCCGTCCGTCTGAGTTTTTTTTTTACACAGTAACTAGCACCAGAGGGATGAAAACGACAAGAACCCGCCCAAGCCGGCTGATCGCTAGAGGCAAAATTCTGTATCGTCGCTCTATTTAGTCCCAATGATGATTTTGCAGAAATAGTTGTCGACTGCAGCTGCGGCCTATATTTTTATTATTGGACGTCGTTTATTAATAAAGATGAAGTCCGACCAAACTAAGACTTCTAAAAAAAACTATCTACTGCCGATGTGCTCTTGTCTAAAAACTGAAAAACGAAAAACGCTTTCAAAAAATTGCCGCGTTTGTCTCTTCCGGCTAATAGATCGCAAAGGAGCCTTTAATTAAAGTGCATCACAATTCAGACATCCCGTACGAATACTTCTGACATCAGATCTTCATTCCTTTTGATCTTTTTGCATAATAGAAGTTGATTAGGTTTGGAAGAACTTTCGACGATTGGTATAGAGCTGATGAAGAAGTTGATATTATTGGCAGAGTTATTCCAACAGATGCTGCTTAACCCCATAATGCTCTTACAAATTTAGTTATATATAAAGCTATCTTAAAATTCATGAATTAATTAATTAATTAATTGAAGTTATCCCAATTGGCCGAGAGACGTAACAAATTTTCGAATGTGATGCTATAAAATAAGATGTCCGTTTCCGTATAACCAAATCTAGAAACGCATTTTCTCAGCTATCCTAGATATTTAACTGGAGAGAGATCTCAGCCAACACAGCATTTACCCAGAACACTAAAAACTAGCAGAGACAAGAAATCTTATTTATCGTTACGAAAATTCGTTTTCTTATCGCTTGGTGACAAAAAAAAACGGAATGATAAATAAAAACAAGGGGAATACGAACTAAAACTGCAAAAGTTGTCGTTTTCGTTTCGAAAACGAGAAAATTTTATGGTTTGAGCGATTAGAAAAGAATCTCCGCGCGTGGTAGGTATATTCTTGGGAGAAAAAAACGGGACTGAGGATTTGTTTATTTCTGATGTAGTCTTGCATTTTGTATTTGATTGTGAGTGAGCTTACAAGGAATCGCGTGTGGTATACCGGAAGGCATCTTGATCTGAACCACCCTGTATATGGCTTTAGTATTGAGTTGAAAAAAGGGCTTAGCTTCAGATACTTTCAATTCACGGAACAACTTCATATTTATGGGACTCGTGATCACACTTAGTGAGACTCTACAGTGGCAAGATTTGAGTAGAATTCTTCTAAGGCCTTTTGCTGGTTGTAGAATAACTCGTTCCTTGCTTTCGATTTATTTGAAACACTCTTTGTCACTTGTGTGCAGCTATTCGTTTCTTGAGATGAAATATCGCTAGATTCTTCCTTACTAGCATTTCCATCAGGATCTTTTATTTTCCATACTCGCACAGCCGTTTCTTTAACACCGCCAGTGTTCAAAAACATTTTTTTGCAAACCCGTAACTTTTATAATTTTTTTTAGATGTTAATGGAATGTATTTAATCTGCGACTTATTTGCTTTGTTGTTTGTTTTTTCTATCTCTTGGTCGAATTGCATCAATCTGATTTATTAAACATCGGACAAAAGTCCTTTTTTCGCCCCATGTTAATGCCAAAAAGAGTCTAAAAATTTGATCTCTTCCACTATCAGAAAAAAATTTCCATTTCATCATAGATCTTTCTGTTGAAGCACCTTGACACCTTGGTCCCAAATTTCGCGAGCACTGCAATATCGTAGTTCCATTTTCCATAAAATTTTTTTCTACCTTTGTAAACATGACCTAATTTCCTTTCGACTTGGTTTTCATTGTCACGCCATTTTTGTGGTTGACCTTGTGACGTTTAGATCGACTTCGGCTTGTGTTATTTCCATTTTAATCAATCTGTGCCGTATTCACAACAGAATCATTTTGTGTATCTGTAGAGATTAACTCAATCGAAACTTCTACACTATTTTCATGGTCAGCAATCATTACGCAATCATTCACATTATAGTCAGGGATTAATTCAGCCAAAATTTCTACATTATTTTCATCATAACCAGCGGCATTTGAATGTGTCACAACAAAAGGAATTATATTTCCGATACTTTCATTTTCTTCAGAAATTATAATGCAGTTAATTGCGGTGAAATCAGACATTTCCGAATTAATTTGCTCTGAATCTACTTCTTTTGGATGACTCTGAAATTCAATAATATTTTGTTCTGCTGGTAATGTGGCACAAAAATGCTCTGAAGAATCGTTGCTTTCGGTTATCGGTTTTACCAATAATGACTCTTCTCTACTTTGTTCATTAGTTCCAAAAACCATACGCACCATCAAAGCTCCGCGAATTTTTCAAACCATTCAATAATAACGAAAAATAAAACTTGTTGGAGGAAAATAGCGTAACTCCAGTCGCAACTTCGGAATTCGAAAAACTGTATCAAAGAAAAAACACGTAACTCCAATAAGTACTTTAATTTTGTTTTTAATGCAATTTACGCAATTTATACCACTCAAAATGTCAGGAATAATTAAAAGACTTACCTTATTTCAAAAAATAGCAGTTTTTTTATAAAATTGTTCAATACTACACTAATTAATTTTATAATTTAGATGAGAAAGTCAGTGTACGTCGTTCAATAGTATGGCGGATACTGGAGTTATGTGTTTTTCGATATGAAAATTTGACAGTTCCAAATAAGAGGTTTACGTTTTTGTTATTTTTCCGACTTTATAACTGAAATCGAGTTCTGTTATTTTACTGAAAAGTGAGAAATGATATAATATTTTCTTTTCATTTAATTATAAATCACATTTTTAAAAAAAGGAAAAAATGTGGAGTTACGGTGTTTTCTTATTAAGCCGACGATATTATTATTGACTCCTGGGGATAAACTTTTAATTTTTGTCCAATTATGCAGAAAAGCTATGGGGGGTATATGGGGTCCAAGAACATCATGAAGGAAAGTGTAATCGGCAGAGGACCGAAAATAAATACATTATGCTATTCTCTTTTCATACTCTGAATATGTTCTTTGGCAGTAATAATATCATTTTGGGAAAACTTTAGTATTTTCATTTATAATTTTTAACCTCTTTACATTTTCGTTTAATATTCCTTAATAATCCTTCACTTTCTTGTTTTTATTTTTGATTCTTTTCGTCTTCTTATTTAAAACTTTGACCTTTCTTCGCAATAATTGTTTAAAGATCTATTTTCTGTTTTTAGTGTTTTTATTTGGTGTTTCAGTAATTTAATTTCCTTGTAATGCTTTGGCCATTGCTCACATGATATTGTTGAAGAAGAAAAATTCTGTCTTTTATTGATAGCCTCTGATGCTTGATTTAATTCTTCTATGGTGAAGTTCGATTGTATAACTTTTTCCTAATATCTTTTTGTAGCTCTCGAATTATCGAAGTATGGAGATGGTGATCAAGTAATTGCAACAGAAGGAAATTCTAAATTTAAATATGGAACTGTTTTTTTTTAACACGCTTTCCAAGATATTTGTTCTCAAAATGAATACTATAAATGTAAGGCTTTTTCTTAGCTCGTATTTCACCAGCCAACCTGGAGCATGCTTTAAGCCATCTATTGTACTTATCTGACGTTACTTTAGGAAAGTTGAAAAACTTACGGGTTGAAAACTTTGTCGTTGTAAGATATGCTGCATTTTATATTCCACTCCGTAACACCATTTAATAAAATTAAAATTGCAATTAACAGCAAATTTTACACTTTTAACACCTGTCTAAACACCTGCCAAATTCAACCACGAATGACCAGAAAAAGCAAAAATAAAACACCAAAAGAGCTCTTTCCACAGAGCTGCCCCTCCAATAGTGTATTCCAACAAAAATATCCGGTAATTCTTAACCAAAAGCGAATGCTTCGTTGTTTCTGAACTGTTGTCGGTTCGGCTTTCGATAGTTCCTATAAATTCCAAAGAAAAAAATCCATTTTAATTTCTTATCTTATTTTCTAGCATTTGTTTCGGTAATCGTTTCGGTTTCGCTACCGACAACAGAAGCAAACATCTTTGCCTAGCAGTATTCACATCGCTTTAGTGACCCTAAAATTCCGATTCTTTAGTTAGACCATTGTCAGCCACAACCACGAACCTTCAACTGGTGAGGTGACGTCAATTTGAATTTTAACACAAACTTCCTCTGTAAATTCGCTTTCAACGTGATCTCTCTCTTCAGTAGCTGCCTGAATGACAGTACTGCGTCGACCGCCATACGAGTTAGTTGTCGTTCACACATAGTTTGGGAGTTTTAGAGTGCATGGTGTCAAATTGACGTCACGTCACCAATAGTATGATTTTTTTTTGTGAAGTTTATTTGAATATAATTGTGTAAAATGAACGTTTTCGACGAAGATTTCGAGAGGAGAGTACTTCAAACTATGAGTGACACCGATAGCGATATAAGTGACGCAGGAGATTATAATTTGGTCCCAAATTACTGCATGCAATTGGATCACGACACTTCAACAGACATAAGGTCTGTTCGCGTACTTTTTCAAGTAAAAACATGAAAAACGTCAAAATGTATGATAAAGAGAGAAATTGAGAGTAACACTCACAAAGTACGCGAACGGCTTCGAGTAAAAACTTGTGAAAACTTGCAATTATTCGGGATCTGTAATACCGACGTGAAATTTTCCTACACATAGTACAATAAACAAATTTAATTTACCACTTTGAATACGTTTAAATGTTGTTGGAGAACATTCTACTTCTACTGGAGGAGGAGTAACAGGTTTTTCCATATTTTTAAAACTAAAAACTTGAAAAATAACTGAAAACCGGCGACGATCTGTCAAAACTGACACTTTCGAAGTTTTTACTCGACGATTTTTCTCGAGTTAAATCAAGTAATAAATTGAACGGAGGGGAAATGTGACGTCAATAATTTCTCTCTCAATTTTCGAGTATGCGAACGCCTTCGAGTAAAAACTTACAAAAAGTTTTACAAGTTTGTACGCGAACAGACCTATAGAGTTTGAAAGTGAACAATTGACTTTTGATTTAGAGGAAGAGTTTGACCATGAACCAGACATTATCGAGAGATACTATTTGGGGAAAAAAGTTGGAAATAAGGAACAATTCAAGTGGAATAAAGATCCTCCCAGGAGTAGTACTCGCACACCTAGCTATAATATTGTTAGAAGAACACCCCTGATTGTATTCAAGAAGTAGACTGGTGGAAAATTCTTTTTACTGAAGAAATGTTGGATATAATTGTCAGATATAGTAACAGAATATTACAAGAAGTGAGACAAAAATATACGACTAGTGATAGGCCAGAATTGAAAGATATAGATGTTATTGAGTTGTGAGCATTGATTGGATGTCTGATTTTCATCGCTATATTCAAAAGCAATAAAGAAGATGCCGCATTTTTGTTCGCTACCAACGGAAAACGTAGGGAAATATTTCGGTGTATTTTCTCTAAAAAACGTTTCTTACTTCTATTGTCCATATTGCGGTTTGATGATACTAGAGAAGAGAAAAAAAAACTGATCCAGCTGCTGCTATAAAAGAGCTATACGATATTTTTATAACGAACTCCTAAAAATATTATACACCACTGATATGTGTATAGATGAAATGCTTGTGAATTGTCGCTGTCGATGTAAATTTTTGATGTTTATGCCAAAAAAACCCGGAAAATATGGTATAAAATTAATGAGTATGACTGATGCTGCTACTAATTATCTTTATAATGCATATATTTACGGAGGAAAGGATACTGATGGATTGGGATTGGCAAATAAGGATAAAGAGTTATCGAAACCAACACAATCGCTTGTGCGACTATCAAAACCAATTCGAAATACAAACCGAAATATAACAGCCGATAATTGGTTCACATCAGTCGAGGTAGTGAAGATTGTGAAAGAGAAAGGTCTTACTTATGTTGGCACTGTGAATAAAGAAAAAAGGGAAATTCCACCTGAATTCAAGCCATCACGATCCAGACAAGTTGGAGAAACAATTTATGGTTTTACAAAGGAAATTACTATGATTTCTTTTGTACCAAAATGCAATAGAGCTGTTGTTCTTATATCATCAATGCACCACGATAAATTGAATGATCAGGTTGGAGAAAAACCAGAAATCATACTATTTTACAACGCAACAATAAATGGTGTTGATGGTCTTGATAAAATGTGTAACAATTACTGTTGTATTCGAAGAACCAAAAGATGGCCAATGGCTCTTTTTTACCGCCGTGAACTCCTATGTATTGTATAAGAGCCGAAATTGTAATGACCATATAACTGCAGACAGATACACATTTTTGAGCAAGACTGCTGACGAACTTTGTAAACGTAATATGTTGCGTCGTCAGAGTAATGAAAGAATTTCACGCGAAGTACGTTCTTCTATCAAGCGACTTTTGAATATAGAAGATATTGCACCGAAGCCTACAACATCCTTGAAGCTTGAAAGACGTGGTATGTTCCATTTGTCCGGCCAAAAAGAATTAACGCACTTCTTATATTTGTCGGAAATGTGGAAAGCCTGCTTACCTAGATTAGAGCGGAAATTTTTGTTTTTCTATAGCTAGATGGTTACAAATACTTTTTTTTGCTAATTTGTACTTTAACACAAGAGAACTGTAATTTTGTTTTGATTTAATTTTTAAAAGAAAGAGTTTATCTCAAACAAGTGCTAACGGAAGCCAAAAATGTTAACTTAGTAGTATAAAGATAAATGCTTTATTTTCTTACAAGATCCATATAAATAGTTTTATTCTAAAGAATTACACATAACAACTAAAAAAACAATGGTAACACGTTTCCCCAATGCCTATGTAAGCTAAAACAGAATGTTTAAAGGTACGTCAAATTGACGTCACCACACCAATAGTGTAATCTAAATCCACCTCACCACTTGAAGGTTAATGAATATTCGAAAAAAAATGTTCAATTTAATTTCCTAGAAAAAATTAAGGTTTGTCTGCGCTCATTATATTTTTATGGCCCAGGCGCTCGGCTAGCTAATCGAGTCAATATCACTCGTTTGGAGAATGCATGGGCCCGTTACCTAATGTCAACCCCACATGTCGTCTTGATATTATCCTTGTGTATAGAACTACCCTGCAAACATTTTAGCAAAGAGCTCGCTTTCTCGAAGAAATCTCGAAATTGAGCAAGAAATGAAATGTCGAAAATAAAGAGCTGAGCACGACAATTTCGCTTTTTGCCCGAGATTTCTCAATTTCTCTTATTTCGGAATTACAATGAAATGAAACTACGTTTTGGTCAACCCCGGATTAGAGGCTGTCCGTGTAGAAAATTTTATAGTGCGTCTATGCTTCGAATTTACTGTGAGATTCTTTCGTTTCTCTGAGTAAGATTCAAATGACTCTTCACTTACTGATAATGTTCAAAACAAAAATAATTCATCTGTTAGTGGCATGTGCTAAAAGTATTTATCTGATAAGTGATATAATTAAAGGTGCAATGAAGTGACGAAGACAATAATATTCACGGACCTTATTTTCCACTTAAAATGAATAAATGTCCATTTCTACGGCTCTAATTAAATGTCCATTTCTACGGCTCTAATTAAATGTCCATAAAAACTCGCTCTGCGCGAATCGCTTGCGACACGAGAATAGCTCGCTTCTCTTAATATATAAGAAATATATAACACCACTAACACAAACACATTCATTGTGCGCATAACTTCGATTTAACATCAATTTCGGTTCGTCTTAGGATCAACCAGCCACACATCTCTCTCTCATCAAGAATTATGGTTGTCTAAACTAAAAATTTCGGATTTTCTTACTTTTTTTTAATTTAACTCTATTATTTATTTTTGCAAAAAAAGGTCGTTAACATAACTTTTTTTTATAAAAACTGTAAACTGTAGACTCTCCTCTTTAAGTTGACTTATTACACCCTATGTGTTAACTGTAGCCGTTAAACAGTATTAACTCATAACCTATTCAGGTCACACCGAAATTAGACGATATTTTTTTAAATGACATGCTAAGGGAACAAATTATCGTTGAGAATAGGTTTGAAAATAGGTTTGAGAATAGGCTTAGAGCTAATAACTGTTTTGAGAAAAACGCATTTAAAGTTTAAACTAATAAAAGAAGCAAACATTTTATATTTACTATTCCATGACCAAAAAAGCTTCCTTCACAGATATTAACATTTCATAAAAATCATTACGCTCCTTCCTTTATTCTGCGAGTAGATTGACTTACAGTAAATATTAAAATAAAGAAACTGAAAGATAATCTCAGGTAGGTAAAAACAAAGTGGTTTGAGGTATGTATAAATGCCTATAACTGCGATATTCCTGCGAATTTAAGAAAAGAATATTGTAGGCTTATAGACAGCAAATAAATCTATAAAAATATGACATTTTTTAAAAAATAATTTTTCAGAAAACGAGCGAAAGCCTCCTCCAACACCTAGTGAAATTCTCAGTAATCTAAGAGTTCCAGACGCAATTAAGGACTTATCGATATTCAAAAATATTCACAGATTACTCTACGACTTCATCAATAATGTAGAGGAAATACTCACATTGATTGTAGAAATCGATGGGACTGCATATTGTAGAATTTTGCTAAAAGCCATAAGGAACAAAATCCAAGGTTCCGCAAACGAAGTGCTAAAAATGTACGGCACACCACTTTTGAGGACTGAAATAAAAAAGAATCTCATACTCCATTACTCTGACAAGCGTAATTAGACCTCCCTCATCAAAGATTTACCCAATCTGAAACAAAATGCTAAAACCGCCAAACAATTTTACAGTGAAATCGAAATTTTATCGACAATCACTAATCACATAAAAATTCATGAAACAAATCTTATTGTAATTCAAGCCAAACGAGAATTACATTTCGAGATGTATCTCAATGTATTCCTAACGGGATTAAAAGAATCCCTGGGATCAATTATAAGAGCTATGAAACCAAGTACTATGGCTCAAGCATTCTCATTTTGAATCAAAGATATATATCCTATATGAGATCTAACTACCAACCAATGAACAGACAAATACCAAAACAAATAACTTCAAAATCAATCTTCAACTCAGTTCAACCATTTAGATCTCAACAAGTATTTCAACAACCAATCCAATTTCATAGATCAATGAATGATCAAAGATCAAGAGCCCCAGTATCAGTCAGCCAACACCATACCGCCATCAACAACGAACTTTTCACCCCCAACAAAGCAAACTACCACCTCCGGAACCAATGGACTGGTCAGGAATAACTAGATCAAAACAATCACTCCAAAATCAAAGGAAATTTAATCCAGCACCCAGTAATTTCTTTAGAACCAACAAACCACCCATAACAAATAACAGTGAAATTCACAATTTTTCAAACAGTATTTTCCAAGACCACCTAATGAACATCGCGAAGATCTCAGTAACTACTCTGAAGTGATGGAAAAAGTTCTCAAAGACAACTTGACCAATTTTATAATCATGATCAAAATTATACAAACGAGTCAAACGAAATAGACTATATTTTTTCATAAAATTATCGAGCCCAAGGTTTCGCCAAATTATCATGTTGATTTTTGAAGTAGTTTTTCGCATATATTTCTGCAACTGTTCGTCATACACTATAAATGGTTATAACCAATTTCATAGAATTTCACATTCTGAAGAACTTTTCAGTACATTAAAAGTTTATTTACACGTTTGTAACGCATAGCAATAATAATACGGCAAATTGGATTGGACCGCATAATAATGAAAGTTATTTTGATTTTTAAATGTCCATCTTGCTGCACATGATAATTTGGCGAAACCTTAGGCTTGATAATTTTATGGAAAAAACAAGTAAAAAAGCTAAAATTGGTATAACACCAATTCTTATAATACCCTAGATGAATGCCCGTATTAAATTTCGTATGGTAACCGATCAATGCAAGTTTGATTTTTGAAGTTGTTTTTCGGATATATTTCTACAACGGTTTGTCGCACAGAAAAAATGATTATAACCAATTTTATAGGATTTCGTATTCTGAAGAAGTCGTTAGTACAATAAAAATGTATATGTAAAAAACCTAAATTTTTATATGGCAATACCAAGAAGGGGTTGTCCGATTTATTCCATTTTTGAAATTTTATTTGTTATTACTATAAAAACACCATGTACCAAATTTCAGCTCTCTATGTCGACGCGTTCTCAGGCAGTGTACAAATATATAGTGGAAACCGAAATTTTTGTATGGCAACCGCACGAAGGAGTGGTCAGATTTGTCTCATTTTCGAACTTAATTTTACTTTTTTTTAAGTCGGTGTACAAAATTTCAGCTTTCTAAGTGAACGCGTTCTCGAGTTATCGTGCGCACGGACAGACGGACGGACATGCAAAAATCAAAATAACTTCCAATCCAATCCATTTTGCTCTACCATCATTATTTCGAGGTGTTACGAACGGAATGACAAACTTAGCGTGCCCTATAGATTTCATCTAGGGTATAAAAAGTCACATCACAGTTGCTTATCATTTCCCGACGCTTAGGAAATCGCAGTCACCTAAAAAACATAAAAACCATATCGAATGTGCAAAATATTATAACTTTTGTACTCAATCGACATAATTCTATCTGTATTTTCTACTCGATGTACCAAAGATAACCTAATAAGAAGATAGGAATCAGCCGAGCAAATTGGAAATTTTTCGTGTTTTCTAGAAAGAAACAAATAATGTCATATACTTTCGTCTTTTGCATGAATGAAATTGAGAGAACGTAGGATTACCTAAATGATAAAATCTTATTGAATACATTCAAAATCCTTTCAAACTATTCATAATAATGTACATCGAGTTATACTACCTCAATTTTTTAAGAAAAAGATAAATTTCGCTTTGGCCAAGGTACTGAAAGGAGATATAAAATTACTCTCAAATAAAATTCTCATTTTTCCCAAAAACATCAGAGAACACAGCATGAGTTTCTCGCACTTAAACTCTTCAGAACAAAACGAATGTAAACAGAAGCACATGCTGTGCTGTTCAACATAGGGTTACAGCAACAAGCATTGGGATTACAACAACAAACATTCGGATAATTCTCTGAATATTGCAGAAAAACGTGTTTTCACAAAAGCACGGGAACATTTTATTTGAGTAAAATTGAAAACTACGCCCTTTCTCATTTATTTACGAAAATGAATCCTTTGCAATTCTGTTTCGTTGCGCGTTATTCCTGTGCGTTATTTCTGCGCTTTCACATTTTTTTCTTTATTCGTAAAAGTTTTAAAGAGAGTTTGATTTTACACGGCTAGTACAAAACATTCGGACCCCCCCCCCCCCCCCCCCCCCATTCATAACTTTACTATGTGCGTGTTCACAAGCGCGATATATCGCACGCGACAGAGCTCTGATTGGTTGCAGTAATATGGCTGTCACTACTCTTTCTACATTTCGTGCGATACAAGTATTTATTGTAGCAATGCTGTTAGTTTTGTGCGGATGCTAAAGTTCCACAGTGATGTCGAAATTTACTATAATATGTAAATATTTCAAAATATAAATATATGTAAATTTCACAATAACTTCTTAGCACCATAAAACCAAAACAAAATAGGTTGTAGCCGCTGTCAACCTTGTGAACGTATCGCGCGCTAAAAACCAGTCGCAACCTAGATGTTACGCAGCACGCGCAAATTTGCGAGCTTGTACCCACATTGTCATCACAATCATTTTGCTGCGCTGTAGTTCCTTGTATGAATACCAAGGTTAATAGAATAGACTGAGCCATCCTATCTAATTCCTATAGTAAAAATGGCACAAATTTTGGCTAAAATATTTTTGTCTCTTTCAAGTTCAAAATATCAATTGGAATGCATTGGAATTAATTCATACAAATATATATTGTCTATCTCTTACAAGCTCAATTAAATTTGACAACAAATCTGCAGAGAAGCACATTTTCCAGTAATATAAAAAATTAATTGTTGTGGTAATTAAAACAAGTTTAACTGCCTAAATAAATTTAATTTAATGCAATACTATTTTTCAACATCTTTAGTGTTTCCAATCGACAAACAATAATTAATTATAAATCAGTGTGCAATTGTACGAAATAAAGGGTTTTCACAGCCTGTTCCAGTGACATATAATAAAAATGGACTGAGCGTTCTTGCTTCAATTGCACACCATCATTTGCAGCTTAGAAACACTAAAGATGTTGAAAAATTGTATTGCATTAAATAAAAGTTGTTTAGGAAGTTACACTTGTTTTAATTAATACAATAATTAATTTTTAATATTACTAAAAAATGTGTTCCTCTGCAGATTTGATTCCGATGCATTCCAATTAAAAAAAAAAATACTCACGGCCCATACTTATATCGTGTTGTATATTACATGATTTATTTATTTATTTTATTTTTTTCCATTTATTTACTTGCTTGCTTGCTATCTCGTTATTTGCCTATAAGTCTATAATTATGTTTTTGTTTAATGCTACAATATTGATACACTGTTATTATATTTGCTACATATCACTAGACTTTACTATAAGTACCTATACTTGTACTTCTATTGCTTCTCTTACTACAATGCTAATCTACTATGTATTTATTCAATTTAATTTTGCTATATTTTACTAGGCGGTCTTTAGTCCTAAGTGCCGATACTTGGAAATTTATGCTATTTTGCTACGACGTTGAACTACTATGTTGTTTGCGACATTTCACTAGACTATACTATGTGCCTATACCTGTACTTTTTTTTTGTTTATTTTGCTACAATGTTAATCTAGCATGTAACTTTCTATGATGTGCCCAGCGCTATGCGTGCCTTTGGCACGGGTACTCAAATTGATGTTTATTGTTATTAATACAGCCGTACTATTTCCAAAATTGGTTACAGTTCAGTGTACATTTTGAGCTTGAAAGAGACCGATTTTAAAATTAGTATTTTTTACTATAGGAATCAAGCCAATTGGCGTCGTCGTTTGTCGCATACGTAATACAATGAATGCGACATTATCGTCGTCATTTCAAGACAGTTGAGTTTTGCTTTTTTGTAATGTCTACGGATTTTTTTACATTTTTTAAGAAGAAGTATAAGTTGTACTAAAGCTTATATGCAGTTATGCCAGATTTAAAAACAAGATACGTGAAATATAGCAACACACGAACTGGCAAACTCAAATTTGCTCTACTTTTTGACAAAGCCATTATCGCGTCGCAGCATTTGATATGCCCTAATGCAAAACCCTCGAGAATACTTCACAAGCCATGAAACAGACTCCTTCCCTACCCCATGCGAGGCCCATCGTAGTCTTTATATTCTAAAATATTTGCAGTGTTCTTATGTAAAACTGACAAAAGTTTGATTTGTATAGCTCCTCTGCCCTAAACTACTATTCATACAGAAAAATGGTGTTCTGATAATCTTAAGCTTGCTTTCTTATCTTCCGAACGGTAATAAAATTTTCATATCTTTCCTCACAAAATTATTTAAAAAAATGTATCTTAACCAAATGACTACGACTTCTCAAACAAAAACTCTCAGCTGAGTAATCATTGTAATGTCGCTCTACCGTCGTGAGATGCCGTGGGCTGATGATATCGAATGTAGCTGCCGACAGATTCGGACTCCGGCTGGACATAACACATGCAATTATTCACTCAGCTGAGATGTATTGAGCGTAAAATGGTAACGCTACTTTGTAATTAGAACTATTTTATTATTTTGTTAAATAAGGTATGCACTAAGTGTAGCCTTTGGGAAGGTAAGGAACCAAGCTTTAAATTACTCCAGACTATTTTCCTGTATGGATAGTATTTTAGACTCTATACCGTAGACAAGTCAATGTTTGCCACTTTACCATAAATATCAATATAGAACATTATAGAAAACGGACTCACAACGCATACATATAGATTTCTGTTACATGGCCTGGGAAGTATTCTCGAGGGTTTTGCCTAATGTCGTAACATATATTCAAAAATTATTTTGGCGTCGACAAAGGCATGTCGCAGTCATTGTATTTCAGCCTTTAGATAGAATGGCTCAGTCCATTCCTATTATGTCAGTGCCTAGGTCACTCCAGTTCAATTTAGAGCATTAAACACAGATCAATTCACTTAAGAGTACTTTAGAGTAATTCAGCAGTGTTCTGAAAACAGTTTTCTGCTCTATAGTAACCTAGATAGAGCAGCTCATTAAAGAGACCTATGTCAAGTCTCATTGATGGAGATAAGGAATACTATTAGTCAAACTCAAATTCATATGAATATACTGACATTTATACCGAGTACACATCACAGCATAATCAGGAACACTTCAATTAATTTGTGTTTTCCTTGCATTTTCACAATCACTTTTTGATTGACTGGCACTGGACATCGGCATTGGATAAGTCCAGCACTTAGAATATAGTTATTTACTTATATTTCCATTTTTAAGGAATGACTGATAGCAGAAGTTCACCTAAATAAATGTTAAATGTTACCTATAAAATTGATTATAATGTTATTTACATGATGTCCAATCTGAGATAAATTGCTTCCTTAGAATACATTTCAAGATAGTTGGATGATCAAAAGATTTCTCCGTAGACAAGCCCATAAAAAGCAAAATGAGTAATGTGCTTAGAAAATAAATTTTTCTATCCCAATCTCAGAATGCATAACTGAAAATATAATTTTAACTACCAACTGATATGAAACCTGCACTATCAAAATATAAAATACGTCAATGTGACAGATACCTTTATCCCCTTTGCCAAACCCGTAGACATTTTCTCAGGCTTAACAAATTTCTCGATAATCCTTTTATTTAACATTTATGTTCACGAACTCATGAAAAAGATAAAGAACTACCTATGTCAAAACAGATTTTTTTGCAAATTGGGGATAAATCTTAGCACATAAATAAATATCAACACTTACCCAACCTATCCACCATTTTCGGATAATTGCATTCCCACTTTCTTTACTATGCTGCTTAGCTACTGCTTCAATGGAGGTATGACATATACGAAATAGAAATACAGTCTAGCAGCGTTGCCAGATTGTGGGAATTCTCCCATTTTATGGGAATTCCGAAACTAATTTTTATGGAAAAGGGAAAGGATTATGCCACTGACATATAATAAGAATTGACTGAGCCAACCACTGACATCTTACAAGCTCAAGGAAATTTGACAACAAATCTGCAGAGGAGCACATTTTCCAGTAATATTCCAAATGAGTTTTTGGGTTAATTAAAACAAGTTTAACTTTCTAAATAATTTTAATTTAATGCAATACTATTTTATAACATCTTTAGTGTTTCCAATTGACAAATAATAATAAATTATGAATCGGTGTGCAATTGTGCGAAATAAAGGGTTTTCACAGCCTGTTCAATATTTGAGCCATTTTTGAAGCAAGAACGCTCAGTCCATTCTTATTATATGTCAGTGGAGCCATCCCATCTAATTCCTATAGTCAAAAATGGCACAAATTTTGGCTAAAATCTATTTGTCTCTTTCAAGCTCAAAATGTACAATGAACTGTAACCAATTTTCGAAACAGTACGGCTGTATTAATTGGGATTCATTGTAATTGACGTAAAAATTCAGACAAATATATGGTTTTTATACATCTATCTCTTACAAGCTCAAGGAAATTTGACAACAAATCTGGAGAGGAGCACATTTTTCAGTAATATTACAAATGAGTTTTTGGGTTAATTAAAACAAGTTTAACTTTCTAAATAATTTTAATTTAATGCAATACTATTTTAAAACATCTTAGTGTTTCCAATCGACAAATAATAATAAATTATGAATCTGTGTGCAATTGTACGAAATAAAGGGTTTTCACATCCTGTTCAATATTTGTGCCATTTTTAAGCAAGAACGCTCAGTTCATTCTTATTATACGTCAGTGGAACTATGCCATAGCCGTAACCCCCGTAAGATACAAGCCATGATCAAAGTCGAAAAAAGAGAGCAGCGGGCCGGTCAGCAGGCGACATCCACAGTCTTCTTGCCTTGTCTTACTGAAGGAGTTTTTCATATAAAAGTTGCTTGTATTTTGTTCAAACGCTATAATTTCCGTAAATTTGTTCCACATGCTATTTTTTTTTAAAACTATTAGAAAGAAAACATATTTGGCTGCAATTTGTTTTAACTTCATTTTGCTGTGGGAGCGACAGTTTTGGGCTTTAGGACCTGTTTAAGATGAAATTTGTTTTTTTCCTCCATGACGGGTATACAAAATGTCGTGAGAGTGAGCTCTTACTGCATGCTGTACCCGGCACGTTAAGGCCTCTTAATGTGTCGGTGCCTTCGGAGACTTCATGGCTTGTATTATATTCCGGGGGTTACGCCATAGCCCAAGTTATATAGCCAGACTGTGTTAAAATTTTGGCTAGAGCCGGCTAGAGTTGGCTATAGCCAGAATGGCTGTCATGGCGTCAATCCATAAATTGTTTCAATTTCATTGTAAGAATTATGTCGAGTAATAAAAGTAAATTAATTGCAAGAACAACTATAATAAAAGAGTGGATTGATTCCCTACAAAATAAGTGAAACCTATATTAATAAAAATTTTAATCACAGCGCAAATGTTTAACATTTTCGTCCTTGTCTGTTAATAATGGCACATTATTTTCATAAATAATTTCACCTTTGCTATACACATAGTAATAAAATTGAGAAATTTTTTTGGTTTCTTGACATCAAAAACTAAACAATCAAACGTCAACCAACTTTGGCTTCACCTCCAGAGCACTAACCAATTTGGCTATAGCCGGCTACAACCAAGAGTTGAACAATAAATTTTGACAATTGAGCTAACATATACAGATATGATTTTTCGTCATTTATAGCTCTTATTTTTGGCTCAAAATTGGTTAGCCAACAATTGAACGATCTCATTCTAAACCCAGCTCTAGCCAAAAGTTGAACACAGAAGAAGACGAGCTATTCCCATTTAAATTATAACACATTGCAGTTGATAGCCTGTGACGTGTTTCATCCTATAACGTATACATTTCTATTTAAGCCCGGTACGCTAGAGCCAAGGAATTAGGTCAAGGAATTTTTCCACTTATTTCTTAAAGAAAATTTGACATTAGGTCAAGGAATTTTTGACAATTCGGATTTGTCAATTGTGTGATATTTCTAGCAATAAAGAAATAATAAAGAAAGTGAAGAAATGGATAATTTCCAATGAAAAATGAGGATACACGTAAAACAATTTATATTCGTCCATTTGTCATTTTAAAATTGATACACCTCTTCCAAAATCGCCGTTCCTTCGTTCAATTTTTCAATTATTCCACCACCGTCAAAATTCCTTACAGAAATAAGTGAATCGGTACTTATTTCTTCAAGAAATATTGACATAAATGGATTTATCGTACAAGAGGGACATCTTTTTGTCAATCGGGAAGTAGAGTTTTTCTGTTCGAATTACTTTTCTCTAGCGTACTACCTCAAGGAATCGGTCAAGAAAAAAATTCGTTGACATGACACTTTTTTTACATAGTTTTTGTATTCATTGGGTGCGTTCACCGACAGAAAGAAAGCGTACTAAAAGTCACTTTTTGTCACCACCAAACGCTTTTGTGCGTTCACTGAGCACGAAAAATGACAGATAAATGCAACCGAAACACTTCCATTTACTTTCTACTGCGTTCACTGAGTCCTCTGAGTGAGAGTGACTTTGAGCGCGCTACCTTTTACTGTCGTATTTTGGATAGTAAAATGTAGCGAAGTGAGGTGTTACCATGGATACGGATGCAAGAACGACAATAACATGGCAACTTTATAGGTTAGCTTATACAGTCGAGCATTTATTATATTTTTCTCAATGATTGTTAGTAAGTTATGTAAATAAAGGCAATTAAATGGTCTTGCCAAAGTTAAACGTATTATTTTATACAGTTATAAAGGCTATCTTATTTTATTTTAAATGAAAAAATCTTCGTCAAGATTGTTGGAATGATAACATGTCTATTGGCTGCCTTTATGATAAAACGGCATTAATTGGAGGTCAACCACAAAGCATCGCAGTTTTTATTTTATTGTTTTGCCTAGTACTAGTAGGATGGACTAGTTTTGTTCTCTTCGTGCCCTACATAGAACGATTCTGTTGGTTCAGTGTTTATTATTTCTCCAGGAATTTACACTATATTTAAAGCCTTTAAGTATAAAGGAATGGATTCGCTAAATAAAATCTTTGTTAGGTTACGAGACAGTTTGCCAGATTAGGAAATTATAAGAAAATAGCAATATTAAATCTTCTAGGATCATTGTATTGTATTTATTCGTTTTAAATATTTCTTCATACATTTTCGAACATATTTTATTATATTATGTTAAAAAACTCGAAATCTAAAAATTCAAAGTTTCTACTACACTACGCTACGCTTTCTTTCGTTCACCGTAGCAAAGTGGGTAGCGTAGTAATTAAATGTCAAAGTAATTCTTTTGACATCTGTTTACTACGCTACGTAACACTACGCTACAAGACGGTATCGTGTCGGTGAACGCACCCCTTGGCTCTAGCGTACCGGGCTTAAAAAGACAAAGAGATGAGAGAGAATATTGTGTTCTCTGTACCGTACTTTCCTATACATTCGGACGCAAATGGCGGAACGTGGTTTGTAATGAGAATACCTTGTATTTCTGTACAGTGGCCATAGCCCACACGCGGAAGTTTTTACCAGTAAAAGTAGTGATAAGTATTCGGAGCTACGAAGTTTCGATCGGTGGCGACATGTTATAACCAAAGAATAAATAACTAAAAGAAGGGACACAGAAGAATGTTCCGATTGTTTTCCATTTAAATGTACACGGCGAGAAAAGGAAGGAAGAAAAAAAATCAAACCATCTTTGAACATTTTACAAATAAGACAAAAAATGTGAAAGCGAAGATTACATGCAACGAAATGGAATGGCAAATGATTTATTTTCGTAAATAAGACAGAATGGGCGTGGTTTTACGATTTTACGCTCATGAAATGTTCCCGCGTTTTTATGAAAACAAGTTTTTCTGAAATTGTCCCATGTTTTTCCCAGGAATTCTAATGTTTGTTGGTGTAATCCCATGATATGTGAACAGCACGTTTTTCTGTTTACATTTGTTTTGCTCGAAAGAAATTAAGTGGGGGAATCTCATGCTGGATTCGGGGAATTTTATTTGACAGTAATTTTACACCTCCTTTTAGTGCGTTGTTCATTGCGAAATTTATCTTTTTCTTGCCAAATGGAGTTAGGGTTACCCAATGTACATTATTATGAATAGTTTGATATTATTTTAAGGGATTTAATAAGATTTTGTCGTTCAGTTAATCCTACATTCTCTCGATTTTTGTTTTTAACTCATTGTCTCAGTTGCACTACAATAGTGCATAGCCAAGTTCTTTTCCCTGTTCAAACCAACATTAAATAGCCAGCTGGCAGTAAAATCTTAGAATATATAGCAAACAGGATGGTTGAAGCGTGTAAAATTCGTGTACATGAGCGTAATGTGTCAAGAGCAGGAGACTATACGTAGGAGTAAGTGAGATGCTGGATTGAATAAATGTCAAATGTGCTTTTGTTTTGTGAGCAGATTTGGGGCCGTATTCACCAAGCCATTTAATTGAAATTTAATTTAATTTCTGTTTTAGTAAACCCGTTAGAGAGGGTTAGGGCTCACTTAAATTAAAATTAAAGTTATATATGCGTTATTACAACATAAAATAACCCAAATTAAACTTTAATTTAAATTTTAAGTGTGCCCTAACCACTGACATACAATAAGAATGGACTGAGCGTTCTTGCTTCAAAAATGGCACAAATATTGAACAGGCTGTGAAAACCCTTTATTTCCTACAATTGCACACCGATTCACAATTTATTATTATTTGTCGATTGGAAACACTAAAGATGTTATAAAATAGTTTTGCATTACATTAATAATATTTAGGAAGTTAAACTTGTTTTAATTAACCCAGAAATTAATTTTTAATATTACTGAAAAATGTGCTCCTCTGCAGATTTGTTGTCAAATTTCATTGAGCTTGTAAGAGATAGACGTATAAAAACAATATATTTGGCTGAATTTTTATGTCAATTCCAATGCATTCCAATTAATACAGCCGTACTGTTTCCAAAATTGGTTACAGTTCAGTGTACATTTTTAGCTTGAAAGAGAAAAATAGATTTTAACCAAAATTTGTGCCATTTTTTACTATAGGAATTAGATAGGATGGCTCAGTCCATTCTTATTATATGTCAGTGGCCCTAACCCTCTCTTACAGGAGTACTAAAACAGATATTAAATTAAATTTCAATTAAATGGCTTGATGAATACGGCCCTTAGTCAACTTAAAATTCTTTTATGAAATTTAACAAAAATATCGAATCAATTCTTTTCAAAATATTTATCTTTGAAGTTTATTTAGTGCAAAGTTTTATAGTGCCACTAGTGCCTGTTAAAATCTTCATATCAATTACAAAAACAATGTGCTTGCAAATATAAATTGGATTATAAACTAAGGAAATCGTGTTTCAAGCAAGTGCACTATCTAAATTATCTTTTTTGTTAATAGACTCAGAGATTTATATAAATTAATTATGTGAATTCTTTCAAAATAAAGTAGAAAAAGGACATTTTTTACCACAGATGCTCCGCACAAAACCTTTGTTTACTTTTTGCAAATTGACAAGTTGTTTAGAATAGGGATGGCGTGTAAACATGTAAAAATGGACTACCAACACAACCAGAAATTCATTACGCAAAATCTGGCTTATCACCATTCCTGTTTGCTCTATATTTTAAGAGTAAAATAATTTAAAAGATTCTAATTCTAAGTATTTCAAATCATCGAAAATTAGGTCGGGAACGAAACGATGTATACGAGGTGTGGTAGAAAAGTAATGAGACTGGCAGCACTGCAAGTGATCTGGCAACCCTGCGCTGTTGTCCTTGATAGAGCACGTGTAGGAGGGTACTGCCATAGCTCAGTGCGAGTTTCCACTCCTTCCGTTAACGACGTAATTTTTGTGACTGCTATTAAGCCCGGTACGCTAGAGCCAAGGAATTAGGTCAAGGAATTTTTCCACTTATTTCTTAAAGAAAATTTGACATTAGGTCAAGGAATTTTTGACAATTTGGATTTGTCAATTGTGTGATATTTCTGACAATAAAGAAATAATAAAGAAAGTGAAGAAATGGATAATTTCCAATGAAAAATTAAGATACACGTAAAACAATTTTTATTCGTCCATTTGTCATTTTAAAATTGATACACCTCTTGCAAAATCGCCGCTCCTTCGTTCAATTTTTCAATTATTCCACCACCGTCAAAATTCCTTACAGTAATAAGTGCATCGGTACTTAATTCTTCAAGAAATATTGACATGAATGGATTTTTCGTAAAAGAGCGACATCTTTTTGTCAATCGGGAAGTAGAGTTTTTCTGTTCGAATTACCTTTCTCTAGCGTACTACCTCAAGGAATCGGTCAAGAAAAAAATTCCTTGAGCATTCCATGACACTTTTTTTATTTTAAATATATTTCCTCTCTCTAGCGTACCGGGCTTTAGTGAAGTTGTGTTTTGGTTGTGCGTCACGCAAAATGGAACAGCGGAATTTGGAGCAACGTTGTGCCATTAAATTTTGTGTTAAGCTTGGAGAATCGGCAAGTGTGATGTTTAAAAAGTTAAACCAGGCCTATGGGGAACATTCATTGTCCCGAGCTCAAGTTTTTCGATGGCACAAATCCTTTTTGGAAGGCAGAGAACACGTTGAAGATGAACACAGATCAGGGAGATCACCCTCCATGTCACACTGCCCTCTCCATAACAGAATTTTTGACCTCAAAAGGCATTGCTGTGGTTCCCCAGCCCCCTTATTCACCTGACCAAAGTCCCTGTGACTTTTTCCTTTTTCCTAAACTTAAAAATCTCCTCGAAGGACGTCATTTCAGGACTTTAGAAAACATCCAAAAGAGTGTAATGGACATGCTGAAGACCATACCGGTTGAAGACAGTGGGAACAACGTCTCCATCGGTGTGTAGCTGCCCAAGGGAACTACTTTGAAGGGGATAACATTGATGTTTGAAAAAAAAAAACTTTGGTAAATAAAAATCAGTCTCATTACTTTTCTGCCACACCTCGTACATACATACATACAATATAACAATCATGGCTACATACCACATAAACAAATCTGGGACACAATCCAATAAGGAGAAGTAACTTGTCTTCGATAACAGTGCGCGTAATCTGTACATTTAAATGTATCTTTAAAGTAGAAAATTAGCAATATTTTAATAGGTAACTTATTGTATAATTATAATCCTAATAACTTTAGCTAGGCAAAGTTCGGAACGACAATAAAAATTCTCAAAATGCCAGTTGCTTTGCACAGCTGCTAGGGTCAATGTACTCTTCTGACCTATGCACAGCTGCTAAGGTAAACGGATTTTTCTGTTGCTACCTACTCACAGCTGCTAAGGTCAATGTACTTTGGTTGCTATGCGCAAGGTAAAATAATTTGTTGGTGCCGTGCGCAATTCAGAGGCAATATAAGTCGCAGGCCAACTTGAATCTTTCTCTTTTTCGTATCCAGCTTTCATAGATTGCGTATCGTTTGGAAATCGACTTGGCTAGTGGTAATAAAATAGAATTAATAACAAATTAACTTTATCTTGGGTAGCGACTGAGATAAAGATATTTATTCTGGGTCTCGACTGGAATAAATCTTACTAACTTAACAACTTTATCTTGGGTAGCGACTGAGATAAAGGTATTTATTCTGGGTCTCGACTGGAATAAATCTTACTAACTCAACAACTTTATCTTGGGTACCGATTGAGATAAAGATATTTATTCTGGGTCTCGACTGGAATAAATCTTACTAACTTAACAACTTTATCTTGGGTAGCGACTGAGATAAAGATATTTATTCTGGGTCTCGACTGGAATATATCTTACTAACTTAACAACTTTATCTTGGGTAGCGACTGAAATAAAGATATTTATTCTGGGTCTCGACTGGAATAAATCTTACTAACTTAATAACTTTATCTTGGGTAGCGACTGAGATAAAGATATTTATTTTGGGTCTCGACTGGAATAAATCTTACTAACTTAACAACTTTATCTTGGGTAGCGACTGAGATAAAGATATTTATTCTGGGTCTCGGCTGGAATAAATCTTACTAGCTTAACAACTTTATCTTGGGTAGAGCCTGAGATAAAGATATTTATTCTGGGTCTCGACTGGAATAAATCTTACTAACTTAACAACTTTATCTTGGGTAGCGACTGAGATAAAGATATTTATTCTGGGTCTCGACTGGAATAAATCTTACTAACTCAACAACTTTATCTTGGGTATCAACTGAGATAAAGATATTTTTTCTGGGTCTCGACTGGAATAAAATTTACTAACCTAACAACTTTATCTTGGGTAGCGACTGAGATAAAGATATTTATTCTGGGTCTCGACTGGAATAAATCTTACTAACTTAACAACTTTATCTTGGGTAGCGGCTGAGATAAAGATATTTATTTTGGGTCTCGACTGGAATAAATTCTACTAACATAACAACTCTATATTGGGTACCGACTTAGATAAAGAAATATATTCTGGGTCTCGACTGGAATAGATTTTACTAACTCAATACCTTTATCTTGGGTAGCGAGTGAGATAAAAATAGTTATTCTGGGTAGCGACTAGAATAACACAGACTAACTCAAACCTTTATCTTGGGTCTCGACTGAGATAAAAATAGTTATTCCGGGTAGCAACTAGAATAACATTTACTAATCTCAAACCTTGATCTTAGGTCTCGACTGAGATAAAGCTATTTATTCTGGGTACCACTAGAATAAACACTACTAATACAACTTTGCTTTGGGTCTCGACTGAAGCAAAGTATCTTGTTCTGGGGAACGACTAGAACAAGACAATCACTAACTATTTAATTACCAACGCCATAAAGTCGATTCCATAGTTTTATATTGGTGAGTACATTTTTTTGATTAATCATATATTATATTTTATATTGATTATTATATTAATATATATAGATATATATAGTACCATTGTTCAAAGTTGTCACAGCGTTGACAGAATTGTGTTGAAATTGAAATTATTATTATTTAGTGAGTAAGCAACTTTATTAAATCAATTGAAGTTTAGTTCTCAAGTATCGTTATTCAAATAATAGAAGTGAAATTGAATTCTGTTACTTTTAGCTCTAGTTGTAATTTTGTACATAAGTTTTACGTGTGTCCAATAAACCACTGACTATAAAATATTCCCCGGCGTTCTTATTTACAGTCCACATCTTTATTAATATTTTTTTTGAGTGTTCTCATTGTGCAGAACATTCCCCTTTCATGCAAAAGACGAAAGTATATGAGATTACCTGTTTCGGTCTAAAAAACACGAAAAATTTCGCTCTGGCGGTATGTTATAAGATTTTCGTTCGACAGGCTATTTTGCTTGTTTCGAAACTATTTCCGAATTTTTTCCCCTAGCACAAATGACATGACACAGATTCTTTTTCTAGTTGTTGATAAATTGTAATAATAATAAAATTGGAACTTATGAATTTTTCAAACGCAGTGGCTTTTTTGTGGAGGATAACGAAAATGACGAAGAAATATATAATTACCGGAACAAAAGAAAATTTTTAAGCCAGCGGATATGCTTAACAAAATGTACTGCCTTATTAATTTTTAAATTCCAGAAATATTCTTACAAGTTTGAAGAATCTATATAATTAATATATAAAATCATTTATATTGAATATATTTAAAAAAAAGTAGCATATAAGTCTAATATCTCATATTTACATACATTTTTTTAATCTTCGCTTGTACCATCCCTCTCAGCAAAACTCAGTGATATTCTATCGAAATTATCGCCTGTCGAAAGTGTTACAACATACCGACTATCGATAAATTGCTTAGAATATAATATAGAATATAATAATGGCGATAAGCCATATTTTGCGTAATGAATGGTTATGTTGGTAGTCCATTTTTAGATGCATCTACACGCTATCCCTATTCTAAGCAACTTGTCTATTTGCAAAAAGTAAACAAAGGTTTTGAGCGTAGCATTTGTGGTAAAAATGTTCTTTTTCGTCTTTATTTTGAAACAATTCACATAATTAATTTATATAAACCTTTGCTTCTATTAACAAAAAGGATAATTTAGATAGTGCAGTTGCCTCAACCAGGATTCCCTATAATCCAATTTATATTTGCAAGCACTGACCGAACACTTCATTTCTGTTTTTTTAGTTGATATGAAGATTTTAACAGGCACTAAGTGGCACTATAAAACTTTGCACAAAATAAATGTCACTTGACAAATTACGCGCATGCACACGAATTTTACACGATTGAACCATTCTTGTTTGCTATATATTCTAAGATAAATTGTCGAACGTCGCATCTTTAGAAGTTATTACATCTTGCCCCGGGAGTATACGGGCAGCATACCAAACCTACTGCAAGCAAATTACCTCTGGCCATTTTGAAATTGCGAAATTCCTGAAATTTCTGATCGGACGGCTGAGCAGATGTCTACCTGCGCTTTGAGGTGATTAATTATCATTGGGTGCTGTGAACTTGTGATAGTTATTTTTTATGTAAAAAACTGCGACTTAATTGAAGACGCACACAATTAATTCCGGTAATTGTTGCAGTATGAAGAGTGATTGACTTGGACGTGAAATCCAGACTGTCAGCATGAGCTGACTGATCACTCGGCGGACAGCGTTGACTGCAGGGAAGCACGCTAGCTCGCCTCGGCTATTGGCGGAGAGTGCGGGGAGGTTCCACGAAAACCTTCCGCAGACACCAGCCATAATCAAAAAAAAATTTCGTGCCTACTAAAAAAAACGAAACACACTATCCAGCCTTGAAGGGGCCCTTCAACCCCTACATCAACGGAACTTGGTAACAAGGACTATAAGGATATATTTTCCTACTTTGGGTTGAGCTCTTATAACAGTGCGCAAAGCCGCCTATCGTTCTAGTTGTTCACACAAAAAATCAAAAGAAAATCCAAGGTGCCTAGGAGAACTGACAACTTAGTTCAATAAACTTATATATATATATAATCTACACTTAATACTACCAACCAGAAGCTGAATCTCTTGGCGATACGTCCAGTACGTGAAGGTGCTCATCTCATTGCCACCATACCTTATTATATCGATGCGGCATCTAAGTAGGCACATCCAGTGAGCCAATATGCGCAGATTGTTAATTTGAAGACGGTAATACGGAATGCGGCCAGTAATGTGTGGATTTCCAATCGCTGAAAACACTTTATTGTACAGGATTTTGACACCCCAACAGGTACGTACGTATGTATCTAGTATGCAACTACATAGTATGAATGAAGCGTCATTGATGGGATACAGCGGGTAGATCTATTCGTCCAGTATACCAAGAGGTTTATTTTATTACCTCTATAAGCTAATATACTGCGGCGGTGTGCATCTGGGTACATCCAGTACTATGGCGAGCTTAATTATACACCTGAAGACGTCAATAGCTGCGTTTTTTTTTTTTATATTGATCCGGTTCATTGGAAATTTCAAGTTGATTTGGTTTTAAAAAATGTCTGTATGTAGCTATAATTTTACATATGAGGTAAACTATCAAATTACCATGATTTCAATCTTCACAAAACATTAACATAGAATTAAATTTGGTTCAAATTTTGAAGTTTCTACCCTACAAAAGCATGGCAATGTGAAGTTTTTTTATGAATTTAGAAAACCATGTAAATATATAACCGTTTTTGACACCGACGTCAATCGATAATCTCCTAAGGCTATTTCAATTTTCCGGTAAAAATCTTCTGCGTGAATCACGTCTGTTATCTTCAAAGTTTCGAGATTCTTTTTCTCCTCCTTATTTGTCTAAAACATCCACCACAACTGTACTTCTGACATAATCCCCTCTAATTCATCATAAAATCTGGAGACTTCTTCTATGTGAATTTTTAAATCTGGAGCAGTAATTTTTATTGTTTTAGCAGGGTGTAACAAGGATAGAGCAAACGCCGGCGATTGATCTTGCCCAAACGTGGCTTGCAATGAGGATAATAATGAGTCCAAATAGGACACGTATAGAGAGCAGCGAAAATACTCGCTTAAAGAAGCAGCTGCATGATTTGCCCTGTAGCTTTGGCGACCTACAGTCCGTGGAAGACGCATCTCTGAGTTCAACTCTAAAGCTATTTCATTAGCTGACTTTAATAGTTTCTCACTGCCTTCTTCGGCAGAACGCCTGTGTTCTTTAACTGCAGTTAAAATTGTGTGGATGTGCTTTGCACATTTGATAACGTCCAGAGTCTTAGACTGCAATACGTTCGCGCAGGGAGTTGTGCTTGTCTATAATGCATAAAGGGAACATGAAAGTGGGTTTTCCAACTGCAGATAACAATTGAAAAGCCACTTTTCTTGTGCCGAAATTACCTTCTTGAGAAAGCCTTTCTAGGCCTTGAACAATTTCAATGAAATGCTTCTTAAAGAATGAAATACTTTTATATTTCTGGGACCATCTTGTTTCACACAGGAATGGAATATTTGGTGCGTATTTTCGACGCAGAACTGATTCCCTGAAAAAATTTATCCTATCCTTGACCATTCCAACGCAGCTGCGGATCTCAGGAATATTGTTTAAATCGTTTACAACAAGGTTTACATTGTGGCTGGCACAGTGAAAATATAAACCTTTGTTATAAGTTTCTCTCAAAATTTTTTGGACACCGCCGTCTTTTCCCACCATTGTAGCACAACCATCATAGCCCTATCCCACGCATTTGTTAGCATCTATATTTAATGAATCTATGAATTTATTAATTTCAGCAGCTATAGTTTGAGCACCCATTTTTTCTAGCTCAACAAAACCCATAAATTCTTCTCTTCTTTATAGTCGTAAAATCTGATACTTTTCGGTAGTTGCTCCTTTCCGGATATATCAGCTGATTCATCAGCCAAAAAGCTGTAGGCACTTGCAGCTTTAACATCTTCGACTAAATTTTCTCTGATTAGAACTCCACATATGTTCAAAATTTCATTTTGTATTTTTGGAGATGTGTACTGAGCATTTTCATATCCCTTTTCTAAATGTTTCTTCAAATTTTCGTCACCAGAATCAATTTTAAACTTAGGCAAATCTTGAAAAACACCGCCATCGTTTTCTTTTCCTCTCAATGGCAAATCATCTGTTCCGCAAAATACTGCATAGTCTGTTTGCATAGCAACCTGTACATTTGGATTTGGGTTGCTAAAAGTTTGAGCAGCCGCACTGGACTCTTTGTCCTTATACTTTGTGAATGGTCGGATAATAAGAGATCCCTGCAAACCACGTACGACTTTCGGCGGAAATAAAACACAAAACAAACATAATGCACCTTTCAAACTTTTCGAATAAGTAAGCCAAGGCTTATACATTTCTAACCAAGTGTGGTTAAATTTACGTTTTAAGCGCGTCGCATCGCTAGCAAAATCATACTTCTCTGGAGGTACCCAGCATCGCCTTAAAATATCCATACGCTTTTCCGTAGTCATTACGGAAGATCGTCCAACCCATCGCCAAATGTCATTTTCATGACATTCATCTTCATCTCCAAGAATTGACTGAGAATATTCAGATGTATGAGGTTGCGTAGCCTCGTCAAAAATATTTACAGGATTTACGGGTTCCAACTCCGATTCATCATCAAGTTTTCAATACTGTTATCTACTAGTACTGGATGAGCAGGTTGAGATTCTGACAGTGACGATTTTGTTGTAACTGCTGCCTGATCCACATCACTAGTTTTACTGCCTGTAGAAGAATCGTTCTCTTTATTTGTTATTTTCCTCTTTTTTGGTCTTCTTGCTGTAAAATAAAAAAATGACCATATTCATATAAATAAGTAAAGTATGAGTAGAGTAAGTATATGCATACATATGGATATTATTATACAAAGTTAACTGCAAAAACCAAAAAAAATTTCAATTTCGCGCCATTATAGAACGCAATTTTCATGAATGAAACAAAACAACCTCAAGCAATCATTATAATCGACCTACAATATATTGGCCTTAATCATGAAAATCTAATTTTTGGAAACACTCGAAACCAAACTAAAAAATTCTCGAACCTAAAAACATCGCAACTGTACTATGTATATTTGGACACACTCGATCTTATACCCTAGACACACAGTACGAACTAATGAATCATTTATACTAACTATTCATTAAAATGCCGTGTGTCAAATAGTATAGGTATGTCATTATAGCTCGAAAATCAGATGATAATGAAGTACACTAATGAAGTGTTTTCCTCCTTCATTATAGCTATAATGAGGAAAAATGTACTAGATTTGGCATATAATGTAAATCTGGAGCTCCGCTGTGCATCTGCCGATTTGAAAAATAAGAAGAAGAAATGCAAATCACAAATTATATTATTTAATATTTTTTTAAATAAAATGTGTTCCTCATTTGGAAATTGTTAAATTGAAAATAAAATAAATGAAAACAAATTTTATCGCGTCAATTCGATCCATATTGCTTCTTTAAGGTGATAAGTTCATCAAAACCAGTTTGACAGCACAACTTAATTAAAGAAATGGCTGTGTGTCCGCAGTTTATAATGAATCATTATAGACTAATGAGTCGTTAGTTATTTCTTCATTAAGAGTGCTGTGTGTCTAAGACATAATACCCTAGACACACAGTACGAACTAATGAATCATTTATACTAACTATTCATTAAAATGCCGTGTGTCAAATAGTATATGTCATTATAGCTCGAAAATCAGATGATAATGAAGTACACTAATGAAGTGTTTTCCTCCTTCATTATAGCTATAATGAGGAAAAATGTACTAGATTTGGCATATAATGTAAATCTGGAGCTCCGCTGTGCATCTGCCGATTTGAAAAATAAGAAGAGGAAATGCAAAGAGATAAATGCAAATCACAAATTATATTATTTAATATTTTTTTAAATAAAATGTGTTCCTCATTTGGAAATTGTTAAATTGAAAATAAAATAAATGAAAACAAAGTTTATCGCGTCAATTCGATCCATATTGCTTCTTTAAGGTGATAAGTTCATCAAAACCAGTTTGACAGCACAACTTAATTAAAGAAATGGCTGTGTGTCCGCAGTTTATAATGAATCATTATAGACTAATGAGTCGTTAGTTATTTCTTCATTAAGAGTGCTGTGTGTCTAAGACATAACTCCCTATCTAATAATTATGGGCTTTATATAAAAATCGATTCATAAGGACAAGGAGTAAACTCCAATAAAAAAAGATAGTCACTGGTGCGTGAAGTTCTTGAATATTAATGAATGTTCAACTAAAGAACAACACAAGGTCTATAAAATGGATAGTTTAATGTTTAAGTATTAGCTAGCGCGCGTCAAAATGAACACAAAATACCACACACCAAAGCACCACCCAAGTTTGTCGCGAGATGAATGAGATAATGTGATACGCGAACAACGATTCAGTCAAGGCCAACTTGATGGCAACAATATTGCATTTAAAACACAGTGTACGCGACTTTACAAGTGCTTTTGACAGCAGTGACTGTTTTATTTATTGTAAAAGAAATGGCAGCAAGGAAAGATCTAAGAATTTTTTTTTGTATGGCTTATGTGGCTTTCTTAAAATTGTAAAAGCATAAAGAAAAAGGATGAAATTGCCATACATGGAATGACGTTTATGGCAGAGAATAACTTTTTCCACCATTTTCTCTATAAATTCCTCCTCAAAACTCATAATTTTTCAAACTAATTAAAGACATTAATTTTATTAAAGGTTTTAATAACTAGTATATTTACTACTATCTTTTAATTTGCTATCCTTTATAAAAATAACCAAATCCACATAACATGAATGTTAATTATTCACTGTCCACACAAAAATATCGATTATGTTGGCGCCTAATTTAGAGATTTTCCCAAACTTTGTGTTGGCAACTTGTCGAGTCGCCCTCATTGCGTTAAGTATATGGATATGGGAGTTCCATATATTCGAGTCTTTGACAGCAACCAATTGTATTTTGGCTTTCAGCCGGTCGACGGGGTATCGGACTCGCTCGCGTTCGGACGTCATACTGATTCGTCGGGAGCCGGAGGTTGTCATTCGTGCGAGCCCGCGGGTGCGCCAAACGACATTCAAAATTTAAAGTTACTCATTTAATCGTTGGCAGGGGTGACAGTCCAGCTCCAGGGGGGGAGGGGCAGCTGCCCCTCCCTGCCCTACCCTAGGTACGCCCATGTCTGATATGATAATGTTTCGGCGGTATGCAGCTAGATATATCCAGTATTCTGGCAAGCTTAATTATGCACCTGAGATGATAATGTGTTGGCGGTATCCAGCTAGATATATCCCGTATCTGACTTAATCAGATTCTATGTCTTATAGCTTTTTATCGTCAACGCCTGCCTATGGCGGATTTATGAGTCCTTCGAGCACAATAAGTTCTCGGTATGCTTTTTTCTTATCGTATGTAAGTTGCACGTATTCGGCAACAATGAAAATCAGAAAAAGAAAAAGTTTATTTCTACAATTTCCTATACTTTTTCATAGAGTTTTGGTAGGCACACAGTATCTTCTTTATTTCTGGAGGCCCTTTTCCCTCGATTTTTGTTTGTTTGTTTTGGTTTTACTTTTCTCTCGGTGACCTGTATGGGTTTTCTTTTACATTTGCTTTTTCCTTTTCGATTAATTTCCCTGTTTTTAATTGATTCTTCTGAATTTTCACTTTTCGTTGTTCTGTCTCTCTGTACCTCAAACGTACTTTTTTTCCACACCTTTCTAGAATCGCGTTTTTTTTTCTCAACCTCTCGGATTCTTCTAATTTTTTTCTTCCTCTTTTTCTCGGGCACTTGTCCCAGTCAGACTTGAATCGTCTGGTCGAGTCTCGTCAGCAGCACATTCGCCGTGTGACCCACTCTGTGTGCTGCTGCTAGCCGTCGGGTAGCTAACTGCTGCCTGCAGTACGCTTCGACCATAACATAATCATATAAGGAACTACGCGGAGCAACATTAATGTGCGGGAACAACTCAGAACAAGGGGTGGAACTTCCTTCCTTCCCTAAAAATTTCTCGTGTGGGAAGGCCCCTTTAGTACATCTGTGGGAAGATTTCTATGAATATTTATTTTGTTGATTTCTGAACTCTGATAAATGTTGGCCGTAGAACAAAACGATACACTATGCTGCATTGTGTGCTCTGTCATCAAGCGACAACAAAGTCGAACCCGAGGTATATACAATACCATGATACAAATACCTATAGTAGGTTTGTTCGATGAAAACACCGCGTAAATTTTCCCCAACAATTTCCTCAAATTTACCCGGGTTTTCGTGCACTCATCGAACAAGTTTTTATAACATCGGGTAAATCTAATGTAATGACATTTCTCTGACAGTTCTCCTGAATATAATTAATTATTCAGTCTTGGAACCCTCTATATGATAGCTATGGATACCTAAAATGAAAAGCAAATAACAACAAAGAATCGCTATTGATCATAAAATATTTGTAAAATACTTATGTGATAAGTTTGTAGAATCCTTTATTTGCGTATTGTTTTATTTGTGTCGTGTCCCAAAAGCAATCAATCAATAAAACCCAATAATTAACAAAACAACGCTCGAATTTCGTGCACGTTATAAATCTTTATTTACTAAGACTTGACCTATCTTAACAATTATTGTGTACTCCGCACCGAACGGAAACTTGACACCACTATGCAACACGACTGCTCACTGGAAGAATAGAATATTACAGGCACTCGACAGACCAGTCATTGGTCTTTTATGTTCCAATATTCGGAAGTAAACTTTTACTCGCAACGCGAATGTAAACAAACGACGACAACCTTGCCGTTTGTTCTACCGGTTGCAGCACCTGAGTCGCTTCGCCATACATAATAATTACCATGCTAGGTTTATTATTATCGTAATCGTCAATTGTTTCACTAACCGCTCATCGCAGCGAGCTGTTGGGCTAATCAGCAAAATAACCGACAGTTGCAGAACAATACCATGCGAGGTTATTGTTTAGCAATTGCTGATTATTTGGCTAGAATGCGCCCTTGGTTGCTGGAAGAATCTTCCGTATATTGGGCCATAACATCCCTCCCCCCTTAGAAAAACTAGTTTCCTCAGGGAACTAAATCTGGAGAGTGCAATAGTCTTAAAAATTGAAAATATTTTTAGTCTCCGTTCGGTTCAGATTGTTTTACATTTTTCTTACATATCAATATAAGTCTTCTGATTTATATTTTCTTACATTTTTATCATTTTGCATTGTCTTTCTTTCTTACCACCTGTATGCTATCTTTTCTTTTTTTAATTACACGTATTTATTTTCACTAATAATTTTATAGTTTAACTGTTTAACTCTTTTTAACATATATTTATTTCCTTATATATATCCTTATATATATATTTTTTCTTTGTCTTTATGCTTATCTCTAATTTATGAAAAATTTTCTTTAACAATTAACACATTTTTTTCTTTTCATGCATATTGTTACGAGCGTGACCTTAGTTCGTTATTTAAAACACAATATTTCAGATATCATTAACAAGTTATTTCTTTTATTTAACTTCACTATTTACTTTTATAACATTTACAAACAATTATCAAATCATCTCTTTATAGTTATCGCTAGTACTGTACTTCTAATTATTCAATAGTTTACTTCGTTCATTTCACTGACTGAAATAAGACTGCCTCCTGGATGTGAGTAGCGCCGTATTTATACTCTACAAATTATACTAGAACCTTCATGACTATTCCGTTTTCGAACCCAAGGTTTACTAAGATGTCACTAGCCTAAAGTTACTTCCATTTCCAACAAATGCCGCTTGTGTCACTTTGTGGCACGTAACACTGCCCCCTTCTTAAAATTGTTCGTCCCGAACAACAGGTGATCCACGGTTTTCATGCTCGCCATATTTACACAAACGATCCAGGTGAAAAATATTGAAGTTTCTACCCTACAAAAGCATGGCAATGTGAAGATTTTTTATGAATTTAGAAAACCATGTAAATATATAACCGTTTTTGACACCGATAATCGATAATCTCCTTTGATCCGGATCAGATCACAGAAAAAAACGCAACTAATATAGGTTACGGTATTTAGTGAGTGAGGGTAGACTTTCTAATATGCAAAGATCACTATCTGATATCATGGGCGTACCCAGCTTTTACCCTAGGGGGAGTGGCAAATTAGGAATTTCGAGTAAGTAATAAAATTCAACATAAATAGGTAGAAATTTATTTTTAAAGTAGTTTCCTTGGGTTTTCCGCAAAGAGGCTTAAAACAGATTCTGTGAAAGAATCACCCATATTATTTATAAGCTTTTTGTATACACTCAGCATGCAAAGGCCATTTAGCCTGTCTTCGATCATTGTTGATCTCAGCCAGGTTGTTACTCGTCTGAGAGTACTGAATGACCTTTCAATGGTGGCCGTAGAATACGGCATTGCCAATAAAATGTGTAAGGCTATTTAAATATTCGGGTAAAAATCTTCTGCGTGTCTAATCACGTCTGTTATCTTCAAAGTTTCGAGATTCTCTTTCTCCTCCTTATTTGTCCAAAACATCCACCACAACTGTACTTCTGACACAATCCCCTCTAATTCATCATAAAATCTGGAGACTTCTTCTATGTGAATTTTTAAATCTGGAGCAGTAATTTTTATTGTTTTAGCAGGGTGTAACAAGGATAGAGCAAATGCCGGCGATTGATCTTGGCCAAACGTGGCTTGAAATGAGGATAATAACGAGTCCAAATAGGACACGTATAGAAAGCAGCGAAAATACTCCCTTAAAGAAGCAGCTGCATGATTTGCCCTGTAGCTTTGGCGACCTACAGCCCGTGGAAGACGCAGCTCTGAGTTCAACTCTAAAGCTATTTCATTAGCTGACTTTAATAGTTTCTCACTGCCTTCTTCGGCAGAACGCCTGTGTTCTTCAACTGCAGTTAATATTGTTTGGATGTGCTTTGCACATTTGATAACGTCCAGAGTCTTAGGCCGGGCGCCCACTAGAGTGGTGTGTGAGTAATGTGGCGGTGGCGTGGTTTTGACGTGCGATGTGGCAACAAAGTGGTGTGGCAGTGGAATGGTGGCGGATTGGTTTTAAAATTATTAAGCGCCCATCAAAATGGCAAGCAGCGTATCGAGTAAGTAATTCAACATCATTTTTTATTCAAAAGGAGAAGTGGCATCCACTGCCACTTACCACTCGAAAATTAAACTTGTCGGAGACTAGTGGCAATCAAGTGGTGCCACGCCACTTGTCAAATGCCACGCCATCGCCACTCTATTTCAATGTGCGCTATTCTATTTGTTTTTACGGGACTAAATTTTTTCACTTACCATTTAATCGCCACGCCAGTGCCACATTGCTCACACACCACTCCAGTGGGCGACCGGCCTTAGACTGCAATACGTTCGCGCAGGGAGTTGTGCTTGTCTATAATGCATAAAGCTAACATGAAAGTGGGTTTTCCAACTGCAGATAACAATTGAAAAGCTACTTTTCTTGTGCCGAAATTACCTTCTTGAGAAAGCCTTTCTAGGCCTTGAACAATTTCAATGAAATGCTTCTTAAAGAATGAAATACTTTTATATTTCTGGGACCATCTTGTTTCACACAGGAATGGAATATTTGGTGCGTATTTTCGACGCAGAACTGATTCCCTGAAAAAATTTATCCTATCCTTGACCATTTCAATGCAGCTGCGGATCTCAGGAATATTGTTTAAATCGTTTACAACAAGGTTTAGATTGTGGCTGGCACAGTGAAAATATAAACCTTTGTTATAAGTTTCTCTCAAAATTTTTTGGACACCGCCGTCTTTTCCCACCATTGAAGCACAACCATCATAGCCCTGTCCCACGCATTTCTTAGCATCTATATTTAATGAATCTATGAATTTATTAATTTCAGCAGCTATAGTTTGAGCATCCATTTTTTCTAGCTCAACAAAACCCATAAATTCTTCTCTAACATTTATTTCTTTATGGTCGTAAATTCTGATACCTTTTGATAGTTGCTCCTTTCCGGATAAGTAGTTGTTCTATGCGTTGCTCCTTTCCGGATAAGTAGTTGTTCTATGGCGATTCTGGCGCACTTTTTTAAGCCTCCAGGATTTCGCCACAGATGGCGTCACCGTCGCTAGCTGGTTTGAGTCCATACTAAATGTAGGTTTGTGTCTTGGATCTATTGGTTTGTGCCTTGGATGCACCATTGTGTCTTGGGTGCACCATTGAGTCTCGACTGCGCCCTAGCGGGATTAATCGGTACTACCGAGATGTGTGGTTTGTGCCTTGGATACACCATTGTGCCTTGGATGCACCACTGTGTCTTGGGTGTACCATTGAGTCTTGGATGTTGGGGATACGAGATCACTTTGGGGATACGAGATCACTTTCAGCACTCTCCAGCATAGGGAAATAGCATAGGATTTCGATTTTGTTGCTGGAGTTCGCTTATTTTTCATCTCGAATTTTGGGGATACGAGATCATTTTGGGGATACGAGATCACTTTCAGCACTCTTCAGCATAGGGAAATAGTATAGGTTTTCAATTTTTTTCTGGAGTTCGCTTATTTTTTATCTCGGACTTGTAGCCTCTAAGTTGACATTAAGTTTTTCATCTCGAGTTTTGGGGATACGAGATCACTTTGGGGATACGAGATCACTTTCAGCACTCTCCAGCATAGGGAAATAGCATAGGATTTCGATTTTGTTGCTGGAGTTCGCTTATTTTTCATCTCGAATTTTGGGGATACGAGATCATTTTGGGGATACGAGATCACTTTCAGCACTCTCCAGCATAGGAAAATAGCATAGGATTTCGATCTTGTTGCTGGAGTTCGCTTATTTTTCATCTCGGACTCGTAGCCTCTAAGTTGACATTAAGTTTTTCATCTCGAGTTTTGGGGATACGAGATCAATTTGGGGATACGAGATCACTCTTAGCACTCTCCAGCATAGGAAAATAGCAGAGGTCTTTGATTTTGTTTCTGGAGCTCGCTTATTTTTCATTTCAGAGATCGTAGCTATAAATATTTGTGAAGTGGTGGGAATCTTTATTGGTGGAGGTTGCTGGTTAAGTTTGATTTGGTCTTGGAGGCTACAATTTGACCTTGAGGTGCCCCCTCCTGTGTCTGGGTGCTGGGGGTTGGCTGAGAGCTTTAGAGGCATTATATAATACTATGACTAGGACTGCCTGAGGTGTCTTGGACTGGGCTATGTTACCTGTACCAAGGCTTGGGTAGAATGTGTATTAAGTAATGATGTGAAATACCCTAACCGAATTTATATCGGGGCTGTATACTTGTCAGCTTGAGTTTGGTTTTAGCTGTTTACTTTAGTATGAGTGCCTGTGGTATGTTGGGCTGGGCTACTTGGTGGCTGAGGAAACGTTATCTAAGGCGTGGGTGCAAGTGTGCAGCTGTGTATTTATGCAGATAATAAATGTGAAATTCCCTTAGAAAATTAGTGTAATAAGTATTAATACTAATTCATATTTTTGTTCATGTCAATAGTATTAGTATTAGGGGTAAAATTTTCATCAGAAATCCTATACGCGAGATATGAGCGATCTTACCTTCTCAGGTGTAATTAATATTAGTAGCTGAAAAACAAAAAAACAACAACAACAACTGTAATCGAAGAGGCGGATTAAAGATTTGATGATCTTAATCTGTAGGTGTCTTTTATAAACATTGCGCCATGTGATGATATATCTAAAAATAGATCAGGCAAAGCTGATTGGAGCGAATGTTGGTAGATATGTTCACTTAGATAAGTAATGGAAATTATTAAATGCCTAATTTTGCTCTTCAGGTGGAATGCTTCTAATTTGATTCCTTGCATAAACAAATTCGCACAGTCCAGTAAAGTAAGCCAATTCGCGCTCGAATAATGTAAACAAATTCGCACAGCAGCCGAGTAAAGTAAACAAATTGAGCGATTTATATTTTTTAATGTAAGATTCCCAATTACTTTAGCTGAAAACAACAACTGATATTAATCTGTAGGATATGATGTCTTGGATGAGTAGTGGAAGTTATAATTGAAAATTTCTTTTGCTGAAAAAAACAACAACAACAACTATAACGTCAGTTGTGGTCTGTAGATGTCTTTTATATGATCATGTTATGATATTCGATGTGTAAAAATAAATGACGGCTGCTTGGGATGGTGCGACACATGAAATCATTAGAAGTAATGGAAATTAAAGCATTAGAAAAGGTGGCCAGGCGGCTGGTAATTTGATATCTTGCGTAAACAAATACGTCCGAGTAAAGCAGACAAATTGAGCGATTAATGTCTTTTTTGTATCTAGGAGTTTGTATTGAAAAGTCTTACATTTTATGACGAATTGTTTTTTATTATCAATAAAATTTCTCAATCAGTCACGCTGTTATGAGATTTGATTGACCCCGATATCATAGTTCACCTGAAGCTGATAAGAATATGATAATTTTATCTTCATACTATTGAAGTGATCACATTATTTTCTTACCATTAGGTTGAGAGTGGGTTTAATTAAATGTTTTGATGAAAGAAGGTGGTGTTAGGATATCAATGTAGTATGATATCTTGTCTTAGATGAGTAATGGAAGTTGTTTTGGAGCTGTGATCACAGTCGAATAATGTAAACAAATTCGCACAGCAGCCGAGTAAAGTAAACAAATTGAGTGATATATGTTTTTTAATGTAAGATTCCCAATTTCTTTAGCTGAAAACAACAACAACAACAACTGAAATCAATCTGTAGGATATGATGTCTTAGATGAGTAGTGGAACTTATAATTGCAAAATTTCTTTTGCTGAAAAAAAGCAACAACAACAACTATAACGTAAGTTGTGGATTAAAAATCTTTTATAAACAAGAGTGATCATGCTATGATATTCGATATCTAAAAATAGATCACGGCTGCTTGGCATGTTAAGAAACATGAAGTAATGGAAATTAAAGTCTTATCAGAAAATTTTTGATGTAGGGATGGGTGTATTGCAAAGTCTTAGGTTTTATGAAAAAATTGTTTTTTTATTTTCAATAAAATTTCTTTTTGGGTGGGTTAAATTTAAAACTTTGATGACCTATGATATCAATGTGAGGTGATACTAATATAGTATGACATGTGTTTAAGTTAAAGCTCTTTTGCTTTAATTGAGATGTATAGGCCTAGATGCAAAATCTAGACCGCTGTAGAATTGAATATCGATGCTTGTATCGATACTCAAAATAATGGGGAATGGTTGAAAAGCTGACCGTTCTGACTTGAATGAGTAGAAACGCACTGATTGTCGATTATAACAAAACTGACTTTATTATTTATTTCATTCAATATATTTATAATAAAATTGAACATGCGTAATCAATATTAATAAATCAATTCACAAATTGACCGGCAAGAAACAGGGTTCATCGACTTGAGCGATTAATAATTCACCGCAGTGAGAATGCTGACCCAGCAGTAATTCCCCTGGCGTAAATATTGTAAAAACTGCATGTAAAGCAGAAAAAATGGAAATTGGCACTGCTCACGGTGGTGAATTATGATCGCTGGTTCAATAAACTTAAGAATAATAACCCTTTAAAATGCTTACGCTAGATTAAATGAAATTCTTGGTTTATCATGATTATACTGAATTTGACTATCTTAAATTAGTAATGCTAATTTAATTTTTAACTTAATAATTATGATCTGGGTCATAACATACTCCCCCGCGTTGAACATACCTTGTTCAACTGTCAATGTTTATCCTGAAGTCCGGGGTTGTAACTCGTCTCGGGCTGGGTTTAGGTGGCTTAGATGTATTGCAGCATGATTTAGTTGTTTTGCATCTCCAAATGATTCCAAAAATTGTAATAATGATTACCAGGGACAGTGTTAGATATCCTACCGTGTAGTGATGGACGTGGTGTGCGTGAAATTTGTTTGGGAGTTCTCTTATATCCTGCATTTGAACTTCCTTCTGAAGGGCTCTCAATTCTGCTAATTTAGCGTGATACGCTATGGCATTGTGTTGTATCATTGGAAGATGATCGAGGCTTATGGGTTTGGGAATACTTCCGACACGTGTGTAGGACAACTTGCTGGTAGTTGAATATACATGATGCCCTTGGATCGTCAAGAATTCTTGCCTGATAACACAGTTTGCTTGAAGTTTCAAGAGACCTGAACCTTCGATTGACATTTGAGATACATCATTTCCACATACGACGTTGACTGTAGTCTTCTCCTTGAAAGCGTAGATCCATTGATTTGGGTGGAATAACTGTATCCATACTGGGTCACTGTTGGTTCTTCTGAGATCGCATGTAGGTGAGATTTCCCTGTGATGAAACAGTTCAATTTCGCATAGGCTAACATTTGCTCCTCTTCGATAGATTGGATGCAGCTGCTTGCATAAATAGATAGTTTCATCAGTTTGTAGACACGACGATTGTTGTTGCTTAGTCAATGGATAATATTGATCTCGATGCAGATTAATTGCTAGAAACTCTGATGCTGGGTTAATTGCAACAAGTGTTCCATTGATCAATGCTGGAATGGGAGTGACTCGAAATAACTCGAATTTCTCTAAGTTTACGAGAGGCAGTCTCAATCGAAAGATAACATAATTTTCAACGACTCGGCCCTCTATTGTCATCAAGCGATAGAACTGTAGTATAGAATCCTGGGATGGTGGTAATTGAAGAGATGTGGGTAAATGGGCCTTGATGATAGTGAGCTCTTGAGCTAATTGCCTTGGGGACAGAAGCATGTGATTAATCCTTCCATGGTGGGTGTCGGTGATAGTGTCTATTATTGCTGATTGTGTTTTTTGAAAATTTAACGTCATCAGAGTCAGTTCCATTGCTAATGAAGAAAACAGTTCCATCGCTTTCTGCTGATACAGTCCTTCACTGATATTATTTATGCGCAGGTTTATCTGGTCAAGGTGATCATCTATTTCTTGGAACTTTCTGTCAACACCTTCTTGATCAGTTTTCATTATATTTATTGTGGAGTCTATCAAAGACGTCTGATTTTTTAGTAGTGTGAGGAGACGGTTTTCATTTTCCTTTATGTCATCAATAGTGTTAGACATCTCTGCTGCATATTCAGAGTCCAGTACGCCGAACAGGGCATTTGCCACATTGCCAATGATACTAACAGCACCTCTTTTGGTTCTAGTAGATTTAGTTTTGATGTGTAGGAGTTCATTATCAATAGAAATTTCCTCTTGCAGACGATTGAGTTGGTTAACTAGTTTGACACACAAACTCGTCTGTTTTAGCACAAAGAGGAAGTTTATCTGAGTGCATAGGTGATCTAGGGTTTTGGTGCTATTTATAATTGCTTGAAAATCGTTCCAGTATGTCTCCATTTCATAATAGACTACAAGGTTCCATTCATTTGATATTATGTTAGTCGTGCCGATATTCTCAAAATATAACCCAGGTTGTGGTGTGAAAGGGGATGTTTCAATAGGCTGTCCTCTGATAATGGGTAGAATCATACAGGTTAAGAGAAGTGTTGTTAGTGCGGAACCATACGTGTGACGTGTCTTTTTTGTTGGAACCGCGCCGCTACTGCATGTAGAGTTGTCGTAAGCTTCTGCTAATTGGGATGAGTTTCGTCGTTTTGAAGTTTGACCTTCTCTGTCCTCATCATCATGACTAGCCGATCTATCTTCATTATCGTCCTCTATAGGCAGTGGAGCGAGCCTGTGTATTGGTCGCCGTAATGTATTATTTGCCGTTCGAACGTCGGCTACTCCGACAAGACCAACATTGCCCTTGAATGTTTTCACAATTCTTCCTAGCGGCCATTTGAGTGCTGGCAAGTTATCCTCCTGTATGATCACGATAGTACCTGGTTGGACATTTTGGCAGCTTTGCTTCCACCTAACACGATGCTTCAGTTGGTTGAGATATTCTCTTAACCATCGCCTCCAGAACTCCTGTTTAATGTGAGTCACTAGTTTCCATCGTTTGAGAAGACTTATTCTTGTTTCTTCACATCTGGGATCAATGGAGGCCGTGAGGGGCTCACCGATCAAGAAGTGTCCAGGGGTCAAAGCCGTGAAATCATTTGGATCAGAGGACATGGGCGTAATTGGTCTGGAATTGAGTATTGCTTCTATTTCAATCATGACCGTTTCCAGCTCTTCATACGTAAGTGAAGCTGAAGCTAAGCTGCGTTGGAGTAGGTATTTGGCTGACTTAACGGCTGCCTCCCATAGACCTCCAAAATGGGGAGCTCGTGCAGGTATGAAATGGAAGTCAATTCCGCTTGCGCTGCACCTTGTTTCGATCTCTTCTCTCGCCTTGTCTGCGAAGATGCTATCCACTAGTTCTTGTAGTTGGTTTCTGGCGCCAACAAAATTCGTAGCATTATCGCAATATAACTTCTGGCAGTGCCCCCTTCTGCCCATGAAACGTTTCAGAGCACCAATAAATGCGTTCGTTGTTAGATCACTCACTACTTCCAAATGCACTACTTTGGTGGCAAAGCAGCAAAACACTGCTACATAACTTTTTTGAGGTTTCTTCCCTCTGAGATGAAAATGCGTCCATATCGGCCCACAGAAATCCACACCAGAATTAGTAAAGGGTCGTGCCGGTTGTATTCGGGTAGCTGGAAGATTCCCCATTAACTGTGTTCGCAATTTCGGATTGCTTCTGAAACATCGGACACAGTTTTGCACTATGGAGCGTGCGATGGTTTTCCCTTTTATTGGCCAGAACTGTTGCCTGGTTATTGCCAGGAGAGCTTGTGGGCCGACATGACGATGGTTCCTGTGGATGTCGGTCATTAAAAGTTTTGTAAATGGATGATTATAGGGCAGGAGCATGGGATGCTTGGCATCATGTGACAGGGATGATGCTTCTAATCTTCCTCCGACTCGAATGACTCCCTGATCGTCTAAAAATGGAGCAAGGCTAATAAGTGGGCTCGATTTATTTAGCTCCGTTAATTTTTGTAGCTGAGATCGATCATCTTTGAAATTTTCCTCTTGCATGATCTTAATTATGGTGAGTAATCCCTTATCTAATTCTAGGCTTGTCAATGCACAGCTCTTATTTAGATTAGTTTTGCCTTTATTTCTGGTGATATCTATGAAACATAGAACGTAAGCCGTGATCCGTTGCAATTTTTTGAAGGAACTTTGGTGATTTATACGATATACGAAATGTGGAATGCTGTTTTCGATTGTTACTGGGATTGCAGTGCGTTTCCTTTCAAGCTCACATTCTGAGTCTGTTTTATATGGTTTTGGCCATATTTATTCTTCACCGTGTAGGAAGGGAGGTCCATAAAACCAGAGATTGCAGCCTTCAAATCCTTCTGGAACAATACCACGGGATAGGATATCGGCAGGATGTTCCTTTGAATTTACATGCCTCCATTGTTGGGGTGATGACAGTTCGTGTATAGAAGCAATTCGATTGGCGACGAATGTTTGAAATGACGACGATCTAGAGTTTATCCAGGCGAGAACTATCTCCGAATCTGTCCAGTAGAACGTGACGGCATCTTCCATTTTGAGATCTTTCATTGCGCGCTTGGTGAGCTCAGCAGTAAGCTTCGCGGCACATAATTCAAGTCTAGGTAGTGCCAATTGCTTAGTTGGAGCTACTCTCGACTTAGCGCAGAGTAGCCTCACTACGATACGGCTATGACTATTGACAGAACGGATATAAACGGCTCCTCCGTATGCCCTTTCAGAAGCATCTGCAAATGCATGTATTTGTGTGGATCTTGGGCATTCTTGGCTGAACACGTGTCTTGGGATTTTTATGTCATTCAATAATTGCAGCCCTTCACGAAATCTGATCCATCTTGTATGAAGCTCTGATGGGACTGCGGCATCCCAGTCAAGTTTAAGATTCCATAATTGTTGAAGGAACATTTTGGCGGTAACGACAACTGGCCCCATGATTCCGAGCGGGTCGAACAAGTGAGGTATGTCCGATGATATGAGTCTTTTGGTCACTCGATCTGTTTTAGTCCAATTGGTTTTAATGCAGAAGACATCATTTTTTGGTATCCATGTTAAGCCCAGGGTTTTGATATGCTCTTCAACTTCATCATTGAAGTCCAATTGAATAGCAGTATCTTCTCGTGAAATGTTTTGAAGTAAGCGTGGATGGTTAGCACACCACTTTCGAAGCTTGAATCCGCCTTTCTGGAGTAAAGCAATCAGTGGTCTTTGAATGTCAATGGCTGTGGCTAGGCAATTGGACCCTGTCATGACATCATCTACGTAGAAATCGCGCTGAATTACCTCCGAAGCTGTAGGATAATCCTTGCCATCTTCCTGTGCCAACCTTTTTAGACATATTGTGGCTAGGAATGGAGCTGTTGTTGTTCCATAGGTCACTGTGTTCAACTGATAGAATTTCAGTGGGGCATTCGAGTCACTTCTCCATATGATTAACTGAAATCGACGATCTTCTTCAATGAGTAGGACCTGGCGGTACATCTTCTCGATGTCAGCTGTGAAGACGAATTTGGGCAATCTGAATCGCAGCAAGATTGAAAAGAGTTCGTCCTGTATAGTCGGTCCTGTTGCTAAGACATCATTCAGCGATACGTTCGTGGAAGTTTTGGGAGATGCATCAAAGACAACCCTTAGTTTGGTCGTTAGGCTGTCGGATTTGATAACGCTATGATGAGGAAGAAAGTAGTATGGATGTTGAATAGTTCTTTCGTTAATTTCTTGCATGTGGCCGAGCTTGATATATTCATTCATGAATTCCACGTATTGTGATTTAACATCATTGTGTCTGGCAAGTCTTCGTTCTAGCGACAGGAATCTTCGTAGAGCGATATCCTTGGACTCCCCTAGTTTGTCAGTGGCTTGATTAAATGGTAGGCGCACTATGAATCGTCCCGTAGGGTCTTTTTTCACAGTTTGGTTGAAATGATTCTCACATCGTGCTTGCTCTGGTGAGAGTGTTTGAGACGTAGTGTCAACTTCCTCCAGTCTCCAAAACCTTTCTATGTCAAACGTTTCATCTTCACTGCAAACCCCACAGGTGGCCTTGTCTAAGTGTCTTCCACCGACCCTTCCGGCTACTATCCAGCCAAATACAGTATTCTGGAGGGTTGGTAAGTTTTCGCCCAACTTTATTTGGCCTATACATAACAGGTCATGGTAGAATTCTGCTCCCAGCAGTACGTCTATACGAGATGGATTGTTGAAGTTGGGATCGGCTAATTTTATATTTTTTGGTATCGCCCAGGAATCTGTACTTATTTCTTGAGTAGGTTGAGCTGCTATGATTTGTGGCAGAACGAAGGCCTCTACCCTAGTAGCAAACCCATTCAATTTTGACTGTAAGAGCATATTTATTCTTCGTTGTGTATGCTGTTTTGTTTGTCCAATGCCTTGTATCTGCATCTGTTGAGAAGTACCAGTCAGGCCAAGTTTTTTAATCATTCTTTCGGTTATGAATTAATCTGAGATCCGGAGTCCAGTACTGCTCTGCATTCGACGCTCATTCCTTTACTACTAAATTTTGTTGTCCTGTGGCTGTTTGTGCGGTTAATGTTGTTGGTCTGTCGTTAACTTCACATTTCGTTGGTGATTGTGGAAATACTTTTGGAAGTGCCTGAGATGAGGCTGAATATGTCTCGATATGTAACAGAGTGTTGTGTTTTCTAGTACATTTTGTACAGCTTCTCAATGTGCACTGCTGTGATGAATGGCCTGGTCTCAGACAGTTGATACACAAATTATGTTTTTTGACGAGAGCTAGCCGGTTTGATGGTGTTAGTCGAAGAAAGTTCTTACACGAGAATAGTGCGTGGTTTCCCTTGCATGATATGCAATTTGCTATAGTTGTAGCAGCAGAGGTGAAAGGTTTTGTTGTACCTTGTTTAACGTTGTAGTTTCCTGGAATTTTTGCCTTGCTTCCAAGTGCTTCCAGCGATTGGAATCGATTCTCCAGAAATGATAAGAGGCTCTTCGTAGATTGAAGATTTCGTGGATGACTTAGAGATTGTTCGTATAAACGATGTGTAGTTTGATCCAATTTCTTGAATAGCAGATGCATTAGTATTGGATCCCAATCAGCGGTGGAAACCTTAAGATCCTTCAAAGCCAGTAAACATTCCTGCGTTGTATCATGGAGCGTTTTAATTGCTATAGAACTTTCGTTCACAATAACTGGTTGCGATAATAATTTGTTGAGTAGAGCTGTGACTAACAATCTGGAGTTCTCATAGCGATCCTTTAACATGTCCCAAGCAGCGGTGTAATTTTCATCTGACAAGGTTAAATGGCGTATTAACCTTTCAGCTTCCCCAGACAAGTTTGTTTTAAGATACCACATTTTTTGGCAATCGGCCATTGATTGTTTGTGAACCATTTGATTAAACAGATCATAAAACTGACGCCATTTTAAATAGTCTCCATCAAATTTTGGAAGGACTATTTTTGGTAGTTTCATCATGGTGTTATTGTTGATTGTTGTACTAGAAGTTGTTAATTTATCCCGTTTGTCGGATAGATATACTAGTTGATCTTGTACCTCTTCTTCTAATTGCACGTACTCATCAACATTGTAACCCATTTGAATTAGATCTTCGGCTAATTCCCAGATATTCTGGTTTATATTTTCGATCTGCAACCAATGTTGATTTAACCTGCTTATCTTCAGGTCATAATAATTTTTATTCTGTTGATCCTCATCCATTTTCATTCCTGCAATGAGCCGACGAAGTGCCTTGATGACTTCGCCTTGTCGTCTTATTGCTCGAATTATTTGCTGTTGTGGGTTTGATTGAATCTCTGTAGTTCTACGACGCTCTTCATGAGCATTGGTGTCATCAGACCTTTGCTGTTTTGGATCTGTGGCATCTTGGTTATGGGCGTTGTCACTTGTACCAGCTATGACCTCTTTAGTGGTGGCCTTGTTGAATAATTTAATTTGGCTGGTGAAATGGTTTTTATACTTGTTGAAGATGGTTAAGATGGCGTTATAGTAATCATTCGTGAAGTAGGCATGATCTCTGGGTACATTCTGTAATGCTCGTATCTTGGTGTCTGCAGCATCAAACAAGGACCAACGTTCTTCGAGACGCCTAAGTCGTTCCTCATAATATGGTAAGGTTTTCCTGTCGACCGAGTCTTTCTTATAATTCGAGATTATTGCTTCAACCTCATCTCCGTTCAGATCTTGTTCCTTGAACAGTGCTTCCATACTTTTGTTAAGTTATGGAGGTTTTCGTGTTAATCAGATTTTCACTCAATCTCACTTGTAATCTCACTTTGTGATGGGAAGTCAAATGAAATCTTCTTCAAAGGCGATGATAAGTTTTCCTTCTGGCGGAAATAAGCGCTTCAGTTACAACCACAATGAATGTATGTATGTGACTCAAGTGATGCACTTGAATCACGTCGGGGTCACCAATGTTTAAGTTAAAGCTCTTTTGCTTTAACTGAGATGTATAGGCCTAGATGCAAAATCTAGACCGCTGTAGAATTGAATATCGATGCTTGTATCGATACTCAAAATAATGGGGAATGGTTGAAAAGCTGACCATTCTGACTTGAATGAGTAGAAACGCACTGATTGTCGATTATAACAAAACTGACTTTATTATTTATTTCATTCAATATATTTATAATAAAATTGAACACGCGTAATCAATATTAATAAATCAATTCACAAATTGACCGGTAAGAAACAGGGTTCATCGCTTGAGCGATTAATAATTCACCGCAGTGAGAATGCTGACCCAGCAGTAATTCCCCTGGCGTAAATATTGTAAAAACTGCATGTAAAGCAGAAAAAATGGAAATTGGCACTGCTCACGGTGGTGAATTATGATCGCTGGTTCAATAAACTTAAGAATAATAACCCTTTAAAATGCTTATGCTAGATTAAATGAAATTCTTGGTTTATCATGATTATACTGAATTTGACTATCTTAAATTAGTAATGCTAATTTAATTTTTAACTTAATAATTATGATCTGGGTCATAACAATATGTTTGCTTAGATGAGTAGTGAAAGTTGTATGGGTACAGTAAAAGACTTCTCATCAAATTTTTGGTGATAAGGCATGACCAGTGTTGCCACACGAAATATTTCTAGAGTACCTTGTTAGCCTAGCCTGAAAGTGTCCATAGTGAAGATTGTAGTAGGGGGTTTAGAGTAGGTACTGTAAGTTATGTATTAAGTTAAAAGTTTTGATGTATGGTATTTGGTATTTATCTCCTCGAAATGGTGTTGTACGAGTATCAGGTTCAAAGCGCCATCCAAGACCGGGTTACCCACCCCCACCACCACCCACCACCACCACCACCGCCAATACCACCACCCACCACCATCCACCACCACCCACCGCCACCACCACCCACCGCCACCACCACCCACCACCGCCACCCGCCGCCACCACCACCCACCTCCACCACCCACCTCCACCACCCGTTTTAGTGGTCAAACATTATTTGGGACTTCCGGACTTAGTATGGGAAATTGAATAGAAAGAAGGCCATATATAAAATATCATTTATTAAAAATTAAAAAGTATTAATTCTTATAATCTTGTGGTACAGAGCTGTATGTAATCAAAATTTCCTGTGTTTGATGAATCTGTCGTTGAAATCAACATCTGCCTACAGTGTAAGTTTACATGATCCTTTATGAGCTCTCCAAGTATACAAAATGAGAATATCTAGTGCTAAGTTAAATCGCACTTTTTAAGGCATGTCTCGTAATTCCCTTTTGTCAATCTTTGGTAGAATTTATATAGCTTCACAACTTGTTTTAGGCATCTAGCAACACCACAACATTCACATGTATCTGGTCCATCCGTTGAAATATCTCTTAACCAAGGGCAGCTTATATAGTGTTCATCAAATTTTGACTCGACTTTTTCAATATTTTCATATAATTTTAAAAAGTTATAGCATTCTTGAATTTGTTTCTTATGATCATCGAGTAAAATGTTATTATATTCTCTTAAAAACTCCATCGTAATAGTCTAACATTCGGGAAGACACTAACCACTACTCAAATACTCATGCAATTATATTTTTCCCACTTAGATTTTATATAGAACATATCAGATTCTTATTAAATTGTCTCCTACCTGTTGATTTTGGATAACAGGGTGACTTCTTGATTTCTAAAAAACTATGACAGGTCTGATAACAGGTGAACAGCTTAGCAGCTTTTCAAACATGGTGTTTGGTGTTATTTGGTAATTCCGGGTGTTATTTGGTGTTTCCGGGTGTTGCTTTGGTGTTAATTTGGTGTTAATTTGGTGCATTTGGTGTAATTTGTCATTACTTGGTGTTTGGTGTTTGCAGGTGTTGCTTTGGTGTTAATTTGGTGTTATTTGACATAATTTGGTGTAATTCGGCATAATTTGGTGTTACTCGATGCTGTTTTGGTGTTGTTTTGTTATTATCTGTTGAGCGGTTATAAATACCTGTTTCAGCTGTTCTTTCTTAGTGTTTTAGCAACCGCCAATATGTTTGAATGTCTAGAGTGTAACAAATCGTTTAGTCGTGGAGATAGCCTTTTACGGCATAAGAATCGGCGGACACATTCACTTAAAAGTGAAAAGCGTGAAAAGAAAAATATACCTGAAGATACTTTATTACCAACGTTCAACGATGAAAGCGGTTATAGCCCTACAGAAAATATTCAGAACAAAATGATAGCACTGAGAAAAAACCAAGAATCCTTAAAACCGCGGCTACCTTTTAAAATAATACGACAACACACCAAGCATGATCATAATTTTGGTAACAAGCTCCCCGATCTAATAAAAGAGGAAACAACGAAGGGGAAAAGAAGAATGATGGTGATAATAACAAATCAGTTGAAGGAAGTGAACAAAGCTATGATACCGGAAACGGTGATGATAATGATACAGGTTCAAAATATACGGAGCCAAATATACTCGTGAATGAATTGTGATTCTTATTACCATGTAGAAAGACTGCAAAACGAGTTTTTGAAATCATACAGCAGTTAAAGAATCACGGGGTAGTTCAAAACTAAACAACACATACATATAAAACAAACATAGCACAATAGCTGAGAAATAGATATCTCATACAAGAAAATGTAAGGAGAAAATTCAAAAAATTAATTATTCTTTTTCTATTATTCTTTTTATATCCAGCAACTCATATCGGTCAACGTCCATTTTCTGCATGGTGCTTCTTTTTAGGGAGAGACATTGATGGTGATGGGACTTCTGAACAAAATGCATGGTGTGAAGCGGACACGAAGAGTAGTCTAATATCCCGTCTTTCTTAATGTTTTTGCCCTATATGTAGTTTAATAAAACATTATATGTTTTAAAAAGTTTTTTTTAATCATTTTGTATAGAACATAATGTTACCAGATTCTTATAAGATTTTCTTCTGCTTATTAGATTTTGTACAGAATATACTCTTACCAAATTCTTATACTAGATTTTTATGCCTGTTTGCTTTTGTGGAGAACATGCCGTTACCAAATTCTTATAACTTATACGTGATAAGTCTATAAAAATCAAATTATATAGAAACTTTCGTCCAAGAAATTTTCCCCACTGTACTCTTTCAATTATAACATATTCAAGGATAAATTCAATGTCTTAGGGTTTGCTGACTAAAGAGATAGTTGCTGGTTTTCTAATTCCAGCAAAGTACTGGTTTTGCATATAGCTAGAAGAGATACTCAATTTCTTTGTTTGTCTAACACCATAAGAAAATCTTTCAGTTGATATCATCTTAATTATTTCAGGTCTGTCTTTAGGAAGTTATAATATTATCGAGGATTAGTATCCCCATCAATTTTCAGTTTTATCGTTGCTGGTGTCGATTATAAAGCAATTCTACTTTGAGTGATCCAATCTGTAAAATGAGTTAATGCTTAACTGAATACTTATTCTTTTAAATAACACAGCAGCTGAGTTAGGTCATTACACGTAACAAGCAAAAATTATTCTTTTACTGCTCCCATACAATATTCATTACTCATCTAAGCCGCCACATCATCCTACATTAAGATTATAGCTCATCAAAGCTTTTAATTTAACCAATTCTCAACTTAATGCTTACAAAAATAGCCTAGACTTGAATTATTAGTAATATGAATTACATCAGAAAAGGTATGATCGCTAATATCATGAAAGCCATAGCCCGTAGAGGATTTCTGATAGACTTTTCAGTACACGCACACCCCTACACCGAAAATTTTCTAGGCTTTAATTTCATTCTTACCATCCCAAGCAGCCGTGATCTCTTTTTAGATATCGAATATCATGATCACTTTTGTTTATAAAACATACATACAGACCACAACTTACGTTATAGTTGTTGTTGATTTTTATCAGGCCAAATAAGCCAAAATATTAGTTGTTGTTTTTTCAGCTTAGGAAACTGGGAATCTTTCATAAATATTTTTTACTTTACTAGGGTCTGTGCGAATTTTGTTTACATTATTCGGCTGTACGAATTTGTTTACATTACTCGACTGTCCGAATATATCTATGCACAAATTATAAGCATTACACCTGAAGAGCAAAATTAGGCAAAGTCAACATATCTACCTACATTCACCCCAACCACGTTCGCCTGATCTATTTTTAGATATATCGTCACATGGTGCCATCTTGTTCGCCTACGCCTACGCCTACAGATTAATATCATCAAATTTTTAATCCATAACTTAGGTTACAGTTGTTGTTGCTTTTGTTTTTTTCAGCTACTAATATTAATTACACCCGAGAAGGTAAGATCGCTAATATCTCGAACCATAGCCCATAGAGGATTTCTGATGAAAATTTAACCCCTTTATTGGCATGAACAGAAAATATCCTAAGGTTAACTTGAATTATTACTAATACTAATTACACAAATTCACTTAGAAGAATTTTACAACATTTCTTATCCATATAAATACGCAGCTGCACACATCCACCCTTGCCTTAGATAACGTTTCCTCAGCCACCGAGTAGCCCAGCCCAACATACCTTAGGCACTCATACTAAAGTAAATAACTAAACATCAAACTCAAGCTGACAAGTATATAGCCCTCGGTATAAATTCGCATAGGGTATTTCACAACATTACTTAATACACATAAGCCGCACACATTCTACCTAAGACTTGTTACAGGTAACGTAGCCCAGTACAACATACCCCCAGGAAATTCTAGTCATAATATCAGATATTGCCACTAAAGCTCTCAGCCAACCTCCAGTACCCAGGCACAGGAAAGGTAAAAGGTGAAATTGTAGCCTCCAAGACCAGATCAAACTTAACCAGCAACCTCCACTAATAATGCTTCCCACCCCTTCACAAGATGCCAAATTTTCAGTACAAAAGCGGCCTCAGAACCACCCCCTTCCCTCCCAAGAACACTCAGTGATCCAGAACTCTAAAAAAAGTTAGAATAAACCGGACACTTTTTGTATGGGAAAAGTGGTCCAGAAATCCGTGCACTTTTTGTATGGAAAAGTGGTTCAGAATGAACATAGCGTAACTACTACTGCAGGGTATCTGCTGAGGGCATCCACATGACGCATAGTCCTTCCGGGTCGGTGATGCACAGTGCAATCATACAATCATACTCCTCTAACACGAGCGCCCATATTGCCACCCGAGAACTAAGCTGGGATCTTTTCATGGTGTATTGAAATGCTTGGCAGTCGGTGAAAATTTTAAATTTTAATCCAAGAAGATACGGTCTTAGTCTTTGCAAAGTCTTTATAATGGCTAGGACCTCGATATCGTAACTACAATAATTCCTTTCAGCATCTTTGGTTTTAAAGCGCGGGAAAAACACCGGTTGGAAATTGTTGTCTTCATTCTTTTGGAGTAACACAGCACCGTAACCCTCCTTGCACGCATCAATATGGAGTTCAGTTTCGAAATTGGGGTTGAATGGCTTCAGAACTGGATCTTTGCATAGTCATTCCTTCAACGTCGTGAATGCCTCAAACTGGCATTTACCGAAAACAAACCTTTGGCATTTCTTCGTCAAATCGGTTAGAGGTTTTGATATGATAGCGTATCCTGCGATAAACTTCCGGAAAAAGCCAGTTAAGCCTAAAAAAGACATGACTCCTTTGAAATCTTTAGGGACTGGAAACTCCTTGACTGCTTTGACTTTGTGGGGCGATGGCTTTATGCTTCCGATGCCTATTAAATGACCCAGAAATTCGACAGTTTTTTCGAGGAACTTACATTTTTTCCAATTAATTATCATTGCATTTCTTCTCGCAACATCGAGAGTAATTCTAAGTCTGTCTAGATTTTCAGCTTCGCTGCAAGCTGGGATTATAAGATCGTCCACGTATGCCCAGACGATTCTACGTTGAATCATGTCTTGGAATGCCGAGTTCACAAATCGTTGAGAAATGGATGGCGTGTTACACAACCCAAAGGGTGCTTTCAGGAATTCATACTGCCCATCTGGTACAACAAATGAAGTGAATTTCCTACTTCCCTCCTCTATGTCAATATGGAAAAACACATTTTTTAATCAAGTGTCGAGAACACCTTTGCATCATACAAGTTTTATATTATATCTTCAATCACTGGCAGCGGGTATCTGTCACTTATGGTCTTACTATTTAGTTTCCAATAGTCCACGCATAGTCGAAAACTGTTTTCCTTCTTTTTGGCCAATACGACGGGGCTAGCATAGTCCGATTTACTTGGTTGGATTATCCCCTCTTGTATCCATTCGCTTTTCTGCGCTTTTACAAACTCCTTTTCTTTGGGCGCTAATCTTCGTGGCTTCTGATATATAGGGATTTCGTCCTGTACTACAATTTTCATCTGCACAGATGTCTTTCAGTTCTCGTGGGTTTGTAATTTTGGATCATTTCTGTTATCTTTGCCCGAAATTTATCATCTTTAATATCCTGAACGCATTTCAAACTTTTGTCTTCACAAGTCTTTACTAAATTGATTCTCAGAAAACTATTTTCTTCATTTTCTGACGATGTTTTGAAGATCCTAACGTGACCATTTTCAACAATCAGGGTGGCACACTTCAGAAGATCTTTTCCAATTAGAATTTCTTCAGGAATCCAGTCGTCTGGAACGACTTGGCACGTTATATCAAAAATGTCGGAATCAATATCCATTTTTACTGAAGTGGAACCTAAGCTTCTTTTCAGACTTTCTCCAAATCCACTGAGTATTACGCCAGGACTTATGCTTTACTTTATTGCTTAACGCTTAACGAATTTCAACGTCATCTCTCGATTAGACCGCAGAAAAAACTGCTCTTAATTCTAAATGGACTGGAATTCTTGCTATCGAGCAAATTGTGTAGCGGTTGTTTTGTGAACGCTGAAGTGCTGTCATTCCTACATTAATATCATAACACAGCGTTCTTCTATCAAAGCTTTTAATTTAACCCAATCTCAACTTAATGGTAAGTTAACAATGTGCCAGTAGTATGAAGATAAAATTATCATATTCTTACCAGCTTCATGTGAACTATTTTTTAGATATAGGAGTCAATCAAATCTCTTAACAGCGTAACTGCTTGATTTATAATAAACTCTGCTCCCTTCATATGCTCACCACAAGACGAAATTATGAACATGAAATTAGCACGTCTTATCTATCCACCGAGTCCACCAAGCTCCCCATTCAGCATGGACTCAAACCCACCTAGCGCCTGTGGCGCCATCTGTGGGGGAGCGTTCTAAATAAAAAGCTGTGAGCCAGAATTCTTATAACTAAACTGCTAATAAATATATGGATAATTTTAAGCCTGACGAGAAAGAGAAATACCTGATGTATAATGATGTGAATAACTTTTATGGATGGCCCATCCTACTAAAGTGAAATTAGAGCTGATAACGGACGTAGATATTCTGCTGTTTATAGAGAGAGGCATTCGAGGTGGTATAAGTCAATGCTCGAAAATATATAGCAAAGCAAATAATAATCATATGGATGATTTTAAGCCTGACGAGAAAGATGTATTATGATGTGAAAAACCTTTATGGATAGGCCATGTCACAGAATTTACCAACCGGAGCATTCAAATGGGTTGATATACCCAATATTGACGTTTCCGAAATTCCTGATGATTCTCCAACTGGATACATATTCGAAGTCGCATTGGACTATCCTCAACATCTACATGATAAGCATAAGGACTTACCGTTTTGCTCTGAGCATGCAGCACCACCTGGAGTAAAATTAGAAAAGCTTTTGACGACATTAGATCCTAAAACTAAATATGTTGTACACTACCGAAATTTGAAGTAATGCACAGGGGTTCTTAGCAGGGAAATTGAATAAACAGAATACCATATATAAAATTTCATTATTGATTTATTATAAATTGAAAAATACTAACATTTAATTCTTAGTGTATCATTCAATGGTTGGACTTCCTTAAATCGATTTCCCTATAACTCTAATAATACTTTCTTTATTTTACAATAATATATATCTTACACTATAATACAATTAAAACAAACTATTTAAATAAATGTTATTTTGCATATAATACAACTTTTATTTACAATACATATCTTAGACTAGCCTTAGATTATATGTTTTCTGCGTCTGCTTCTGCTCCTTGCTATTCTGATGAAATAGAGTAACGTCCCCATGGTGGAGTAGAGTATCCGCTGTCCCACTAATAATATACCGTGTGCTATCATATGAACGCAAAGCTATTTACTTTTGGCTGATCGTGTAGACATTATGGTTATCCGATCGTATGGAGCTCTGATTAGCAGTTTCTTTTTTTTCTTTTCTTTTTATTCAAACATTCGACGTAGTCTTCGAAATTGATATGCCTCTGGACTACATTAGCCTTTACTCCTTTTACTTTCTTTACAGTTTTACCATCGTTTATACGCAGACTGTACATTTTCGAGCGCAAGCCTAATTCGCTCATGATTTTCCCATTCAGCTCATCCTTCGTTAGATCAGGAATCTTCTTATTCATGAGCGGTAAATTGAATTGATTATCTCCTGGGTAATCACTAGTATCAAATTTGTTTATATTTTCGGCCATAAACTCATATGCACTTTTCTCTTCAAGTTCATATATTAGAGAACCGGTATGCATGACTTTACATTTATCTCCAAATTCCCGCTGCATAAAACTGTAGTGGAAATCGTAGAAATTGATATGCCTCTGGACTACATTAGCCTTTACTCCTTTTACTTTCTTTACAGTTTTACCATCGTTTGTTTATACGCAGACTGTATATTTTCGAGCGAAAGCCTAATTCGCTCATGATTTTCCCATTCAGCTCATCCTTCGTTAGATCAGGAATCTTTTTATTCATGAGCGGTAAATTGAATTGATTATCTCCTGGGTAATCACTAGTATCAAATTTGTTTATATTTTCGGCCATAAACTCATATGCACTTTTCTCTTCAAGTTCATATATTAGAGAATGCATGACTTTACATTTATCTCCAAATTCACGCTGCATAAAACTGTAGTGGAAATCATAGAGGCATATCTTTGAAATTTCCATAACTGCCATTTCAATATAGAGAGGGTTATTGAATAAGATTTTGAGTCGCCATAATTCCACAGCAACTAAATTCTCATCAAATATCGTTGCACTGTGGTAGTTGGGTGCAGAATTCCGAGCTTTTGCACCATAGCGACCTTCCCACTTTACACAAAGCTTTATATCGCTATACTTGCTAACATTTTCCATGGTGTTACCAAAAGCTGCATTGTTCATCCTCTTATAGCTGTCCTTCTCATGATCGCTTGTACCCTGCTTCCGTTTGGTGGTATTTAAGCCAATATATGATTTAAGGCAAGCTGATTGGCTGAATTGAAGAACCCGGTGCACTTTTTTCAGGATGAGGCCATGCGATAAGCATTGCTTCAAATTTCGGTAGTGTATAACTTATTTAGTTTTAGGATGTAATGTTGTCAAATGCTTTTCTAATTTTGCTCCAGGTGGTGCTGCAGCTTAGAGCAAAACACTAAGCCCTGATGCTTATCATGTAGATGTTGAGGATAGTCCCAGTCGACTTCGAATATGTATCCAGTTGGAGAATCATCAGCAAAATCGAAAACGTCAATATTGGGAATATCAACCCATTTGAAACTACCGGTTGGTAAATGCTGTAACATGGCCTATCCATAAAGGTTTTTCATATCATAATACATCTTTCTCGTCAGGCTTAAAATCATCCATATGATTATTATTTGCTTTGCTATATATTTTCGAGCATTGACTTATACCACCTCGAATGCCTATCTCTATGAACAGCAGAATATCTACGTCCGTTATCAGCTCTAATTTCACTTTAGTGTATTTTAGCAGAGCATCCCATGCTCTGCCTGGCATGGTGTAATAATGTGCTGGATCGAAATTGTAAGTCTTCATGCACACTTCTCGAAACTTTTCAAACACATCGGCCAATAGAAGAACGTCAGTTTTAAGGTACAGATCTGAATGTTCATCAAGTGTTTGTATTTCGAATGATTGCCAGACCTTTTCAGCATGATTGTAGTCCTCAGGAGATATAGCACGTTCAGTCAGTTTATTGTTGAACGCTTCCTTTGTTGGCAAGTTACGGAAACCCAATTTATCCCAGTCGTCAATAAAATCGTATGGGAACACACTTTCCATTCCAATTTTTGAATTCTAGCCATTTCTTTCCTTCTGATGGAAACATTATTCTACAATCATTTTGTTTCTAGCATTCGGGAGTGTGTGATGCTAATTTTTCCGCAGAGAAAAAGTAGAACAAACATCTGTCGCATATATACATTCTATAGCTACATTTTGAAGTATGTTTCGATACAAGGCGCGAAAGATCTTTAATTCAGCAGAAATGATATCTGCCGGCATCATCATCATCCATATGATCATCATCCATTGCAGTATTAGCATAGTCATCTTGTATCATTAAGAGATTTACATGTCGCCCCATTGTTATGGTAAGTATGTTAGAGAGTGACTTGACTTGGACGTGAAGTCCAGACTGCCAGCATGAGCTGACAGATCACTCGGTGGACAGCGTTGACTGTAGGGCGGCTCGCTAGCTCGCCTCGGCTATTGGCGAAGAGTGTGGGAGGGTTCCACAAAAACCTGCTGCTGCCACCAGCCATATACAAAAAAAAATCTTGCCTGACAAACCAAAGGCCATCGCACACATTCGGTCCTGAAGGGACGCTTACATCACTTACCTACATCCATTGGGAAGGCGCAGATGTTTGGCCTTCTCTGCTTGCCCCAACCACCCAACTGACTCTGAGGGCAGATAATTTTCAGAGTCCCTGTATTGCGTGAATATTCCAACAATTAGTAGGGAAAATTATTTAAATATTAGTACATTCGAAACTTACGTAAATATTTATAATTCCGACGTTGATGCCACAAGAAAATTTCAGATTTTTTCCATCTGATTTTGCACTCGCGTTATTCACTGAACAACAAGACAGATGTCTACATTCTTCTTCTTCCTTTCCTCTCGTCGCATCTCGTCCGTCTTTTCTTCACCACTCATGAATCCACCGTATACGTGTCCTCCTCAGCTCAGTGTAGCGTATTGCTGCATACAGTACGCTACGATCATAACAGGGCAGAGTGGTCTAGATCACCTGTGGTTCAGACAACGCTGAAAAATAGTCGACTGAGCTAGCCGGTCTCAAACATAAGCCTCATCGCTTCGGGCGCCCAATGTGTGATTCGACGCAGGACCCATGAAGGCATTTCTTAGCACTCGGGCCAGGCGGATGCGACAGATCGTACAAGACAGTCTGATGTGTTTGACAGTTGACGCGTCAAAGGCACATCCCTGAAGTCACGTCCGTCTTTGACCAGGCCTCGACATCCTTCTCCGTGCTGGAAACCAGAGGTGCATTGACAAGTTGATAACTCAAAAATCCTGCCGGTCAATGCCCCTTTGCCTTCCCTCACCGAAATGCTGAGAGAAGTAACCTAACCAACTGATCGCGAAGATTTTCCGGCCCTAATCTCCGATCGACGTTTATTCAAGGGTGTGTCGTCAACACGTCGTCGAGGTAGTGTAATGCTGATTTTCTTCCCAAAATTTGCAGACATTTAAACAAGTGGAATTCTTACGGTAAATTATCTGCCGTAGGGTTACCATACAGGAGGGTTCTGACGTGTTATCAGGCTAGGAAGTGTGATAAAACGTCTCTATGTTCAAAAGGTATGCCGGCCGCTAGGCTGGGGGATGTCCTAAGCGGCACATTGGCATCCCGTGGTTTGCCAGTGAGCTGGCTGGATGCCTTATTAGGGCTACCAGGAATAAAAGTCATAATAGATAAATGACGTTTCGCGAGTGGATATCACGGCCTGATGTCCTTAGCGTGATAGACTCCTAACGGTTTCCCCTGCAGACCTTCAAGCTCGTATAAGGAGTTTCCCTTCTTTAACTTGAACCGACACTTTACGAATTTTCATCCCAGTTTTGCGCTAGTCTGCTGCTGGAAGTTGCTTTGGGCGAAATTCCGTCTGAATATTTCTTGAGCTACTTTGAAATTAACAGGCTTCGCTCTGAGATTATAAGCTTTTGGACCCAGTTCGAATGCGTGGTGTAAGTTCTCCTGCACTCTCGCACGGATCAATCTCAATTTATCTTCAGCATCCACTCTCAGAGGCTCATTAAGAGTTCCAACGCTCCTTAAGATGGAATAGGAGCTCGCATGCTCAATCATTTGCTGACCGAAGAGTGTTCGGTAGGGAGAGACTGGACTCCCATAGGTGGTCTAAGAATAGTATTGTGGGCTTGGTCTCTTTACACACGTCACAGTCGCCTACGTAGTTTCTGACATGAACTGTCATTCGTGGCCAGTGCAGGTGTCTTCTTAAACGTTCCAGTGTTTTCCCTATACCTCCGCGAGAAGCTAGTGGCGGATCATGCGCTCTTGAAATAAGATCGGAGACAAGGCCTCGTGGAATCCACAGCTTCCAAGCTACTTCCTCCTGAATCGGATCGCCTGTTTTCGGAACAGTCCGAATATAAATGAAGCCATCTCTGACGCAAAGATCAGGTAGTTTACCAGAAGCTGTTTTAACCTTATGCCTCAGCTCTTCATATTCCAACGGGTTGAAATATGGAGAACTAAGGTCAACTTACGGGCCAGGATCTTCTGTTGTTGACAAGATGTCTCAATGAATTCGTGACAGCGCATCAGGAACGACATTCAGGCTTCCTTTTCGGTGTTCGATGGTGAAGTCGAAACCTTGAAGCTTCAAACTCCACCGAGCAAGTCTACCGCTGAGGTCCTTTTGAGACATCAGCCATTTCAAGCTCGCATGATCCGTCACTATCTTAAAAGGCATAAGTTCAATAAAGGGCCGGAACTTCTGTACACTTAAGATTGCAGCTAGACATTCCTGCTCTGTGACTGTGTAATTTCTTTGCGCGGAGTTCAACTTTTTCGAGACGTTGGCTATTGGCTTCTCGTGGTCTTCGTCATCTAGTTGAAGCTACACTCCAGCAATACCTTGTTGGCTCGCATCGCACTGTATAATGAACGGCTTGGTGAAGTCTGGGCTCACTAATAACGGAGCAGAAGTAAGTTTTTGTTTTAATGATTCTAGAGATGTCTGGGCTTCAGGTGTCCATTGGAACTGACTTGGATTCCTCAGAGTATCTGTGATGGAGGCAGTTAGATCAGCATAGTTCAGGATGAACCGTATATACCATCCCGCCAAACCTAGTAGGCGTCAGCCTTGCCGAACAGTTTTAGGTGACGGATAGTCAACTATGGCTGAAATCTTGTCGGGGTCAGTTCTTATACCACCTTTCCTGACAATGAAACCCATGTATTTGGTCTCTTTAAATCAGAACTTACTCTTCTCAACATTGCCAGCTTTCCTCAAACAATCCGCTACACGGGCTAGCAGCGTAAGATGAGAGTCAAAGTCTGATGACAGAATTAGCAAATCGTCCAAATAGACGAGAGCATTCTCACGAAGATCGAATGGAATGACTTTATCCATAAGGCGGCACATCGTTTGTGGAGCGTTGCATAGGCCGAATGGCATAAATGTGTACTGATAGAGAGGGTGACCAGGTACAGTAAAACGGTCTTCTCTCTGGAATCAGTGTCTAGTGGGATCTGCCAGAAAGCGTCTTTTAGGTCCAGGCTCGAAATGTAGTTTGCGGGAGAAAGTCGACTCAGAAGCGCTGTTGTGTTTCTTAAGTACTTCTAGTACTCTCATCTAAGCACCTTTATATTTTAATCTGGAACACGGCACAGTTACTGTAGGTAAACTGAGATTACGTGCCTACACGACGATTGGGCTTTTACTTATTTCTCCCGAGATAGGTAGAGCAGCGATGTGTATGGAGCAGCTTACTAGCTTTACTCCTAGTGCGATTCAATGGATCAGCTTACTAGCTTTACTCCTAGTGCAGGTTAGTGGAGCAGCTTATTAGCTTTACTCCTAGTGTAGATGAATGGAGCAGCTTACTAGCTTTACTCCTAGTTGGATGAATGGAGCAGCTTACTAGCTTTACTCCTAGAAAATGAAACAACTTGTGTTCTGATTATACTACTGCTACTCACTAACTAACTTCTTTATTCAAAAATCACAGAATATTTATACAATTCTCGACTTAATACTATTGCTATTTTCTTATTACGCTAAGCTAATTTCATCAGAGTATATATTCGTATATAATTATTATTTCCGTAAAGTGTTTCTTTATGGCATTAATTTCCGCAAAGCTTTTGCCGGTTTGTTGTTGTTATATCACGGCATTCGTCGCTTTCACATGTACATACATAAATACTTCCGTAGACCATTCGCCGCTTTGCTGCTATTATGACATCATCGTGAACCATTGTTTCGTTCACCTAAGTTCTACCGCTGGCGCGAGGTTATCGAATTGCATCGTGCGAATTCTTGCGCGCAGGGGTATTGTGTCACTGCCTTCACTTGTTTCTTTATGTGATTAAGAAATTGGTTTAGGTCAGTAGCGAGTGACTTTAATGAACTTTGCAAATATGTTTGTAGATATGTTTATACTTGCAGCTGGGAACTATAATTCTGCATGAAATGAGAATGCTGTAGGTATTTACATGTTTGCATTTCTTCATTGATACATGCATTTTATAATTCTGCGTAAAGCGAAATCGATTCAGACATGTATGTATGTACGTATATCCATGTTTAACTGATGCCAATGGATGTCCTGTATGTAACAAATCTCCCCTTTTTAGAAAAAAAACGTGTTATTCTTGGGAGAGGAATAACGTATTAAATATTAACTTATTTGTTTGATAGCTTGGGCAAAAGAAAAATATTTACTTGAACCTTTTGTATGTATATACGTAATGCTGAGATGAGTACATGTGGTGTTTAGCTATATTAAAAAGAACAAAGCTTGTCTAAGCGTGGATTAATTTGGGCTAGCTTAACTGTATTTTGTACATATTTTTTGCTACAATTATTTTTATTTCTATTAATTATGTCTACATTTTGTCTGTACAACAATTTATTTTTACTATATATATTTTTGATACAATAAATTTGTGATACTATATGTGTAAATACATATTTTTTGGTACTGATATTGTTATTCGTACTATATGTGTAAATACATATTTTTTCGGTACTTATTTGTACTATATGTGTGAATACATATTTTTTGTTATTAGTGAATACATATTTTTTGGTACTTATTTGTGCTAAATTTAAAATTTAACTTAAACCTATTTATACATTTATAAATTATTTATATTGATTTATTCATGATTTATGTACATGTAAAAAGTGTGTAGCAATTGAATTTACCATTGAGATGATTGTTTTATCTTTGGCTATGCAGAATTTATTTAGAGATGGAATTAAACTACCTGTAAATGGCGGGTGCGTGGAATTGACTCAGTTTCGACATGGCTTAGTGTTTGTGGAAGTGGTAGGTGGTGGACGAATAGGTAAATTTTGTCTGCTACCTGCTTGTTGCTGGAGGATGGCATGTTGTTTAATGGCATCCATTAATTTTGAATGAGAGGCTTGTGAGATAGCTTGTTCTTTCCTCTACAGAGGTTAGTGTTTTGAATTGGTATTTGTTTGATAATTTTGTGTATACCCGGAAGTCAGATTGTTTGAATACTACGAACTCTTGTATGGATAGATAGCTTGGCCATTAGACATGAGGAATACCGTGAAAAGAATTGGGAAGTGCTTTGAGGTCAATCGTGAACTTCCAGTAGCGCCTAGGTCGACCCGAGGAGGTAGGCGTGCCAAGTTAACGAGGGAACTGCACTATTTCAAACTGAGGGCCAGTCTGGCTAACGATAGAGATGACCAGACTAAGTACGAAGAACTAGTGAAGGATAGGTTGTGCCAGATAAACGAAATTAAACGAGCCAAAAAAAATAATAATAATAAATAGAAACAAAAATGTTTTCCTGTGCAATTTTTAGAAAAAATAAAGTTTATTAAATCATATTCTCTTTTCTCTTTTTTTTTGTGTTTTTACTGAATAGGCATGTTGGGTTACCTTTTGTTGTTGTTTGAGAATTGTCGGCTTGTTTTTCTGCCCCTTTTTTTCAGACAGCCATTATTCGTGAAATGGTTTCAATCTATTGTTATGTACTGTTACTCTTCGTTTACCGATTTGAATAACAGTATTAACAGTGTTAAAGACTTGTACCACTAGATATGGTCCTAGCCATATCTGGGAAAGCGTGTGTTTTTTAGCGAAGTTTTTCAGTAAAACTTTATCTCCTGTTTTGGAGGTTACTGGACGTGACCGCTTATCGTAGTAAACATTTCACTTTTCCTTGGTTTTCAGCAAATGTTTCCGAGCGGTAGCGTACGCTTTTTGTATTTTGTACCTTAGAAGGTGGTAGTAACTTTCGTGGTTGTAAATGGGCTCCGGCTCTCTTTTCAGATTAGAGGGAACATCCGCTGTGAACCCAAATAGATAGTCGATTGGTGTAAGCTTAGTGCCATCACGTGGACTACATATTATTGTATTCAAAAGCCGCGGTTCTCAGGAATCGATCCCAAGCCTTTGGATTTTCATACACAATAGCTCTCAAATAGTCCACTAGGGGTCTGTGGGTTCGTTCCAGTGTGCCGTTGGTTTGCGGATGGTAAGCGGAAGTCTGCATTTTTTTTTATTTGCAGAAGTATACATACTCGTTTGAAAAGATCGCTTAAGAAGTTAGAACTCTGGTCAGTTACTACCTTTTTAGGAATGCGATAACGAGTGATTATCTCATCGAAAAATATTCCTGCTACCGTTTCTGTTTCGACATTTGGCATGGCATAACAATCCACGAATTTCGTTAGATTGTCTTGGAAAGTCAGAATATATTTAATTCATGAGTGCGTTTCCTCAAGAGGACCTACTATGTCTAAATAAACTTTGTGGAAGGGCATATGGGCAGTATCTTTTTTGGCATTTAGAGCACTTCCGAATGTATTTCCTGATAGAACTAAGCATGTTTTCCACTTATATTTCTTCTTTATTCTTCTATAAGTTTTGATTACTTCTTGGTGACCACCAAATGCGGAGTCAGGATAGTCCTTTAGAATTGTTTCGATTTCCTCAGGGTCTGATATAGTTTCTGTTAGTTTATGCTGGGAATTTATTACGTTGTTGTTCCAAGGTAATTCGCCCTGTTCAGATACACTGCTTTCTGATTGATTGCTATTAGTTGACCCGATTTCGACTGAGCTATTTTGGGAGTTCCGTGAATATTTTTGAATTTTGTGAGGAGTTTCTTGATTCTGTTTTACCTCTTGTATATTATTTTGTGCCTCCCATATTTGGGCTCTTGTAACAACATGGCATTGTGCTTGCTGTTTTGATGACTGTGGAGAACTATAATCATCATCGTCTATGTCGGACTCGAGCCGGTGATGTACCTGAGCTTCGACAATGATCGAATTGGGGTTTGTTTGGATTAGTTGGGCAGGTATTCTACTAAGCGCGTCTGCATTGGTGTTAAATTTCCCAGGCTTGTATTCAATTTTATAGTCAAACTCGGAGAGTTTATGGTGAAACCTGACTAGTCTTGAAGTTGGATCTTTTACATTGAATACGCCTTTCAGGGGCTTGTGGTCGGTGTAAACTGTAAAAGCTCTACCTTGTAAATAACACCTGAAGTTTCTGGAGGCCCACACAATAGCAAGCAACTCTTTTTCTATTGTGGAGTATCTTTGTGCCGCCTTATTTAAACTTCTACTTGTATACGCTATTGGCCTGTCTTTACCTATCGCCCCTTGTGATAAAACCGCTCCCAATGCCTCATTTCTAGCATCGGTTGTTAGATTAAAAGGTTGGGTAAAATCTGGATATTTGAGTAGAGGGAAATATAAGGGAAATTTTAATCTCATTGAAAGAGTTTTGGCACTTTTGTGTCCAATTAAATTTGACGTCTTTCCGTAATAGATTTGTTAATGGCCTGACTATCTTTGAGAAATTAGGGATGAACTTGCGATAGTAGTTTGCCAATCCAAGAAAAGTTTGAGTATTTTTGTCCGAGGTATATTACTTCTCTGCGAAGGAACTGACACTTCTCGGGTTGTAATTTAAGATTATGGGCTCGAAGTCTGTCGAATACTTTAGCCAGTTTCTCGTTATGATCTTGTAAATTTTTTCCATATATTACAATATCATCGAGATAGACAAAGCATTCTAATCCTTGGAGACCCGTTAGAATATAATTCATCAGGCGCTGAAAAGTCGCAGGTGCGCCTTTCAGGCCAAATGGCATTCTCTTAAATTCATAATGCCCGTAAGCGGTACTAAACGCAATTTTTGGTCTATCCCTTGGGTCAACCAGTATTTGGTGATATCTGCTTGCAAGGTCAAGTGTAGTAAAATCCAGTATATCCTCTATCCTGGGTAATGGAAAGGCATCCCCTATAGATTTCTCGTTAACTTTACGGAAATCTACTACTACTCGCCAACGTTTATTGCCGTCAGGCTCAGCTTTCTTGGGGACTACCAGCAATGAAGAATTCCACGGGCTTTTACTTAATTGGATTATGTCGTTGTCCAACATTTCCTTAATTTGCTCTTTTATGACTTCCCAGGGTGATTCTGGAAGTCTATACATCTTTTGATTTATGGGTGGTTGATTTTGTAATATGGCGATGGTATGCTTTATGGTACTAGTGCACGTGAGATTATCTCCCTTTAAATAAAAAAGATCGTTATACTTATAGCATAACTCAAGAATTGATTTTTCTTCTTCGTGATTTAAATTTTCATCCAACAGTAATTCTTTACGTAAAGCCACAAGTCTGCCTGGGTTATAGCTTTTAGTATGGTTTACGTTTCTTGAATATATGGATTGGAATTAATTTTAATTTGTCGTTTTTGACATTATGTGTGCTTTTGTTTTATGCACGAAGAAAATATGTATTGGAATTAAATTTTAAAGTGTCGTTTTTGACGTTGTGTGTGCTTTTGTTTTGTGCACGAAGAAAATATGGGTTGGAATTAATTTTTAATTTGTCTTTTTTGACGTTGTGTGTACTTTTGTTTTGTGCACGTAGGAAAGGTGGATCACCCTTTTTATGAGTACTTTGGGTATTTAAGTCGTCCAAAGGTAAATGGAGATACTGTGCGTTATAGCAATTACTTGGAACTAGAGTAAGCGTTAAGTTCCTTAGGAATACTGGTTCCGTGTTTGCATTTAGAACGGAAAACGGTATGAAGCTTTTATGAGGACTAACTAGGCAATTTGCGACAAATACTCCTTCTTGGATCTCCTGAGACAAACAGATCATTTCTTGGTCTATTTGTAACGATATGCTCAGTAACATTTGAGATCGAGGAGGTATTCTATTAGATCGCTGAAGTACTACTTCATATTGCCTACTTTCATCTTCTTTTGAGGTGTTCAGAGTTTCTTCCATTGGAGATAAGGCATTTTTGTTATCTGGTGCCCGTGATTTAAATTGCTCCTCCAGTTGTCCACTTGGTATTTCCTCTCCGTCTTCTAGGGATGTTTCGAGAGGTACCATGAATTCAATAGGGTTGGTTTCCGTGCGAGGGAACCGGAGTAATTTATTAGGCCCTTGGATATTACAATTCTCTGCTAGAAAATCATTGCCTAACAGCCCATCGTGGGAGATTTGGGCAATGGCTTCTACTACTTGTAGTTTGCATGGGATACTGCGGCTTAATAAAAAGTTGCCTTGGCAGGTTCCCAACATTTTTCCTTCTCCAAATGGAATTTTCAAAGTCACCTTTTGGCTTCGTTCTATATGTTCTGGGTTATCTAGTGCTTCCTTTTTTATGATGCTTACTACGGCTCCAGTGTCTACTATCAGCCGAACGGCTGTGTTTTTACCTATGTCCAGTGGTAAGTCTACCACTGGTACATTTGATTGTTTTTTTGTTTGAGAGGGCCCTGAAGTAATTTGCGCAGTTTTATTTAATGTCGAGCCGGGGATTTTTCGGTCGACAGTATGCCGTTTCCCGAATCCCATCGTTGTTTCTGCTGACAAGTGGACACCGTATGACTTCTACTCCCACAGAAGTCGCACATATTATGTATGTGGTTAAATCTTTGTTCCCTATCTGCAGAGCCCCACCGAGCATTGTTTTTAGAGCTTGCATGTTCGGGTGGCGCCTTAATGTTCTGCTTACAATATTGGGCATCATGGCCCTTCACTCTGCAGTTAGTACAATAAGGAGTATTCTTACGCTTTAGGCACTCGTCATTCCTGTGCCCCTTGTAATTGCAGTAGCTGCAGGTGATCTTGTTTAACAGTAATTTGTGTTTATCGTATTTTTTTTCTGCCTGCTCGTAAATAGATTTCCTGTTTGGGGGTGGTCTTCCTAACGATTTCCTTGTTATGTTTGTTTGAGGAGAGCGCCAATTATTTTCTGGGTTTCCGTCGATACTAAAGGATACTGAAGTTTCCTTTGGTGGTTCCGCTATTGGAGGTATTCCAATTTCAGTTTTTATGTTGTGTCTTCCGAACTCCTTTGTGTGAGGGTAAGAATACAAACTTACACTCTCGGGTATGGGATAACCATAGGTATTAGAGAGATGTGGGATATTAGGTCTAAGAAAATGGTCCACTTGGAAAGAGTTTGTTGGGTTAGGGATATAATTTGTTGGTTGTGGAATGAAAAAGAGACCTTGTTGCAACCTTTCCATATCTAATGCCTTTTGGATGGGATTTTCTAACGAATTTTCATTCAATGTGAGTAAATAGGCGCTTAGATGGGAATTAGTTGCACCACTCTTTATGGAAGCCATAGCAAAATCTTCTATTTGCTGCTTTACTACTTTAAAAATTGTTGAGTTTCTTAAGTACTTCTAGTACTCTCATCTGAGCACCTTGATATTTTAATCTGGAACACGGCACGGTTACTGTATGTAAACTGAGATTACGTGCCTTCACGACGATTGGGCTTTTGTAACAACATGGCATTGTGTTTTCTGCTTTAATAACTGTGGAGAACTATAATCGTCATCATCTATGTCGGACTCGAGCCGGTGATGTACCTGAGCTTCGACAATGATCGAATTTTGGTTTGTTTGGTTTATTTGGGCAGGTATTCTACTAAGCGCGTCTGTATTGGTGTTAAATTTCCCAGGCTTGTATTCAATTTTATAGTCAAACTCGGAGAGTTTATGGTGAAACCTGACTAGTCTTGAAGTTGGATCTTTTACATTGAATACGCCTTTCAGGGGCTTGTGGTCGGTGTAAACTGTAAAAGCTCTACCTTGTAAATAACACCTGAAGTTTCTGGAGGCCCACACAATAGCAAGTAACTCTTTTTCTATTGTGGAGTATCTTTGTGCCGCCTTATTTAAACTTCTACTTGTATACGCTATTGGCCCAAATTAAATATCATTACGTTTGGATAAAAAATTTGTCTCGTTTGGCATCGTCTCAGTTAGCTAATCATCACAGTAAAAAATTCTTTTGCGATCGCTGCCTTCATTATTTTTATACTTTTACTCATTTGGAGAAACATTCTTTAGATTGTAAAAAGATGAACAACTGTAAAGTGAATTTTCCATTTGAATGCATCTTACAACCAGTATCACAAAAAACTTCAAATACAAAATGCTACCAACAACATGAAGCACACAGCGTTGGATACTACTTTAAATGCTGCTATGATGATGCGCTCTCATATTATAAAAGCTATCGAGGACGTGATTGCGCAAAATGGTTTGCTGAACAGCTGCAGGAGATAGCGGAAAACGTAGAAAGTGTTCATCTTTGTCCCATGTCGATGATTCCGCTAACATCAGAGCAGACACAAAATTTCGTAAATGCTACGAATTGCCACGTATGTGAGAAACCATTTCCGGAAAAAGAAAAAGTGGTGCGAGATAACTGCCAATTAACTGGAAAATACAGAGGTCCTGTCCTGCTCACGAGATTTGCAACATTAATTATCAGGATTCCCGAACCATTCCTGTGGTCTTTCATAATTTGAGTAATTCCTATGCACATTTACTCATAAAAGATTTGTCTAACGCTATACCTGGAAATTTTATAATAATTCCAAATAACACAGAGAAATACATATCTATGGTAAAAAACATAGAAGGTTACAAAACAAGTTTTAAATTTATTGACTCTTTTCGGTTTATGGCATCATCATTGGATAAACTAATGTCTTATTTACAAGAAAAAAGAATCGTTCGTTCAGAGTACCCGCATATTAACAATATAAAGCTTAAGCTTTTAACAAGAAAACGGGTATTCCCATATGAACATATCCAGAATTGGGAAAATTTGCAAGAAACACAACTTCTACCTTTTGATAAATTTTATTGCACTTTATCGGAATGCAACATTACTAAGGAGGAATATGAACACGCGCTCATGATATGGCGAGAGTTCGAAATCAAAACACTAGACGAATACAGCGACTTATATTTAAAGACAGACGTACTTTTGTTAGCAGATGTAATGAGTGGCGGCCCCAAAACACCCCTTTTCATACTAACAGTATACCAAGGCGACTCATTACTTTCAACGCAATTCAATTTCAATTTATTTACAAGCTGGTAATTTACGCAAGATTACAATCTTATAAATGTACATGATAAAGTATAAGGTTACAAAAAGAAAATACTATGAGTCCATATAAAAAACACGATGAAAAATTAGCATAATAAAATATTGGAAAATCAGTTCAATAAGTAATAACATTAATCTTAAATGATACAATATGTATATATGAAAAAAAAGAGAAAGAAAATATAGAAAAGTACATAGCAGAAGTAATCCCATGTAAGCTAATAGCTAATAAATAACGGAGCTAACTACATTTTTAAAACTATCAAAGGCACCCATAGTGCCCACACTCTGTACATTGTATGGCAAATTGTTCCAAACTCGCGCTATTTGCACAAAGTAAGAGCCTTCCTGAACTCGCCTGTTATGTCGGGGAATCAAAATGTTATGATGCCGCGATGACTGCAGAAACTGAATCTGGTTAGTTAGATAGGTCGGTGTACCACGACGTATGAGCCTATGGAGGAAAAATAGAGATTTACGTGTAAGATAAGCCTCCAGAGAGCAACCAAGTAGAATAGACTTAAACTGGGAAACATGATCGAACCTCCGAAGACCAAAAACGAATCTAACACAGTCGTTAAAGGCAACATTCAACCTACGCAAGCATCCAGAGTCTAATTTAGAATAGATTAAACTGCCATGAGAGAAGTGGGGGTAAAATCAGAGTCTTGATCAGCTTCATCTTAATGCTTGTACTCAAGATTTGAGCTGACAGCCACAGTCACCGTAAACCGCCGTTAACTTTGCCAATAATAGCTGCAATGTGATCGCAGCACGTCAATCTAGAGTTCATCTTTAAACCCAGATTAGTAATGGTTTCTACAATCAGCAGCGCTTGTCCTGCAAGTAATACTGGGGGGATAGGTGTTAATACAGTACTGTGATATAATACAAGACATTGAGATTTTCCAGGGTTTAGAGAAAGTTGGTTGTGTAGCGACCAATTATATACTCTGTCCAAATCATAATTTATCCGAGCAATACAGTCCTCCATAAGCCCAATAGGCCTGCTGTAGTATAACTGAACATCGTCGGCATACATGTGGATGTTAACATCGAGAATGATATTGGGTAAATCATTTATGAACATACTAAATAATAAGGGTCCTAGGACAGATCCTTGAGGTACCCCATAGTGAAATGGTAATATGTCAGAGTGCAAATCATTTACATAAACTTGCTGAAATCTCCCATCAAGAAAGCATCCAATCAAATTAGTTGCTGAGGCTGAGAATTCAAAAATTGAGGACAGTTTGTTTAGCAGTATTCGATGGTTAACGCTATCAAAGAAAGGATACGTACTTTCCCTAGAAGACAGACATAAATACAAAAGACCAAAAGCCATATATGTACCATGCAAGACATTAAAACACGAGTCAAGCCAATTTACAAAAGAATATTCAAAAGGCGGCCGTGAAAAAATCTTAAAAATGCTGTCATGAAGCAACACAAAACATTAAAATTCAATTGTGTGCCATGAAGCAACCAAATGTTCTATTTCCTCAAGCATGAGGAAATACCAACGCTCAATTGCAAACAATCGAACGTATCAAATTGCATAACAAATGAGTGCAGTAAACAATTTCTCTTCCTCAGTCAAAAACCCCAACATATGGTCAACTGGGCCACTGAGATATTATGTACATATATGAAATTGTTTACATGAGAATATTTCAAGCATTCTCGGAGGGGAATATCTTAAAAAAGCAACGAAAGCACTAAGTGCTCAAGAACTTTTTTTTCAAATGTTCTCAGTGAGGAAAGCTTGAAAACTGATAGGAACAAACAAAAATTAAGAACGAGTATCGAAGAGATACTAGCTAATTCCTATAAGAATTTCCCGAAGGGGAAAACTCAAAATGTCTTTCAACGTCTGCGATTCGCTGGAAACCTCGTAAAGGGGCGTGGTTTCTTGTAAATAAGAAATACCCAGCTACTAATCATGAGAAGATGGCGTAACCCTTTAGTATAAATTTCTGATCAGTTGTACGATCGAGGCAGTCTGTTTTAAAATTAAAAACGTTAACAACTACTGTTAAGATTCCCCCGACCAACGGTAAGGAATCTTAACAGCTAATAGAATTAAAATATAAACTAACCAGAAGTGCATTCGGTCATATATTAAATTGTATAGTGTAATAAGAAAAACCTCGGAAGTGTAGAATCATTCCGTACCGAAATAGAAGTGTCATAATAAATTAAAAGCTAGAAAGTGAAGTGACTGTTTTTCTTTTGCTATACATATACCCAATTATACCAATTACTCAGGAAAGAGCAGGTGATCTTCTTCCATTACGAGAAGCACTCCCTCGTCCTGTTCCCAACAGACGCGTAACACAGACATATTTGAAAATTTCCGTGATACCTGCATAAAAGATTATTATCTGGATCCTGCGCATTAATATACCTCACCAGGATTAGCTTCGGATGCTATGTTAAAATATACGGCGGTAGAGTTGGAATACATCAGTGACGTAAATATTCTTATGTTTTTGGAAAAAGGCATCCGCGGCGGTCTAACACAATGTTCCAAGAGGTATGCAAAAGCTAACAATAAATATATGCGGGAATATGACCCAAATCAACCAAGTAATTTCCTTATGTATTTTGACGTTAATGCAATGTACTCTTGGGCTATGTCGAAATATTTACCATACGGAGGACTTGAGTGGGTTAAATATGGTGATGCCATTGATTTAAATACACCAGATGACTGCCCACTTGAATATATCTTAGAAGCAGACTTGGAGTATCCTGAAGATATACATAATAGACAAAAGGATTTACCTATGGCCCCAGAAATATGCTCCACGCCAGGATGCAAAGAGCAAAAGATGCTGGCTACTTTGAATAATAAGAAAAATTATGTAGTGCATTATAGAAATTTAAAAGACTACTTATCAGAAGGTTTGAAAATTACGAAAATTCACAAAGCTTTAAAATTTTAACAATCAAACTGGATGAAAAAATATATAGATATGAGCGCAAATTTGCGCAAAAACGCTAAGAATGAATTTGAGAAAAACCTATATAAATTTTTGTGCAATGCAGTATTTGGAAAAACGATGGAGAATGTTCGACTTCGACACGACATTGAACTCAAAACAGCATGGGAAGGACGATACGGAGCGGAAGCATTAATATCCAAACCAAACTTCCATTCACGCACTATTTTTCATAACAATTTAATTGCGATCGAACTTCTACGAACTGAAGTGCTTTTCAACAAACCGATATATGTTGGATTGTGTATTCTAGAAATATCGAAAACTATATTGTATGAGTTTCATTATAAATTTATGAAAGAAAAGTATGGAGACAAGTGTAATTTGTGTTACATGGACACAGACTCGCTCATATATGAGATCCAAGTTGGGGATGTATACGCAGATTTAAAAGAAAACTTATACCGATTTGATACGTGAGATTACTCCGAAGACAACCCATATGACATGCCACGAATCAACAAGAAGGTGCCAGGCCTTATGAAGGACGAGAACAATGGATCCATCATGCTAGAATTTGTCGGACTCCGAGCGAAAATGTACTCTTTACGCATTCGGACAGAAGGTCAAAATCAAAATACTATAAAGAAAGCTAAAGGAGTGAAAAGCTACGTAGTTAAAAATAAAATCACATATGACGACTATTTAATATGTTTGTTTGAAAATATGGAAAAGATACACGAGCAGAATGGAATTAGATCTTATCACCATGTGCTCTTCAGCACTGCTCAGAGAAAAATAACACTAAGCCCCATTGATAAGAAGCGGTTTGTGAAGGGTAACTCAGTAGAAACGCTACCCTGGGGACATTTCAGCATTATGGATCTGGATTAAATATGAATAATTACATAAATAAATGTTTGTCTTAATTGTTTAAAAATATATTTTATGCATAATACCTACTTATAACAACTTTGTAATCATTACTATATTCCTGAATAAAAGAGATAAATAAAAATTATTTTTATATACAGAATATTTTCAATCTTTGAATTAAGTTTTTCCTCCCCATTTAAAAATTAACGGAAAGCCTCTAATATGCGCATGTATAGGATAGGGGCCTGTGATTTCAGCGAATTTTCAAATAACTAATGGAAATATCAAAGATTATTTATTTAAATTATTGTATTTTGCCAACAAACACAACACAATAAAGAAACTTTTAATAAGTATCTAATATTACAATTGTTTACTAGTTCGTAAAAAGCTCAACATTTATTATTTGTTGCAACGTTAACATAAAAAGTTCTACAAATCTGAAGATTTGCAAAACATTTAAAATCTGTTGCGAGTTTAGTAGTGAAGCTATGTATGTTCTGGCCCACTTTATCCGTACAAAAAGTGCAAGGTACATAGATTCCAACTATTTTGGTGACTCTGGACTGTGGTTCTGGGGCCACTGAGGGGCTTCCGTCTAGTGGTATACGTCACAGGGCATTCCTGGGGTATTCCTTTCCTATCGTCTGGCTGACCAGGGGATGACGTCATCTGGTTGGCTGATCCCCGTCAGCTGATCAAGCTCTATCTTAGCTGATTTTAATAAAATTATGCTGGCTTTTGCTGGAATCGAACCGAGAACGCTTGGTTTTGTAAAATCCGAGGCGCTCTACAATCAGACCATGGAGGGTTGTGTAAATGTTCTTTAAACTTGCTATATACGCTTAGAGATGTGGGACAGAGGCATCAGGACACTTTTGCGAGGCTACGCACGCTACACACGCATACACATGCGCCCCCCACACACACACACACGCACACACATTCATACTAAAATGTTTTCTACCAGGTGATATTCCCTATTGCACCATGTTATTAAATTAGCAACAACAACAACTAACGTAGGTAGATATGCTGGTTTAGACAAGAAATGGCCTAATTTTTGATCTTCAGGTGCAATGCTTCTAATTTGATTCATTGCATAAACAATTCGTACAGCCGAATAATGTAAACAAAATCGCAGTCGAATAATGTAAACAAAATTCGCACAGACCCGAGTAAAGTATACAAATTGAGATTCCCAATTTCTTTACCTGGAAAAAAACAACAACTGATAAGTTGTCTTAGATGAGTAGTGGAAGTTATAATTGAAAATTTCTTTTGCTGATAAAAAATCAACAACAACTATAACGTAAGGTGTGGTCTGTATGTATCTTTTATAAACAAGAGTGATCATTATATTCGATATCTAAAAAGAGATCACGGCTGCTTGGGATGGTAAGAATGGAAATTAAAGCCTACAAAATTTTCGGTGTAGGGGTGTGCGTGTACTGAAAAGTCTTATCAGAAATCCTCTACGGGCTATGGTTTTCGTGATATTAGCGATCTTACCTTTTCTGATGTAATTCATATTACTCATAATGCAAGTCTAGGTTATTTTTGTAAGCATTAAGTTGAGAATTGGTTTGTCTATTGAAAAGTCTTCCGCTCAGTAAAAATCTGCCGCTTCATATTTATATCCTCTAAAGTATTATCATCCGAAATGGTGTTGTATCAATAGTGAAGACCGTAGTACTATAAGTTAAAAGCTTTGGTGGATGGTATTTAGCATCACATAATTCCAGTAGGATATAGAAGCTTTGGTGAAGACCGTGGCGATGGTCGAGAGTGGCTAGTGTTATTTACTTATTTTTAAATCTTGCCATGAAAGCATTAGGTTGGTTGGGGTGGATTAAATTAAAAGTTTTGATGAAAGAAGGTGGCATGATTATATTAATTTAGTTTTGGATGAGTAGTGGAGTGCTGTAATATGTCTCGCTCTAACACATTAGGAAGCTTTAGTGAATACCGTACCTTGAAACCATCTCGCTCTCTCAAAACCTCTTTCTCTCTCTAGCACATATGTTTGAGGTGAACTTGATCATATACATGCCGGCTTGGAGCTTGCTTGTCTGCTTTTTATACTATGAGTATAGTATGGTTGCCTGGAATTATCAGGCTTGTTGTTGAACGGGGCTATATAACTTGTTGGCTGAGATCTTTAGCGGCGGGGTGGGGTCACTTTACTGATCATGGGTGTAGATCTTTGGTTGGATATGTATGTGTGCAGCTGAGGTGTATTTAATAAGAATATTGTAAATTAAAATAAAAGTTTTCATGATTGGTATGAGCAAAACCCTCAAAAATACTTCACAAGCCATGAAACAGACTCCTTCACTACTACATGGGAGCCCTCAGCGGAGTCCTAACATTCTAAAATATTTGCAGTGATCTTATGTTAAATGGCTAAAAGGTGCAGCAGCAGGAGCATTCACGCTAACAAACTCTTACTATAAAAGCCCAAGGAAACTCTTGGGGAGCATCAGTCAGGTTTAGTGAGTCTCAGTGATAGTTTAAAAACATACAAAAAAAATTAAAAATGTCTTCGGTGTTAGTAAATAAAACTTTTTTGAAATTTTTTTGAAAATTTGTGAAAAGATGTGATGGAGTGTTTAAAAAATTCAGTGAATAAAGACTATGACTATATTGTTCAAAAGTGCAATAGAAACATGCATAAATTTCAAGTTGCATTTCGGAAGTGCAATAAGAGTGATAGGAAACGACATTTCGAGAGCTGTCTCGAGCAAATTAAAGCATTGAGAGCACTATTGAGAACTCCCCGTCGAGGTGGAGGAATTACTCGCGTAAGAAGAAGTGATTTTGTAAACTGGGAGGAAATAAAGACAGCGTTCGCAGACAGAATTCGACAAGGTGTTATTGCAAATTTAAAACATATCGATCCGAAGCTATTTATGCAAGACGCTTCCAAATTATTTACGCGTCGTGTTAAAAATACCTTAAAACATTGTTTTAATATTAAAGTTTCTACAACGTTTTGCGGTGAATTTGTTAAAGAAATTAGTGCAGATGATAACTTAGAGGAGTGGTTTAAATCAAACATTTTGGATCCAATACATACTCAGCTGGAAGAATTCCAGGAAAAAGACAGTGGCTGGGCACTGCACTCTATAATACATCTAGCAGTACACATCAACAAGTTTGAACAACTCCGAGGATCTTCGCATATACCCTTACCAAAGGAATTTGCATCAAAGAAAGCTTGCATCAATGTACAAAATAATGATGAAGCATTCTGAAAGGATCTCATAATATACACATTTTCAACTGCACTTAATTTAAATGGGATAACATTTCCCATGACACTTCAGCAGATTAAACAATTTGAAGACCAGAACAATTTATCAATAAATGTGTTCATCCTAGAGAAAGAGCGTTTCTTCACCACAGTTCCAGTTAACTTACGAAACACAGGATGGAGCGACATGTAAATCTCTTAATGCTACAAGATTACTATGACCGGGATGAAGATCATATGGATGACGATGATGATGACGGTAGATATCATTTCTGCTGGATCAAAGATCTTTCCCGACTCATATCGAAGCAAACTTAAAAAAAATACTCGTAAGAGGCATACATGCGACAGATGTTTGCTCTACTTTTATTCTGAAGAAAAAATAGCATCACACACTCCCGAATGCGAGAAGTAAAATGATTGCAGAATTATGTTTCCATCAGAGGAAAAGAAATGGTTGGAAAATAAGAATTATAGCCATAAGAATCCAGTCCCGTTTTGTGTATATGCTGATCTTGAGTCAATATTGAAACCGATTCAGGGAATCCATCAAAATACACAGCGAATCCAGGAACATGAAGTTCATAGCATAGGATTCTATTTCCACTGCCAACATAATATAAAGCTCTCATATTACAGAGCATATCGAGGCAAGAATTGTCAACAATGGTTTGCATTAGAATTGCAAAAAATTGCACCCATAGCTGTACAGGAAAAGCTGAACATCAGGCCAATGCAGCCCCTGACTAAAGAGGAACGGCGTTCACATATGGAAAGTACTTGCTGCCATATATGTGAAAAAACGTTTGCAACCGATGAAGAACGAGTCCGGGACCATTGCCACTTAACAGGTAAATACTGAGAATCATAATTTCATTCATTTTTTCATAATTTCTTTTAACAGGAAAATACCGAGGGCCAGCGCACAATGCATGTAATCTGATGTATCAAGATTGCTCAATAGTTCCAGTCATTTTTCACAATTTATCTGGATATGCTGCTAGAGCCATTCCTGGGAAAGTGGATCTCCTACCAATAAATAAAGAAAGATACATTTCGTTCACCAAGCACGTTGAAGGCAGTCATATCAAATTCAAATTCATCGATTCCTTCCGTTTTATAGCTCAATCCTTGGATAAGCTATCATCATTGCTGCCGATGGCTAAATTAAATATCACAAGAGCAGTATGGCAGCAATTGGATGATGATGATTTTTAACTACTTACGCGCAAAGGAGTCTTCCCATACGACTTCGTTGGCGATTGGACAAAGTTGGATTTGTAGCGTATACCCCCTTACGCTACTTTTGTTTGGCTTCTCTACGTCTGTAGAGAAAACCCCATGATTTCCCAGAGTATATAATTTAATAAAATGTAGTTATTTCCGAGAAGTAGCCCTATGCTACTTCTCCATATGAGAAAATTCCTGAAAAGTTAAAATTTATATATTTTCAAGAAGTAGCCCTATGCTACTTCTTCATATTAGAAAATTCCTGAAAAGAAAAAAATTATATATTTTCAAGAAGTAGCCCTATGCTACTTCTCCATAGAACAAAAATTCCTGGAAAAATAGAAGATAAAATCTATATATTTACAAGAAGTAGCCCTATGCTACTTCTTCATATTAAAAAAAAAAAATCCTGAAAAAAAAACATATCCATACATACCCGCATAAAAGTCCAGGGGGCCTATTCTTGAATAACGAATGGTTTTAACGTATTCGTTATATAACGAATGGTTGATAACGAATCGTATACACCGTTCGTATTCTTGAACCTCATCGTTATAAAGTCGAAGTGGTGAAAAAGTTTTTCAACATAACGAGTGTGGTAAGATTAGATCTGTCAATTTACAAATTGAATAATGTAAGCTGTTTCATGTTTTAAAGTATAATTTGTAAAAAATGGCTAGCTACAGTGAGTTGTCATTATTGTTTACGTCTGAAATCGTTAAAGAATCTATGAACTATAAATTACGTCGATCGTTAATCAATTCCTGCACCCTTAATTCAACGCTAAATAGAAAAATGTTGCAGGAGGATCTCCACCAGTGCCATGCAAATGTTTTTTATCCGCCACAGATTTTCCTTTCACCACACATTTTAAATTCTACCAACTCTGGAAATTTTCTATTAGCTTTGTTTAATATAATATCATAATAAAACTTTTCAGGTTCTTTTGAGCTCCGGGTGTGGAATTTAATACTAATTTTATTTTGCCACAATTCCATGGCATCTTTTGAATTGAAAAAGTTATCGTATTTACCAAATTTCAGGTTTTCCTCTAAAAACTTAATTAGTTTAGTTTTTTGAGCATATGAAATTTTCGCACATCTTTTATCTCCCATTATCACTCGTAAAGTAGCAGCTGATTCACTCTTCGTTTGGCATAACGAATGGTTGAACCCATTCGTTAAATAACGAAGGGTTTGCGTTCGGTATATAACGAATGCGGATTTCAAGAATACGATTCCGAATGGTTTTGACAGTATAACGAATACGGAATCTGTCTTCGTTATTCAAGAATAGGGCCCCAGGTCTAAAATAAACAACAACAACAGCAGAATATTTTCAGTCGAAAAATTCTAAAATGAGCAAAATGAACACAAAATACAATTTTTCGTTTAAAACTTACCGCTAGTCAACCACATCAAAGCGACGAAAACGGCAATTCGCCTAGCTGTAACAGATCGCGTGATGCCATCATGCAATGTGTTGCAGCAGGCTTGAAAAAAGAACAAAAAAATTCTGAGAAGAACGTTGGCAATGTAGGGAGACTGCGTGTAGTCGTGGAGTTGTCTTTTGGCTTTAAACGAGAACGGTCGCAGAAAAATTTAGTCGTGATTCCTCTTTATTTAAAAATGAGTCTTTAGAGTTTTTTTTTTGCTTTTGTGAACTGAAAGGAAAAATTTTAGTTTATTCATTCTGGTCGTGAATTTTGTTAATTAGAACATTTACCTGTGCAACAGTGATTTTTCCTACAGATCTTTCTCATAGTGGACTGAAAGAAAAAATTTGTTATTAATGTTGCACATTCGTAAATTTTATTAATTGGAATATTTACCTGTGCGACCGTGATTTTCCTATAGATATTTCTCATAGTGAACTGAAAGAAAATGTTTGTTATTAATGTGGCACATTCATAAATTGTGTTAATTAGAATACTTACCTGTGCGACCGAGATTTTCCTAATAGTGAACTGAAAGAAAATTTTAGTATTAATGTTGCATATTCATAAATGATACTAATTAGATTATTTACCTGTGTGTGCCTGTGATTTTTCATATAGATCTTTCTAATAATGAACTGAGAGAAAATGTTGTTATTAAGGTTGTGCATTCATAAAATTTAGTATTGGAAATATTTACCTGTGCGCCAGTGATTTTTCATATAGATCTTTCTAATAATGAACTGAAAGAAAATTTTGGCATTAATGCTGCGCATTCATAAATTGTATTAAGTAGAATATTTACCTGTGCGACCGTGATTTTCCTATAGATATTTCTTATAGTGAACTGAAAGAAAATTTTAGTATTAATGTTGCACATTCACAAATGATATTAATTAAATTATTTACCTGTGCGCCAGTGATTATTTTTTCATATAGATCTTTCTCATAGTGAACTGAAAGAAAAATTTTAGTATTAATGTTGCACATTCATAAATTGTGTTAATTAGATTACTTACCTGTGCGACCGTGGTTTTCCTAAAGATCTTTCTAATAATGTTTCTAATAGTGAATTGAAAGAAAAATTTGTTATTAATGTTGCACATTCATAAATCGTGTTAATTAGAATATTTAAGTGTGCAATCGTGATTTTTCCTAAAGATCTTTCCAATAGTGAACTGAAAGAAAATTTTAGTATTACTGCGCATTTATAAGTTTTAGTATTTGAATTATTTACCTGTGCGCCAGTGATTTTTTTCATATATATCTTTCTAACAGTGAACTGAAAGAAAATGTTGTTATTAAGGTTGCGCATTCAAGAAATTTTATTAATTGAAGTATTTACCTGTGCGCCAGTGATTTTTTTTCATGTAGATCTTTCTATTAGTGAACTGAAAAGAAAGTTTTGATTGATTCATTCTGCGCAGTCGTAATTTGCATTAATTAGAATATTTACCTGCGACAGTGCTTTTCTTGTATATCTTTTGATTGGTGAACTGAAAAGAAAATTTTGGTTTATTATTGCTGTGCACTCATAATTTGTATTGAATGGAATATTTACCTGTGCGACAGTGATTTTCCTAAAGATCCTTCTACTGGTGAACTGAAAGAAAATTTTAGTATTAATGCTTGTGCATATATAATTTGCATTATTTGAAATATTTACCTGTGCGACGGTGAGTCTTATATACCATAATAGTGGCGAACCTGAGAGAAAATTTGAGGAAAAGTTTCCTTGCACGTAACAAAGATCATTTTGAAAATTTTTCCTGCGTGACGGCAAGTTGGATTTCTACCGGCGAGGAAGTACCCCCCTGGCAGAAACTACGGCAAAACATTTCGCTCTTACATATCCGAAGGAGCAGGGAAGCGAGGAGGTGAACTCGGACTTCAACATAGTCCTGAAGCAGCTAGCAGATAGTTGCAAAACCAGTGTCCAACCCTTTTGGTAAAGGAGGAAACCCCGAATATGATTAAATCAGGTGTTATGTAAGTCCATAGCGGACCACAAGGTTAGTTCAAATTTTCTCTAATTATTATTATATGCTTTGCGTTCTTTTGTTCCTAACTTTACAGTGTTAAAATCATTTAGTGTACATCTAAGGCTAGGCGTCGATCACAGGGTTCGATAAGTCATATAATAGGAAAGCGCTTATTAGGACTAGTTGTAAGGATTTTGATCTAGATTGAGATTAACCGGAGACTTTGTTTCCTTAAGTTTTTATATATATACCATGTGAATCTTTGTGTGATCGGGTTTCCTCCCTCATAAGCGATACATATGCATAGACAACCGCAATAAATAAATTATTTTGATTTGGACTTGATGAAATTTTGAGTTCCTTGATACGCCTTCTTTCTTCTTTTGGGAGATTTAGTTTGGTCACCTTTGACCGCCCTTCTCCAAGTTGCTTTCTTCTTTTGTTTACAGGTTGGTAACGGATCCAGCGCGATGGAGTAAGTAGTTCCATAAAGGGGATGGTTGCGGACAGGAGGGAGGTCGTTTCCACAAACACATGGCGATAGATGTAGAACATGTACACATGGGGCTGAGCATTTCGAAACGGCTTTGGAGGCTTAGCCAGGGTGGATTGGGGCGATTGGGCCCAACATTACCCAAAGCCGGAGTCTCAACAACATCAGAGACCCCTTTCAGCTCTCTCACTCTCTCTCAATCGCTCATTTGCCAGCGTTGTAAACTCTCCGGGTGAATTAACACATGTTCGGCGTTGCTGAGGTCTTCTATTCTCCTTCTTTTTGCAGCATATAAATAAAATCAATTTTCTTCTTTTTAGGCTTTCAGGTTCCACCAAGAGAAGGAAGCCTGCATTAGATCTTTTTTTTTCTGTCCGTCCGTCTGTCTGATCAGTTATGTTGACGAATGGTTTTTTTTGGCTTTTGCCAAGCTTCTCTTGACTAAAGCGGGATTATTATTTCAAGCTTTATTTTTGATTTTTTCTGGTCGCTCATTTGTGTTACAAATGGCGCCCAAGCTTCGATTTTCTTTCTTTTCTTCGCACTTAGCCAAGCCTCTCTTGACTAAAGTGTTAGTGCACTTTCAAGTTTTAATTGTTGATTTTTTCTGGTCGCCCATTTGTATTACAAATGGCGCCCAAATTTGGTTTTTTTTCGCATTTAGTCAAGCCTCACTTGACTAGGGTGCAACTAGAATTTCAAGTTTACCTTTCGATTTTTCTGGTCGCTCATTTGTTTTACAAATGGCGCCCAAACATTAGGTTTTCTTTCGCATTTAGTCAAGCCTCTCTTGACTAAAGTGTTAGTGCATTTTCAAGTTTAATTTTTGATTTTTCTGGTCGCCCATTTGTGTTACAAATGGCGCCCAAACTTCGGTTTTTTTTCTTCGCATTTAGTCAAGCTTCTCTTGACTAGAATGCAACTGCTATTTCAATGTTAATTTCTCAATTTTTTTTTGGTGTTATTATCACTATTAGAACTTTTCATTGTTTTGTAAGACCTCAGTATGTTTTAAGCTGACGCAAGTGATTTGCCTGGCGGATACAAGGTGCTGGGTCTACGCAGAGCTCTTCTTGCTTCTGTGGAGTGCGTTACTTCCATGATAGCTCCATTTTGGCTCTCGTTAAACCCAACCTTTGTATCGCGGCTGGGTCACTCGACTACGGTTCTGGCTGTATGTGCGATCGTAAACTGTCTTCGGTCAAGTCTAACTCAATTTCTACCTTAAATTTAACAGTTTCCCGGTTTAAGTGCTCATCTCCTCGGCAACAAGCGAGCCTTGTGCGCGAGGCGTACAACTTTTGAAGCCAAGCTTCGGCTCGTGGACGCCGAGATGACGACCACTTGTCAGTTTTACTTGCATGACGAGCTGATCAGCTGACCCAAACCTGGCAAGTTGTTGAACGATGTTCTTCTTTTGATTCTGTCCTTGTCTGGGAATTGGTGTCAGCTTACCGGTTTTAGCGTGCAACTTCGCACCAGATTTTTTTTTCCATTCAAACCCTTCTTCCCTTATTATTAAATTCAGTAATCCCTCTGGAGGCTCCTTGATGGAAGTGTGAGTTGTTCAGTTTGCAGTGGTCTGTTAGCGTTGTATGCGATGCGTACGCTTTTGAAATTAATTCCGCTTACATCTGCTGTTTCCAGGGAGAAGCCAGTTATTATTAAATTTCTATGGTGTTTCGGGCTGTGAGCCATTTCAGTTTTGGGGTTTTTTAAAGAAAAAAAAAGCTGCTTTGAGGTTTGCATTGTCACCTTTGGCATATATAAGCATTCATGTTTTTTTTCTTCTGCCTGTTAATTATTTTGATGATACTAATATATACAATCAGCTACTGCTTCTCTCCTGAGTGCTGGTATCCACTGAGTTACTGACAACTCACATTCGCCTTTCATCTCAACTTCATTCCCCATTAACCTTCCCTAACTTCTAGTGATGGGAGGCTAAGTCGATTAGTGGTTGATGAACGTTGTATGCGATGCATACTGTTATGGATCTTATTTCCGTTCACTTCTGCTGGTTCCGAGAAGAAGCCCGTATTATCTCTCGTTTTTAGTTTTAGTTGGGTTGTCCCGTTCAGATATTTAGTTTTAGTGGGGTTGTCCCGCACAGATATTTAGTTTTAGTGGGGTTGTCCCGCACAGATATTTAGTTTTGGTTGGGTTGTCCCGTTCAGATTTATCTCCTTATATAAATCACCGCTACGGCTTCTTACTCGAGTACCAGCAGCCACTTGATCACCGACCTCTCACCTTTCCTTGATCTGTTGACTTCAGTCTCTTGCCAAGTTGATGAACGATGTTCATCCCTCCCGATTTTATCCTTGGCAAAGTAGTGTTCGTCCTGATCATCCTAACATGGGACGGCAGCTCTTCAGGCTCCGGGTCCACAATTTTAGTTTTCTACAATAGCTAGTATGGACTGACTTAAGTGCATAGTTGGACAATGTTCGGCGGCGAAGTGAGAGAGAGAGAGAGAGAGTTTTGGTTTTTTTGTCCAGCTGGGCTGGAAAATAGGATTGTTTTTTCTGTTGTTGTGGTGTGTGGGAGGCTGCCCTTCCGCGTTGCTCCGTCACACCGACACCCCCCTTTCTTAAATGAAGAACGTTAGTGATACGCATAGTATAAATCGATTGCTCGCGTAAGACACGCAGAACGTATAATCTCCAATCAGAGTAGTGTTTCTTTTAGTCGTATCGGCACGGTTCCATAGGATTCTCATCGTCATTATTATAAACGCTTTTTTTTTATATATATATATATCTAACACGATTTTTTTTTTGCTGAATTATCTTCAGCATTAGCATAAACACATTTATACATTTTTTTTACACCCTTACTTGGCACAGTTTTCAGGTGAATATTCTCTTTCATTAGTATAGACACGTTTTTTGCTACTAGTTTTATTTTGCACAATTTTCGTCTGAATTATCGCGACATTAGTACAAACGCATTTTTTTTTCTTTCTTTTTATTTATACATTTAGCGCAATTTTTCTGCGCATCATCTTTGGCCTTATCATAAAGGTTTTGTGGTTTCTTATATATACATAGATATTTGGCACAATTCCCGGTCGCAGTATCATCGTAAGTCGTTAAACGCATTTTGGGTTTTTTTTTTGTTTACCATACTTGGCGGAATTTTCAGTTGAATTATCGTGAGTAGTCATATCATTGTTTCCCTGTTGTATTGGGTGCAATCGCTAGTTGAACTTCTCTTGGCACTACTATAGACGCGTCCTTTTATTAAAATATTCAGTATAATTCTCGGGTGAATTGTCTGTTGGTATTAACACCAGAGCATTACCTCGCGGGTATTTTTTTTGCTCGTGGTTTTATTTGTTAGGAGATTTAGACCAAGATGGACTTCTCCTTCTTATCACGCAACCTTAGATCTGCTGAAGCTAACGCTCGCCGTAAGCTCACAGAGGTGTACGAGGCCGAGAAGTTGGAATCCGGCAGAACACCCTGTAAGTCTCACGCTCATAAAAATCCAGCGCGCGAATTAGACTATATTATCAGTCGAGTCGACGCTCTGAATCGTGACCTGAGTTCGGACCCCATCCGAACTGTCGAAGATCGTACGCGTTATACCAGTCAGGTGCTCCATGTACTCTATAGAGCCCAGCGGCTGCGTAACACGTCTCCCTCTGTCCAGGCTGATGCGCAAGCTTATGTCCAGACCTTGGAGGATATCCTGAGCCGTGTCGAGGCTTCTCAGCCTACGACAGAGTCCGTGGCTGAGGGCGCTGGAGGCACAACGCTCACAGTTCCTGTGATTAGCACAGATAGTCAAGGGGCTAACCCGTTGACAGGTGCTAATCCGAAAATAGTTTTGACCACCGAAGGCGCTGCGGGGGACTTACCAGGACCTAACTTGGGGAACGTCCACACTAAGCCTGCCGAGTCGTATCTGGACTTTTCAATATTCGAAGAGCAGAGGGTTCAAGCAGCTCCCACTGACATACCACACACGTTTGCTGACCCAATGTCGGCAAGGTCACGTATTCCGTCGATCAACGATCGGTTGGAAAGTTTGAATAGAGGTCCAGTCACGGGAGTACCTCCGTTGCCGAGACAAAGTAAGACTGGGTCTCGTGTACCACCTTTATCGGGTTCGTTTGTTTCTCCGCTTAACATTCCAACTCATACTCGACAGCCAGCAGCGAGGGACCGTAACAGCGTATCTCACAGTCCTGTCTTCCGCTGGAAGTTGAATTTTTATGGCACATCCGGCCTGGATGTGACAGAGTTCATATTTCGGGTAGAATCTCTGGCAGTACTAGAACAAGTATCCGCCTCCGAATTGTGTGCTGGGTTTCATACACTCGTCACCGGGAAAGCAGCTAACTGGTATTGGCTGTATCTGCGAAATCAGCATACGCACTCGTGGCAAGAGTTACGTTCAGCACTCCTACGTGAATTCCGCAGCCAGGAAACTGACTACGAAATTCGCAAGCTAGTTGAGTCAAGGAGGCAAGGAGTGAACGAGTCCTTCAGTGATTTTCGATTAGCGGTTCACGCGTTAGTGTCCAAAATGAGCATACCGATCCCAGAAGCAGAGCTGGTGGAAATACTGCGACGTAACATGAAACCTGCCTTACAGGAGGCGTTACTCCTTTATCAGACTGATAACGTGCTAGATTTGAGGGACCTGTGTAACCGATTTGAAAAAATTATGGTCCGATATAGGCTCTCCGCGAGCAGTCGCACCGCGACGATCAGTGCATGAAATCTACTCAGATACATCGTATTTGAATCACACTTTGTCCAATCGAATAGACGCCATTGAAGTTCCACCGCGAGGCGTTCAAATTAATGCTCCGAGAGACATTCACCGACCCGCCAGATCTCGAGTGACATGTTGGAATTGCTCGGCGGAAGGTCATGTCTACGTCAACTGTCCACTAGGGCCACAGAGGGTCTTCTGCTATGGATGCGGTGCAGTGGGGGTAATTAAAACGAAATGTAGAGTTTGCTTGTCGGGAAACCAAGGCAGGGGTCAAAATTTTGTAGGTGGTCAGCGCCGTTTGACTCCAAGCCAAACCTTCAGGCGCACGACAGAAGAAGCGGCTACCAACACCGAGCCCGACCGCTACCGTTAACTCCACGGCGTAGAGCTGTCAGCGATGCTGCAGCGCTCCCAAAACACAAAACTTGCGAACCCAGATTGAATTCTAAACCTGTTAGCAGTCTCAAAGTAAATATGTCTAACTCTTCCACTCAGACAGAGAATCCCAGCACGCAAAGCACGCCAAATTTTACCACCTACTCGGAACACTGTCCCTCAGAAAGATGCAGCTGCAACTTCTCGGATGAAAGCTCGTCAATCTCCACCTCGGATATAGAGGATGCATCGTTTTGTGTCAGCGAATTCCCATCGGATTCGGGGTACATTTCCTCCAGGACTGTCCCACGCACACATAGGTACCTCAGCCTGCGTAGAGTCATAAAGGCTGCCATTGCCGAAACAGTAGTATCTGATGAAAAGGATCCTTGGGATCCTCGTCCTTACGCCGATGTCTACATTCAGGGACGAAAGATACGAGGTTTATTGGATAGCGGTGCAAATGTGAGCGTGCTCGGGGCTGGAGCAGAGAGTTTCCTGAGCAAGATGGGGATTTCGTTCCACTCGATGCCGTCTTCAGTTTCGACCGCTGATGGGCGGCAGCAAAAGGTCCTGGGGCACATACGGGTCCTCGTAAAATATGGGGAAAAGACGCGCATGATGAGACTGCACCTAGTTCCTTCTCTTCAGCAACATCTGTACCTGGGAATCGATTTTTGGAAAGCATTCGGCTTAAGACCTGTCATGGTAAGTGAGCTTCACTCCTTGCCAAAAGCCTCACCTTCTTGTTCGCAACAGCACGATCTTTCAGAATACGACTCGCAACGTTTGCAGGAGGTGATCACCTCCTTTCCATCATTCAGTCAGCAAGGCTTGGGTCTCACCACGTTGGTAGAGCATGAGATAGACATTGGTCTGGTGAAACCCATTAAACAGCGTTTCTATTCAGTGTCTCCGGCAGTGCAGAAATCCTTATACGATGAGCTCGACCGAATGCTGTCGCTAGGAGTCATTGAGGAGAGCCAAAGTTCATGGTCGTCACCAGTCACTTTAGTTAAGAAGGCTAACGGTAAAGTGCGCCTCTGTCTGGACGCCCGAAAATTAAATTCCGTAACAGTCCCAGATGCCTTTCCGTTACCTCTTATAGATGGACTCCTCAGTAGACTCCAGGAGACAAAGTTCATCTCTGCCATAGATTTAAAGGATGCGTTCTGGCAGATCCCTCTCGCTGTGGGATCAAGAGACAAAACGGCTTTCGCAGTGCCGGGAAGACCTCTATACCAGTTCAAGGCGCTTCCGTTTGGACTTTGCAACGCTCCGCAGACAATGTGCAAGCTGATGTGCAAGGTCATCCCTCACCAACTGCATGACCGGGTGTCTGTGTATCTTGACGACTTACTCATTACTTCCTCCACGTTTGACGAACACCTAAGGCTTCTGGCGGAAGTCGCGTCGTTGCTTCGCGCTGCCGGCCTGACGATCAACGTGGAGAAAAGTAAGTTTTGTATGAGAGAGGTCAGAAATCTTGGCTTTGTAGTTGGGGATGGGTGCTTGCGGGCTGATCCCGAAAAGGTCACTGCTATTCAGAGCTTGCCAAGGCCAACAACTGTCAAGAAAATACGTAGCTTCCTCGGAGTATGCGGCTGGTATAGAAGGTTCATTCCACATTTCGCTACCATCGCTAGTCCTCTGACGGACCTTCTAAAGAAAAACATCAAGTTCGAGTGGAACGAACAAGCTGAACTGGCATTCCAACAGTTAAAACAGTGTCTGATAACCGCCCCAGTGCTCTCGAATCCTGACTTCTCCAAGCCCTTTTTCATTCAGTGCGACGCTAGCACTACAGGGGTTGGAAGCGTCTTGTTTCAGCGTTCTGTGGATGGGGATGAGCATCCCATCGCTTACATGTCACAGAAGCTGAACGCTGCTCAACGCAACTACAGCATAACCGAGTTAGAGTGTCTGGCCGCCGTATTGAGTATAAAGAGGTTCAGGCCGTATGTGGAAGGACTGGAGTTCACGGTCATTACTGACCACCTCAAATGGCTCACGGACCAACGGGATCTATGCGGCAGGCTGGCTCGTTGGAGCCTCAAACTCCAGGCCTTCAAATTTCACATTGAATACCGTAAAGGTAAGGACAATGTGGTGGCTGATGCTCTTTCCAGGTCATTTGCTGACAAGGCAGCGGAACAACACACAGACGAGTTAGTTTATCCTGCGCAAGTCAGTTCGCTTGATTTGAAGTCTCCCGCATTCCATGAGAAAACGTATGTGGAGAGAATCCAGCGGATCACTTCCAATCCAAGCGGTTTTCAGAACTTACGAATTAGCGGTGGTAAGGTATATATCTCATTTTCGTTTCCAAATAACAACGTCTCAGAGGATCGGGTTCAGTGGAAGCTATGGGTTCCTGATAGTCTCAGTGGCGATTTAATAAAATCCGAGCATAGTCCTCCTATAGCGGCACATTTCGGTTTCGCAAAAACCTGGAGCAAGAAGTCTTCTTAATGTTTGGGATTCCGGAAATGGTACATTCAGACAATGGTAGCCAGTTCATTGCAAAAATATTCGCTCAACTGTTAGACCGTTACGGGGTGAAACACATCTTCTCACCAGCCTACTCTCCTCAGTCAAACGCCTCAGAGCGTGTCAATCAGTCAGTTCTGGCAGCGATCCGCGCCTACGTCGGCACAGAGCATCGAAATTGGGACGAACATCTGAGCGAGATTGGCTTCGCCATCCGTAATGTCGTGCATGAGTCGTCTAAATGCTCGCCATATATCTTGCTTTTCGGTCGACATCCGGTGACAAGCGGTAGCTCATATCAACTTCTGCGAGATTTAAAGGCAGATTCCGACGGAGTTATTGAGTGTATACCTGTCAACCAAAAGCTTCAGCTGTTGCGCGATGAAGTAAAGTTCCGTCTTACGGAGGCGTATCGAAAGTACGCCGCTGGTTACAACTTGCGAACTCGAGAAAGAGCTTTTGTACTTGGACAGACTGTGTATGTCCGAAATTTTGTGCAAAGTAGCGCAATTGATCGCTTTGCGGCCAAATTGGCACCTAGGTTTATAAAAGCGACTGTTGTAGAACGAATCGGGCGTGTTTCGTACCGGTTGCAGAATGCTAAGGGTCTCTCGATCGGAATTTTCCATGCTCAGGATATTAAGTCTTGATCAAAGTTGATTAGATCTCGGTAGCCCTAAAAAGGCATCCGGCAAGCTTCACTTGTTAACTACAGGTTATCGCAAACCCTCCTACTACTTCCTCAGTGGTGGGTGATTAACCTCTTTCACTTTGTTACTAACCACTTCTGGGTTAGCCTTCATCTGAAGGATGTTTCTTTCCTGTCCTTTCTTCAATTTCCTTAGAGCTTGAACACGCTTGCTGCATCCCGCGGGATTTCCGTCATCCTGAGTGAGTTGATAGATGAATTCTATCTGTTACGAAGCGATTTCCTCTCTTGGGATTGGGGGGAATTTCCGGGGTGTTGCGACTGGATTCAGCAGAACACAGATCGATAAGTAGCGGCATTTCACCGACGAAGTCGTAATCTCGAGCCGAACATTTCTGTAGCCAATAAATCAATCGCTGCACCTCTTCCTGGTCAGTTCATTGTGAGAGGCGAGTTGGTAGACGACGTCTATCGGTAGATCAGTCCCCCCTCGTCCAAGACGAACTGGGATCAGGGCCGCAGATGGGATCCGATTTCTCAATAACCCAGGGTATAGTGTATTCCCGGCTTGAGACTCTTGTGGGTCGTCCCCACGTTGGGCGCGTTGTGGGTGGATCTATTCCTTTTAGTGCATATCCTGACATATGTCTCGTGTCAAAGCCCGGCTTGAGACTCTTGTGGGTCGTCCCCACGTTGGGCGCGGCTGCAAAAATATTCATAGTTCATCTCCCGAGTCGACCTTCATGTTTTTTTTTCTTTTCTCTCTTTTCTCTTCTTTCCTCGTTTTGCCCGGCATGAGACTCTATTCTCGGTGGGTCGTCCCCACGCTGTAGCGTATACCCCCTTACGCTACTTTTGTTTGGCTTCTCTACGTCTGTAGAGAAAACCCCATGATTTCCCAGAGTATATAATTTAATAAAATTTAGTTATTTCCGAGAAGTAGCCCTATGCTACTTCTCCATATGAGAAAATTCCTGAAAAGTTAAAATTTATATATTTTCAAGAAGTAGCCCTATGCTACTTCTTCATATTAGAAAATTCCTGAAAAGATAAAATTTATATATTTTCAAGAAGTAGCCCTATGCTACTTCTCCATAGTACAAAAAAATCCTGGAAAAATAGAAGATAAAATCTATATATTTACAAGAAGTAGCCCTATGCTACTTCTTCATATTAAAAAAAAAATTCCTGAAAAAAACCATATCCATACATACCCGCATAAAAGTCCAGGTCTAAAATAAACAACAACAACAGCAGAATATTTTCAGTCGAAAAATTCTAAAATGAGCAAAATGAACACAAAATACAATTTTTCGTTTAAAACTTACCGCTAGTCAACCACATCAAAGCGACGAAAACGGCAATTCGCCTAGCTGTAACAGATCGCGTGATGCCATCATGCAATGTGTTGCAGCAGGCTTGAAAAAAGAACAAAAAAATTCTGAGAAGAACGTTGGCAATGTAGGGAGACTGCGTGTAGTCGTGGAGTTGTCTTTTGGCTTTAAACGAGAACGGTCGCAGAAAAATTTAGTCGTGATTCCTCTTTATTTAAAAATTAGTCTTTAGAGTTTTTTTTTTGCTTTTGTGAACTGAAAGGAAAAATTTTAGTTTATTCATTCTGGTCGTGAATTTTGTTAATTAGAACATTTACCTGTGCAACAGTGATTTTTCCTACAGATCTTTCTCATAGTGGACTGAAAGAAAAAATTTGTTATTAATGTTGCACATTCGTAAATTTTATTAATTGGAATATTTACCTGTGCGACAGTGATTTTCATGTATATCATCTTGTTGGTGAACTGAAAGAAAATTTTGGTGTTAATGCTGCACATTCCTAAGGTTTATTAATTGGATTACTTACCTGTGCGACAGTGATTTTTTTATTCACGAATGTTATTGATTGGATTACCTACCTGTGCGACCGTGATTTTCCTATAGATATTTCTCATAGTGAACTGAAAGAAAATGTTTGTTATTAATGTGGCACATTCATAAATTGTGTTAATTAGAATACTTACCTGTGCGACCGAGATTTTCCTGAAGATCGTTCTAATAGTGAACTGAAAGAAAATTTTAGTATTAATGTTGCATATTCATAAATGATACTAATTAGATTATTTACCTGTGTGTGCCAGTGATTTTTCACATAGATCTTTTTAATAATGAACTGAGAGAAAATGTTGTTATTAAGGTTGTGCATTCATAAAATTTAGTATTGGAAATATTTACCTGTGCGCCAGTGATTTTTCATATAGATCTTTCTAATAATGAACTGAAAGAAAATTTTGGCATTAATGCTGCGCATTCATAAATTGTATTAAGTAGAATATTTACCTGTGCGACCGTGATTATCCTATAGATATTTCTTATAGTGAACTGAAAGAAAATTTTAGTATTAATGTTGCACATTCACAAATGATATTAATTAAATTATTTACCTGTGCGCCAGTGATTTTTTTTTCATATAGATCTTTCTCATAGTGAACTGAAAGAAAAATTTTAGTATTAATGTTGCACATTCATAAATTGTGTTAATTAGATTACTTACCTGTGCGACCGTGGTTTTCCTAAAGATCTTTCTAATAATCTTTCTAATAGTGAATTGAAAGAAAAATTTGTTATTAATGTTGCACATTCATAAATCGTGTTAATTAGAATATTTACCTGTGCAATCGTGATTTCTCCTAAAGATCTTTCCAATAGTGAACTGAAAGAAAATTTTAGTATTACTGCGTATTTATAAGTTTTAGTATTTGAATTATTTACCTGTGCACCTGTGCGCCAGTGATTTTTTTCATATAGATCTTTCTAACAGTGAACTGAAAGAAAATGTTGTTATTAAGGTTGCGCATTCAAGAAATTTTATTAATTGAAGTATTTACCTGTGCGCCAGTGATTTTTTTTCATGTAGATCTTTCTATTAGTGAACTGAAAAGAAAATTTTGATTGATTCATTCTGCGCAGTCGTAATTTGCATTAATTAGAATATTTACCTGCGACAGTGCTTTTCTTGTATATCTTTTGATTGGTGAACTGAAAAGAAAATTTTGGTTTATTATTGCTGTGCACTCATAATTTGTATTGAATGGAATATTTACCTGTGCGACAGTGATTTTCCTAAAGATCCTTCTACTGGTGAACTGAAAGAAAATTTTAGTATTAATGCTTGTGCACATATAATTTGCATTATTTGAAATATTTACCTGTGCGACGGTGAGTCTTATATACCATAATAGTGGCGAACCTGAGAGAAAATTTGAGGAAAAGTTTCCTTGCACGTAACAAAGATCATTTTGAAAATTTTTCCTGCGTGACGGCAAGTTGGATTTCTACCGGCGAGGAAGTATCCCTCTGGCAGAAACTACGGCAAAACATTTCGCTCTTACATATCCGAAGGAGAAGGGAAGCGAGGAGGTGAACTCGGACTTCAACATAGTCCAGAAGCAGCTAGCAGATAGTTGCAAAACCAGTGTCCAACCCTTTTGGTAAAGAAGGAAACCCCGAATATGATTAAATCAGGTGTTATATAAGTCCATAGCGGACCACAAGGTTAGTTCAAATTTTCTCTAAGTATTATTATTTGCTTTGCGTTCTTTTGTTCCTAACTTTACAGTGTTAAAATCATTTAGTGTACATCTAAGGCTAGGCGTCGATCACAGGGTTCGATAAGTCACATAATAGGAAAGCGCTTATTAGGACTAGTTGTAAGGATTTTGATCTAGATTGAGATTAACCGGAGACTTTGTTTCCTTAAGTTTTTTATATATATACCATGTGAATCTTTGTGTGATCGGGTTTCCTCCCTCATAAGCGATACATATGCATAGACAACCGCAATAAATAAATTATTTTGATTTGGACTTGATGAAATTTTGAGTTCCTTGATACGCCTTCCTTCTCCTTTTGGGTGATTTAGTTTGGTTACCTTTGGCCGCCCTTCTCCAAGTTGCTTTCTTCTTTTGTTTACAGGTTGGTAACGGATCCAGCGCGATGGAGTAAGTAGTTCCATAAAGGGGATGGTTGCAGACAGGAGGGAGGTCGTTTCCACACACACACGGCGATAGATGTAGAACATGTACACATGGGGCTGAGCATTTCGAAACGGCTTTGGAGGCTTAGCCAGGGTGGATGGTGGCGATTGGGCCCAACATTACCCAAAGCCGGAGTCTCAACAACATCAGAGACCCCTTTCAGCTCTCTCACTCTCTCTCAATCGCTCATTTGCCAGCGTTGTAAACTCTCCGGGTGAATTAACACTTGTTCGGCGTTGCTGAGGTCTTCTATTCTCCTTCTTTTTGCAGCATATAAATAAAATCAATTTTCTTCTTTTTAGGCTTTCAGGTTCCACCAAGAGAAGGAAGCCTGCATTAGATCTTTTTTTTTCTGTCCGTCCGTCTGTCTGATCAACAATGTTGACGATTCTGCACAGCTTAACAAGCATTGAAGGGATGTGGGTGGCAAGAACCACCCCAAGCCGGCTAATCGCTAGCGGCATATTTGCTGTGCAGCCACCCACACATATCCTGGATATGATTTTGTAACAAAGAGGTGTCGGATGCAGTATGTATCTACATTCAGGTACAAGTGAATGTAGGTATATCTGTCGGCTGACAAGCTCTTCGTTACAGATTTCCAGCACTTGCCAGCACAGGAAAAATTTTACAATAAAATGACTGATACTGTTATATCTCCTGAGGACTACAATCATACCGAAAAGGTCTGGCAGACATTTGAAATACAGACACTTGGTGAATATTCTGATCTATACCTTAAGACCGATATTCTCCTATTGGCTGATGTGTTTGAGAACTTTCGAGAAGTGTGCATGAAGACTTACAATTTAGATCCGGCACAATATTACACCATGCCAGGTCTAACATGGGATGCTATGCTAAAATACACCAAAGTGAAACTAGAGCTGATAACTGACGTAGAAATACTGCTATTCATAGAGAGAGGAATTCGAGGTGGTATAAGTCAATGCTCGAACAGATGTAGTAAAGCAAATAATAAATATATGGATGATTTTAAGCCTGAGGAGAAATAGAAATACCTGATGTATTATGCTGTGAATAACCTTCATGGATGGGCTATATCACAGCATTTACCAACCGGAGAATTCAAATGGGTTGATGTTCCCAATATTGACGTTTTCAAAACTCCTCATGATTCTCCAATTCCATATTCGAAGTCGACTTGGATTATCCTCAACATCTACATGATAAGCATAAGGACTTACCGTTGTGCTCTGAGCATGCAGCACCACCTGGAGCAAAATTAGAAAAGCTTTTGGCAACATTACATCCTAAAACTAAATATGCTATACACTACCCAAATTAGAAGCAATGCTTATCACATGGCCTCATCCTAAAGAAAGTGCACCGGGTTCTTCAATTCAACCAATCACCTTGGCTTAAACCATATATTGACTTAAATACCACCAAACGGAAGCAGGCTACCAGCGATCATGAGAAGGACAGCTATAAGAAGATGAATAATGCAGCTTTTGGTAAGACCATGGAAAATGTTCGCAAGTATAGCGATATAAATCTTTGCGTAAAGTGGGAAGGTCGCTATGGTGCAAAAGCTCGGATTGCAGCACCCAACTACCACAGTGCAACGATATTTGATGGAAATTCAGTTGCTGTGGAATTAGGGCGACTGAAAATCTTATTCAATAAGCCGCTCTATATTGGAATGGCAGTTTTGGAAATTTCAAAGATATGCCTCTATGATTTCCACTACAGTTTTATGCAGCGTGAATTTGGAGATAAATGTAAAGTCATGTATACAGACACAAATTCGCTAATATACGAACTTGAAGAGAAAAATGCATATGAGTTTATAGCCGAAAATAGAAACAAATTTGATACAAGTGATTACCCAAAAGATAATCAATTCAATTTACCGCTCATGAATAAAAAGATTCCTGGTCTAATGAAGGATGAGTTGAATTGGAAAATCATGAGCGAATTTGTAGGCTTGCGCTCGAAAATGTACAGTCTGCGTATAAACGGTGGTAAAACTGTAAAGAAAGTAAAAGGAGTAAAGACTAATGTAGTCCAGAGACATATCAATTTCGAAGACTACGTCGATTGTTTGAATAGCAAGCGAGTATTAACTGCTAATCAGAGCTCCATACGATCGCATAACCATAATGTCTACATAATGCTTCCAAGACACACTTTCGGATGAAGGTCAAGGACCTGACGCCCTTCCGGTTTCAAAGGTGATGTCAGGGGTCAAGGTCGAGCCCACGTGTAAATGTTTTTTTGTCAAGCCATCCTAGCATTCTGGGTAAAACACTCAACTGCCCAATTAGGAGCTCGGTGTAGTGGGCAAATATTATTCGGGAGTTCTGGGCTTAATAGGAAAATTTAATAAAAAGAATATCATATATAAAATATCATTATTGATTTATTATAAATTAAAAAATATTAACATTTAATTCTTAGCGTTTCATTCAATGGTTGGGCTTCCTTAAATCGGTTTCCCTATAACTGTAATAATACTTTCATTATTTTACAATAATGTATATCTTAGACTATAATACAATTAAAACAAACTATTTCATTAAATGGTATTTTACATATAATACAATTTTTATTTACAATACATATCTTGGACTAGACTTAGATTATATGTTTTCTGCATCTGCTCCTTGCTGTTGTGATTGAATAGAGTAATGTCCCCATGGTAGAGTATCCGTTGTCTCACTCATAATATACCGCTTCTTATCATATGGACTCAATGCAATCTTCTTTTGGCTGATCGTGTAGACATTATGGTTATGCGATCGTATGGAGCTCTGATTAGCAGTTAATACTCGCTTGCTATTCAAACAATCGACGTAGTCTTCGAAATTGATATGTCTCTGGACTACATTTGTCTTTACTCCTTTTACTTTCTTTACAGTTTTACCACCGTTTATACGCAGACTGTACATTTTCCAGCGCAAGCCTACAAATTCGCTCATGATTTTCCCAATCAGCTCATCCTTCATTAGACCAGGAATCTTTTTATTCATGAACTGTAAATTGAATTGATTATCTTTTGGGTAATCACTTGTATTAAATTTGTTTATATTTTCGGCCATAAACTTATATGCATTTTTCTCTTCAAGTTCATATACTAGAGAATATGTGTCTGTATACATGACTTTAAATTTATCTCCAAATTCACGCTGCATAAAACTGTAGTGGAAATCATAGAGGCATATCTTTTAAATTTCCAAAACTGCCATTCCAATATAGAGAGGGTTATTGAATAAGATTTTCAGTCGCCTTAATTCCACAGCAACTAAATTCTCATCAAATATCGTTGCGCTGTGGAATTTGGGTGCTGCAATCCGAGCTTTTGCACCATAGCGACTTGCCCACTTTACGCAAAGATTTATATCGCTATACTTGCGAACATTTTCCATGGTCTTACCAAAACTGCATTATTCATCTTCTTATAGCTGTCGTTCTCATGATCGCTGGTAGCCTGCTTCCGTTTGCTGGTATCTAAGTCAATATATGGTTTAAGCCAAGCTGATTGGTTGAATTGAAGAACCCGGTGCACTTTATTTAGGATGAGGCCATGTGATAAGCATTGCTTCAAATTTGGGTAGTGTATAACATATTTAGTTTTAGGATGTAATGTTCCCAAAAGCTTTTCTAATTTTGCTCCAGGTGGTGCTGCATGCTCAGAGCACAACGGTAAGTCCTCATGCTTATCATGTAGATGTTGAGTATAATACAAGTCGACTTCGAATATGTATCCAATTAGAGAATCATCAGGAATTTTGAAAACGTCAATATTGGGAACATCAACCCATTTGAATTCTCCGGTTGGTAAATGCTGTGACATGGCCCATCCATAGAGGTTATTCACATCATAATACATCAGGTATTTCTCTTTCTCTTCAGGCTTAAAATCATCTATATATTTATTATTTGCTTTACTATATCTGTTCGAGCATTGACTTATACCACCTCGAATGCCTCTCTCTATGAATAGCAGTATATCTACGTCAGTTATCAGCTCTAGTTTCACTTTGGTGTATTTTAGCATAGCATCCCATGTTAGACCTGGCATGGTGTAATAATGTGCCGGATCTAAATTGTAAGTCTTCATGCACACTTCTCGAAAGTTCTCAAACACATCAGCCAATAGGAGAACATCGGTCTTAAGGTATAGATCAGAATATTCACCAAGTGTCTGTATTTCAAATGTCTGCCAGACCTTTTCTGCATGATTGTAGTCCTCAGGAGATATAACACTGTCAGTCATTTTGTTGTAAAATTTTTCCTGTGCTGGCAAGTGCTGGAAATCCAATTTTGTCCAATCGCCAACGAAGTCGTATGGGAAGGCTCCTTTGCGCGTAAGTAGTTTAAAATCATCATCATCCAATTGCTGCCATACTGCTCTTGTGATATTTAATTTAGCCATCGGCAGCAATGATGATAGCTTATCCAAGGATTCAGCCATAAAACGGAAGGAATCGATGAATTTGAATTTGAAATGACTGCCTTCAACGTGCTTGGTGAACGAAATGTATCTTTCTTTATTTATTGGTAGGAGATCCACTTTCCCAGGAGTGGCTCTAGCTATATCCTTAACAATGAAGTGAGCATCATATCCAGATAAATTGTGAAAAATGACTGGAACTATGGAGCAATCTTGATACATCAGATTACATGCATTGTGCGCTGGCCCTCGGTATTTTCCTGTTAAAAGAAATTATGAAAAAATGAATGAAATTATGATTCTCAGTATTTACCTGTTAAGTGGCAATGGTCCCGGACTCGTTCTTCATCGGTTGCAAACGTTTTTTCACATATATGGCAGCAAGTACTTTCCATATGTGAACGCCGTTCCTCTTTAGTCAGGGGCTGCATTGGCCTGATGTTCAGCTTTTCCTGTACAGCTATGGATGCAATTTTTTGCAATTCTAATGCAAACCATTGTTGACAATTCTTGCCTCGATATGCTCTGTAATATGAGAGCTTTATATCATGTTGGCAGTGGAAATAGAATCCTATGCTATGAACTTCATGTTCCTGGATTCGCTGTGTATTTTGATGGTTTCCCTGAATCGGTTTCAATATTGACTCAAGATCAGCATATACACAAAACGGGACTGGATTCTTATGGCTATAATTCTTATATTCCAACCATTTCTTTTCCTCTGATGGAAACATAATTCTGCAATCATTTTACTTCTCGCATTCGGGAGTGTGTGATGCTAATTTTTCTTCAGAATAAAAGTAAAGCAAACATCTGTCGCATATATGCCTCTTACGAGTATTTTTTTTAAGTTTGCTTCGATATGAGTCGGGAAAGATCTTTGATCCAGCAGAAATGATATCTACCGTCATCATCATCGTCATCCATATGATCTTCATCCCGGTCATAGTAATCTTGTAGCATTAAGAGATTTACATGTCGCTCCATCCTGTGTTTCGTAAGTCTAACTCGAACTGTGGTGAAGAAACGCTCTTTCTCTAGGGTGAACACGTTTATTGATACATTGTTCTGGTCTTCAAATTGTTTAATCTGCTGAAGTGTCATGGGAAATGTTATCCCATTTAAATTAAGTACAGTTGAAAATGTGGATATGATGAGATCCTTTCAGATTGAGCATTTGTAGGATATAGCGCTGATGTTACGGCCCATGCGAAGCATGCTTCATCATTATTTTGTACATTGATGCAAGCTTTCTTTGATGCAATTTCCTTTGGTAAGGGTATATACGAAGATCCTCGGAGTTGTTCAAACTTGTTGATGTGTACTGCTAGATGTGTTATAGAGTGCAGTGCCCAGCCACTGTCTTTTTCCTGGAATTCTTCCAGCTGAGTATGTATTGGTTCCGAAATGTTTGATTTAAACCACTCCTCTAAGTTATCATCTGCACTAATTTCTTTAACAAATTCACCGCAGAACGTTGTAGAAACTTTAATATTAAAACAATGTTTTAAGGTATTTTTAACACGACGCGTAAATAATTTGGAAGCGTCTTGCATAAATAGCTTCGGATCGATATGTTTTAAATTTGCAATAACACCTTGTCGAATTCTGTCTGCGAACGCTGTCTTTATTTCCTCCCAGTTTACAAAATCACTTCTTCTTACGCGAGTAATTCCTCCACCTCGACGGGGAGTTCTCAATAGTGCTCTCAATGCTTTAATTTGCTCGAGACAGCTCTCGAAATATCGTTTCCTATCACTCTTATTGCACTTCCGAAATGCAACTTGAAATTTATGCATGTTTCTATTGCACTTTTGAACAATATAGTCATAGTCTTTATTCACTGAATTTTTATATACATCTTTTCACAAATTTTCAATTATTGAAAAAGTTTTATTTACTAACACCGAAGACATTTTTAATTTTTTTTGTATGTTTTTAAACTATCACTGAGACTCACTAAAACTGACTGATGCTCCCCAAGAGTTTGCTTGGGCTTTTATAGCAAGAGTTTGTTAGCATGAATGCTCCTGCTGCTGCACCTTTTGCCAATTTAACATAAGATCACTGCAAATATTTTAGAATGTTAGGACTCCGCTGAGGGCTCTGTTATATTCTCTTACCTTTCCAAACTGCTTTCGCTTCAATAATACTCCCTTCGTTTATAATGTTGACCTTTATTTTATGTTCCTTTACACTACACAAACTTGCTTTTTTAATTCTAGATTTCAACTGATAAAACCTTTTTCAAGATTCCTTTTTTTTCTATTTCACAAATTAAACTTTTTTTATCTTCAACTTAATTTGGTGTCACAAATAAAACCGTTTTCGAATTTCAATGTACTTTGGTGTTATCTCAACCGAAACCGCAGCGACCAAGTTCAAAACAAAACCGACCCGTTTACTTCTAGAAACTCGACCGTCAAAATGCCGTTTATCCAAATTTTTTCTCTAGTTCCACTCGATTTCATTTTATAAATTCAATTGCCAAAATTTTTCGAATTCCCCTCGATATCGTTTTATAAATTTAATTCCCAACCGCCGTTTTTTAAGTCCCAAATCCAACTCGGCTCTTGATCACTTTTGTCGCGATCAAGAGCCTTCGTTCAGGGTAAAAAATGCATAGTTGCATTTTCACCCTGAGAAAATTTTCATTTATTCTGGGCTTGATTAAACAAGTCCAGAATATTTTTCGTTGGACGGAGGCTTGAAATTTGATGCTTTTATAAACATCAGCCACCGTCACGATGCCGCGCGCGTATACATACAATGTACTTTCGCGACGCGCTCTTCTTGTCGCGAAAGCTTTTTTGTGATATGTATGTACGTTCGTACATACATATTGAAATTTTCACGACAAATCGTACTGAAGGTATGATTTGTCTTTTGCTTTAATTTTTTTTTTTTAAAGTAAATATTTCTACTGGCAAATTTTGCTGAAGGCAAAATTTGCCATGGGAATAGTTTTATTTTAATTTATGGAATGTGAAGAAAATTGCTGACGCAATTTTCTTCACTGATTAAATAGATAAGCTAACCATGTTTTAGGCATGGTTAGCTTATGTGAAAATTTATAATTTGGAATATTTTATTGAATTGAATTTGAAGAACTTATTTAATTTTTTTAATATTTTTCAAATTTTAGGGTTTTCTATGTGAGTTTTAGGAACTGATTTGCTCTCTTCAAATGTTTTTGAAGGTAAGCTAATCATGTTCAACATGTATGTATACTTGTAAAATCATCCCCTTTCTATACTTTTTCAGGGTATAATTTACGTACATAACAATCCTTCCCCGTGAGAAAAAGAGAATTATTCTTTGAAGAGGAATAATTCTCAGGGGAAGTTGTTGTGGGTGTTATTTTGGCGTCTTATCTGAGGTATCCGATTACTGCATATTTCATAGTTTGATTCTGTATTGGAAATGTGCTGAATGGATATTTTGTTGTAGTTGGATTCTTTCAAGATTGTCGTGATTTTGCTTCAAATGGATCATTGGCGTCTGATATTCAGAAGTGCCGGCCTCGTACTATTTTACCCGCGAAATTACAGTTAAAAAAAAAATCTTTTTTTTTTAAAAATGTTGTTCACTGCTACTATTGCTAATACACCATACAAGTGTCCACCGGGTCTCACTAGCGTGGCTAATCTTATATACGTGGTCCATGTGATGCCCAACTGGCGCGGACCCGTTCGACTAGTCCTGCATAGAACCGGCCGGCCGCCCTTCACCATGTTGGGGGTGGACGCCGTTGGAAAGATGTATTGGGTGGACCTGCCATTGTACCCTCACCAGGGTCAAGCCTGGGTTGGCGTTGGTAAGTTTTGTGTACGCGTTTTCAGTAGCCTATTTATTTTAACTTTGTGTTTTGTTCTTAGGTGCCACATTTCATATTACTGGGCGGCACGGACTGTGCGCGTGTTGTTACCCGGTCTTCAATGACCCGCTGACGGCCATTATACGCCGGGTCATGGCCACCCCTCCCCCCCCCCCCTCCAGGATCAACTGGGCCAGCCAAGGATGAGTAGGCTTGGCACCTTTTCCATTGTATTTTTCTTCTACTCTTTCTTTTATACAAGAAAAATTAATAAAATAAAATAAATAAAAAAATGGTTCATCCCTACTTCAGGTGTTATTATTTCTTTCCATTTTCCTCTCTTGTATTTTTTTTCTTGTTGTTTTGTTAGTGATGTGGTCGGGGAGCTTGTTTTTAATTGGTTATTCGGGGTGGCGACAACAGGCAAAGAACGAGTCGAAACATTCTGGAATGGCTTTACTCGCTGACGTTTGATTCCGGACTGTTTATATTTATAGCCTACCACGTTGAAGATGAATTATGACTTTCATTTGGTCAATTCCTGTTATAATGAATTGTTGTTGCAAACTATTTTATGTACCTTTTCTCTTAGGCTTTAGTTCACTTTGCATGATCCAATGTTCTCGCGTTTCGGAAATTTTCGAAGGGATATTTTTGATTCTAAAAAAAATTTTCTTTTCTTTTTTTTTTGTTCTAATTCGTTTTTCGACTTGGGTTTTTTGTTTCTTTAACTATTAGTTTAGAGTAATTTAAGTATATTCCCCTCTTTATTTGCTTTATTGGGGTGTTAGTATTGAACTAGGTCGGCTCGGCTAGGCTTTACATTTTGTTTTTGTTTTGAAAAGTTCTTGCCTTGATTTTTGTTATAGCATGCTCTTCAAATAATGTAATTATTTATTTAATTAATTTAATTAATTATAATTTAATTATGTAGCTGTTTTTTTTTTTTTTTTTTTTTTTTACTTTTGAGAAATGTTAATGTTTATTTTTAATATTTTCTTTTCCTAACCTATTTAAGACTTATTTGTTTTTCTGATGGTAGCCTGGTAGGATATAATCTAATTATTTATTGTTTTTGTTTTGAAAGGTTTTGCCTTTACCCTTTTTATAGCATGTTCTTCTAATAATGTAATTATTTATTTAATTAATTTAATTAATTATAATTTAATTATGCAGTTACTCTTTACTTCTACCTTTGGGAAATGTTAATACTAATTTTTAGTATCTTTGAGCATATTTGCTACGTACCTTACTCTATTTTTATAAATCTCCAATTCTAATGTTACTTTCTTTTTATATATTTTATATTTTTTTTTTTTTTTGTATATTTCTGTAGTACATAACCTATTTCGGCCTTACTGCCTGTCCTGCATGTTCTTTATACATTGTTTTGTTTTTTTGTTTATTTAACCATTTTTAGTTTGGTTTGCTTAATCTTTATTTTCTTTATTTCTATTACAGTTCATTTTGTTCTTGGTTAGTTTTAATACAATTTTGTGTTTTTTTTTGTGTGTTAAATCGTTACATATACATAGGTTGTTATATACATGCATAGATTTTCTTTGAATGCTTTACCAGGTCTACCTTTCCTATAAATTCTACTTTGATTAAGTGGCTCATGTTGACAGTATCAGTGTTCCATTTTCTTTTTTTTTCTTTTTTTTTTTTTTTTTAAACGATTTGGACTGATTTTGTTTTGGAGAGGCTTCTGGCTCGCCTTAAACTGGGTTGGGGAGCAGGAGTTCGCTCTTCTAAAGGAATTCCCTCTGATGAAATTTCGGGGTTACCTTGTGGTTGATTTCTCTGTTGTCTCATCTTGATGACAACAGGGTTAAGATATTTTACTGCCACAGCGATCATTATGGCCAGAACTAGTACGCTCGTAAATGATAGAGAAGTTGTGGACAGGATATGGGAGTTTTTACTTGATATCTTTTCTTGGTATTTTATAATTTTGTTTTGGATTTCTTCCAGCGAATGGGTGTCGGTATAAATTGATTTATGGATATTGTCTCCCGTTAAGATTTCGATTTTCCCCAGACTGTGGTTTTGAGTTCTTTGTAAAATTTCAGTCAGGTTTACGTTGAGTAGAGAGTGGTTGAGCTCAGGAAACTGATTCGGCTGGATAATTTTTAGTGGAAATTTACTCTGACCTTCGTATTTAAGCACTTTGTCACCTATTTGAACTTGACATGTTTGCGTTATCTCTAATATCCCTTGTCCTTCCAGTTTCGAGATCACAAAGTGATCTGGACTTGTGATATGTAGCACCGTGGAGGTGATAAAAGAAAATAGCCACGTATTGGGCTTACTTAATTTGATCAGCATGTCTTTTTGTGGGATTTGTACTCTGGTCTTGCATTTGGGCACTTCACTTAGAGGGTTGTATAGCAATTTAATGGCACATTCGTTGGACGTTGCCGCTTTGATTATAGGCGTGTTCAGCCGGCCTACATACGTGTTTTCTTCCAAATTACTTGTTATTTTTTTGAAATTTTTCATGTCATCGCCTCTTAATAAGAGAAATTCCTGAGTTTTTTCGCTATTGGCTATGTATGAATAACCAGGGTCTGGAATTAATGAGTAATTGGCTGACTTGGATACAGGATAGCATTGAATCTGTTGTAGCCTCATTTTTGGCAGATTAAAAATTGGGAGAGTAATTCTCACCACCAATTTATTCTGCATAAGGAGCGACTGAGCTCCTGCTGTCTGATATAGGACAGATAGACAATTTTGGTCATTTGGGCAATTCGAGGCCGTCTTGCGGTATATCTCCAACAGATTTTTGGGAGACATTAGGAGTGGATGAATATGATTGGTTTTACTAGCCATTATTATATCCAGGAGGGCTTGTTGTCGATATTCAACTTCGATGATTTGGAGCAATAAGCTTGATATAATCTCTTGTCTCAATTGCCTCCTAGTTAAATAATCGGCCACAAGGTGGAGATCGTTTATCTGGTGTGCTATTTTTTGTTGTCTGTCTATTAACATTGCCAGCGGTTTTTGAATCTTTTCCAAGGTAGTTTTTACCACACTGATTTGTTGTTTCTCTAGCTCGGCTAGGGCTTGTGTATTCGATTCAAGTTCTTCTAACCTGCTGTAAATTTCTTTTTCGTTGTTGCTGTCCATAGTTCCAAACAAATAGTGCATGGCATTGCCTATTCCATCAAATAGTGATCTGGCCTTGCGTTTTCCTGGTACTAGTTCCCTAATAGTTTCCGTGCGCTTTCGTACGCTGTCTATAATAGCGTGTATGTGTAGTTGCTGCACGTTACAGAGATCTTCTGGGTTTGTTATATTTATGCAGAGTTTATGCACTAAGTGCTCTGCATATTCTGCTAGCTTTATCTGTGCATCTAGTTCTTCCAAGTCTATCTCGGTGAGGACATTCCAGGTGTCATGATATACCATCAGATTTCCTAGGTCCTCGAAAAATATACCCGAGCCATTTAGCTGGGTTATTACATAAGGTTTGTCAGCGGTTGCTCCAGTTGTGTACTGGATGAAGAGGACAACTATGATGAATTTTAGCGCCATTTCTGTGGACAATTCAGGAGAAGAAAACAATCCTTTAAGCATACTTGTACGTACATTGTGCCGATTTAAACTGCGCAGTGGAGTGACTCCACCGCAAATGTTTATGGGGAGGTATTGAAATGAGGTTTAATGGATACTATAGTGGGAATTTCAAGTCAACCTGGTTCATTTTTGTTTGATATTATTTTATTCGAAATATGGTTTCAAACGGTTATTATGTACCGTTACCGTTCGCTTACCAATTTTGATTGTGGTATTCACATCACTTGGTATTGCGATTACCTGATAAGGTCCTACCCAGATTTGGGAAAGCTTATGTTTTCTGCTTTCATTCTTGATGAGGACCTTGTCTCCTACATGGAAAGTTAAGGGCCGTACCGTCTTATCGTAGTACCCCTTTGAGCGCTGTTTACTTGCCAATAAGTTCTTTCTTGCCGTGGCATATGATTTTTGGAGCTTATACTTCAGTATGTGATAGTAGCTCTCATGATTGTAAACGGGTTCGGGATCCCGTTTTAAATTTGATGGGACATCCGCTGTGAAGCCGTATAGGCAGTCCATTGGGGTAAGTTTAGTACCCTCGTGTACACTATTGTTATACACGAATGCAGCGGTTCGTAGGTATTGGTCCCATGTTTTGGGATTTTCATCTACGATTGCTCGCAGGTATTCAATCAGCGGCCTGTGGGCACGCTCTAGTGCTCCGTTAGACTGGGGGTGGTATGCCGAAGTCTGTAACTTCTTTACCTTTAGAAGCTTACATACTCTTTTGAATAATTCACTCAGGAAATTTGTTCCCTGATCGGTGAGTATTCTTTTGGGTATGCGATAGCGCGTAACGATTTCATCAAAGAAAACTTGCGCTACTGTGACTGCTTCTGCATTAGGTATTGCATACCAGTCGACAAATTTTGTTAAATTATCTTGGAAGGTCAAGATATATTTGTTACCTGATGTGGTCTCTTCTAATGGACCTACAATGTCGAGGTAAACTTTGTCGAACGGTTGCTCTGCGATGTCCGTGATAACCATTGGCATTTTATATTGTGGAGATGCTTTCATCGTCTGGCACTTTGGGCATTTTTTAATGTATTTTTTAATATCGCTAAGCATGTGTCTCCACCAATACTTGCGTCTTATGCGTTTGTAAGTTTTTATGACACCTTGATGGCCACCAAATGGAGAATCGTGATAATCTTTTAAGATTGTTCGGATTTCCGTAGCGCTCGTGATAACTTCGGGTGTCTTGCCAGTACTTACTTTTTGCTCAGGCGATGCTGGGTTTAGTGTTTCCGCCTCAGTGTGTTGAATTTCGTTTTGGTCCGCTTTCGTGTGCTCTTCTGTCTCCACACTGGAGCTATTTAATGTCTCTTGAGCCTTTTGCTTCTGAGCTCGAGTCACGACGAAACAATGAGCGGATTTCTTCTTTCTCTTGTTATTTGTGGAATTGTTTTCCTCCACATCTGAGTCCATCGTGTGGTGGACTAGGGCTTCTACCGTTAAGGTATTGCCTAAACTGTCTTCTTTTAATGCTTGAGGGATGCGACTTAGTGCATCGGCATTAGTGTTGTACTTCCCTGGTTTATATTCGATGTTGTAATCGAATTCAGATAATTTGTGGTGAAATCTCACCAAACGGGAAGTAGGGTCTTTCACATTGAAGACACCTTTGAGAGGTTTATGGTCAGTATAGACCGTGAATTTCCGGCCTTGAAGATAGCACCTGAAATTCTTGGTAGCCCAGACAATAGCCAATAACTCTTTCTCTATAGTAGAGTAATTTCTTTCGGCTTTGTTTAATGTGCGGCTTGCATAGGCAATGGGCTGGTCCTTTCCGACTTCTCCTTGAGAAAGAACAGCTCCTAGAGCCTCGTTACTTGCGTCTGTAGTGAGATTAAAAGATTTCGAAAAATCTGGGTAAATTAAAAGTGGTGGAGAAATTAAAGCATTTTTTATGCTTTGGAATGCTTCTTGGCATTTCTCTGTCCAAGTGAATTTTACATCCTTTCGGAGTAAATTTGTGATTGGACGTACAATTTTGGAGAAGTCTGGAATGAATTTCCTGTAGTAATTGGCAAGTCCTAAAAATGACTGGACTTGCCTTACTGTTCTTGGAACAGGAAATGTTTGGACGCAGGCCGTCTTACTTGGGTCTGGTAGGGCTCCTTCGCTAGAACATTTATGTCCTAGGTAAACAACTTCTCTTCGTAGAAACTGGCACTTTTCTGGCTGCAGTTTTAAGTTGTTTTCTCTCAACTTATTGAAGACTTTCCTCAACTTTTCGTTGTGGTCGTTTAAATTTTTACCATAGATGACAATGTCATCTAGGTAGACAAAACATTCGAGGCCTTGTAGGCCTGTTAGGACGAAATTCATTAGGCGTTGAAATGTGGCGGGGGCTCCTTTGAGCCCGAATGGCATACGCTTGAACTCGTAGTGCCCATAACTTGTGCTGAAAGCAGTTTTATGTCGATCTTTTTTGTCGACAAGGACTTGGTGATAGCCGTTGGCCAAATCGAGTGTGGTGAAATACCTTGCGTGACCTAGTTGGTCGAGAATATCCTCGATTCGGGGTAGCGGGAATGCATCTCCAATTGTCTTTTCGTTTAATTTACGAAAATCGACAACGACGCGCCACCTTTTTTCACCGTCAGGTCCCGCTTTCTTGGGGACAACTAGTAGAGGTGAATTCCAAGGGCTCTTACTAGACTGGACTATCCCGCTGTCTAGCATTTCTTTTAGCTGTTCGTTGATGACTTTCCGCTGTGTTTCAGGTAAGCGGTACATTTTTTGATTGATTGGTGCTTGATCTTGCACCAATGGAATATTATGCGTTATCGCATTTGTATAGGTGAGTTTGTCACCTTTGAGGAAGAAGATATCGTTATACTCTTCGCAGAGTTCTGATATCGAAATTTTTTCTTCCGCGGTTAAATTAGGGTCTAGGCTGAGTTCTTGCTCTAACCTAGAAATACGCGGATATTGTTTTGGGTCGTCCGGAGTCTCATTATCCGGGTATAGATATCGTACATGTTGTAATATTGCCGTTTTGTCGGCTGAACCTTGGTTTGACTTACTCTTCCTTTTAGGTTTTTGACCTGTAAATAGATGAGGATTTTGCGATTGCTTTTGAGGCTGTATTTCGTTGCTCTTAATAATTGACAGGGTATTTGCTTCCTGCCTTGTTGACGGCTGAGTTTGGTACACCTGTGTGGTCTTTGCCTTAGATTGTGTGGGATACTCATGCGCGTCAATGCTACTGCTTTTTGACCATGTAGAATTTTTTGTGTTGTGTGACGGTGGAGTAATATGCACCTTTAATATAGGCTTTAGCGACTCGCTACCGTTTTTGTATGGCCGTTGTTTGTTTAAGAGTGATTTATGCCTCGGGATTTTGGACGGAAGAGTTATATGCACCTTTTTGGCAGGCTTTAGACACTCAGTTCCGTCTCTTGTGTTGTTTGATATTGCCTCTAAATTTGGCAGTGGAATGTGTGTTCTTTTGTGGTCTTTTGTGTGTGTTAATGGGACTGTGATGTAGTCGTTTATTGGAAATAGCTGTAACTTTAAGCTATGTATGACTACTTGATGACTGTTAGCGTTGAGAATACTGACCAGCACTAATTCTTCTCCAGATGACAGCAAACTGTTTGCCAAGAAGACTCCATCGCTTATCTCTTGTGATAAACAGAGCATTTCTTCTTGAGTTTGTAACGGGACTGGGGCAACAATTTGAGAGCGCGCAGGTATGCAGATTGGTTTTTTAAGGGTAACCAATTGCCGCCTAATTTCATCGGTCTCTTGTTCGCCCAGACAGCCTTTTTCACATTCCTTGGGCTCTTTTGGAGCTTGACAGCCAGCTTTTCTCGTTTGAGAAGCCTTGAAGACACTGCAGGTGGATAGTTCAGCCTGTTTAGACTCTACCTCTTCTGCAAGTGTTCTTACTTCGACTGCTTTTTCAGAATGTGGCTTGTCCGTTTCAAACTCTAATGGCAAAGCAAATTCGTCTGGATTAGCTTCCGTGTGAGGAAACCTTAGTGCCTTATTAGGACCCTCAACGTTACAGTTTTTTGCTAGGAAATCATTTCCTAGAAGTCCATCATCGGAAAGGCCAGGCAAGTTCTGTACGACTTGAAACTTGCAGGGAATTTTGTTTTTGAAAACGAAGTTTCCCTGGCAATTTCCCAGCGTCTTTCCGGTACCAAATGGGGTCTGAAGTGTACATGCCTCATTGTGGTTAATTTCTTTGAGATCTTTTAATGACCTTTTCTTTATTATACTAACCTCAGCGCCTGTGTCTACTACTAGTTTAGTTTGGCCGTTTAGGCCTATGTCTAAGGGTAGTTTTACTGTAGCGACACTGGAATCGGGCTGCTGAGGGGACCCTATTTTATTAGACGGGAGATTTATAGTCGAGCCGGGGAGTTTTGGGTCGACTGTACGTCGTTTCCCTGACTCCGGGCCTCCCATTTACGTTTTCGTTGGCAGTTATTTACTGCATGTCCAGAACGACCACAAAATTCACACTTTTTTCTTACGTTATATACTCTGGAATTGTTATTGGAATTCTGCGGCTCTCTAGGGCGTTGATTCGATGGTCCACCATTGTTGTGTGGTCTCTGGAAACTATTATTGTTTTTTCTGCAGTCACGCACGTCATGGTTATACATTTTACAGTTCACACAATAAGGCGTATTTTTCCTTTTGAGGCAATCAGCATATGTGTGGCCTCTTAGATTACAAAAACTACAACTGATTTTATTTAAATAATTATTTTTATTTGGTACATTATAATTTTTATTAGGAGATCTTGGCTCCTGTTTGATGTATGCTGTGCCGGCCTGTGTGAACTGTGACGTTGGTATGTGACTGCTTGGGTTAATGGGCATATTGTTTTGCCGGGGATCCTGTGGGTAGGATATGATGCCAGGATTATATACGCTTTGATTTACTAGGGTACTACTTTGAGTTAATGGTGCGTTATTTGGTACACTGGTACTGGCAGAATTTGGCAACGTATTCTGCATCATATTTGTTTGGAATTGTCCTGGAGGTTACAGGAACAGAGCACTTTGCTGGAGACGTTCCATGTCAAGTGCTCTTTGTACGAGGTCATCCACCGTGCCGTCTGTCATGGTCAGAAGGTATTGGCACATATACGGGTTATTGACGCCTGTTTTTAGTGCGTTTTTCGCGAAGTCTTCTAGCTGTGTTTTCACAGCGGGGGCTGCTGTAGCGCCATATTTGGACTCTGCTGCTTCATTACAGAGTGCCAGCATTTGTTTCACTCGTGCCGTGAAGGCTGTGAGGTTTTCCAAAGGATACTGCCTTGTAGTAATTAATTTATTTACCAGTTCCTGATAAGTTTCCCTAGGCAGGTATGTACGATTTAGCCGTTCTTCTACCTCTTTGAAAGTAGTAGGCATATTTGCGGCAAACAGCTGGTAAGCTTCGCCTCGAAGTCTGGTGGGAAAGATTTGCAAAAATGCCGATAGTTCCTCCACCGAAATGCGCTGGATTACCTGCCTGCAGCATCCTAGGAAAGTTTGGAGCTCCAGGCTCAATTTTGGGTGCTGCTCTCCCGAGAATAGGGGAACGAGCTGGGCAGTTAACTTGGCGATTTTCGCGTAATCTGCCATGTTTATATTGGGGATTCTGAAGCTTAAGTTTGATACTTTTGGGGAGCTAGTTTCTTCTATGCTGGTTTCCAAAAGGGAGTCGCCCAGCCAATTCAATAGGATTTCACTCACGGTGGAATCACTGACACTGTCTTCAATGGCACCTTCTCTTAATTCTACACTATTATTTGTAATTTCTGTTTCGAGAGAGTGCGAGAGTTCCCCAAACTGCTTTAAGCTTTCTTTAAATTTTTCCGTACTTTCTTTGAATTGCGCGATTTGCTCAAGACGCCGTTCACGGGTCTTTTTGAGCTGTTTATCGATAGAATCGCACTGTATAACAGAAAGTTCGGAGGAGTCTCGCACTTTCCCCTCTAGATATTTTAAATAATTTTCTAAGTTTAAATTAGAAGGTCTTACTTGTGGGGGACCTGTAAGGATTGTCCCACTCCTTAATGTTACTCCTGGTGCTGTTGAATTTGTTGGGGGTGTTTGATTAGCACCCTCTGTTGCAGATGTTGCTCCCTCGTTGCCTCCTTCGTACCGGGACGGATCTTCCTGTGCGTCGCCCGGTGAGGAAGATTGTTGTGGAGTTGGTGGAATTGGTGAGATTTCCGGCGGCGTCTCCTGGTGGGAGCTTTCCTCGCTCATGGACCACCGTATGTAGAATTTGCAGCTAGGGGGGCTTCTGCCGTCTTAGTTCCCTTGGTTCAAATTGAGAGGGGGGCTTATTGCCTTCTTCGAGGTCCCTCTCAATTCAGGATCGCTGGTTTTTGTGATTGAAGTTCTTTTGTTGCCGGGGGGCCCGTGGCCTTCTTAAATTCCCCTGGATAAAAGCTGAAAGGGGGGCGCGTTGTCTACTTCGAAGTCCCTTTCAGCTCCGGATCGCAGATTGTCGGTTGAGGATTCTTCCTTCAAGTTTCGCTTTGAAATTTTCGGCTGTGGACGTCTTATGTTCCTGGGCTGGGATGAAGCCCGCTATTGTCCCACGTTGGCACTTTGTGCTTTGATGAGGGGGTGGCTGCGTGTTTTTCAAACAGGGGCAGTTAAAGCTGTCCGACCCCGAGCGTTGGGAGCCGACTAGATCGAAATACTCCTGAAGCCAGACTCAACTTCAGGCGAAGGGTAGGGTGTCTTCTTCATTCATAAAATTCCTAACAATTTGCTCCCGATTATAAACCCAAGCAATTAAATTCAAAACCTGTTTCGTTTGGTCGCTGTCTAATCATTACCACTTCTCAGCTACACACAATCGAACTTTTGAACAATTTTGTATTTAGCAATTTACGTCAATAATGTACTTCAATACAAACAAATTAGACTCAAATCACACAAGCATAAAGAACCTGTATATGTAAACTTGTTTTCTCTCTCTCTTTTTTGGTATGTTAAAGTCATAGATTGAAGAAACTCACTCGTTGTTAATCTCTTAAACAAGCCGCATTGTACCTCAATTATATTAAATTTAAGCTCGTTGTTGAAAGGCTTATTTTTATAATCAAGAATAATTAAATAAATAGTTGTTTGGAAAACGAAGCACTTATTCAATTTGGACCCAGGAACAAGTGCCTTCAGTTACAAAAATTGCACAAAGAGCAAAAACTCTTGCTCTATTCATTTTGGCGACCGTGACAGGACACCGAGGGAATTAAAGAATTGTAAATATAATTTCATACGCGACCGAAGAAATTCGTTCCTGGTGAATGGCATTAGATTGGAGGATTTGAAGCTGCATTTGGACAGCGAATATAATTTCGCAAGTTACACAAAAACGTTATGAGGGAATTGACCAATTCTTGCAAAAAATTCATAGCTGTTTCAAACGGAAACCGTAAGTTCGCAATATTTATCTTGATCTGTATTATACAAAGGCAGTTCATGATATCACACCTCATACGTCATAAAGCACGTCGAGGTTCTCGAAAGTTCAAGGTACATTTTTGTTTTTAGGCATGTCATTGGTAGAGTATTAAGAATTGAAGTATAAAATTACGCAACAACGTTAAATTAAAAGAACAATAAACAAATAAGATGTAATTGAATTGATTACCTTCTAATAAAAGCGCCAAGTGAACATTTAAAGATAAGATTCCATTGAATCTAGGAAGAATTTGAATTGGAATTTCAATGTACCATTTTAAATTTATTCGAGTTATTGCTGGCATATTATCAATTGTAAATTTAATCAGATCAGAAACTTTGAATCGAAAACAAACAAATAAGTAAATAATAATTGTTGTCTACGTTCTTATAAGATCGTCTATTGGATATTGGTTGAACATTGGTGTGATAAATTACCCATTGAATTTATGACAAATTGAAATTTAATTGTCAGGGAAATTTATGTTGATCATTCTCCTAGTGTCTATAAACTATTTAGGATAATTTGCTACACTGAATTATTAGATTCAGAGCTTACAAGCATAGTGTCAAGGTGCTTGCAGTTTAGTTGAGTTAATTAGTTTGAAATAAAGGCTTCACAAACCTTCCGGAATGACAGATCCAAAGAGTTCAGAGCAAGTACCTGACACAGAGAATGTAAAGAAGTTGCTTGATGACTTGAAGACTCAACGTGCATATACGAAGGGTTGTATAAGCAGAATTAAAAACGTTATTACTAGTAAGGCGGATACGCTCAGTGCCACAGAGCTTGAATGTAGGTTGGGCATCCTAGAGTCCTATTGGAAACTAATTTTATCGCATCAAACTTATATAGAAAGGCTCAGCCCGACTGATTCGTCTAATATGGTAGCTCGAGGGGAACTGGAAGATCTTTATTGTGAGGTTAAAGCAAAAATTTTATCGTTGTTGCCCAATAAGAGCAGGGTAAGCGCGATTGATGGTAATTTGTCTTTTATTATTCGGGACTCTCCTAAGCCCAATTTGCCACCATTAAAACTGCCCCAGTTTTCGGGAAATTACTCCGACTATCCGAATTTCATTACCACATTCAATAAACTCGTTCACGACGACAATGAAAGATCAGCAACAGAAAAGTACGCTCTACTACGAAACTGTTTATCTGGCCCAGCAATGCGCACCATTGAATCGCTAGGAAGTTCTGCACAGACATACGTTCAGGCATTAGAAAAATTAAAAGAAAGGTACGATAACAAGTGCTTAATCTTCCAAGAACACATTTCAGAGTTGTTTGATATTCCAAGAGCAGCCAAGGGTTCAGCAACTCAATTGCGTAGTTTAGTTGATAATCTCAGTGCTCAGGTTAGTGCTCTGCGGATTTTAAGTAACGACACAGACATTGTAAACTTCCTGATCATCTATCTGATTAACACAAAGCTGGATACTGAGTCTCAAACCAAATGGGATGAAGCAATCGACTATAAAAAATTTCCAACATTGGTTGAATGCGAGGCTCTATTATCTAGACGATGCCAACTCCTAGAAGCTGAAGATAAGAAACCACAATCTCACATATTTGAGGCAAATAGTTCAAACAAGAATTCTCGTTACAAATCTCATTCGTTGCAATCAAATCGAGCTTCCACGTCGTTGAAAGTTTCAAAAATCACTTGTGAAATATGCTCAAACTCTAATCATAGCATCGCAAGTTGTCCGAAGTTCTCCAATCTACCAATACTGATAGATTTGAACAAATGAAAAGATTATCGTTGTGCATTAACTGTTAAAAAGAGGACATTCAGTTAAAAATTGTCGGGCTTCCATGTGTACAGTTTGTAGCAGACCACATAACACGTTGCTTCATCGCTATCCCGCTCAGAGTTCATCGCTTTTTTACCTTCGTTGAATGCTGCTACAGTATAAAACCCCGATAAGCCTTCACTAACAACTAGCGCAGTAGGAACATTAGAAAGGCCTGGTTCATTTAACACTGCGAGCTTTCCACTGTGTACTGCGGTGCAAGAGTTAGGCATAAGCAGCGACAAGGTCAGCCATGTCATTTTGGCTACTGCCGCAGTGCAGATAAGGGATAGAGCAGGCAGTTATCATTCAGCTCGTGCGCTGCTGGACTCAACATCTCAATTAAATTTTATAACTGGTGATCTCGCCCACAAGCTGCGTTTAAAACGTCAAACAATTAATGCTGACATTAGCGGGATTGGTGACGTTACAGCTAAAGTACGTTACGAAACATTTGCTGCTATAAAATCGCGCGTCAACTCATATGAAACACACTTACATATGTGGATACTACCTTCCATAACTGGCAAGCAACCGGAACGACCTATTGACACAACCAAGTGGAAGATTCCTCAAAATGTGGAGCTAGCTGATCCAACCTTTCATAATCCACAAGCAATCGACTTGTTGATTGGAGCCGATACATTATTTGAGCTTTTATCAATAGGTCAAATACGACTCGGTGAAGATTGTCCAACACTACAAAAAACGCTTCTAGGCTGGATTGTTTGCGGCAGATACAAAGTTAACACGACAGTAAAGCGCATTTACAATCACGTCTCAGCAATCAATTCATCGAGTTTCGAGCAAGGCTTAAATGATATCTTAGAAAGGTGTTGGAGTCTTGAAACCCTAAATGCTACAGCTCTCAAGCTAACAGACGAACAACAAAAATGTGAACGCATGTTTTTAGATAAAACCCGTCAATTGGAAAACGGAAAATTAATGGTAAAGCTACCCTTCAAGAAACGCCAGTGAGTCTTGGAAACTCATTCGAAATTGCTAAAAACCGATTTCTTTCCTTAGAAAGGAAATTAGACAAGGACCCTTTGTTGAAGCAGGAATATTCAAAATTCCTTCAGGAATATTTAAACCAAGATCATATGGAAGAAATACCCGTTGAAAAAATCCCAGAGCACAATTACTTTATGCCGCATCATTGTGTGCTCCGTCCCGATAGCTCGAGCACAAAATTCAGAGTTGTCTTTCATGCGCCATGTCGCACGTCTTCACAGGTGTAATTGAACGATAAATTGATGGTTGGTCCAACCGTGCATGATGACCTGTTCTCTATACTTCTTAGATTTCGTTGTTGGAAATTCGCATTAACAGCGGATGTGACAAAAATGTACCGCCAAATCATGGTGTACCACGAGGACAGAGATTTCCAGTATATTGTATCGAGAGACTGTGGAGACAAGAAACTCAGAATGCAGCCCAGTTCCGAAATACAATAACGCGACATATTGGCAACACTAAACCTTATGAAGTTTGTGCTCTCTTGTTCTCACCCGCACTCAACGTAATTAATGTACAACATACTGCAGTACAAACCTCACGCAGTTCAAGCTCACATCTTCATCCAGCAAGTGGTTGCGGCGCGTCTGTCAGCTTAATTAAGTGCAGTTGAATGTTTATATAATTATCTAGTTTTTATTGACGTAGTCGAATGAAATAATTGATTTAGGAATTAAATATAATTGTGTGTCAAAGTGAAGTCTTTCATTTATACTCTACAAGTGGTCAAGAGGTAAATGCATCCACGCAGTGGCAACCAGACCACATTGGTGACCCCGACGTGATCGAAAGCTTCCAGATTCCAGAAAATTTCATTAATATTCTGCAAAAATCTACCCGACGTGATCGAAAGCTTCCAGATTCCAGAAAATTTCATTAATATTCTGCAAAAATCTGCCCGACGTGATCGAAAGCTTCCAGATTCCAGAAAATTTCATTAATATTTTGCAAAAATCTGGCCGACGCAACCACGCGACGAAGCTGTGCCGTTATAACGGCATCAACATACACATTCCAAAAAAACAGAGACGGCAATAGGAACAACAGCCAGCGAAACCGAACGAAACGCACATGCAAGCATACAGCAGAAATTAATAGAAACAGCACAGAAAGTCTAGCAGAAATCAATAGAAACAGCACAGAAAATCTAGGAGATCCAATAGAAATCCAGAAGGAATCCAGCAGGGATAAAGACGGAAAACAGCCAAATTTAGCAGATCATAGCAAGCAGCTAGCAGCAAACAGCACACGGCGAAGTGACAGCTTGAGTTGGTACCTTTTATACAAGCAGCTGTGGACGTTAAAGTCACGAGTTAATTAATCAACAAAGATCTAACTAATTTGAGTTAAGTGAAATTTGAATTATATACAGTTTTCCGCTTGAAATAATTAAAAAAATTAATAAAATGTTTTAGATAAGCGGTTCGCAAAGGATTTTGTCAGGCGGACGTGGTCGCAATTGCTGACAGGACGGATTTCTATTTAGAAATACAAGTTGTAAGGTGACGTGAGTACAACAAGAGCATTTACTTAGTATTTTCTTTTCGTATATTGATTAACATCAAATTTTCTTATATTGATTAAATATTTAGTAATATATATCACAAATGTTGCAAATTCTTCGTTCTAATATCGTGTCGTCGTTCAAACAAAAAGTTTTTTTTTTATACAAGCAGGGACGTCTTACTTTCTCGTCTCTACATCACGATCTCGTTTTTATTTCACGACTTATTGTTACGGCACTGTCCTAAAGTAGGCCTTCGAGGGGAAACTATTGAATAAGAATATTTTGAAAACATTTTCATTTACATTTGTTTTAAATCAATTCAACAGATTTAGCACATCTTTGTTCTTTTAATTTTTTTAAACAACAAGTATAGCAGTTTTCGAATGTGATTTTGCTCTGATTATATACGAGTATATTATATTGTTTTCCAAGTATTTCACGCGTATACGTCACTATGACTGAGCCAGAAAACAAGACAAACAATGTACAGCCAGGAAATTCAACCGATTTGTACGCAATCAATTTAAAGTTACCACCCTTCTGGCCTAGTACCCCTAACGCCTGGTTCATTCAAGCTGAGGCACAGTTTACAATACACAACATAAAAAAGATACTTCGAAATACTATTATGTACTTACCTCTCTTCCACAAGAAGTAGTAAACGGTGTAACGGATATTATAGAAAATCCTCCATCGGAACAGAAATATGAAAACCTTAAGAAGAGTCTAATCGAACGACATTCACTCAGTGAAGAGCGACGCATCGAGGAATTGTTGTCTAATGCCGAATTAGGCGATCAGCGACCCTCTGACTTTTACAGGCACTTGCGAAATCTGGCTGGAACAGCTTCCAGCATAAGCGAGAACCTAGTCAAGAAATTATGGATAAGAAGGCTTCCGCAAGCAATTAATTTAGCATTAATACCACAGGATAAACAAAATATTACAGAGCTAACCGTGCTAGCTGACAAACTGTGGGAAGTATTTAAACCAGCTGGAATTTATACAATAAATACGAATACAGCTCAAAACGGACAACAAAATCGAAATCGTAGTCGTGAGCAAGTAAGCGAACGTCCTTCAAATTATGAGCTTGCACAAGAAGTTTCAGAATTAAGAAGAATGATCGCAAACTTGAATATTTCACGCAAAAAATTCACGCCGCGAAATACACGAAATCGGTCTGCAACACGGTGGGAGATCCAAAATCGCGCGCGGAAACAGAGCCGAGATCGTCAGCATAGCCGCAGTCGTCAACGAGATAGGAATCACACCTCGAACAAGAACAAAGTGTGTTGGTATCATGCTAGGCACGGCTCTAAGGCTAAAAATTGTGTTGATCCATGCGAGTTCTCAACATTTAATCAAAACAACACTCAGGTGCCAACAAACTTCTGAGTCCTTCCGTGCAAGCGGCAGCCGGAAGGATAAACAATTCACGCCGCTTATTTGTCCGCGACAGCAACAACACAATAACATTTCTCGTAGACACAGGCGCTGATCTCTCGGTAATTCCTCATTTTATCTTTAGTAAAGTCAAGAAGGACAAGCATTTTCAGCTGTCAGCTGCAAATGGCAGTCCGATTGACACCTTTGGCTCGAAGCTTTTGAATCTCAACATAGGGCTTCGTCGAAATTTCCCGCATACTTTCATCCTCGCTTCCGTAGATCGACCAATATTAGGGGCAGACTTCCTTGGCAAACATGGCCTTCTTGTGGATATAAAGAAACGCAAGCTCATAGATCCACTAACAAAATTACAAGTAAATGCCACCGCGGCATACGTAAGTACTGTAACGCGAAAGCAATATATCATCGAAAACAAGTACGGAAGCCTACTGGCTGAGTTCCCATCTCTAACAGAACCGCCGAACTATAAACTTCCAGTAAAGCACAACGTTGTGCACAAGATTATCACCAACGGCCCACTACCATTCTCACGACCACGACGTCTGGACGCAATAAGGCACAAAGCTGCACAAACTGAATTCGAGCACATGGTAAGCCTGGGAATATGGCGAATTTCCTCTTCTTCCGCAGCATCCCCGCTGCACTTAGTCCCCAAGAAAGATAGCTCAGACTGGCGTCCATGCGGTGACTATCGACGCTTAAATTCCGTGACAGTGCCAGATAGGTACCCAATACCTCACTTGCACAATTTCACAATGCAATTGAGAGGATGCAAGATATTCACACACATCGACCTAATACGAGCATACCATCAAATTCCGGTGGCCAAGGAAGATGTGTACAAAACAGCTCTAACTACGCCGTTCGGCCTTTACGAATTCACCCGAATGCCATTTGGGCTAAGAAATGCCTCACAAACATTTCAACGTTTTATGAACGAAGTAGTAAAAGGCCTAGATTTTGTATATGTTTACATTGATGACATTCTCGTTGCCAGTCAAAACGAAACAGAGCATCTTATTCATCTAAGAATTCTTTTCAAAAGATTAAGAGAATATGGAATCAACATCAAAGCCTCCAAGTGCGCATTCGGTGCAAAATCTATAGAATTCTTGAGTCACACAATATCCAAGAGCGGCATTCAACCATCCAAATCTAGAGTGGATGCCATTTTTAAACTGCCAGCACCCAAGACAATAAGGCTCATACAACAGTTTATTGGGATGATAAACTACTACCACCGGTTTATTCCCCACGTCGCAGAACTGTTATATCCCATCCACAATCACCTCACTTCTTTGCTCAAGAAGAAGCAAACAAAAGCTAATTTCACATGGCCAGACGAATGTCAAGTTGCCTACGAAAAGGTAAAAAAGGAATTAGCGCATGCAACCTTATTAGCACATCCCATGAGCAACGGCACATTCAGCATCGCGACTGATGCATCACAAGCAGCCGTGGGAGCTGTGCTCCAGCAACAAAATAACGGATTGTGGGAACCCTTGGGGTTCTTTTCAAAAAAACTCTCCCCAACGGAAAGTAAATATTCAACGTTTGATCGAGAATTGCTTGCAATATACCTCGCAATCAAACACTTCAGGCATTTTGTTGAAGGCAGACAATTTGTTATCTTCACGGATCACAATCCCCTCACGCGAGCTCTACAAAGCAAAACAGAACGTAGTCCCAGACAAGCAAACCATTTGGACTACATTTCCCAGTTCACAACGGACATACGACACATAAAGGGAAAACACAATCTTATAGCAGATGCTCTATCGCGAACAGCAGACACTGACGTTGCTGTCCTAGAAACCAACTCACTCCAAGTAAAGACTTTAGGCAAGTTGCAGGAATCAGACAGCGAATTGCAGAAGTTAATCGAGAATCAGACGAACAAAGCCTACTCGTGGAAACTAGAAATAAAATACTTTACGGAAGTACCACTTTGGTCTGAAACATCCACCGTCCACACGTCCTTTCGTACCCACCTCATACAGGAAAACAATATTTGACCAACTTCACAATTTAAGTCACCCCGGAATCCGAGCAACACGTAAACTAATAGCTGAGCGGTATTTCTGGCCTAAAATCAATAAAGATTTGAGCAACTGGGCAAGAGAATGTGTTGCTTGTCAACAATCCAAGGTCCATCGACAAACCAAATCACAGTTTGAAAGATTCAATATCCCGGAGGGCAGGTTTGAGCACATCCACATGGATCTTGTGGGTCCTTTGCCACCATCCAATGGATACGGTTATGTACTTACTCTAGTGGATAGGTACACACGCTGGCCAGAGGCTTATCCAATTAAGGATATGTCTGCTAAAACCGTCATACAAACTCTAGTTAACGAATATGTTTCGAGATTTGGGATTCCAAGAATTATAACAACTGATCAAGGAAGTCAGTTCGAGTCCCGTATGTTCGCAGAACTCGGCAGACTACTTGGTTTCCAACACATCCATACAACCGCATATCACCCGCAGGCAAATGGGATGGTAGAACGGCTTCATCGTACTTTAAAAGCCGCAATAATGGCACGACAAAGCTCCAACACTTGGTCTGAAGAATTACCTTTCGTACTGTTGGGAATACGGAATAGTATCAAAGAAGACATAAAATGTACTCCATCCGAGATGGTATATGGACAAACACTTAAGCCTCCAGGTGATCTTTTCGAAGACAGTACACTCATCATTCCTGCTCTTTCCCAAATGCTAGAGACTCTAAGACAATTCATGCGTACCATCAAACCAACAGATACCAGGCTCAACCTAAGAACGAATCCATGTGTACCAAAGTCCCTTTATGATTGCGAATTCGTATTCTTAAGAGTGGACAAAGTTAAAATTGGTCTAACAAAACCCTACGAAGGCCCATACAAGGTACTTCGACGATTCCGGAAAAGCTTTCTAATTGATATAAACGGAAGAAATTGCACCGTTTCAATAGATAGACTAAAACCAGCATATCAATCTGCAGGCATCTTGGTAAAACATAACAGAAGCAAAGTCACATTCAAATAAGCTAACTTTAAGATATTACATGTATTGAAATAAAACACATCGGAACGATGACATAATCTAACCAATGAATTCTTTAAATTTATAATAACATATTTTATATATTAAAATAAAAACATATCGGAACGATAACGGAATATAAGCCATGATATCTTTAAATTTTTAATACACAACCATCATACGCTACGCTGGAAGGGGAGTGATGTGGAGACAAGAAACTCAGAATGCAGCCCAGTTCCGAAATACAATAACGCGACATATTGGCAACACTAAACCTTATGAAGTTTGTGCTCTCTTGTTCTCACCCGCACTCAACGTAATTAATGTACAACATACTGCAGTACAAACCTCACGCAGTTCAAGCTCACATCTTCATCCAGCAAGTGGTTGCGGCGCGTCTGTCAGCTTAATTAAGTGCAGTTGAATGTTTATATAATTATCTAGTTTTTATTGACGTAGTCGAATGAAATAATTGATTTAGGAATTAAATATAATTGTGTGTCAAAGTGAAGTCTTTCATTTATACTCTACAAGTGGTCAAGAGGTAAATGCATCCACGCAGTGGCAACCAGACCACAAGACCATAGCAACCGGAATATGACAACCTTTCGTTTGAAAACAGTCACCTACGGCACTGCCTCTGCACCGTACCTAGCAACACGTAGCTTGAACTACATCGCAGACATGGTTCGAACCAAATTGCTTCGAATATATATTTTTTAACAGGTAACTTCTGAAAAGAAAATATCCTGAAAACAAAGCATGAAAGTTTTTATAAAATTAAATCTAATTTAATCACTCTCAATCAAAACACAGATACACAATCCAACATATTTATCATCTTCATAGCATATTGCACAAATACAACATAAAAATATAACCTCATTGAGCAAATTAAATTAAAATTACTATCAAAAAACCATTCCTGAAAAGGGATCATATTACAAAAATATCATGCTAAAATTGAGATCTGAAAAGAAAATAAATTCAATCTAAGTACAATTTTCATAAAAATAGGTACAACATCTATCAAAAGCATGTGTTGTCATGTAACATAAAATGCATGGCACAAACAAAATCAGATCAAGCCGATCAATTTGCAACTCTATCATTATCATCATTACAAGTACCATCCAACGGGAATTTATTCGCAACGTGATAGAGAGAATATTTTTTGCAAATATAATTAATTTAACACAGCAACATGTGAAACTCGAAATTTCTTGTTGCTATGCATTTTTGTTCGTTGCTAGGCAAATTTTATCGCTAGTACCGTAAGAGCACAGCTGCATTGCCAATTCTTGTAATCATGCGCCGCTGCTACTCTATCAGTGGTGTCGTGGGCAAGCAAGGGCTATATAAACGACAAGCTGACTGATCTCGATCTCTTTTTGTGCTTGGCATCGCTTGGGGTAAGTTGGCTTAGGGACTAACATTCATATCGGGTATCGACTGATATTTCACTTCTAACAATTAACAATCATTTCTGGTCTCGACGGAAATAAACGCATCTTATTTCGGGTCTCGACTGAAGATAAGATATTTACTAATAATCATTTCTGGTCTCGACGGAAATAAACGCATCTTATTTCGGGTCTCGACTGAAGATAAGATAACACTTTAAGCCGGGTCTCGACTGACTTAAAGAATATTATCTCGGGTCTCGACTGAGATAATCTTTTACTAACAATCATTTCTGGTCTCGACGGAAATAAACGCATCTTATTTCGGGTCGCGACTGAAGATAAGATAACACTTTAAGCCGGGTCTCGACTGACTTAAAGAATATTATCTCGGGTCTCGACTGAGATAATCTTTTACTGACAATCATTTCTGGTCTTGACGGAAATAAACGCATCTTATTTCGGGTCTCGACTGAAGATAAGATAACACTTTAAGCCGGGTCTCGACTGACTTAAAGAATATTATCTCGGGTCTCGACTGAGATAATCTATTACTAATATTCATTTCTGGTCTCGACGGAAATAAACGCATCTTATTTCGGGTCTCGACTGAAGATAAGATAACACTTTAAGCCGGGTCTCGACTGACTTAAAGAATATTATCTCGGGTCTCGACTGAGATAGTATCTTACTAACATTAACACTTTATTTCTGGTCTCGACGGAAATAAAGAATTGTTCTAACCAAGAACAAAGGGCTTAACATGAGCTTACAGCCAATTCCTCAACTGTCAAGTTTTAGATCGGTGAGTACCAGTCACTTGTAACATTTTAATACTTATTCATATATCTATTTGACTATATTTTGACTTATATACACATATATATATTATACATTTCATGTGCATATCTATTTTATACATATATTTTTATTACATTTTTTGACGATCTTATATTATAACTTGGTGCTAATAAGTGTTAGTGTAATACAAAAATCTCAGACCCAAACTGATATACAGAGTTTTGTCTCGACATATCTATTTCTGAAAGTCCTACATTATGAATCGGTATCAATAAGTGTGTTTTCTAGTGTATGTTGGTCTCTGACCCAACAATTTATATAATTCTGTCTTAATACAATTACTCGAGATATTTAAGTTAAGCACGTGTGCCAGTGTTTTGAAGTTAAATTATTCTAACTTTTGCTCTAGATTAATTATATATATTGAATATCTATTTATATATTTATTATTAACAATCCTGTGAGTGTGTGTTTTCCCATACTTTTGAATCGTTGACCTGAATCCTTTTTATACATAATCTGATTTAAATAGTGGGAGATTCTAAAAACTAAGTGCAGCAGTTTCTTGCGAGTCAAAGAAAGTGAACAGTGTTGATTTGTTGTTAGGAAATAGACCACTGATCTTGATCCAAATTTATCAGTGCATTCATTTCAGTCACTTAATCAAATTTGCGTGTACGTTCTATTAACGGACAGTACAGACATGAACGCAAGCTTATTCCCATTGGCACATAAAATTATTAATGAAGACTTTTATGTGGACGACCTCTTGACTGGTGCAAATTCGTTGCAAGAAATGCTTGAAATAAAAAGAGAAGTGCAAGCAGTGCTTCAGACAGCACTAATGGAACTTCGTAAATGGTACTCAAATGATTCACAACTTCTAGAGAAAATACCAGAGGCTGAGCGCGAGAAGCCAATAAGACTGAATGATTCCGAGATCATAAAAACTTTAGGCATTGCATGGGATCCAACAAATGACAATTTCCGAATATCTTATAAATCTATACCAGATTTATCGTCAAAGATTACTAAAAGAACGGTATTATCAATAATGTCCCGCCTATTTGACCCGTTGGGACTAATAAATCCAGTAGTAGTAAGAGCAAAAATCTTCATGCAAGAATTATGGCTTTTGCAGCTTGAATGGGATGAATCGATACCTGCAGCTTTACACGAAGGTTGGAAAAGGTATCATTACGAATTACACAAATTAAATAAAATTCAGATTCCACGCTTCGTTTTATTATCTGGCCAATCGTTTCGCACACAGATTCACGGATTTTCAGACGCATCAACACGAGCATACGGATGCTGGCTTTACGCTCGAAGCTTTGACGATGGTGGGAACTTGGTAGTCAATCTACTTAGTGACAAGTCAAAGGTAGCACCAACAAAAACAATACGATCTTTGCCCAGTTTGGACAGCACAGCTATTGGTCAAAGTTCTTAGTTGCTTAAGGCACCCAGTGGAAAGTGTATTTCTTTGGACAGATTCTCAAATTGTCCTAGGCTCGTTAGCCTCACATGCATCACCGTGGCAAACATTTGTTGGGAACAGAGTCCCACGCATACAGGAATTGACTTCGAATGCAACGTGGCGATATGTGAACTCTAAATCTAATCCTGCTGATATCATTTCACGGGGTACTACAGTAGTTCAATTACAAGAATCTTGTAGGTTTCGTGGCCCAGACTTCTTGCACAAATCACCAGAACATTGGCCACATTGGAAAGGTAGAAGTGATGAATTACCAGAGAGGAGAAAGATGAAGACAGTGTTGACATGTACTTTGCAAGAATCGCTTTTAGAAGGTATTTACAATAGAAGCAGTTTCTCCAAAAATCGTCGAATATTCGCATAGATCCTCAGATTTATAACGAACTTACGCCTCAAACGAAGAAAGAAGAAATTTATGATCGGAGAATTATCAGCACCTGAGCTAGAAGCGGCATTTTTAAAAATTATTTGGCTAATTCAAAGAAGGGATTTCCAAGAAGATATCGACTCGCTCCAAAACACGGACAAGATCAGCCCAAAAAGTTGTATACAAGCTCTAAATCTTTTCTTGGACAACTCAAAATTACTGCGAGTCGGAGGGCGGCTGCAGAATGCAGATGTTCCCTATACTATCAAATCTCCTATACTCCTTCCAAAAAATAATCCCTTTGTGAAATCATATGTAAGGTATTTGCAGTTTAAAACTTTCATGCAGGTCCACAGGCTCTTATTGAACTCATTCGGCAACAGTGCTGGATAATCAACGCTAGAAACTACGCCAGACGAATTGTACGAGAGTGCTTACAGTGTTTCCGGTATCGGCCACGGCTGCTGCAACAGATGATTGGTAACCTTCCAACAGACAGAGTATCTGGGTCCTCAACATTCGAAATTGTTGACATCGACTTCTGCGGCCCTATCTGGACCACCTACAAAATAAGAGGAAAGCGGCCATACACAACTTATATAGCTGTATTCGTATGCTTTGTATCCAAGGGTATGCATCTGGAAGTAGTGTCAGACTTATCTTCGGAGGGTTTTATTGCAGCACTAAAAAGATTCACTAGTCGCCGTCGCTTGTGTAGAAAGATACATTGCTATAACGCTACAAATTTCGTAGGTGCTAGACGAATTCTCGTTGAGTTAAGAGAGCAGTTCCTGAGTCAGTCAACACAAACCGCTATTGCACGCTGGTGCGCTGAACAAAATGTGGAATTCCATCATACACCACCAATGTCACCACATTTCGGGGGCATATGGGAGGCTGCAGTAAAGTCGGCAAAGTCACATTTAGTTAGACCGCTTCAAAACTCGCTATTAACGTTCGAAGAGCTGTGCACGGTTTGCTGTCAGGTCGAAGCGATTCTAAACTCTCGTCCCATCACACAACAATCTTCGGATCCTAATGACGAGTCAGCGTTGACACCGGCGCATTTCTGGAACCAAGCCCCTATAGATTGTATCATCGAGCCGGACCTTACAGGCAATATAAAGTACGTTAACAGGTGGCGACGAATTTCAGCACTTCAACAGCATGTCTGGCGTCGTTGGTCATCAGAGTATTTGACATCTTTGCACCTCAGATACAAATGGAAATTCTCATCACCCAATATCATGGTTGGTCTTCTGGCACTCTTGCATGACGACAATCTGCCACCACAGAAGTGGATGCTAGGCAAAGTCATCAAAGCAATACCAGGTCCAGATGGCAAAGTTCGTGTTGCCGACATTCGCACAAAGGCAGATTCCGTCGTTCTATCCACAAGCTCGCACCACTACCACTACCTGAAGATGTTGACAGTCCGTAGTGTGTCAAGGCGGGCAGGATGTCTAATCATTACCACTTCTCAGCTACATACAATCGAACTTTTGAACAATTTTGTACTTAGCAATTTACGTCAATAACGTAGTTCAATACAAACAAATTAGACTCAAATCACACAAGCATAAAGAACCTGTATATGTAAACTTGTTTTCTCTCTCTCTTTTTTTGGTATGTTAAAGTGATAGATTGAAGAAACTCACTCGTTATTAATCTCTTAAACAAGCTGCATTGTACCTCAATTATATTAAATTTAGACTCGTTGTTGAAAGGCTTATTTTTATAATCAAGAATAATTAAATAAATAGTTGTTTTGGAAAACGAAGCATTTATTCAATTTGGACCCAGGAACAAGTGCCTTCAGTTACAAAAATTGCACAAAGGGCAAAAACTCTTGCTCTATTCAGTCGCTATAAAATAACAACAACATTTGTTGTTGTTGATTTCTCCCTTATCGGGGCTTTTAAAATTATATTCACTTAATTCTCAACATCAATAAAGTTCTTTTTATGCTCATACTTCTTACAATTAATACTTAAGATATTCATGAGCGTGGGTGTGGGTAATTAATATGAAATCATAAGTATGCTAATATAACAATATGCACAACATAACAGCTACCTACCAATTGATTATCAAATAAAAAAAATTGTGTGGTAAACAAATAAATGCATTAAATTTTATGAAATAAAACCGGGGGAATTTTTTTTTTTTTAAATATAAATACTTTGAAAAAGAATGTTTTGTTTTCTATAGTGAATGAGTTAGTATTATTGTATTTGAATATTACCAAAAAAACAGTTTAAAATATTGAAATTCCTATTTATTTCAGAAAAAATCGTTAATTTTCTAGTGGATTTCCAAATATTATATGTACATATATGTAAAATGTATGCCTGCTTGCTGGTAAAAATTTTATAATATTTGTCGGTATAACTCATTAAATGTTCCACATTATTATATTAATTTGCTTTATTTTTTAAATTGTACATCAATTATTAAACAAACTCGCAACAGATTTTAAATGTTTTGCAAATCTTCAGATTTGTAGAACTTTTTATGTTAACGTTGCAATAAGTAATAACTTTTGTGTTGTGTTTGTTGGCAAAATACAATAATTTTAATAAATAATCTTTAATATTTCCATTACTTATTTTAAAATTCGCTGAAATCACAGGCCCCAATCCTATACCTGCGCATATTAGAGGCTTTCCGGTAATTTTTAAATGGGGAGGAAAAACTTAATTCAAAGATTCAAAATATTCTGTATATAAAAATAATTTTTATTTATCTCTTTTTTTCAGGAATATAGTAATGATTACAAAGTTGTTATAAGTAGGTATTATGCATAAAATATATTTTTAAACAATTAAGACAAACATTTATTTATGTAATTATTCATATTTAATCCAGATCCATAATGCTGAAATGTCCCCAGGGTAGCGTTTCTACTGAGTTACCCTTCACAAACCGCTTCTTATCAAAGGGGCTTAGTGTTATTTTTCTCTGAGCAGTGCTGAAGAGCACATGGTGATAAGATCTAATTCCATTCTGCTCGTGTATCTTTTTCATATTTTCAAACAAACATATTAAATAGTCGTCATATGTGATTTTATTTTTAACTACGTAGCTTTTCACTCCTTTAGCTTTCTTTATAGTATTTTGATTTTGACCTTCTGTCCGAATGCGTAAAGAGTACATTTTCGCTCGGAGTCCGACAAATTCTAGCATGATGGATCCATTGTTCTCGTCCTTCATAAGGCCTGGCACCTTCTTGTTGATTCGTGGCATGTCATATGGGTTGTCTTCGGAGTAATCTCACGTATCAAATCGGTATAAGTTTTCTTTTAAATCTGCGTATACATCCCCAACTTGGATCTCATATATGAGCGAGTCTGTGTCCATGTAACACAAATTACACTTGTCTCCATACTTTTCTTTCATAAATTTATAATGAAACTCATACAATATAGTTTTCGATATTTCTATTTTCTAGAATACACAATCCAACATATATCGGTTTCTTGAAAAGCACTTCAGTTCGTAGAAGTTCGATCGCAATTAAATTGTTATGAAAAATAGTGCGTGAATGGAAGTTTGGTTTGGATATTAATGCTGCCGCTCCGTATCGTCCTTCCCATGCTGTTTGGAGTTTAATGTCGCGTCGAGTCGAACATTCTCCATCGTTTTTCCAAATACTGCATTGCACAAAAGTTTATATAGGTTTTTCTCAAATTCATTCTTAGCGTTTTTGCGCAAATTTGCGTTCAGATCTATATATTTTTTCATCCAGTTTGTTTGTTAAAATTTGAAAGCTTTGTGAATTTTCGTAATTTTCAAACCTTCTGATAAGTAGTGTTTTAAATTTCTATAATGCACTACATAATTTTTCATATTATTCAAAGTAGCTAGCATCTTTTGCTCTTTGCATCCTGGCGGGGAGCATTTTTCTGGGGCCAAGTGGGGAGTCATCTGGTGTATTTAAATCAATGGCATCACCATCTTTAACCCACTCAAGTCCTCCGTATGGTAAATATTGCGACATAGCCCAAGAGTACATTGCATTAACGTCAAAATACATAAGGAAATTACTTAGCTGATTTGGGTCATATTCCCGCATATATTTATTGTTAGCTTTTGCATACCTCTTGGAACATTGTGTTAGACCGCCGCGGATGCCTTTTTCCAAAAACATAAGAATATTTACGTCACTGATGTATTCCAACTCTACCGCCGTATATTTTAACATAGCATCCGAAGCTAATCCTGGTGAGGTATATTAATGCGCAGGATCCAGATAATAATCTTTTATGCAGGTATCACGGAAATTTTCAAATATGTCTGCTAACAAAAGTACGTTTGTCTTTAAATATAAGTCGCTGTATTCGCCTAATGTTTTGATTTCGAGCTCTCGCCATATCATGAGCGCGTGTTCATACTCCTCCTCAGTAATGTTGCATTCCGATAAAGTGCAATAAAATTTATCAAAAGGTGGAAGTTGTGTTTCTTGCAAATTTTCCCAATTCTGGATATGTTCATATGGGGATACATACACCTTTCCTTGTTAAAAGCTTAAGCTTTATATTGTTAATATGCGGGTACTCTGAACGAATGATTCTTTTTTCTTGTAAATAAGAGCTAGTTTATCCAATGATGATGCCATAAACCGAAAAGAGTCAATAAATTTAAAACTTGTTTTGTAACCTTCTATGTTTTTTACCATAAATATGTATTTCTCTGTGTTATTTGGAATTATTTTCACATTTCCAGGTATAGCGTTAGACACATCTTTTATGAGTAAATGTGCATAGGAATTACTCAAATTATGAAAGACCACAGGAATGGTTCGGGAATCCTGATAATTAATGTTGCAAATCTCGTGAGCAGGACCTCTGTATTTTCCGGTTAAATAGCAGTGATCTCGCACCACTTTTTTTTCCGGAAATGGTTTCTCACATATGTGGCAATTCGTAGCATTTACGAAATTTTGTGACTGCTCTGATGTTAGCGGAATCATCGACATGGGACAAAGATGAACACTTTCTACGTTTTCCGCTATCTCCTGCAGCTGTTCAGCAAACCATTTTGCGCAATCACGTCCTCGGTAGCTTTTATAATATGAGAGCGCATCATCATAGCAGCACTTAAAGTAGTATCCAACGCTGTGTGCTTCATGTTGGCATTTTGTAATCGAATTTTTTTGTGATACTGGTTGTAAGATGCATTCAAAATGGCGTAGATAGTAAATGGGACACGTTCCTTGTTCTTAAAATTTTCCAATTTCAACTTGCCTTCCTTTGGAAAATTCACTTTATAGTTGTTCATCTTTTTACAATCTAAAGAATGTTTCTCCAAATGAGTAAAAGTATAAAAATAATGAAGGCAGCGATCGGAAAAGAATTTTTTACTGTGATGATTAGCTAACTGAGACGATGCCAAACGAGACAAATTTTGTATCCAAACGTAATGATATTTTATTTGGTCTTTGCCTTTATCGTCATCATAGCAATTTTGCACCAACATAAGGTTAACGTGGTTCTTTTTCTTATCCTTGGTAAGCCTTATCGGTGCAACGGAAAATTCTCCTATACTCTTGTTGAGAACGTAAACATTTATGCTTATGTCATTTTGTTTTTCAAACTTTCCTATGTCTGGTCTACTTACAGGAAAGTAGATTCCTTCTAAATTTAATACAGTAGAGTACTGTGGGTACTTTGTAACACGTTGAGGATGCTTTTGAGCAGGGTACATTGCAGACACCACCGCCCATGCACAGCACGCGTTGTCATTATTTTGAACATTAACGCAAGCATGTTTTTTCGATGTAAGATGAACCCAACAGGGGTGTATATTTATTGATGTTAATTGTAATATTTACGACCCCCCTCAAGGCCCAACCGGAGTCGCGCTCCTGAAATTCATCCAAATCCGATAGGATAGTATTCATAACATTCTCCGCAAACCATTCCGTTAGATTTGTATCTCTTGAAATTACCTTATTCCTTGTGTTTAAATATTTGCACTCTTCGATTTCTTCCTTCTTTGAAAATTTAGCAAATTTACCGCAGAATATAGCCTTCGCTTTAAGAAAAGGTTTCTTTTTTTAAAATATTTGCAATACGACGGACAAACAGCGGACCACAATCTTCCAAAAATTCAATAGGATCTTTATGCTTCAAGTTTGTTATGCATGAGGTTCTAATTTTTCGGCCAAAAACAGATTTCATATCCTCCCATTTGATTCTGGTTGCTGTCCATTCTTTCCTATTTGGGCGTATTCTCCATACGCTACCCTTTTCTTTCCCTTCTTCGTTCTTATTAATTTGTCTGTCTCTCTACCTCTGTAGAGAAACCGCCGCAGGGTACCTGACAAAGTACATATTTTCGAGAAGTAGCCCTATGCTACTTCTCCATATAAACAAAAACCCTGAAAAATAAAGTTATACATTTTTGAGAAGCAGCCCTATGCTACCGCTCCATATTTTATCAATCCTGCAAATAAAAGAAAAAAATCCCAATAGAAAACATATCTATACATACCCGCATATACATAAGTCCAGATCTAAAAACAAAAACAAAAAAACAACGAAAAAGAAAAATTAAAAAATAATTTTCAAACGAAAAACTCTAAATTGTGCAAAAACGCCCACAAATTAGAATCTTTCATTCGAAACTTCCCGCTAGTCAGCTACAATTCCTAGAACGAAACGGTAATTCGCCTAGCTGTAATACATCGCGTGATACCACCACGCAATGTATTTCAGCGGGCCCGCCGAGAATTCCTAGGAAATTCTCACACACAGTCCTACATATGGCCAGCAGTACAGTCGCTAGCAATCGTTTTGGAATGCGAGCTGTGTGCGACCACTGACTTATAACAATGGACTGAGCGATTTGCTATTTCATGTGGCACAAAAAATATTGTGTTTCTGTATATCACCGTTAGAGCACCCTTTAAAACGATTACATAAAAACATGTAAAGCTCAATCAATCAGATGATATTTTACACCCGTAAATCGAATTTAATTAAAAAAATATATTTTCTTGCGGTCAAGTGCTATTTTAATCGCGTATAAGGAATTAAACTCATTCCGACTTTAATTTTCAAAAGTTATTCTTAACTGGGCAAGAGAGACGGAGGACGGTAAACACTATCTTTACCTTATTCCTTCTGAGGTGTTGCATCTGTAGCCAACATAAAAACATCAAATGGCATGAGCAAACGTTCTAGAATGCAATACTTTGTGTTGGTAGTTCCAACTCTGCCATAGGGCGAAAGAGAGAACTATAAAACTTGTGCCATGCTTTCCTATAGGAAAATGACAATACGCTCAGTCGTAACCCCCGCAAGATACAAGCCATGAACAAAGTCGAAAAAAGAGAGCAGCGGGCCGGTCAGCAGGCGACATCCACAGTCTTCTTGCCTTGTCTTACTGAAGGAGTTTTTCATATAAAAGTTGCTTGTATTTTGTTCAAACGCTATAATTTCCGTAAATTTGTTCTACATGCTATATTTTTATAAAACTATAAAAGAAAACATATTTGGCTGCAATTTGTTTTAACTTCATTTTGCTGTGGGAGCGACAGTTTTGTGTTTTAGGACCTGTTCAAAATGAAATTTTAGTTTTTCCTCCATGACGAGTATACAAAAAGCAGTCAGAGTGAGCTCTTACTGTATGCCGTACCCGGCACGTTAAGGCCTTCTAATGTGTCAGTGCCTTCGGAGACTTCATGGCTTGTATTATATTCCGGGGGTTACGGCTGATGATATCGAATGTAGCTGCCTACAGATTCGGACTACGGCTGCACACACACATGCATTTATTACTCAGCTGAGAGCGTAGAATGGTAAGGTTACTTTGTAATCAAAACTATTTTATTATTTTGTTAAGTAAGGTATATAGGAAGTGTAGCCTTTGGGAAGGTAAGTAACCAAGCTTTAAATTACTAGAAGACTATTTTCCTGTATGGATAGTAGTTTAGGCTCTATGGCATATATAAAGTCAATGTTTGGCGCTTTTCTATAAGCATCAATATAGAACATTTTAGAGAACGGACTCCGAACGCACACATATAGATCTCTGTTTCATGGCTTGGGAAGTATTCTCGAGGGTTTTGGCTCAGTCCATTGTTGCCTGCCGGTGGCTGATTTGAGGGAATTATCGGTTGATTGAGGCTGGAACGGGAATCGAGTGATGGGGTACGAGGTAGTCGGACAGTCGTGATTAAGTGTTGTACATGAACGGCGGTGAAAATTCTTCGCGCTTTTCCTGCTTTTGCCGTTTTTGGGGATTTTCTCTTTTGGAAAGTTTTTGTTTGAAAAAAAAAGGAAATCGCGGTTACTTGATATACGCGCGGGAGATTCGAGCGAGGGATTGAAAAGCGTGGCTGTCTAAAGCGCATGTCGGCTTACCTGTGCTGTAGTGTTAAAGTAATTTCAGTGTTGGACATTAACATTTCTTCCTGTAAATTCAAAGGAAATTTATTTAATTAGTTGAAAAGTGCCACATTGCGTAAGATTCGCTTACCTGTGTTAGCTTCAATTGCTGTCCTCAGCATTTCTTCCTAAAGCATAAAGGAAATTTATTAAATTTGTGGAAAAGCTTTATGTGTCATAAAGGTGCTTACCTGCATTTAATTTCAACCGATGATATTAACATTTCTTCCTGAAAATTTAGAGGAAATTGACATAAGTAGTGCAAAAGTGCAACATGATGAAATTTATTTAATTTGTGGAAAATCTTCATGTGTCATAAAGGTGCTTACCTGTAGTAATTTCAGTGTTGAACATTAATATTTCCTCCTGTAAATTCAATGGGAATTTATTTAATTCGTTGAAAAGTGCAACCTTATGTAAGGTTCGCTTACCTGCGCTGCGGACATTAACATTTCTTCCTGAAAGTAAATGGAAATTTATTTAATAAGTTGAAAAGTGCAAGATGATGTAAGGTTCGCTTACCTGCATTTAATTTCAATCGATGATATTAGTTTTTCTTCCTGAAAGTAAAGGGAAATTTATTTAATTAGTGGAAAAGTGCAAGATGATGTAAGGTTCGCTTACCTGCATTTTATTTCAATCGTGGATATTAACATTTCTTCCTGAACGTAAAAGGAAATTTATTTAATTAGTGGAAAAGTGCAACAGATTTAAGATTCGCTTACCTGCATTTAGTTTCAATTGCTGACATCAGCATTTCTTCATAAAATATAAAGGAAATTTATTTAATTTGTGGAAAATCTTCCTCCGCCGTAAAGGTGCTTACTGTATTAATTTCTGTGTTGGACATTAACATTTGTTCCTGTAAATTCAAAGGAAATTTATTTAATTAGTTGAGAAGTGCAACATTATGTAAGATTCGCGAACCTGCAGTTAATTTCAATTGTTGACATTCCTGCAAATATAAAGGAAACTTATTTAATTAGTGAAAAGGTGTAACATGAGTTAAGATTCGCATACCTGCACTTAATTTCAATTGCTGACATCAGCATTTCTTCCTGACAATTTAAAGGAAATTTATATAGTGTAAAAGTGTCACATGAATTAAGGTTCGCTCACCTGCATCAATTTCAGTTGTTGACATTAACATCTCTTCCTGAAAATATAAAGGAAATTTGTTCAATTGGTTAAAAGGCGCAAAATGATTTAAGGTGTGCTTACCTGCATTCATATCAAGTGCCGTCGTCAATATTTCCTCCTGAAAATTTAAAGTTAATTTATATAATTGGTAAAAAAGGTGCCAAATGAATTAAGGTTCGCTTACCTGCATTAATTTCAGTGGTTGGCGTTAATAGTTTATGGAATTTATGGAATTATGGGAAAAGCCCCAGGTGATGAACTGAAGTGGAGTCAGTAGGGATTAGTTGAACTAAAAGGCAGTTTCATCGAAAGGGCCATTTTCTTTTGAACATTTAGTACTCTTGCCAGTGAATTAATAGTAAAAGTGCAAAGTTTATAATAAGTCTAGAATAAGTTAAATAAATCCTAATAGAAGAT